>CM039672.1:56840490-59240490 GCA_022496015.1 Hordeum marinum
AGCCACGTCATCCATTTTCAACCCTTTCTGACTTCATTTGCTATTTTTCATGCATTTATTGATTATTTTGAGCTAAATGACCCTGAAATTGAAAAGCACTACAAATGAACTCTGAAAAGTTTGAAAGTTGGCATGGTATCATCATTTCACTGTCATAGCATGTGCTAAAAAGTTGAGAGGGTTACGGCAAAAACTAGATGCACTTCGTGTACAAAATGGACAATCTCTTTCGAAGTATCAGGCTTTGAGACGAAAACTCGTCTTTTACTAAGGCATTTCATGTTTTTAAACTTATTTCAACTCCACACTTTTCGTGTGGTCAGTATGCACCATTCTAAGCCACACTATCAATTTTCAACCCTTTCTGTCTTCATTTGGTAATTTTCATGCATTTACTGATTTTTTTGAGCTAAATGACCCTGAAATTGAAAATCACTACAAATGAACTTTGAAAAGCTTGAAAGTTGGCATGGTATCATCATTTCACCCATATAGCATGTTCTAAAAAGTTGAGAGGGTTACGGAATAAACTGGATGTACTTCGTGTACAGAATGGACAATCTCTTTCGAAGTAGCAGGGTTTCACACGAAAACTCGTGTGTTACAAAGGCATTTCATTTTTTAAATAGCGTAAGAATCACCAAATTGAATATAATGATAAAACACACTAATACTAAATAGAAAAAAAACACACTGAAAAATCTATTTTAAAGTTAAGTTTTTCACAAAGTTGTGATTCACACAAATTTCAAATAATTCAAATTTAAACTATTCAACTTTGAAAACTACTAGCACTAACAGAAAGTTTATAATTTTTTATACCTAATGCAAAAAGATTCACAAAGAAACTCTAAATAAAGAAAAAACAACTCAGAAACAAAAGAAAATAAATATAAGAGAGAACAAAAGAAAATAAATAAAGCAGAAAACAACAAATACAACAAAATATTTAAAAAGCCCGCCTATTGGGCTGCCACGACCTGCATACGACTAGAAACCCAACCTCTAGTTGGGCAAGGATGCAGGCCCGTACGGCCCAGTAGACCCCAATAGGCGGCAGAGGTGCGGTAGGCCCAGAAGGCCTGCATTAGAAAGGAGCTCGACACGGCAGCCGCGGCGGGGCTTATAAACCGATGCGAGCTCCTCTCAACTAGCGAGGTGGGACTAAACATCCACTGCGCCCCTCGCCTGGCAAACAACCTTTAGTCGTGGTTGGTGGCTCCAACCGCGAATAAAGACCCCCAACACTTACGAGTTTTCCCCCAAATCAACCTTTCTTCTCAACGATGCCGAACGTAGCCGGAGCTCGCCATCGCAGTCCGTCCGCGCGCCCCTGCCCCTCGACGTCGCCGTCCCTCCGTCCGCGCCCCAACGCACCTCGCCGCCGCTGTCCGTCCGTGCCTCTGCCAAACCTCGACGTTGTGGCCGCCGCGCCCCTGCACCTCGCCATTGCCGTCGCCACCCCTCCTCGACCTCATGCGACGTTGTCGTCACCCCTCATTGTTGCGCCGCCTGCCCCGACGCCTTCCCTGCCCCCGACTCGCCTCGCCTCATCGTCGCCCCGCTATGAGCTCAGTTCCTCCCTCTCCGGCCCCTCTCCCTCACCCCTTGCTGCCATGGCCGCCCCTCCGGCCCCAACCCCCCCCCCCCCCACATGCATGAACACACACACACACACATTTTCTATTTAGATGTTTTAGTTGTTTTTCACTAGTATATATGTATGTATGAATGCATGTTAGATGGATATAATTAGTGTTTAATTAGTATAGGTTTTTTTATATAATGTTGTTTTCTGTTTTTAATGGATGTATAGAAGTATGCTTAATTAGTGTTTATTTTTCTATTTTTTAATTTTATATAATGTTGTATATCATAGTATAGAAAAAATTGCTATATAATTTTTTTACTTTTAGTTATAGCTAGATAAATGTTAGATATAAAAATATATAGAAAATGTTTTTATACTTTTTTATTGCTATATAAATTTTAGATATAAAAAAATATATAAAAATGTTAGTTGAATGTTAGATTTGCAATTAGTATATGTATGTATACAATAGATTATTCTCTTAGTCATTTAAGGGATTTAGGAATGCCCCCATTATGGATGTGCACAAGATGATCCATTTTTTCTAATCTCATGCATCTACCATTTTATATCTCACGTTTTGTCTAGCTAGTGTCAAAGGATTCAAGAAAACCATGGCATCATCATTAGTCGGAAGTAACAGGCGCATGATGGTATGAGAAGCTGTCCACAGTTATTTTGGAACGGAGTCCCGAATAGGATAATTAGCTTTTTGGTACGAAGTTCAGCAAAAAGGCCTTCCAAATAGCGATATTCGGAAGGCTCTTGCTAAACTTCGTACCAAAAAGCTAATTATCCTATCCGTGATTCCATTCCAAAATAACTTTGGACAGCTTCATACCATCATGTGCCTGTTATTTCCGGCTAATGATGAAGCCATGGTTTTCTTTCTTTGACACTAGCTAGACAACGTGACATATAGAAGGGTAGATGATATCAGGAAAAATATGGACCATTTTTTGCACATCCATAATGGCGCCATTTTGTTAAATCCCTTAAAGGTTAAGAGAATCCATTATGATTCTGAAGGTTCCTCGTATATAAGAAATCACAATCAAGCATTTAAAAATGTTAAAATTTGTATACAATTTATTCTCGACGTCAACAATGCCCAACCCCCATCCTTGTCGTCGACTCGTTCGCGACGACATCCTGATTCAGAGGCACCATGTCCGGGACTGGCTCTGCCGGGCTGGCACTGGGAGGTGCTACCTTCAAGGGCGCGCATCTTTGTGAGGAACCCGGGTCCCATCGTCGACCCGAAGCTTCTTTGGTGGCGTTCGCGTGGGCCACTTTTGGTGTGGAGGCAACCAACCTCGTTGGAGGTGGTACGTCGCCGTGTCAAGAAGGAGGACGAGCATGTCCGTCGCTATATGGATGCGTTGGACGTCAGGTTCTCTAATACCTAACCTGTTCTTCAGGATCTCACCCGAGCTATGATCCTGTCATAGTTCCTTCTCTTTAATTTCCACCGCATGCGCCCCTAGACATCAACTACATCTGTATTAGTGATATTATATAATAATATTCGAGATATATTAGTGATAATACTCGAGATCTATTCGAGATTATTCGATAATATTCGAGACGATTTATTCGAGATTATATTCGATGATGCATATTATATGAATTATTCGAGATGCATATTATGTAAAATGATTTGTTTTTTCCTTATTGATTGCATGCATTCTAATTTGAATACTAAATTGTTTTATCTTTCTTCTGGGTTAGTTAAATAAAAGCTATGGACAATACCGGCAGAGAAGGATAAGAGGCTTTGTTCGACATCATGCGCTCCCCTAGCCCAGAGCATGAACCTGAAGATGATGACGGCTCGCAATATCTGAACAATTCCGGTGAGGGTTGTATGATATTTGATGAGGACGAACGAATAGATCAAGTCGACAATGATGTTGACGAAGAAAATGTTCTTCAAATAACAAACACCAATGAGGTATATTTATTATATAAGCCATCCGGTGATCATTACATGTCTTAATTGAGTTGTGTGTATTAACGAATCGATCTTTCTTCTTTTAGGCCTCTGGATCAAGCAAATCTTCTACAAGCGACAGGGTAGTTCGAGGCCTGGCCAAAAAGTTGGACCCTGGCGTAAAGTTCAACATCGATTCCATCAAAATATCAACCGGCGAACCGCTTGAATCTAGGAAAATTGCGACCAAGTTCAAGAATCAATGCGGAGTTATTGTCAGGGGCCAAATCCCGATCTCTGTTCAAGAATGGAAAAAGCCAGCAAAGGGAGATCGAGCAGGAGTTACTTTTGTCGACGAAAGAACAAAAGATGTGCTTCGGACCGAGCTTATGTCACATTTCACACTACTAGATAATTTGACAGATGCAGATCTGAAGAAAGTCAGAAACTATGCTCTTAAAAAGATGGTCATAACATTCAACACCTTCAAGAAAAATGCATGGGCTGCGTACGTCAAAGAAAACAAGAAGACTCCAAAATTCGAGGGAGCACTGGTGAAGGCAAAAGATCACTGGGACGATTTCATGAAGTTCAAGGAATTGGAACTAGCTAAGGAACAGTCGAGAAAAACCAAGATTAATGCTGCGAAAAAGAATTGGCACCATACTCTTGGGCCAGGTGGCTACCAGACGGCCCTGCCTAAGTGGGATCAATCCGAACAAGAGATGATTAGTGCAGGGGTCACTCCAGTTACAGTGACCTGGCCCCCCAGGTGTAGGACATGGTTTTATGCGCATGGGGGCAAGTTGTGTTGGAAATATGCCCTACAGGCAATAATAAATTTCTTATTATCATATTTCCTTGCTCATTATAATCTTTTATTATCCATGCTAGAACTGTATTGATCGGCAACTCAGATACATGTGTGGATACATAGACAACACTGTGTCCCTAGTATGCCTCTAATAGACTAGCTCGTTGATCAAAGATGGTTAAGGTTTCCTAGCCATGGACATGAGATTTCATTTGATAACGGGATCACATCATTAGGAGAATGATGTGATGGACAAGACCCAAACTATAAACGTAGGATTTGATCATGTCAGTTTATTGCTACAATTTTCTGCATTTCAAGTATATGTTCCTATGACTATGAGATCATGCAACTCACTGACACCGGAGGAGTGCCTTGTGTGTATCAAACATCGCAACGTAACTGGGTGACTATAAAGGTGCTCTACAGGTATCTCCGAGGGTGTCTATTGGGTTGGCATGGATCAAGACTGGGATTTGTTACTCCGTGTGACGGAGAGGTATCTCAGGGCCCACTCGGTAATACAACATCACAACAAGCCTTGCAAGCAATGTTACTAAGTGTTGGTCACGGGATCTTGTATTACGGAACGAGTAAAGAGACTTGCTGGTAACGAGGTTGAACTAGGTATGGAGATACCGACGATCGAATCTCGGGCAAGTAACATACCGAAGAATAAAGGGAATGTTATACGGGATTGACTAAATCCTTGACATAGATGTTCGACCGATAAAGATCTTCACAGAATATGTAGGAACCAATATGGGCATCTAGGTCCCGCTATTGGTTATTGATCGTAGAGGTGTCTCGGTCATGTCTACATAGTTCTCGAACCCGCAGGGTCTGCACACTTAATGTTTGGTGACGCTTCAGTAGAATAGAGTTATGTATGGTGGTGACCGAAGGTTGTTCGAAGTCCTGGATGAGATCCCGGACGTCACGCGGAGCTCCGGAATGGTTCAGAGGTAAAGGTTGATATATGGGATAATAGAGTTTGGTCTCCGGAAGGGTTCCGAAATTCATCGGAAATAGTTTCGGATGTTTCCCGAAATGTTCGGGGTACAGGAACACTTTATTTGGGCCAAGGGGTAAACCCCATTAGGTTTTAGGAAGGTGCAAAAGTTGTTTTTCGGAGGCCAGGGGCAAGACGCCAGGGACCCTGGCGTCTGGGGCCAGACACCGAGGACCTTGGCGTCTGGTCCTGGAGTCCAAGAAGGACTCTTGCCTAGCGGGCAAACCGACCTTGAGGAGGATTTTTCTCCAAGTTTCGACCCCAAGGCTCAGCATGTATAATAGAGGGGCGAGGTAAACACTTGGGACACATCAAGAAACCCTAAGCCATGTGCTGCCTCTCCTCTAGTTCGTAGTTTCTCCTCTAGATCGGTTTCAGTGGTGCTTAGGCGAAGCCCTGCTGGAATTGCTCCACCACCATCGCCGCAACGCCATCGCGCTGCCAGAGAACTCGTCTACCTCTCCGCTCCCTCTTTCTGGATCAAGAAGGCGGAGATCGTCATCGAGTTGTACGTGTGCTGAACGAGGAGGTGTCGTCCGTTCGGTGCTAGATCGGAAGGACCGTGATCAAGATCGCGAGACGATTCGTGATTGGATCGCGGGACGGATCATGATGAGATCGCAGGACGAATCGTGATGAGATCGCGGGACGGATCATGATGGGATCGCGGGACGCTCGGCGATTTGGATCGCGAAGGCATTCGACTACATCAACCGCGTTTCTTAACGCTTCTGGCTTAACGATCTACAAGGGTACGTAGATCCACTCTCCCTCTTGTAGATGCTCATCACCATGGACAGATCTTGCGTGTGCATAGGAATTTTTTTGTTTCCCATGAACCCATTTTCCGGATTGATGGAGCGGGCAATTGATTTATTGGAAATGATACATATTGATGTATGCAATCCAATGAGTCTTGTAGCGTATGGTGGATATCGTTATTTTCTTACCTTCACTGATGATTCGAGTAGATATAGTGTATATTTACTTAATGAAACACAAGTCTGAATCATTTGAAAGGTTCAAGCAAATTTAGAGTTTAGTTTAAGATCATCATGACAAGAAGATAAAAATGTGTGCGATATGATCGTGGAGGTGAATATCTGAGTTACGAGTTTGGCATACAACTTTGGACAATGTGAAAGTTGTTTCACAACTCACGCCACCTGGAACACCATAGAGTGATGGTGTGTCCGAACGTCATAGTCATACTCTATTGGATATGGTGCGTGCTATGATGTCTCTTATCGTTTTGCTACTATAATTTTGGGGTTATGCATTAGAGACAACGACATTCACTTTAATAGGGCATCATCTAAATCCGTTGAGATGACACCGTGTGAATTATGGTTTGATAGAAACCTAAGTTGTCATTTCTTATTGTTTGGGGCTGCGACGCTTGTGTGGAAAATGTTTTCACCTGATGAGCTCGAAACCAAAGCGGACAAATGCATCATCATAGAATACCCTAAGAACAGTTGGGTGAACCTTCTATCTCGGATCCAAGCATAAAATGTTTGTTGCTAAAACTGGGTCCTTTCTCGAGAAAAAGTTTCTCTCGAAAGAATTGAGTGGGAGGAAGATAAAACTTGATGAGGTTATTGAACCTTTGTTTCAACGAGAGAGTAGCGCATCGCAGGAAGATGTTTCTGTGAAGCCTACGTTAGTTGAAGAGGAAGTTAATGATGATGATCATGAAGCTTCGGATCAAGTTACTATCGACCTCGTAGGTCGACAAGGACGTGTACTGCTCCTGAGTGTTACGACAACCCTGCCTTAGAGGTCATGTTGTTGGACAACGATGAACCTACGAGCTATGGAGAAGTGACGATGGGCCCGGATTCCGACAAATGGTTAGAGGCCATGAAATCCGAGAACGGATCCATGTATGAAAACCAAGTATAGACTTTGGTAGACTTGCTCGTTGGACGACAGGTCGTCGAGTACAAATGGACCTTTAAGATGAAGACAGACGCTGATGGTAAATGTCACCATTTATAAAGCTTGACTTGTCACAAAGAAGTTTCCAACAAGTTCAAGGAGTTGACTACGATGAGACTTTGTCACTCGTAGCGACGCTAAAGTCTGTTGGAATTATGTTAGCAGTTGCTGCATTTTTCAAATATGAAATCTGGCAGATGGATGTCAAAACATCGTTTCCTTAACGGTTTACTTGAGGAAAGGTTGTGTGTGATACAACCAGAATTTTTTCAGTCCTCAGGATGCTAAAAGGTGTGCGAGCTCCAGCAATCCTTCTATGGGCTGCAGCAAGCATCTCAGAGTTGGAATATACGCTTTGATGAGGTGATCAAAGTTTTTCAGTCTGAACAAATTTTATGGGAAACTTGTATTTACAATAAATTGAGTGGGAGCACTATAGAATGTTTGATAAGCATATGTGGTTGACATATTATTGATCGAAAATGATGTAGAATTTCTGGAAAGCATAAATGGTTGTTTGAAAAGAGTTTTTCAAAGGAAGAAGTGGATAAAGCTACATAATTGTTGAGCATCAAGATTTATAGAGCGAGATCAAGATACTTGATGAGACTTTCAAGGAGTACATACCTTGAAAAGATTTTGAAAGAGTTCAAAATGGATCAGTCAGAGAAAGAATTCTTGCCTGATTTGTAAGGTGTGAAGTTGAGTAAGACTCAAAGCTCGACCATGGCAGAAGAAAGAGATAGGACGAACATCGTCCCCTATGCCTTAGCCATAGGCTCTATATAGTATGCCATGCTGTGTACCGCACATGTGTGTGCCTTGCCATGAGTCCGTCAAGGGGTACAAGAGTGATCTAGGAGTGGATCACTGGACATCGGTCAATATTATCCTTAGTAACTAAAAGACTAAGGGAATGTTTCTCGATTATGGAGGTGATAAAGAGTTCGTCGTAAAGAGTTACGTCGATGCAAGCTTTAACACCAATCTGGATGACTCTTAGTAGCAATCCAGATACGTATAGTGCAGCAGCCATTTGGAATAGCTCCAAGTTGAGTGTGGTAGCAACATTTACAGTATAACATAGAGATTTGCAAAGTACACACGGATCTGAATGTCGCAGACCCGTTGACTAAAAGACCTCTCTCACATGCAAAGCATGATCGAGCCCTAGAACTCATTGTCTATTAGATTCATAACAATGGGGATCACATGGTGATGTGAACTAGATTATTGACTCTAGTGCAAGTGGGAGACTGATGGAAATATGCCCTAGAGGCAATAATAAATTGGTTATTATCATATTTCCTTGCTCATGATAATCGTTCATTATCAGGGCTAGAATTGTATTGATCGGAAACTCAGATACATGTGTGGATACATAGACAACACCATGTCCCTAGTATGCCTCTAATAGACTAGCTCGTTGATCAAAGATGGTTAAGGTTTCCTAGCCATGGACATGAAATGTCATTTGATAACAGGATCATATCATTAGGAGAATGATGTGATGGACAAGACCCAAACTATAAACGTAGCATTTGACCGTGTCAGTTTATTGCTACAATTTTCTGCATGTCAAGTATATGTTCCTATGACCATGAGATCATGCAACTCACTCACACTAGAGGAGTGCCTTGTGTGTATCAAACGTTGCAACGTAACTGGGTGACTATAAAGGTGCTCTACAGGTATCTCCGAGGGTGTCTGTTGGGTTGGCATGGATCAAGACTGGGATTTGTTACTCCGTGTGATGGAGAGGTATCTCAGGGCCCACTCGGTAATACAACATCACAACAAGCCTTGCAAGCAATGCGACTAAGTGTTGGCCACGAGATCTTATATTATAGAATGAATAAAGAGACTTGCCGGTAACGAGGTTGAACTATGTATGGAGATACCGACGATCGAATCTCGGGCAAGTAACATACCGAAGAACAAAGGGAACATCATACGGGATTAGCTGAATCCTTGACATAAAGGTTCGACCAATAAAGATCTTCGTAGAATATGTAGGAACCAATTTGGGCATCTAGGTCCCGCTATTGGTTATTGACCGTAGAGGTGTCTCGGTCATGTCTACAAAGTTCTCGAACCCATAGGGTCTGCACACTTAAGGTTCGGTGACGCTTCAGTAGTATAGAGTTATGTATGGTGGTGACCGAAGGTTGTTCGAAGTCCCGGATGAGATCCTGGACGTCACGAGGAGCTTCGGAATGGTCCAGAGGTAAAGATTGATATATGAGATAATAGTGTTTGGTCTACGGAAGGGTTTCGGAATTCATCGGAAATAGTTTTGGATGTTTCCCGAAATGTTCGTGGTACAGGAAAACTTTATTTGGCCCAAGGGGTAAAGACCATGAGGGTTTAGGAAGGTGCAAAAGCTGTTTTGCGAAGGCAGGGGCCAAATGCCAGGGACCCTGGTGTTTGGGGCCAGACGTTGAGGACCTTGGCGTCTGGTCCTAGAGTCCGAGATGGACTCTTGCCTTGCGGGCAAACCGACCTTGAGGAGGATTTTTCTCCAAGTTTCGACCCCAAGACTCAGCATATAAATAGAGGGGCGAGGCTAGCACTTGGGACACATGAAGAAACCCTAAGCCACGTGCTGCCTCTCCTCTAGTTCGTAGTTTCTCCTCTAGATCCGTTTCAGCGGTGCTTAGGCGAAGCCCTGCTGGAATTGCTCCACCACCATCGCTGCAATGCCATCGCGCTGCCGGAGAACTCGTCTACCTCTCCGCTCCCTCTTGCTGGATCAAGAAGGCGGAGATCGTCATCGAGCTATACGTGTGCTGTACGCGGAGGTGCCGTCTGTTCGGTGCAAGATCAGAAGGACCGTGATCAAGATCGCGAGACGATTTGTGATTGGATCGCGAGATGGATCGTGATGAGATTGTCGGACGTATTGTGATGAGATCGCGGGACGGATCATGGTGGGATCGTGGGACGCTTGGCGATTTGGATTGCGAAGACGTTCGACTACATCAACCGCGTTTCTTAACGCTTCCCGCTTAGCGATCTACAAGGGTATGTAGATCCACTCTCCTTATCGTAGATGCTCATCACCATGGATATATCATGCGTGTGTGTAGGAATTTTTTTGTTTCCCATGCACCGTTCCCCAACAAGTTGGACCCAAAGACAGGGGATATTATGGTGAAGGCAAGTCTTAAAGGAGTGACAGACGAAATACTAATGAAAATAGAAGAAGCTCGAACGGGGGTGTTCACACCCAACAGAGAGGACGACGAGCTTACGCGTGACCTGTAGATGTTGGAAATATGCCCTAGAGGCAATAAATAAAGTGTTTATTGTTATATTTCCTTGTTCATGATAATCATTTATTATCCATGCTATAATTGTATTAATTGGAAACACATTACATGTGTGGGTACATAGACAACACTTTGTCCCTAGTATGCCTCTAGTGAACTAGCTCATTCATCAAAGATGGTCAAGGTTTCCTGGCCATTGACATGTGATGTCATTTGATAACGGGATCACATCATTAGGAGAATGATGTGATGGACAAGACCCAAACTACAAACGTAGCATATGATCGTGTCAGTTTATTGCTACTGTTTTCTGCATGTCAAGTATGTGTTCCTATGGCCATGAGATCATGCAACTCACGAACATTAGAGGAGTGCCTTGTGTGTATGAAAAGTCGCAACGCAACTGGGTGACTATAAAGATGCTCTACAGGTATCTCCGAGGGTGTCTGTTGAGTTGGCATGGATCAAGACTGGGGTTTGTTACTCCGTGTGAACGGAGAGGTATCTCAGGGCCCACTCGGTAATACAACATCACAATAAGCCTTGCAAGCAATGTGACTAAAGTGTTAGTTGCGGGATCTTGTATTACTGAACGAGTAAAGAGACTTGCCAATAACGAGGTTGAACTAGGTATGGAGATACCGACGATTGAATCTCAGGCAAGTAACATACCGAAGAACAAAGGGAACATCATACGAGATTAGCTGAATCCTTGACATAGAGGTTCGACCGATAAAGATATTCGTAGAATATGTAGGAACCAATTTGTGCATCCAGGTCCCGCTATTGGTTATTGACCGTAGAGGTGTCTCGGTCATGTCTACATAGTTCTCGAACCCGCAGGGTCTGCACACTTAAGGTTTGGTGACATTTCAGTAGTATAGAGTTATGTATGGTGGTGACCAAAGGTTTTTAGGAGTCCCGGATGAGATCCCAGACGTCACGAGGAGCTCCGTAATGGTCCGGAGGTAAATATTCATATATAGGAAGTCCTGTTTTGGTCGCCGAAATTTTTTTCGGGCTCATTGGTAGTGTACCGGGAGTGCCGGTAGTGTATCGGGACACCATCGGGAGGGGTATTTCGACCCAATAGGATCCATGGGCTGTGGGAGAGTGTTTACCAGCCCTTAGTGGGCTGGTGGAAGTCCCACACAAGGCCCATGCGGTTTGGGAAAAAAGGCCCAAAGAGAAAAAGTGGAAAAAGGCAAAAATAGGGTGAATCCTAGTCCTACTAGGATTGGAGGTGGAGTCCACCTCCTCCACCTGGTTCGGCTGACTCCTTGGAGGCTTGGCCCTTGTGCCAAGCCTCCTCCTCTCTTCCTCTTATATATACTAGAGGTTTTAGGGTTTTGCACAGTTTTTTCAGCCACGTGCTACCCGTTCCTCCAATGCATAGTTTCTCCTGTAGATCGGTTTTCTGCAGCGCTTAGGCGAAGCCCTGCCGGAATAACTCCACCACTATCGCCGGAGTGCCATCACGCTGCCGGAGAACTCTTCCTCCTGTCCGCTACCTCTTGCTGGATCAAGACGGCGGAGATTGTCATCAAGCTGTACGTGTGCTGAACGCGGAGGTGCCGTCTGTTCGGCGCTAGATCGGAAGGATCGTGATCAAGTTCATGGGACGGATCGCGTTCAAGTTCGTGGGAAGGATCATGATTGGATCGCGGGACAGATCGTGATTGGATCGCAGGATGGATCGTGATTGGATCGCGGGACGGATCGTGATTGGATCGCGGGACGCACGGCGATTTGGATCGCGAAGACGTTCGACTACACCAACCGCGTTTCTTAACGTTTCCTGCTTAGCGATCTACAAGGGTACGTAGATCCACTCTCCCTCTCATAGATGCTCATCACCATGGATAGATCTGCGTGTGCGTAGGAATTTTTTTATTTCCCATGCAACGTTCCTCAACAGTAGAATCCTGAAAACTCGTGAAGAACACGAGGCAAAGGCGTTGTTCCATGGTTTGAGGGGTTTGCGGATTGGAACGACAAATACAGGAGCCGTGCGAGAAAGAAGATGCAGGAGGAGTGGAAGAAGAAGAAGGAAGCACTTTGCCTTGAAGGCCTAGAATCAAAGCACCTGGAGTTGGAATCCAGAATCAAGCGGCAGCAGGAGCAGATCGACTCACTCAGCCAGGAAAGGGCGTCTCAGCGGCAACATGAGCAGATCGATCCAGCATTGGATACCATCGTCCCATCTATGCCGAGAAGCAGCGTGGGTTCCGGCCCGGCTGATATCGATGATGCACTGCTAGCTAGCTACCCCATGGATGATATCAAAGACAGGACGAACTGTGAGCTACACAAGAAAGTGAAGAACTTATCCATAAAGGTGGCAGACGGCTATGCTTTAGCAAATTCCCCGGAAGCAACCTTCCATTGCAATCCAATTCCAGCTGGCTATGCTCGTGTCGGGGTTGATGAAGTGATGTTAGGATATCATGAGCTACAACTTGACATTCTTGGAGGTGACGAGGGGAGAACATTGGGAGAGGCCATACATCGTATCATTCTATGGAAAAAGTATTGCATCGTCTTTCCAAGGCCACCGACTCCTCCTCCTCCAAGTCTGCCGCCGCGTTAGTCGACTCCTCCTCCTCCAAGTACGGCACCGTGTCAGCCGACTCCTCCTCCTCCAGGTCTAGCACCACGTCAGCCGACTCCTCCTCCAAGTCTGGCACGGCGTTAGTGTGCTCCGTCGACTCCAAGTTCGGCACCATGTCTGCCGTCTCCACCGACTCAGCGTGCTCCATCGCCTAAGCAATATCGTAAGAGAGAGTTCGTAGCTACGACAGCTAGAGGTATAACAGGTGAGAAATTCCAATATGGGCCAAGCCTCAAGCCTCTTCCGAAGTTGCCTTACCACCTGACTAAGGAGGAACTCGACACTGTAGTGGATGCCAAAGTGAAGGCCCATTTTGGACCGAAACCGCCCCCGACGCCAAAAGAGAAAGTACATGAGCATGTCTCACAACACTTTATTGATATGGCTCGACCGACTGTCAATCAGAAGGACTCCGACTATGTGCGGTCTATCAAGAAGTCATATCTTTCAAGACAAAAGGAGTCGAGCTGGAGCTGGAGCCAAGGAGTTGGAAAAAAGTGGGAAAACTGTTCCTCAGCTGGGAGAACAGGCAGTGCAATCGATCCCCCCGCTCATTGTACAAACAGCTGTGAGTACCGCCGATCGACTGGTTGTAACCGACGATCATAGAAGGCAGGCTAAAGAGGTCAGTGTCACTGTTGAACAACTCCTAGGCCTTGAGAAAATCCCCAGGCTTAAAGAGGAGGAACTAAAATATCAATATGCCCGTGACAAACCTCTGGTCAAGCCTGACGATGTCAAGATTCTACCAACGAGATTGTACAATTTACATACGTGGTACATGCAAGAAACAACAAATACCAATCTAGAGTCCCTCATGGTGAGAGTTAAGAAGAGGCATTACTTCCATTAAAAAGATTTGTGCATTAATTATTCAGAGTTTTTTCAGTTATTCAATCAAGACGCACTCGACAAATCTTTAGTTAATTGCTATTGTGTGTAAGTGATTTCTTTCTGTAATTTAAGTCTCTAGCTAGTTGTGCTTTCGTTCATTACCTGTAATTATCCTCACTATATTCTTTTCTGTGATACTATGCAGAATGAAGATGTATGAAATGAAACAAGCTGGACGCTATGATATTGGGTTTATTGACCCAATACGGTTAATAAAAAGATATGGGAAACTAAATATTCGAGAAAAGACACACAGAGATTTCTGCTAGAATTTTTGAAGCATCTAAACACCTAACCAGAAATACTACTTCCTTACAACTTCGCGTGAGTGTTACTATATATTGTACTACAAATTCTATTTTTTGCTTACTAGATGTTAATAACTATAATTGATGAGTTATGCACATGCCCACTTAATTATACAAAATGTGTGCGCATGCAGTTACCACTGGATCTTGTTAATCATTGAAGTTGATAAGGAAAAAGTTGAAGTATTAGACTCACTATATAAGGATCCATCCGAATACGCAACCCTGAGGGGATGGTCGATAGGTAATTTCAATCATTATCACACTATGTGGGCCTCTTTACTTCATTTCCTGATATCAAGTAGTTAATTGATAACTCTTTTATTCATTTTCTTTGCCGACAGCAGGGCTTGGACCAAGTTCATCAAACAGGTCCCATGTGATTGGGCACAAAAGCTGACATGGGTGCGACCTAAGGTAATTAAGTAATACTAGTTAGCTACGTCCGTGCATCTATTTAATTCTAGTTTCAATATCATTATCACATTTGATTAATTATTACTTGATTGATTTTTTTCCTCGTAAAATGCATGAGGCAAGAGGAGGGGAATAATTTATGCGCATACTACGTTTGCGAGAACATTCACATGATCACGCCTGAAAGGAGCAGAAACGAAAAAAATCTTTGCGTACGTTTGCTAGAACACTATCCATAACTTTTTTTATCATGATCTAGCTAATATATATACACACAACTAATATATATTCATCTTGATCTCGTTCTTATAGCTGACGGAGATACAGAGCCAACTCCTAGCAGAGGCTCGCGTACGAGCAATTCAAGAGGAAATAGCTGGATTTCTGGTCAACCAGGTCATAGATTCCAAACGAGAATACCATTACAAGATCAAAAATTAATATCTGCATATGTAATGATACGCAAATTATAGGAGAAATTATATACATATATATACATATGTATATATACATATACATATACATATACATATACATATACATATATATACATATACATATACATATATATATATACTGGAAAACACAAAATTAAAAGGAAAATAAACCATAATTAATTCATAAACCCCTAAAGAATTAAAGGAAAAATAAATCAAAATTAAAAGAATTAAATACTTTTAGTCCCGGTTAGTGTTACCAATCGAGACTAAAGGTTCCCCAGCCCACGGCGCCGTCAGGTGCCACGTAGTGGGTCTTTGGTGCCAGGCCGTGTTGAACCGGGACTAGAGGAGGGGGGTAGCCTTTAGTCCCCAACCTTTAATGCCCGTTTAAGAATCAACACTAAAGATCCTTACGAACCGGCACTATAGGTCGATTCTGCACTAATGCAAACTCTAAAGTTTTCCCCCCTCCTTCGTCTTTGGAAGGGGATTTGTGGCACACAAGTTTCAGTTCAGTGAGTCCCTTGCACGTGCTTTTATTTTTGACTTTTGATTTTCAATTATATATATATTTGAATGAAAATTCAAAATTAAGTTATATCTTCCTATTCGTGTTTGTCATCACATGTGTTTTAAAATAAGGTATATTTTGAATACGTTTGATGAAATTTTAAAAACAAATGTTAAGTTTCAAGTCTTGAAACTTAGTATGAGCGAGATATAAAATCATGATTCTTGTGCCTACACTCGTCAATGTCTTGAAATTTTATTTATGAAACTTGATAAGGATGAGCGAGGAAAATGGAAGTTTCAAACAAAAACTCATCAGTTTCAACGACTGAAACTTAAACCTTATTGAGCCCTAGTACGAGATCCAACTACTTCATGAACCGTGAGGCAATCGAGACGCTGATGTGGGCTTGGCAGGTGTGCGCCCCCGCACTTGTGTGTCCTTGCGAATTTTCTTGATTTAGTGCAAGGAGACGTAGTTAACCCCACGTAATTGGGGCGTCGGTGTTTAAGAATGGCTCCTAACTTTTTCTATGGCCTTGATGGTGCTTGCATCATCGAATCCGACACGATATCAGATGGATATGTAGTTCATTGTGGCTTGTCGATTCTGCCCTTCCAGCTGTGGTGGGATTAGTGCCGGCACGGACAACGGTGCTCAATAAGGCCACCTCTAGCTTCGGTGGTGTGTGTGATGTCTGACTTAGCGACAAGATCTAGTGGGCAAGTTTGCCTTTCCTATGTGGAAGTAGGGGGAGTTGGTTGTGTTTTTGTTGGGCTAGTGTTGCTTCAACAGTAATTATGATGATTCAGTTAATATGTCAACTTAGTAGGATCAATTTAGCGTTGTCTTCTTCTTCGGGGTGTGGATCCTTTGGATAGACCCTACTGGCACTTTTAGTAAAGATCATTGACTTACCAACTAGCCGTATTGATACTACTTTCTCCTATGTTGACGGCTTGTAACTCCAGCAGCGACAACCATCGTCACACCATCGGTATATGCGGAATGATGAGGATGGAAAACTCCTCAAGGATTTTCTTCGCTCGTTAAGGGTTTCTTGTCATGCTACGACTTTGTTTAATAAGAGCTCTAGCTACTTCTAGCAAAAAAAAGTTATGTGTTGTGAGGGGGACAAAGCACACCGCGCCAATGGTGCAAACTGTTGGAAATATGCCCTAGAGGCAATAATAAATTAGTTATTATCATATTTCCTTGTTCATGATAATCATTTATTATCCATGCTATAATTGTATTGATCGGAGACTTAAATGCATGTGTGGATACATAGACAAAACCATGTCCCTAGTATGCCTCTAATGGACTAGCTCGTTGATCAAAGGATGGTTAAGGTTTCCTAGCCATGGACATGAGATGTCATTTGATAACGGGATCACATCATTAGGAGAATGATGTGATGGATAAGACCCAAACTACAAACATAGCATATGATCGTGTCAGTTTATTGCTACTGTTTTCTGCATGTCAAGTATATGTTCCTATGACCATGAGATCATGCAACTCACGGATATCGGAGGAGTGCCTTGTGTGTATCAAACGTCGCAACGTAACTGGGTGACTATAAAGGTGCTCTACAGGTATCTCCAATGGTGTCTGTTGAGTTGGCATGGATCGAGACTGGGATTTGTTACTCCGTGTAACGGAGAGGTATCTCGAGGCCCACTCGGTAATGCAACATCACAATAAGCCTTGCAAGCAATGTGACTAATTGTTAGTTGCGGGATATTGTATTACGGAACGAGTAAAGAGACTTGCCGGTAACGAGGTTGAACTAGGTATGGAGATACCGACGATCGAATCTCGGAGAAGTAACATACCGAAGAACAAAGGGAACGTTATACGGGATTAACTGAATCCTTGACATAGAGGTTCGACCGATGAAGATATTCGTAGAATATGTAGGAACCAATGTGGACGTCCAGGTCCCGCCATTGGTTATTGACCGTAGAGGTGTCTCGGTCATGTCTACATAGTTCTCGAACCCGCAGGGTCTGCACACTTAAGGTTCGGTGACGTTTCGGTAGTGTAGAGTTATGTATGGTGGTGACCGAAGGTTGTTCAGAGTCCCGGATGAGATCCCGGACGTCATGAGGAGCTCCGGAATGGTCCGGAGATAAAGATTCATATATAGGATGTCCCAGTTTGGTCGCCGGAAAAGTTTCGGGCTCATCGGTAGTGTACCGGGAGTATCGGTAGTGTACCGGGAGTGTCGGTAGTGTATCGGGGGACCTCCGGGAGGGGTATTTCGACCCCAAGAGGTCCATGGGCTGTGGGAGAATAATAACCAGCCCTTAGTGGGCTGGGAAAACAGCCACAAAGGCCCATGGCGCAGGAGAGAAAGTCCTAAAGCAAAAATTGGAAAATCAGCCAATAGGAGGCAATCCTACTCCAACTAGGATTGGAGGTGAAGTAGGATTGCTCCCACCTCCTATTTCGGCCGACCCAAAGGCCTTGGCTGCCTCTCCTCTCCTATCCTCCTATATATACTAGTGGATTGGGTGGTTTTTGGACAGAATTTCCGGCCACGTGCTACCCGTTACACCGGTGCATTGTTTCTCCTCTAGATCGGTTTTCTGCAGCGCTTAGGCGAAGCCCTGCCGGAATTGCTCCACCACCATCACCGGAGCGCCGTCACGCTGCCGGTGAACTCTCTCTTCTCTCCACCTCCTCTTGCTGGATCAAGACGGTGGAGATCGTCATCAAGCTGCACGTGTGCTGAACGCGGAGGTGTCGTCCGTTCGGTGCTAGATCGGAAGGACCGTGATCGAGATCGCGAGACGGTTCGTGATGAGATCGCGGAACGGATCGTGATGAGTTCGCGGGATAGATCGTGATCAAGATCGTGAGACGGATCGTGATGAGATCGCGGGACGGATCGTGATGAGTTCACGGGACGGATCGTGATTGGATCGCGGGACGGATCGTGATGAGATCGCGGGATGCTCGGCGATTTGGATCGCGAAGATGTTCGACTACACCAACCGCGTTTCTTAACACTTCCCGCTTAGCGATCTACAAGGGTATGTAGATCCACTCTCCCTCTCGTAGATGCTCATCACCATGGATAGATTTGCGTGTGCGTAGGAAATTTTTTGTTTCCCATGCGACGTTTCCCAACACAAACAAATTTGACCTTAAGCTAAGTTGGCATTTGCAAGATCATGAAAATTTGTTTGCTCAAGTAGCTTTTTTAGAGAAGGTATAAAAAGGGCATCATATACATGACAAATATGAAGGAAATTAATAGCCACTTCCATGAAAGACAACCCGACACAAAACAACCAGCAAAATATAAAATTGCAATGAAAATCACACTGATCGTTTTCTTTCTTTTATTGTGCACTGCTCTTTGACGCTTGAAAATGCATTGAACCAATAGTAAGAGAAAAGTCTCACCATATACCAGCCTTTAAAGACTGCAATAGTCACGTTTCGCTAAAAACGAGATCCAGTAACCACTGAAAAACACATCGGTTGGTGCATCACCCTAAACGGTTGAGGCTTACAAACCTTCAATATCAATCTACTGGGTCGAGAAAACTATGCCATCTCGTAAAACAAATTGGAAGAAGAGGGGTATGGCATGGTCCCAAGAGTCAGTCAATTGTGTTACATGCTTGACACACCAACTAGCAAAATTTGAAGAGAGTTAACAAATATCTCAACTCTTACCCTCACAGACCATTCGTCGGCATCAAATCAAACGACATCGAGGTAAATAAAGGCTAGAGAGACATTACTCCAAGGTGTAACCGCTGCCACCACCTTAGAGCATCTATAGCCGGACTTAGCAAATATGACACCCTAAACACCCGTGGAAACGCCCGGTCAGTGACCGGACGTGTCCCCTATTTTTTCGCCCGCGCATCCACACTCCTTATTTTCTTTCTCATATGTCCGGTCATTTGCACGTGATTGATCGAGAGGAAGAGGGAGAAAAAAAAGAATGAATAAAGAAAAAAGAATTGTGATTCAGGATAGGATCGCGTCCTACATGACGTACTGACTGGACGCATCCGGACGTGCCCGCAAGCCCTTATATCCTCCCTATATTTGAGATGGATATGAGGGTTCACGGACAGACCAGACGTATAAGGATAATATGAGGGGTCTGGTTGGGTTACCTTTTTCCTTTTTTTAGTGTCCGGTCACTGACCAGGCGCATCCACAGCCGTATGAGAGATCGTTTGAGCCGTTCGATTGTGGATACTGAAACAAAAGTTAAGAAAAAAAACTACTACCACCAAAAACGACGAATGAAACGGATCCTCCATCCATTAGCCATCAACAAGACCGTTGGACGGGAAAGAATATGGGACCGAGGCAACAACATGGAGTGGAGACTCGATACTGACTGGTTGCATGCATTGATCAGATGCAGAGGCGCCGGGGGTGTTCCTCCTTTTCAAAAAAATACCGGCTAGGATTGGCAAGGGAACATCCATGATTCCTCGCGACGAGACAAAACATGTCACGTTTCGCACACATTGTTTAACTCCGTTTTGGAAGAGAAAACTACGTTGCTTAACTGGTGCGTGCTACTGCTTCGTGATCTCAGGAAGCACACGTCTACGCGGGAACGCCGCCACCTTTGAACAGTGTTTTGATGTATCTCGGCAGCTGCTCATGTCTTGGCACTGCATGGACAACGTGCAAACTTCCAAGAAGGCCGTGTACTCGTGGTAGACCGCGCCCATTCCCCTCGGCTGCTCGGGTCAGCTGATGTATCGCTTTGTCTTGTATCGGAGAACCGACAGCTCCGTGTTGGCACGTACATCGGCCATGCTTTCCGCCGAATTGACCATGTCTGCTGCACGTGTGTACATCATCATAACCTGTAGCGTGCATGCTACTAGTTGCAGCGAAAAGGGCTTGTGCTCCACTCGAAGTAGGAAATGGTTGAGCGACACCTGCGGAAGGAACGGCCGAGCTGCAAAGGTGCTGAAAGGGAGAGAGATGCCGCGTACGCAGCGTCATGCAGCCCGCCTGCTCTTTTCTCCCGAGAAATAGGGGCATGTTCGAGTCCAAGCTCTATGCATCCATCCAACGGTCCAGACATTTCAAGTCTTTAGGATGGACGTCCATGTTGAGTCGAACACGGACGGACGTCTGAATTCCCCCGACCCGGCCTCAAATTGGAGGGAGGAATAGGGGAGTGTAACGGTAGTTTTAACTATAACTCGTAAATTTTCTCCCGTATTCGTTCACGGACAAGAGGATCAGTTCGCAGACATGGATATAGGAAAGAGTGACATCCAACCTTAACCTCATACATCTGGCCAACAACTCAAATCAATTGGACGAAATCCGTGCAAACACGTCCGGATTGCATGCAAATACGACGAATTTCATACAAACACGACAGGTTTCATGCAAACACGACGGATTTCATTATATTTACATCAATCAGGCTATAGAGATGTATAATTAAAACATAATCTAAATTGTCGCTGGTGCCGGCGCCCGTTCCCCATGTCTCGTCATGAACCCCAAGAACTTCGTCTTCTCCAGCTCCGCCTCCGTAACCTCCTTCTCCGGAGGCCCGACAAACGCAAATGTTCGCCTCCACGTCGCTGCCAAGCGACTAATTGGCCACCAATATTCAGCCCATCAAGCTTTACATTGACGAGAGGGGAGGAGCGGTGGCCTTCTTGGGACCCGAGCGTCGGTGACCTTTCGCGCACTACTCTTCATCGCTGTCGGTGGTGCCCGTGGACACGCCGGCCTTGGTGTTGTCCTCCTCGTCATCGATGTCGTCGAACAACATCTTGCCCTCCTTGTCGGGGTCGTCCCTGGCCATGGCCGCCACCTCTATCGCCCGCTGCTAGTACCGCCAGCGCGTGAGGCGAATCTCGTGTGCGGAGCAGAAGGATTTCAGGAGTGCCTCCTGCTCCGCCAGATCCGCATCGGGCGCGACCACCCTGCCGACGACGAGATGCTCCTCCGCCTGCAGGTGCTCCTAGAGGGGGGGCGTGGTTGTAGGTGACGGCGGCCTGCGCCTCCCGGAACCGCTCCTCCGACACCATGTCCATGTAATATTCATGGGCCTCGCCGATGGTCATGATGTAGTGCGCCGGTGAGGGAGGCACGATGGAGAAGGAGGGTGTAGCGGCGGCGGAGGAAGACGAGGGAAGCGTCGCGTCATCGTCAGCCGTGTCCTCCATTAGACGTCGACGTCCTCCTGCTGCCCGTCGACCCACCAGCATGCAGCAATGCTGGCTATCCCCTTCTGCTCCGGTGTGAGCCCGTCCCAAAGAGCTTTGGCAGGGGAGGAATCCATGGTAGGAGAGGGATCAGAGGCTAATTACTGCGACTATGGCTAGGGCAACAATTTATATAGCAATGGCAGGCGGTTTTATGGACGGACGGGTGGCACAGGAGGAGATGCCTCGACAACTGCGTGCCATCATTGTGGGCGGAAACGGACAAACGGGCCACCATCGTGTCGTTTCAACGCGCAATAGTCGCCTGCACCGGGAAGCGGTGCAGGCGATGCTCTCTTGGTCGACGCACTGCTTCAATGCCGGTGCCAGTGAGTGGTCGCGTCCGATGTGGATGGGCATGAATGCAGGCACTGACGCTGTGAAGCAGCGTTGACCATTTTGCGTGGGAGAGGGAGGGTTTTTTGGTGGGTGAGGGCGGTCAGAATCGGGCAAAGTAGCGGTCTAGACTCCCGCAAACCACCCCCCACATTTGTCTCCGATTTGAGGGAAAAATCGCATCTAGACCGCCCCACGGACTGATACAGGACCATGTTGGATGGCTTCCTCTTTTCGGACCACGCGGTTAGGACCATTGCGGGAGGTTTGCGGGTCTGCCTTTGAGATGCCCTAAGAGTACTAGAAGGGAGAAGAATTGGTGTAATACGGTGGATATTTTATTGATTCTCGAGGACAAGAATATATACAGTACAAGACTCGAAGGTCAATCCGCCTATCTTAGATATAAGGTGAGAATTGTATAGAAAAGAATACAATCAATCTTAACAAATTCTAGTCTACCCAATCTATACCCCCACCCGCCCTCCCCTCGCGTAGTCGTAGCGGTAGAGTTGCGAACAGTAGGACCGTCATGGATGGTATGACTGGAGAGAATAGAAGCTCACGGGCTCACATTTCCTTGTGGTCATAGTGGGAACGTCCTGGGCGCGTTAACTAAAGAGGAAGTCGATGAGGTGCTCAAGAAAGGTGATAGTCCTTTCTGTCGATGTTGAGGTAGCCGAGAGCATGGGATGGTCTAGCCATGGTCGAGGTAGCCATGTGAGGAACACCATGGTCGATGTGGAGTTTGGAATGACCGGTGTCGAGGTAGTCAATGTGGAGCTGCAGCGCAAGGTAACATTGTGTAGTCAGGGACGCAATGGTGCGCCAAGAAGAAGACAATGTTGACAAGGCGTCACACCGGGTTCTCCAAGCCCGAGGACACATCATGGACGAAGGCACACATCGGTGTTCCAGCATCGAGCATGTGTAGATGGGGACCAGTACGAATTGTACATCATGTTGAAGGGACGAGCACAGGAGGACTCGATGATGATTGTGGCACAAATAGGCATGGGGTAGAAGGTGCCGATGTCTCCCATGGTTGCCGGTGTAGACGAAGTGGTAAGGTAAGTATGACGATGATGGTGGAGATGAGTTGGTGCTGGACGAAAGCGAAGATGTGGTCGGCCGAACTAGAGGTAGCCTGCAGGGGCCATGTTGCTTGCATGTAGAGCATGGCAGCGGTGCTTGAAGTAGGCGAGAAAGAACCCAACAAAGTGACGAGGACCGGATGTGGACGATGGTGATTCCATGCCTAGGGAGGCGGTGCGGTGCATACCACAATAGACGTCAACTCGTAGGGACGGTGGAGTGGACCACATGTCCCGGCGCTACGGCCCGAAAAGGTGACATAACGACAATGCTCATGTCAGTACAACAACTGGGAAGACCTCAGACGACGGCGTGGATCGGATGTCAGTGCGCTACAGGTAGAAGGGGCAACACAATGACATCGCACATGTTGGTGCTACCACGGGAGAGACCTCGAGCGGCGGCATGGACTGCATGCTCACTACTTGTGAAAGATGTTGGTATTCCCCTAGGAGGAAGGATAAAGTAGTATAATATCATATAATATGTCCCTTAGTAAAGAACCAAGATTTATCGAACCAGAAGGAGACGACACACAAACAACATGAACGATGCCCACACACACACAAAGCAACTGCTTGCAGCCAACGAAGGTAAGAGGGTTGTCAATCCCCTTGTTACCGCTAATTCCAAGTATTAAATATGGTAGTGATAGGTATATAAATAAAAACAAATTAAATTAAAGAAAAACAATGATCAATTGTAGGATTCTTAGTAATAAATTGAAAACTGGGACCTAGGGCCATAGCGTTCACTAGAGGCATCTCTCTCATAACCATAACATTTATGTGCAAACAAATTATTGTTTGCCAATTGGCAGAATGGCGCATAGTTATGATGATCATCCATGGCCTTCTCATATATAGGCACTATGTCTATGACAAGTAGACCGTTAATCCAACTGCATCGACTAATATTACTCCACCCCAAGACTGTTAGCCAGCATGCATCTCAAAGTATTAAGTTAATGACAGACAGAGTAACGCTTTAAGCAAGATGACATAACATAGACAAAGTAATACCGATCAATATGTTCGAACCCCATCGTTTTGTCTCTAGTAGCAAAAATATAATACATGCCTTGCAACCCCTCCTATCGCAAAGTAAGGACACTATAAGATTGGATCACTATGCACCATTCCCTTTTAAGATCTAATCATTAACTTGGCCAAAATATCACAGACCATAAAGCTTACATATACGCATAAATAAATCTCATAAAAGACTTTGGTACTTTCAACGAACAATCTAATCATAAAACCACAATTCATCGAATACCAACAAACAAGACCGCGTAAATTACATTGAATAGGTCTTCAAAGAAATCATTGTATTGAAGATCATAAATAGAGAGAAAGAGAGAGACATCTAGCTAGTGTGATGGCCCCGTAAGTCTTGAAATAACTACTCACACATCATTATAGAGGCAACAATGTTGATGAAGATGTACTTCATGATGGATTCCCCTCTAGTAGAGTACCGGAAAAGGCCTCCAAATGGGAACGTGGAAGAACAAATACTTGGAGTGAATATAGAATTGTTCTGGGTCTTGCTTTGGGGTTTCTGGACATTAGGAAATTTATAGGATTGGACTTAGGTCAAACGGAGCCATGAGTGAGCCACAAGGCACGAGGGCGTTCCCTAACACCCAGGAGCATGCCCCTGCCTTGTGACTCCCTCGGGCTTCGTCTGCTCTTCTCCTAAAACTTTCAGGACTCTTTTTGTCCAGAAAAAATCGTTGAAAAGTTTCGTCGCCTTTAGACTTTGTTTGATATGGATTTCCTGAAAAACCAAAAACATGCACAAAAGAGGAATTGACACTAGGTACTGAGTTATTAGGTTAATACATAAAAACAATATAAATGACATGTAAATCATACAATAAATGACAATATAATAGCATGAAATAATGATAAAATATACATACGTTCGAGACATATCAACATCCCAAACTTAGTTCCTACTCGTTGTCGAGTGGGTAAGTGATAAAAACATAAATTTTGATGTGAAATGCTAGCTAACATGTCTTAATCATGTCGTTCTTTGTTGCATGAATATTGGGAAGTGATCGAATTGTTAGATATCAAAACCATAATTTGCAAAAATTCTAGAAAGTAATAATTTTCTTTCAAAATAAACACTGCTAAAGAACACTACTTCTAAACATTAGATAATGTAAGCATGGCATAACTTGGTCGTTTTAATATAAATTATAAATCAAGAACACCTCGATGCCAAATCAAGCAATTTTTATCATACCTTTTCTCGCTTTAACTTTTCAACTTCACACAATAAAGGAGTGTGAGTCATGGACTTAGCGCTTTGGATGGCAAAAAGAATGATGATTTGGACATGTAGCAAGACAAAAAGCGTAGGTAGTCTCGCATCAACGTGGCTCATAGTTAGACAATGGAGAGGCCTTACAATCGATGTCAATGCGAGTAGGGGTAGCCATGCAACGGATGCACTAGAACTATAAGTGTATAAAATCCCTCCTAATGTAACTAAGTGAGTGTGCATCTAACTTGATTGCTCATAAAGACCTCAAGCATTTCAGAAAACTTGTGTACAAGCCAAGTACTATAATGTAAAAATCCCACGAGCACAATCCTAAAGTATATGAAGACTCTCTAATGTTGTCCATGAGGTATCTTAGGAATAATGTTTTCCACGAGGGTAGCATAGCGTCTATGTCACTATCTAAAAACTGTCTAATTTGTTATGTAGAGGAAATTCATAGGGCACTAGCACCAGAGGGAGACACCCGAGGAAATAAAATGATGTTCCCAAGCAAAATTGTCATGCATACTACATATATTGTTGATGCCAATCAGTGGCTGCCACCCAAATTAGGAGTCTGGAAGCTAAACATAGATGCATCCTCCAGGTTTGCATCTCAGTTTTTTGTTCTCCTATTGTTTGAATTTTTTGATTTTCCGAACAAGAAGGGAAAGATAGAATCAAAGCACTATAGAAGGGGCGATTACCAAATGTAGCATGATACTTCTCTTCCAATGCTGTTTAGTCAAGCTTCTCAATTTTTCATTATACCTTTAGAAGTATAAAGAATAGCGAAGAACCCGGTCATGATTGGATTCCCGTACCCCCCACGTCTCCTCCTCGAGTGAGGCGACCGGGGTGGCCCCCTCTCCCCCCGCTACCAAGCCCTCCCCTTTCTTCCTCTCGTAGCTGCCGTCGGTTGGCACGGCCGGGCGCTTGCCCTCGCGTAGCCGTGTGTGTCCGGCAGTGATGCCCTCCTCCTTTTCCCATTATGGTTCCCGACTCGGGCGGCATGCTCCAGTGACGGTGTTCCTCGGCGGGCGGTGCCCTAGTGCAGACCAGGCGGTGACTTGGCGGATCACAACGAGGGAATTGTCAGTGGCGCCCTGCAAGCCCAAATCTAGGCCCTTTGGGCCTGATTTGGATTAGGAAGGGATGGTTTCGTCTCTGGCAGTCTGCCTCGAGCTGGTCTGGCGAGCTACGGGCGATGGGGGTGGCGGCTACTGTGTTGCGTCTGTTGCAGCGCTGTGGTGGGGTCTTGGCGGGCCCAATCTAGGCCCGGCTGGACAGGTGGCCCGGCATGCTCCTGCTCGTGTGTCCAGTGTGCTACCGCCTAAGATGGTGGAGGTTGTCCCCTCCCATACAGCTGTGGTACTGCCGGTCCCTGTCTATGGTGGCTTGTTATCGGATCGGTTGCCTCACTATGTTTATTTTGGTGAGACGATGGTGGTGTCCTCGTGGCTATGGTGACGCATGTTAGTGGGTGGTTGGCATGGTGGAGCCGACGGCTAGTCCTGGGCTGTGGGTGTGAGGGGTCGGGAGAAATCGCTGTCGGGTTTGACCGACACCGATGTGGTGACACGTGTGGGCGCTGCCACCCTTCTTGAAGGGCGTTGGTGTACCTCTCCCCCACTCCCCTCTGTGTACTAGGAGATATCCTAGGACATGTCCGGGCAGCAACGTTGTCGTCGTCCCAGTCCTTCTTAAAGGTGTTAGTTGGCACGCGGCAATTTGATGGCATTGGAGTGTGGTGGAATTCTCTGGTGGGTGCAATAGTTGCAGGATGGTACAACTTTCGTTAATCCAGTGTTGCTCGCATTTTTTCTCTTGTTTTTCTTTTGGGCATGATTGTGTTGTTTGCCCCAGCATGGAACTCATTTGTGTATTGGGCGGTTGGGCAGGAAGAAAGCCTATTTTGACAAGTCGAAAGAATATCAATTCCCATTTCACCCAAAATTTTGAGAATTACTTGATACTACCTTCGTCCTAGTTTTTTGGCGTTCGTATTTTGTGCAAAATTTTGACCATAGATCTAACTAATAAAATGTTAGTCCATGTCATATAAAATTATATCTTTGTATTTGTATTTGATGATATTTTCAATGGTATTATTTTTTGTGACAAGCATTAACATTTTGTTAGTTACATCTAAGGTTAAAGTTTGACTCAAAATACAAACAGGACCAATAACCAGGACAAACTTAGTAGTTGGTATAAATTTGTAAGCCGAGTTGGCTGATACGATTTCAAAAGGTTCTTCTGCTATATATTATTTTCTAGTGTTTTTCTTTTGATGATGTAAAGTATTTTTTTTGAAATTTAGCCGTAGAGCTGCTAAGATTCTATTCAGAAGAAGTACACTGACGGCGAGAACTGCTCGGTTTATTGAAGGAAACCGGGCGAATACATGTACAACACAACCCCACCTAGCTCTACTAGGCTAAAAGCACCAAAAGACATATGAAGATGCTAGGCAAACTAAGCATGAAAAACTAGGGCACATCGTAGCCCCATTACAGTGTCATCATATATCACTCATTGCACACACGACCTGACGACTCCGACTTTGAAAGTGCAATCATGCCCTTAGATTATATTATATGTTGATGGCAATGTACATGTAGAGGACTAATGGTGTTTGTCAAGTAAATCTCAGGTATTTGTCCTCAAATCTCAATATGCGTGTATCGTGGACGCATGGAAATATTATGTGTTGAGAAGGAAGGAACAAAGAGGTTTATGGATCTCGTTTTCTTTTGTTATTGAGTATAGGGATCCTGCACTATTAAGAGGGGATCGACTGGGTTAGCAAGAGACATGCTGAAGTCATTTCAAACTCCTTACTTCGGTTAAAAACTTCATTTCAAACCCTTACAATGTGATGCTTCTCTGTGATAGCTGGATGTCCGGACCTTGTGCCGGATGTCCCGGAGTCCATTCACTCGCCGGATATTCGGGCAATGCCCCGGATATCTAGCCCTCGCTCTATCCATAATGCATTAGTTTCACTAGATACGGGTCGGATGTCTGGCACACTGCCGGATGTCCGAGACCCCGGATATTCAAGCCCTCTACCGGAATTCTGATACACACAATGACAGTACCACGGTTCTCTATTGAAGTAATATGCTGGATGTCCGTCAATATGCCAGATGTCTGGGAGTTTTCATATGGGCCGGATGTCCGGGCCCTCCCCGATGTCTAGCTCCCCTGCTTTTTCTGTGTGGCTCAGTGTATTGTGTGTACACTTCATAGTCGCCGGATGTCTGGCCCTTGGCCAGGATGTCCGGCCCTACACTGCCACTTACACTACAATGACCATATTTGCACCTACACTATATATACCCCTTAACTACTTCGTGGAGGGGTTGACCATTCACTTTGAGCTAACCCTAGGACACATATTTCTCTCTCTCACATCCTCATATACCAAATCCAAGATCCCAAAGGCATTTGAGAGTATTTGTGATAGATCCACTCCTTCCCCTTCTCTTGACCAAAGGAAATTCTGATTTGAGCAAGTCTTGAGCTTTTCCCCATCGTTCTTGTTACTCTTGGAGGTTGGAGATAGACTCCTAGGAGGTAAGAATTCTTTTGTGAGGAATAAACCATTGTGATGACCCCTGGAAAGTTTGTGACGGTTTGGAGACCACCCCAAGGTCTACCACTAGTGGTTGAGAAACGCCTTTGTGGTGTTATCTCAAGGAGAGAATAGGGTGAGCCATCGTGGCATTGGTGTGCCTTCGTGGTAACATCCACCTCTCTAAACGGTGATGTAGCTTCCCTCCAAGGAAGTGAACATCGGCATACATCCTCGTCTCTTGGAGTTGTGGTTATTCCTAACCCTAGCTCCCTACTTGTGGTTACTTGTCTCTTGCACATACTTGTATTACATTGTGCTTTCCTATATTATTACGTGTTTCCTTGGTAATCTACTACCCACTGTTATCACATTAGCAATTGTTACTTTTACTGTCATATTCCGCAATATCACCTAAGATTGCTAAGTAACAATTAAAATTCGGAATTGTACCTAATCACCCCCTCTAGGTCTATCTCTATCCTTTGTGATGAAGGTTATGATGTTGACTTGGATGAGGGGCTCTCATAGAAGACATGGCTCTCTTTGTGAAGAATTTTAGTGGGAGAAAATTCCAAAAGAAGAAAGTAAGGACTTGCTATAATTGTGAAGAAACCAATCACTTCTCAAACGAGTGCCCCTATATATTAAAAGAGAGAAGATAAACCAAGATTTCCGAAGACATTTCTGAACAAGTTTCCCAACCCATTGAACTCTAAGTTCAAGAAGAGAGATGTGAAGGCAATGGTTGCCCAAGATGAGTCCGACCCCGATAATGTTGGAGGTGTAACTCAAGACACTCAAACCACATTGATAGTCAACAAGAGTGGTGATGTTGTCACATACAACTACATGAAAGACTACAAGGGTAACACACACAAATTCCTCATGGCAAAGGTCATGGTAGATTATGATGAGGGTCAAGCGTCTCTGCACAAGCTGAAGGTAACTCCATGTCCAAACCCCCTCTCTATTTATCCCTACCACATCTAGTGATGAATATCTTGACGCAGAGGGTCATGATCATGAATGTGAAATGAGTGATGCTATGTTTTCTAAAATAAATAAAGTCATGTGCTCTCTTAAAGGAAAGAATCTCATCATGTTTCGTATGCTTATGGAGATGGTGAGTAAGCACACCATCTCCATTAAGGAACTCGAAACCCTCGTTACCGAGGAAAAGGAAAAAATGTGAAATCCTTGAGTGGAAAGTCCTATAGGTTTGCGTGTGCGTAGGAAATTTTTTGTTTCCCATGCGACGTTCCCCAACAGTGGCATCATGAGCTAGGTTGATGGTTCGATGAGATCTCGAGTAGAACACAAAAGGTTTGTTGGCGTTGATGCTTAGATTTCTTCCTCCCTTGGTCGTATTTTGGTTCAACGGGATTGTGAGATGAAGCGGCCCGGACCAACATTACTCGTACGCTTACGAGAGACCGGTTCCCTCGACGCAACTTGTTGCCTAGATGGCTTGCGGGTGACAGTTTCTCTCACTTTAGTTGGATCGGATTCGACAAAGGCAGTCCTTGAGAAGGTTGAAAAGCAAACTAGTGTATCACCGTTGTGGTTTATGCGTAGGTGAGAATTGTTCTTGCTAGATACCCGTAGCAGCCACGTAAGACATGCAACAACAATTAGAGGACGTCTAACTTGTTTTTGCAGGGTATGTTGTGATATGATATGGCCAATTACATGATGTGATATATGTGATGTATGAGATGATCATGTGATGTATAGATTATCACGACTTGCATGTCGATGAATACGGCAACCGGCAGGAGCCATAGGGTTGTCTTTAATTATTGTATGACCTGCGTGTCAATCATTAAGCGCTATGTAATGCTTTACTTTATCGCTACGGTAGCAATAGTAGTAGAAGCATGCAGGGCGTGACAACCCCGATGGCGACACATTGATGGAGATCATGGTGTCATGCCGGTGACGATGGAGATCATGCCGGTGCTTTCATGATGGAGATCAAAAGCACAAGATCATGGCCATACCATGTCACTTATGGTTTGCATGTGATGTTAATCCTTTTATGCACCTTGTTTTGCTTAGGACGAGGGTAGCATTCTAAGGTGATCCCTCACTTAATTTCAAGATAAATTGTGTTCTCCCCGAGTGTGCACCGTTGCGAAAGTTCGTCGTGTCGAGACACCACGTGATGATCGGGTGTGATGGACTCTACGTTCACATACAATGGGTGCAAGCCAGTGTTGCACACGCAGAACACTCGGGTTAAACTTGACGAGCCTAGCATGTACAGACATGGCCTCGGAACACGAGAGACTGAAAGGTCGAACATGAGTCATATAGTAGATATGATCAACATAATGATGTTCACCATTGCAGACACCTCAACTCATGTGATGATCGGACTTGAGTTGGTGAATTTGGATCATGTATCACTCGAATGATCGGAGGGATGTCAATTTGAGTGGGAGTTCTTAAGTAATATGAATTGAACTCATTATCATGAACATAGTCAAAGTGTCTTTGCAAATTATGTTGTATATTGCTACCTCACACTGTAGCTCCCTTGTATTTTTATATGTTCCTAGAGAAATAGAATTGAAAGATGATGGTAGCAATATTGCGGACTGGGTCCGTGATCTGAGGATTGTCCTCATTGCTGCACAGAAGTCTTATGTCCTTAATGCACTGCTCGGTGCGCCAACCCCTCTAGCGTCGTCTGTAGATGTTGTGAACATCTGACAGGCGCGTTCTGATGACTACTTAATAGTTTAGTGCGTCATGAATTACGGCTTAGAATTGAGGCTCCAAAACGTTTTGAATGTCACGGAACATATGAGATGTTTCTAAGAGCTGAAATTAGGATCTCAGGCTCGTGCCCGTGTTGCGAGATATGAGATCTCCAACAAGATTCTTTGCCTGCAAGATGAAAGAGAATAGCTCAAGTGTTGAGCATGTACTCAGATTGTCTGGGTGCTACAATCGCTTGAATCAAGTGGGAGTTGATCTTCCAGATAAGATAGTGATTGGCATAGTTCTCCAAGTCACTGTCACTAAGCTACTAGAACTTGGTGATGAAGTATAAATTGCCAGGGATAGAAATAATGATTCCTGAGTTGTTCGTGATGTTTGACACTGCGAAGGTAGAAATCAAAAAGGAGTGTCAAGTGTTGATGGTTAATCAAACCACTAGTTTCGAGAAGGGCAAGAGCAAGGAGGGAAACTTCATGGATAGCAAGGTAGTTGCTGCTCCAGTGAAGCAACCCAAATTTGAACTCAAACCCAAGACTAAGTGCTTCTATTATGAGGTGAGTAGTTGGTGAAGCGGAACAACCCTAGATGCTTGGTAGATAAGAAGGCTGGCAACATCGATAGAAATATATTTGATATACGAGTTATTAATGTGTACCTTGCTAGTACTCCTAGTAGCACCTGGGTATTGGATACCGGTTCGGTTGCTAAATGTTAGTAACTCAAAATAAAAGCTACGGGATAAACAGAGAACTTTCTAAGGGTGAGGTGACGATATGTGTTGGAAATGTTTCCAAGGTTGATGTGATCAACATCGCACGCTCTCTTTACCTTCAGGATTAGTGACGAACCTGAATAAATGTTACTTGGTGTTTTGCGTTGAGCATAGACATGATTAGATCATGCTTGTTGCAATACGGTTATTCATTTAAAGCTAGAGAATAATGGTTATTCTATTTACATGAATAATACCTTCAATGGTCATGCACCCAGTGAGAATGGTTTGTTGAAATCTTGATCGTAGTAATACACATGTTCATAACATTGATGTCAAAAGATACAAAGTTAATAATGATAGTACCACATATTTGTGGCACTACCGCAGAATGTCATATTGGTATAAAGCGCATGAAGAAACTCCATGCTGATGGATCTTTGGACTCATTCGATTTCGAATCGGTTGAGACATGCGAACCATGCCTCTTGGGCAAGATGACTAAAGGATCCCATTGGATGGAGCGGGCAAGTTATTCATTGGAAATGATACATGTTGATGTATGCAATCTAGTGAGTCTTGTAGCGTGCAGTGGATATTGTTATTTTCTTACCTTCACTGATGATTTGAGTAGATATAGTGTATATTTACTTAATGAAACACAAGTCTGAATCGTTTGAAAGGTTCAAGCAAATTCAGAGTGAAGTTTAAGATCATCGTGACAAGAAGATAAAAATGACTGCGATATGATCGTGGAGGTGAATATCTGAGTTACGAGTTTGGCATACAACTTTAGACAATGTGAAATTTGTTTCACAACTAACGCCACCTGGAACACCATAGTGTGATGGTGTGTCCGAACATCATAGTCATGCTCTATTGGATATGATGCGTGCTATGATGTCTCTTATCGTTTTACTATTATAATTTTGGGGTTATGCATTAGAGACAACTACATTCACTTTAAATAGGGCACCATCTAAATCCGTTGAGATGACACCGTGTGAATTATGGTTTGACAGAAACCTAATCTGTCATTTCTTAATATTTGGGGCTGCGATGCTTGTGTGGAAAATGTTTTCACATAATAAGCTAGAACCCAAAGCGGACAAATGGATCTTCATAGAATACCCTAAGAACAGATGGGTATGCCTTCTATCTCAGATCCGAGTGCAAAGTGTTTGTTGCTAGAACTGGGTCCTTTCTTGAGAAAAAGTTTCTCTCGAAAGAATTGAGTGGGAGGAAGATAGAACTTGATGAGGTTGTTAAACCTTTGTTCAACCAGAGAATAGCGCAGCGCAGAAAGATGTTTCTGTGAAGCCTACGTTAGTTGAAGAGGAAGTTAATGATGATGATCATGAAACTTCAGGATCAAGTTACTATCGAACTTCGTAGGTCGACAAGGATGTGTACTGCTCCTAAGCGGTACGACAACTCTGTCTTGGAGGTCATGTTGTTGGACAACGATGAACCTACGAGCTATGGAGAAGCGATGATGGGCCCGGATTCTGACAAATGGTTGGAGGCCATGAAATCCGAGATAGGATCCATGTATGAAAACCAAGTATAGACTTTGGTAGACTTGCTCGTTGGACAGCAGGTCGTTGAGTACAAATGGATCTTTAAAATGAAGACAGACGCTGATGGTAATTGTCACCATTTGTAAAGCTCGACTTGTTGCAAAGATGTTTGTGACAAGTTCAAGGGGTTGACAGCGATGAGACTTTCTCACTCATAGAGATGCTAGAGTCTTTTGGAATTATGTTAGCAGTTGCTGCGTTTTCAATCATGAAATTTGGCAGATGGATGTCAAAACATTGTTTCCTTAACGGTTTATTTGAGGAAAGGTTGTATGTGATACAACCAGAAGGTTTTGTCATTCCTAAGGATGCTAAAAGTTGTGCAAGCTTCGGTGATCCTTCCATGGACTAAAGCAAGCATCTCGGAGTTGGAATATACGCTTTGATGAGTTGATCAAAGTTTTTGAGTTTATACAAAGTTTACGAGAAACTTGTATTTGCAACAAAGTGAGTGGGAGCACTATAGAATTTCTGATAAGTATATGTGGATGACATATTGTTGATCGGAAATAATGTAGGATTTCTGGAAAAGCATAAATGGTTGTTTGGAAAGTGATTTTCAAAGGAAGACCTGGATAAAGCTACCAAATTGTTGAGCATCAAGATCTATAGAGATAGATCAAGATGACTTGATGAGACTTTCAGTGAGTACATACCATGACAAAGATTTTGAAACAGTTCAAAATGGATCAGTCAGAGAAAGAGTTCTCGCCTGATTTGTAAGGTGTGAAGTTGAGTGAGAATCAAAGCTCGACCACGGCAAAAGGAAGAGAAAGGACGAACATCGTCCCCTATGCCTTAGCCATAGGCTCTGTATAGTATGCCATGCTGTGTACCGCACCTGTCTGTGCCTTGCCATGAGTCTGTCAAGGGGTACAAGTGTGGTCCAGGAGTGGATCACTAGACAGCGGTCGGAATTATCCTTAGTAACCAGAGGACTAAGGAAATGTTTCTTGATTATGGAGGTGATAAAGAGTTTGTCGTAAAGAGTTACGTCGATGCAAGCTTTAACACCTATCCGAATGACTAGTAGTAGCAATCTGGATACGTATAGTGGAGCAACCATTTGGAAATAGTACCAAGTGGAGTGTGGTAGTAGTGTTTACGGTTTGACATAGAGATTTTCAAAGTACACACGGATCTGAATATCGCAGACCCATTGACTATAAGACCTCTCTCACATGCAAAGCATGATCGAGCCCCAGAACTCATTGGGTGTTAGATTCATAACAATGCGAATCACATGGTGATGTGAACTAGATTATTGACTCTAGTGCAAGTGGGAGACTGTTGGAAATATGCCCTAGAGGCAATAATAAATTAGTTATTATCATATTTCCTTGTTCATGATAATCATTTATTATCCATGCTATAATTGTATTGATCGGAGACTTAAATGCATGTGTGGATACATAGACAAAACCATGTCCCTAGTATGCCTCTAATGGACTAGCTCGTTGATCAAAGGATGGTTAAGGTTTCCTAGCCATGGACATGAGATGTCATTTGATAACGGGATCACATCATTAGGAGAATGATGTGATGGATAAGACCCAAACTACAAACATAGCATATGATCGTGTCAGTTTATTGCTACTGTTTTCTGCATGTCAAGTATATGTTCCTATGACCATGAGATCATGCAACTCACGGATATCGGAGGAGTGCCTTGTGTGTATCAAACGTCGCAACGTAACTGGGTGACTATAAAGGTGCTCTACAGGTATCTCCAATGGTGTCTGTTGAGTTGGCATGGATCGAGACTGGGATTTGTTACTCCGTGTAACGGAGAGGTATCTCGAGGCCCACTCGGTAATGCAACATCACAATAAGCCTTGCAAGCAATGTGACTAATTGTTAGTTGCGGGATATTGTATTACGGAACGAGTAAAGAGACTTGCCGGTAACGAGGTTGAACTAGGTATGGAGATACCGACGATCGAATCTCGGACAAGTAACATACCGAAGAACAAAGGGAACGTTATACGGGATTAACTGAATCCTTGACATAGAGGTTCGACCGATGAAGATCTTCGTAGAATATGTAGGAACCAATGTGGATGTCCAGGTCCCGCCATTGGTTATTGACCGTAGAGGTGTCTCGGTCATGTCTACATAGTTCTCGAACCCGCAGGGTCTGCACACTTAAGGTTCGGTGACGTTTCGGTAGTGTAGAGTTATGTATGGTGGTGACCGAAGTTTGTTCAGAGTCCCGGATGAGATCCCGGACGTCACGAGGATCTCCGGAATGGTCCGGAGGTAAAGATTCATATATAGGAAGTCCCAGTTTGGTTTCCGGAAAAGTTTCGCGCTCATCGGTAGTGTACCGGGAGTGCCGGTAGTGTACCGGGAGACCTCCGGGAGGGGTACTTCGACCCCAAGAGGTCCATGGGCTGTGGGAGAGTATTAACCAGCCCTTAGTGGGCTGGGAAAACAGCCACAAAGTCCCATGGCGCAGGAGAGAAAGTCGTAAAGCAAAAGGTGGAAAATCAGCCAATAGGAGGCAATCCTACTCCAACTAGGATTGGAGGTGAAGTAGGATTGCTTCCCACCTCCTATTTCAGCCGACCCAAAGGCCTTGGCTGCCTCTCCTCTCCTCTCCTCCTATATATACTAGTGGATTGGGTGGTTTTTGGACAGAATTTCCGGCCACGTGCTACCCGTTACACCGGTGCATAGTTTCTCCTCTAGATCGGTTTTCTGCAGCGCTTAGGCGAAGCCCTGCCGGAATTGCTCCACCACCATCAACGGACCGCCGTCACGCTGCCGGTGAACTCTCTCTCCTATCCACCTCCTCTCGCTGGATCGAGACGGTGGAGATCGTCATCAAGCTGCATGTGTGCTGAACGCGGAGGTGCCGTCCGTTCGGCGCTAGATCGGAAGGACCGTGATCGAGATCGCGAGACGGTTCGTGATGTGATCACGGAATGGATCGTGATGAGTTCGCAGGACAGACCGTGATCAAGATCGTGAGACGGATCATGATGAGTTTGCGGGACGGATCATGATGTGTTCGCGGGACGGTTCATGATTGGATCACGGGACGCTCGGCGATTTGGATCGCGAAGAAGTTCGACTACACCAACCGCGTTTCATAACGCTTCCCGCTTAGCAATCTACAAGGGTATGTAGATCCACTCTCCCTCTCGTATATGCTCATCACCATGGATAGGTTTGCGTGTGCGTAGAATTTTTTTGTTTCCCATGCGACGTTCCCCAACAACAACGTGTGGACATTAGTTAAAAGACCGAGCAAAGAGCATAATGTAATTGAAAAAATGGATATTCAAGAACAATCAAGATGAGCATGGTACCATCATTCAAAATAAGGCAAGGTTAGTGGCTCAAGGGTACTCACAAGTTCAAGGTTGGTACTTTGATGAGACCTTTGCTCCCGTTGCACGTCTTGAATCTATTCGCATCTTACTTGCTTATGTTGCCTTCAATGGCTTTACATTACATCAAATGGATGTGAAAAGTTCTTTCCTTAACGGTCCTCTACAAGAAGAAGTATATGTATCACAACCACTCGGGTTTGTTGACCCCAATCACAAAGACTATGTTTTTAAACTTCATAAGGCTTTGTATGGCTCAAACAAGCACTACGTGCTTCGTATGATCTGTAACGCTCCGGACACACCCACCGGTACTCGTTACTCCTGGCAGGATCTAGTCTGGCCCCACATATCAATACTAGTCTTTTCTGCGCACTTTGTCCTCACTCATGCGCACCCAGGACCAACTTCCCGGTCGGTCACCCATCCTAGAATTACTCCAAGCCAAGCACGCTTAACTTGGGAGTTCTGTTCGAATGGGCTCCCAGAAAAGAAGGAATTCCTTATTGATATGAGTAGTCTATGATCCCTAATAAGCCAGGCTATCACATACACCATCACTCAGAGGAACCGACGTCCTCGTCGGGTCACAGGAACGTTCCCTCTTGGCACAAAAGTCTGTGCTTTCAGTCCAATACATGTGTCATTCCGTGTGCCACGACGGGTCACAAACTTCATGAACAACATGACCGCGCACCTATCGGCAAACATCCGTGTAACCGCGAGGGTCGGCTCTGATACCAACTTGTCACGCCCAAGATGCGCACCTATCTGTTTTAAGGCACGAGGGCCTCGCAAGGGATAGAAGCGCATCTTGCCGTTAGCAAGAATAGGTTCATCACACATACATGTACAGAAGAGGAAGAGTATATCAAGTTGGCTTACACTCGCCACGTGCTAGTTACAATGTCAAACAGTTCACAGCATCAAGAGTAAGATAGGGTCCAACTACGGATGAAAACAAACGACAAAAGCAAAGCGATGAATCTATCAAGCTGCCAGGATCTCGACCAGGTCCCTCACTCGTCGGGGTATGTCACGTACATACGGCCTCTCTCTTCATCGTATTCCCAGTGCAACTGGGTGAGATCATCCTGCATCACATCATCTGGACCTGCAGCTGGAGTTGAAGTATAGGGTGAGCCACAAAGGACTCAGCAATCAAGTAACCCGGGTACCAACACTATATAAGCCTTTAGGATGGAAGGGGTGATCATCTTGCCTGTTGGTTCTTCAGTGGAACAAGTAGCGGGATCCTCGTAGTGGTACTCTCCAGGTTCCTCGAACTCAGACTCGACACTCGCGTCTACCCAAGAGAAACAGCAAATAAATAACCAACCAAGGTGCAATGCACAACCAATATGATGCATGATCCTTTTAATGAAGAATTTAACATGGTAATCCAATTCTAGTCAAGTTTCACATGCAAAGGTGGTGGATTAATGAATCTGGACAGAACCTCATGTTAAGTTGGTTATACATGCATGAACATGGCAAATATGGATGCATCATGCAAAATCGATGGAAATGCATATAAAGATCGCGAGAAACAGAGCTACGTTTCTCGAGTTAGGCTCACGACAAGGTACGAAGGCAAAACACAACACCACCAAATCTCCGGGCTGATTCTTGGCATCCCAAGGTAGCCACTGGATAGGTGATGAAAAATCAATCACAATAGACTCAATAATCACTCAAATCCATGGAGTATAGCTCCCAGAACATCCAAAACAAAATTGCACTCAATCTGCAACAAAACAGCAACATCGCAACTTGAAAGGATCACAACTATTGCTACAGGAACTCTACAGCCACAAACAAGACATGAACAGGTTCTACTCAACACCCACATCAATTCATCCCATTACACAATCAACAAAAGAGCAACACATCACTATGCATGGAGCTGGTAATTAGGCATGATGAAACAACTTTTTAGGGACTTAGTGAAAATTGCAGTTTTCTGGAATCTGGGTTAATAAAGTAGCAAGTTAACAGCACTGGTTAAATATTCTAGGAAGCTCCAAATGGCATGAAAATTAATAGGATGGTAGATGACAATATCTACTACAAATACCTAACACTGAGCATGGTCAAAAACACAACAAAACACTAGATACACCCTGATATTCAAGGCAAAACAATAACAGCAGATTCTCCAGACTTAGCCCTTTTTCAGACTAGCTGGACAGAAACAGAAAGTAGCTAGATAAACAGCAAGGTTCCCATTGAACTGGAAACTTATCATGAATAAGAAAAAATACTGGGTTGGTGGTCGTGGTTCTTCCCACCCACCCAACCCAGGTTTCCAGCAGAAGAATCAGGTGTCCAAGGCTGTTCTTGTTCCTCCTCCAGGTAATGTTCGTCCGCTCTCTGAGGTGACTTGTCACAAGTGTGGCCAGAAGGGTCACTATGCTAACAAGTGCAACCAGCGGCGTCTTCCGCCTCCTCCTCCTGTCAAGCCTCCAAGCAATGCAATGGTGAAGCATAATCCCAAGACTGCAAGAGTAAATATGGTGAATGCAGCTGAAGCAGATCAGTCCAATGATGTGATTATGGGTAATCTCTCAGTTAATTCTGTTCCTGCAAAAGTGTTATTTGATTCTGGTGCATCGCATTCATTCATGTCTAGGCCGTTTGCTATGAAGAATGATTTCTCTTCTGAGATGTTGAGTAGGCCTTTGGGTGTTGTTTCTCCGGGTGTGGCATTAAAAACCACCTCTATTGTTCCAGATGTGTCTATCAAGATGGGCAATTATTCATTCTTGGCTTCTCCTTATGTGCTCGGGAATTCTGATATTGATCTCATTCTGGGCATGGACTTCCTGGCTATGAATAAGGCTTATATTGATTGTCAAGCTAAAGAAGTCAAGCTGACTCATCCTTCTGAGGACGTGATTATATTCGCGGCTCGCGAGGACACAGTCCGTCTCTTTGCTCTCAATGAAAAGGGTGAAATCTCGGCGATTTCTCAAATTCCGGTGGTTTGTAAGTATGAAGATGTCTTTCCAGAAGAATTGCCAGGAATGCCTCCGCACCGACCTATCGAGTTCGTGATTGATCTCGAGCCCGGCACTGAACCGGTTTGCAAGTGCCCGTATAAACTTGGCCCCGAAGAGTTGAAAGAGTTGAAAAAGCAGCTAGATGAGCAAGAACGTCTGGGTTTGATCAGGCGAAGCTCTTCTCCGTGGGGTTGTGGAGTTTTGTTTGTCAAAAAGAAGGATGGCACGGATCGTCTTTGTGTGGACTACCGGCCATTGAATAAGAAGACAATCAGAAACAAGTACCCACTCCCTAACATCAATGAGTTGTTTGAACAACTTAAGGGTGCCAAAGTTTTCTCCAAGTTGGATCTTGAATGGGTTATCATCAAATACGTATTCGTGAAGAAGACATTCCCAAGACCGCGTTCAGAACGAGCTTTGGCTCATATGAGTACACCGTGATGTCGTTTGGTCTTGCGAATGCCCCTCCAACCTTCTCCAGGATGATGAATTTCATCTTTTCCCCATTCAAGAATGAGTTTGTCTTGGTCTATCTTGATGATATTCTAGTGTTCTCGAAGACAGAGGAAGATCATGCAGAACATCTCTGCCTTGTTCTCGACAAGTTAAGGGAACACAGGTTCTATGCCAAGTTTTTCAAATGTGAGTTCTGGCTTGATGAAGTGGTGTACCTCGGGCATGTCATCTCTGCCGAGGGAATTAAAGTGCACCCTGAGAAAGTTGAGGCTATATTGAAGTGGGAACCTCCGCAGAACGTCAAGCGGCTTCGGAGTTTCCTAGGGCTTGCTAGCTATTGCAGAAGGTTCGTGGAGAACTTTTCCCATATTGCCAAGCCTTTGTCAAATCTCCTCCAGAAGAGTGTCAAGTATGTTTGGTCTCCTGAGTGTGATGCTGCGTTCAATACGCTCAAGCAGAGACTGACTTCAGCTCCAGCTCTTGTTGCTCCTGAGCAGTCCAAGCCTTTCCAAGTTTTCTGTGATGCTTCTCTCCAAGGCCTTGGTGGTGTTCTTATGCAAGACAAGAAGATTGTGGCCTATACCTCGCGTCAGTTGAAGCCTGCCGAGAAGAACTACCCCACTCATGATCTTGAGTTGGCGGCAGTTGTCCATGCTCTTATGACTTGGAGACATTTATTGTTGGGTAGACCAGTTGAGGTGTACACTGATCACAAGAGCCTGAAGTACATTTTCACTCAACCAAATCTCAATCTTCGGCAATCTCGTTGGGTGGAAATGCTTGAAGACTTCAATCCAAGAATTGAGTATACTCCGGGAAAGCAAATGTCATTCAGACGCGCTCAGCCGTAAGGCGTACTGCAATAGTCTGATCTTGAAGCCTTTTCAACCCGAGCTTTGTGAAGCCTTCCGCAAGCTCAACCTTCAGATGATTCCGCAAGGATTTCTTTCAAATCTTCAAGTCTCTCCGACTCTGGAAGATCAGGTTCGCCAAGCGCAACTGCTAGACACTATGGTGAAGAAAGTGAAGAAAGGTGTGGCCAAGAGCATTCCGAAGTATAAGTGCTTTCGTGTCGATGACAAAGATACCTTGTTCTTTGAGGACCATATTGTTGTTCCTAAAGGTGATCTCAGAAAGGTTATCATGGAAGAAGCACACAATTCTCTTCTATCCATTCATCCAGGAAGTTCCAAGATGTATCAGGACCTCAGGCAAACCTTCTGGTGGACTCGTATGAAACGTGAGGTTGCTCAGTTTGTCAATGAGTGCGATGTTTGCCGCAGAGTGAAGGCGGAGCATCAGCGCCCAGCAGGTCTTTTGCAGCCATTGCCAATCCCAGAATGGAAATTTGATCATGTTGAGATGGATTTCGTAAGTAGGTTTCCTAAGTCCAAGAAGGGCAACGATGCCATCTTTGTGGTGGTCGACAAGCTGTCAAAAGTTGCTCATTTCCTGCCAGTCAAGGAGTCTATTTCGGCAGCTCAGCTTGCAGAGTTGTATACGTCAAGAATAGTGTCCTTGCATGGCATTCCTCAACTCATCTCTTCTGACCGTGGAAGTCTCTTTACTTCCAAGTTTTGGGAGTCCTTCCAGACTGCTATGGGTACTAAGATCCGTTTCAGCACGGCGTTCCATCCGCAGACAAGTGGTCAAGTTGAGAGAGTCAATCAGATCCTTGAAGATATGCTCAGAGCCTGTGTGTTATCGTTCGACATGAAGTGGGAAGACTGTCTTCCATATGCTGAATTCTCATACAACAATAGCTTCCAAGCTAGTTCAGGCAAGGCCCCGTTCGAGATTCTCTACGGCAGAAAGTGTCGTACCCCGCTTAACTGGTCTGAAACCGGTGAGCGTCAGATTTTGGGCAATGACATGATCACTGAAGCAGAAGAGATGTGCCATGTCATTCGCGAGAACCTCAGAGCAGCTCAGTCCCGTCAGAAGAGCTATTATGATAGCAAGCATCGGGATGTTTCTTTCCAAGTGGATGATCTTGTCTATCTCAAAGTTTCTCCCATGAGAGGCACTCAGCGATTTGGAATCAAAGGGAAGTTGGCTCCTCGTTTTGTTGGTCCATTCAAAGTTGTTGACAAGAGAGGTGGTCTTGCATATCAACTTGAGCTTCCTCCAAATTTCGCGAACGTGCACGATGTCTTCCATGTTTCTCAGCTCCGGAAATGCTTCAAGACTCCCGAGCGAACCATTGACCTCCAAGACATCAATCTTCAAGCTGATCTTTCTTATCGTGAGCACCCAGTTGCAATTCTTGAAGAAACTGAGCGTAAGACTCGCAACAAGTCTATCAAGTTCCTCAAGGTGAAGTGGTCTCATCATTCCGACAAAGAAGCTACTTGGGAACGTGAGGACCTGCTCTGTTCCGAATTTCCAGACTTCTTCCGTTCCTAGATCTCGGGTCGAGATCCTCATGTAGTGTGGGAGAGTTGTGACATCCCAAGTGATGTCCCTTCCTTTTATGGCTTGTATCAAGATGTATGAACCTTATGTCAGGTCTTGTGAGTGGAGTAGCACCTTGAGTTCCATGTGTGGTTAGTATTTTGCATCATGACATTCATGCCATTCATCATCATCATCATAATGCATCCATCTTTTCTTCATCGTTAGTTCACCATGTCTTATGTTTTGCTTGTGATGTGGTTTGGTTTTTGTTCAAGTTTTTATGTTGGTATTGGTGTGAGAGTGGGGTGATGTTTGAGCTTGTCTCCCTCTTCTAAAACCCTTCTCTTCTCTTCTTCCAAAACCCTTCCTATTAGGTTTTATTCCCATGTCATTCAATTGGCAGATTTAAGTTGTTTTAAAATCATTTTAAAATTGTTCATGAGAAGGCCCTATTATTCTTAGGAATATAGGGATACTAGCTCTTGGCATTGGGACTTGTTTTGATTTTGCAAAATACCTAAAACAGGGGCTGCTTTAATAAATTAATTAAATTATCTTGTTGTTAAATTCCATCTAATAATTTTATAAACAGTACCTAATTATTTCATTCCCAAAAACATTTTTTACTCTCTTAAAAAAAACTTTTCTTACTCTCTGGGATTATTTCTTTACCACTGCTTATTTAAATAGAATCCTGTGTGTGTGAGAGAGAGTGAGCGAGAGAGAGGGCAGGTGGGCCGAAGCCTGGCCCATTGCGCCAGTAAACGGCAAGCTGCTCCCGTCGTCTCCCTCCGTCAGCTTCTTCAGAGTAGAGCGCGTGCGTCGCCGCTTCTTTCCGTCGCCGTTGCCGTCTGCCTAGTGGGGTATAAAGCCCCCTCGACGTCCGTGTCGCTCGAGCTAGGGTTCCTCTTCCTCCGCATCGCCGCCTCCGCTCGTCTCCGTCCCCCTCGCCGCAAGGTGAGTGCAGGAATGGATCCGCCGTTCGTCCCCGAGTGCGTAGGTGCTGCTAGCGTCGCCGGAGCCCTCGTGTGCTCGCCGGAGAGCTGGTCGGCATCTCCCTGTCGCCGTGTAGTAGTAGGTCGCCGCCGGATCTTTGCGTTGAGCGTGAGCTCGCCGTCGTTCCCCCTCCGCACAAGCAGAGTGTAGGGATGGGCCCCCTGGTCATTCATGTGTGAGTGTGCGTGTTCAGTTTCGCCGTAGATGCTCTGTGTCGCCGGAATCGCGCCGTCGTTTCCCCTATCGCCGGTGCGTGCTCGGTTTCAGTTTCGTCAGAGGTTAGTGCAGAGTGCGTGTATAGAAGGGATACCTCCCCTTTACTAGTAAGCTCCGATTTGATAGCGCAGTGGTGTGTGCACGTGTGTGCGATCGAGGGATCGTGGGTTCGATCCCCAGCCCCGCAGTGGGTTTCTTTTTTTTCCATTGGCCAGAGCGCGTGTCCGCTGTTCGGATCCGGTGTGGGATCTGGATCCCGTGCGCGTGTGTGCGTGTGTTGAGTGCTGGATCGGCTGTGGCGGCCAGATCCGAGTGCTTTTGTGTGTGTGTGTGTGCCTAGGGTGTGTAGGTGTGATGTGGGTGTGTGTGAGTGCATATGGATGCCTACACACATGTGTGTGTTGATGTGAATGTGTGTATGTGTGTTTTCTTACACACATATGTATGTATGTGTGTTGCTAGTTGATGTATGTGTAGGTGTGCATGTGAGTGTGCATCACCTATGGCATATCTATGCTTATGCATGTGTGGGTAGATATTTGGTGTGTGTGTATATATGCCTCCATGTGCATATACACACTAGAGTGGTGAGTATGAGTAGGTGGAGGTATGTGTGTGTATGCACCATGTGCATACACACCCATACTTGTGTATGTTTGTGTGCCTCTTGAGGTGAGTGCATGAGTAGGCGATGTGTAGAGGATCTTCTCTCACCCATTGTGTGCATGAGTAGAATTCATGTGTAGGTTCCTCCCTATTTGAGCACATGAGCTTGTTACCTCTCTAGTTAAGTTCCAACCTTGGTTCTCATTGCCATGTCATGCTATTATGTTCCTAGAGTGTTATTTGTGCATTTCCAACTTGTATGCATGGCTCCCATGTCATTTCTTTAGCTTTTCATCAAGTAACTTAAGTGCCATAAGTCATACATGGGAGAAGGGGTCAAATTTCGACCTAGCTTTTCTCCCTCATGTTCCATGCAAGAATATAGGTATGAGTAATGATTTTGGGGTGTTTTCAACCCCTCTATGCACCTGTGAAGTCAGATTTGACTTTGGGGCAAGTTGACAAAAGTGCATTTTTATGCTGTGATGCCCTTTTGTCTTTTTCATATGATTTAATCTATGCATTCTTTCATGTTTCTGTCAACTAGAGTTTGTTTGTCAAAGTTGTTGTGAACATCCCAGTATTTTTTCTTATTCATGATAAGTTTCCAATTCTATGGGAACCTTGCTGTTTATCTAGCTACTTTCTGTTTCTGTCCAGCTAGTCTGAAAAAGGGCTAAGTCTGGAGAATCTGCTGTTATTGTTTTGCCTTGAATATTAGGGTGTATCTAGTGTTGTGTTGTGTTTTTTACCCTGCTCAGTGTTAGGTATTTGTAGTAGATATTGTCATCTACCATCCTGTTAATTTTCATGCCATTTGGAGCTTCCTAGAATATTTAACCAGTGCTGTTAACTTGCTACTTTATTAACCCAGATTCCAGAAAACTGGAATTTTCACTAAGTCCCTAAAAAGGTGTTTCATCATGCCTACTTACCAGCTCCATGCATAGTGATGTGTTGCTATTTTGTTGATTGTGTAGTGGGATGAATTGATGTGGGTGTTGAGTAGAACCTGTTCATGTCTTGTTTGTGGCTGTAGAGTTCCTGTAGCAATAGTTGTGATCCTTTCAAGTTGCGATGTTGCTGTTTTGTTGCAGATTGAGTGCTATTTTGTTTTGGATGTTGTGGGAGCTATACTCCATGGATTTGAGTGATTATTGAGTCTATTGTGATTGATTTTTCATCACCTATCCAGTGGCTACCTTGGGATGCCAAGAATCAGCCCGGAGATTTGGTGGTGTTGTGTTTTGCCTTCGTACCTTGTCGTGAGCCTAACTCGAGAAACGTAGCTCTGTTTCTCGCGATCTTTATATGCATTTCCATCGATTTTGCATGATGCATCCATATTTGCCATGTTCATGCATGTATAACCAACTTAACATGAGGTTCTGTCCAGATTCATTAATCCACCACCTTTGCATGTGAAACTTGACTAGAATTGGATTACCATGTTAAATTCTTCATTAAAAGGATCATGCATCATCTTGGTTGTGCATTGCACCTTGGTTGGTTATTTATTTGCTGTTTATCTTGGGTAGACGCGAGTGTCGAGTCTGAGTTCGAGGAACCTGGAGAGTACCACTACGAGGATCCCGCTACTTGTTCCGCTGAAGAACCAACAGGCAAGATGATCGTACCCGGATCCCAATACTATCTTTGCTTGCTAGATTCTCGTTCTTATCGTTACATTTGCGCTACCTACCACATGATATCAGCCCCCATGTTGCCATGACCGCCTCTTAGCTCCATATCCCAGCAAACCATTGATTGGCTAAGTTACCGCTACTCAGCCCCTCTTATATCGTTCTTTGTTGCAGGTGCAGGTTGTTCCACGTGATAACATGGATTTGATATCACTTTAAATTCTGTTATTTAATTTAATGCACCTATATATATCTGGTATTGGTGGAAGGCTTGGCCTTTTGCTAAGTGGTTTGTTCCGCTCGTACCGCCATTAGTTCCTTGTTACCGGTGTTATGTTTTCCATATTTTGCGCTCCTAACACACTTGGGGTTGTTATGGGGACCCCCTTGTTTATTCGGTTGAGATTAAAACTTGTCTGGCAAGACCCAACATTGGTACTACATTTGCTAACAACTTAATAAAATAGCATAGGGCCTTGCAAACCCGTGGATAATTTAATCAACCCCCAGGCCAGTGCTCCTCATGAGTGTTGGTCCAAAACAGAGCACTGTGCGGGGCCAACCCAGGGCAACTTGGGAGATTTCTATCAGGCCTCCGTACACTAGCTTATCCGTCGTGTCCTGAGACTGAGATACGCGACTCTTATCGGGTTCGTTGACATGTCGGGAGGTCTTGCTGGATTTGTTTTACCTTTATCGAATGTCTTGCGTGTGGGCTCTGACTTTCTTCGGGTTTTCTCGAGGTGTTGGAATTCCTTTGGAATTACCGATGAAGATCACGAGTTCCGTGGTTGAAGATATTCCCGTGGAGTGTGGTTATTTGTGATGGACTAGTTGGAGCACCCCTGCAGGGTTAAATCTTTCGGAAAGCCGTGCCTGCGGTTATGTGGCAACTTGGATATTTGTTTAACACCCGGTTCTAGTTAACTTAAAGTAAATTCTAAATAAAATACACCAACTGTGTGAGTAACCGTGACTGTCTCTGCTCGTGAACATGATCCGAGAGAGAACACGGTGGGGTTATGACTGACGTAGGAAGGTGTTCAGGGTCTCTTAGAGATCGTATTAGTAATCGAACGAATTGTCGTAGACCACTCACTTTACTTAATGTTTCGTAAGCTAGCCACCATAAATGCTTAGAGCTGCTGCCGACTTAAACATCACCCCTTCCATCCTAAAGGCTTATATAGTGTTGGTACCTGGGTTACTTGATTGCTGAGTCCTTTGTGGCTCACCCTATACTTCAACTCCAGCTGCAGGTCCAGATGATGTGATGCAGGATGATCTCACCCAGTTGCACTGAGAATAGGATGAAGAGAGAGGCCGTATGTACGTGACATACCCCGACGAGTGAGGGACCTGGTCGAGATCCTAGCAGCTTGATAGATTCATCGCTTTGCTTTTGCTGTTTGTTTTCGTCCGTAGTCGGACCCTGTCTTACTCTTGATGCTGTGAACTGTTTGACATTGTAACTAGCATGTGGCGAGTGTAAGCCAACTTGATATACTGTTCCTCTTTTGTACATGTATGTGTGATGAATCTATTCTTGCTAACGGCAAGATGCGCTTCTATCCCTTGCGAGGCCCTCGTGCCTTAAAACGGATAGGTGCGCATCTTGGGCGTGACATGATCACTCTAAGAAGTGTTTAATCGATGATGGATTTGTGAGAGGAATAATTGATCCAACCCTTTTTACTAAGAGGGAGAAAGGTGATTTTATACTATGCAAAATCTACGTAGATGACAACATTTTGGCTTCTCCTAATATTCATCTTTGCAAGAATTTTGCAGCCTCTATGACCAAGAATTTTGAGATGTCACTCAATGAAAATTTGAAGTTCTTCCTTGGATTTCAAATTGATCAACGTCAAGAAGGAATTTTTCTATCACAAGCCAAGTACACCAAGGACACTCTTGAGAAGTTTGGAATGACCCACGCGAAGCCCTACAAGACACACATGACAACCAAAGTCATTATGAATGCCGATGAAAATGGTACCCCTTTTGACACCTCTACTTATTGCTCCATGATTGGTTAATTTCTTTACCTTTGTGCATCTAGACCGGATATCATGTTTAGTGTAGGCATATGTGCATGATATCAAGCCTCTCCTAAGGAGAGTCATCACTTAGCAGTTAAGCACATTCCTAGATACCTTGTTCACACCCCAATGTTGGGGCTCTGGTACCCCAAGGATGCTAAGTTTGATCTCATTGGGTACTCGGATGCGGATTGGGCTGACAACAGGGTTGATCGGAATTTCACATCAGGTGCATGTTAGTTTCTTGGACGCTCATTGGTAAGTTGGTCTTCAAAGAAACAAAATTGTGTGTCTCTTTCCACTGCCGAAGCCGAATACATCGCCACAGGAAGTTGTGCCGCCCAGTTGCTATGGATGAGACAAACCCTAAAAGATTATGGAATTAGCTATCAGAAGGTTCCTCTTGTATGCGACAATGAAAGTGCAATCATGATCACCAACAACCTCGTCCAACACCCTCGCACCAAGCATATTGACATATGTCATCATTCATTCAAGATCATGTGCAGAAAGGTGGTATTGAGATTCGGAAACTCGGTATGGAGATTCAACTTGTCAACATCTTCACCAAGCCATTGGATGAAGACCGGTTGGTCAACTATGGTGTGAACTTGGTATCTTGGAGCTAGCTAACAATTCCGTATGATATCATGCACCTATGCCCGCACTTACCTCATGTCCTGTCTAGATGTAGGCATATATTTAGGGGGAGAAATTCAATTAATGAATCTTCTTGCCTCTCTATGATGCACAAATAAAACAAACACTGTCAACTTTACTATACTTGTAAAAACTATAGTACTTTAAACGATGGAGTAGTGATGTTGGGCCCAAGGTTTAAATCTTCTAGGTGCCAAATCACGTATGCTCACACATGGCAACTTCGATCATTATCATCTTGCGAAGTAGAGCTTGTTTGCATTATTTCAAGTCATGTGAATTCCTACATATTTGTGTTACAACTTTATCTATCTCTATTGTATAAATCTCCTCGGTGAAGTCTTACTATGGCCTTTATGTTTTACCATGAAAAGGGGTCTCAGACGCCGGACATCTGCCCCCCTCGCCGGATTTCTGGGCTGTCCCGTAATCAGATGGCCAGAATGACCACCTCGGGCGTCGGATATCTGACACCATAGCCGGATTTCCAGCTTGTCTTGTTTCGAGGATGCAAAACTTCCAGTCTCTAGGTGCCACACATCTGGACATTCGACGAGTCCTAGTTATTCTCTTCCCATGCCTCGGAAATTTGGCGCATCCTGTCGGATATCCGACTCCCCTATTACCAGTAACCCATGAATCGGTTCTTTCAGCCTCCGAATGTCCGGGACTTAGCCTAGATGTCCGGCCCGTCGGGCTCGTACAAAACATGGTTCTGGAGGGGCTCGGGCGGTTCTTCCCCAAACCACCCGCTTGCCCCTCCCCAACTCGTTCAGCCATCGGAGCTACCCCTCATCCTCTGTCGTTGCCCCGTCCTCCCTCATCTCGCCCGTTCCCCGATCTCTCTGCTCCACGTCCTCCGCCCCCTAATCTACCTACTCACCCTCTCCATTGCTGAGTCGGTGGTCCGATTCATTCAGGAGGTGGACCTCTTGGTGCCGGGGTTCCTCATTTCCATTGATGGCTCGAAGTAAGAATGTTGGCAAGGGCCCTGCCGAGGGCCAACAGTCCCATGCCGCTCGCCGACAGGGCTCCTGGCTAAGAAAAAGATGACCACTAAGAAGAGCTCTACCGGGCCTAATCGCAACCGTCGGTCTTGACCATCCTATGACTTTGATCCGGATGATATGGACTATACTGTGGAAAAGACAAAGACTTTGTTCCCAGGCGTCCCATGGTCAATCTAAGCCGGGAACACGCCGGGCTCCGGAGGCACCTGTGCCTCTAGTCTGGTGCTCTTCTCTGCCGGTGACCAATGGTCGCCCCATTTCCACAAACATCCCTATATGTGGAAATTACCCCGTCCATAACTTCAAGACCGTGGGGATGGTCCCTTATCTCGAGTTCAGGCATGATATAATCTATTTCAGATGGTGGTTGACACTAAATATCGTCAGTTCCGTACTCGCATGCAACAGGACATCTATGCGAGAATGGTTTGTGGGAATGGCTTGGCACCTCAATCCTATTTGGATTTGACTTTTCTTCATGACAATCATGTGCATTTCTCGGATAATACTATCAAGATCATTGATGACATGCACCTTGGTCCGGCCATGACCTTCAAGTGTGACTGGAATGAAGGTGTTATTCTTCAGTTCTACACCACATGTTACTTTGGTCCTGACAACACCCTCACCTGGATGACTGATGATGCACAACTGAGTGTCTCTTATAGCTGGTTTCTCCAGATTTTGGGTCTTTCTGGTAATGGTCATGGGATTCATAGCGAGGATCCTAATCATACACACATGAAGATTGATGATTGCCTACTGCTGATTGTTGGAAATATGCCCTAGAGGCAATAATAAATTAGTTATTATCATATTTCCTTGTTCATGATAATCGTTTATTATCCATGCTAGAATTGTATTGATCGGAAACTCAGATACATGTGTGGATACATAGACAACACCATATCCCTAGTATGCCTCTAATAGACTAGCTCGTTGATCAAACATGGTTAATATTTCCTAGCCATGGACATAAGATGTCATTTGATAAAAGGATCACATCATTAGGAGAATGATGTGATGGACAAGACCCAAACTATAAACATAGCATATGATAATGTCAGTTTATTGCTATAGTTTTCTGCATGTCAAGTATCTGTTCCTATGACCATGAGATCTTGCAACCCACTGACACCAGAGGAGTACCTTGTGTATATAAAATGTTGCAACGTAACTGGGTGACTATAAAGGTGCTCTATAGGTATCTTCGAGGGTGTCTATTGAGTTGTCATGGATCAAGACTGGAATTTGTTACTCCATGTGATGGAGAGGTATCTCAGGGCCCACTCGGTAATACAACATCACTATAAGCCTTGGAAGCAATGTGACTAAAGAGTTAGCCACATGATCTTGTATTACGGAACAAGTAAAGAGACTTGTCGGTAACGAGATTGAACTAGGTATGGAGATACCAACGATCAAATCTCGAGCAAGTAATATACCGAAGAACAAAGGGAACAACATACGGGATTAACTGAATCCTTGACATAGAGGTTCAACCGATAAAGATCTTCATAGAATATGTAGGAACCAATATGGGCATCCAAGTCCCACTATTGGTTATTGACCGTAGAGGTCTCGGTCATGTCTACATAGTTCTCGAACCCGCAGGGTCTGCACACTTAAGGTTCAGTTACATTTCGGTAGTATAGAGTTATGTATGGTGGTGACGGAAGGTTGTTCGGAGTCCCGGATGAGATCTCGGACATCACGAGGAGCTTTAGAATGGTCTGGAGGTAATGATTGATATATAGGAAGTCCTGTTTTGGTCACTGGAAAAGTTTTGGGCTCATCGGTAGTGTACCGGGAGTGCTGGGGGACCATCAGGAGGGGTGTCTCGACCCGAAGGACCTCATGGACTGTGGAAGGAGTCAAACCAGCCCCTGGTGGGCTGGACTAAGTCCCCACTAAGGCCCATGCGTCTAGGGGTGGGAAAACCCCAAAAGGTGGAGAGGTGGAAAGAGTTTCCAAGTGGAAAGGAGGAATCCTACTCCTAATAGGATTGGAGTAGGACTCCTCCACCTCCAGTTTCAACCAAACCTTGAGGGTTTGAGGATGCCTCCTCCCCTCCCTCCCTCCTATATATACTAGAGGATTTAGAGGGAAGAGCTAACCCTAATTTCCACGTGATGCCCTCTTCTTTCCTAGATCAAGTTCTCCTCTCGATTAGTTTTGTGTTGCTTAGGCGAAGCCTTGCAAGATTAGTTCACCACAAGTCCACCACCGCCACCATGCTGTTTTGCTACCGGAGAACTCATCTATCTCTATGCTCCCTCTTACTGGATCAAGAAGGCGGAGATCGTCATCGAGCTGTACATGTGCTGAACGCGGAGGTGTCGTCCGTTCGGCTCTAGATCGGAAGGACCGTGATCATGATCGCGAGACGATTCGTGATTTGATCATGGGACGGATCATGATGTGATCGCGGGACGGATCGTGACTGGATCGCGATATGGATCGTGATGGGATCGCGGGACGCTCAACGATTTGGATCGCGAAGACGTTCGACTACATCAACCACGTTTCTTAACGCTTCTCGCTTAGCGATCTACAAGGGTATGCAGATCCACTCTCCCCCTCTTAGTTGCTCAACACCATGTATAGATCTTGCGTGTGCATATGAAATTTTTTGTTTCCCATGCAACGTTTCCCAACACTGATGTCTACTACACAACTTGTTCTTGTAGACTCGTGTTGGGCCTCGAAGCGCAGAGTTTTGTAGGACAGTAGCAATTTTCCCTCAAGTGGATGACCTAAGGTTTATCAATCTATGGGAGGTGTAGGATGAAGATGGTCTCTCTCAAACAACCCTGCAATGAAATACAATAAATCTCTTGTGTCCCCAACACACCCAATACAATGGCAAATTGTAGAGGTGCACTAGTTCGGCGAAGAGATGGTGATACAAGTGTAGTAATGATAGTAGATATTGATTTTTGTAATTTGAAAAAATAAAAACAGCAAGGTAGCAAGTGACAAAAGTGAGAACAAGCGGTATTACAATGCTTGAGAACAAGTCCTACAGTCCGTACTTTCGCTAGTGCAATCTCTCAACAATGCTAATATAATTGGATCGCATAACCATCCCTCAACGTGCAACGAATAATCACTCCCAAAGTTCTTATCTAGCGGAGAGCATAAGAAGAAATTGTTTGTAGGGTATGAAACCACCATAAAGTTTTCCTTTCCGATCGATCTATCCAAGAGTTCATACTAAAATAACCAAGTTATCCTTTCCGACCGATATATCTAGTAGACGCGTTTCTAGTAGACACGTCAGTTTCCGTAGGCTCCATTCATGCAGGCGCTAATTGACCACACTGCTCCCTTTGCGGTTGCCAAAATATCTATGCATACCAAGTGGAAGCTTGCACATCACATGTACTAGTTTGACCCTATTCAACCCACTACTCCTTCTCAGTCCAGGAAGGCTCCTGCTCAAGCCTACAGGGCTTCTGGTGCTTCCTCTTCCTCTATGAAGGACCCATTTGGACGCCTTGCCTCATTCAAGGGGAAAGCCTAGTTTGATATCATGAAGACTATCACTTTCAACTGTCAACAGAATCATGATATCCAGCAGAGCCTCATCCTCTCCAATAATCAACTCAAGTAGCGTGTCACTGCTCGTGGCAGTCCGGTGAGCAATGATGATGGTCCTCTCCGCCTACTCCACCTTCTTCCTCCTTTTGGTTTCTGACCCGTGATGAGTACGCCGAGTTCTTTGTTGGGGTATTGGATGATGATGACATCCACCAGGAGTGATTCCACTCTATGTACTAGTGTCCTCACCCCCTTTTTGTGTGTTACTGACAAAGAGGGAGAAGTAGTATGTCTATGTCTGCTATGCTATCGTGTGAACCATATATTTGTGTTAAGTTTATTGGGTTGTAAGACTTTAATTGTGAGATTATGGTATGGTGCTATCTCAGGTCCTATCTTATATGCTATCATCTCTCTCTATCATATGAGCTTGGTTTACTGGGTTGTCTACAGCTTGCATATGTTTAAAACACTCTCCCATGTGCAAACATAACTTATGTGCATTGAATTATTGCTAATACAAAGTTGCACACAGTAAGGCGAAGCTCAATCAAAATTATCATATGACTTGTGCTTTTATGAAATACATAGATTTTTTATATACTACATGTATGATTGTCATCAACAAACAAAAAGGGGAGATTAATGGTTCAATCATGATCTTATATTATATTTCTGATGTTGATGACAATGTACAAGTAGAGGACTAATGGTGTTTGTCAATTAAATCTCAGGTATTTGTCCTTGAATCTCAATATGCATAGATCACAGACGCATGGAATTATTACGTGTTGAGAAGGAAGGAACAAAGAGGTTTACAGATCTTGTTTTCTTTTGTTCGTGAGTATAACGATCTTGTACTGTTAAGAGCGGATCGATTGGGTTATCAAAAGACATCCTCAAGTCATTTCAAATTCCTTATAGTGTGATGCTTCTCTGTGATGGCCGGATGTCCGGACCTTGTGCCGGATGTTAGGGAGTCCATTCAATCACCGGATATCTGGGAAGTGCCCCGAATATCTGGCCCTCCCTCTATCGAGAATGCATCAGTTTCACCAGATATGGGCCAGATGTCCGGCACACTACCGGATGTCTGGGACCCCAGATATCCGAGCCCTCCGTCGGAATTCTGATACACACAATGTTGTAGGATCGTTAGAAGAGTGTCTAGAGGGGCGGGGGTGAATAGACTACTAGGAGGAATTTAAAACCTAACCTTTTCCCAAGTTAATTGGTTTGCAGATTTAACAGTTTTTAGCAAGTCTAATAAGTCTAACAACCCTACACATGCATGTCTACAAATATGGTAGCGGAAAGTAAAGACATTGCATATGAAGTAAAGAGATGCGATAGGAATATCAAACGCAATAGGAGACGCAAAGATTTTTCTCGTGATTCTGATAGGTGGTGCTATCGTACGTCCACGTTTATGGAGTCTTCAACACACGAAGGGTAACGGTCATGAGAGTCCATGGAGGGCTCCACCCATAAGGGTCCATGAAGTAGCAACCTTGACTATTCCATACGACTTCCGTCCATGAAGGACTAGCCTCACTATGGGTAGATCTTCATGAAGTAGGCGATCTCCTTGCCCTTACGAACTTGTTGGTTCACTCCACAACACGAAGTAGGAGGCTCCCAAGCAACACCTAACCAATATAGGAGGCAGCACCCTCCAAAAGGTAATAGGCTCGGTAATGACGATGAACTCCTTGCTCTTGTGCTTCAAGATGATAGACTCCTCAACACACAATCACTCTCTCATAGAATTAACTTGGTAGAAGAGATGGAATTGGTGGAAAGCATTTGGGGGAGGCTAGAAATCAAGATCCATATTGTCGTGGTTTTGTCACGGCAGATGTCCGGGGCAACAGACTTAGGGTTCGGGGGAAAGCATGCTACGTGGCGGCTTGAAGGGGTTGGTCGGAATCGAGAAGACACGGGGTTTTACCCAGGTTCGGCCCCTCAAGTCGAGGTAAAAGCCTACGTCCTGCTTGTCTGATATTGATGATGATGAAGATCTCTCGGCTACAAGGGTGCTAATCGCTACCTCTAATCATGAGAGCCTCTAATCTCTCTATCTCTAAACTTGTGTTGTCTAAACTTGAGGACTTATGTCTCTTCTCAATCTGTCCCTCTAGGGGTGCTCTACCCTCCTTATATAAGAGGAGAGGGTGGGCTTACAAATAGAGTCCTACTAGGAGTCGGATTAGGACTCGTCTCTCACGAATCCTACTCCGGGTCTTATTTCCTTTAATGGAATCCTTCTCTCTTCGGGCCTTCTCTTGTGGGTCTTCTCTTGTGAGCCTCCTGGCACCGGCTCACCCACCGGGTCTTTATCCCGTGAGCCTCCTGGCGCTGGCCTGCCAGCCGGGTCTTGGGCCTTGGTCATCTGCGGCCCGCCAACCGGGTCTTTAATAAGAATGTTATATCTTCAACCCGGTCTCCTGTGAGTTGCCCGGCCGGGTCATACCGCGGGGTATCCCCGTCATTAGCCCCCAGGTTAGCTTGAATTTATTCATGCTAAGCTCCTGAAATAAGAGTAACAAATATGTTACGTGGCCGGCTTGCCTCGGCGGGCTTATAAAATAACCCCTCAGAAATTCGGGTGTTTACTGCATATGAATAAATCGTCTTGATAATCATCTTGCTTGTCAATGTCCTTTGAAAAATATTGAGAATAGAATACTCATATGCCATTGAGTCGGCTTCCAACACACTTGGCGGGTTATCTCTGCCGGGTCATAATCATTGGTGATGCCGGGTCATTATTGTTGGTGACTCCGGGTCAAATAAGTAGAGTCCAGCTGACTTAATAAAAATATTGGGATGAAAATCCATCTGATGTAAAGCCGGAGTTCCATTGTTGTAAAACAAGGCGGCTTATAAAATCTGGCGGGTTATGATCTTTTGATAAGACCGGGTCATAAGTATTTGGTGACACCGGGTCTAAAAACTGAACTCCATATTTAACATCTTGAAAATTCTCCTCAATGTTTTTGATATGTCCATATTACCTGTAGCCCCCAAGCTCCAAGATTATCCATGATAACTTGGTGCTTTGCAAATAACATTTTGGACTGTGTAGCCCCCAAGTGTCGGGTTGTCCTGCTTGCAGCAACCTGGGACTCATAATTGCTTTATACCTTATAATGTTTCGGTGGGTGTAGCCCCCAAGAACCGGCTCATCAGAAAGCTTCGGCGGGTGTAGCCCCCAAGAACCGGCTCATCAGAAAGCTTCGGCGGGTGTAGCCCCCAAGGGCCAGCTCATCAGAATGTGATGTGCCGGGTCTTCAATTTGAACCTTATAATCTGCTTAACCGGCTGAATACTGTAGCCCCCAAGTGCCGGGTCACACGCGTGTGGCGACTTGGGACTTTAGAAATTTTTGATCTGAGCGGTGTAGCCCCCAACTGCCGGGTCGGTAATAATTTACTGGGCTGGGATGACAATGTAATAATTTGGAAGCCGGCTTGCATTAGCCCCCAAGTGCCGTGGTGCATGCTTGCAGCAACATGGGACTTGCATAATTGATATAAACTGGACTTTGAATAGTGTAGCCCCCAAGTGCCGGGTCGTCTGCCCGCGGTGACTCGAGACTATGTGAGAGTAATATGACTCACCATAATTTGTTAAATGAATCTTTGACCGTGGTTGTAATATAACCCGGAATGAATATCCTGGAATAATCCCTTTGTGTTTCATATGAAATTCGTGCTCGTGGTTGCGGTGCAACCCGGAAAATATAAGTTTGAGAAATCCATGAGTGTTGTAGATTACTACAGAGCATAATTGAAAAAATCCGAGAGCCGGTCAATTAGATGACACGACATTATATCTAATAGGACGGCTCTTGAAAAATAATGAATTTCCCCGAGCTGGCTTAAAAACCCCAATCATTTAACACTGTTTATGATAACTATGAAGATCTAGCCATGTTGGCTATTAAAAGATCCATTTGTTCTTGCCAAATATTTAATGGCGGCTCATATTAAGAGATAATACCTGCAAAAAATAAACAAGACAGAATACATTCTGCATTGTTTGTGAGGGCGGCTTGAAGAAGCTCAACCCGGAGGTGTTCATACCTTTCATAACATTGCTCCTTTCTCATAATCTCGCTCTCACCTGGCTTGATAAGCTGCCATGTTTATGTGGAGGTGGGCAGCCCCCCTTGAATAATCCATCTCTGAGATGTCAACCGGAGTAGCATGACTCCGAGTCTTATGAGTTCTTTTGATGACCGGTTGTCGTAGGGTAATGTGAGATGGACTCCAATGTAAGAAGCCTCCATTGATAACCGCGGCTAATGAAGAGCCGGAAGCGGCCTAAAGCCAGCAACCTAATGGTAGGAAGCCTCTATTAACAACGGCGACTTTTGATGAACTTGAAGCGGCTTATAGCCGGCTGAGGTAAGAAGCCTCCTTCGACAACCGCATTTAACATACCCAAACTTATTGCATAACCCATATCAGTTCAGTGTCTCTAAGGCGAGATTGGCCGTCAACTATGAACTGGCTGAGGGTCTCTAATTGAGATTGACTGGTAAGGACCAGTTCAGGGTCTCCAGGCGAGATTGGCCATCAACTCTGTGAACCGGCTCAGGGTCTCTAATTGAGATTGACTGGCATGGACCAGTTCAGTGTCTCTAGGGCGAGATTGGCCGTCAACCATGAACCGGCTCAGGGTCTCTAATTGAGATTGACTAATAAGGGCTCAGCTATTTAACTTACACCAGTTCAGGGTCTCTAAAGCGAGATTGGCCGTCAACTCTGTGAACCGGCTCAGGGTCTCTAAAGCGATATTGACTGGTAAAGCTCAGGCGTTTAACTTACACTAGTTCAGGGTCTCTAAAGTGAGATTGGCTGTCAACTCTGTGAACCGGCTCAGGGTCTCTAAAGCGAGATTGACTGGTAAAGCTCAGGTGTTTAACTTACACCAGTTCAGGGTCTCTAAAGCGAGATTGGCCGTCAACTCTGTGAACCGGCTCAGGGTCTCTAAAGCGAGATTGACTGGTAAAGCTCAGGTGTTTAACTTACACCAGTTCAGGGTCTCTAAAGAGAGATTGGCCGTCAACTTTGTGAACCGGCTCAGGGTCTCTAAAGCGAGATTGACTGGGAAGAACTTATTGTATTAACATCAGTTCAGGGTCTCTAAGGCGAGATTGGCCGTCAACTCTGTGAACCGGCTCAGGGTCTCTAAGGCGAGATTGACTAAGAAAAACTTATTGTATTGATATCAGTTCAGGGTCTCTAAAGCGAGATTGGCCGTCTACTCTGTGAACCGGCTTAGGGTCTCTAAGGCAAGATTGACTGAGAAGAGCTTATTGTATTGATATCAGTTCAGGGTCTCTAAAGCGAGATTGGCCGTCCACACTGTGAACCGGCTTAGGGTCTCTAAGGCGAGATTGACTGAGAAGAGATTTCGGCGGGTCAGAAATCACTTCGATTTAAACTTGTTGAGCCGTAAAATTTCATCTTGGCAAAAACCCGGGCTTCTTATTGAAAACGACCAAATGTGTCTTGCCATGTCTGTAGCCCCCGAGTCTCAAGTTGACTCGAAGAGACGGCTTGAGAATCTTCATCGATAGTTGAGGTTGGCCGTGGCGGGTTAATGATCCCGTATGAATTGCTTAAATGATCCGGTCGATGATTCGTTCCGGTTGTTTGCTTCAAGTGAACCAAACTGTAGTGGCGGCGACTTATGCGCTTGTCCGTTGGCTGGCTCATATTGTCGAGCACTGCACCTGATGTCGATGTAGAATCGTATTGTAGGCGGCGTCCTGCGTGCGTCCATTGGGCGGCTCACATACGCGAGCACTGCACCGATATGCTGATGTTAAATGCAGAAACCAACCGTGGCATTGTAAACCGGTGATATTTGTGAAAGACGCCACAACGTTGTAAGCCATCACGGATAATGAAAGACGGCGAGGTCATTGTAAGCCGGCGCGGGAGGCGAGAATTGACCGCGGCGTTGTGAGATGGCATGACGGCGAGAGACGGCCATGGTGTCATAAGTCGGTGCGATCGGTGAGTCGTCCGTGGTATTGAAAACCAACACGGATGGTCAGTCATTGTGGCGTTGCAAGCCGGCGCGGTGGCGAGAGACTGTCACGGCGTTGTAAGATGGCATGGGTGGTGAGTCAGCCATGGTGTTGTAAGCCGGTGCAATTGGTAAACCGCACGTGTCGTCGGATGAGAGACGACCATGGTATTGAAAACCAGCACGGATGGCGAGAGTCGGCCACGGCGTTGCGAGCCGGCGAGAGACGGTCATGGTATTGAGAACCGACGCGGGTGGCGAGAGTCGGCAAGGCGTTGTAATCTGGCGCAGCAACGAGAGACTGTCACTGCATTGTAAGCTGGCATGGTGGCGAGAATCAGCCACAACGCTGTAAACCGGCGCAACGGTAAGAGACGGCCATGGTGTGGTTGTTGAAGACCATATCGTGAATGTGGCGGCTTGTTGCGTCCATTGGGCAGCTCATAATCCCAGGTTAGCGCACGTGGTACCGGCGCGCTGATGTAGTCCGGGCCGCGGAGGCGATGGCTTTGCACTCGTCCATTCATCGGGTAACATGGCACGGACGAACGCTGGTGTATTATATTTCCAACGCATGCTCCATATAAACCACGTTGATAGTAAATATTGCCCTGCATATGAAAACATACAGACCAAAGTAATTGTTCTTTGATAAAAACAATATGTGCTAACAAAATAAATTTTAGATGGATACCACCTGAATTATTCGGACAACTGATAACCCATAAGTAACGTCCGTGCAGCACCTGATCTCTTTTGTTGTCGGGTGAATACAACATCGATACCAATTATGCTGGATAACCAAATTATGCCATCGATGGTTGATAATAAGATATATTTCTCAGATTGGGTAAATTACTTGGTGCCTGGTAGTACTGGTAGTGGACGCAGCAAGCGAAGAGGAGAACACAAATCTGAACCTCCACGGGAGAAGTATAGTATTGAAGAAGCACTTGACCATTCCTTCGATCTTCACGCGGGTTTTAGCGGCAGCTGATTGCTGTTTTACCTTGGGACTTGACCCTCTTGCGAATACATCGTGGAGGCAAAAGTGATGATAGAAAAGGCGAGGCCATCGGCGACGGCTACAGCAAGACAGCAAGGCCATGTTCAAGGTGGAGGTGATGGCAGAGGCACACGGCGGCTTGCTGGCAGCGGCGTCTCACGGGCACAGATGGAGTGCAGCGGGTGCGGCGGCGGCTTGCGGGTGCAGCTCGAAGGTGCCGGCTCGTGGCGGCGACTTAGCCACGGCCAAGGCGGGGTGAGTCAGGGGCGGCCCGGAGGTGGCGGCTCGTGGCAGCGACTCAGCCACGACCAAGGCGGGGCGAATCGGGAGTGCGGCAGCAGCGGCCACAGCGTGGGGGCAGAGGCGAGCCGACGGGGGCGACTGCAAAAAACGAGGCCACGGGCGGCGACTCGCGGCAAGGTCACAGAGACGGCGGCGGCGTCCGGTGGCTTGATCTGCACGGGGGCGAGCAGGCGGAGGGTGGCGCGGGGAGGCGGAGAGCCGGCTCCACGGCAGCTGGAGTTGGCCGGGCGCAGGCGTGCTCAAGGGCGGCCTTGACTCTTGCGGATCTGGCGGATCGTAGCTTGTCGACCCTTATGAAAGATCCCTTCGAAAACACAATTCCACTGCGTGGTGGCCCCACGGTGGGCACCAACTGTCGTGGTTTTGTCACGACAGATGTCCGGGTCAACGGACTTAGGGTTCGGGGCAAAGCAGGCTACGTGGCGGCTTCAAGGGGTTGATCGGAATCGAGAAGACACGGGGTTTTACCCAGGTTCGGCCCCTCAAGTCGAGGTAAAAGCCTACGTCCTGCTTGTCTGATATTGATGATGATGAAGATCTCTCGATACAAGGGTGCTAATCGCTACCTCTAATCATGAGAGCCTCTAATCTCTCTATCTCTAAACTTGTGTTGTCTAAACTTGAGGACTTATATCTCTTCTCAATCTATCCCTCTAGGGGTGCTCTACCCCTCCTTATATAAGAGGAGAGGGTAGGTTTACAAATAGAGTCCTACTAGGAGTAGGATTAGGACTCGTCTCTCACGAATCCTACTCCGGGTCTTATTTCCTTTAATGGAACCCTTCTCTCTTCGGGCCTTCTCTTGTGGGTCTTCTCTTGTGAGCCGCCTGGCGCTGGCTCACCCACTGGGTCTTTATCCCGTGAGCCTCCTGGCGCTGGCCTGCCAGCCGGGTCTTGGGCCTTGGTCATCTGCGGCCCGCCAACTGGGTCTTTAATAAGAATGTTATATCTTGAGCCGGGTCTCCTGTGAGTCGCCCGGCCGGGTCATACCGCAGGGTATATCCCCGTCACATATGGTTGGAGTGGATGATCTTGATCCCAACACAAGGGTAGGTGGTTCTCTCTCAGAAAATCTGATAGGATAGGTATGGAATAGTTCTAAGTGCTTCTCTTACGAGTAAGTGGTGGTGGAGGGGTATATATAGGCATCCCCAAAAATATAACCGTTACACACAAAATGACCAACTCGGTGACACCGATGTGTTAATATCGGTGGTACTGAAGTGACCAAAAGGTGGCAACTTTTGAATCTCGGTGTGACCGATATAGGAATCTCGGTTGCACCGACAAGGTGACCAATGGTCAGAATTGCCAAACTCGGTGACGCCGATTCAACATTCTCAGACGGACCAAAAATGTGAACTTGCATAACAGAAACTTGGCAGCCCAACTCGGTGGCACCGAAAGCAGTGTCGGGTGCACCAAAGTGTTAGGGTTTGGTTGAGTCTGTCTAGGGTTTGGAATCGGTGGCACTGGGATAGGAATGTTGGTTGCACTGATTTTGAATGTTCGGTTATAGACTGACTTTGGTGGGAGAGCTTGTGGATGTTTTTGGTGACTATCACTTGTGCACGTATGAGCATTTTGTTCACCAACAAAACCTTACCCCCTTTTAATAGTATTGGCTTTCCTATGGACTCAAAGTGATTTCTCACAAATGTAAAATGTAGAGTCCTCTTGCTTGAAGGTTGGCCAACCTATTTCCTTGCATCTCGGGGTAATTTCACAATCTCCACAATCCTTTTGTCAACTCAACTCTCCATGGACTATTATTTGAAATACACTAGATAGAGGTGTTAGTCCAAGAGATAATGTATGTTGTCATGAATTATCAAAACCACCAAGGGAGCATGTTGTGCTTTCAATCTCCCCCTTTTTGGTAATTTATGACTACATACAATCAAAGATTTCAAATAAAGGTATGCATGTATGTAATGAAGACTTTGAGAAACATATGACCTAGATTTGCTCCCCCTAAATGTGTGCAGTCCTTTAAATGATAGTTGCTTTGGAATGCATGGACACACATATAGATGAAGGGATATAGGAAGTCATGTGTATCTTGTCTATATGCATCAATATATGTGAGTGAAATGTATATACTTGATCAAGACATCACTCTTGCAAACAATATGTGCAAGAAGCAACAGATCATATTGACCAAGGATATGATGCATATACTTACCTTGAGTTCTTGAGCATTCTAGCAGTAGAGACACACTTGAGAAAACAATGTTAGGAAACACAAGAGTATTCTACTAAACAGAAGCAATAGAATTCAAAGCATACCAAGATATGGAGAACATATAAAATATGCTAATCCTTTAGATTGAGATGTCTCCACCTTTAGCATTAATCTATTATATCTTTTCTCCCCTTAGATATGAAAGTGGTAGTTCATCCTCTCCCCCTGAATCTCAGCATGTAGATATTGCGATTGGATAGGGTGAGAAGAAGTTCTCCTTTGTTCACTTTAGACTTTTCTCCAAAATATAGTTTTCTCCCCCTACATTGTTATTCTCCCCTTGTTTATATAAGTGTGAAATTTTGATATTTTCCTCTCCCCCTAAATCATATCTCCCCCTTTGCATAAGCGTGTAACTCTCCCTTTAGCATGAAGCTTTGATATTCCCCCCTTTGGCATAAAATACCAAAAAGGTTAAACTTAGGAGTAGTGACAGGGATCACTGACAAGGAAGGGATCCTCGAGAACAAGGGTCATTGAACATAGGGTTCATAGAAAAGAACTAAGGGAATCATTGAATGTAGCTTCTCTCCCTTTTGCAAATTTTAGTTTTCTTCTCCTTGGATCTAGGGATCCTTGAATAAAGAATTTCTCCCCCGAAGTGTTGTTTGTTCTTCTCCCCCTAATATTTTTTTTAAATGAAGGGGTCATTGAAGGAACAAGAATATTACAAAAACAGAAACAAACATAGATTTAGAAAACAAACAAAGATTGGTGACTCGAGGATAAATAAATTGATGGTACCGAGATTGTGTAGTGCAGCTCATCTGCAAATTCGGTAGAACCGAGTTATTTATATCGGTGGCTCTGATTGAGAGACCCAGTTTCTGTTTTCACACAAACAAAATAAATAGTTTCAATAAGGAAGAATGCGAATTTTTTACAAAGAACATCAATTAGATAAGATTTGAGTGGTTACATGAGATCATGCAGATAGAGTGTAAACCACACAAGGTTCTTAACTAGATGATGGGCGGTGACTAGGTCACATATATTAGAGTATATTAACTTAGGAGCCAAGCAAGAATACTTGATCATAGGTCATACTCTACGTTAAGCTCAGAATGGGGTTACCATTTTTCGATTAAGCATTTTAATGTCTTCATATCGCTTGAGTTGCTTTAGTCCATGACTTGGAGTAAAGCCTTTTCAAGGATATGAGCACATACCTTTGAGTGATGTTGAGGACGTTGCTCGTAGGTGAACTTGTTGAGGATGCTCGAGGTTGATGAAGATCATCTTGAATTTTGGAGCAATCCTTCTCGTTCTAGTACACTAGTCACCTACAAAGGTTAGTCATGCAAGGAAGAACAATGGATACATCCAATTGACATGATACCACTTAAGATTTTGCAACTAAGATCAAGTATGTGTCAAGGATATGTGTGTGTTGTCTTCTTCCTTCCATCATCAAGAGGGGTTGTGGATACTTGGTAATGACAAGATTGCTTATGATTAGAGTTTACGGCAATCTTATGGAATGAAGTTCTTCCAAGTACCTACACAAGGTTAGATGCAATACAAGGGAGCATAGATTTCATGTCATATGATAACGAGTTACGGGCACATGGAAATAGCAAGAAAGCCCGTGCCCTTGCTTGTAACCGAGTGAGTCTAGCTCAAATTTGAAGCATCAATGATGTTCAACTCACTCCTCAAATTACAAAATGTTTTATCATCAAGTGGCTTGGTGAAGATATCGGCCAATTGCTTGTTAGTGCGAACATGCTTAAGATTGATATCTCCTTTGGCAACATGATCACGAATGAAATGTTGTTGAACTTGAATATGCTTAGTTCGAGAATGTTGCATAGGATTATGTCCAATTTTAATACCACTTTCATTTTCACAGAGTAATGGAACATTTTTAACATAAATTCCATAATCCTTAAGTGTTTGTGTCATCCATAGTAATTGCGCACAACAAGATCCAGCATCAATATACTCAGCTTCGGCAGTAGATAGAGATATCGAGTTTTGTTTCTTGGAGGACCAAGACACAAGAGATCTACCTAAAAATTGACAAGTACCCGAGGTGGAATTTCTATCAACCTTGTCACCGGCATGGTCCAAATCGGAATATCCAACTAGATTAAAAGAAGATCCCTTGGGATAGCAAATGCCAAAGTTTGGTGTTTGTATCAAGTACCTCACAATACGTTTCACAGCCAAAAGATGATACTCTTTAAGTGTAGCTTGATATCTAGCACACATGCAAATACTAAGCATAATGTCGGGATGATATGCACATAGATATAGCAATGAACCAATCATAGATCGATAAACCTTTTGATCAACCGGTTCATCCTCCCTGGTAAGGTCAACATGTCCACTAGTGGGCGTAGGAGTTTTCATACCTTTGCAATCCTGCATGTTGAACTTTTTGATCAAGTCCTTGGTATACTTAGTTTGAGAGATGAAAGTTCCTTCTCTTGATTGCTTGATTTGCAATCCAAGAAAGAATTTCAGCTCACACATCATAGACATCTCATACTTCTCGGACATCAACCTTCCAAATCTTTCACTAAATTGAGGGTTAGTGGGACCAAAGATAATATCATCCACATAGATTTGGCAGACAAATAATTCTCCATTAACTCTCTTAGTGAACAAGGTTGCATCAATTTTACCAATTTCAAAACCTTTTTCAGTGAGAAACTTCGTTAAACATTTATACCAAGAATGAGGGGCTTGCTTAAGTCCATAAAGAGCTTTACGAAGCTTGTAAACATGATTAGGTTTCTTAGGATTCAAAAAACTAGGTGGTTGCTTAACATAGACCTCTTCTTCAATTTCACCATTTAAAATGCACTTTTGATGTCCATTTTATAAAGCGTGATATGATGGCGATTAGCATAAGCAAGAAGAATACGAATAGCTTCAAGTCTAGCGACGGGGGCATAAGTCTCACCGTAGTCTACACCTTCGACTTGCGTATATCCTTGGGCTATGAGACGAGCCTTGTTGGACATGACGTGACCGTCTTCGTCTTGTTTGTTTCGAAATACCCATTTGGTTCCGATGATGTTGTGCTCATCTTTGGGCTTCTCCATGAGTGTCCACACTTTGTTCCTTTCGAAGTTGTGAAGCTCTTCATGCATAGCGTTCACCCAATCCGCGTCTTCAAGAGATTGTTCTACCTTCAAAGGCTCAATGATAGATATGAAGGAATAATGCTCACAAAAGTTAGCTAGACGGGTTTTAGAGCGAGTGGTTCTCCCTGTTTGTATATCACCAAAGATTTGGTTTAGGGGATGGTTCTTGGTCACTTGAGCTCGAACTCGGGTCAGCTTCCGATTGTTGGATGGTGGCACTTCTTCTTCTTCATCATCATTTCCTTCATCTTCGTTGTTGTTCAAGGTGTCATTCCCTTGAGGTGGTGGTGAAGGTGGTTGTGGTGGATCTTCATGATGCACTTCCTCCTCTTCATCATATCATCGTGTACCGCTTGTGGATGCCTCCATGTCATGTTGGGCTTCACCTTGTCGTGAAGTAGGGGCTTCCACTTGAGTTGATGAAGTACTTTCGTTCACTTCCATGGGACGAATCTTGCCGATGGGCAGATCTAGAATGGCTTCCGAAGGATCCTTATCACCTACATCATTTGGCAATTGTTCGACTTGCGAACCGTTAGATTCATCAAACTTCACATCTACCATCTCTTTAACATTTCGAGTGAAGTTGTTGTATACACGATAAGTGTGAGAGTTCGATCCGTAACCAAGTAGGAATCCTTCATGAGATTTAGGAGCAAATTTAGTACGATGATGCTTATCAAGAATGCAACACTTTTCGAGTGAAGTTGTTGTAGACACAGTAAGTGTGAGAGTTCGATCCGTAACCAAGTAGGAATCCTTCATGAGATTTAGGAGCAAATTTAGTACGACGATGCTTATCAAGAATGTAGCACTTTGAGCCAAATACCTGAAAGTATCCGACTTGGGGTTTGTTACCAATGAGTAGCTCATATGCCGTTTTACCGAGAAGCTTGTGCAAGTAATGTCGGCTTGTGGCATGACATGTTGTTTCAACAGCTTCTTCCCAAAAGTGTTTTGGCGTCTTGTATTTGTCAAGCATCGTTCTTGCCATCTCAATGAGCGTACGGTTCTTCCTCTCAACAAGTCCATTTTGTTGAGGTGTGTACATAGCCGAGAACTCATGTGAGACACCTTCTACGTCGAGAAAGGTATCCACATGGGTGTTCTTGAACTCCGATCCGTTATCGCTACGAACCTTCTTGATCTTCACTTCAAACTGATTTTGAGCTTTGCGAGCGAAGTTCTTGAAGATCTTTTGAACCTGCGACTTATCATCAAGAAAGAATACCCACGTAAATCTAGAAAAATCATCAACTAGAACTAGACCATAGGAATTTCCATCGAGACTCTTGTAAGCATTGGGACCAAAAATATCCATGTGAAGTAACTCGAGTAGTCTCCTAGTAGTCATGATATTCTTAACGGGATGACTTCCACCTAGTTGCTTTCTAGCTTGACAAGCACTACAAAGTCTATCTTTGTGAAAGATAACATCTTTAACACCAAGTATATGATCACCTTTGATTAGCTTATCTAGATTGCACATGCCTACATGTCCAAGTCTTCTATGCCAAAGCCAACCTTTAGAAGATTTTGCAATTAAACAAATGCGAGGATTGGATCTTTTGGTGAAATCAACAATGTATAGATCACCTCTACGGAAACCAGTAAAGACCATTTTATGATTATCTTGACAAAACACTTGGCAATCTACTTTCGTGAATAACACATTGAAGCCGAAGTCGGCAAGTCTAGATACAGAAAGAAGATTGTAGCCAAGACATTCAACAAGCATGACATTTTGAATAGAGCTATCATGGGATATGGCCACCTTACCAAGGCCAAGTACTTACCCTTAGAGTTGTCTCCAAAGGTCATGTATCATCGAGGACCTTGATTAGGCATGATTTCTTGGAACATGTCTTTATCACCAGTCATATGATCCGTACATTCACTATTGAGAATCCATTCTTTTCCTCCGGACATGTAATCCTTGAAGTTTTCCATAAGACTCAGATTCTTCATGATCTTCTCATGCTCGATGTCGAACAACTCAGCTTCTCCAAGATTCGTTAGAATAGTGATCATGACAATGTTCAAGTTTATGAATGCGAATGGCTTCAAAGATAATGTTGTTGATAGTGGTGACATCTCCTTTAGCACACATAAGATCACAAAGCTCAAATAGGTATTTATCAAAGTTTGGATCACTAGACTTCATTTTGTGAAAAGCAATGGTTTTATGAAGAATTTCATCAAGATTTCCTGATGAAAGATTTGGATATCGTTTCTCTAAATCATTCCACAAGGTATAGGCACATGCAAATTTTTTCAATTGAGAAAGCACAAATCTTGGTAAACCTCTAACAATAAGATTGGCAGTTCTTAGGTTACCAAGCATGTTAATTTCCTCTTCGTGTGTGGGACACAATTCATCAATGGGTATCACATAGGGGTTTTCAATATATTTTGTCAAATGGAATTTATCAAATATATCAATCATGGCATTCTTCCATTGAATATAGTACTCTCCATCAAGAATGGGCACTCTGCAACTCAAACTCTGTACTCTAGACACATCCATCTTCCTCCACGGTGATTAAATTGAAGCAATGGAGACCAAAGCTCTCATACCACTTGTAGGATCGTTAGAAGAGTGTCTAGAGGGGGGGGGGGTGAATAGACTACTAGCAGGAATTTAAAACCTAACCTTCCCAAGTTAGTTGGTTGGCAGATTTTAACAGTTTTTTAGCAAGCCTAATAAGTCTAACAGCCCTACAGATGCATGTCAACAAATATGGCAGCAGAAAGTAAAGACATTGCATATGAAGTAAAGAGATAGATAGGAAGATCAAACGCAATAGGAGACGCAATGATTTTTCTCATGGTTCCGATAGGTGGTGCTATCGTACGTCCACGTTTATGGAGTCTTCAACCCACGGGGGGTAACGATCGCGAGAGTCCATGGAGGGCTCCATCCATAAGGGTCCACAAAGTAGCAACCTTGACTATTCCATACGGCTTCCGTCCACGAAGGACTAGCCTCACTATGGGAAGATCATCACAAAGTAGGCTATCTCCTTTCCATTACAAACTTCTTGGTTCACTCCACAACACGAAGTAGGAGGCTCCCAAGTGACACCTAACCAATCTAGGAGGCACCGCCCTCCAAAAAGTAATAGGCTCGATAATGACGATGAACTCCTTGCTCTTGTGCGTCAAGATGATAGACTCCTCAACACGCAATCACTCTCTCACATATTTGGCTTGGTAGAAGAGATGGGATTGGTGGAAAGCAACTTGGGAGGCTAGAAATCAAGATCCATATGGTTGGAGTGGAAGATCTTGATCTCAACACAAGGGTAGGTGGTTCTCTCTTAGAAAATCTAATAGGATAGGTATGGAATAGTTCTGAGTGATTCTCTTATGAGTAAGTGGTGGTGGAGAGGTATCTATAGGCATCCCCAAAAATCCAACCGTTACACACAATATGAGCAAATCGGTGACACCGATGTGTTAATCTCGGTGGTACCGAAGTGACCAAAAGGTGGCAACTTTTGAATTTCGGTGAGACCAATATAGGAATCTCGGTTGCACCGACAAGGTGACCAATGGTCAGAATTGACAAACTCAGCGCCAATTAAAAATTCTTGGACAGACCAAAAATGTGAACTTGCATAACAGAAACTTGGCAGCCCAAATCGATGGCACCGAAAGCAGTGTCGGCTGCATCGAAGTGTTAGGGTTTGGCTGAGTCTGTCTAGGGTTTGGAATCGGTGGCACCGGGATAGGAATGTTGGTTGCACCGATTTTGAATGTTTGGTTATAGACCGACTTTGGTGTGAGAGCTTGTGTATGTTTTTGGTTACTATCACTTGTGCACGTATGAGCATTTTGTTCACCAACAAAACCTTACCCCCTTTTAATAGTATTGGCTTTACTATGGACTCAAAGTGATTTCTCACAAATGTAAAATGTAGAGTCCTCTTGCTTGAAGCTTGGCCAACCTATTTCCTTGCATCTTGGGGTAATTCCACAATCTCCACAATCCTTTTGCCAACTCAACTCTCCATGGACTATTATCTGAAATACACTAGACAGCGGTGTTAGTCCAAGAGACAATGTATGTTGTCATGAATTATCAAAACCACCAAGGGAGCATGTTGTCCTTTTAAATGCCAGTACCGCAGCTCTTTGTCAAAGTAATATGCCGGATGTCCGGCAATAGGCCGGATGTGAGGGAGTTCTCAGATGGGCCAGATGTCTGGGCCCTCCCGAGATGTCCAGCTCCCTTTCTTTTTCTCTCTAGACCAATGTATTATGTGTACACTTCACAGTCGCCGGATTTTTGGCCTTTGGCCCGGATGTCCGGCCCTACACTTCCACTTACAGTACAATGGCCATATTTGCAGCCACACTATATATATACCCCTTCACCACTTCGTGTAGGGGTTGACCATTCACTTTGATCTTACCCTAGAACACACATTTCTCTCTCACACACATCCTCATACACCAAATGCAAGGTCCCAAAGGAATTTGTGAGTATTTTTGAGAAGTTCTCCAATCAAGTGATAGATCCACTCCTTCCGCTTCTCTTGACCAAAGGAAGTTGTGAGTTGACCAAGTGATACGTCTCCAACTTATCTATAATTTTTGATGATGGCATGCTATTATATTATCTGTTTTGGATGTTTTATATGCATTAAGATGCTATTTTATATTATTTTTGGTACTAACCTATTAATGTAGAGCCTAGTGCTAGTTTCTGTTTTCCTTCTTTTTGAGTTTTGCAGATATGGAATATTAAATGGAGTCCAAACGGAATAAAATCTTCGGAAAGAATTTTTATGGAAGGAAACAAATCAACCAAGCTTGGAGTGCACGGCAGGAAACCTGCCAAGGAGCCACAAGCCTGGTAGGCGTGGCCCCCCTGGCCGCGCCTAGCAAGCTTGTCGTCTCCCAGCAGGTCTCCTAACCCTAATCGTTGGCCTATAAATTCCCAAATATTCCCCCAATATTAGAACGGACCACAAAAATACTTTTCCACCGCGAGAAGCCTCCGTTCCTGAGAGATCCACTCTTGGAGCCTTTTTCAGTAATCCATCGGAGGGGTTCTTGATCATAGGGGGCATCTACATCAATTCCATTGCCCCTCCGATGATGCGTGAGTAGTCCACCACAGACCTATGGGTCCATAGCTAGTAGATAGATGGCTTCTTCCCTCTCTTTGATCTTCAATACCATGTTCTTCATGATCTTCATGGAGATCTATCCGATGTAACCCTCTTTTGTGGTGTGTTTATCAAGATCCGATGAATTGTGAGTTTCTGTTTAGATTATCCATGAATCTTGTTTGAATCTTCTTCGAATTCTTATTTTCATGATTTCATATCCTTGTAAGTCTCTTGGAGTTATTGGTTTGGTTTGGACAACTAGATTGGTAATTCTTGGAATGGGAGAAGTGCTTGGTTTTGGGTTAAATCTTGCGGTGTCCCCACCCAGCAACATAGTAGGGGTAGCGTGGCACGTATTGTATTGTTGCCATCAAGGGTAACAATATGGGGTTTTCATCATATTGCTTGAGTTTATCCCTCTACATCATGTCATCTTTCTTAATGCGTTACTCTGTTCTTCATGAACTTAATACTCTAGATGCAGGCAGGAGTCGGTCGATGTGTGGAGTAATAGTAGTAGATGCAGAATTGTTTCGGTCTACTTGATACGGCCGTGATGCCTATGTGCATGATCATTGCCTTGGATAACTACATGATTATTCGCTTTTCTATCAATAGCTTGACAGTAATTTGTTTACCCACCATGATATTTTCCTTCGAGACAGAAGCCTCTAGTGAAACCTATGGCCCCGAGGTTTACTTTTCATAATATACTTTCAGATATATAAACCAAAAATACAAAAAAATACTTTGCTGCAATTTATTTACCTTTTATTTTCCGTTCTCGTTTACATCTATCTCTATCAGATCTAATCCATGCAAATAACCGTGAAGGGATTGAAAACCCCTTTATAGCGTTGGGTGCAAGAGTTTGATTGTTTGTGTAGGTGCGTCCATTGGTGACTTGCTTGTGTCTCCTACTGGATTGATACCTTGGTTCTCAACAACTGAGGGAAATACTTATCTACTTTGCTGCATCACCCTTTCCTCTTCAAGGGAAAACCAACGCAAGACCAACAGGTAGCAAGAAGGATTTCTGGCGCCGTTGCCGGGGAGGATACACATCAAGCCTACCAAGTACCCATCACAAACTCATCTCTTGAATTTACTTTATTTGCCATTTGCCTGTCGTTTTCCTGTCCCCCACTTCTAAAATGATTTTCATAAAATACCAAAAAGATTTGGCATTTTATTCGCCCTCTTTTCCGTTTGCCTTTTTGCTTGTTTGCTATGTTTGCTTGTGTTGCCATGTGCCTTCTACTTGTTTGCATATTCGCTTGCTAAAACTCCATTGATACGGATCCTCATCCACTTGCTAATCTTTTCAAAAGGCCAAATTATGATGTACCAATTGCTAGTGAGTTGAGTGCACTCGATTATCTCTATGAAGTTTTGTTTACAAATCATGAATCTAATTTTTTTGATGATGTGTTGAAAGAAGAAAGTTAAAAGGTGATTAATCATAGATCCTTGATTGAAAAGCATGACTGCCATGTTGTTAGTATGAATTCTCTAATTATTCATGATGCTAATGATATGCAAAACAACAAGCTTGGGGATGCTATGCTTGATGAAGATGATATTTTTTGTTCCCAAAGTTTTAGTGATGACATGTATGATATAATTGATCATGAATAGAATGCTTTGTGTGATATTTATATTGTGAGATTACTTCATGATTCTAATGAAAATTATTATGAGGGACGAACATATGCTTGTAGGAATTTCAATAATATCAGGTTTCCTCTCTATGTGTTCAAAGTTTTGAAGTTATGCTTGTTTTGCCTTCCTATGCTAGTTGATTCTTGCTCCCATAAGTTGTTTGCTCACAAAATCCCTATGCATAGGAAGTGGGTTATACTTAAATGTGATTATCATGAGATTCATTATGCTCTCTTGTATGTTTCAGTTACTACTTTTTATGTGAGCATCATTGAAATCATCATGCCTAGCTAAGGGCGTAAAACAATAGCGCTTGTTGGGAGGCAACCCAATTTTATTTTGTGTTTTGTTTTTGCTTATGTTTTTGAGTGTTTGCCACATTATTACTTATGTAGTAATTGTGTTTTGGTGTTTTAATTAGTGTTTGATCCAAGTAAAACCTTTGGGGTGATCTATGGTAATTCTTGATTTGATCTTACTGAAAACAGAAACTTTTGCGCTCAGTCCAGGAATTTTGTATAAATTTCAGAGCGTCGAATGAGTCAGATTTTTTTAACAAAATTTATATATAAATTTTCCAGGTTTTTCTAAGTTTTCAAAATTTGTTGTGTTACATAAGTATACAAAGTTTGCAGATTGCTACAGACTGTTCTATTTTTGACAGATTTTGTTTTCTTTGAGTTGTTTGGCTATTTTGATGAATCTATGGGTTGTATCATGGGGTATCAACCATGGAGAAGTTAGATTACAGTAGGTATAATACCAATATAAATAAATAATGAGTTCACAACAGTACCCAAAGTGGTGATTTATTTTCTTATACTAATGGATCTCACGAGTTTTCTGTTAAGTTTTTGTGTTGTGAAGTTTTCAAGTTTTCGCTAAAGATTTGATGGACTGTGGAATAAGAAGTGGAAAAATCCTAAGCTTGGGGATTCCCAAGGCACCCCAAGTCATATTCAAGGATACCAAAGAGCCTAAGCTTGGGGTTGCCCCGGAAGGCAGCCCCTCTTTCGTCTTCAATCCATCAATATATTTACTTGAGGCTATATTTTTATTCACCACATGATATGTGTTTTGCTTGGAGCATCTTGAGTCTTTCATTGTTAGTTTGCCACAATCATCCTTGCTGCACAAATTGTTTGAGAAGGACACGCTGAATCATGAATTTATTAGAATGCTCTATGTGCTTCACTTATATCTTTTGAGTTAAGCAATTTTGCTCTATGTGCTTCACTTATATCTTTTAGAGAACGGTGGTTTTTGCATTTTATAGAAATAATTGAACTTTCGTACCTCACTTATTTTATTTTGAGAGTCTCTAAACAGCATGGTAATTGTTCTAGATTATGAATTTAGTCCTAATATGATGGGCATCCAAGAGGGATATAATAAAAACTTCCATTTTAAATGCATTGAGTATTAATGAGAAGTTTGATTCCTTGCATAAAGTTTTGAGATATAAAGATGGTAAGGTTAAGAGTCATGTTAGGAAGTAATTGTGATTTGGTAAAAATATTTGTACAAAGGTTTTTGATTCCCGTAGCATACACGTATGGTGAACCGTTATGTAAGGAAGTCGGAGCATGACTTGTTTATAGATTGTCCACCTTTGTGTGAGGGTCGGGAGCGTGTGATGGTTAACTCCTACCAACTTCTCCCCTAGGAGCATGCGTTTAATATATTGCTTCAATGAATAATAGACTTTTGCAATAAGTATGTGAGTTCTTTATGACTAATGTTGAGTCCATGGATTATACGCACTCTCACCCTTCCACCTTTGCAAGCCTCTCTAGTACCGTGCAACTTTCGCCGGTACAACAAACACCTTCCTCAAAATAGCCACCATATACCTTCCTCAAAATAGCCACAATATATCTTTCCTCAAAACAGCCACCATACCTACCTATTATGGCATTTCCATAGCCATTCCGAGATATATTGACATGCGCCATCACTTCCATATTGCATATAAAGTCATATTTTGTCATAGGTATCGATTTTTAATTTTCTTTTGAGCTGTAAGTAAATAAAAGTGTGATGATTATCATTACTAGAGCATGTCCCATGTGAGGAAAGGATGATGGAAGCTATGATTCCCTCACAAGTGGGGATGAGATTCCAGACTTTATGGAAAAAGAGAGGCCAGCGAAGCCCAAATAAGAAAAATAAAAAAGAGGCCTTAGATGCCCACCAATAAACAAATGAGAGAAAAGACAGAAGGGAGATTGCTACTACCTTTTCCAGACTTGTGCTTCAAAGTAGCACCATGATCTTCATGATAGAGAGTCTCCTATTTTGTCACTTTCATATAACTAGTGGAATTTTTCTTCATGATGCACGTCCACTTAGTTCCTCTTTGAGCTTTCATACACTTATAGATTTAGTGCATCCATTGCTTGGCAATCCCTACTCACTCACATTGATATATATTAATGGGTATCTCCATAGCCCGTTGATATGCCTAGTTGATGTGAGACTATCTTCTCCCTTTCCTTGACAACCTCCACCATATTCTATTCCACCTATAGTGCTATATCCATGGCTCACGCTCATGTATTGCATGCGACTTGAAAAACTTTGAGAAAATAAAGGTGTGAAAACAATTGCTTGACTTTTCATTGGGGTTGTGCATGATATAAATACTTTGTCTGGGGAAGATGGAGCATAGCCAGACCATATGATATTGTAGGAATAACTTTCTTTTGCCATTATATTTTGAAGAGATACAATTGCTTTGCTACTATGGTTGAAACATTATTGTTTTTATATCAATATGAAGCTTTTGTTTTGAGTTCTACGGATGTGAATATTCATGCCACAATAAAGAATATTACATGGATTAATATGTTAGGTAGCACTCCACATAAAAAATATGTTTTTATCATTTACCTACTCGAGGACGAGCGTGAATTAAGCTTGGGGATGCTGATACGTCTCCAACATATCTATAATTTTTATGATGGCATGCTCTTATATTATCTGTTTTGGATGTTTCATATGCATTAATATGCTATTTTATATTATTTTTGGGACTAACCTATTAATCTAGAGCCTAGTGCCAGTTTGTGTGTTTTCCTTGTTTTTGAGTTGGCAGATATGGAATATTAAATGGAGTCCAAATAGAATAAAACCTTCGGAAAGAATTTTTCTACAAGGAAACAAATCAACTAGGCTTAGAGTGCATGGCAGGAAGCCTGCCAGGGAGCCACAAGCCTGCTAGGCGCGCCCCCCTGGCCTCGCCTAGCAGGCTTGTCATCTCCCGGCAGGTCTCCTAACCCTAATCTTTGGCCTATAAATTCCCAAATATTCCCCCAACATCAGAATGAGCCACGCAAATACTTTTTTGCCTCTAGAAGCCTCCGTTCCCGAGTGTCGTCATTTTCTCACGGGGGGTCGCGCGAGACGGCAGATGCCATGGGGTGCCTTATCGAGGTGAGAGCAAGGCTGTCGTGGATGATCCGGGACATGTATGCAAATAACACGTAGTGGTTTACCCAGGTTGGGGGAGATAATACCCCTACTCCTGCATATCTATATATCTATGGAATATCTGGTATATGGTTGCTCCTAGAGCTGTATGGGAGGGGAGAGCCATGAGGCTTCTTGCCTCATGTGTGTGTATGTGTGAGCATGCGAGAGTGAAACTCCGATAGGTGGTGGGCATGAGGCCTTTATATAGGCATGAGTGGGTGGCTAGGGATGTAAACTACAGTGGGTAGCTTACATCCCAAGCAGCTTGACGTGTAAGCTACCATGGGTAGTTTACAAGTCAAGACACATGTAGCTTGTGGACTAAGCTATGTCTGTCCCCTGGTGCACTTTACAAATCAGTGTCTAGGGGGCAGGTTACACTATAGAGAGTACTACATGACACGCGTACAATGTGCTCCCTCTCGCCAATAGCACACCGCCATGAGATATGGCTGTCTGGTCCGCGTGTGTCTGATGGGACGTCGAGAGCTGACTTCGTCAGGCTGTAGCCGGAAAGGAGGAGCCGGATAGGAGGAGCCGGACTAGAGGAGCCGGACTGGAGGATCCGGACAGGAGGAGCCGGACAGGGGGAGCCGAAAAGGAGGAGCCGGACGGGAGGAGCCGGTCATGAGGAGCCGGACAGGGGGAGCCAGACATGAGGAACCAGACTGGTGGAGGCTGGCAGGAGGAACTGGACAGGTGGAGGCTTCCAGGAGGAGCCGGACAGGTGGAGGCTGCCAGGGGGAGCCAGCCGGGAGGAGGCTGCCATGAGGAGCCAGCTGGGAGGAGGTTGCCGGGAGGAGCCAGCCGGGCCGCAGTTCTGCCTTCTGTGTTTACTTCTTTGTTTGTCTTGTAGATTCGTAGGGCTTCGCATACCGGGGGTGGGTCCCCTGATGTTTTAAAATGTTCAGTCGTCTCCTTGAGCCTACCCGGGGTTAATCCCCCCGACAGTAGCCTCCGAGCCTCTGGGCGACTTGGAAAGTCAGGCGGAGGGTTTATGTCGGTGGAGTTGTTGAAGTAGACGGTGGTGTCGAGGATGCGGGCGTGGATGCGGAGTCCGTCGGCCAAAGGGCGTGAGGCTCTGCCGGGGGCGAACACGAAGTCAACCGACTGGTGGTTTCAAGCGGGGGTGCACCAATGCACCCGCTGGGTGTAGCCTTCGAGCCTCTGGGTGACTCAAGGAGTTGGGCGGAGGGTCTTTGCTGTTGCTGAAGCAGGCGGTGGTGTCAAAGATGTCGGGCATAGACGCGGGGTCCGCCGATTGAACGGCACGAGGCATTGCCGAAGGAGGACGCATGGTCCGCCGGCTGGTGGGCATGGAGCCCTGCCGAGGGTGGATGCAAGGTCTGCCGGCTATCGAGCGCGTGGCGGTGCCGGGCGCGAATGGAGGGTCTTCCGGCTGGTGGGCACGGTGCCCTGCCGTAGGCGGACGTGGGGTTTGCCGGCTGTCGAGCGCGAGGCACTGCCGGGCGCGGAGGGAGGGTCCGCCAGCTGGTGGGCGCGGAGCCCTGTCAAAGGCAGATGAGGGGTCCGCCAGCTGTCGAGCGCGAGGCTCTGTTGGGCGCAGACGGAGGGTCCGTCGGCTGGTGGGCACGGAGCCCTATTGAAGGCGGACATGGGGTCTGCCGGCTGTCGAGCGCGAGGCGCTGCCGGGCATGGACCGAGGGTCCATCGGCTAATGGGAGCGGAGCCCTGCCAGGCACGAACACGGGGTCCGCCGGCTGATGTGCGCGAGGCGCTACCGAGGGCGGACATGGGGTCTGCTGGCTGATGAGCGCGAGGCACTGCCGAAGGCGGGCGTGGGGTCCGTCGACTCTCGAGCGCGAGGCTCTATCGGGCGTGGACGGAGGGTCCACCGGCTAGTGGGCGCGGAGCCGTGCCAAAGGCAGACGGGGGGTCCGTCGGCTGTCGAGTGCGAGGCGCCGCCAGGCGCGGACAGAGGGTCTGCCGGCAGACGGGCGTGGTGCCCTACGTGGAGTAGCCTCTGGGCCTCTGGGTGAGGAAGGCTCCTCATGGAGACAACCGTGCACAAGACAAGGTTAAGTCGGCGCAGATACATCAAATATTTGATTGTGGTAGTGCAAGTTGGTGCAGAGGGTGCCGACTCGGTTTCGTCCGAGTCCCCTTAAGTCTTTTTCATGTTCTCTCTGCTCTTTGGCTTTTGCTCTTGCTAGCCAGACAACCGGGAGAGGGTCTGTAGCTGAGACGAAGAGTGGGCCACGGAATGGAGCGTACAATACTCGGACTCTAGGAGAAGACTCAACCGAGCAGATACTCATAAATGAAAATGATCGGGTCGGCCAAGCCGTTTTCTCCCTGGATGCTTTTCGCATGTGGTGACCTCCATCTTTTGCTCTCGCTAGCCGGACAACTGCGGTGCGGTCTGTAGCTGAGACAAAGAGTGGGCATTCGGTCCCATGCATGCTACTAAGCCGTCCCATTGGAACGAACGTATCGGGCTAAGCGGCCAGCCCCGAGCCAAGACTAGCTGGCACCGGGGCGAACAGTAGGGCGACAGAATAAATGTGGAGATGGCCCCGAGGGTTGCTCGGGGTTATTTGTTTTGTGTGTACGATGGAAGGGTATGCACGTGGAGCTCTCACATTGCTTTTGGGTGCCGGCGAGGCGGTTTCGTCGATGTTGGCCAACCCGGTTTGTAGACAACGTGGTCCTGCTGACGCGCACGAGGCACTGCCGAGTGTGGACTTGGGGTCCGCCGGCTGATGGGCGCGAGGCGCTACCGGGCAAGGACGCGTGGTCCGCCGGCTGTTGTGCATGAGGCACTGCCGGGCGCGGACGCATGTTTCGCCGGCTGTCGAGCGCGAGGCGCTGTCGGGCGCGGACACGGAGTCCGCCGGCTGATGGGCGCGGAGCCCTGCCGGGCGCGGACGTGGGGTCCACCGGTTGTCAAGCGTGAGGCACTGTCGGGCATGGACGTGGGGTCTGCCGACTGATGGGCACGGAGCCCGGCCGGGCATGGAGCCCGGCCGGGCGCGGACGCGGGGTCCGCCGGCTAATGGGCGCGGAGCCCTACCGGGCGCGGACACGTGGTCCGCCGGCTGATGTGCGCGAGGCGCTGCCGAGGGTGGACGCGGAGTCCGCCGGCTGGTGTGTGCGAGGTGCTGCTAAGGGCGGACGCGGGGTCCGCCGGCTGGTGTGCGTGAGGCACTGCCGAGGGCGGAAGCGGGGTCCGTTGGCTGATGAGCGTGAGACGCTATCGGAAGTGGCCTCCGCGCCTCCGAGCAAGGAGATTCGTTGATTTGCGTGTTGGCGAGACGGTTGTTGTTGACGATAGCCGGCGCGGCTTGGCACTTGCGGAGCAGGCCGGCACACCCGCTGGGTGTAGTCGTCGAGCCCCGTGGCGATCGGCAGGTGTGCCAGCCGGTCAGATCTGACTGGTCGGACGTCGTGTCGGGACCCCGATCCTAAGTCATATGATTCCATACTGTAACCAGCCACATCACTTTGCGGCCTCACGCACGGTACTCCACGGCTGCAGCCTTACCTTGGCCGGGACCGTTTGCGTCTTTTGGCTCACGTATGTGAACATGTCGCTGGCAATCACACAACAAAGAACCCGGGCCGACATAACTAGTCATAGAACCCAAGTGGCACATCCGTACGGAAATAGGCATACATAACCCAGCAATGCAGGTGTCGGTCTCAAGCGTGTGTAGACGAGTCGTAGCAAGTTACAAGGACTCCATTACGTCGCGAGACACGAATGTCATCGCTGCACGTAGACGAGTCGTAACAGGCTACAGGGACTCCATTACACTGCGAGACATTTCCCCAAAGGGACACACACAGCAGCAAAGAAGGATACGTGCCGGTCAATCAATGTGTCCGGAGCAGTAGCAAGCTACCAAGGCTTGGTGGAAGCACAAAAAGACAGTTTCCCATAAGGAGTACTACTAAAGGCACACAACTAGGTGTCGGATCCCATACATACCATTGCATGCCGCACGTACGCACGACATGCCCGTTATGCATAGATACAACTATGGCATCACAACATAACCATACAACAACATGACTTTTATTTAAAAGGCTGGGAAGAGCCTTGCATAATATGTTCTTACAGATAGGGGTCACATGACCCGGCACTCAAGTTATACAAACAAGTTCATACAAGCCAACGGAAACTTAGAACTATCCGAGTACGGACAGTGAAATGAAAAGAGGGCACATGGCCTGACTATCTACAGCACGCCACATGGCACAGGGTCGTAGCTGGGACACCAGCTATTCGGCATCGTCAACGTCTAGATAGAACCCACCTGATGGGTCCTGGTTTTCCTCTGCAACATTAATTAAGCAAGGATGAGTACAATCGTACTCAGCAAGTCTTTAAAATAGACCTAGTCTAGTTATGCTCATGTATCAACAAAGGGGTGGAGGAGTTTATGCAGAAAGCCAGCTTTGACTCATGGCTAACCTACATTACTCAGTTTTACACTCTTTGTTACAATTTTACTTATCGCACACGAGTCCACTAACTCCATCTCAATACACCACCATGGACTCACCTTCCCCTCCCGGAAGAGTGCCATCCACGGTACTCACACTTGTCTTGAGATTTTTAGAAGTATCCATTTGATTATCTATGAACAGCATAAGTTCTCCAAGTAGTCCATATCCGCGGACGTGGCTATTCGAATAGTTTCATAACCCTGCAGGGGTGTACTTCTTCACACACGCTCTCGCCACTTATCGCTGTGTGCCATAAACCATGCACCTCGGCAACCTTCAAGCGGATGCCCAACGAGGGAGTCGGCCATGACCGTCAATCACATAAGACCTCTAGTCCAGGCTACCGCCTATTTGAGACTGACCCGCATGGAAGTCCGGCCGAAGTTTCCACTACGGTCCCAAACAATGTGCGCAGGGTTCCCAAGCCCACCATTCGGGTGACCCTTGGTACACCGTGCCACTGCCTACCGCGTCGTAACCCACCCCAAGGGTTAGTGATATGCACGGCCTCCAGCAAGCTATAAACACCAGAAACTACTTGCAATACCTGGACCAAAGACTAAGCGACTGATAAGTTGAGCGGGGTCATATTTCAGGGCCCAGCATGTGGTAGTATCTCGTCTTGGATCTCAAACACGGAACCCAGTTCCTAAGAACGGTCTCAATGAGACAACCCACTATGTACTCCTACATAGCCTCTCATCGCCACCTTTTACCAAAACGGATTCGTTATGAGCTCAACACATCGGAACATCACAGTTTCACTCTAACTCATCACCCAGATGAATCAGACCTGACACAACTCTAAGCATAGCAGCATGGCATGAAGATAAGCTAAGCACATCACGGCACAAGCATCTACCAGGTATGCTAGGTTGCAAGGTGTAGCTATTTACTGTGACAAGATCAGGTCATGCATAAGAATAGGATCATCTACCAGGTATGACTGACATGTGATCGTTTGTCCTAATGCAATAATGAGAGCAGGAGCGAGAGAATGGGATGTTATCGGAATGATCAATGGGGTTGCTTACCTTGCTGGGTTGCGGACGACCGGGGATGGCAGGAACGGCGACGAGCTCCGACGGGTCCCGAGGTTGAAGACGGACGCGGCGGCGGCCTCGAGGGCTCTCGGGTCCTTCTGACGCCACGGAGAGGACGAGGGCGTCGCGGCGAGTATATTGGTGGGCTCGTAGGGGAGAGGGGGTGGCCAGAACGGCGGCTACGGCGAGCGGCGTCGACGGCGAAGCTCGGCAAAGAAAGGGGAAAAGAGAAGCGAGGGAGAGAGCGGCGACCGCGAGGGAGAGAGGGATAAGACCTCGGCGACGGCGAGCTGGCGCGCCCTGGGGCCTCCAGGCGGGCGACCAGGCAGGGAGGAGGTGGAGGCCTCCCGGCGCCGCGCGACACTTCGCCTCTGCCTACTGGCAGAGGTTGAAGATGACCGCTTGGCCCTGGTGGGCTGGGCCATCTCCTTCCTGGGCCAGGTAAGCCCCTTCTGGCTTTTCATTTTTTTTAATTTCTGTTTTCTGTTTTCTAATATTTATTTATTTCCTTTGCAGGGCCAATTACTTTTATAAAATGACCCACATAATTTCTAAATTGTAGTTTGAATATTCCAAACTTATAATAATAGTTTCAGACTATTTTGGAAACAGTGATAATGATATTTGCTTTATTTGTCATTTTCCAGGGATGTAAACCATTAATTCAAATTATTTTAAATGTTCAAATAATACAAATGTCCCCTGGTATATCCATGTCCCTATTTATCAGACATAGGGGACATTTTTGATGGGCATTTTGGATTTGTTGAAATTTCATTTATCTAGAAATCCTATAATTCATTAAGTGGGTGGGGTTTTCTTCTTCTCCCCATTTCATATTGATGCATAGATGATGATGATGATGCAAACACATTACTAGCCTATGACTCTTACTAGGGTTGTGACAACTCACCCCCACTCAAAAGAATCTCGTCCCGAGATTTGAAGTCATCGGAAGAGCGCGGGATACTCTAGTCGGACACGATCTTCTCTTTCCCATGTCGCCTCTTTGTCCGAATGATGTGACCACTGAACTTTAAGAAACTTGATGTTCCGGCGTCGAGTGGTACGTTCAGCTTGATCAAGAATACGAACAGGGTATTCCCGATATGAAAGGTTATCTTGGAGATCAAGCGTTTCGTGGTCCACTTCTTGGACAGGGTCCGAAAAGCAACGCCTGAGTTGAGAGACGTGGAAGACATCATGAACTTTGGAAAGATGTGGTGGAAGTTCCAATTGGTAGGCAACCTCTCCTCGTTTAGCAAGAATGCGAAAAGGTCCAATGTAACGAGGAGCCAACTTACCTTTGATGCCGAATCGATGGGTACCCTTCAGAGGTGTAACCCGAAGGTAAGCCTTCTCGTCAACTTCGTAAGTCACAGACTTATGATGACGATCATATTGACTCTTTTGACGGGATTGGGCTGTTTTCAACTTTTCACGAATAATGCGAACTTGCTCCTCTGCATCCTGGATCATATCCGGACCAAAGAGTTGCCTCTCTCCGGCTTCTGACCAGTTAAGAGGTGTTCGGCATTTTTGTCCATAGAGAACTTCAAAAGGGGCTGTGCCCAAGCTTGATTGATAACTGTTGTTATAGGCGAATTCAGCAAATGGAAGGCAGTTCTCCCAATTCATACCGAAAGATATAACACAAGCTCGAAGCATATCTTCAAGAATTTGATTGACTCGCTCAACTTGACCACTTGATTGAGGATGGAAAGCGGTACTAAAAGATAGATGAGTCCCCATGGCAGTTTGAAAACTTTCCCAAAATCGAGAGGTAAAGGTACTTCCACGGTCTGAGTTAATCTCCAAGGGAACACCATGAAGAGAAACTATTCGAGAAACATATAACTCCGCTAGCTTGCTAGCAGTAATGCTTTCCCGAACAGGAAGAAAATGAGCCACTTTGGAAAGGCGGTCAATGACTACGAATATAGCATTGTTCCCTCTCTTGGTCCTGGGAAAACCGGTGATGAAATCCATACCGACCTTATCCCATTTCCATCCAGGAATAGCTAAGGGTTGAAGGATGCTAGCAGGCCTTTGATGCTTTGCCTTCACACGACGACAAACGTCGCAGTTAGCAACATACTGAGCAATTTCTCTCTTCATCCTAGTCCACCAGAACCTCTGACGTAGGTCCTGATACATTTTGGTGCTACCCGGATGAATTGTGAGAGGAGAATCATGAGCCTCCTTAAGAATCAGCTGCCTGAGATGTCGGCTTTTAGGAACCACTAAATGGCCCTGAAAGAGCACTACACCTTGATCATCTGTAGAGAAGTCCTTAGCGAGACCGCTAACAAGGTTCTCCTTGATCCGGGAAATTCCCTTATCACGCTTTTGGCCAGCTATGATTTGATCCTTAAGAGTAGGTTTCGCCACCAAGTTGGATAGGAATCCTTGAGGAACAATGTGGAGATTCAACTTCTGAAATTCCTCATGAAGAAGTGGTTGACCTTGTTGTAACATCAAGTTGTTACAATAGGACTTACGACTCAGTGCATCAGCCATGACATTGGCTTTTCCCGGGGTGTAAGTTATCCCTAAGTCGTAGTCCGAGATCAACTCTACCCACCGTCTTTGCCTGAGATTCAAATCCGGCTGGGTGAAGATATATTTTAGACTTTGGTGATTAGTGTATATCTCGCAACGATTACCCAGAAGATAATGTCGCCATGTTTTCAGTGCATGGACTACAGCTGCAAGCTCAAGATCATGTGTGGGATAATTATCCTCATGTGGACGCAACTGTCGAGATGCGTAAGCAATCACATGACGATCTTGCATGAGAATGCAACCTAATCCTTGTCGCGAGGCGTCGCAATAGATAATAAAGTCCTTAGATAAATCTGGTGGCACCAGAACGGGAGCAGAGGTCAGTCGTCTTTTCAACTCCTGAAAACTATGCTCGCATTGTGGAGTCCACTCGAACCTTTTATCTTTCTGGAGAAGTTCAGTTAGAGGTTTCGCAACCTTGGAGAAATTCTCAACAAAGCGGCGACAATAGCTCGCTAAGCCAAGGAAACTCCTTACTTGCTTAACTGATTCAGGTTGAGTCCAATCAAGGACGGCCTGAACTCTCTCAGGATTGACAGCAATACCTTTGCCAGAGATTACGTGACCCAAGTAAGTTACTTCCGGCAACCAGAATTCACACTTGGAGAATTTGGCATATAGACGATGCTCTCGAAGTTTCATCAATACCAACCTTAGATGCTCGGCATGTTCTTGTTCGTTCTTCGAGTAAATGAGTATGTCATCAAGATAAACCACGACGAATTTATCCAAATACTCCATGAAGATCGAATTCATCAGTCGAGAGAAGGTGGCTGGGGCATTAGTTAATCCGAAGGACATAACGGTGTACTCGTATTGGCCATAACGAGTGACAAAAGCCATTTTTGGAATGTCCCCGTTTCTAATTCTGATTTGATGGTATCCCAACCTCAAATCCATTTTGGAAAAGACAGAGGATCCAGCGAGCTGATCATACAAATCGTTGATCCTGGGGAGCGGATACTTGTTCTTGATAGTGACCAAGTTCACTGGTCGGTAATCCACAACCATCCGTTCCAAGCCATCCTTCTTCCTAACAAAAAGGACGGGGCAAGCCCAAGGAGAAGAACTAGGACGAATGAACCCTTTCTTCAAAGCTTCATCGAGTTGGGTTTTTAGCTCGGCTAGTTCTAAGGGTGCCATCTTATAGGGTCTTCTGGCTATTGGAACTGTCCCTGGAATAAGTTCTATTACAAACTCGACATCTCTGACAGGTGGAATACCTGGCAGTTCTTCTGGAAAGACATCCGGAAAATCACGGACTACCGGAATATCTTCTAGCTCAGGGAGAGGGCTAGCATTTAGAGAATAGAGTTGGCGCTTGGTTGTTCGAGTAGAGACATTAACTATCTCTCCCGTGGGATGTGTAAGTTGAACATTCCTAAAATGAGTATCAATCTTGGCATAGTGGGTTTTCATCCAATCCATACCTAGAATGATATTGATGTCCGAAGACTTAAGAGCTATCAAGGATGCTAGGAATACTAGTCTATCCACCAGAATTTCATTGTCATGGCTCACTCTAGAAGTTTGCCATTTTGATCCAGGAGTCTGAACTACTAAAGGTGTGGGCATGTCACAGAAAGACATGTTATACAACTGTGCATAACTTTCTGAGATGAATGAATGAGATGCCCCGGTATCAAATAGAACAGATGCTGGATGGCTATTAACAAGAAGCGTACCTAGAATGACATCAGGGTCTTCAAGAGCTTCTTCAGCAGACACATAATTAACTCGCCCACGGGCAGGAGTTGGCTTCACATAGAAAGCTTTCCCTGGTTTTCCGCGTCCAGCGGGCTTGGCATTGTTCTGGGGACATTCACGAGAATAATGTCCTGGTTCTCCACACTTATAGCATACCACTGTAGCACGAGGGGCAACATTTGCTTGCGGTCCTCCAAATGGTCTGGGTGGAGGGTTGGACTGAACTGGACGAGGTGCCTGGAAGGATGGCCTCGCAGTGTACCTTGCTGGCATAGCTGCATTGGGTACCCATATTCGGCGCTTGTTGGGTCCTGAACCCGATGCAGGGTTGAAGTCACGGTTATGCCTCCTTGTGGCCTCGTAGTCACTCTGTCCGGACTCAGCATAGATCACTTTATTGACGAGAGCTTGAAAGGTGGCGCACTCATGCAGACGAAGATCTCGACGAAGCTCAGCATTTAGTCCCTTGCGGAACCTAGCCTGCTTCTTGGCATCGGTTGAGACCTCCTCTGGAGCATAGCGAGCAAGGTTTCCAAACTCGCGGCTGTATACATCCACTGTCAATCTGCCCTGGGTGAAGGCATAGAATTCCTCTCTCTTGCGGTCCATCAGCCCTTCCGGGATGTGATGGAGACGAAATGCGGCGCTAAACTCTGCCCAGGTTGGCGCGGGTCCTTGAGGACGCATAGCTTCATAGCTTTCCCACCACAGGTTGGCGGGTCCCTCTAGGAAGTATGTTGCAAAGGTCACCTTGTTGGCCTCTGAAACATTTGCAGATCGAATCTTGCGTGACATGCTGGTTAGCCAATCATCCGCATCGAGGGGATCGATCGAGTGATGGTACTTAGGCGGACACAGCTTAATGAAGTCACCAAGTGACACTCCATCATGGTGATCACTGCGGGGAGCACGTGCGGTGTTCTGTTCAATCCTCTCCAACAGCCTGTTGGTCTCCCTCTTATTCCTTTCGGCTTCTAGCATCACCTCTGCTAGAGATGGTGCTCGTGGCAGCTCTTCTTGCCTTGGCTAGCTACTCTCGCCTTGCTCATGAGCATGCAGAGGGTTGTTCCTGGTTGACACCATCCTGGGGAAAACAATCCATAGCTTAGACATAGCGAGCAACAACTCTAGGACAAGAATTAGGAAATGCTCTGATCAGCATGGTATGTAGAATAAACACCAATCACATGGTAAAACAACTACCATATGAACATTAGGTTTCATACACACCATGACTTAGTTCAGTACAAACCCAAGCTGAAAACAACTACGGAGAGATGACACAACTCATCGGAGGCGTTACAAGCATCCTATACATTATCTATCTACACCTCCGGAACTCAACTCTCAACCTTGATCATACCCCACAAGACACACAGGACTGTGGCGATACGTCTACTAGCTTACTAGGTCTAGCATCCTCGCACTCAAACATCACCGTAGAATGCTTCGTACAGGTTACCCCCATGACCTGGAAGCTGAACCTGCGGATCTGGAAACACTCTAGCCTGGAATCCCTGGAAACCATAAGGGCACGGGTGTGGCCTTGGTCCCCTTGTCGGTGGCAACAGCGGTCCTCGAAGAGGGGTGATGCCTCCAACATCAGGCCAGTCTACGTGTGTTGGCAAATGAGTCCGCGATGGAGTCAGCATCTCCATATCTCCATAACCTGTTTGCACAACAGGTGCTAGCTGCGTCAAAGCTGTCCAAAGACGGGCACGGGTAGCATAGAGCTCCATGCGTAGGGCACGTGCATCACGGTCCCTAGTTTCCAACATCTGCGCGGTCACTTGCAGTCTAGGGTCTTCATGGGAATGATCAGAATAGGCTGCACTGAGATATCCACCTCTCCTCCAATGGAAGCAGGTACATAGCAGAACTCCGTGTTCTGAAGCAGACCATGGTGAAACCTCATAATAGTCAGCATAGTATAGGCGGCTTCCTGAACTGCCATATCTATGGTAACTCCCAATCCATGAGTCCAGTGAAGTGGCTCTGCAGCTCCAGGATAGGAAGGATATATCCTAACGGTACACAGATACTGACTCTGGTTGAAATCTCGATACTGCTCCTCCACTGTGTACTCTAGGTACCAACGATATCCAGCCTCTATCATCACTCTAACCAACATGGCCGTGTGACCCGGCACATCGATGCACCTGGTCAGACGGACCACCTGACAGAAAGGACGAGACGGCATCTGAAACAGAGAATGATGCAAAGACATTAGAGATCCTAACGGAAATCGAGCAGCATAACGGCTGTAATTGCTCAACAAAATTTTTGAGACAATTTAAAGGAGATTGGAAAGGCATGACCACTCGCCTATCTAGACTCAAATCTCTTCTCCATCTGTTCGTCACATCAACAACACTAAAATAACCACACTTACTCACAAACAAGCTAGTTATTGGTCCATGGCTAGTAACTCGTCATCCTAGGCAATAGATGAGAATCCTAGTACCTATCCTCGTAGATAAGATGAGAATGACCCAGCATAGAATAACTTGGGAAGAGGAGTAAAAAGAGTCTTACGTTCCCTTCCACAATCAATTCCCCTACTTATCTATAGTGTTTCTAGACTCAACTTCGACCGGGTTGGCTTGATAGTCCTACAGTCAGTCAGGCTCTGATACCAACGCTGTCGGGACCCCGATCCTAAGTCATATGATTCCATACTATAACCAGCCAAATCACTTTGCGGCCTCACGCACGGTACTCCACGGCTGCAGCCTTACCTTGGCCGGGACCGTTTGCGTCTTTTGGCTCACGTATGTGAACATGCCGCTGACAATCACACAACAAAGAACCCGGCCTGACATAACTAGTCATAGAACCCAAGTGGCACATCCGTACGGAAACAGGCATACATAACCCAGCAATGCAGGTGTCGGTCTCAAGCGTGTGTAGACGAGTCGTAGCAAGTTACAAGGACTCCATTACGTCGCGAGACACGAATGTCATCGCTGCACGTAGACGAGTCGTAACAGGCTACAGGGACTCCATTACACTGCGAGACATTTCCCCAAAGGGACAGACACAGCAGCAAAGAAGGATACATGCCGGTAAATCAATGTGTCCGGAGCAGTAGCAAGCTACCAAGGCTCGGTGGAAGCACAAAAAGACAGTTTCCCGTAAGGAGTACTACTAAAGGCACACAACTAGGTGTCGGATCCCATACATACCGTTGCACGCCGCATGTACGCACGACATGCCCGTTATGCATAGATACAACTATGGCATCACAACATAACCATACAACAACATGACTTTTATTTAAAAGGCTGGGAAGAGCCTTGCATAATATGTTCTTACAGATAGGGGTCACATGACCCGGCACTCAAGTTATACAAACAAGTTCATACAAGCCAGCGGAAACTTAGAACTATCCGAGTACGGACAGTGAAATGAAAAGAGGGCACATGGCCTGACTATCTACAGCACGCCACACGGCACAGGGTCGTAGCTCGGACACCAGCTATTCGGCATCGTCAACGTCTAGATAGAACCCACCTGATGGGTCCTGGTTTTCCTCTGCAACATTAATTAAGCAAGGATGAGTACAATCGTACTCAGCAAGTCTTTAAAATAGACCTAGTCTAGTTATGCTCATGTATCAACAAAGGGGTGGAGGAGTTTATGCAGAAAGCCAGCTTTGACTCATGGCTAACCTACACTACTCAGTTTTACACTCTTTGTTACAATTTTACTTATCGCACACGAGTCCACTAACTCCATCTCAATACACCACCATGGACTCACCTTCCCCTCCCGGAAGAGTGCCATCCACGGTACTCACACTTGTCTTGAGATTTTTAGAAGTATCCATTTGATTATCTATGAACAGCATAAGTTCTCCAAGTAGTCCATATCCGCGGACGCGGCTATTCGAATAGTTTCATAACCCTGCAGGGGTGTACTTCTTCACACACGCTCTCGCCACTTACCGCTGTGTGCCATAAACCATGCACCTCGGCAACCTTCAAGCGGATGCCCAGCGAGGGAGTCGGCCACGACCGTCAATCACATAAGACCTCTAGTCCAGGCTACCGCCTATTTGAGACTGTCCCGCATGGAAGTCCGGCCGAAGTTTCCACTAAGGTCCCAAACGATGTGCGCAGGGTTCCCAAGCCCACCATTCGGGTGACCCTTGGTACACCGTGCCACTACCTACCGCGTCGTAACCCACCCCGAGGGTCAGCGCTACGCACGGCCTCCAGCAAGCTATAAACACCAGAAACTACTTGCAATACCTGGACCAAAGACTAAGCGACTGATAAGTCGAGCAGGGTCATATTTCAGGGCCCAGCATGTGGTAGTATCTCGTCTTGGATCTCAAACACGAAACCCAGTTCCTAAGAACGGTCTCAATGAGACAACCCACTATGTACTCCTACATAGCCTCTCATCGCCACCTTTTACCAAAACGGATTCGTTATGAGCTCAACACATCGGAACATCACATTTTCACTCTAACTCATCACCCAGATGAATCAGACCTGACACAACTCTAAGCATAGTAGCATGGCATGAAGATAAGCTAAGCACATCACGGCACAAGCATCTACCAGGTATGCTAGGTTGCAAGGTGTAGCTATTTACTGTGACAAGATCAGGTCATGCATAAGAATAGGATCATCTACCGGGTATGACTGACATGTGATCATTTGTCCTAATGCAATAATGAGAGCAGGAGCGAGAGAATGGGATGTTATCAGAATGATCAATGGGGTTGCTTGCCTTGCTGGGTTGCGGAGGAGTTCTCTCCTTCGTCGGGGTACGGAGGGGTATCTTCCGGATTAGGGCCTACCGCAACGCAGATAAAAACAATCAATACAAGCAAATGCGACAATATGATGCATGAACATGGCATGACAGTATGCATGGATGAGCTAATGTATCTAGTGTTCATGTCAATTTGAAATGTATTTGAATATAGGTTCAAAGTTGTTCTCATTTCAAATTCCATATATTGACCTAATGTTAAAATGTCCATGTTCACCTATTTAGGTTGCTCTAACATGCATGAGAATAGCACCATTGGATTCATTGGATTTTTCTGATAAATTTTCATATATAAAGTATTTTCATCTGAGTTACACATTAATTTATATGATTTTTCAAAGTTTTTAACCATTTATGGAGTTATTCTAAAACAGAAAATAGATTTACTGCGTCAGCCATGCGTCAGCATGACATCAGCCTGGTCAACTGACCGATCTGGGTCAAAATGACACGCGGGACCCACATGTCATAGACACAGGGGCTAATCCCACGCTGACTGGGCGTTGACCCCGCTACGGGGCCCACTGTCAGTGGCTGGAGGGGGATTAATTAGCGCGGGGGTTAGCCTAATCACCCTGCCGCGTCAACGGCGCCGGAGACTCGCCGGCGACGACCAAAACGACGGCGGCAACTCGCCGGAATCGCGTAGGCATGGCGGCAGGGCGTGCGGAGACCACCAGGAGGTAGCCCGCGCACGTCCGCATCCATCTAGGGGGTCAGGAGGGGCTGGGGTGGCCGGAGTTGATGGCCACGTCCATTTTGGCGGCGGCCGGAGCTCGGGTGAGCTCGGGGATGGCAGCTAAGGGCGAAGAGGTCCACAGAGAGAGAGGGGAAAGTATGGGGAGCTCACAGCGAGTCGATCTGGTTGGTCAGCGGGCTCGGGGACGACCGGGGATGGCAAGAACGGCGACGAGCTCCGACGGGTCCCGAGGTTGAAGACGGACGCGGCGGCGGCCTCGAGGGCTCTCGGGTCCTTCTGACGCCACGGAGAGGACGAGGGCGTCGCGGCGAGTATATTGGTGGGCTCGGAGGGGAGGGGGGGTGGCCAGAACGGCGGCTACGGCGAGCGGCGTCGACGGCGAAGCTCGGCAAAGAAAGGGGAAAAGAGAAGCGAGGGAGAGAGCGGTGACCGCGAGGGAGAGAGGGAGAAGACCTCGGCAACGGCGAGCTGGCGCGCCCTGGGGCCTCCAGGCGGGCGACCAGGCAGGGAGGAGGTGGAGGCCTCCCGGCGCCGCGCGGCACTTCGCCTCTGCCTACTGGCAGAGGTTGAAGATGACCGCTTGGCACTGGTGGGCTGGGCCATCTCCTTCCTGGGCCAGGTAAGCCCCTTCTGGCTTTTCATTTTTTTTTAATTTCTGTTTTCTGTTTTCTAATATTTATTTATTTCCTTTGCAGGGCCAATGACTTTTATAAAATGACCCACATAATTTCTAAATTGTAGTTTGAATATTCCAAACTTATAATAATAGTTTCAGACTATTTTGGAAACAGTGATAATGATATTTGCTTTATTTGTCATTTTCCAGGGATGTAAACCATTAATTCAAATTATTTTAAATGTTCAAATAATACAAATGTCCCCTGGTATATCCATGTCCCTATTTATCAGACATAGGGGACATTTTTGATGGGCATTTTGGATTTGTTGAAATTTCATTTATCTAGAAATCCTATAATTAATTAAGTGGGTGGGGTTTTCTTCTTCTCCCCATTTCATATTGATGCATAGATGATGATGATGATGCAAACACATTACTAGCCTATGACTCTTACTAGGGTTGTGACACGTCGACACGGATGGGCAGCTGGAGCCGACCCGGTGTCGAAGTAGACGGGCAGGCTAGCCAGCCATACGGTGACGCAGGTTGGCCGTCCGAGTGGGGACGCGGGTAGACGACCTTAGCAGTCTTTCTCCTTTTTTGGAGCCAGACACAACCTTTTCTTGTCTCCACAGTCTCCAACCGGCCGAAACGGACAAGGGGAGCCGATGCATGCGCTCGGGTTCTGTTGGCGAGGAGCCGGCCATGGGCCCGGCATGGGGGATGGTGGGTGCGAGGTAGAGCCAGCCGGTGCGGGGCGGAGGCGGAACGATCCGATGCGAGGCGGAGGCAGAGCCGGCCCGTGCGAGGTAGAGGCGGAGCAGGCCGGCGCGGGGCGGAGGCGGAGCAGACGGTGAGGCACGACGATGGCTAGCCGGCGCGGGCAAGCGGGAGGCAGAGCGCAGGGGCCAGGGGGCAAAGTAGGTTGGAGTGGCGCAGCCGGGGTCGTGGCCGGCGCGCATGGGGGCGGCCAACACTAGGTGGCGAGCCGGTTGTCGCGCGGGCGAGCCCACAGACACAGAAATGCTTAGGAGCGGGCGCAGCATGGGGGTGCTATGGATGCGCTGGGGGCGCCGAGGTAGAAACGGTGTGCGTCTGGCATGGACGGCAAGCCGGCCGGGCTCGGGAGCCGGCACACAGACGTCTAGGCGGGACGACACGGGGTCACGCAGGTCGTAGAGGGACAAGGCAAGGCGCCGGGGGCCGGGAGCATGGCACAACGGGAGCCAGGGCGTTCGGCGCGCGGGTGCGTAGGAGGCCGATTGGTCGATGCTGGTAGCGGGCGGTGAGCCGGCCAACAGATGGGCCGGTCCTGGCACACGGGCGGTGAAGCAACCAGCCGTGGTGACGTGAGCTGGCCGGCAGTCGCACGGAGCCGGAGCCGCTGCAGGCGGGGGCAGAACCAGCATGGTGCAGCGGATCCGGATGGGGCGGCGGCCCGCAGGCGGTCGGAGCAGAGCCGGCATGATGGGGCCGGCCCGGCGCAGGGTAGTTGCCACGACGCCGGTACGAGCGTGGCATGTGCACGGGGCGCGACTGAGCACGCGCAACGGGAGGCGCGGGTGCGAGGCGTTGTGAGTCGAGCGGTTGGAGAGGGGGGACCGGAGCATGCGTGGCAAGAGCACGTCGGCATCTCGGGCATGGTGGAGGCTGGCCCAGCGTGGCGTTGGTGCGTCCGGCAGAGAGGAGCCCCGCTGAGCGCTCGGAGACGGGAGCAGGGAGGCCTCAGGTGGAGGGGAGCATGACGGAGGTTCGACGTGAGGGGTTGCAACCGCGGGGAGTGAAGCCATGGTGCAGCGCGTGGAGGTCGGAGCGGCATGACGGGGGTGGAGCGGGAGCCGGTCGGCCCAGATGCCGACGAGCCGCGCAAGGTGACGCAGAGGCGGAGGAGGCTGGCCACGGGCCGGGAAGAGGCGGCCCGAGCACGCGGAGCGGGCACGGCCGGCACGCGCAGGCGGAGCCGGGAAGGCGCGGGCCGCACGAAGCCCGGCCGGTCGGACCAGGTGCGCCTGAGCCGCGCGGGCGTGTAGCAGAGCCGGCATGGGCCAGGCACGGTCGGGCCATGCGTCGGCGGACACGACACGAGGTGCAGGGCCGATCGCTGGAGCGGGAAAGTGCAGGGGCGACTGGGGCGACCGGGCATCGCAGGGTCGGAGCCGGCGAGGCACGTGATGGCACGGGTCCGTCGGGGTGGCCGTGGCACAGGCGACGACCGGCCGAGGCGAAGGCGGCAACGGTGTTGCGTGAGGAGGCGCGAACGCGCGGGCGAGAAATGACCGCACGCGTAAGGCCGAGAGGGCGCAGGGGTGGCGATGAGGCGCCGTCGACGCGCGGTCGGAGATGGAGGCCCTTGGGAGGAGATCGACATGCGGAGGCCAAAGCAGGTAAGCGCGGGCGGCCGCACTCGGCAGAGGTACGTCGGTACTGGCGCACGGACGACACGGCGGCGGTGACATAGGCGGCCTGGCCGGCGGGATGTTGCCAACGCCGGCGTGAGCGCAACGACCGGGAACAACGTCGACAAAGGAGGAGCCAGCGGCGACCTACCGTGGCTGGGAGCCGCGGAAGGCGGCGCGCGGGGTTGGAGGAGCGGTCGGCGATGGCCAGACCTCTGGCGAGGACGCGGCGTCGTGCGCATTCGCCCCGGGGGCGTGTTGAAGTCGAGCCCCCGGAAAGATAGTGGCGACGTTGTGGTGGTGGTGACGAGATCGGCAGCGAGGACGTGGCGTCACACGCATGCGCCCTGGGGGCATGTTGAAGTCGAGCCCCCGGAAAGATAGCGGCGATGCCGCGATAGCAGTGATGAGACCGGTAGCAAGGACATGGCATTGCATGCATTCGCCCCAGGGGCGTGTTGAAGTCGAGCCCCTAGAAAGATAGTAGCGACGCCGTGACGGTGATGACGAAGAGGGTCTTTCCGGAACCGCGGTTCCAACAGCAGCATGCCCCACGGTGGACGCCAACTGTCATCGTTTTCTCATGGGGGGTCACACGAGATGGCAAATGCCATGGGGTGGCTTATCGAGGTGAGAGAAAGGCTTTCGTGGATGATCTGAGATGGGTATGCGAATAGCATGTAGTGGTTTACCCAGGTTTGGGTCTCTTCGGGGAGATAATACCCCTACTCCTGCATATCTGTATATCTGTGGAATATCTTGTACATGGTTTCTCTTGGAGCTGTATGGGTGAGGAGAGCCATGAGGCTTCTTGCCTCATGTGTATGTATGTGTGAGCATGTGAGAGTGGAACCCCCATATGTGATGGGCATGAGGCCTTTATATAGGCATGAGTGGGTGGCTTGGGATGTAAACTATAGTGGGTAGCTTACATCCCAAGCAGCTTGAGGTGTAAGCTACCATGGGTAGCTTACAAGTCAAGCCACATGTAGCTTGTGGACTAAGCTATGTCTGTCCCTGGTGCACTTTATAAATAAGTGTCCAGGGGGCAGGTTACACTATAGAGAGTACTACATGATGCGCGTACAGTGTGCTCCCGCTCACCAATAGTGCACCGCCATGAGATATGGCCGTCTGGTCTGCGTGTGTCCGATGGGATGTTGGGAGCTACCTTTGTCAGGCCGCAACTGGAGAGGAGGAGCCGGACTGGGGGAGCCAGACAGGAGGAGCTGGACTGGAGGAGCCGGACGGGAGGAGCTAGACAGGGGATCCAGAAAAGAGGAGCCGAACGGGAGGAGCCGGACAGGAGGAGCCGGATAGGAGGAGTCGGACAGGAGGAGCCGGACAGGGGGAGCTGGACAGGAGGAGCCGGACAGGGGGAGCCAGAAAAGTGGAGGCTTCCAGGAGGAACCAGATAGGTGGAGGCTGCCAGGAGGAGCCGGACATGTGGAGGCTGCCAGGGGGAGCCAGCCGGGAGGAGGCTGCTAGGAGGAGCCAGCTGGGAGGAGGCTGCCGGGAGGAGCCAGCCGGGTCGTAGTTCTGCCTTCTGTCTTTACTTCTTCAGTTGTCTTGTCGATTCGTGGGGCTTCGCATAGTGGGGCTGGGTCCCCTGATGTTTTAAAATGTTGAGTCGTCTCCTTGAGCCTATCCGGGCGTAATCCCCCCGACACCGAGAGATCCAATCTTGGAGCCTTTTCTCGTAATATGCCAGAGGTTTTTTTGATCACGGAGGGCATCTACAAAAATTCCATTGCCCCTCTGATGATGCGTGAGTAGTCCACCATAGACCTACGGGTCCATAGCTAGTAGCTAGATGTCTTCTTCTCTCTCTTTGTTCTTCAATACAATGTTCTTCATGATCTTCATGGAGATCTACCTGATGTAATCCTCTTTTGTGGTGTGTTTGTCAAGATCCGATGAATTGTGAGTTTATGTTCAGATTATCCATGAATCTTATTTGAATCTCTTCTGAATTCTTATTTGCATGATTTCATATCCTTGTAAGTCTCTTCAAGTTATTGGTTTGATTTGGCCAACTAAATTGGTAATTCTTGCAATGGGAGAAGTGCTTGGTTTTGGGTTCAATCTTGCGGTGTCCTCACCCATTGACATAGTAGGGGTAGCCAAGCACGTATTGTATTGTTTCCATCAAGGGTAACAAGATGGGGTTTTCGTCATATTGCTTGAGTTTATCCCTCTACATCATGTCATCTTTGTTAATGCGTTACTCTGTTCTTCATGAACTTAATACTCTAGATGCAGGCAGGAGTCGATCAATGTGTGGAGTAATAGTAGTCGATGCAGAATCGTTTCGGTCTACTTGATACGGACGTGATGCCTATATGCACGATCATTGCCTTGGATAACTACATGATTATTCGCTTTGCTATCAATTGCTTGACAATAATTTGTTTACCCACCATGATATTTTCCTTTGAGAGAGAAGCCTCTAATGAAACATATGGCCCCAGCTCTACTTTTCATAATATACTTTAAGATCTATAAACAAAAAATACCAAACATACTTTGCTGCAATTTATTTACCTTTTAATTTTCGTTATTGTTTACATCTATCTCTATTGGATCTAATCCTTGCAAATAATCATGAACGGATTGACAACCCCATTATAGCGTTGGGTGCAAGAGTTTGATTTTTTGTGTAGGTGCATCCATTCGTGTCTTGCTTATTCCTCCTACTAGATTGATACCTTGTTCTCAACATCTGAGGTAAATACTTATCTACTTCGCTGCATCACCCTTTCCTCTTCAAGGGAAAACCAACGCAAGCTCAAGAGGTAGCAGCAAGTCTTGAGCGTTTCCCCATCGTTCTTGGTACTCTTGGAGGTTGGAGACTCCTAGGCGGTAGGAGTTCTTCGATGAGGAATTAACCATTGTGATTACTACCGGAAAGTTTGTGATGGTTTGGAGACCACGCTAAGGTCTACTACTAGTGGTTGAGAAATGCCTTTGTGGTGTTGTATGAAGCCGAGAATAGGGTGAGCCTTCGTGGCGTTGGTGTGCCTTCATGGTAACATCCACCTCTCTAAATGATGATGTAGCTTCCCTCCAAGGAAGTGAACATCGTCATACATCCTCGTCTCTCGGAGTTGCGGTTATTCCTAATCCTAGATCCCTACTTGTGGTTACTTGTCTCTTGCACTTACTTGTATTACAATGTGCTTTCCTATATTATTACTTGTTGCCTTGGTAGTCTACTACCCATCGTTACCACCTTAGAAATTGTTAGGTTTACTTTCATATTCTGCAATATCACCTAAAATTGCTGAGTAACAATTAAAATTTGGAATTGTACCTATTCACCCCCCTCTAGGTCCATCTCGATCCTATCACTCTTCGCTGGAACAAAACAGTAGAGCGCCTTCATCAAGCATGTTCACCACAAACGTGTTCATCAACCTCACCGACATTGAAGAGAGAAGACATTTCTGAAGAGAGGCGGAGATGTGCTGCTCCGATCCTGAGAGGAGGACAAACACGACTTGTCCGACATTCCCTGCATGTCATCGAGCCTCTGCTGCCACCACCACCGTGCAACGGCAAGCTGATGTCTACTAGGCAACTTTATTCTTCTAGACTACGTTGGGCCTCCAAGCATAGAGTTTGATAGGACAGTAGCAATTTTATCTCAAGTGGATGACCTAAGGTTTATCAATAAGTGGGAGGAATGATGAAGATGGTCTCTCTCAAGCAACCCTTCAATCAAATACAAGAAATGGCGTGTGTCCCCAACACACCCAATACAATGGCAAATTGTATAGATGCACTAGTTCGGCGAAGAGTTGGTGATACAAGTGCAATATGGATGGTAGATATATGTTTTTGTAATCTGAAAATATAAAAACAGCAAGGTAATAAATAGTAAACAACGAGCAAAACGATATATTAATGCTTGGAAACAAGGCCTAGGGTTCATACTTTCACTAGTGCAATCTCTCAACAATGCTAACATAGTAGAATCATATGATCATCGCTCAACGTGCAACAAAGAATCACTCCAAAGTTCCTATCTAGCGGAGAACAAATGGATGAAATTGGTGTAGGTAGTAGAACCACCTCGAAGTTGTTATTTCTGATCAATCTTTTGAGCTATTCCTATAAGTGTCACAAACAGCCCTAGAGTTCGTAGTAAAATAACACCAATGATAAATATCAATCCACCCTAATGTCACATAAATACTCCAATGTCACCTCAAGTATCGATGGTTAAATTATGCGACATGAATCAAACAATCTTAGATCTATCATATTCAATCCAACACAAATAAAAACTTCAGCAGCACCCTAAGATTACTATTGGAGAACGTAGTATGAAAACGTGAAATCAACCCCTATGCATAGACCCCCTAGGTCACCCGAATCCACAAGTTGATGCCTCAATATATATCAAGTGGACCAATAGAATACCCCAAAGGCACTATGGGTATCCCCCACGAGATGTACGTCAAGTGTTCTCAAACAATAATATTCAATCCAACATAATGAGATATCAAAGGAAAAGATTCAATTCATCACAACAAGATGACAAGGGAAGAACACCATAGGATCCAACTATATTAACAAAAACCGCGATACATCAATATCATGCCATCTCAAGAACACGAGAGAGAGAGATTGAACACATAGCTACTGATACAAACCGTCAGCCCCGAGGGTGATATACTCCCTCCTCGTCATGTCCTCTAGCGGGAAGATGAAGATTGCCACTTGTGATGGTTTTCCCTCTCTGGCAGGTACTGGAAAGGCTCCAGATGGGTTTTTCATTGATCCAAAGAGTTGCATCGATGGAATAGAGAGTCTCTCTTTATTTCTAGGGTTTCTGGGATTTATAGGATTTTTCAGCGTTAGAATCACGCTAAACAGAGCCATGAGGGTCTCACCTCATATCAGGGCACCACCCCCAGGGGCGCGCCCTGATGGCTTGTGGCCCAAGGGTGCCCCCTTTGGTGGTTCTTTGATCCAATGTTTCTTATTTCCTCTAGAAAAAATCACAAAAAAATTCGAGCGATTCCGAGAACTTTCATTTTCTGCACAAAAACAACACCACGGTAATTCTGCTAAAAATAGTGTTAGTCCAGGTTAGTTCTAAATAAATGATATAAAGTGCATCAAAACCATATAAAATTATTATAAACATATGTCAATATGGCATGAATGCTTCATAAACTATAGATACATTGAAGACGTATCAGCATCGCCAAGCTTAACTCATGCTCGTCCTCGAGTAGGTAAATGATAAAAGAAATAATTTATGAAGTGTGAATGCTAGCATAGTGAATAGTTTTGATCATTGGAATTTCAGTCACTTTTCTAGCATCATAACCAGGAAGTTTTTTTTCATAAAAATCATCATGATAGTGTAGCAATCAATTCATATGTCATGGTTCAAACAATTCATTCACTTGAAACTTAACCATCTATGTTCTTGGTTACCAAACAATTTCAATGCATCATCAAGTATAGTAAGAGTTCCAAATACTCAATTATCATATAGTATTTTATGATTTCTAATACTCAGGGCATATTTTTAGAACAAACAACATCCATCGAACACATAGAAAGATGGAGGCTTAATGTTTCGCCTCCCAACATACTTATCATAAAGATAATTGTCAACAATAATGAATCATGATCAAATATATTTGACTGGATATATATGTTTGAATCTTTCCCCACCACATGGTGCTTTCCCACTAATAGATTGGGGTTGGAATAATAATTTGTCTCAACATCAAAAGTAAATAACATGAAAGTAAATAGATTGTCCCTTCGCAGAGGGAAGCAGGGATTTGCATAGGTGTCGGAGCTCATTGTTTTAAAAACATAGATGAGTAAGTAATTTTGAGTGGTTTGTCTCTCCTGTGAATGTCACAACAGAGTATTCAATATCTTCCATGCTAAACACATTATTGGCGGTTCCTAAACAGAATTTAATTTTTAACTCCCCCTCCACCATTTAAACACATTACATGGCTAGCCGAATCCACGGGACCATCCAAACAATCAACTTTCTAGGGGGAGTTCTTGTTTATTTATATTTGTATTATGCAGGACTGGGCATCCTTTTTACAAGCCTCTCTCGTGCAATGACAAACACTCATTTGATAATAACTCTCTTAGCATGGAAGATAATGACCTCCCGTCCCTCCATGAGCGGTACGAGCAAATAAAACAGATGTTTATTTGAATGTTTAGAGGTGGCACATGCAAATTTACTTGGAATGACAATGAAATACCATATATAGGTTGGTATCGTGGACTTTCATGGAAGAAACTTGGCTCAAGGATTTGGATGTACAAGTAGCATCTCTACTTATTACGAAGTTTTGCCTAGCAAAAGGTTCTAAACAAGCACCACATGTTAGAGGATCCATAACAATATAACTTCTATGCAGATATACCCAAACATAACCATTACATTGTATTCCTTGTCCAACTTCAACTATTTGATCATGTTTTAAAATAATTAATGGGTATTCACAATCATAAAAGATGTCAAAGATAATATATTTGTATGTGAAAGTTCTCTTTCTTATACTAATCATTCATGAATTGCTTGTATGACCAATTTCATGATTGTCAAACTTCAATAGATTTTACTTTATAAACCAGATCTGACGCTACTACTAAGCATAAAGCACATTGATAATTTCAGATTTATGATATTCAATTCATTCACAATTTACTCTTAGGTTATAAGTGAAGCACATGGGCAAACATCAAACTACTCTCAAAAGATATAAGTGAAGATCAACGACTAGTTAAACAATTAAGTAGCTATGTGAGGACTCTCTCAATAAATATTTTCAGATATAAGTATTTTATTCAAACAACAAACAAAAAAGATAGCACTCCAAAAATAGCAAATATCATGTTGACAAAAAAAAAATTAGGCTCAACAGAGGTTAACCGATATTTGACGAAGAGAGGTGGGATGCAAAGCATCCGCAATCTTAGATGCTTGAGACTTATTGAAACATTTACTTGGGAGACTTGGGCATCCCAATCTTGAGCTTTTGTATCTTGTTCAATCCTCCGATCCAGGTTTCACCTATGTATCAAAAACTTCATCCACACAAAACTTGGAAAGAACTCGTGAGATAGGTTAGTACACATAAAAATAAATCCATGCTTCTTGTATGGCCAAGACGAGTTGCACAATAATTTTCAGACATCATATACTGTTTACTATCGTTTCCAAAATTTATATCTACCAATATAGGTTATGGAAACTATAGGATAAGTAGATAATAAAACTATGACAGCAATCTGTCCAAACAGAACAGTTTGTAGGAATCTATTAAACCAGTGTACTTATGTATCTCTAAAAATTATGAAACTTTAGGACATGATAAAAAATTGTTATGTTAACACTGTGTAAAAATTTCAGAAACTTTACACGTTGCAGTAAAATATTTAAACTCAAACACTACAACAAAAGTTTCTGTTTTTACACATCACACATCAAAACATGCAATGGAGGCATGTTAAGGCAATTTTTGGAACTTTTTATTAAAAAACAAGATTATAAATAACGTACAAAGGATAAAATAAAATAAAATAATGCTACAAGCAAAACAAATATCATGTGATGGATAAAAATATAGCTCCAAGTAAGATATATCGATAATGTTGGAGAGAAAGAGGGGATGCCTTCTAGGGCATCCCCGAGCTTAGACGTTTGAGACTTCCCTGGATATTACCTTTGCGGTGCCTTGGGAATACAGAATCTTAGGTTGTTGCTTCTCCTTATTCACCTCATATCGCTATCTCACCCAAAACTTGAAAACTTCAATTGCACAAAACTGAACGGAACTTCATGAGATGGGTTAGTGTAATAAAGATAGATCATTCTCTTAGGTACCGTCAAGACAAGATTCATAATTTTAATCACATGATACCTACTTTGTTCTATCATTACCATAATTTATATGAACATATATAAGCTATGGAAACATTAAGACTAGCAAACTATGCATGCAAAACAGAATCTGTCAAAAATAGAACACTCTGTAAAAATATGTAGTATAACCATATTTCGCTATCTTTTTTTTGAACAATTAGGAAAATGCATAGAATTTGCATAGAAAGAATGTGTAAAATTTTATTTTTGCATAGAATCAAACTAACAAGTTTCCACACTATCCCAAAGCCTTTACTTGGCACTTTATTGAAAGAAAATACAAAAAAATTGATGAATACAGTATATTAATCATGTAAAAACATAAATTAAAAGTGTTGGGTTGTCTCTCAACAAGCGTTTTTCTTTAATGCCTTTTTGCTAGGCATGCTGATTTCAATGATGCTTATATAGGAATAGAAATTGAAATTTGCAAGACAGTATCATGAATCACATGGAAAGCACATTTAAGACTAACCCACTTCCTATTAATAGGGATTTTTTGAGAAAAAAATTTATGGATAAATAATCAATTTGCATAGGAAGGCAAAACAAGCATGACTTCAAGATTATCAACATATAGGGACGAAACTTGATATTATTGCAATTCCTACAAGCATATGTTCCTCCCTCATAATAATTTTTAGTGGAATCATGAAGGAATTCAACAATATAACTATCACACAAAGCATTCTTTTCATGACGCACAAGCATAACATTTTTATTACTACCCACACAAGTAAAATTCTTCTCATCCATAGTAGTGGGAGCAAACTGAACAAAATAGCTATCATGAGACACTTGATTGGCATAATCCAAATGAAAATTAAAATTATGATGACATTAGTTCCATGGATATAATTACTCTCCATAGCATATGTGCCATCATAGTAATCATCATACATAGGAGGCATGCTATAGTCATAGTAAATATCATCATCACAAATACAGGGACTAGAAATATCATCTTCATTGAACATAGCATCCCCAAGCTTGTGGCTTTGCATATCATTAGCATCATGGATATTATGAGAATTTATAATAAAAATATTACTATTATTCTCATTATTCAATGAATTTTCATTAAGAATTTTCACAATTTCTTCCTCTAACAATTGAGCAAAAGTTTCCGCACCATCATTTTCACAAAAGACATTATAAAGACCAAGCAAATGAGGCAACTGAAACTCCATTTTTTGTAGTTTTATTTTAAAAAACCAAACTAGTGAAAAACAAGAAACTAAAATATTTAATTTCAATATCTAAAGATATACCATCAAGCACTAACCTCCCCGACAACTACACTAGAAAAGAGCTTGATGTCTACAATGCAACTTTATTCTTGTAGACTATGTTGGGCCTCCAAGCACAGAGTTTTGTAGGACAATAGCAGTTTTCCCTCAAATGGATAACCTAAGGTTTATCAATACATGGGAGTTGTAGGATGAATATGGTCTATCTCAAGCAACCCTGCAATGAAATACAAGAAATCTCTTGTGTCCCCAACAAACCCAATACAATGGCAAATTGTATAAATGCACTAGTTCGACGAAGAGATGATGATACAAGTGCAATATTGATGGTAGATATAGGTTTTTGTAATCTGAAAATATAAAAATATCAAGGTAATAAATAGGAAACAGCATGCAAAATGATATATTAATGCTTGGAGACAAGGCCTAGGGTTCATACTTTCACTAGTGCAATCTCCCAACAATGCTAACATAGTTGAATCATATGATCATCCCTCAACGTGCAATAAAAAATCACTCCAAAGTTCCTATGTAGCGGAGAACAAATAGATAAAATTTGTGTAGGTAGTAGAACCACCTCAAAGTTATTATTTCCGATCAATCTTTTGAGCTATTCCTACAAGTGTCACAAACAGCCCTAGAGTTCGGAGTAAAATAACACCAAGGATACATATCAATCCATCGTAATGTCACCTAGATACTCCAATGTCACCTCAAGTATCCGTGGGTAAATTAAGTGACATGCGTCAAACGATATTAGATCTATCATATTCAATCCAACACAAAAAACTTAAAGGAGTGACCTGGCTTGAGACTACGTTGGTATTTCCAGAAGAGGAAGGGATGATGCAGCACAACTACGGTAAGTATTTGCCTCAGTTATGAAATCAAGGTTATTGAACTAGTAGGAGAACCATGCAACACTTTTAAAACAATACCTGCACACAAAGAACAAATACTTGCAACCCGACGCGTAAGAGAGGTTGTCAATCTCTCCACGGTAAAAAGATAGATTATTTTGTTGTAGATTGAATAAATAGATTGCACAAAAACACAAAATAAAATAAGCAAATAAAAAGTGCAGCAAGGTATTTTGTTTTTTTGGAATAATAGATCTGAAAACAGAAGCGGCAAACATTGACCGGAAAACAATATGTTGAAAGAGTAGACTCGGGGGCCGTAGGTTTCATTAGTAGTTTCTCTCATGAGTATAGCACACGGTGGGTAAACAAATTACTGCTGGGCAATTGATAGAATATCAAATAATCATGATGATATTCAAGGCCATGATCAATATATAGGCATCACGTCCAAGATTAGTAAACCGAAACGATTCTGCGTCTACTACTATTACTGCACACATCGACCGCTATCTAGCATGCATCTAGTGTATTAAGTTCTTGGAAAAACGGAGTAATGCAATAAGACCGATGACATGATGTAGACAAGATCTGTTCGTGTAGGAATATACCCCATCTTGTTATCCTTTATAACATTGATACATGTGTGCCTTGCTGCCCCTTCTGTCATTGGGAGAGGACACCGCAAGATTGAACCCATCACAAAGCACCTCTTCCCATGGATAGAAGTACCGATCTAGTTGGCCTAACTAAACCAAAGATTCGAAGAAGAAATACGAGGCTATAAATAATCATGCATATAAGAGATCAAAGAAGACTCAAATAATACTCATGGGTAGAAACTTATCATGAACTCAAACTTTATCAGATCCCAACAAACACACCACAAAAAGTCATTACATCAAATAGATCTCCAAGAGAACATTGTATTGAGAATCAAGAGAGAGAGAGAGAGAAATAGAGAGAGAGAGACAGGGGGATAAAGCCATCCAGCTACTTCCTACGGAGCCGTAGGTTTACGGTGGACTACTCACTCATCATCGGAGAGTCACTCATGAAGACGACGCACCCCTCCATGATGGTGTTAGATTGGATCTCATGGTTATGGAACTTGCGGTGGATGGAATTATGTTTTGTTGACTCCCCTAGGGTTTTTGGAATATTTGGGTATTTATAGAGCTAACAGGCGGTGGTGGAGGGTCCCGTGGGCCACACAACCCACCAGGGTGCACTAGGGGCCTCTAGCACGCCCTGGTGTCATGTGCTCCCCACTGGACTCCTCTCAGGTGCTTCCTTGGTTACCAAGTTGTCTTCTGGTCCAAACAAAATCTCCAAAAAGTTTCGTTGCAATTGGACTGATATTCGACAATGTAAAAACAAGTGAAAGCAGCAACTCGCACTAGCACTATGTCAATTGGTTAGTCCCAAAAAATGATATTAAGTTTCTACAAAATGATTATAAAACATGCAAGAAAGATAATATAACGGCATAGAACGATAAAAAGTTGTAGATATGTTGGAGACGTATCAAGGAGCACCCCAAGATTTCTATGGCAGAATGTGGTATGAAAACGTGATATAAACCCTTATGCATAAATCCCCTAGGTCATTGGAATCCGCAAGTTGATGCCTCAACATATATCAAGTGGATCAACAGAATACCCCGATGTCACTATGGGCATCCCACGTAAGACGTACATCAAGCGTTCTCAAACCATAATATTCAATCCAACATAACGACATCTCAAAGGAAAAGATTCCATTCATCACAAAAAGATGACAAGAGAAGAACACCATATGATCCGACTATATTAACAAAGCCCGTGATACATCAAGATCATGCCATCTCAAGAACACGAGAAAGAGAAAGATTGAACACGTAGCTACTGGTACCAACCATCAACCCTGAGGGTGAACTACTCCCTCCTCGTCATCGCCTCCGCCGGGATGATGAAGATGGCTACCGGTGATGGTTTTCTCTCTCCGGCAGGGTACTGGAAAAGCTCCAGATGTGTTTTTCATTGATAGAAAGAGTTGCGATAGTACAACAGGGTGTCTCTCTTTATTTCTGGGGTTTCTGAGATTTATTGGATTTTTCAGCGTCGGAATCATGCCAAACGGAGCCACGAGGGCCCCTCCACTTATCAGGGCGCCACCCCCTAGTGTTGGGGGTATGTAGTAACAATTCAATCTAGGAGATTCTAGCAACGAGAGAGAGGGAGTGCATCTTCATACCCTTGAAGATCGCTAAGCGGAAGCGTTACAACGAACGCGGTTGATGGAGTCATACTCGCGGCGATTCAAATCGCGGAAGATCTGATCCAAGCTCCTAATAGATGATGCCTCCATGTTCAACACACATACAACCCGTCGACATATCCTCCTTCTTGATCCAGCAAGGGGGGAGGAGAAGTTGATGGAGAGCTCCGGCAGCACGACGACATGGTGGTGGTGGATCTTGTGGTTCTTTGGCAGGGCTTCGCTGAGCGCTATGAAGGAGGAGGAGGTGTAGGAGGGGGAGGGCTACGCCAGGGGGAAGGATGCAGCTGCCCTCCCACCCCCACTATTTATAGGGGGAGGGGAGAGGTGGCCGGCCCCCTAGATCTATCTAGAGGGGGTCGGCAGCCAAGGGGGGAAACTTGCCTCCAAAGTTAGGTGGAGGCGCCCCCACCCCCTAGGGTTTCCGACCCTAGGCGCCATGGGCCCTTGGGTGGCGCACCAGACCACTAAGGGTCTAGTTCCCACGCAACATGAGCCCATTAGGCCCTCCGGGGCAGGTAGGCCCTCCCGATGGACCTTCGGAACCCCTTCGGTGGTCCCGGTACAATACCGATAAACCCCGAAACCTTTCCAGTGACTGAAACTGGACCTCCCATTTATAAATCTTTACCTTGGGACCATTTAGGAACTCCTCGTCATGTCTAGGATATCATCTAGGACTCCGAACAACTTTCGGTAACCACATACAATTCCCATTACAACTCTAGCATCACCAAACCTTAAGTGTGTAGATCCTACGGGTTCGGGAACCATGCAGTCATGACCGAGACACCTCTCTGGCCAATAACCAATAGCAGGATCTGGATACCCACATGTTCCATGATGATCTCATTGGATGAACCACGATGTCGGGGATTCAATTAATCCCGTATACAATTCCCTTTGTCCATCGGTATGTTACTTGCCCAAGATTCGATCGTCGGTATCCCTAGACCTTGTTCAATCTCGTTACCAGCAAGTCTCTTTACTCGTTCCATAACACATGATACCGCAACTAACTCCTTAGTCACATTGAGCTCATTATGATGATGTATTACTGAGTGGGCCCAGAGATACCTCTCTGTCACACGGAGTGACAAATCCCAGTCTCGATTCGTGCCAACCCAACATACACTTTTGGAGATACCTCTAGTGCACCTGTATAGTCAGCCAGTTACGTTGTGATGTTTGATACACCCAAAGCATTCCTACGCTATACGGGAGTTGGATAATATCATGGTTTAAGGAAATGATACTTGACATTAGAAAAGCTCTAGCAGACGAACTACACGATCTTGTGCTATGCTTAGGATTGGGTCTTGTCCATCACATCATTCTCCTAATGATGTGATCCCATTATCAACGACATCCAATGTCCATGGTCAAGAAACCATGAACATCCATTAATCAACGAGCTAGTCAACTCGAGGCTCACTAGGGACATGGTGTGGTCTAGATATTCACACATGTATTATGGTTTTCGGTTAATACAATTATAACATGAACAATAGACAATTATCATGAACAAGGTAATATAATAATAACCATTTTATTATTGCCTCTATGGCATATATCCAACAGTCTCCCACTTGCACTAGAGTCAATAATCTAGTTACATTTTGATGAATCAAACACCCATAGAGTTCCGGTGTTGATCATGTTTCGCTCGTGAAAGAGGTTTAGTCAACGGATCTGCGTTATTTAGATCCGTATGTACTTTACAAATATCTATATCTCCATCCTGAATGTAACCACAGATGGAGTTGAAGTGGCGCTTGATGTGCTTGGTCTTCTTGTGAAACCTGGGCTCCTTGGCAATGGCAATAGCTCCAGTGTTGTCACAGAATGGATTCATCGGGCCCGACGCACTGGGAATCACTCCTAGGTCGGTAATAAACTCCTTCATCCATACTCCTTCCTGCACTGCTTTCGAAGCAGCTATGTACTCAACTTCACATGTAGATGCTGCCACGATGCTTTGCTTGCAACTGCAGCAGCTGACTGCCCCACCATTCAAAATATACACGTATCCGGTTTGTGACTTGGAGTCATCCGGATCTGTATCAAATCTAGCATCAACATAACCCTTTATGACAAGCTCTTCGGCACCTCCATAATTGAGAAACATATCCTTAGTCCTTTTCAGGTACTTAAGGATATTCTTGACCGTTGTCCAGTGTTCCATTCCGGGATCACTTTGGTACCTCCCTACCAAACTTATGGCAAGGTTCACATTAGGTCTGGTACACAACATGGCATACATAATAGAGCCTATGGCTGAGGCATAGGGGATGACACTCATCTTTTCTATATCTTCTGCCGAGGTCAGGCATTGAGCTGTGCTCAATCTCACACCTTGCAATACAGGCAAGAACCCCTTCTTGGACTGATCCATATTGAACTTCTTCAATATCTTGTCAAGGTATGTGCTTTGTGAAAGACCAATGAGGCGTCTCGATCTATCTCTATAGATCTTTATGCCTAACATGTAAGCTGCTTCTCCAAGGTCCTTCATTGAAAAATACTTATTCAAGTAGGCCTTTACACTTTCCAAAAGCTCTATATCATTTCCCATCAACAATATGTCATCCACATATAAAATGAGAAATGCTACAGAGCTCCCACTCACTTTCTTGTAAATACATGCTTCTCCATAAGTCTATATAAACCCAAATGCTTTGATCACCTCATCAAAGCGAATGTTCCAACTCCGAGACTCTAGCACCAGCCCATAGATGGAGCGCTGGAGCTTGCATACCTTGTCACCATTCTTAGGATCGACAAAAACCTTCCGGCTCCATCGTATACAATTCTTCCTTAAGGAAACCGTTAAGGAATGCCGTTTTGACATCCATTTTCCAGATCTCATAGTCATAAAATGTGGCAACTGCTAACATGATTCGGACGGACTTTAGCATTGCTACGGGTGAGAAGGTCTCATCGTAGTCAACTCCTTGAACTTGTCGATAACCCTTTGCGAAAAGCCGAGCCTTATAGACGGTCACATTACCATATCCGCCAGTCTTCTTCTTAAAGATCCATTTATTTTCTATGGCTTGTCGATCATCGAGCAAGTCCACCAAATTCCACACTTTGTTCTCATACATGGATGATATCTCGGATTTCATCGATTCAAGCCATTTGTTGGAATCTGGGCCCACCATGGCTTCTTCATAGTTTGAGGGTTCACCATTGTCTAACAACATGATTTCCAGGACAGGGTTGCCGTACCACTCTGGTGCGGAAAATGTCCTTGTGAACCTTCGAATTTCAGTAGTAACTTGATCAGAAGTTTCAAGATCATCATCATTAACTTCCTCTCTAGTCGGTGCAGGCACCATAGAAACATTCTCCTACGCTGCGCTACTTTCCGGTTCAAGAGGGGGTATAATTACCTCATCAAGTTTTACTTTCCTCCCACTTACTTCTTTCAAGAGAAACTCTTTCTCTAGAAAGGATCCTTTCTTGGCAACAAAGCTATTGCCTTCGGATCTGAGGTAGAAGGTATACCCAATAGTTTCCTTAGGGTATCCTATGAAGACGCATTTTTCCGATTTGGGTTCGAGCTTTTCAGGTTGAAGTTTCTTGACATAATTATCACATCCCCAAACTTTCAGAAATGATAGCTTAGCTTTCTTCCAAGACCATAATTCATACAGTTTCATCTCGACGGATTTAGACGGTGCCCTATTTAAAGTGAATGTGGCAGTCTCTAATGCATATCCCCAAAATGATAGCGGTAAGTCACTAAGACGCACCATATCCAATAGAGTGCGTTTATGACATTCGGACACACCATTACGCAGAGGTGTGCCAGGCAGCGTGAGTTGTGAAACAATTCCACATTTCCTTAAGTGCGTGCCAAACTCGTGACTCAAATATTATCCTCCATGATCAGATTGTAAGAACTTTATTTTCTTGTCACGTTGATTCTCTACCTCACTATGAAATTCCTTGAACTTTTCAAAGGTCTCAGACTTGTGTTTCATCAAGTAGACATACCCATATCTGCTTAAGTCACCAGTGAGGGTGAGAACATAAGGATAGCCACCACGGGTCTCAACGCTCACCGGTTCACATACATCGATATGTATTATTACCAACAAGCTAGCTGCTCTCTCCATTGTTTCGGAGAACAGATTCTTAGTCATCTTTTCCATGAGGAATGGTTCGCACGTGTCAAATGATTCATAATCAAGAGACTCCAAAAGTCCATCTGCACGGAGTTTCTTCATGCGTTTGACACCAATATGACCAAGGCGACAGTGCCACAAGTATGTGGGACTATCATTATCAACCTAACATCGTTTCGTATTCACACTATGAATATGTGTAACATCATGTTTGAGATTCAATAAAAAAACCATTGACCAGCAGCGCATGACCATAAAACATATTTCTCATATAAATAGAACAACCATTATTCTTGGATTTAAATGAGTAGCCGTCTCGCATCAAACGAGATGCAGATACAATGTTCATGCTCAAAGGTGGTACTAAATAAAAATTATTGAGGTTTAAAACTAATCCCGAAGGTAGATGTAGAGTTAGCATGCCGACAACGATCATATCGACCTTGAAACCATTCCCGACGCGCATCGTCACCTCGTCCTTTGCCAGTCTCCGGTTATTTTGCAGCTCCTGTTTTGAGTTACAAATGTGTGAAACCGCACCGGTATCAAATACCCAGGAGCTAGTATGAGTGCTGATAAGGTACACATCAATAACATGTATATCATATATACCTTTGACGTTGCTGGCCTTCTTATCCGCTAAGTACTTGGGGCAGTTTCGCTTCCAGTGACCGGTTCCCTTGCAATAAAAGCACTCAGTCTCAGGCTTGGGTCCATTCTTGGGCTTCTTCCCAGCAACTGATTTACCGGGCGTGGCAACTTCTTTGCCGAACTTCTTGAAGTTCTTCTTACCCTTGCCTTTCTTGAAACTAGTCGTCTTATTCACCATCAATACTTATTGTTCCTTTTTGATTTCCACCTCCACTGATTTCAGCATCGAATATAACTCAGGAATGGACTTCTCCGTCCCTTGCATATTGAAGTTCATCACAAAGTTTTTGTAGCTAGGTGGAAGCAACTGGAGGATTCTGTCAATAACCGAGTCATCCGGAAGATTAACTCCCAGCTAAGACAAGCGGTTGTGCAACCCAGACATTTTGAGTATGTGCTCGATGACAGAACTATTTTCCTCCATATTACAACTGAAGAACTTGTCGGAGAGTTCATATCTCTTGACCCGGGCATGAGCTTGGAAAGCCATTCTCAGCTCTTGGAACATCTCATATGCTCTATGTTGCTCAAAACGCTTTTGGAGCCCCAGTTCTAAGCTATAAAGCGTGTCGCATTGAACTAGGGAGTAATCATCACTACACGACTGCCAGGCGTTCATAACGTCTTGAGTTGCTGGGAAAACGGGTGCGTCACCTAGCGGTGCATGAAGGACATATAATTTCTTGGAAGCTATGAGGATGATCCTCAAGTTACGGACCCAGTCCGTATAGTTGCTTCCATCGTCTTTCAGCTTGGTTTTCTCTAGGAATGCGTTGAAGTTGAGGGCAACATTAGCTTGGGCCATTGGATCTACAAGATAGATTGTAAAGACAATTTTAGACTAAGTTCATGATAATTAAGTTCATCTAATAAAATTATTTAATGAACTCCCACACAGATAGACATCCCTCTCGTCATCTAAGTGATACATGATCCACATCGACTAGGCCGTGTCCGATCATCACGTGAGATGGACTAGTCATCAATGGTGAACATCTCCATGTTGAGCGCACCTACTATACGACTCATGTTCGACCTTTCGGTCCCTCATGTTCCGAGGCCATGTCTGTACATTCTAGGCTCATCAAGTCAACCTAAGTGTTTCACATGTGTAAATCTGGCTTACACCCGTTGTATGCGAACATTAGAATCTATCACACCCGATCATTACGTGGTGCTTCGAAACAACGATCCTTCGCAACAGTGCACACTTAGGGGGAACACATTTCTTGAAATTTTAGTAAGGGATCATCTTATTTATGCTACCGTCATTCTAAGGAAATAAGATGTAAGAACATGATAAACATCACATGCAAATCATAAAGTGCCATGATATGGCCGATATCATCTTGCCCCTTTGAAATCCATCTTCGGGGCGCGACATGATCACCATCGTCACCGGCACGACACCATGATCTCCATCATGATGATATCCGTCATCGTGTCTTCATGAAGTTGTCTCGCCAACTATTACTTCTACTACTATGGCTAATGGTTAGCAATAAAGTAAAGTAATTACATGGCGTTTTTGATTGACACGCAGGTCATACAATAAATTAAGACCACTCCTATGGCTCCTGCCGGTTGTCATACTCATTGACATGCAAGTCGTGATTCCTATTATAAGAACATGATCAATCTCATACATCACATATATTTCATCACATCCTTTTGGCCATATCACATCACATAACAAGTTAGACGTCCTCTAATTGTTGTTGCAAGTTTTACGTGGATGCTATGGGTTTCTAGCAAGAAAGTTTCTTACCTACGCAAAAGCCACAACGGTGACATGCCAATTGCTATTTGCCCTTCATAAGGACCCTCTTCATCGAATCCGATCCGGCTAAAGTGGGAGAGACAGACACCCGCTAGCCACCTTATGCAACAAGTGCATGTCAGGCGGTGGAACCTGTCTCACGTAAGCGTACAGTCGGTTCAGGCCACTTCATCCCACAATGCCGCCAAATCAAGATAAGACTAGTAACAACAAGCAAATTGACCAAATCATCACCCACAACAACTTGTGTTCCACTCGTGCATAGAATCTACGCATAGACCTAGCTCATGATGCCACTGTTGGGGAACATAGTAACCATTCAAAATTTTGTACGTGCGACCAAGATCAATCTAGGAGATGCTAGCAACGAGAGAGAGGGAGTGCATCTTCATACCCTTGAAGATCACTAAACAGAAGCGTTACAACGAACACAGTTGATGGAGTTGTACTCGCGGCGATTCAAATCGCGGAAGATCCGATCCAAGCGCCGAACGGGCGGCGCCTCCGCGTTCAACATATGTACAACTCGGGGACGTCTCCTCCTTATTGACCAACAAAGGGGGAGGATAAGTTGATGGAGAGCTTCGGCAGCACAACGGCGTGATGGCGGCGGAGCTTGTGGTTCTCCGGCAGGGCTTCACTAAGCGCTGCGGAGGAGGAGGAGGAGGTGTAGGAGGGGGGAGGGCTGCTCTAAGGGGTAGGGTGTGGCTGCCCTCACACCCCCACTATTTATAGGGGTAAGGGGAGAGGTGGCCGTCCCCCTAGATCCATCTAGAGGGGGGCGGCCAAGGGGGGGGAAACTTGCCTCGCAAGTTAGGTGGAGGAGCCCCCACCCCCTAGGGTTTCCAACCCTAGGCTGTTGGAAATATGCCCTAGAGGCAATAATAAAATGGTTATTATTGTATTTCCTAGTTCATGATAATTGTCTTTTGTTCATGCTATAATTGTGTTAACCGGAAACCGTAATACATGTGTGAATACATAGACCACAACGTGTCCCTAGTGAGTCTCTAGTTGGCTAGCTCGTTGATCAATGGATGTTCATGGTTTCTTGACCATGGACATTGGATGTCGTTGATAATGGGATCACATCATTAGGAGAATGATGTGATGCACCGTTGCTAAGGATCGTTGTTCCGAAGCACCACGTGATGATCGGGTGTGATAGGTTCTAACGTTCCCATACAACGGATGTAAGCCAGATTTACACACGCGAAACACTTAGGTTGACTTGACGAGCCTAGCATGTACAAACATGGCCTCGGAACACGGAAGACCGAAAGGTCGAACATGAGTCGTATAGAAGATACGATCAACATGGAGATGTTCACCATGGATGACTAGTCCGTCTCACGTGATGATCGGACACGGGCTAGTTGACATGGATCATGTGTCACTTAGATGACTAGAGAGATGTCTATCTGAGTGGGAGTTCATTGAATAATTTGATTATGTGAACTCGATTATCATGAACTTAGTCTAAAATTGCCTTTAATATCTATATTGTAGATCCAATGGCCAACGCAAATGTCAACCTCAATTTCAACGCGTTCCTAGAGAAAACCAAGCTGAAAGATGATGGAAGCAACTATACGGACTGGGTCCATGGCTTGAGGATCATCCTCATAGCTTCCAAGAGATTGTATGTCCTTGATGCACCGCTAGGTGACCCACCCATTCTCCCAGCGGACCAAGACGTTACGAACGCTTGGCAGTCACGCTGCGATGATTACTCCCTTGTTCAGTGCGGCATGCTTTACAGTTTAGAATCGGGGCTCCAAAAGCGTTTTGAGCAACACGGAGCATATGAGATGTTCCAAGAGCTGAAACTAGTTTTCCAAGCTCATGCCCGAGTCGAGAGATATGACATCTCTGACAAGTTCTTCAGCTCTAAGATGGAGGAGAACAGTTTTGTTAGTGAGCACATCCTCAAGATGTCTGGGCTTCACAACCGCTTGACTCAGCTAGGAGTTAATCTCCCGGATGACTCAGTCATTGACAGAATCCTCCAGTCGCTTCCACCTAGCTACAAAAGCTTTGTGATGAACTACAACATGCAGGGGATGGAGAAGTCCATTCCTGAGTTGTACTCGATGCTGAAATCAGCAGAGGTCGAGATCAGAAAGGAGCATCAAGTGTTGATGGTAAACAAGACCACTAGTTTCAAGAAAGGCAAGGGTAAGAAGAACTTCAAGAAGGACGGCAAAGCTGTTGCCGCGCCCGGTAAGCAAGTTGCCGGGAAGAAGAAGAACAAGAATGGACCCAAGCCTGAGACTGAGTGCTTTTATTGCAAGGGTACCGGTCACTAGAAGCGGAACTGCCCCAAGTATTTAGCGGATAAGAAGGACGGCAACGTTAAAGGTATATGTGATATACTTGTTATTGATGTGTACTTGACCAGCGCTCGTAGTAGCTCCTGGGTATTTGATACCGGTGCAGTTGCTCACATTTGTAACTCCAAGCAGGAGCTGCGGAATAAGCGGAGGCTGGCCAAGGATGAGGTGACGATGCGCGTCGGGAATGGTTCCAAGGTCGATGTGATCGCCGTCGGCACGCTACCTCTACATCTACCTTCGGGATTAGTTTTAAACCTTAATAATTGTTATTTAGTACCAGATTTGAGCATGAACATTGTATCTGGATCTCGCTTGATGCGAGATGGCTACTCATTTAAATCCGAGAATAATGGTTGTTCTGTTTATATGAGAGAAATGTTTTATGCTCATGCCCCGCTGGTCAATGGTTTATTTTTGATGAATCTCGAACGTGATGTTACACATATCCATAGTGTGAGTACCAAAAAGTGTAAAGTTGATAACGATAGTCCCACTTACATGTGGCATTGCCGTCTTGGCCATATTGGTGTCAAACGCATGAAGAAGCTCCATGCTGATGGACTTTTGGAGTCACTTGATTTCGAATCATTTGACACATGCGAACCATGCCTCTTGGGCAAGATGACCAAGACTCCATTCTCCGGAACAATGGAGCGAGCAACTGACTTGTTGGAGATAATACATACCGATGTATGCGGTCCAATGAGTGTCGAGGCTCGCGGTGGCTACCGTTATGTTCTCACCCTCACTGATGACTTGAGCAGATATGGGTATGTCTACTTAATGAAACACAAGTCTGAAACCTTTGAAAGGTTCAAGGAATTTCAGAGTGAGGTCGAGAATCAACGTGACAGGAAAATAAAGTGCCTACGATCTGATCGTGGCGGAGAATATTTAAGTCACGAGTTTGGCACGCACCTTAGGAAATGTGGAATTGTTTCACAACTCACGTCGCCCGGCACACCTCAGCGAAATGGTGTGTCTGAATGTCGTAATCGCACTCTATTGGATATGGTGCGATCTATGATGTCTCTTACCGACTTACCGCTATCATTTTGGGGATATGCATTAGAGACTGCCGCATTCACTTTAAATAGGGCACCGTCTAAATCCGTAGAGACGACACCGTATGAATTATGGTTTGGAAAGAAACCTAAGCTGTCGTTTCTAAAAGTTTGGGGATGCGATGCTTATGTGAAGAAACTTCAACCTGAAAAGCTCGAAGCCAAAGCGGAAAAGTGCGTCTTCATAGGATATCCCAAGGAGACTATTGGGTATACCTTCTACCTACGATCCGAAGGCAAAGTCTTTGTTGCCAAGAATGGATCCTTTCTCGAGAAAGAGTTTCTCTCGAAAGAAGTAAGTGGGAGGAAAATAGAGCTTGATGAGGTAATTGTACCTCCACTCGAACCGGAGAGTAGCGCAGCACAGGAAGTTGTTTCTGTGGAGCCTACACCGGCTAGAGAGGAAGTTAATGATGATGATCATGAAACTTCAGATCAAGTTGCTATTCGAAGGTCCACTAGGACACGTTCCGCACCAGAGTGGTACGGCAATCCTGTCCTAGAGATCATGTTGTTGGACAACGGTGAACCTTCGAACTATGAAGAAGCGATGGCGGGCCCGGATTCCAACAAATGGCTTGATGCCATGAAATCCGAGATAGGATCCATGTATGAGAACAAAGTATGGACTTTGGTGGACTTGCCTAATGATAAGCGAGCCATTGAAAACAAATGGATCTTTAAGAAGAAGACTGACGCAGACGGTAATGTCACCGCCTATAAAGCTCGGCTTGTCGCTAAGGGTTATCGACAAGTTCAAGGAGTTGACTACGATGAGACTTTCTCACCCGTAGCGATGCTAAAGTCTGTCCGAATCATGTTAGCAGTTGCTGCATTTTATGATTATGAGATCTGGCAAATGGACGTCAAAACGGCATTCCTTAATGGCTTCCTCAAGGAAGAACTGTATATGAAGGACCTTGGAGAAGCTGCTTACATATTAGGTATTAAGATCTATAGAGATAGATCGAAACGCCTCATTGGTCTTTCACAAAGCACATACCTTGAAAAGATATTGAAGAAGTTCAATATGGATCAGTCCAAGAAAGGGTTCTTGCCTGTGTTGCAAGGTGTGAGATTGAGTACGACTCAATGCCCGACCACGGCAAAGGATAGAGAAGAGATGAGTGTCATCCCCTATGCTTCAGCCATAGGCTCTATCATGTATGCCATGCTGTGTACCAGGCCTGATGTGAACCTTGCCATAAGTTTGGTAGGGAGGTACCAAAGTGATCCCGGAGCGGAACACTGGACAGCGGTCAAGAATATCCTGAAGTACCTGAAAAGGACAAAGGACATGTTTCTCGTTTATGGAGGTGCCGAAGAGCTCGTCGTAAAGGGTTACGTCGATGCTAGCTTCAACACAGATCCGGACGACTCCAAGTCGCAAACCGGATACGTGTATATTTTGAATGGAGGGGCAGTGAGCTGGAGCAGCAGCAAGCAAAGCGTCGTGGCAGCATCTACATGTGAAGCGGAGTACATAGCTGCTTCGGAAGCAGCAAAGGAGGGAGTCTGGATGAAGGAGTTCATCACCGACCTAGGAGTGATTCCGAATGCGTCGGGCCCGATGACTCTACTCTGTGACAACACTGGAGCTATTGCCCTTGCGAAGGAGCCCAGGTTTCACAAGAAGACAAGACACATCAAGCGCCGCTTCAACTCCATCCGAGATTACATTCAGGAGGGAGACATAGATATTTGTAAAGTGCATACGGATCTGAATGTCGCAGATCCGTTGACTAAACCTCTCTCACGAGCAAAACATGATCAGCACCAGAATGCTATGGGTGTTCGATTCATCACAATGTAACTAGATTATTGACTCTAGTGCAAGTGGGAGACTGTTGGAAATATGCCCTAGAGGCAATAATAAAATGGTTATTATTGTATTTCCTAGTTCATGATAATTGTCTTTTGTTCATGCTATAATTGTGTTAACCGGAAACCGTAATACATGTGTGAATACATAGACCACAACGTGTCCCTAGTGAGCCTCTAGTTGGCTAGCTCGTTGATCAATAGATGGTCTCGGTTTCATGACCATGGACATTGGATGTCGTTGATAACGGGATCACATCATTAGGAGAATGATGTGATGGACAAGACCCAATCCTAAGCATAGCACAAAGATCGTGTAGTTCGTTTGCTAAAGCTTTTCAATGTCAAGTGTCATTTCCTTAGACCATGAGATTGTGTAACTCCCGGATACCGTAGGAATACTTTGGGTGTGCCAAACGTCACAACGTAACTGGGTGGCTATAAAGGTACGCTACGGGTATCTCCGAAAGTGTCTGTTGGGTTGACACGAATCGAGACTGGGATTTGTCACTCCGTGTGATGGAGAGGTATCTCTGGGCCCACTCGGTAAGACATCATCATTATGAGCTCAATGTGACTAAGGAGTTAGTCACGGGATGATGTATTACGGAACGAGTAAAGAGACTTGCCGGTAACGAGAGTGAACAAGGTATGGGGATACCGACGATCGAATCTCGGGCAAGTACCATACCGATAGACAAAGGGAATTGTATACGGGATTGATTGAATCCCTGACATCATGGTTCATCCGATGAGATCATCGTGGAGTACGTGGGAGCCAACATGGGTATCCAGATCCCGCTGTTGGTTATTGACCGGAGAGGTGTCTCGGTCATGTCTACGTGTCTCCCGAACCCGTAGGGTCTACACACTTAAGGTTCGATGACGCTAGGGTTATAGGGAAATAGTGTACGTGGTTACCGAAGGTTGTTCGGAGTCCCGGATGAGATCCCGGACGTCACGAGGAGTCCCGGAATGGTCCGGAGATGAAGATTGATATATAGGAAGTGAGGATTTGGTTACCGGAAGTGTTCCGGGTGTCACCGGTAGTGTACCGGGACCACCGGAAGGGTTCCGGGGGTCCACCAAGTGGGCCCACCTGCCCCGGAAGGTTCCGTGGGCTAAGAGTGGGAGGGAGCCAGCCCCTAGGTGGGCTGGTGCGCCTCCCACCCCAGCCCAAGGCGTGGCAAAGGTGGAGGGGGGCAAAACCTAGGCTTAGATGGGCCTTAAGGCCCACCCTAGGGCGCCCCACCTCTCCCTTGCCCTAGCCGCCGGCCAGATGGCATCTGGTGGCTGCCGCCACCCCTAGGGTGGAACCCTAGGGCGCAGCCACCCTTCCTCCCTCTCCCCCACATATAGTGGAGGTATTTGGGGCTGCACAATACACGGTTCTCCCTCTCTCTCTGGTGCAGCCCTACCTCCTCCTCCCCTCGTTCTCCGTAGCGCTTAGCGAAGCTCTGTCGGAGTACCACGCAGCTCCACCGCCACCACGCCGTCATGCTGCCCGAGCTCTCCCTCAACCTCTCCTCCCTCCTTGCTGGATCAAGGCGTAGGAGACGTCACCGGGCTGCACGTGTGTTGAACGCGGAGGTGTCGTCCGTTCGGCACTTGATCGGATCCACCGCGATCTGAATCGCTGCGAGTACGACTCCATCAACCGCGTTCTTGTAACGCTTCCGCTTAGCGATCTTCAAAGGTATGAAGATCCACTCTCCCCTTGCTCGTTGCTGGTTTCTCCATAGATGGATTTTGGTGAACGCGTAGGAAATTTTTTGATTTACTACTACGTCTCCCAACATAGGCGCCATGGGCCCTTGGGGAGGGGGGGTGCACCAGCCCACTAAGGGACTGGTTCCCATGCAACCTCAGCCCATTAGGCCCTCTGGGGCAGGTGGACCCTCCCGGTGGACCCCCGGAACCCCTTCGGTGGTCCCGGTACAATACCGATAAACCCCGAAACCTTTCTAGCGACTGAAGCTGGACTTCCCATATATAAATTTTTACCTTCGGACCATTATGGAACTCCTCGTGATGTCGAGGATCTCATATGGGACTCCTAACAACTTTTGGTAACCACATAAAATTCCCATTACAACTCTAGCGTCACCGAACCTTAAGTGTGTAGACTCTACGGATTCGGGAACCATGCAGTTATGACCGAGACACCTCTCCGACCAATAACCAATAGCGGGATATGGATACGCATATTGGCTCCCACATGTTCCACGGTGATCTCATCGGATGAACCACGATGTCGGGGATTCAATTAATCCCGTATACAATTCCCTTTGTCCATCGGTATGTTACTTTCCCGAAATTCGACCGTCGGTATCCCTATACCTTGTTCAATCTCGTTACCGACAAGTCTCTTTACTCGTTCCATAACACATGATCCCGCAACTAACTCCTTAGTCACATTGAGCTCATTATGATGATGTATTACCCAGTGGGCCTAGAGATACCTCTCCGTCACACGGAGTGACAAATCCCAGTCTCCATTCGTGCCAACCCAACAGACAATTTCAGAGATACTTGTAGTGCACCCTTATTGTCACCCATTTATGTTGTGACATTTGATACATCCAAAGTATTCCTACGTTATTCGGGAGTTGCATAATCTCATGGTCTAAGGAAATGATACTTGACATTAGAAACGCTCCAGCAGACGAACTACATGATCTTGTGCTATGCTTAGGATTGGGTCTTGTCCATCACATCATTCTCTTAATGATGTGATCCCGTTATCCACGACATCCAATGTACATGGTCAAGAAACCATGACCATCCATTGATCAATGAGATAGTCAATTAAAGGCTCACTAGGGACATGGTGTGGTCTAAATATTCACACATGTATTACGGTCTCCGGTTAATATAATAATAACCATTTTATTATTGCCTCTAGGGCATATTTCCAACCCTGGGGGCGCGGCCTGATGGCTTGTGTCCCAAGGATGGCCCTGATACGTCTCCAACGCATCTACTTTTCCAAACTCTTTTGCCCTTGTTTTGGACTCTAATTTGCATGATTTGAATGGCACTAACCGAGACTGACGCTCTTTTCAGCAGAATTGCCTTGGTGTTATTTTTTTGCAGAAATAAAAGTTCTCAGATTGTCCTGAAAATTTACGAAGAATATTTTTAGAATTAATAAAAAATACTGGCACAAGAATTAACCAGAGGGGGGCCACCAGCAGGCCACAAGCCTGCTAGCCGCGAACACCCCCTGGCCACGTGGGGTAGGCTTGTGGGCCCCTCGTGGATCCTCCGACCTCCTCTCCAGCTCCATATAACCCTATTTGTCAAGGAAAAATAAGAGAGAAGAGTTCATCGAGTTACGATACGGAGCTGCCTCCATCACTAGTTCTTCCTCGGGAAACTAGATCTGGAGTCCGTTTTGGGCTCCAGAGAGGGGAAATTGATGCCTTCGTCATCCAACCATCGTGCATCACCAATTCCATGATGCTCCCCACTGTTCGTGAATAATCTCATCATAGGCTTGCTGGACGGTGGGTCGGATGAGATTTATCATGTAATCGAGTTACTTTTATTAGGGTTTGATCCCTAGTATCCACTATGTTCTGAGATTGATGTTTCTATGACTTTGCTATGCTTAATGCTTGTCACTAGGGCTCGAGTGCCATGATTTCAGATCTGAACTTATTATTTTTTCATGAATATATGTGTGTTCTTGATCCTATCTTTCAAGTTGTAGACACCTATTACGAGTTATGATCCGCATCCCCGAGGGTGACAATTTGAGCAGTTCATGTATTCACTAGATGCTAATCCTTTGGTCCGGTTCTTTATTAAAAGGAGGCCTTAATATCCCTTAGTTTCCAATAGGATCCCTCTGCCATGGGAGGGTAGGACAAAAGATGTCATGCAAGTTCTTTTCCATAAGCATGTATGACTATATACGAAATACATGCCTACATTACATTGATGAATTGGAGCTAGTTCTGTGTCACCCTATGTTATAACTTTTGCATGATGAATGCCATCCGACGTAATTATCCATCACTGGTCCATTTCCTATGAGCTTTCCATATATTGATCTTTGTTCAGTTACTTTTCCGTTGCTGCTGTTACAATCACTACAAATCTACTACTATCACTTTGCCATCGTTAGCATCATTACCATATTACTTTACTACTGAACACTTTGCTGCAGATATTATGTATTTTAGGTGTGGTTGAATTGACAACTCAACTACTAATACTCGAGAATATTCTTTGGCTCCCCTTGTGTCGAATCAATAAATTTGGGTTGAATACTCTACCCTTGAAAACTGTTGTGATCCCCTATACTTGTGGGTTATCAACACGTTTTTCTGGCGCATTGCCGGGGACCATACCTTTATTCTCTGAGTCACTTGGGATATATATCTGTTGATCACTATGAAGAATCTGAAAGATCCACAAACCAAGATCTATCCCTCTACTATGAGGGGAGGTAAGGAACTGCTATCTAGCTCTGCACTTGATTCACCTTCTGTTATGAGTAAGTTCGCAACACCACCACCTGCTAGTAATTCTGATATGTCACAAGTACTTGATGATGCGACTTATGCTATGCATGATGGTTATGATAATACTTTGTTTAATGATATTGTGCCACTGGGTTAATTTCTTGATGAACAGATTGCTAGAGCTAATGCTGAAACTGGTAATATTTCTAAATCTAATGAAATTATTGAAACTGAACACTATGATTAACGTGCTAGACCTAGCTCTCCTATATATGAATTGCCTGATATACATGAGGGTTATGCTATGGAAGGAGAGGTAGCTAGGGATTTTCTTGCTTGGCAGGATAGAGATGATATTAAGAAATTGCTTCGCAAGTGGAAGGAAAAAATCTCTGAATGCTAGAATGCAATATGATCCTAAGTTTGCTACTTCACCAATCTTTGTTACTGATAAGGATTATGAATTCTCTGTTGATCCTGAGTTAATTACTTTGGTTGAATCTGATTCTTTCCATGGTTATGAATCTGAAACTGTCATGGCACATCTTACCAAATTGAATGATATAGCCACCCTATTTACTCATGAGGAAAAAATTCTTTATTACTATATTCTTAAGTTATTTCCTTTCTTATTAAAGGGTGATGCTAAGAAATGGTTTAATTCTCTTGCTCCTGGTTGTGTGCGTAGTCCCCAAGACATGGTTTATTACCTCTCTGAAAAATATTTTCCTGCCCATAAGAAACAAGCTGCCTTGCAGGAAATATTTAAGTTTGTGCAAATTGAAGAAGAGAATCTCCCACAAGCTTGGGGGAGGCTTCTCCAATTGCTTAATGCTTTGCCTGATCATCCTCTCAATAAAAATGAAATACTTGATATCTTTTATAATGGACTAACTGATGCATCTAGGGACTACCTATATAGTTGTGTTGGTTGTGTTTTCAAGGAACAAACTGTGAACAAGCTCAATTACTATTGAATAACATATTGAGCAATGATAATGATTGGACTATTCCCGAACCACCTCCAAAGCCAACTCCGAAGAAAAGAGGTATTCTATTCCTTAGTCCTGAAGATATGCAAGAGGCAAAGAAATCTATGAAAGAAAAAGGTATCAAAGTTGAAGATGTTAAGAATCTACCACCTATTGAAGAAATACATGGTCTTGATAACCCGACATAGGTAGTAGAGGTAAATTCTCTCAGAAGATTTGATTAAAGAGATATTCCTTATAATAAGCCTGCTAGCTAATGCTTGGATGAATTTGATAATTTTATTGTGAAGCAAGATCAATGCCTATGTTAGTAGACAATTTAAACATAATGTAACATCCCAAAATTTCATTTTGGAATGTTATGAAATATAGCTATGCATCATCATCATCATTGCTTGAATGTATCAAATAGTTGAAATGCTTCTTCTGACTTTCTGAAAGTCCCTTTCTATTTTCAATATGTTGCTTTCACCTATTTGAAAACCTTGGAAAAAGTTCAAAATAAGAGGGGAATAACATGACACTCCACACCAGGGTCATCTTCGTGATATATTTGAACAATAAGAACCAGGGGGTCTTTTGAAAAATAATTGCAAAAGGTTTTAAACCAAATAGGCAATTTCTGAAAATAATTATTTTTTCCAAAGTATTCAAATGATAGAGGAAAAATGTTCATTGAATAGCATTAACTCTCCTGATCATTTTGATATATATATTTCCTATATTTGGAAATATTTTGAATGCTTTTAAAGAGGTTTTACTGCTCTGGATATTAAAAAGGAAACAAATTTATTTGAAAACGGGTCGGCCCACGGGCATTAACTTGCGAATTCATTACGAGCCGACCGACCGACGCGCTGACGCCGCCCTCTCTCTCTCTGACACCCTGGCCCCACCGCCCGATCCTGATGATGCCGCGGTCATCTCCTTCCTCGCGCGCGCGCCGCAGTCGCCGAAGATCTCTCTCCCGGATCTCCCTCCTCTCTCCCTCCCCGACCCCGCACCTGGCCCTATAAATAGCCCCGATTCGCCGCTGTCCATTCCCCCCCAAGCACCACTCTGCCCTCGCCAGAACCACCCCACACGACCTCACCGGAGTTCGGATCCCCACCGTATCTTTCCCGAGCTCGTGCCCGTCGTCTCCGTCACCCCCAGCCCTCTACGACACCACCAGACTACTCCGGAGCCTCGCCGCCGTCACCTGAGGAGCTCGGACACCGCCCCCGACCACCGGGGCGTCGCCCCCGACCACCGGGGCGTCGCCCCCGACAACCTCGTCGCCTTGCCTCGCCGGAGAACCCCCTCGCCGGCGACCTCTTCTCTATGAGCTCTCCCTCCCACTCCGTAGCCGTTCGATCGTAGATCGACGCACGAAATTGGATCCATTTTAAATCCGAACTGGTATCCTCTAACGTTCGGTCGACCGTCAGTAAACACTCCCACGCACGCTCTTTCGACCAATAGGAACCTGACACGTAGCCCCTGTCCGACCATTAGTTTTTTTCTTTTTCTTTTCTGATTTAGAAAACAGAATGCATCCTGATTTTGTTTTTATCATATCTTTTAAACTATTTAGTGTTTTTAGTTGATTCTTTTTGCATTGGTTCGCATTTTTGATGCACTTTATGTCTGTATGTTTAGATTTCAAATTTGAGCTTTAAATTTTGAATCTAATCAAATTTGTTGAAATTACTAAAATCTGAATAACTAGAGTTTAAAAATAGATTTTTGTATGCGGTTAGTATAGTTTAAATAATTTAGATTTAGTTAGTTCAACTCAGAATTGTTATATGTTGTTTTTAGTAGGTTCTGTTGTCTAAACATTAGGTGTTTTACTTGCTGATAATAATAATATAATTTGCTTAGTTTATTTCTAGATTGTTATAGGAATCTTTACTCTTTTTCAACTAGGTTTAATTTGATTAAAACACACTAGTTAGTAATAGTTTTTTTTAAAAGTTTAGATAATTAAATTCGGTTTTCTAAGAAAAGTTTTAGTAAATTCTTTTTTGTTAGGAGAATTGTTTTATTAATAAAATTTTAGTTTATTTCACTCTATTGTTAATAAGCTCTACCCCACTTCATGTAGTAGTGTTTATCAAAACTTTTAAAACCCTACTAAGATTTTTCTTAAAAAAACTTTAAATGGATTTAATTCTGTTTATTAATAAAATATTTCTATTGTTCTTTTCTGTCAACTATTGTTTTGTTAATACCAATAATTCTAAGTTATTAGTAGTAGTTTACCCATCAACTTTAGAAAACCCAAACTATGAGTTGATCTCCTTTTCTTTTGATTGTGCCTTGTTTTTGTCTTGAGTGATTACTAGTTCATTCCTGATTTTTGTGAGTTACAATATTTTGTTGTATGATTATTGAGTGCTCTTGTTTGATTCGTTAGATCATCCGAAGAGCGAAGCTTGTTACCCAGAGTCCCTCGAGTACGAAGATCGTCAATCAGGCAAGTCACTTTGACCATGTATACCTATGTTTTTATTGCATTAGTTCTACCATCTCCCCAATTGCATGCAAAGTAGGTAAATTGGAAACTTGGTTACTTGTTGTAGTATCATGTGGTAGGTACGCCTCAACCCTTGACACATTGGCCCCGGGAAACGTTGTTTTACATTTTGCTATGCTATTAGTAGACGGGGTTGGTTGTGTGATTCATGAGAGTTGTGAGTTAATAATTTCAAGACCTACAAGATGAAACAGACTTCATGACTCTGAGTTTTCAACATACCTTTGGGTGGATGATGGTTCAACGGCGCCCTGGAGAAACCAGTGGTTAGCCTAGATGATGCTGGAGATGTGCCAGTATTCATGCGGAAAGGTCCACCCAGGCACAAAGAGATGGATGGATGCTTCAAGACCCAAGGCTTACCTGCACAGCCACAAGTCATTATGGGCTCTGGCTTGGTTGGATATCCTGCTGACCCTGGACAGGCGGTGCTACGAGAGGTAGAAGAACGGTAGGAAAGGATGGGAACCGACAGAGTCACAGGAAAACCTTTTAGAAAACCATGTTTTGGTCATCCGTTTCTCAAACACCCTGAAGTGCGAGATATCCAACGGAGGCGATCAAATCTTGTGGGGAACGTGTGCAAAACTCTGCAGAGTACTCAAAACTAATCGATTAGCCGTGTCCACGGTCATGGACAGGTTGAGCCAAAGGAACTGAAACTATCTCGAACTCTCAACACAATTAATTATATTGATGTGGGTTATAAATGTCAACTTGGGTATGAGAATTGGTTGGTGGAACTATCTCATTAATCAACTAACATTGTAGTAATTATGCCCTTGCCCTCTCTTGTTGTAGGAAAAATTTGGCTTTATGCAAAAACTTACTACTCCACCTGCCATATTTGCATATAGACTAGATGATTACTTTACCCCCTCTCTTGTGACTTTGTCGGCATATTCAATATGCTGACGTATACGGCTGCAACGTATCATGTTGCAGAATATTTTTCCGACCAGGAGTGAGGATACGCTCTACGCTCGGTGAGAAGCCCTTGGAGTCAGATGGACTCATCTACCTTCGATGCTTCTGCAAGATTTAGATATTCTCATGAGTTGGCCTTCAACCACTTTATTGTAATCTTTATTGTAATAAAGGACTCGATATGAGATTTACGATTAATAAATGCTGTGTGATTCCCCTTTGATATATACATTGATGTACCATGTGTGTACCAGCATGATCTTGGGATGGTACGGAAACACCGGAGATTCGACCTTTCAGGTCGGGTCAGTACATAAATGGTATCAGAGCACACGCTGACCGTAGGAGGTAACCTCTAGGATAGGAAAAAACCTTAGGATCATTCTTTTTCCTTGTTTTACAAATTCTTACATTCTCATCTACTCACTTTTGACTTCCCTCCGATTATTTCAAAATTTATAGATGGCCACCTTCATCCCAGTGTTGATCATGGAGTTTTGCCAGCCTGACGCAACGATGCCCTTTGGCAAGGAGCTGATGAGGATCGTCCCGGACGTGAGGATTGCTTTGCCAAGCATCACCGGGACTCCTATCATGTCTTTTCCCCAAGATGGACACTACAGGATTGAGGTGCACATCCCAGGGAAGACCTTTGGGAATCGGAAGGAACCCATCGACTTCAAGTTTGTGGCACCCAGCTGGATACTTGGAAGAGACATGGCCATTCATCGTGCCCTTGGACGTATTCAGGAGGAATACAGAGGTGGAACCATTTTACCAGGACTCAGCGTGGTTTGTCGCAGGGATGCCAGTGGAAACATCATAACCACTCCCACTGAAGACACCACCATTTCCTATATCTAGACCTTGGAGACGCACGTCAGGACCTTGGAGCTTTGGGTACGTGCAGATACGAAGACAATCAAGAATCTGATGAACCGCGGGATTAACCTCGAAGCTGACTTACGGGAAGCCGAGTACGAGCATGAGTATGAAGTGAAGGATTTCTTAGAGAGGATCGACAAGCTAAACACTCGCATCGCAACTCTAGCGGAACGGATGGACTTGGGGGAAAATCTTCACCCCGAGCGAGACTTGGCTCCTTTCATTAGCGACAATTATGACTATGAGGAGAGAACCACTGGAGGAGGCTCAGTCACCATGTACTTTTGAGGAAAACTTTAGTTATTCCCCCATGTATCCTCATTTTCGACGTTAAAGCGTAGGTCGATGTTTAGTTTGAATGGAGATTTGTATCTTAATGTTTGACCTTGATTGAATAAATGAATGAGTGTTTGGTGTGATATGTTTGTTGCATTGCATATGGGTAGTGAATTTCCCCTTTTAGGTCCTTGTTCTATTCTAATTCTCACCCCTCTAAAAACAGCAAGATGCCTCCACGACGTGAGTCCGACTTCACCTTCCCGCCGGAACTCACGCAACTCCTTCAGCAGCAGAATGCACTGATGCATCTATTGATCCAGAATCAGACCAACAACCAGAACAACAACAACCACCATCCACCTCAGGCTGACAACCTCACCCGTTTTCTAAGGTTGAACCCTCCAACCTTCTCCAGCAACACTGAGCCCATTGTGGCAGATGACTGGCTCTATAAGATGGAGAGGGAACTCGTCACCGCTGGATGTACTGACGCTGAGAAAGTGCGCTTTGCCGCACATCAACTCGAAGGACCAGCAGCTTCATGGTGGGAGAACTACACCACCACATATCCTATTGCTGGTGTGACTTGGGAACAATTCAAGCTTGCTTTCTGCACCGCACATGTCTCAGCTGGAGCTATGAGTCTGAAGAAGCGTGAGTTTTGCAACTTACGCCAGGGGAACCATTCCGTGGCTCAATACGTTGATGACTTCAGCACATTGGCTCGTTATGCACCAGGAGACGTGGCCGATGATGCGGCCAAGCAGGAGAAGTTTCTGGAAGGACTCGACGATGAGTTGAGCATGCAGCTGGTAGTGGCTACCTTCAACAACTACCAAGAGCTGGTGTACAAGGCCCTCATCTTGGAGGGAAAGCAACAACAAATTGAGAACTGCAAGAGGAAGTATACTCAAGGGAAGTTTAACTCTGGAGCTCATTAGAAGCCCCGCTACTCCCCGTACTTAGGGAATACCAGATCAGGGACCGGTAAGTTTGGAAGGCACACTCATGTCATGCACAACCATGGAGGAAATGGGAATACCCGTCCCAACCATGGCAACTTCAAGACTAACAATGGGAATGGGAACAACAACCAGCACCATCACGCTCCTACTCAGAAGGATCTGAGCCACATCACCTGTTTCAAGTGCCAGAAGACTTGGCACTATGCTACTGAGTGTCCCCAGAGCAAGCAGGGAAATGGAAACGGCAACAACAACGGCAACTCCACAGCCAAGAAGCCAAATCCGTTTCCTCGTGCGCAGGTGAACCACCTCGATGTGGAAGAAGTCTATGATCAGCCCGAGACTGTGGTTGGTAAGTTTTTATTGCATTCACGTCCAGTTATAGTACTTTTTGATTCCGGTGCAACTCATTCATTCATATCAAGGGTAGTTGTGGATAAGTATGGTTTGCCCACCAAAACCCTTAGTTAGCCCATTAAGGTCAGTTCCCCGGGAGGTATGATGATGGCAGGGATAGGATGCCATGCTTTGAAACTCAATATAGGAAACCATGTTTTTCCCACCGACCTCATCATCTTAGAATCCCAGGGATTGGATGTAATCCTAGACATGGATTGGATGACCAAGTATGAAGGAAACCTTGACTGTCCCAGCAAGTCTATCTTGCTCACCACCCCGGAGAACAAGAGGATTAAGTATGTATCCCCACGCACACGTATGAGTGTTCGGTTAAATTCCCTCACAGGAGTTGTTTAGGAGGAAGTACCTATGGTAAAAGACTTTCCGGATGTATTCCCGGAAGAATTACCAGGCATGCCACCAGATAGAGAGATTGAGTTCCTGATAGAGCTACTGCCAGGGACAGCCCCAATTTCCAAGAGACCCTATCGGATGCCCGCAAATGATCTAGTGGAAATCAGGAAGCAAATTAAGGAGTTATTGGACAAAGGGTATATTCGCCCAAGTTCTTCACCTTGGGGAGCCCCAGTTCTTTTGGTGGAGAAGAAGGATAAAACCTTGAGAATGGTAGTCGATTATCGTGCCTTGAACGAGGTGACTATCAAGAACAAGTACCCTATGCCGATGATTAATGACTTGTTTGATCAGCTAGTAGGCGCCAAAGTATTCTCCAAGCTCGATCTTCGATCAGGGTATCACCAACTGAAGATTCGTGAACATGATATGCCCAAAACAGCTTTCACCACCAGGTATGGCTTATACGAGTATACAGTCATGTCCTTTGGTTTGACTAATGCTCCTGCCTACTTCATGAATTTGATGAACAAAGTGTTTATGGAATATTTGGACAAGTTTGTCGTGGTATTCATCGATGACATTTTGATATTCTCGAAGAACGAGGAAGAACACAAGGAACACTTGTGTTTAGTTCTGGAGAAGCTTAGAGAACATCAGTTATATGCCAAGTTCAGCAAATGTGAATTTTGGCTGACGGAAGTCGGATTTCTTGGACATATTATTTCCAGAGAAGGAATATCCATAGACCCCGCTAAGGTTGAAGCCATCACCGAGTGGAAGTCACCCACCTCAGTTAAGGAGATCCGTAGTTTCCTCGGACTTGCCGGATATTACCGGAGGTTCATTGAGAATTTCTCAAAGATTGCCAAGTCCATGACGGAGTTTTTGAAGAAAGAGTCTAAGTATATTTGGACTGAGGAATGTGAAGCCAGTTTCCAGGAGTTGAAGAAACATTTGGTCACAGCCCCAGTGTTGATTTTTCCCAATATTCGGAAGAACTTCCAGGTTTATTGTGATGCTTCACGTCAAGGACTTGGAGGAGTACTCATGCAAGATGGAAAGGTTGTAGCTTATGCATCCAGACAACTACGACCTCATGAGTTGAATTATGCCACCCATGATTTGGAACTAGCAGTCGTAGTGCACGCACTCAAGACCTCGAGACATTTCCTTGTCGGAAATAGTTGTGATGTTTACACCGATCATAAGAGCCTGAAGTACATCTTCACGCAGAAAGAGTTGAACCTCAGACAGAGAATATGGTTAGAGTTAATCAAGGACTATGACATGAGATTACATTACCATCTAGGAAAAGCCAATGTTGTGGCGGATGCTTTGAGTTCGAAGAGTTATGTGAACACACTCATAGTGGGAGGATTATCCTAGGAGTTAACCAAAGATCTCAAAGAGCTCCAGCTAGAGATAGTTCCAAGCGGATATGTTGCCACACTGGAAATCCAGTCCACCTTGACCGAAATAATTCGAGAAGCCCAGAAATTGGACAAGGAGATAGCTGAGATAAAGCAGAGAATGGAGGAAGGAAAGGCTAAAGGTTTTCGTGAGTATGAACACGGAACTTTGTGGTTCGAGAACCAAATCTATGTGCCCGATGACCCAGAGCTCAGGAAGTTGATACTTCAAGAAGCCCACGATTCCCCTTACTCAATACACCCAGGCAACACCAAGATGTATCTAGATTTAAAGGAAAGTTACTGGTGGACGGGTATGAAGAAGGATATTGCGGAACATGTTGCAATATGTGATGTTTGTCAGCGAGTAAAGGCGGAACATCAGAAGCCAGCAGGGTTACTCCAACCTTTGCCGACACCCAAGTGGAAATGGGAAAAGCTTGGTATGGACTTTATCACAGGACTACCTAGGACCCGTTCAGGATATGATTCCATTTGGGTAGTGGTCAATCATTTGACCAAGGTGGCTCATTTCATTCAAGTGAAAACCACCTATACCAGTGCTGTGCTAGCCAAGATATATATGACCAGGATCGTATGTCTGCATGGAGTTCCGAGGACTATCGTGTCAGATAGAGGAACACAATTTACCTCAACGTTTTGGCATCAACTACATGAAACTTTGGGTACAAGGCTGGAGTTCAGTGCAGCTTTTCATCCGCAGACCGATCGACAGACTGAGAGAGTCAACCACATTCTGGAGGACATGTTGAGAGCCTGCACGCTAGACTATGGGCCCAGTTGGGATGACAACTTACCTTACGCAGGATTCTCGTACAACAACAGTTATCAAAACAGTCTGAAGATGGCCCCTTTCGAAGATTTATACGGAAGGAGGTGCAAAACACCATTGATGTGGGATGGTGTTGGAGACCGACAACTTTTTGGTCCCGACCTTATCCGAGATTCTGAAGAGAAAGTCAAGCTGATTCGTGAGAGACTCAAGATAGCTCAATCTTGATAGAAGAGTTATGCTGATAGCAAACGCAAGGAAGTGACGTATGAAGTGGGAGACCGAGCATATCTTCGTGTGTCCCCACTTCAAGGAATCAAGAGGTTTGGTGTTAAAGGAAAGTTAGCACCCAGATTCATAGGCCCCTACAAAATTCTGGAACGTAGAGGCGAAGTTGCATACAAGCTGGAATTGTCGGAAGGATTGTCCAGAGTTCATGATGTTTTCCATGTGTCCCAGCTGAACAAATGCCATGCTGAGATGGCTGATATTTCTTTGAGAGACACCGTGCCCCTAGAGGCCGTACAACTTGACAGTGATCTAACCTACGAGGAGAAGCCTGTCAGAATCCTCGAGACTGCCAACAGAGTTACCCGCAGCAGGATCATCAAGTTCTGTAAAGTTTTGTGGAGTCACCACACCGAGGAAGAAGCCACCTGGGAAAGCGAAGATCTTCGTACAGACCACCCGCACCTATTTTCTAGCCAACCCGAATCTCGAGGGCGAGATTCATCTTAAGATGGGTAGGTTTGTAACATCCCAAAATTCAATTTTGGAATGTTATGAAATATATCTATGCATCATCATCATCATTGCTTGAATGTATCAAATAGTTGAAATGCTTCTTCTGACTTTCTGAAAGTCCCTTTCTATTTTCAATATGTTGCTTTCACCTATTTGAAAACCTTGGAAAAAGTTCAAAATAAGAGGGGAGTAACATGACACTCCACACCAGGGTCATCTTGGTGATATATTTGAACAATAAGAACCAGGGGGTCTTTTGAAAAATAATTGCAAAAGGTTTTTAAAACCAAATAGGCAATTTCTGAAAATAATTAGTTTTTTCAACGTATTCAAATGAAAGAGGAAAAATGTTCATTGAATAGAATTAACTCTCCTGATCATTTTGATATATATATTTCCTATATTTGGAAATGTTTTGAGTGCTTTTAAAGAGGTTTTACTGCTCTGGATATTAAAAAGGAAACGAATTTATTTGAAAACGGGCCGGCCCACGGGCATTAACTCGCGAATTCATTACGAGCCAACCGACCGACGCGCTGACGCCGCCCTCTCTCTCTGAAACCCTAGCTCCACCGCCCGATCCCGATGACGCCGCGGTCATCTCCTTCCTCGCGCGCACGCCGTAGTCGCCGGAGATCTCTCGCCCGGATCTCCCTCCTCTCTCCCTCCCCGACCCCGCACCTGGCCCTATAAATAGCCCCGGCTCGCCGCTGTCCATTCCCCCCCGAGCCCCACTCTGCCCTTGCCAGAACCACCCTACACGAACTCGCCGGAGTTTGGATCCCCACTGGATCTTTCCCGAGCTCGTGCCCGTCGTCTCCGTCACCCCCAGCCCTCTCCGACACCACCAGACTACTCCGGAGCCTCGCCGCCATCACCTGAGCATCTCGGACACTGCCCTCGACCACCAGAGCGTCGGCCCCGACAACCTCGTCCCCTCGGACTCGCCGGAGAACCCCCTCGCCGATGACCTCTTCTCTGTGAGCTCTCCCTCCCACTCCGTTGCTGTTCGATCGTAGATCAACGCACGAGATTAGATCCATTTAAATCCGAACCGGTATCCTCTAACGTTCGGTCGACCGTCAGTAAACACTCGCACGCACGCACTTTCGACCAATAGGAACCTGACACGTAGCCCCTGTCCGATCGTTAGTTTTTTTCTTTTTCTTTTCTGATTTAGAAAACAGAATGCATCCTGATTTTGTTTTTATCATATCTTTTAAACTGTTTAGGTTTTTTAGTTGATTCTTTTTGCATTAGTTCACATTTTTATGTAGTTTATGTCTGTATGTTTAGATTTCAAATTTGAGCTTTAAATTGTGAATCTAATCAAATTTGTTCAAATTACTAAAATCCGAATAACTAGAGATTAAAAATAGATTTTGGTATGAATCTCTTTGCTACTGCTTGGTATTAATTAGGACTATAAGCATGGTTAGTTTGAGAATTTTTAGGATGAATTTGTTTAGGGTTTTAACTATAAACAGAATCTGCCTAGTGGTTAGTATAGTTTAAATAATTTAGTTTTAGTTAGTTCAAATCAGAATTGTTATATGTTGTTTTTAGTAGGTTCTGTTGTCTAAACATTAGGTGTTTTACTTGCTGATAATAATAATATAATTTGCTTAGTTTATTTCAAGATTGTTATAGGAATCTTTACTCTTTTTCAACTAGGTTTAATTTGATTAAAACACACTAGTTAGTAATAGTTTTGTTTTAAAGTTTAGATAATTAAATACGGTTTTCTAGGAAAAGTTTTAGTAAATTCTTTTCTGTTAGGAGAATTTTTTTATTAATAAAATTGTAGTCTATTTCACTCTATTGTTAATAAACTCTACCCCACTTCATGTAGTAGTGTTTATCAAAACTTTTAAAACCCTACTAAGATTTTTCTAAGAAAAACTTTAAATGGATTTAATTCTGTTTATTAATAAAATATTTCTATTGTTCTTTTCTGTCAACTATTGTTTTGTTAATACCAATATTTCTATGTTATTAGTAGTAGTTTACCCATCAACTTTAGAAAACCCAAACTATGAGTTGATCTCCTTTTCTTTTGATTGTCCCTTGTTTTTGTCTTGAGTGGTTACTAGTTCATTCTTGATTTTTGTGAGTTAAAATATTTTGTTGTATGCTTATTGAGTGCTCTTGTTTGATTCGTTAGATCATCCGGAGTGCGAAGCTTGTTACCTAGAGTCCCTCGAGTACGAAGATCGTCAATCAGGCAAGTCACTTTGACCATGTATACCTATGTTTTTATTGCATTAGTTCTACCATCTCCCCAATTGCATGCAAAGTAGGTAAATTGGAAACTTGGTTACTTGTTGTAGTATCATGTGGTAGGTACCCCTCAACCCTTGACACATTGGCCCCGGGAAACGTTGTTTTACATTTTGCTATGCTATTAGTAGACGGGGTTGGTTGTGTGATTCATGAGAGTTGTGAGTTAATAATTTCAAGACCTACAAGATGAACCAGACTTCAAGACTCCAAGTTTTCAACATACCTCTGGGTGGATGATGGTTGAACGGCGCCCTAGAGAAACCAGTGGTTAGCCTAGATGATGATGGAGATGTACCAGTATTCATGCGGAAAGGTCCACCCAGGCACAAAGAGATGGATGGATGCTTCAAGACCCAAGGCTTACCTGCACAGCCACAAGTCATTATGGGCTCTGGCTTGGTTGGATATCGTGGTGACCCGGGACAGGCGGTGCTACGAGAGGTAGAAGAACGGTAGGCAAGGATGGGCACCGACTGAGTCGCAGGGAAACCCTTTAGAAGACCATGTTTTGGTCATCCGTTTCTCAAACACCTTGAAGTGCGAGAAATCCAATGGAGGTGATCAAATCTTGTGGGGAACGTGTGCAAAACTCTACAGAGTACTCAAACCTAATCGATTAGCAGTGTCCATGGTCATGGACAGTTTGATCCAAAGGAACTGAAACTATTTGGAACTCTCAACACAATTAATTATATTGATGTGGGTTATAAATGTGAACTTGGGTACGAGAATTGGTTGGTGGAACCATCTCATTAATCAACTAACATTGTAGTAATTATGCCCTTGCTCTCTCTTGTTGTAGGAAAATTTTGGCTTTATGCAAAAACTTACTACTCCACCTGCCATATTTGCATATAGACTAGATGATTACTTTACCCCCTCTCTTGTGACTTTGTCGGCATATTCAATATGCTGACCTATACGGCTGCAACATATCATGTTGCAGAATATTTTTCCGACCAGGAGGGAGGATACGCTCTACGCTCGGTGAGATGCCCTTGGAGTCAGATGGACTCATCTACCTTCGATGCTTCCGCAAGATTTAGATATTCTCATGAGTTGGCCTTCAACCACTTTATTGTAATAAAGGACTCGATATGAGATTTACGATTAATAAATGCTATGTGATTCCCCTTTGGTATATACGTTGATGTACCGTGTGTGTACAAGCATGATCTTGGGATGGTACGGAAACACCGGAGATTCGACCTTTTAGGTCGGGTCGCTACACATAATGCTTATATGCTTGATCGCTTGGGTGATTACTTGAGTATAACTTTCAATGATCTTAAGCTTATTAGTAAACATGCTTCTATGGTAACCACTCAAGTATAACAAATGCTTAAGGCTCAAAATGATTTGCTTAATGAGATGAATAGTAAAGACAATGACCAATTTATCAAAGTTGTGACTAGAGGTGGTAGAATGACTCATGAACCTTTGTATCCTGAGGGCCATCCTAGGAGAATTGGGCAAGATTCTCAGAGAGTTAATACTGATCCACCTATTCCTTCCAATAAGAGTAGGAAAAAGAATGATGATAGTACTTTGCATGCTGCTAGTGAACCTGTTATGGATACATCTGAGAATCCAAATGATATTTCTATTTATGATGCTGAGACAGAATCTATTGATGAACATGAGCCTTGTGATAACATTAATAATGATGTTCATGTTGATGCTCAACCTAGTAATGATAATGATGTGGAGATTGAACCTGCTGATGATCTTGATAATCCACAGCCTATGAATAAAAGATACGATAAAAGAGAGTTCATTGCTAGGAAGCATGGTAGAGAAAGAGAACCATGGGTTCAAAACCCATGCCCTTTCCTCCTAAACCATCCAAGAAAAAGGATGATGAGGACTTCGAGTGCTTTGCTGAAATGCTTAGAGTTGTATTTCTACGTATGCGCTTGACTGATATTTGAAAATGTCTTCTTATGCTAAGTATATGAAAGGTATTGTGACAAATAAAAGAAAGATACCGGAAGCTGAGATTTCCACCATGCTTGCTAATTATACTTTTAAAGGTGGAATACCTAAGAGACTAGGAGATCGAGGTGTACCTACTATACCATGCTCTATTAAAGGAAATTATGTTAAAACTGTTTTATGTGATCTTGGAGCTAGTGTTAGTGTTATGCCTTTCTCTTTATACCGTAGACTTGATTTGAATAAGTTGGCATGTACTGAAATCTCTTTGCAAATGGCTGATAAATCAACTCCTCTACCTATTGGTATTTGTGAGGATGTATCTGTCGTAGTAGCAAATGCTACTATCTTGACGGACTTTGTTATTCTTGATATCCCCGAGGACGACAGTATGCTGATCATCCTTGGTAGACCCTTTTTGAATAATGTAGGGGCTGTTATTGATTGCAACAAGGGCAATGTCACTTTTCATATTAATGGTAATGAGCATACGATACACTTTCCGAAGAAACAACCTCAAATTCATAGCATCAACTCTATTGAAAAAATTCCAACAATTATTATTGGAGACTTTGAGTTCCCTCTTCCAACTGTCAAGAAGAAACATGATATACTTATTATTGGGGAAATGAAGGTCCCATTGAGGTAACTTAGTGTTATTCGAAAATTCTTCGGTTTCATGTCATTCGAATGAAGTTCGTTAATAAGACTTGATCAACCTTATTGACAGAGTCCTTTTGAGGAGCATGAGATGGATGAATTTAGAAAGCACAACTTCGTGCACATAACTTTTACTTTCTGTTACCTAGATGAAATTAAGTACAATGCTATTATTTTTTTCTATTACTTGAGTTTTCCGTGCAATAGAAAAATGACCTGAAAATAAAAGTTCCCAGAATCGCCTAAAAATTTAGTATGATTTTTTTCTGGGATATTTAAGAATTTTTTGCACTGAGAATGCATTAGGGGGCTGCACCAGTGGGCCACAAGCCTGCAGGGCGCGGCCACCCCCTAGCCACGCCTAGCAAGCTTTTGGGTCCCACGTGGCCCCCCTCCACTTCTTCTAGCACCCATTCACTTCATCTTCCTCCACAAAAATCCCACCATTGCTCAAACCCGTGTTCTAGCTCATCTTGCTGCCATTTTCGATCTCCTTGCTCAAAGCTCCATTTACAAAACTGTTTTAGGGTATTACTCACTGGTATGTGACTCCTCCAATGGTCCAATTAGTTTTTGTTCTAGTACCTTATATATTGCAATTTTTTATTGTTGTGGTGACCTTATTCTTGAGCTTGTATGTCAAATTTGTATGGTCCCAAGTAGTTTTGATGCATGATATTGTCTCTAGACACTTGAGGGAGTAGTTGCTATGAGTTTTGTTGAGTTTCGTGCACCTTTATTTTCACTCACTAAAAATTTCAGAATTTTTTAGAAATGTTGAGAAGGTTACTTAGAGGATCCTCAAGCCGGGGTTCTACGGGAGATGAGAAAGAAATGAAGGAGAAACCCAAATACAATCTTCCTCGCGTCGCAGAAATCCGACCATGTATATGGCCGTGCGACACATTCTTGAGGGCATCTGGAATATATGAAGATTTTTATTATTTGGCCGAGAATGCAGGCATCACCGACTTCCTCAACGATAAATGTGACCAGTACCTCTTGCTCACTAACACCTTTGTGCAAAATTTTCACTTTCATACTAGGGAAGACCCTCCTACAGTAGAATTTCATTTATATGATGTGCCTAAGAAAATGAATCTTTATGATTTTTGCAAAGTTTGCAAGATACCCTATGAGGGCAGCATCAGGGAACCACGTCCTCGAGATATGGAATATTTTATTGCCTCAGTCACTATAGGAGATGAGAGAGGCATGTCAAAGGCAAGAGCGGCTAGTTTACATTTTCCTGTGGTACGCTATTATTCATTATTTTCGGGAAGATGTTTAGTTGGTTGCTGGGAGAGTGGTAGACATAGTGCTCCTGACCTCCCTATTTTGCGCCATGCTTTACTTGCTGATAGAACTTTTAGTCTGGGCGCTATGGTGGCCCAACGGTTGAACACCAACCGTTCGAAGGGGCCCATATTCGGAGGTATCTATGCATCTCGTTTAGCTAAACATTTTGAGATACCAATTAGGCTTCACGAGCAAGATGAAAAGCTGATACCCGCTAAGTTTTTAGATTATGACCATATGGTAGCCCACGATTTTATTAAGAAGAATGATGATAGGAGGTTGCTTTGCAACTTAGTATCTAGTCAGGTTTCTTGTGAGATTATTACTCCAGCTACTTCTTCTCTGTTCGATGTTCGTTCAGGTAGATATACTGTTATGCCCAATGAAATCTACCAATATTGGGGTTTGGAGCAATCCCCAGCACCTGAGCCACCACCGGCTCTAGATCCATATCAGACCCCGATTTTTCAGTGGGAGCCACAGGAGATCGCTAACCAGTCGAACCCTCAGTGTCCTCCGGAGTATCCCAGAGAAAGTGATTTCCAGCCATGGCCCTATACCAACTTAGGCCAAAAGCCTAAGCTTGGGGGAGTACGTATTTCTCACCGACATTACATTCATGTTCAGACACTTATTTCAGTTGTCGGCGTTCATACTTTTTCATTGTACTATCCATGGTAGTTTAATTGTTGTTTTGCTTTCTTCTTGTGTGTTTAGTAAACTTTGAGAAAAATACAAAAAAATTAGTTCTGGCTTTATTTCCTAGTTGCTTAGTCATAGCATTAAAGAGAAAACCCAAAAAGATTTCTCGTTCTTATTTTTGCTTGTTGGGAGCTTTCCCGTGTAAATAATTTTCCTTTCTTTTCTTTGGGTCGTAAGGAGAAGACCACGATGACGTGTTGAGTGGCTCTCATATGCACTATTGTTTATCTTACAAAGAGCCCATATTGCCTTGTCTTCTCCTTTGGTTTATTGTTTGCAGCTTCCAGCTTAGTCCAATGCACGTGCACTCTTATTATTATTCACATCGTTCGGTCGTGCAAGTGAAAGGCAATAATGATGATATTTTGATGAAAAGATTGAGATGGAGAAAAGCAGGTATGAACTCGACCTATCTTGCTTTTGTAAATATGATTAGCTCATCGTTCCAAATTCAGTACATTATGGGTTAACCATGCTTGCAATAACAATTAGAGATTATAGTTATTCCTGCCATGCTTAAGAGCTAAGAGCAGATAATGGTTCATCTTGAGTGCCACCATGCGCATTAAAATGGTTGTGATGTAGTATGATAGAATGGTATCCTCCTATGGGTGATTCAAGTGGTTTGACTTGGTACATGTTCACGCATGTAGTTGAAACAAATCAACATAGCCTCCACGATATTTATGTTCATAGTGAATTATATCATACTCATACTTGCATTCAATGTTGGTTAATCTCAAGGCATGTTCATGACTGTGTCGCTCCCCAGTCTTTTGCTAGCCTTCACTTGTACTAAGCGGGAATACTGCTTGTACATCCATCTCAATAAACCCAAAGTTGTTCCGTATGAGTCCACCATATCTACCTATATGCGGTATTTGCTTGCCGTTCCAAGTAAATTTGCATGTGCTAAACTTTAACCTTCAAATAAACTTTCTGTTTTGTATGCCCAAATTGCTCATGTGGCTACTGGGGTTGTCAGTATCTTCCATGCTAGGTGGGTTATTCTCACGATATGTGTTGATTCACTATCATTCATGAGAAAGTGGCTGGTAATCAGGATGCCCGGTTCCATGATCGAAATAAAAAGCAAAATATAATCAAACAAAACTCCCTCAGGAATGTGTTTGTATGGATAGTACCCGTGAATTTGGTTCATCGTGGAGTGTGACAGATTGGTGGAGGGGGAGTAAAAACTTTACCATTCTGTTTGGGAACCGCCTATAATGTATTTAGCATGGAAGATATTGAAAACCTCTTGGTCATTATGTGAGCAACGAAAGCATACCACTCCAAAATCATTACCTATCTCTGTTTTAAAAGCTTGAGCTCTAGCACCTCTACAAATCAATGCTTCCCTTTGCGAAGGGCTTATCTATTTACTTTATTGTTGAGTCATCATCCTCTTATAAAAGGCACCAGTTATAGAGCACCATTTTCATTTGTATGCTTTGCCATTAATTGATGTTGAGTTATGAGCATGAATGGATCTCTCTCACTATGAATTACAATGTTTAGTCAGTCCTTGCTTTCCAGAGGTGCTCTGCATTTATGTTTTGCAGTCTGAGAAAGGGCTAGCGAGATACCATTATGTCATATTGTATCATGTTTGTTTTGATAAACTGTTGTCATCGGAGACTTGTTATTATTGCTTGCTAGTATGCCATTGACATGAGTAAATGTGAGACCTAAATGTTATGGTGAATGTGGTTAGTTTATAATATTTGTTGAAAATCTGAACATAAGTTAGACATATTTACAACAGAAAGATCAAACAGAGTTTCTAAAAGTTTTTCTTTATCACTTTCAGTTTATCAACTGAATTGCTTGAGGACAAGCAAAGGTTTAAGCTTGGGGGAGTTGATAAGTCCCCAATGTATCTACTTTTCCAAACTCTTTTGCCCTTGTTTTGGACTCTAATTTGCATGATTTGAATGGCACTAAACCGGACGGACGTTGTTTTCATCAGAATTCCCTTGGTGTTATTTTTTTGCAGAAATAAAAGTTCTCGGATCGTCTTAAAAATTTAAGGAGAATATTTTTGGAATTAGTAAAAAATACTGGCGCAAGAATTAACCAGAGGGGTCCCACCAGCAGGCCACAAGCCTGCTAGCCATGGCCACCCCCCTGGCCACGTGGGGCAGGCTTGTGGGCCCCTCGTGGCTCCTCCGACCTCCTCTCTAGCTCCATAAAACCCTATTTGTCAAGGAAAAATTAGAGAGAAGAGTTCATCACGTTTCACAATACGGAGTCACCGCCATCGCCGGTTCTTCCTCGGGAGACCAGATCTGGAGTCTGTTTTGGGATCCGGAGAGGGGAAATCGACGCCTTCGTCATCACCAACCATCCTTCATCACCAATTCCATGGTACTCTGCACCATTCGTGAGTAATCTCATCATAGGCTTGCTGGACGGTGAAGGTTGGATGAGATTTATCATGTAATCGAGTTAGTTTGGTTAGGGTTTGATCCCTAGTATCCACTATGTTCTGAGATTGATGTTTCTATGACTTTGCTATGCTTAATGCTTGTCATTAGGGCCCGGGTGCCATGATTTCAGATCTGAAACTATTATGTTTTCATGAATATATGTGTGTTCTTGATCTTATCTTGCAAGTTGTAGACACCAATTACGAGTTATGATCCACATCCCCCGGGTGACAATAACTAGGATTCTTTTCGGTGATTACCGTAGTTTGAGGAGTTCATGTATTCACTAAGTGATAATGCTTTGGTTCGGTTCTCTATTAAAAGGAGGCCTTAATATCCCTTAGTTTCCAATAGGACCCCGCTGCCATGGGAGGGTAGGACAAAAGATGTCATGCAAGTTCTTTTCCATAAGCATGTATGACTATATACGGAATACATGCCTACATTACATTGATGAATTGGAGCTAGTTCTGTGTCACCCTATGTTATAACTATGGCATGATGAATGTCATCCCACATAATTATCCATCACTGATCCTACGAGCTTTCCATATATTGATGTTTGTTAAGTTACTTTTCCGTTGCTACTGTTACAATCACTACAAATCTTCTACTATCACTTTGCTACCATTACCGTTACTACCATATTACTTTGCTACTGAACACTTTGCTGCAGATATTAAGTATTTCAAGTGTGGTTGAATTGACAACTCAGCTACTAATACTTGAAAATATTCTTTGGCTCCCCTTGTGTTGAATCAATAAATTTGAGTTGAATACTCTACCCTTGAAAACTGTTGCGATCCCCTATACTTGTGGGTTATTAGGCCCCCTCCGGTTGTTCTTCGCTCCAATTATGTTTATTTCCTCCAGAAAAAATCACAAAAATGTTTCGGGCGATTCTGAGAACTTCCATTTTCTGCACAAAAACACCACCACGGTAGTTCTGCTAAAAACAATGTTCGTCCGGGTTAGTTCCAAATAAATCATATAAAGTGCATCAAAACCATATAATTAGTGTAAACATAGGTGAATATGGCAGGAATACTTCGTAAATTATAGATACGTTGGAGATGTATCACAAGCCACGAGTGAACGCGACAACGTAGAGCCCACCACCATCACCAACCGAGTGCATCTACCATGAACCTCTCCAAAACAATGCTTCCAAGAAAGTATGGCCGCCAATCCCACCCTAGTGCCAATCCGACGTGGAGAATTTAGGATTTCACCCGGAGAATGGATACCAAATGGCAAAATGATGACAAATCTCCTCGATGATGCTTTCAGGAAGAAAAACAACATCACAGATGTTGCAGTCACCTACATTGAGCAAGACGTTTGTTGGGAGGATCTGCACCCAACACAGCACCACCACCAGCAGACCTCACACCACCACACGCTACTCCACTCCAGCACATCATGCACGGTCATCACCGGTTGCTGCAAAGGCGACCCATACAGCCGATGCAGTCGGGATGTGGCCAAATCTGGCCCGCCCGCCTGCTCGCAGCCGCCGCTGCGTCCCTGCCCAAGGGAAGGCAAAGCCACTGTCTGGAACTCGCCCACACACGGCTAGCCAGATGAGGATCCCTCGTTGGAGCCACCTAATCCCACCATCGTCCTAGAGTGGGTCAGATCTAGCACTCCTGCCCGCATCCTCCGCGTGCCCATGCCCACGGGAGGAGCCACTTTCGCTATCTCCATGCACCACCGATGGGCACCTCCACCACCACTCACACACGTGTCCCCACGCCACCTGATGCAGTCACCTACCACGGGTAGGGTCAGAGACCTGACATCTAGGGCCAACTTGTGGGCCCACACTAGCATTAAAGTCCCTAGACTACCAATGCATTCGGATGCATCTTCAGGATCCACTCGGATCTTGGTTATCACTCGGATATCACTTCGTCGGTCGGCCGCGAACCAAAACACGGACGAGAAGGAGCAGAGCCGTCACAGGAGTTGCAACATTCGAGGGTCTTAATAACTCACTCGAAGTATTGTCAAGACTAGCGTTGCGAGTAACGCCTTGGTTAAGACAATAATTTTCAGTAACACCTGTAGTTACTTGCATTAAATACCTTGTAATGGCGCTCAACAGGTCCTGGCACGCTCTATATAAGCCGCCCCTGAGCTCGTGGACAAGGGTTCCGAACTCTTTGTAATCACACACACCCCATAAGCAAACACTAAGCCTCAGGGCTCGAGACGTAGGGTTGTTACAACTTCCAAGTGGGGCCCGAACTCGTACATCCGAGTGTTACACTTGCGTCGTAGCTAGGCTACTCCCCCTTTATTCGTACCCCCTAGTACTATTTTCAGATTTACTCCCACGACAGCTGGCGCTCACTGTGGGGCGGCGAGTTTAGCAACTCCTGGCACGGGTGGAATTTCAACCCTTTCGGTCATCATGATGACACTTGGCGGTGAGATCCTCTTCGGTTCCCTCAACTTCATTGTCGACGACTCGGCATGTCTCCAGGACGCGTTGCTGGAGATAGACGTGTCGCCCGCCCATGGCATGACGCACTTCAGCAAGGCGGCATAAAGAGTCCTCATCCGACAGCCGTTGGTGCATATCTCTCGACACCTCACCATTGCGGCCCGTCGCAAGCGCTCTCAACTGCAGCATTGTATCAAGCATGTTGTGGCACTCCAAGACATGGTTGAACGGGTGGCCACTCTCAATTTCGATGAGTCCACCCTCAACCTGTTGCCCTCCTCGGGCGATGAGTATTGTGACTCGTCCTGGTGCGAGAGCAGTGGAAACGCTGCAGATATTTTGATGGCCAACGCGGCCAAGGGAACGCCTCCTGGCTTCTCCGCAGGCAAACCCCATGGGCGAACCGGCAGTCGCGATGATGGCAACAACGATGCTTACGTCCCCCAGCCTCTCTCTCAGGAGCAGCGGGAAGAGATTAGGCACATAAACGATCAAGTGCTGCTCACACCCATCATCGGGACCACCCCAAAAAATATAGCCTTGGAGGCTATGCACCAAGCCACTTTGGGTGAGCGCGAGCGGCTCGAACGATCACTCGAGGACCACCCAGCAATAGAGCAGCCCAACTCTAGCTGCAACCATCACCGACTCTTTCCGGAGGATCGGTAGTACAACATCCCTATGATGTGCACTCCGACGTTGAACCTGGCCGCAGCCACTCAGATTGCTGAGTCTATTCAGCCATATGACACGGCCATGTGTGAAGGCATTCAGTGGATCTAGAGTCTACTGAAGACCGCCTTCGAACAGAACTCCGCGGTTTTGCAATCGCATCAAGGCATACACAACAGATTTGATCGGGCGGACATGCTGCAATCGAATCATAGCCCGCTTGCACCGATAAAGAACCAGCATTCTCCTCGTCTTCCGAGAGACCAACACAGTGGGCGCTGGCGGGACGACTATGACGCCAGTCGGATGCCCCCTCCATAGGACGGCTCTTATGGTTAACGGCCTTATGATGGACGACGGCCCCGTGTGGAGGACCGCGAGAGGAGTCCTGCTTAGCATAGAGATTATGGGAGAGATGGTCGGTGTCCTGCTCAGCTCGACGCCATAGATGTCATCACCTAGAATGTGGTTGATAAGAACAGGCAGAACAGGGACCGAATGAGCGATTGGCGAACCTTTGGTCTTGAGTGCTACAACAGGTATATTCGTGAGGCCAAAATTTCACCCAACTATGGGTTGGCGACGGGAATTGGAAAGTTTAGCGGTGTGTCCAAGACAGAAACTTGGCTCGGGCATTACTGAGCGGTCATCCAGATCGGCGATGGCGACGATTTCGTCGCGATGAAGGACCTTCCTCTCATGCTAGAGGGTTAATGCGTGCGTGGCCAAACCAACTACCAGCAAGTAGCATTTACTGATGGGAAGATTTGGCCCGAGTATTTGTCTAAACATTCGAGGGCACATACTGCGAGGGAACGTTGCATGGGAAACAAAAAATTTCCTACGCACACGCAGATCTATCCATGGTGATGAGCACCTACGAGAGGGAGAGTGGATCTACATACCCTTGTAGATCGCTAAGCGGGAAGCGTTAAGAAACGCGGTTGGTGTAGTCGAGCCTCTTTGCGATCCAAATCGCCGTGCGTCCCGCGATCCAATCATGATCCGTCCCGCGATCCAATCACGATCCATCCCACGAACTTGATCACGATCCGTCTCACGAACTTGATCACGATCCTTCCGATCTAGTACAGAACGGACGACACCTCCACGTTCAGCACATGTACAGCTTGATGAAGATCTCCACCGTCTTGATGTAGCAAGAAGGAGTGGAGAGGAAGAAGAGTTCTCCGGCAGCCTGACGGCGCTCCGGCGATGGTGGTGGAGCAATTCCGGCAGGGCTTCGCCTAAGTACTGCCGAAAACCGATCTAGTGGAGAAACTACGCACTGGAGGAACGGGTAGCACGTGGCTGAAATTCTAGTGCAAAACCCTAGAAATCCACCAGTATCTATAGGAGGGAAGGAGGAGGAGAGGCAACCTTGGCCTCCAAGCCTTGGAGGCTTCGGCCGAAGTGGGAGGTGGAGGAGGACTCTCCTCCTCCAATCCTAGTAGGACTAGGATTGCTCCTTTTTGCCTTTTTTTCCCACCTTTTCCTCTTGGGTTTTTTCCTCCAGCCACATGGGCCTTTTGTGGGAGTTTCCACCAGCCCAGTAAGGGCTGATATTCACTCTCCCACAGCCCATGAATCCTCTTGGGTCCAAATACCCCTCCCGGTACACTACCGATGAGCCCGAAACTTTTCCGATGACCAAAACGGGACTTCCTATATATGAATCTTTACATACGGACCATTCCGAAGCTCCTCATGACATCTGGGATCTCATCCGGGACTCCGCACAAACTTCGGTCACCACCATACATAACTCCATACTACCAAAACGTCACCAAACCTTAAGTGTGCAGACCCTGCGGGTTCGAGAACTATGTAGACATGACCGAGACACCTCTATGGTCAATAACCAATGGCGGGACCTGGATGTCCACATTGGTTTCTACATATTCTATGAAGATCTTTATCGGTCGAACCTCTATGTCAAGGATTTAGTTAATCCTGTATGATGTTCCCTTTGTTCTTCGGTATGTTACTTGCCCGAGATTCGATCGTCGGTATCTCCATACCTAGTTCAACCTCGTTACTGGCAAGTCTCTTTACTCGTTCTGTAATACAACATCCCGTAACTAACACTTAGTCACATTGCTTGCAAGGCTTATTACCGAGTGGGCCCTAAGATACCTCTCCGTCACACGGAGTAACAAATCCCAGTCTTGATCCATGCCAACTCAACAGACACCCTTGGAGACATCTGTAGAGCACCTTTATAGTCACCCAGTTATGTTGCGACGTTTGATACACACAAGGTACTCCTCCGATATCTGTGAGTTGCATGATCTCATGGTCATAGGAACATATGCTTGACATGTAGAAAACAGTAGCAATAAACTGACACGATCATAAGCTACGTTTGTAGTTTGGGTCTTGTCCATCAAATCATTCTCCTAATGATGTGATCCCGTTATCAAACGACATCTCATGTCCATGTCTAGGAAACCTTAACTATCTTTCGATCAACGAGCTAGTTCACTAGAGGTATACTAAGGACATTGTGTTTGTCTATATATCCACACATGTATCCATGTTTCCAATTACTAAAATTATGGCATGGATAATAAACGATTATCATGAACAAGGAAATACAATAATAAACACTTTATTTATTGCCTCTAGGGAATATTTCCAACAGTCTCCCACTTGCACTAAAGTCAATAATCTAGTTCACATCACTATGTGATTTACATTGTAATGAATCAAACACCCATGCAGTTCTGGTGTTGATCATGTTTAGCCCTTGGAAGAGGTTTAGTCAACGGGTCTGCAACATTCAGATCCGTGTGAACTTTGCAAATATTTATGTCTTTCTCTGTGATGTAATCGCGGATGGAGTTGAAGCGTCGCTTTACGTGTCTGGTCCTCTTGTGAAACCTTGGTTTCTTGGCCAGAGCAATGGCACTAGTGTTGTCACAGAACAAGTTCATTGGATTCAGTGCACTGGGCACTACTCCAATATTTGTCATGAACTGCTTCATCCAGACACCTTCCTTCGTCGCCTCCGAGGCTGCGATGTATTCTGCTTCGCATGTATAATCAGGTACCATGCTTTGCTTGGAACTGCACCAGGTTACCGCTCCCCCGTTAAGAATAAATACGTATCCGATTTGCGACTTAGAGTCGTCCGGATCAGTGTCAAAGCTTGCATCGACATAACCCTTTACGATGAGCTCTTCATCACCTCCATAAACGAGAAACATTTCCTTAGTCCTTTTCAGGTACTTAAGGATATTCTTGACCGCTTGCTAGTGCTCCATTCCAGGATCACTTTAAAACCTTCCGGCCATACTTATGGCAAGGCTGACATCGGGTCTTGTGCACAGCATTGCATACATGATAGAGCCTATGGCTGAAGCATAGGGGATGACACTCATCTTTTCTCTATCTTCTGCAGTTACTGGGCATTGAGTCTTACTCAACTTCACACCTTGTAACACATGCAAGAACCCCTTCTTGGACTATTCCATTTTGAACTTCTTCAAAACTTTATCAAGGTATGTGCTCTGTGAAAGTTCTATTAAGCGTCTCGATCTATCTCTATAGATCTTAATGCCTAATATGAAAGCAGCTTCTCCTAGGTCTTTCATTGAAAAATTCTTGTTCAAATATTCCTTCATGTTTTCCAGCATTTCAATATTGTTTCCAATCAGCAAGATATCATCCACATATAATACTAGAAACGCTATAGAGCTCCCACTCACTTTCTTGTAAATACAAGCTTCTCCGTAAACTTGTATAAACTCAAACGCTTTGATCACCTCGCCAAAGCGCTTATTCCAACTCCGAGATGCTTGCACCAGTCCATAAATGGATCGCTGGAGTTTGCAAACTTTGTCAACATTCTCTGGATTGACAAAACCTTCGGGTTGCATCATATACAACTCTTCCTCAAGGAAATCGTTGAGGAATGCTGTTTTGATATCCATCTGCCAAATTTCATAGTCGAAATAAGCAGCTATTGCTAACATGATTCTGAAAGACTTAAGCATCGCTACAGGTGAGAAAGTCTCATCGTAGTCAACTCCTTGAACTTGTGAAAAACCCTTTGCCACAAGTCGAGCTTTATAGACGGTGACATTACCGTCCGCGTCTGTCTTCTTCTTAAAGATCCATTTGTTCTGAATGGCCTTTCGCCCTTCAGGTAATACTTCCAAAGTCCATACTTTGTTTTCAAACATGGATCCCATCTCAGATTTCATGGCCTCTAACCATTTCTCGGAATCTGGGCCCATCACTGCTCCTCCATAGCTCGTAGGTTCATTGTTGTCCAACAACATAACCTCCAAGACAGGGTTGCTGTACCACTCAGGGGTAGTACGCGGCCTTGTCGACCTATGAGGTTCAATAGCAGCTTGATCCGAAGCTTCATGATCATCATCATTAACTTCCTCTTCTACCGTCGTAGGTTCCACAAAAACATCTTTCTGTGCTGCGCTACTTTCTGGTTGAAGTAAAGGTTCAATAACCTCATCAAGCTCTATTTTCCTCCCACTCAATTCTTTCGAGAGAAACTCTTTGTCAAGAAATGTTCCGTTCTTAGCGACAAACACTTTGCCTTCGGATCTGAGATAGAAGGTATACCCGACTGTCTCTTTCGGGTATCCTATGAAGATGCATTTCTTCGCTTTGGGTTCCAGCTTTTTAGGCTGAAGCTTTTTGACATAAGCATCACATCCCCAAACTTTAAGAAACGACAACTTTGGCTTCTTGCCAAACCATAGTTCATATGGTGTCGTCCCAATGGATTTTGATGGTGCCCTATTTAAAGTGAATGTAGTTGTCTCTAATGCATAACCCCAAAACGATAGTGGCAAATCAGCAAGAGATATCATAGAACGCACCCTATCTAATAAGGTTCGATTAGGACGTTCGGATACACCATTATGCTGTGCTGTTCCGGGCGGTGTCAACTATGAAACAATTCCACATTGTCTTAACTGACTGCCAAACTCATAACTCAGATATTCACCTCCTCGATGAGATCGCAGGAACTTAATCTTCTTGTTATGATGATTCTCAACTTCACTCTGAAATTGCTTGAACTTTTCAAACGTTTCAGATTTGTGTTTCATCAAGTAAATATACCCATATCTACTTAAGTCATCAGTGAAGGCGAGAAAATAACGATATCCACCATGCGCTGTAACATTCATTGGACCACACACATTAGTATGCATGATTTCCAATAAGTCACTTGCCCGTTCCATTGTTCCAGAGAACGGAGTTTTAGTCATCTTGCCCATGAGGCATGGTTCACATGTGTCAAGTGATTCAAAATCAAGTGACTCCAAAAGTCCATTAGCATGGAGCTTCCTCATGCATTTTACACCAATATGACCTAAATGGTAGTGCCACAAGAAAGTGGTACTATCATTATCAACTCTACTTCTTTTGGCATCAATGTTATGAACTTGTGTATCATCACTATCAAGATTCAATATGAATAAACCCCTCACATTGGGTGCATGACCATAAAAGATATTACTCATATAAATTGAACAACCTCTATTCTCTGATTTACATGAGTAACCGTCTCGCAATAAACAAGATCCAGATATAATGTTCATGCTTAACGCAGACACTAAATAACAATTATTCAGGTTCATCGCTAATCCCGATGGTAATAGAAGAGAGAGCATGCCGACGGCGATCACATCAACCTTGGAACCATTTCCCACGCGCATCGTCACTTCGTGCTTTGCCAGCCTTCGTTTATTCCATAGTTCCTGCTTTGAGTTGCAAATGTGAGCAACCGAACCGGTATCAAATACCCAGGCACTACTACAAGAGATAGTAAGGTACACATAAATAACATGTATATCATATATACCTTGTTTGTCGTTGGCCGCCTTCTTGTGAGCCAGGTACTTGGGGCAGTTCCGCTTCCAGTGACTAGTTCCCTTGCAATGAAAGCACTCAGTTTCGGGCTTGGGTCCATGCTTTGGCTTCTGTGCAAGAGTAACAACTGCTTTGCCATCCTTCTTGGTTTTACCCTTCTTGCCCTTGCCCTTGACTTTGCCATTGTTCTTGAAACTAGTGGTTTTATTGACCATCAACACTTGATGTTCTTTCTGGATTTCAGACTCAGTGACTTTTAGCATCGCAAACAGCTCGGCGACTGACTTGTTCATCCCGTGCATGTTATAGTTCATCACAAAGCTCTTGTAACTAGGTGGCAGTGATTGAAGAACTCTGTCAGTGATCGCCTCTGGCGGAAGGGCAATTCCCAACTCCGCTAGACGAGTTGAATACCCAGACATTCTGAATATATGTTCACCGATAGACCCGTTCTCCTCCATCTTGCAAGCATAGAACTTATCGAAGGTTTCATACCTCTTGATCCGGGTGTTCTTCTGAAAGATAAACATCAACTCCTGGAACATCACATATGCTCCATGATGTTCAAAATGTCTTTGAAGTCCCGGTTCTAAGCCATACAATATTGCACACTAAACTATTGAGTAATCTCCAGTACGTGCCTCCCAAGCGTTCTTAATGTCTTCGGAGGTCATGTCTTCTGGTTGGTCACCAAGCGGTGCATCAAGGACATATGATTTTTGGGAAGCCATGAGGATAATCCTCACATTACTGGCCCAGTCAACAAAGTTACTTCCATCATCTTTCAGTTTAGCTTTCTCTAGGAACGCATTAAAATTCAGGGGTGCTACTGCGTGAGCCATTGATCTACAACATAAATATGCAAAGTTCACTTAGACTATTGTTCAAGATAATGAGTTTAGTTAATAAAATTACTAAAGCTCCCACTCAAATGGACATCCCTCAGGTCATCTGAGTGTCACATGATCCAAATCCACCAACTCAAGTCCGATCATCATGTGAGTTGAGGTGGCTTCAATGGTGAACATCATTATGTTGATCATATCTACTATATGACTCATGTTCGACCTTTCGGTCTCTTGTGTTCCGAGGCCATGTCTGTACATGCTAGGCTCGTCGAGTTTAACCCGAGTGTTATGCGCGTGGAACACTAGCTTGCACCCGCTGTATGTGAACGTAGAGTCTATCACACCCGATCATCACGTGGTGTCTCAACACGACGAACTTTCGCAACAGTGCACCCTCGGGGAGAACACAATTTTATCTTGAAATTTAAGTGAGGGATCACCTTATAATGCTACTATCGTACTAAGCAAAACAAGGTGCATAAAAGGATTAACATCACATGCAATTCATAAGTGACATGATATGGCCATGAACTTGTGCTTTAGATCTCCATCTTGAAAGCACCAGCATGATCTTCATCGTCACCGGCACGACACCATGATCTCCATCATCTTGATCTCCATCAACTTGTCACCGTCGAGGTTGTCACGCCCTGCATGCTTCTACTACTATTGCTATCATTTAGGGATAAAGTAAAGCATTACATAGCGCTTAATGATTGAAACGCAGGTCATACAATAATTAAAGACAACCCTATGGCTCCTGCCGGTTGTCATACTCATCGACATTCATGTCGTGAAATTCTATGCATCACATGATCATCTCATACATCATATATATCACATCATGTAATTGTCCATATCACATCACAACATACCCAGCAAAAACAAGTTAGATGTCCTCTAATTGTTGTTGCATGTTTTACGTGGCTGCTATGGGTTTCTAGCAAGAACGATTCTCACCTACGCATAAACCACAATGGTGATACATAATTTGCTTTTCAACCTTCTCAAGGACCGCCTTTGTCGAATTCGATCCAACAAAAGTGAGAGAAACTGCCACTTGCAAGCCATCTAGGAAACAAGTTGCATCGAGGGAACCGGTCTCTCGTAAGCGTATGAGTAATGTTGGTCCGGACCGCTTCATCTCACAATACCGCTGAACCAAAATCCGACCAAGGGAGGAAGCAATCTAAGCTTCAACGCCCACAAACCTTTTGTGTTCTACTCGAGATCTCATCAACACATAGACCTAGCTCATGATGCCACTGCTGGGGAACATTGCATGGGAAACAAAAAAATTCCTACGCACATGCAGATCTATCCATGGTGATGAGCACCTACGAGAGGGAGAGTGGATCTACATACCCTTGTAGATCGCTAAGCGGGAAGCGTTAAGAAACGTGGTTGGTGTAGTCGAACGTCTTCGCGATCCAAATCGCCGTGCATTCCGCGATCCAATCATGATCCATCCCGCGATCCAATGACGATCCATCCCGCGATCCAATCACGATCCGTCCCACGAACTTGATTATGATCCGTCTCACGGACTTGATCACGATCCTTCCGATCTAGTATCGAACGGACGACACCTCCGCGTTCAGCACACGTACAGCTTGATGACGATCTCCACCGTCTTGATCCAGCAAGAAGGAGTGGAGAGGAAGAAGAGTTCTCCGGCAGCCTGACGGCGCTCCAGCGATGGTGGTGGAGCAATTCCGGCAGGGCTTCGCCTAAGCACTATAGAAAACCGATCTAGAGGAGAAACTATGCACTGGAGGAACGGATAGCACGTGGCTGAAATTCTAGTGCAAAACCCTAGAAATCCACAAGTATATATAGGAGGGAAGGAGGAGGAGAGACAGCCTTGGCCTCCAAGCCTTGGAGGCTTCGGCCGAAGTGGGAGGTGGAGGAGGAATCTCCTCCTCCAATCCTAGTAGGACTAGGATTGCTCCTTTTTGCCTTTTTTCCTCCTTTTCCTATTGGGCTTTTTCCTCCAGCCACATGGGCCTTGTGTGGGAGATTCCACCAGCCCACTAAGGGCTGATATTCACTCTCCCACAGCCCATGATGCCTCTTGGGTCGAAATACCCCTCCCGGAAGCCTCCCGGTACACTACCGGCACTCCTAGTACACTACCGATGAGCCCGAAACTTTTCCAGCGACCAAAACGGGACTTCCTATATATGAATCTTTACCTCCAGACCATTCCGGAGCTCCTCGTGACGTCCGGGATCTCATCCGGGATTCCGAACAAACTTCGGTCACCACCATCCATAACTCTATACTACTAAAACATCACCAAACCTTAAGTGTGCAGACCCTGCGGGTTCGAGAACTATGTAGACATGACCGAGACACCTCTATGGTCAATAACCAATGGCGGGACCTGGATGTCGACATTGGTTCCTACATATTCTATGAAGATATTTATCGTTCGAACCTCTATGTCAAGGATTCAGTTAATCCCGTAAGATGTTCCCTTTGTTCTTTGATATGTTACTTGCCCGAGATTTGATCGTCGGTATCTCCATACCTAGTTCAACCTCGTTACTGGCAAGTCTCTTTACTTGTTTTGTAATACAAGATCCCGTAACTAACACTTAGTCACATTGCTTGCAAGGCTTATTGTGATGTTGTATTACCGAGTGGGCCCTGAGATACCTCTCCGTCACACGGAGTAACAAATCCCAGTCTTGATCCGTGCCAACTCAATAGACACCCTCGAAGACACCTGTAGAGCACCTTTATAGTCACCCAGTTACGTTGCGACGTTTGATACACACAAGGTACTCCTCCGATATCTGTGAGTTGCATGATCTCATGGCCATAGGAACATAAACTTGACATGCAAAAAATAGTAGCAATAAACTGACACGATGATAAGCTACGTTTGTAGTTTGGGTCTTGTCCATCACATCATTCTCCTAATGATGTGATCCCGTTATCAAACGACATCTCATGTCCATGGCTAGGAAACCTTAACCATCTTTCGATCAACGAGCTAGTTCACTAGAGGTATACTAGGGACATTTTGTTTGTCTATATATCCACACATGTATCCATGTTTCCAATTAATACAATTATAGCATGGATAATAAACGATTATCATGAACAAGGAAATACAATAATAAACACTTTATTTATTGCCTCTAGGGCATATTTCCAACATACTAGCGCCTGGGTGGTTTGACGGAGTTACAACATTGTGTACAGAAAAGTAATGAGACTCTCCAGAAGTACATTCAGCGTTGGACTACTCTGCACAACTCTATGGAGAACATATTCGAGCACTAGGTTGTATGAGGCTTCAAGGTTGGCACTCGGTATCGAGAGCTGATATTGAAGTTCGGTCGGTCTAGGGACTTGTCTCTTAGTCGGGTGATCGAGATCGCCAAGAGATACACCAATAGCGAAGAAGAAGACCGCCTTCATAGTAGCAAAGGGCGGGCCGGCGACACCCCTCAATCGGTCGGTAACGCTGGCAAAAAGCAGAAGCGGAAAGCCAAAATCTCAGCCAAGGCTGAAGTTTCTGCCGTCCCTGGGGTAAGGCCAAGGCAAGCCCAAGCATAAGAAAAAGAAGGACTCGGCTACCAAAAGAAGGGTGAACTTAAGAGCGACCTCCTCGATCAGCCGTGACAGGTCCACACCAAGAGGGAGGATGATGGCAATCGCATATTCCCTAAGAACACAGCTCGGGAATGCCGCTTCCTCAACGAGGAGACGAGAGATGATCCCTCGGGAGAAAAGGACGACGATAACGATGGGGAGGACACCTCTAGGTACCCCAACGTCGAAAAGGTTCTCGTGATATTTTCCGATGTCGAAAGCAAGAGCTGATTGAAAGTTGTCAATCGGGAAGTTAACATGGCATCCCCGACTGTCACCAAGTATCTCGACTCGGCAAAAACGCCCATCAGGTTCGATCGGTCGGATCATCCGTCCCACATAGCCACCCTCGGGAGGTAGCCGCTGGTGGTCGATCCTACTATCAACGGAGTCCGACTACGCAAGGTCCTGATGGATGGAGGCAGCAGACTCAACATCGTCTAAGCAGACATGCTAAGGGCAATGGACATACTGATGTCCCGATTGAGCAAGAGCAACATGCATTTCCATGGGGTCATTCCCGGGAAGAAGGCAGAATCACTCGGCTCAATCGCTTTGGATGTCGTATTCGGAGGCAAAAAGAACTTTCGAAAGGAGAGACTGACCTTCGAAGTTGTCAATTTTTGCAGTGCTTATCATGTCGTCCTGGTTAGGCTTGCCTATGCAAGTTTCATGGCCCTCCCTTGTTACGTATATCTTAAGGTGAAGATGCTAGGGCCAAAGGGCGTGATCATTGTGATCGGCGATCGGAAGGTCGCCAAGGAGTTTCTCGAGCAGGGCTCCAAAATCGCCAATGATCAAGTGCTTGCCGTCGAACTCGACGGATACAAGAAGGCGATAGACACTTTGGATTTTCTCAAGTCCAAGCGGTCACCCACGGAGTTAGATTTCTAGTTGGACGGTGAGACCAAGCTGGTTCACATTCACACACATGATCCGAGTGTCTCCCCCACGAGCATCTCGACATCACACGATCACAACTAGGAAGCTGAGCTCATGTAATTCCTTCGTGAGAACTCGGGTATCTTCGCGTGGAAGCCATCTGATATGCCGGGGGTTCCCAGGGAACTTGTTGAGCACCGACTCCTAATTGACCTGAAGATCAAGCCCGTCAAAGAGCATTTGCGTCGATCCTCCGTCGAGAAGCGCAAGGCCATTGGCGAAGAAATTGCTCAGCTCCTAACTGTTGAGTTCATTCGCGAGGTGCATCATTCCGAGTGGCTCGCTAAACTTGTCTTGGTTCCAAAGAAGAGCAAGTCCCTACGAACATGCATCAACTGCAAGCATCTCATCGGGCCTGCCGAAATATCATTTTCTCCTTCCCTGCATATACCGGATAGTGGATTCTACCGCCAGATGCAAATGCTTGTCGTTCCTAGATGCGTACTCCGTGTACCACCAGATCTGAATGTACGAATGAGATGAAATAAAAACAGCCTTCATCGCCACGTTAGGGTGTTTTTGCTACATCACTATGCCTTTTGGTCTTAAAAATTCTAGGGCGACTTTTATGTGCATGATCCAGAAATGCCTACCAAGGCAAATCAGTCAGAAAATAGAGGCATACATGGATGACATCGTGTTCAAGTCCAAGAAAGGTCCCGACCTCCTAATGGACCTCACTGAAACCTTTACAACACTGCTGCCTTTCCAAATAAAGCTCAATTATGGAAAATGCACATTCAGAGTGCCATTAGGCAAGTTACTCGGTTTTCTTGTTTCTGAACGATGAATCTATGCTAATCCTGAAAATATCGATGCTATCATTCGAATTAAAAATCCAGTACGTCTGTGTGACGTGCAAAAGCTCACGGGGTGCCTTGTAGCTTTGAGTAGATTCATCTCTAGACTCGGTGAGAAGGCATCGCCTCTTACCGATTGATGAAGAAATCTGATAGTTTAGAGTGAACACCTGAAGCGCAAGCTGCATTTAAGGAACTCAAGGATTTGCTTTCCACGCAGACGGTGTTAGTTTCTCCGAGCAACCAAGAGCCTTTGCTCTTGTACATCGCGAATACCAGCCAAGTGGTCAGCATTGTCCTCACTGTGGAGCACGAAGAATCAGGAGAAACATTCAAAGTGCAAAGACCTGTATAATACATTTCAGAAGTCTTAACCTCCTCCAAGCAAAGGTATTCGCATTACCAGAAGTTGGTCTATGGTGTTTACCTGACCATTCAAAAGGTGGATCACTAGTTCCAAGAGCACTTGGTCACGATTATTAGTGATGCCCCGTATTGGACATCCTGCATAACAGAGATGCCACGGGCCGAGTAGCAAAATGGTCAACTGAGGTCCTCTTGTTGGAGATCAAGTTCAAAGCCAAGAAGGCGATTAAGTCCCAAGCACTGGTCGATTTCTTGGATGAGTGGATAGAGCAAGATCAGCCAACCCCAAGCACCCCTCAGCATTGGACTATGTTCTTCGACGGATCCAAGATGCTCCATGGCTGGGGGGCTAGTGTGGTCCTTGTTTACCCCAAGGGAGACCGGCTGAGCTACGTGCTCTAGATCCACTTTCATTCCTCGAACAACGAGGACAAATACGAAGCCCTCCTGAATGGGATGTGTATGTCCAACTCACTCAGCATTCACCATTTGATGGTCTACGGTGATTCGGATCTCGTTGTCAACCAAATGATGAAGGAATGGGACAATCGAAACCCGGCATGACTAGATACTGCAATGTCGTAGAAAGCTTGTGAAGAATTTCGAGGGCTTAGAGCTGCACCACATACCTCGGGAAAAAAATCAAGCATCAGATGACTTGCCCAAGATCAGGCCCAGTCGGCGAGCCGTTCCAACTTGCAAAGGACATATTCCTTGAACATCTGCGCGCCCCTTCGATGAAAGAAGATCATTTGGCAGAGGAGCCTGTGCAAGAGTCGGCTCATCAAATCCAACTGAGGTTGATGTCCCAGCGGTGGTCGACCTTATTCACGACTTGTTGGTGATCACTCCCGAGTAGACCCAACCTTACCTGGCATCCTTGCTCTGGCAAGATCTCCCTAAAGATCAAGAAGAAGCTCGCCGAATCGTTTGACGATCCAAGTCTTTTGAACTGATGGGATATCAGTTGTATAAGAAAAGTACTACGAGAATCAATCGAAGATGCATATCCCTAGAAGAAGGTCTACAGATCATGCACGAGATTCACTCGGGGACTTGCGGCCACACGCGTCCTCTCGGATGTTGGTCGCCCAAGCATTCCAAGAAGGTTTTGATTGGCCCCGAGCCAACGAAGCAGCAAGAGACTTGGTAGACCTATGTGCGGGATGTCAGTTGTAGAAAAACCAGGTGCACAAGCATGCGTCCGCACTGAAGACTATCTCGCTCACCTTGTCGTTCGCTGTATGGGGTCTCGACATGGTCGGCCCCCTACAGACTGGGTCGAGTGGGTTTACCCACCTACTAGTGGCAGTGGATAAGTTCACCAAGTGGGTCGAAGTGAAGCCCATTAAAAATTTAGATTCAGCAACTTTCGTTAGTTTTGTTCGGAAGATTATCTTTAGATTCGAAACCCCGCATCATATCATCACCGACAACGGGTCCAATTTCGAATTGGACGATTTTCATGAATTCTGCTATTCCCAGGTGAGGGAGTCCTCGATTCAAGGGTCCTTGGGTGGCCGACCTATTTCTCATGGGCCGGACTATGTGGGCCAATTACCGAACATTGAATTGAGCGAAAGCCTTGTCCCTAGGAAGGAAGCTTCGGGAATTTTGGTGTACCCTCCATGTTTGGAGTAGTGAATAGATATGCTTATCCCTTCAACGTGTAACCGACCATGTGTAAACTCTAGGTACGCTCGGCGACTATATAAGACGGAGGGTTTTAGGTTGTAGAGGGAACAACTCATCTAGGGTTTAGCTATTTGATCTTGAGGTAGATCAACTATGTAATCCACATATCATCAATACAATCAAGAAGAACGCAGGTTATTACCTGCATAGGAGGGCCTGAACCTGGGTAAACATCGTCTCCATCATCTCGTGTTACCATCGATCATAGTCTCAAAGCTCGGGACCCCTACTCCAGATCCATTGGTTTTGACATCAACATTGGTGCTTACTTTGAGAGTTCGGCTATGATCGTCAAAGGAATCGATGGATCGCATCATCATCAACGAAGAGGTCCACCACATGGACACCTTTGTCCCCGGACAGATCTTTGCCTTCAGCAGCATTGTGCTGCACGCTGGCCCGACCGTCCATCTAGGCCGGGTCAGAAGCTTCTCCCCTGAGTTAGAGGTCAGGTTCGGGAACCTAGAGTCCTCCATCGACTCTCGAGTTGATATGTCGCTAACCGGGCTCGCAGTATCGCCTGCCGTGCCCACAGACTCTGAGGCTTCAACCTCGGACTCCTCCTTTGGCCCCGCCCATAGGATCTACCCCGGCGATGGTCTGACTCTTAGTTTGGATCCGGCCATACTTCTAGATGACCGGACACCCGCTCTTGCCTAACACTCCATTTGTGCGGACACACCGAAGGTCAGCTCCGAAAGCTCTGAGCAGGTTGACCTGATCGATCTCTCAATAATCAACGAGACTCTAGATTGGATCTCATCAAAGAAAATTACCGACGACCCAACCCCGATCTACGATCAGATCGGTCTCATGGTGGAACAGGATGAATTTTTCGACCTACCCACCACCCACTTGATAGCCACGGTTGAAGATTTAACCGACATGTTGGACTATGCCTCCGAGAAGGAAGAATAGATGGACGAGGAGGATTGTGCTCCCACCCCTGTTAACACCGGGAGATGGGTCGCCACCTGCACATACGACGTCTACATATTGGACACTCCAACCGCTAACAACGATGACACACCTAAAAACGATGGCGACAAGTCATTTGAAGCACCGTCAAGGCACCGGAAGCCGCATAAACAGTCAAAAGGCAAAAAGGGAAGGACAACTATCATAGGCACTGGCGACGGAGATACCTCAGAAGACCTTGACGATGCCGATATCCCCGAACACCCTCTAGAGGGTCAGGAGAGGCCTGAAGACTAGCGTAACCACGATGACCTAAACGATTCCGAGGACGACAATTACCTCCCTCCTGTCGAGGAGGAAGACATCCCGGAAGCCGATGACTTTGCCATCCCCGATAGTCTTGAAGATCAGGAACTGTTCAGGCAATAGCTTATAGCCACGACCCGCATCGTGAAAGCAAAAGAATGGCAGCTTAAGGCCAAACAAGACAACCTCAAAGATTGATGGACGAGAGTCCTCTCAGCAGAGGAAGGATACGGTACCGGTCTATCGGGCCAATCTAAGAGCCATCCACGTAGAAAGCTGCTGATGCAATTCGACGACGAGCTCACTGATATGCCGTCTCCCAAACATACCCCATACGACAATCCAGACCGCCCTTCTCGAGGATGAGACAGGATGGCTGGTGACACTGGTTATAGGGTGGCGATACCCTGAAGACAGGGAAAAGAGCCAATAGAGCCCGATGATAGGTTCGACCTGCGGCACGACCTGAACTACATAGCAGGTCGTATGAGATCCATCTATGGATCCAGAGGGTACTCACCCGATAGACAGGAAGGGTACATGCCTTGGCTCGAGCGCAACAATAGAGGCCGAGAACGAAACCGGGCTTGAATAGACGCCGATTACCGGCACGACATAGCTCGGGTCCAAGGCGCCGCCCACCCACTATGCTTCATGGACGAGGTGATGCAACATCAGTTCCCAGAGGGGTTTAAACCCGTAAACATAGAGAAGTACGATGGAACAACTGAACCAACCGTATGGATTGAGGATTTCCTCCTCCTCATCCACATTGTGCGAGGAGATGATCTCCACACCATCAAATATCTACACCTAAAACATAAGGGGCCAACTCGGCACTGGTTGAACAGCCTCCCCGAAAACTCCATAGTGTGCTGGAAGATCTAGAGGATGCATTCCGATCTAACTTCCAGGGCACCTATGTTCAGCCACCGGACTCCTCCGACTTAAGCAACGTCGTCCAGAAGACAGGAGAGTCCGCACGGCAATTCTGGAATTGTTTCTTGACCACGAAAAACCAGATTGTTGACTGCCCGGATGCCGAGGCAATAGACTCGTTCCGGCATAATATTCGGTATGAATGGCTGGCCCGCTAGCTTAGCCAGGATAAACCTTAGACAATGTTCCACCTTACGTCACTCATGACCCGCTTTTGCACAAGCAAGAATAACTAGCTCACAATACGAAGCCACAACCCTGAAGACCCCGGAACCTCCGAAGTTTGGGACGGTAACGAGAAACCAAAGAGCAACAAGAATAAGCGTAGGTACAACAACAGTGATGCTGATGACACGGCCATTAACGCCGGCTTCCGCAACTCCCGACCAGGGCAGCGAAAGAAGCCTCCTAAAGGCAATCACGATGGATCCACCCCACTGGACAAGATCATGGACAGGCCTTGCCAGATCCATGGCACTCAAGAAAAGCCCACCAATCACACCAACTGTAACTGTTGGGTATTCAAACAGGCCGGTAAACTCGCAACCAAGGATCAAGGCAAGGGCCCACACAGCAAGGACGAGGATGAAGCTCATGGTCTGATTGGTGGTGGAGAAAAGAAGTTCCCTCGAGAGGTGAAAACCGAAAACATGATATACGCCACTCATATACCCAAAAAGGATTGGAAACGTGCACTTTGCGAGGTCTATGCCATAGAGACTATAGCCCCGGATTATAACCCATGGTCGGCGTACCCGATCACCTTCGTTCGACGTGACCACACAACCAGTATCAGTCATGGGGGTTCGACCGCACTCGTCCTAGACCCCATCATAGACGGGTATCACCTCACTAAAGTCCTCGTGGATGGAGGAAGTATCCTAAATCTGATTTACTCAAATACAGTCAAAAAGATGGGTATAGATCCGTCAAGGATCAAACCCGACAACACTACCTTTAAAGGAGTGATTCCAGGCGTCGAAGCCCGGTGCACAGGCTTTGTAAGCCCAGAAGTAGTGTTCGGTTTGCCTGATAACTTTCGGAGTGAAGACTTGATCTTCAACATTGTACCTTTCCACAACAGCTATCATGCCCTGCTAGGCCATACAACGTTCACTCGCTTTAACGTCGTCGCACATTACGCATACCTAAAGCTCAAGATGCCCGGCCCCAAGGGGTTCATTATTGTCAATGGCAACATAGAGCGCTCCCTCTAAACCGAGGAACATGTGTTAGCCCTGGCGGCTGAATTCCACTACAATGATGATCGACGAACGCCGACACATGTCGTAAAGGCACATAAGCTTGGTAAGCAAGCTCCGTTTCAACCCAAACTCTCAGAACCTTCTTCTCCCCATAAATAGGGACTCGCCCCCATCGCACAACCCTAGGACCAGTGAAATACGTGCCAAGGAGGCACAACTTCGTGCTCAAAATTCCGAGGGTGGCATTGGGGAAAAAAGGCGTAAGTGTTCGGCTGGACTGAACTATTACCATCAAATGTCTTCGGACACACTACAGGTACCATTAAGGGCCAGCTAATGGCGAAGTCTCATCTACACTTCGGTGACCTCTCAATATTTTGTTTGCAAAGATCCGTTCGCTGAACAATGCCACCCATTGGGGTACACAACTCCCTTGGAGGCGCAGGAGCAGACAAGTGACAAGGCACATCGAGGATGTCAGGTCACCCATCGAAGACTCCTGGTACAACCAATCCTGTAAAATTTATATTTCAAATACCTGTAAAATGTTTCCTCAGCAATTTGAGCGATAAGACTCGTTGAGCAAAATATAAACACCATTTTGCATGGTTGTCTCATTGTCCTTCTTGGCACATATTCTATTTTCTCCCTCTTGTGAAACTGTTCGGTACATTACGATGCAACCGGCTAGTAGACCGAGGGCTCGAGTTTAAAAAAATCGCCTTATTCACAATTGATTATGCGCTCGGCGTCTTGGAATTCACTTCATATGCATTGGTTCCAAACTATGTCTTGGGTTGATAGTTGGGTTTCCCTGCTCCTGTGCTTGCCCCTTTACGTTTGGCTCGTTCGGCTAAAACGGCAAAGGGAGTACCTCTGCGATTGTTTTCGCAGCTATCCTGGTAAAGCACCTGAGGGGAGAAAGCCGAAAACTGACTGTCATGGTATGCGAGAACCAGTCTGTGAATCCGAGTCTAAGTGTGACACTAAAGACCTCGTCAGAGGTTATTCTGTGTCATACGAGGGGTTTGCTATTCGTACAAACCATGTGATACAGGCTTTAGCCACAGTTTATTTGAACATCACGAATCACCGGGGGCTAGTCACTAGCCCCCGCAATCCTTTTTCGCGCCCCTACAACTAAGTGAAAGAAATAAAGCATTATGGTTTGATTGCCTGGTCACCCGCACACTACCGCCTTCAGGTACCGATAGCTCGGCTAAGGGTTATATTGCTTAAGTAGAGACATCCCTCGTAGCATCTACATGGGGGCTGAAGCCGACGACTCGCAGATTTTAGTTTCCACGGCCACACAGGAGTTATAAGGAATGCAAAACATTAAAAAACTTGATAAACCATGCATCATAACCATTAAACGTTAAAAGTTCTTTGGACATATTACAACACATCTACTCATAGATGTTTTCTTTGGAACACTGAGCCGCTATTGCTCGTGCACCCTCCATCACTACGGAGAAGTATCGCTCAGGGCACGTATGATCCTTTCCAGGTGGTGGAGGAGCGGTGGCTAACCTTGTCAGATCAAGACCCGACCAGTGCACCTTGGCTCTTGCAAAGGCCACCCGAGCTCCCTCGATATAGGAGGAACTCCTTAGTGTGTCGATCCGAGGCGAGGCGTCGCTTAGCTTGCGCACTAGGCCAAAGGAGCTGCTCGGCAATGGATCATCGGTCCATAGCCGGATATAGAGATCCTTCATGGCTGGCTCCGCCATCTGGTGCAGTTCCATTGACTGCTTCAGCTCCTCGACGAGAAGAGGAGAGCGCTCGGAGGCTTCGAATTGCTCCCAAAACAGTCGAGCTTCATCTCCCTCTCCCCGCGAAGCATAGAACTGGTTCGCGTCTGATGTGTTCTTCTAGAGGTCGGAGCAGGCGCCTGAGGAATGCGACACCTGGGTAAGCAACTGAAACTTTCTATCCCCAAAGACACACTGCAGTAAATATGTCTTACCATCCGTGATAATCTTTGCTTGGTAGACTTGCTCTTCAACGAACCGCCTATCCACCCGCTCCTTTTGGAGATCGGATTTCAGGGTGGATAGTTTGGCGGCCTACTCCTTTCCTTTGCGCTCGAGGTCCTCGCACTTCTGGCCGGCGTCCTTGAGCTCTTGCTAGATTTCCTCCACCCAAGCTTCATGCTTGGCGCTCGTGTCTTTTAGAGCTGAAAGTGCGGAAGCTGCTTGTTCGGCCGCCGCCTTCTTGGCCATAGACTCTTGCTTAGCCTTCTGAATCTCGGACTTGAGCTTCTCAATTTCCTTCACCGAGGTTGTGCAAGTGTCAAAGATGTAACCATGATGCGCCAATAATGCAATCTAGCGATGATTTTTTTTGATATTATAATTCGGCTTACCTTGCGCCTCGTCGAATTCAGAGCGTCAAGTTCATCCTCGGAGCTCTTGAGCTTCCGATTTAGCTCATCTAGTTTTGTGGCATTAGCAGTCACCACCGATGACGAAGCCTACAAATAACAAACCACTAGTAGGTTACATGGGTTCAACGCTCTGAATTGTCATGAGTATGATCCTATGTTCGGTCCTCTTAAGGGTTGTTAGGACATTCCAAATAGATGTGCTTTCATACATTGTCCGGACAAAGTTTATGATTGATCCCGGGGTGAGTTTTTTCTAAACTCACCTAGGGCTCGGGGGCTGCCATATATATAATGATAACACAAAGAAAGTAATATTTCACAAATAGACCATTACGTGGCTCACCTCAAAGCCCGTCAGGAGACCATTGAAGGCCTCCTTCAGTCCGCTATCAACGGACTGAATGCTCTGCAATACCGCACCCATAAGGGTGCGATTCTCCTTGGACATAGAGGCGCTCGATAGAGCCTCCCACATAACCGGCCACCAATTGGTCGGTGGCACTGGTGGTGATCAGTTAATCCGATCTCCAATTGGGGATTGAACCTGTGTCTCCGGAGGCATGGTGCACTCCGGAGATGACTTTGGAGGGGACTGAACATCCCCTCGTCCGGCGTCCTTAGTATCTGGGCGGGGATCTTCCCCCAGTCTTCGATGGTTAACACTTTAGCCTTGACCATGACATTGTCTCTCCCACCACAGGTGTTTGGATCCGTAGGAGCCTGCTGGGATAATACCTCCGCGGCATCCTTCGCGGATCCTGGAGGAGTGGGGTGAGACGCGGTCCTGCTCTCCGCTAGCTCGGTTGGCGGGGTCTTCCCGTCCAAAACTTGGTCGGTGGGGAGGATGCGTGGTGGGCTGCAAATCAATGGGCACTCACATGATTTTAACATAAAAAAACTTAGCATTAACAACGTAGTAAGTCTTTGGATCCTTAGATTCGAGCTGGGGGCTTGACCCTTAGGTTTCTTTTTGGAACCTTCTCGAAGTCCTCAGACTCGGTATCTAAGTCTGAACTATCGATGGATAGAATGAACTACGTCGGATGCGCTTTCTTCGGGGCAGGAGGAGGTACCTCCTTTGTGGTGTCCGATGACGTCGCCCTCTTTATTGCGAGGGGGAATTGCCTTCCCCCTCTTCATCATGCTCCTTCTCCTCCTGATTTGAGGAGGCATGGGTTTCTCCAGACACAGCGTCTAGCTGGACCTTGATGCGGAGGCCTCCTCGGCCTTTCCGCTTCTTATTCTCCTTCTTTTCTTGTGCCATGTAAGGCGCCACAACGAGCATCTCCGACAGCAGCTTGGACCTTGGGTCTTCGGGCTATGGTGTCGGGTAGTTGATGCTCATGGCTTAGCTCAGCCACTTCTGCAAAGGTGATTGGAAAGTGCTTAGATTTTCTTTTGAAAAACAAGGTCGATCAAACTAAACTATGTTATACCTGGTATGGAGGGTTGTCAGCGTGTAGACCCTGGTCCTCCTCCTCGGCTGGCCAGTTCTCCCGCGCCTTGAATAGAGCTTTCCACATCTTCTCCCGCATGGTGTGGAAGAGCCGACGAATAGTAGGCTCATCATCAAGCCGATAATAAGCCCACATGGGAGAGACTTGGCGCTGGCAGGGGAGGATGCGCCACCGAAGCATAATCTGGACCATGTTGGCCAGCTCGATCTCGCCTTTGATCACTCAGGCGATTTGCCTCTGCAGGTTGTCCACCTCTGTGTCCGACCCCTAGTTGAGGCCCTTTCGGAGCCATCAAGTCAATCTGGTGGGGGGACCGGACCTGAATTCCGCCGGAGCAGCTCGCCTTCGTCCCTTGGCTCGGTGATATAAAATCACTCTTTTTGCCAGATCTTGATGGTGTCGATGAAGGTGCCAGATGGCCATCCGACACGGCGGAGTTTGCTGAGGGCTTCCCTGCCACAGTCTGCGTGTTCGCCTGCGACACACTTCGGCTTGATATTGAATATCTTGAGCCATAGTCCAAAGTGTGGTTCGACCCGTAAGAATACCTCGCAGGCGATGATGAAGGCCGATATATGCATGAAGGAGTTCAGCAGGAGGTCGTGGATGTCGAGTCCTTAGAAGAACATGAGGCCCCTGACGAAGTCGTGGAGCAGGAAGCTCAGTCCCTGGATGAAGTGGGGGATGAACACCACCCTCTCGCCTAGCTTGGAAGTGGGAACCACCTAGCCCTTCTCCGGCACGCGGTGGTAGATGTTGGCTAGGAGGTAGTAGGTGTCCTTCCGGTCTCGGATATCTTGGTCTGTGATCGTGGAGGCCTCCTACTTGCTGTTGTAACGAGAACCCGCCATGGCCAAGCTTGGAGGGGGAGGAGTGGAAAAACTAGATCTGGGCTCTGGAAGCTTAGGAGATTGAGGAAGTAGAGATTGCGAATGGAAGGTGTTGGGGGTATGACCCGCCCCGGAGGCTCCGGGTCATGTTGCTGGCTCGTGAGCCGGCCCAAAGGTGAGCCGTAAGACTGGTGGCCCAGCGAGGTAGGCGGCTCAAGGTGTGGTACGTACAACAGCCCGGACGGAGAAGACCCGGGCGTGCAAGCCGACTCGCAGACGGCTTGGACAAGAAGATAGAGAAAGACTCGGTTATCAATTGTAACGAACCGGTGGTCCTGACCTCTTATATGAAGGCAGAGCCGGGGCGATTTAGAGGAGAGGCAATCGAGAACTAGGTCAAGCTTTTAGCTCCTTGTAATCGATACGCAAGCAATACAAACACAAGAAGGACATAGGCTATTACCTCGATTCGTGGGGCCGAACCTGGGTAAATCCGTGTCTTTCGTCCCGACTAACCCCTTTGAGTCCACCCCGTTAGCGATGGCCTCGAACCTAAGTCCGTTCACCCGGACATCTGCCGTGATAAAACCACGACAGTTGGCGCCCACCGTGGGGCTAGCTCTTGGTGGTGTTGAGTTCTCAAAGGGCTCTCTCCCAGGGCTCGAAGGATACGCTGTTGGAAGGATGAGCAAGAGTCACTGCGGCCGGCTCTACATCGACGATGCCGGCTGGGGGCTTGATGCTGGCTCTGTGGAGTATGGATCCCGGGTTCCGTTCAGCGGGATCCAGGTTTTCATCGGAAAGGTTGGTGGATCTACACCCGGGCCGGACGTCTGCACCAACATCGTCGAGCCGGCTCGGCATCTCCAATCTACGCGTGTTACGCAGCGTGCCCGTGCCCGTCCGGGTCAAAAGCACGTTCTTGTGGGCTTCACTCAAGGCATCGACCTAGAAGCGTCCGGGTCACAGGGAACTCTCGTTTGCTCGGAAGATGAGTCCTCCAGTGGGGAGACAGAATCAGTATATCGGTTCAGCAACGGTGGCCTTGGGGGCTACTACAACAACTATTCTGAGGTAGAGGGCGTTGAGACGAATGCTCTGAGCCCCCCGGTTCATGCGTTGGTGTTCATGGCAGGATCGGCTTCAGCCGCCGTTGACACGGCTGCGGGAGCCGCCGCAGCGGGTGATAGCCCGCCGCCGCCGGCTCAGGTTCTAGTGGAATTGATGGACGAACTCACAGCTCTCATGGCCACAGAGTAACATCGGACGATCAAGCAGCCAGGAATGTAGAGGTGGCACGGATCAAGGGTCGGATGGCAGAGGAACGGCAAAGGATGACCGAGCTGAAGACCCAGATGGAGGAAGTAGTGGAGCGTATCAAGGCTGATGCTTTCCGACTAGAGCTAGAGCAGAGGTCAACGGGCGCGGTGCACCGGAGGAGGCATCAATCCCGTCTACCAGAATGTTACGAAGCGAGGAACCTTTTTAACACCCCTGGTGCGGGGCGGGTTACGGGCGCACCGGAGAGCCGCCCGATGGAGCGCCCGGTGACTCATCCACCCCAGCATAACCAAATCTCACCTAGGGCTTTTCCAACACCGGCGGGTCACTACTCTAACCCGGCCGAGAACATGGTGGCAGCGGCCGCCCGGCTTGAGACGATTCCCATCCCAGATGAGGCACCCTTTGCGGAGGATGCGCGGAACGCCATTGGATATTTATAGACGGCCATGGCCCAGCAAGAGAAGTATGCTCACAGCCGGAGCCGGGTTCACTCCACCCCCTCCCCAGTCGAAGTTTCAGCTGGCGCTACGAGTCATCGGCGTATTCCAGCAGTCACCCACGTCTCGGACCACCGGAGGACAATAGGTCGGCTCTAGATGCACAAGACCTCATGGACCAGGCGAGAGACATGCGAGAGGCAGAGATAGCGGCAACCCGTCCAGAGCCGGTGCTTTCCATGTCAATGGGAGTAGTTAGTACCAGAGCCGTAGGGGTGCCATGTTTAACTCCGGCTCTAAGGAGTGAACGGCTACCGAAAGACTTTAAAGGGCCTCGAAAGGTTCCAAATTACATAGCTGATCTACCCCTGAGGCGTGGGTTGAAAGTTATGAACTGGCCATGGAGATGCTGGATGTCAGTGAGGCGGTATGCACAAATATTTCATCATGATGCTTGAGGGTCCGGCCCGTACATGGCTGAAAGGTCTGTCGCCTAACACGATAAGCTCATGGGCGGAGCTGAGAGCAAAGTTTATTAAGAATTTCCAGGGGACCTGTAAGCAGTCTATGACCATTGTCGATTTGGACCACTGTGTTCAACAGGAGAATGAGTCGGCCCATCATTGGGTCCGGCGGGTGTCGACCATTGTTCACTCTTTAGAGCAGATCACAGCGGCTTAAGCGGTGCTCATTTGAGAGAAGAACTGTCATTTCGTTCCATTAAAGCAGAAGCTTGGTCGGCTAAAGCGCACGTGTTAGGATATGGGAGAGCTCATGACGACCTTGACGAAGTATGCCGACTCAGATAACACCAAGGATCCAGGCTCGGATGATGAGAAAGCCAATCAAGGGAAGAAAAACAATCAAGGAAAAGGTTTTGTGAACAATGGGAATCAGAATAAGCGGAAGAGTGCTGATAGCGGATCTGAGCTAGTTGCAAATACCAACACAAGACAGAACCATCCCAAGGGGGGTGGAAAATTCAGGCCAAGGAACAGAGGCCCTTTTAATTTAGAGGAGGCGCTTAGGAAGCCTTGTCCGGAGTAGAGCACGCCTGACAAGCCGGCGTTGCATGCGTGGGGTGATTTCTTTATCATGCAGAGATTCAAAAACCAGCATTCCCAACCGCGTAATAACCAGGGCGGTGGCCCGCCTGGCGGCTCAGGGCACGGCAGGTCAGGGGCTGGATTCGGCGCTGGCGGTTCAGGAAACGGGCATCCGGGTCAGAATAACCAAGGGGGGCACCAATAGCATCGTGGCAACAACGGCAATAACAACAATCAGCAGCAGTGCAATCAGTACGGGTTTCAGAGTAACCCGAAGCAGCTGAGTTCCGGGCAGTATCACGTATTCATGACCGGTCACAATAAACGAGAAGAGAAGTTGTAGAGGTGAGCGGTTAATGCGGTTGCTCCGGCTCTCCCGCGATATTTGCCCTGGTCTGAATATGACATAATGTGGAGCCGGGAGGATCACCCGCCACGGGTAGATGACCCGGGCCGGCTGGCTCTAGTTGTGGCCCCTCAGGTGAATGTCTATATGGTGAACAAAGTGCTTATTGATGGAGGTAGCAACATCAACATCCTTTACTATGACACTTTCCGGCGGATGAAGTTGCTTGACAAGGATCTTAAACCTTCCTCCACCGTCTTTCATGGTGTGGTCCCGGGTAAATCAGCATACCCGGTGGGCTGGATCTCATTGGAAGTAGCTTTTGGTGATGAGTATAATTACAGGGTGGAGCCCCTGTGGTTCGAGGTGGTCAAAATCAAAAGTCCCTATAATGCGCTATTTGGGAGGCCGGCTTATGTTAAATTTATGGCTAGGCCCTACTATGTTTATTTGCAACTCAAAATGCCCGGCGTAAATGGCACAATTACCGTTCACGGTAACAGGAAAACGGCTCTTGAGTGTGAGGAAGGAGATGCGGCTTATGCAGAGTCTAGTTGTGCTCAGGAGGAGCTGAAATTTTACAAAGAGAACGTTGATCCGGAGGATATGACCCCGCTAAAGAAGCCTACGACAGAACTTGAGCCGCCACTCAAGTTTTCAGCGGATGATACCAAGGCAGTAGATTTCAATTCGGGCGACTCATCCAAGCAGTTCATCATTGGGGCTCACATGGATCCCAAATAGGAAAGCGCGCTCATCGAATTCATCTGTGAGAATCGGGACATCTTTGCATGGAAGCCTTCTGACATGCTAGGTGTACCGAGAGAGTCTACTGAGCACAATCTTAATGTGGATCCGAAGTTTAAGCCGATCAAAAAGTTTCTAGGACGGTTCAACGAAGAGAGACGTAAAGCTATTGGGGAGGAAGTTGCCCGGCTCTTGGCTACAGGCTGTATAGTGGAAGTTTTTCACCCTGAGTGGTTGGCTAACCCGGTGCTAGTGCTAAAAAAGAACGGCACGTGGCGTATGTGCATAGATTACACGGACCTTAACAAGGCTTGCCCGGCTGACCCTTTTGCACTCCCTCGTACCGATCAAATTATTGATGCAACAGCCGGATGTGAAAGTTTATGCTTCCTGGATGCATATTCAAGATATCATCAGCTTAAGATGGCAACGAAAGATCAGGAGAAGACGGCGATTATTACACCTTTTGGGGCATTCTGCTACGTCTACATGCCTTTCGGGCTCAAGAGTGCCCAGGCGACTTACCAACGCTGTGTGCAGAATTGCCTCCACAATCAGATTGGCCGAAATGTTCATGCTTACGTAGACGACATAGTGGTTAAATCCAGAAAGAAGGAAACTCTTTTAGAGGATTTGAAAGAAACCTTTGACAATCTCCGGGTCTACAAGATGATGCTTAACCCGAAGAAGTGTGTCTTTGGTGTTCCAGCAGGAAAGCTTTTGGGTTTCTTGGTCTCAGAGCAGGGCATCGAGGCTAACCCGGATAAAATCAAGGCTATCACTTCTTTGGGGGAGCCGACGTGCATTAATGATGTTCAGCGCCTTGCAGGACGGATTGCTGCGTTGATCCGCTTCATAAGCCGGCTTGGGGAGAAAGCCATTCCCTTATACCAGATGATGAAGAAGACAAACAAGTTTAAGTGGAGCGCAGCAGCGGCCGAAGCACTTGAAGCTCTTAAAAAGCAGTTGACTGAGCCGCCAATGTTAGGTGCTCCGGTTGAGAAAGAGCCATTACTCCTTTATGTGGCGGCTAACAACAGAACGGTCAGTGTAGCAATTGTGGTTGAGCGCAAGGAGGCAGGGAAGGAGTATCCTGTGCAAAGGCCGGTTTATTACATTAGTGAAGTTTTGGGAGAGTCTAAGCAGAGGTATCCGCATTGGCAGAAGTTAGTATACGGAGTTTTCATGGCCAATCGCAAGTTAAAACATTACTTTTTGGGGCACCAAATAACAGTGGTCAGTTCTGCCCCATTGGGGGATATCATTCAAAATAGAGAAGCTACAGGGAGGATTGCCAAGTGGGCCTTAGAGCTGAGTCCTCTTAGCATCAAGTATGTTCCTCGTACAGCAATTAAGTCTCAAGCTTTGTTGGATTTCATAAATGATTGGACTGAATGTCAAGTCCCCAAACAAAAGCCGGATAACACGTATTGGACTATACACTTTGATGGATCCAAGCAGCTAGAGGGGTCCGGTGCAGGAGTTGTTCTCACCTCCCCCAAGGGTGACAAGTTTTGTTATGTGCTCCGGTTAATGTTCCCTTGTACTAATAATGCAGCTGAGTATGAAGCACTACTCCATGGTCTCAGAGTCTCTAAATAAATGAATTTAAGTCGGGTTAGGTGTTTAGGCGACTCAGATCTGGTGGCTCAGCAAGTTTCAGGCACTTGGGACTCCAAGGATCCGCGGATGGCGGCTTATCGACAGGCGGTTGATATCATTGCCGGTCACTTCAAGGGGTACCAGGTGGATCACATTAATCGTTGCAGGAATGAGGCGGCTGATGCTTTGTCAAGGTTAGGCTCTCAACGAAAGCCGGTAAAACCTAATGTTTTTCTAGATGTATTGCATCATCCGACTGTTAAGATACCCTTTGAGGAGGATCTGGCTATTCCTGACCCGAAGGCGGAATTGGTGGCGGCTCTGCATGCTACCCCATACTGGACTATTCCTTATTTGGCGTATCTGACACGCGGCGAGTTACCTCAAGAGGAGGATTTGGCCAGGAAGATCACTCGGCATTCTAAGTCTATGACGATTATCAATGGTGAGTTACATAAGTGTAGCGTGACGGGTGTCTTTCAGCGCTGCATCTCACCAGAGGAGGGCCGGAAAATATTGAGTGAAATTCATGCTGGCGACTGTGGACATCACGCCGGGTCAAAATCTTTAGTGGCCAAAGCTTTTCGACATGGGTTTTTCTGGTTGACGGCTCACAAGGATGCAGAATACTTAGTCCGTAAGTGTGACGGCTGTCAGAAGTTCGGCCGGCGCGCTCACGTTCCGGCTCAAGAGTTGAGGATGATACCAATCACTTGGCCGTTTGCGGTCTGGGGGCTCGATATGGTAGGACCTTTCAAGCGATCCAAGGATAAGAAAACGCACCTTCTGGTGGCGATTGATAAATTTACTAAGTGGGTAGAGGCAGAGCCGGTCAGCAAATGTGACGTGGCTATAGCGGTTCAATTTATTAAGAAGCTGATCTATCGCTTTGGTTATCGGCACAGTATCATTACGAACAATGGAACAAATCTATCCAAAGGAGCTATGAAAGCGTTCTGTGAGAAGGAGCATATCCGGCTTGACGTTGCGGCCGTGGCACATCCACAGTCTAATGGTCAGGCGGAATGAGCCAATCAGGAAATCTTAAGAGGAGTCAAACCACGGCTCATGGTCCGTTTGAAGCGGACACCCGGATGTTGGGTTGAGGAATTGCCCTCCGTCTTATGGAGCATCAGAACTACCCCTAACAGGTCTATAGGTTTCACGCCTTTCTTCATGGTGTATGGTCCTGAGGTGGTTCTACCCAGCGATGTTGGGCATGACTCACCAAGGGTGGAGGCTTATGTTGAGACGGACAATGAGGTAGCACGCCAAGATGCGCTGGACGCCTTGGATGAAGCACGAGAGTTAGCAGCAGCCAGGTCGGCAATTTATCAACAAGACCTGCGACGCTATCATAGCCGCAGGGTAAAGACCCGGACGTTCCAGGAAGGTGATTGGGTGCTCCAGTTGATTCAAGACCAATCCGGAATGCATAAGTTATCTCCACCATGGGAGGGGCCTTTTGTGATCAGCGGGAACCTTAACAATGGGTCGTATTATCTCATTGATGTCAGAGATGAGTCAGAAACCGTGGGTCAAGAGACGTTGCGACCATGGAATATCGCACTTCTGCGACCATACTTTACTTAGCAGGCGTTGGAAGTCGCTATCATCTATCATGCTTACATGAATAAAAGCTAGCATCCCCGCAAAAGACTGGGCCTCTGCTCTTATGTATACCTTTGTGCAATCAAGATACAATTTTCTGGCTCAAAAATTTGAGTTGAAGTGGTTTGTTCGCTGTCAAAACGGCTGGTCTATCATCCAGCTTTATGCCTCATCAAGCGCTGTAGCAGGGAGGCTTCTTGCCTTCGGGTATAGCTCACATATCCCCTGCACAGTCGGCTTTTACGCCGATGCAAGGAGGCTTCTTGCCTTCGGGTATAGCTTACTTCTGCCTTGCACAGCCGACGATATGCCCAATTAAGCACTATTGCAAAGAGCTTCTTGCCTTCGGGTATAGCTTACTTCTCCTTTGCACAGCCAGCTGTCATTAAACTGTTGCAAGGAGGCTTCTTGCCTCTGGGTATAGCTCACTTCTCCCTTGCACAGTTGGCTTTATGCCTAGTTTGGTTACATTAAGCGCTGTTGTTGATGGGGGCTTCTTACCTTTGGTATAGCTTACAGGACCCTAGGACAATAGCGTGTACACCAAATTCTAGTTGCTTATCAACTGCGGCCATCGAAGGGGGCTTCTTACCGACGGGTATCGCTTATCTCACCCTAATGGCTAGCTTTATGCCACTTCTGGTTTCTTATTAACCGCGGTAGTCGAATGGGGCTTCTTACCGACGGGTTTTCTTATCTCACCCTAACAACCGGCGTTTACGCCAAAATTCAGTTGCTTATCAACTGTAGCTGTTGAAAGAGGCTTCTTGCCTTCGGGTATAGCTTACTTCTCCTTTCAAACAGCCGGCTTTATGCCGTCTCAGGCTAATTATTAGCCGCGGTTGTCGATGGAGGCTTCTTGCCTTGGGGTATAGCTTACATCTCCCATCGACAATCGGCGTTCACTGTACTCTTACCAGTCAATCTCACCTAGAGACCCTGAGCCGGTTCAAGAAATTGACGGCCAATCTCGCCTAGAGAGCCTGAGCCGGTTCAAGAAATTGACGGCCAATCTCGCCTAGGGACCCTGAGCCGGTTCAAATAATTGACGGCCAATCTCGAGAGAGACCCTGAACTGTTATGAGTTTAACCGTTCGAATCTACGCAGAAGAGCCGTCATATGAGCTTTTTGAGGAAGGAAAGATCATCATCACGTATTGTATCATGCCGGCTAATCAAGTCGGGTCAGAGCTAGGCAATTACAAATCCCAGGTGGCTACAAGCAGAACTACCCGGCACTTGGGGGCTACACAGCCGCAATTCTCCTCAAAAGTTTTGGTTCATCAATAGCCGCAGTTGTCGATAGAGGCTTCTTACCATCAGGTATAGCTTACATTATCCTAAAGAGAACCGGCTCCTTAATGACTTCGTCCGACAAGAGCCGAAGCCATGTTGCTCCGGTCGACAAAATTCAAGGTTTCAAAGAGATTATCCGGCTCTAATATTCTGGAGAAAGGAATGGCGTCTTCAAAGATAGACACCCCTCATCAGAAAATCTCAAGGTTTATCCATGAAGAGCCGGCAACACATTAAATTGAAACATAGAGAGAAGGAATGTGCACACAAAGAGGTGCAAATATATATAGTCGCCAAGCGACAGAGTCATGTTTACTCTATTACAAAAACTATTCTCAGAAGGAGAAAAAGCATTGTCAACTGCCCACGGCGGGTCATTACATGAGTTTGTGCTCAGAAAGTTTAAGAGAATAAATTCAGTTATCAGCCGGCTCATCCTGCTGTGGGTCTTCTGCTGGCTTTATCTAGAGATTTCCCAAGTCCCAATGACAGTCAGCCAGAGCAGCAAAAGACCCTTCAAGGAACGGAGACGCGTCAAGCTCACAAGGAAAGAGATCCTTACTGCGGGCGGGTGTCAGATCTTTCCACTTGTAGAGAGGCCCGCGGATTCTGATCTCCTTTGCGTCATAAGCCGCTTGATAGGTGATCATGTCAACTTCATCCGCCAGAATAGAGGCCAGATAGCGCGACTCTTTGACACACCGGGTGTAATCTTCTTCGGTGAATTCTGAGACGTCATCTCTTTTAGATGCATAACCATCCATCATTTCAGCCGGCGTTAGCTCGGGGGTGAAGGCCAGAGCCCGGCTCAATCCAGCGACGGCTCCTTGGTGGAAGGCGGACTTCTTTAGCTCTTCTATCTACTTGGGCATTGTGGAGAAGAGTTCCAGGACCCCTTTCAGAGCAGTGGGGATCTTCTCCTTATATTGCACGCTCTTGATCGTGAAGATGGCGCCACAGTATAACTGTTCCGCAAAAGTGTAAATGTCGTTTAGTGGCAGAAGGCTATCAGAAGCCAACTGTCGGCTCCTGGGACCTAGATAAGTCAGATAAAGTTAATGAGTCGCTAGTCTTTCACTAGCAATGTTAAACAGTACAAAGTAAAACAGAAACTTACCAAATAGGGCAGCTGACATCTTCGCGATGTGCTGCTTTAGGCCTTGAAGTTCCTCCGCCACAGCTGTAAGCCGCTGCTCGGCGTCGTCCGCCCGTTTGGTCAGAGCGGCCTTTTCAGATTCAGCTGTCTCTTTTAAAGAGGTAAGCTCAGCAGTGACATTGGCCAGCTCCTCAGAGAGAAGCCGCCACTTTTCGTCAGCAATGCTTCAGGCCTCTTGCTGAGCTGCCAGGTTGGCCCTCAGATCCGTCAACTAAGACCCGGCTCAATTCAAAGCTTCCTATAATACATCAAAACACAGGATAAGCCGCCAAAATGCAGGACAAGTGTTAAAAGCAAATACAAGTCTCAAACAGATTGCAAGCAATATATTTGACACTTGGGGGCTAATGTATATTTGGTATTTCAGTATGCAATGCAATTCCGGTTTATCTCCTTCGAAGCTAATCCGGAACTTGGGGGCTACACTATGGCTCGTCAATGTACTAATAATGGAAGCACCGACTCAACTTGATCAAGTTTGAGCCGGCCCTTGGGGGCTACAATTAGATCTTCAAGCTGTCTACATTAAAGACCCGGCTCAAATATAATCTGACACGGCCCTTGGGGGCTACGATTGGCGGTTCACTTTATTTACAGTACAAAGCTAAAGCAACTTTAAGGGAATTTGAGAATATCTACAGAGGTCACAGAAAGACCCGGCTCAACGATTCAGTACGTTAAGCCGGCTCTTGGGGGCTAAGTAAAGATATAGTAAGAAGGAAAAGTACCTCATATTTCGTCTTTATGGAAGAGATCAACTGAAGTTCCAGATCCCGGCTGGTGGTAACCCGGTTTATATACCCGGCGTGTAGCTCTTCCACTGTCATCTTCTCGCACGAAGAGTCAAAATTCAGTTTCTTCGAGGCTTCAGCCGGCTCTGTATGTTTGGTCAACACATGAGCCGGAGGCGTTTGAGGACCAGACCCGGTGATAACAACATCCAGAGTGTCAGGGGTCTTGGCAGGAGTCGCCGGCTTTGAAGGAGCCCTTGGAGGGCTCTCCATGATGACATCTTCAGCGGTCGGCTCCGTGGAGGCAGCCGGCGGGTTTTCTTCTAGTTGAGTCTCCTCCGGTTGTTCGGGCTCCGACTCTTCGATAACTAGTCCGGAGGAGGGCTTGTTGGTCTTGCGACGTTTAGCTTGAGCACTGCGAAAAATAAGGTTTAAGCAGTTGAAGATGTTGCTATCATATAAACAGCCAGATATCCAGATATCATAGTAAGGAATGCTTACAGCAGATTAATCTTGGGCGGTGGTATGATTGACTCCGAGGAGTCGCCAGAGGAAGGAGATTTCTACAAAGAATAAAATAGAAAGGTGAAGAGAGTATCAAGTTTACGAAGGAAAGACAAAGGAAAAGAAGATATTTAAACCTCGGCGGGGCGTTTCTTTGGAGCCGGAGAGTTTGGCAGCCCGGACATGAGCTCAGTAGAGCCGGTGCTTTGAGTCTGTCGGCGCTCGACTTGCTGTTGCTTTTTTAAGAGAAAATCGGGAGCTAGATAAGCAAGAGGGTGAGAAAAGAGGAACTTCTCTGATAACCCACCGCGGCTTTCGGGGGACGAAACATTCTGAGCCGAAAGAAAAGTAATTTACCTCAGGAGCATTGGCACGGCTGGTTTCCACTTCATCCTGCGAGTAAAGTAAGTATTAATAAAGCAGGAAGGTAAAAGATCAAGCAAGACAGTTAAAACTTTACCTCTGAGCTGGATGATGGTGGCGGGTCAAGCAAATTATCTTGCGGGGCATATTTTGTAGCCTTCTTAATTGCGACCTTCTTCCTCGATTTTCTCGGAGGGGCAACATATTCCTTCTTCCAGAAGTCTGAGTCGTCCTATAAGAATGACCCGGAGAGTGAATATCAAATGAACAAAGTGCAAACAACGTCTAAGAGACGGATGGGAAGAGATTAACTTACATCGGGGGCCGGATTGTTGGCGCTAAAAGGCGCCAGGCAAATTTTGCTACATGATACGAAAGCTTCATGGACAAGGCTCCGGATGGCGAGGGTAATGTCATTTTCTATCAATGTGGATCGGCTGAAGCATAATGAGCTATCATACTTGCCTTTATATTCGCACATGAGTCGGCTTCTATGTCTCAAAGGCATAATCCGCCACGAACTCCAGCAGCGGATCAGGTCCAGCCCGATTAAGCCGTTGGCCATGAGAGCCTTGATTTTGGCATGGGCCGGCTCATATCTTGCGCGTTTTGAAGCTGATAGCCGGCCAGGAAGCTCTGATGTTGTTGTGAGCCAGGAAGGACGATAACCCGGCAAAGGACGCTCGTTCTCAGGAGAGGTGTCCTTGCAATAGAACCAGGTCTTGTTCCAGTCCTTGGGGTGACTCGGCATCTGCGTGGCTGGAAAGATGATATCTCTACGCTGTTGGATGGAGATGCCTCCAAGCTCTAGGCTCGGACCGACTTTCACTTCAGTTTGCCGGTTAGCATAAAAGAACTCCCGAAAGAACCCCACAAACGGCTTGATTTGAAGATAAGCTTCACAGAGCACTTGGAAGTTGCATATGTTTGAGACGGAGTTGGGGGGCAAGTCTTGCGGGTGAAGCTTATAACAGTGAAGGACGTCCCGAAAGAATTTTGAGCTGGGAGGCACGAACCCTCGTTCAATATGGTCAGAAAAGACCACCACTTCACCTTCTTAAGGATTGGGCCATGTCTCATCACCCGGGCCCCGCCAGCTAATGACTTCCTTGGGAGGAAGAGTACCCGCGTGAACAAAATCCGACAAAAAGTCCTCTGTGATGCACGACCCAACCTAGTTGCATGAGTTGGACGCACGAGACATATTGACGGCTTAAGTGCTATGCAAGATAAAAGGCGCGATGAGTTAAAGCGCAAGCAAATATTTTTGACGGCTTAAAGGTTTAAGGGCTCTACGGATAAGGTGGAAGACCCGGTTGATTGGAGCCGGAGAGGCTTAGCGGCTCAACAGAGGAAAGGAAGATTGAAAATTGGCTAAGTCCTAAAAATAGATCCCGCAAAATATTACTATGTCTACGGATCTACAAAAGCAGAGAAAATAAATTTTAACCTGACCTAGTGATGAATAGCGAAGGAAAAAAGGAAACGAACTGGAGCCATCATGGCCCACGCATTACGTGCGGTCGGCCCGCACGCGGCAGCGGAGCAAGAGCGCGTTCTAAAGGTATTAGCGGTGTCGAGATACACTCGCGATGGCGGTGCCGGAGCCCGAGCGGCAGCGATGGAGCCCCCGGTGAAAACCCTACTACGGCGGCGGGTATCTATGGAATAGGATAACTCACCGGAGATGGAGCGGCGGAGGCGGACGAATCTATGGTACGTTCATGGTGATGCAGCGGCCAGGTTGGGGACGACGTACAGACGGTGCCGGAGCAGAGCTCGAAGACGCTGGGGCGGCGATAGGAAGAAGACGAAGAAGAAGAGGCACGAGCGGGAGGATGGGATACCCCGACCCGCACGGGTCATATTTAAAAGGGGGTTAAGGAAGGCGTGAAAATCTAGGCAATGACACCGTTTGGCCGAGGCAGACGCCTCGATTTTCGGGATGGCAGTTAATGAAAGATTTCGTGATACGTCACCAGATCTCATGACGTCACGCCGGGTCATTTCCGGGCGACTCGCCAAAAGTGGAAGAGAAGGATAAAGTGAGCAAGCTCAATTCAACCTGGGGCCTAATGTTGGGGGTATGACCCACCCCGGAGGCTCCAGGTCATGTTGCTGGCTCGTGAGCTGGCCCAAAGGTGAGCCGTAAGACTGGTGCCCAGGAAGGTAGGCGGCTCAAGGTGTGGGCAGTACAACGGCCAGGACGGAGAAGACCCGAGCGTGCAAGCCGACTCGCAGATGCCTTGGACGAGAAAATAGAGAAAGACTCGGTTAGCAATTGTAACGAACCGGTGGTCCTGACCTCTTATATGAAGGCAGACCCATGGCGATTTAGAGGAGAGGCAATCGAGAACTAGGTCAAGCTTTTAGCTCGTTGTAATCGGTACGCAAGCAATACAAACACAAGCAGGACGTAGGCTATTACCTCGATTCGAGGGGCCGAACCTGGGTAAATCCGTGTCTTTCGTCCCGACTAACCCCTTTGAGTCCACCCCGTTAGCGATGACCTCGAACCTAAGTCCATTCACCCGGACATCCGCCGTGATAAAACCACGACAGAAGGTGTGGTTGTGCCTTGGGGTATTTTCCCTTCTTATGGGCTGGTTTCTGGTTAACCTCCCTCTACTATGCCGCGTATCACTCTGCTTTCCAAGATGTGCATGCCATTATGCACGCATGATGAAACATATCCCTTGTGCACACTGAGCACGATCTGCGCTTTGATGGGTCGTGCTGATGAAAACGGCCTTGAACCACAGTTCGTGTTTTTGCAACTGGTCCAACGGTCATGGTGGGCTGCGACCTTTTGTCAGATAGGTTGTTAGGGAATTCTATTTGATCCTTGACGCTTGGCCTTTGGGGCTAAGTTATTCATGGTGTTTGGGTGATTCACGGATCGGGAAAACTGCACGTCATCGGAGGCCGAACTAAACCCGGCCGATTGCTGATTGAGGAGAAGAACTTGCCTCGCAAGCCAAAGACTTAGATCAACCGAAGATAGATCTAAGAACCTTCGAGTGGGAGGCTAGTTCGGGGGCTACTAAGGGAGTCCTGGTTTCAGGGGTCCTCGGGTGGCCGACCTGTTTCTCATGGGCCACACTATATGTGCCGATTATCGAACATTGGATTAAGCAAAGGCCCTGTCCCCAGGAAGGAAGCTTCGGGAATCATGGCATATCCTCTACGTTTGCAGTAGTGAATAGGCATGTTTATCCCTTCGACATGTAACCGACCATGTGTAAACTCTGGGTACCCTCGGCGACTATATAAGCTGGAGGGTTTTAGGTTTGAGAGAGAACCACTCATCTAGGGTTTAGCTATTCGATCTCGAGGTAGATCAACTCTGTAATCCACATACCATCTATACAATCAAGCAGGGCATAGGGTGTTACCTCCATAGGAGGGCCCGAAGCTGGGTAAACATCGTCTCCTTTGTCTCCTGTTACCATCGATCCTAGTCTCACAGCTCGGGACCCCCTACCCGAGATCCGCCGGTTTTGACACCGACACTAGGGTACTCGGGTCAACTATGCCTCTATGGCTCATCCACAGTCAAATGGACAAGCAGAAGAAGAGAATGGGATGATACTGCAAGGGTTGAAACCCCGAGTGATGAGAGATCTTGAGTATGCCGCAGGAGCCTGGGATGATGAGTTGTCGTATGTCCTATGGGGCATACGAATGACCCCGGATTGCTCCACCAAGCGCACTCCTTTATTCATGGTATACGGGTCCGACGTTGTTTTGCTGAGTGACCTATGTCACAATCCCCCCCCCCCATGAGTGGAATTATACTATGAGGCCGAAGCTGAAGCAGCACGCCAAGATGGTTTAGACATCCTGGAGGAGGACAGAGAGCTAGCCATCATAAGACCGATGCTTTACGAGCAAGATTCGAGGAGTTACCACGATAAGCATGTAAGGGGGCACACCTTCTAGGAAGGTGATCTTGTCCTCTAACTGGATTAGCAGAAGCCCCAAAAGCTGGCACCACCATGGCGAGGACCCTATGCCATCTCCAAAGTCATGCATAATGGATCTTATCGTCTCTACAACTTCAAGAACGGAACACAAGAGCCTCGGACTTGGAACACAGATCTGCTCTACAACTTCTAAACATAGAACATTGTAAATCCTTTTTTCATTTTTCATTTGTGAATGAATCCGAAAGACTTTGGATAAGCAATAAAGCATACTTTTCCATACTTTTTTAAAGTACTACCCTATTTTTCTTTATTCACTATGGTGTATTACTTCCCTTTGCTGCCCCCAATGGGTGAAAGCTTAACTACGAACCTGTTTTCGCCTAAGCGTAAAACTACTCCGAGTGTGGTCCCGATCCACACTCGGGGCTTAGCTGCAAACCTGTCTTCGCCTAAGTATAAAACTACTCGAGTGAGGACATGATCCACACTTTGGGGCTTAGTAGCGGCCCCGTGATCGCTTAAGTGCTGGTATCCTGTGTGCAGGTGCAACCTCCACTCAGATATGAAGATGGACAGGACCATCATTGTTCGCGGGAACTACCTCCATTTTTACCCTTAGCTACGAACCTGTTTTTGCCTAAGTGTAAAATTACTCCAAGTGTGGACCCGATCCACACTCGGGCGCTTAACTGCGAACTTGTCTTCACCTATGTATAAAGCTACTCCGAGTGAGGAAATGATCCACACTCGGGGGCTTAGCTGCGGCCCCGTGATCGCCTAAGTATAAAATTACTCTGAGTGTGGACCTGAACCACAGTCGGGGGCTTAGGTGCGAACCCATCTTTGCTTAAGTATAAAACTACTCTGAGTGTGGACCCGAGTCATGCTCAGGGACTTGGTTGTGACCAGCCGGTCTCCCAAGTACTCTGGTATTCCCTACAAGAGCCAAAACCTTCCGAGTGTTCCTAAACCTTTAAGTCAAACAAAGGCAATCAAACTGCATATGGTTCAAAGCAAAAGAGAAGATAATCGTGGCCATCAGGTCACGTTAAATGTGCGATTACATAAACCACTCGGCATCCCGAGGCAAATTTCATTCGAAGTTTTTATCCAAGGATCACTTGATGGAAGTCGGAACTACTGCATCGGTGAAGGTATTGAGGTCGATGAAGTCCGCAATTTGAGTGGAGGCCTCGAGTAACATGTCCATTAAGTCATTTATCTTGGCGCTCTTCTTGTTGTCGACCTTGAGAAACTTCAGTTTCTCCTTGTCTACGCCCTTACAATGGACGTAGACAAGTGAGAGGGCGATGTCAGCTCCAGCGTGGGCTGCAGACTTTTTCCAAGATTGCACTCGACGAGGGAGGTCTTGCAAATGGTTGATGAGGGCGTCCAAGTCGTTCGAGAACTCCTCTCTGAGGGCGACTTCTTGATCGATGTCCTTGATGGCCATACGCAGGCGTTTGAAGAACATAGCCACCTCAATGATGCGTTCGTGCAGTTGGAGGAGAGCAAGAACCGAGCTATCACGGAGAATTGCCGCGACTAGATCCAGTTCCTTCTCAATCCTAGATGTATCCTCTTCGAAATCCACGCAGAACTCTATTGAGGGGACCAAGTAAAAGAACTATTGGAGGATGAGCAGAGAATCATAAAACTGGAAATACAGTCAGGTCGTCAGCATACCTTTGAGCTTGTCGTTCATTTTGTTGCCAAAGTCTTCAATGAACATCTCCAGCTTGACTCTCTTGGATGACATCTACTTCAACTTTGATTTGGCCTCGGTGGCCTCCTCCGTGGATTTCTTGGCAATGGACTCTAGCTTCTTCTTCTGCTCCTCCCACTTCTCGAGAGACTTCAATTTCTCCTCGGGCACTTTCATCTTCCGATTGGCCTCCTTCTAAGCGGACGCCAACTCGGTGTCTTTCTTCTCTAGGGACTCCTTCATGGAGTCTATAGAAATGGAAACCCGGAGCCTCTTAGTAAGTTGAAGATTTTTTCTACGAACATCTGATAAAGTAATTTCAGTCGGACAGAAGAGGACACAAATTCTTTGGCTGTCGGACAGAAAATACTTACCTTTGAGTGATCTCTTCCCTTGTTCCAGCCATGTGTTCTTGGCCTTCTCGACCTCAAGGCTGAGGTGCAGGTCCTAAACCTTGTTCTCCAAGGCCTTGTATTGAGTCCCAAGCTCGCACACGCTCTGTCGACAAGAAACAAAGGAACATCAGTGACGACAGTTGAATACTATGAAAAAGTTCATTCGATTTCACTATAAGGTTCTAACACTCCCGTCGACTGCTTTAGTCGATGACAGTCTCGGGTACTACACCCAGTGGGTGCGCTCAGGGGCCCCCACTGGAACTATGCTAAGGATGAAGTATTTCCACAAGACATTCGGACTTTAAGACTCCCGCCGACTACTTTAGTTGATGGCAGTCTCAGGGACTACGCCCAGTGGGTGCACTCAACGCGCCCCCACTAGAACCAGAGAACACCCAGTGGGTGTGCCCTCGACGCAAACCCACATGGGACCGAAAGAAATTGCATACAGACAAAATTTTAGACTGGACATTGTACTTACAAGGGTACTTACTCGAACGTTCTTCTCCAGTGCCTCACTGGAGTTGTAGGCTTGTTTCAGCCTCATGTTCATCAGCTCCAGGTAGATCAGTGCCTCCTTCCTCGCTCCCACTTGGTCCTCTGGGATGTGGTGCAGTGTGAAGATGTTGTCCATGGGAGGAGTCAACAAAACAGATCTGAGTGCGCTCTCGGCTCCTAAAGAAGCACCCTGAACTAGCACTGATGTCATAGCAGGCAAAGCATCCCGCATCAAGATGTCCGCATTGGCAGAAAGGTTCACTGGATCAACCGTTTCATCATCATCAAGTTCTATCACTTTGCCTGGCTCTGCAAACACTCGAAGATCATTCAGAGTGAGTGCAAGGGAAAACGCGGAATTCAAAAATCATGTACAAGTGAGTTCGAAGGTTACCTTTTGAATATGCAACATCGACATCAACCTTGTCTTTTTCCAATGAGGAAGTTCAAGTGTCCGCTCTCCATCAAAGTCATTCAAAATGTTACGTCACTCAGTTCAATAATCAAAATGCCAATTGGCGCAAAGATACTTATTCTGAGGTCACCGACACATCCATTTTAATCTTCGGCCTTTTGGGGTTTAGTGATGGCAACTTTCGGTTGCTTGGCCGTCTTCTCGGGCGATGGTGTGACCTTGCCACACCCGCGGTTTGAGCTCCGTGTAGGAGGAGCAGGCATAGAGGATTTGGTGACAGTCGGCCCCTTGGTGCTGCCTCCCCGGAGGCCAGGATCCTGGCGTGCCTTGGAGCGGGTTTCGGGCAAGACCTCCTCCGAGGGAGAGGGTTCCACCTCATCCCCTTAGTCCGAGTCCTCATACTCCTCGTCACTATCGTTTTCCTCCTTGCATTCCTCTTCGACGTGACCCTCCTGGTGCTCGTTGTCACTCGTCAAGTCAGAAGGGGCTTGGTTGACAACAGGTATCAGACTCACCATACTTGTGAAGGCCTGCCGAGTGAGAATTATGTCAGTCACGATTTCACTCAACAATCATTGCAATCATTCGAACAGCAACAACAATACATGGAATTTACCTCATTCGGTGGGTTATCAATTAAGAATGGGGGCACTAGCCCCGTCCCCCTGGTGTTTTCACGTGGTGGAGTGATCGCTCTGAGATTTTTCTCCATGGCTTCAGCACGGAGCTCCTTCGGGTGAGTGCGCATGGGATCACTCGTCCCCGAGTACTGACACATGGGATGGGCTCTAGCTTGCAACGGCTGAATTCTCCTTTGGAAGAAGACCTCTAGAAAGTCCAAGCCGTTGATACCTTGCCTCACCAAGGCCACCAGAGCAATCACCAAGATTTCCACATCTATCTTCCCCTCTTTGGTCACAATCAGCTTGAGAAGCCACGGAATGTGCTCAGACGAATACAGGGAGAGACCCGATTGAGCCTCCCTGACTGGAATATCATGGCAATAAAACCAAGAATCTTGCTATCCCTTAGATACGTCTCCAACGTATCTATAAATTTTTATTGTTCCATGTTGTTATATTATAAATCTTGGATGTTTTACAGTCATTTTATAGCAACTTTATACCATTTTTTGGGACTAACCTGTTGACATAGTGCCAAGTGCGAGTTGCTGTTTTTTGTTTGTTTTTTACTTCGTAGAAAATCAGTACCAAACGAAGGCCAAATAGCGTGAAACTTTTTGGAGAATTTTTTGGACCAGAAGTAGGCCAGTGGGCCAAAGAAGTAACCACGAGGGATCTCGGTCTGCCCACAACCCACCAGCGTGCGCCGGGGGCCTCAGGCACGCCCTGATGCATTGTGGCCGCCTCAGCGACCCCCTCCACCGACTATCAGCTCTATAAATACCCAAATATTTATAAAACCCTAGGGGAGTCGAGAAAACACAATTCTAGCCACTGCGGGTTCTAGAACTGCGAGATCCGATCTAACACCATCACGGAGGGGTGCATCGTGTTCATGGGTGCCTCTCCGATGATGCGTGAGTAATCCACCATAGACCTACGGGTACGTATGCAGTAGCTAGATGGCTACCTCTCTCTCTCTCTTCATTCTCAATACAATGGTCTCTTGCAGATCTTTTTGATGTAATGACTTTTTGCGGTGTGTTTGTTGGGATCCAATGAATTTTGAGTTCATGATCAGTTTCTATCCATGAAGATTATTTCAGTATTTTTTGATCTCTTATTTGCGCGATTACTTATAGCCTCATATTTCTTCTTCAAATCTTTGGTTTAGTTAGGCCAACTAGATCGATTTTTCTTGCCATGGGAAGAGGTGCTTTGTGATGGGTTCGATCTTGTGGTGTTGTTTCCCAGTGACAGAAGGGGTAGCAAGGCACACATGTATCGTTGCCAGTAAGGATAACAAGATGGGGTCTATTCCTACGTGAATAGATCTTGTCTACATCATGTCGTTCATATTGCATTACTCCGTTTCTCCATGAACTTAATACTCTAGATGCATGCTGGATAGCGGTCGATGTGTGGAGTAATAGTAGTAGATGCAGAATAGTTTTGGTCTACTTATCTTGGACGTGATGCCTATATAATGATCAATTCCTTGGATATCGTCATGATTATTTGACCTTGTATCAATTTCCCAACAGTAATTTGTTCACCCACCGGGTGCTATACTCATGAGAGAAGCCACTACTAAAACCTACGGCCCCGGGTCTACTTTCCCAACATATTGCTTTATGATCTATCTTTTTGCTGCTTTTGTTTTCAGATCTATAAATCCAGAAACCCAAAAATACCTTTTCGCACTTTTGTTTACTTCTTTTTTGTGTGTTCTTGTGAGATCTATTTGCCCAACCTACTATAATCTAATCTATCTTATTATCGTTGAGAGCTTTACAACCTATCTTACGCGTCAGGTTGCAAGTATTTGTTCTTTGTGTATAGGTGCCATTTACATAGTGGCTTGGTCTTCCTCCACGGATTGATACCTTTGTTTTTAACTAAGGTAAATACTTATGTTAGCTATGCTGCATCGTCGATTCCTCTTTGGGGAAATACCTACACAGTCTCAAGCCACGTCACCCTTGACCGAGTCAGGAAATTTCATTTGTGGGAAACTACTCTTCCCTTAGGTTGAATGCCTAGACGCCTTCACAGCTGAGATACTTTCATTTTCCCCCTAGCCTGAGCAGACTTCTTGATGGGCATCACTCGACAAGTGAAAATATGTTTGAACAATCCCAGTGCGGGTTGCAACCAAGGAAATTCTCACAAAGAGAGTTGAATGCCGCCATGTAAGAAATGATATTTGGAGGAAGATGATGGAGTTGGGCACAGTAAAAGTCGAGGAACGAACAGAAGGATGTGTGTGGGGGCAAAGAGAAACCACTCTCAATGTGGGTCGAGGAGCACCCGCTCGTCCTCTCGAGGCGCGGGCTTGACCTTGCCCACCTCTAGCACTCGCGAGCTCCCCACGACTAGGAATTCCTGGCTCTCCGGTTCCCTTAGTTGGCCGACAGTGGCCCATGACGGCAGTAGGTTGCCCTAGATGAAGCCTGCTGGCACTTGATAACCCACAAGTATAGGGGATCGCAATAGTTTTCGAGGGTAGAGTATTCAACCCAAATTTCTAGATTCGACACAAGGTGAGCCAAAGAATATTTGAGAGTATTAGCAATTGAGTTCTCAATTCGACCACACCTGGAGATAAATATCTGCAGGAAAGTGATCAGTAGCATAGTAATATGATAGTTTGATAGCAATGGTAACTGTAACAGTAGTGGTAACAATAGCAGCAATAGTTTTTAGCAAGTGTAACAATAACACCAGCAGTAGTAACTTAGCAAGAACAATAGGTGGAAAACTCGTAGGCACAAGATCGGAGTATTTTTTGGATGATATTCATCATATAAATGTCATAACCTAGGGAAACACAGAACTAGTTCCAGTTCATCAATGTAATGTAGGCATGTGTTCCGTATATAGTCATATGTGCTTATGGAAAAGAACTTGCATGACATCTTTTGTCCTACCCTCTTGTGGCAGCGGGGTCCATAAGGAAACTAAGGGATATTAAGGCTTCCTTTTAATAGAAAACCAAAACAAAGAATTAAAACTTAGTGAATACATGAACTCCTCAAACTACGGTCATCATCGTGAAGTATCCCAAATATTGTCACTATGGGGTTGACAGATCATAACACGTAATAGGTGCATATGACTAGGCAAGATGAGATCAAGAACATAGATATAATTATGATAACATAAATGGTTCAGATCTGAAATCATGGCACTCGAGCCCTAGTGACAAGCATTAAGCATGGCAAAATCATAGCAACATCAATCTTAGAACATAGTGGAGACTAGGGATCAAGCCCTAACAAAACTAACTCGATTAGATGATGAATATCATCCAACTCCTCACCGATCAGCATGCCTACGAATGAGTTACTCACTCCCGGTGGGGAGCATCATGAAATTGGCGATGCAGAAGGGTTGATGATGACGAAGAATGAAGGTTCCCCTCTCTAGAGCCCCAAATGGGCTCCACATTTGATCTCCCGATGAAGAACATGAGGTGGTGGTGGCTTCGTATCATGAAACGAGGTAAAACTTTCTCCTTGATTTTTTTTGGAGATTTTTGAATTTATAGCGTTGGAATTAGGGTTGGGGGCCCACGAGGTGTCCACCCTCCACTAAGACACGGCAGGGGGGCTGGCGCTCCCTGGTAGAGGGCGGGCACCCTGGGCCCCCTCTCAGGTGTCTTCTGGCTCCATAATTCCTCATATTTTCCAAAATAAATCTCCATAAAATTTCGTTCCATTTCGAGAACATTTATTTCTGCACAAAAAACAACACCATGGTAGTTTCTGGTGAAAACTAAGCTTGGGGATGTTGATACGTATCCAACGCATCTATAATTTTTTATTATTCCATGCTATTATATTGTCATTCTAGGATACTTTTTAGGCATTTACTTGCTGATTTATATTATTTTTGAGCACTAACCTATTAACCTAGTGCCAAGTGCTAGTTGTTGTTTTCTGCATGTTTTTGGCTTTTCAGGAATACTGTACCAAATGAGGTCCAAATACCATAAAGATTTTTCATGATTTTTTCTGGACCAAAATAATACATGGAAGCTTCGGAGGGAGACCGGAGGGCACACAAGGTGGGCCCCAAGACAACAAGGCGTTCCCATGGGGGTGGCCACGCCCTGATGGCTTGGGGCCACCTCCCGGGCCCACTCGCGTTGTTCTCTGGCTTATAAATTCTCTTTTACCATAAAACCAATAGAGCCTACCAAAACACTTTACCACCACCACAAGTGTCTATTCCGCCATGTGCCCATCTGGAGCCCTGTTCCGATACGCGGTCGTAGGGGGGTTGGTCACGGAGAGCCTCTACGTCATCCTTGCTGCTCCCATGGTGATGTATGAGTAGTTCACCATAGACCTATGGGTCCATAGTTAGTACCTATATGGCTATCTCTCTCTATGGTCTTCAATACAAAGTTCATTGCATCATCGCGATGATCTATTCGATGTAATCACTTTGTTCAGTGTGTTTGTTTGGATCTGATGAATTGTGGATTTATGTGCAAATTATTCATGAGATTATATTGAGTTCCTTGTTGGTCTTTTCATATATATGCATGATTATATTATAGCTTCGTAATTCTCTCTGATCTTTTGATGTAGTTTGGCCAACTACATTTATTTATCTACAGTGGGAGAGGTGCGTTGTAGTGGGTTAAATCTTGCGTTGCTCTATATCCCAATGGCAAAGTAGGGGACAAGACACTTATTTGTATTGCTTGCACTAAGGATATAACAATGGAGTCTATTCATATTAATTGGATTTACTTTGTCTAAATCATGTCATTGTTCTTCAAGCATTACTTTGTTTTACTTAATACTCTAGATGCATGTTGATAGCAGTTGATTGGTGGAGTAATAGTAGTAGATGCACACAGTAGTCGGTCTACTTGCTTAAAGACGTGATCTCTATATGTAATGATCATTGCCATGAATAAATATTGGATAACTATGCGCTTTTCTATCAATTGCCCAATAGTAATTTGTTTACCCACCGTCTGCTTTCTACACGAGAGATCCTTCTAGGGAAGACTATGGCCCTCGGGTCTATTCACAAATATATTTACAAATGCTATTATTTCCTTGGTTACATTTATTTTTTATTTTTTTATTTTGCAATTTATAATTATCAACTATCATCTAAACTACTCATTTCTTGCAAGTAACGAGTTCAAGGGGATTGACAACCCTCTTGCTCACGTTGGGTGCAAGTGTGTGCTCTTTTATGTGTAGGCGCTGAAGACGGGAAAGTGTGTGGTTCTCCTATTGGTTTGATAACCTTGGTTCTCACTAAGGGAAATACTTATCTATATTGTGCTACATCAGACCCTCCTCTTCGGGAAAAAACCCAATGCAGATCACAAGTATCAATCCTCCTCCAAAAGGAAAGGCCGGAAGCGCAACCACAAACACAAAGGCAAGTCAGTCATGGCCGTCGAGGGCTCCAGCAACTCCAGCCCCACCAAGAATCCCATGAAGGAAGGCTTCGGCAAGGAAGTCATTGTGTGCTCCTATGGTGACAAAGCCGTAGCAGGAGAGAAGACCATCAGCTCGTACCGCAAGATCCACCATATCAAAGGCCACGACCTCCAAGAATGCCGCCAAATCGAGAAATTTGCTGAGAAACAGAAGCAAGAGTACGAGAAGCGCGACAAGGAGAAGGGTCAAGATAGGGTAGATGGGTCTGGCAAGAAACATGGTGGTCGTGGTGGTCACTGCGGCAAGGCCAACCAACCGAAAGAGAAACCTGCTAGAGGCCAAGACAAGAAGTCAGATGATGAAGATGATGATAATGAGGATGAAGAAGAATCTGATGGTGAGCAACTCCAGAAGGAAACGAATGCCATGTGCATGGATCGAGGTGCATCTTTGCACTCCTCTCATTGGCATCTCAAGCATTGGGCCCCTGAGATCAATGTAGCAGAACTGGCAGCGGAGGTATAGAAGCCCCACAAGTGGTGCAAATTGCTAGTTCAACATTTGCAAGAGTTGTCCAAATTGCAAGATTGGTCCAAACTTCATAAATTATAGATACGTGGAGACGTATCACTACTTTAGGCATATGCCTTTTGGATTAAAAAGTGCTAGTTCAACATTTGGAAGAGATGTCCAAATTGGTTTTGAGCCCCAGCTGCACAAAAATGTGGAAGCATACATGAATGACATAGTGGTCAAGACAAAGGACAAAGCCACACTGATTCAAGATCTAGAAGAAACATTTAGAAATTTACACAAGATCAATCTGAAGCTCAACCCTGAGAAATACGTGTTTGGCATTCCATCCGGCAAGCGTCTTGGGTTCTTCATGTCACAATGCAAACTCGGATCCAATCTTGCCAAGTTAAAAGCGATTGAGCAACTGGAGGCACCAAAGCGAGATAAGGATGTGCGTCGCTTGGCGGGCTATATTGCCGCCCTAAGTAGGTTCATATCTAAGTTGCAGAGCAAGACCTACCATATTTCAAGTTTTTGAAAAAGACAGGTCCAATGAAATGGACTCCGAAAGCAGAGGCAGCACCCCAAGACCCGAATGATGCCTATCCTTAGTGCGAGTGTTAGTTGCGCCTAAGCCACGAGAGAATTTGCTGCTATATCTGGTGACAACAAATAAAGTGGTTAGTATTACGCTGGTGGCGAACAGGGAAGCTGAGGATGAAGAGGAAGCAACCCCTGGGCCGGAGTCGGCAAGCCAGATGCCACTCTGGCAAGCCAAGGTGTCGCCAACACAGATGCATTGCAAGAAGCAAATCAACTAGTTTTGTAGAAAAAGAAGATTGTGCAACGCACAGTCTATTTCGCCAGCTCTCTTCTTCAGGGGGCTAGATCAAGATATTCTAGCGTCCAAAAATTCCTTTTTCGCCTCCTCATGGCCTCCCGGAATTCAACAATATAACTATCACATGAATCATTATATTCATGATCCACAAGCATAGAAAAATTATTACTCTCCACATAAGAAAACTTCTTCTCATTCATAATAGTTGGAGCAAACTCAACGAAGTAACTATCATCAGGTACTTGTTTGACATAACCACTTTGAATATTAAAATCATTATGACAAGTTTCATGGTTGTCGTTACTCCTTATAGCATACATGTCATCACAATAATCATCATAGATAGGAGGCATGCCATCATCATAATAGTTTTCTCATTAAAACGTGGGGGAACTAAAAATATCACCTTCGTCAAACATAGCATTCCCAAGCTTGTGGCTTTGCATATCATTAGTATCATGAATATTCAAAGAATTCATACTAACAATATCACTATCATGCTCATCATTCAGGGCATTCTCAACACGTATTTTCATAATCTCTTCATCTACGAATTGAGCACAATTTTCTGAATCCTTGTTTTCACGAAAGACATTATAAAGATGAAACAAATGATGCAACCCAAACTCCATTTTTTGCATTTTTTTATAAAACCAAACTAGTGATAAAACAAGAAACTAAAAGATTCAATTGCAACATCTAAAGATATACTTTTAAGCACTCACCTCCCCGGCAACAGCGCTAGAAAAGAGCTTGATGTCTACTATGCAACTTTATTCTTGTAGACTCGTGTTGGGCCTCCAAGCGCATAGTTTTGTAGGAAAGTAGAAATTTTCCCTCAAGTGGATGAACTAGGGTTTACCAATACATGCGAGGTGTAGGATGAAGACGGTCTATCTCAAACAACCCTGCAATCAAATAGAAGAAATCTCTTGTGTCCCCAACACACCCAATACAATGGCAAACTGTATAGGTGCACTACTTCGGCGAAGAGATGGTGATACAAGTGCAATATGGATGATAGATATAGGTTTTTGTAATATGAAAATATAAAAAACAGCAAGGTAGCAAGTGTAAAATAGCAAGCTAAATGGTGTATAAATGCTTGGAAATAAGGCCTAGGGTCCGTACTTTTGCTAGTACAATCTCCAAATAATGCTAATATAATCGGATCACATAACATCCCTCAACGTGCAACGAAGAATCACTCCAAAGTTCTTATCTAGTGGAGAACATAAGAAAACATTGTTTGTAGGGTACAAAACCACCTTAAAGTTATCCTTTCCGATCGATCTATCCAAGAGTTCATCCTAAAGTAACACCAAGTTATCCTTTCCGGTCGATCTATCTCAGAGTTCGTACTGGAATACCACCATATGATACACATGAACTAACTCTAATGTCACATAGATACTCCAATGTCAACACAAGTGTCCATGGGTTAATTATACGATATGCATCAAACAATTTCAGATTCATAATACTCAATCCAACACAACGAACCTCAAAGCGTGCCCCAAGATTTCTATCAGAGAACAAGGTATGAAAATGGGTAATCAACCCCTATGCATAGATCCCCAAGGTCACCGGAATCCGCAAGTTGACGCCATAATATATATCAAGTGAATCACTTGAATACCCTAATGTCACTATGGGTATCCGCATGCAAGACATACATCAAGTGCTCTCAAATCCATAAAAGTATTCAATACTATAATAACAGAATGTCAAAGGGAAAACTCAATTCATTACAACAAGATAGAGAGGGGGAAATAACATCTGATCCAACTATATTAACAAAGCCTGTGATACATCAAGATCGTGTCATCTCAAGAACATGAGAGAGATACATTAAACACATAGCTATTGGTACAAACTGCCAGCACCGAGGGTGGACTACTCCCCCCTCATCATGGCCTCTATCGGGATGATGAAGATGGCCACTTGAGATGATCTACCCTCCCCAGCAGGGTACTGGAACACCTCTGGATTGGTTTTTCATTGATACAAAGAGTTGTGGTGGCAGAACAAGGACTCTAGGTTTATTTCTTATGGTTCCTGAATATATATGAATTTTGGGCGTCGGTTTCACGTGAAGATGGGCCACGAGTGGACCACAAGACACTAGGGCGCTCCTAAGGGGGCTGGCGCAACCTGGTGAGTTGTACCCACCTCGTGGCTCTTCTGGTCCTCCCACGAATAATCTAGTGCCTCTTTTGTTCCAAAAAAATATCTTCAAAAAGTTTTGTTGCATTTGGAGAACTTTTATTTCTGCACAAAAAAGAACACCATGGTAGTTCTGCTGAAAGAACATCAGTCCGGTTTAGTTCTAAATAAATCATATAAAGTGCATGAAAACCATATAAAAGTATTGTAAACATAGGTGAATATGGCATGAATACTTCATAAATTACAGATACATTGCAGACGTATCACTACTTTAAGCGTATGCCTTTTGGATTAAAAAAGTGCTAGTTCAACATTTGCAAGAGCTGTCCAAATTGGTTTTGAGCCCCAGCTGCACGTAAATGTGAAAGCATACATGGATGACATAGTGTTCAATACCAAGGACAATGATGCACTGATTCAAGATCTAGAAGAAACATTTGTAAATTTACACAAGATCAATATGAAGCTCAACCCTGAGAAATGCATGTTTGGCATTCCAGCCGACAAGCTTCTTGGGTTCTTCATGTCACAACGCAAAATCGAAGCCAATCCTACCAAGTTCAAAGCAATTGAGAAAATGGAGGCACCAAAGCGCGTCAAGGATGTGCCTCGCTTGGCGGGTTCTGTTGCTTCCCTAAGCAGGTTCATATTCTAAGTTTGTAGAGCGCGCCCTGCCGTTTTTCAAAAGTTTGAAAAAGGCAGGTCCAATGAAATGGACTCCGAAAGAAGAAGCAGTGCCGCATGACCTGAAAAGATACCTATCCTCAATGCGAGTGCTAGTTGAGCCTAAGCCACAAGAGAAGTTGTTACTATATATGGTGGCAACAAATCAAGTGGTTAGTATTGCACTTATGGCAGATAGGGAAGTTGAGGATGAGGAGGCAACAACCCCTGAGCCGGCAGTCGGTAAGCCAGATGCCACTCCGGCAAGCCAGAGTGTCACCAACACAGATGCATCGCAAGAAGCAAATCAACAAGTTGTGCAGAAGAAGAATATTGTGCAGCCCCAGTCTATTTCGCCAGCTCTCTTCTTCAGGGGGCTAGGTCAAGATATTCTAGCATCCAAAAATTGCTATTTTGCCTCCTCGTGGCCTCCCGGAAGTTGCGCCATTACTTCCAAGCACACCACATCCCCGTCATCTCTCGCTTTCCTTTGAAGCGCATCTTGAGGAATCCATAAGCCACCGGCAGGATAGTTGAGAGGGCATTGGAGCTGGCCAGCTTTGATATGAGTTTTGAAAGCACAACAACCATTTAGATGAGGGTCATGGCGGAATTCATTGTAGGATGGATGCCAACACAAGACGAGGAAATTCAAGAAACAAACCTCCCCGGCAAAGAAGCACCACAAGAGTAGATTATGTACTTTGTCGGAGCCTTTTGGCCGCAAGGCGTTGGTGCTAGCACGCTGCTTGTCGCACCCACCGGAGAGCACCTCAAGTATGTAATCTGAATGCACTTTCCGAGGGAGGTATCAGCAAACAACACTGCTGAATACGAAAGGCCACTTGCGGGCCTGCAGATTGTAGTTGACCTTGGCATCATAAACCTTATGGTCTGAGGAGATTCATAGCTTTTGTACGTCAAGTGAATAAAGATTGTCAGAGCCCTTTGACAGAAGCTTATGTTGTTGAGTGAGGAAGTTGAAAGAGCATTTTGACTCTCTACAAATAGAGCACATACCTCGTGCGGAGAAGAGTATTGTTGTTGACTTGTCGAAACAAGATGCTCATAAGCTACCATTGGATCCAAGCACTTTTTTACTCCTATTGACTCAACCATCTATGACACCATCAAACCAACAATATAGGAAAAGAAGGACCAACTCTAGCAATTATTTCCCGACAGAGCTACCAGCCACCTCCAAGAAAGTTGATGGAGACAACAAAACACCTAACGGAGAGCAACATGCTCCGGAAAGACCTCGTATTCTTGTCGTCGAAGCCAGTGCTCCCGCTGCAAAGGAAACGCCTTTAGTACTTGTTGTTGAGCCACAAACTCCGAAATGGGCACAACAAATAGTCCAATATCTTCAGACGGGAAGACTTCCCAAAGAACAAGAAGAAGTTGAAAGAGTAGCCCACTGTCAAGCATGTACCAGTTTGTGGCCAGCACTTTGTACAAGAGAAGGCCAAACGGAGTGAAATTGAAGTGTATCTGCCGGGAAGATCGATACAAGTTGTTGGCGGAGATACATGAAGGGATGTGTGGTTCTCATATTGGGTCCTGTGCACTTGTCGGTAAGGCCTTCCGACAAGGTTTCTACTAGCTAACAACCCTTCAAGATGCTTTGGCGGTTGTGAAAGATGTGAAGCATGCGAGTTCCACGCCAAGACAATCCATCAACCAGCTCAAGCCCTTCAAACTATACTGCTCTCCGGCTCTTCCTGGTCTGGGGGCTCGACATCTTCGGCCCTTTTCCTTGTGCTACCAGGGGCTTCGAGTTCTTTCTCGTTGCAATCGACAACTTCATGAATTGGACTGAGGTGGAGCCGGTGAGAAAAGTAACAACACAAGCAGCCGTCAATTTTTCCGGAGGGATAGTTTGCCATTTTAGTGTGCCTAACATGATCATCACTAACAACGACACATAGTTCACAAGTCATACCTTCATGTAGTATTGAGAGGATATTGGCACCAAGATTTTCTTTGCATCAGTTGCTCACCCTAGAAGCAATGTGCAAGTAGAGAGGGGGAATGCTGAAGTGTTATGACGTCTCAAGATGAGAACTTTCAAGAAGTTGCAGAAGTGCTGAACACACTAGATTGATGAGTTGCCGACACTTCTTTTGTCGCTCAAAATGACCTCAAATTGAGCTACCGGCGAGACACCCTTCTCCTTAGTCTATGGTGAAGAGGCGGTGCTCCCCACAGAGCTCACATATGGGTCACCTTGAGTGCAAGAGCAGTTGCGGCAAGAGGATGCCATGCTCCTCGAGGAAGATCGACTTCAGGCTGTCCTACATGTCGCTTGGTACCAGCATGCTTTGTGACGCTATCATAGCTGCAAGGTGCATGCCAGAAGCATTGAGGAAGGCGACCTTGTTCTTTGTCAGATCCAGTCCATGAAGGGATCAAACATGTTGACAGCAAGGTGGGAAGACCCTTAGCGGGTGATACGAGTCACCAGGCCTGGTGTGGTCCACTTGGAGTCTGAAGATAGCACTCCGGTGAAGAACTCGTGGAATATAGAGCATCTTCGCAAGTTCTACCCATGAGGCATAGTTGTTGGGATCTCCTCCAGCAACCCATTTTGTACGAGTCTGCCGGTAGACACGTAAATCTTTGTACAAAGGCAGGCGAAGAACCCGTGCCTAATCGATGAAGCTAAGTATCACAATTTTTTGTCAGTGCACATATTTATGTTATGTATGTTATATGAAATGTTGTGATTACGATAATTTGCGTGACATGATTGCTGGACCGGCAAGGTTCCTAGCCTCCTCTTTTCTCTTTTTTTCTTAAAAGATAAGAAGGGGCCCTCGCATACAAGTTTTATCGGGGTGTGTGATGGTACGAATACCTGAATGACGTTCAAAATTGATCATCTAGGTCAAGAAATACCGCAAAGAAAATCTAAGTTCTAAAAACTTTAAGTTCTTTGTTGTATCTATATTTCCTTGAATAATTTCACTATTTGTATGAGAAAACATGCACGTGAAGGACCCTTGTCGGTATCGATTACTCTCTTGAATTGTTTTGAGTCCGCTCAACAACCAAGGTAGCCACATTGAGAATGACAATGTGGTTTTACCAGTAGTGGAATTTCTGGCAGTCTGCTAAGGACCTATTCCTAAAGCGCTCGTGACAAGAATGTGTGCACCGGCAAGCGTAGGGTTCAAAAACATACAATTACAAATCTAGTATACAAAATGATAACCATTCATTCAACCGAACAGAGTATATTACACCAAGAAACATGAGTGCAATGCTAATTTAAGATGAATATCTTTGATTCATGCATGGCACTGGCGACAAGGATGGAAGGAGAGGGGTTCATTTGTTCAAGCATGAGCCAACCCTCTCAGATATAGAAGTGACAAGGGCTTTGACGGCGCTGGTGTTGGCGTCCTTCAGCATCTTGGAGAAGGCCTTGATGAGATCTATCCCAGGGTTGTGGAAGGATATCTTCACCAGTATCTTGTGGAGCACGCCAAGGCAGAGCTCGTGCGATACCTTGACAAAGTTGTCAGCTTGGCCCTCCGCATACTTCTCCAGCACCCCGACAAGCTTCTCCAAGAAGATGGATAGCCTGGCCCTTGCCGACTCCCTGTCATTGTGGGAGGAAAGGACACCCTATTTTAGCCCGTGGCAGCGAGTTGAGCGAAGAGCTTGCCAATGATATTCACGAGCTACTCCATCCACAAGTCCAAGTTCTGCTTCAACTCATTGAAATTGTGGGTGGTAGAGCCAAGCATGTCCTTCTCCTTATGAAGGTCTTCAAGCAGAGCCTGCTCCCTGGTCTTGGCAGCCTCAAGGTTGCCCTCTTAGGTGATCATCTTCACCCTCTAGTCTGCGACAACATCAACAGCAGCGGAGAGCTCTTTCTTCTTGTGTGAAATCGTCAGTTGTAGCTCCACTAGGGTGTGGACCATCTTCTATATGTCCTTTGACAACCTTGGGACCTCCTTGTTGCACGCGGCAAGATCTAACTCCAGCTATTGCACCTTGCCCTCCAGTTTAGTCTTGGTGGTTTGGGCAACTTTAGCAACATTGATGGCCTCTTGGAGCCTGCCGACGTATTCTGTTGCTTGATTCTCTAGGGCATCCTTGTGCCTTTGACCCAGCTTTTGTATCTGCTTCTCTAGCTAGGTCTCGAGCTTGGTGGCGATGGCGGCTTCCCGGGCAGCAACGTCATACTCATGAGAGTCAAGGGCCACCTTGCGCTTGATCAGATCAGCATCCGCGGCAGCAACTCTTAGCTTGACCTCTTACCATGTTGCCTCTGCTTGGGACCTCTCAGAAATGGAATCTGGCATGGCCTTGGTGAGGTCTGCTTGCCGACTGGTGAGGTCTTGACGGCTTTGTGTGAACCAGGTGCATGTCTTGTCAAGATGCTCTGGGAACCTGTTCTATGCCTTGGCAAGGATAGCTTCCCCATGGTTCAACTTCTCCGAGCGATTGTCGTAGTGGGGCTGGAGTTGCTTGAAGATCTTGCTGATGGTGGAGAGGATGTTGTGCTCCTTAGCTTTGCTGTTGCCACTGAAGGTATCGACAATGACTACTCCAATTGTGGCAACCGTGTCGCCGAGCACCTCGCCTTCTGAGAAATCTTGGAGGATCGTGATGCCGGGAAAGCTCATGAACTACAGATCGCAGACATTGAGATATTTGCTGGGGGCGACACTTCGGATGTCGATGGCCCGACGGTAGCTCCAGCAGTTGCCCCTGTCACGACGAGCATGCCCCTGTCAGGTTCTCCTGAGACAAAAATGTCTTCTGTTTCCTTGGTCGCCTCTGGCACCGCCCCCTTTGTAGTCTCCCTGGTGGTTGATTCGACAGAAGGGGATCCAAAGAATATTTATTGGCCTTGAGAACAATTGAGTAGCAAGCGTGACAATAACAGTAGCAATAGTAACTTAGCAAGATTCAGTATATGTGAAGCATAGGCACGTGGGTCGGTGATGAATAATGATTTAGATGACATCAATCATGTAATAGTTACACACTAGGGCGACACAGAACTAGCTCCAATTCATTGATATAATGTAGGCATGTATTTCGTATATAGTCATACGTGCTTGCAATAAGAACTTGCACGACATCTTTTGCCCTACCCTCCCATGGCAGCGGGGTCCTATTAGAAACTAAGGGATATTAAGGCCTCCTTTTAATGGAGAATAGGAACAAAGCATTAACACAAGGTGAATACATGAACTCCTCAAACTACGACAATCACCGGAAAGAATCCCAATTATTGTCACCTTGGGGTATGCGGATCAAGACACGTAATAGGTGCGTACAACTTGCAAGATAGGATCCAAATCAATCTTATATTCGTGAAAACGTAATATGTCCAGATCTGAAATCATGGCACTCGGGCCCTATGGACAAGCATTAAGCATGGCAAAGTCATAGCAACATCAACCTCAGAACATAATGGATACTAGGGATCAAGCCTTGTAAAACTTAACAGGATTACATGATCAATCTCATCCAATCCAACCACCGTCCAGCAAGCCTACAAAGGAATTACTCACTCCCGGTGGTGAGCATCATGGTGGTGTTGATGAAGAAGGGTTGGTGATGACGACAACAATTATTTCCCCTCTCTGGAGCTCAAAACAGGCTTTAGGTTAGCCCTCCCGAGGAAGAATAGGCACTACAAGAAATAAGCTATCTTGTGACCTTCTGTCGGTGACCTTGGAAAAAATGGTCATAAATTTATGACCTTTTGAGGCAAATTGGTCGTAAGCTGTTCGAAGGGGTCCTAACCCTAAACATCAACGACCATTTTGGTCAGAAAGGTCGTAATTTCATTGCACCAGAAGGTCATAAATCAGATGACACTGGTCTGATGCCTTATTTATAACTAATCATGACCAATATAAAAGGTCATTGCACTTGAGTTCGAATGCATTAGGATGATTAGGCAGCCACCTCTGCAATCTCACTTATGTGTTAATGTCTACGTGTCATTTTTGCTGACAGGATCACACTCTAACAGGCAGGACCCATTTGATAGATGCCTTAATTCATTTATTCGCTCATTAAAAAGAAGCACATCGGGAACTAGAACCGGCGACCTAACATAGTGGGATGGCGCTCCCAGCCACTAGGTTAGAGAAGCTTTGTTGCTCAACTAGTAGTAGTATTGTATGTATTATATATCCAGTAGTTGTCTTAACTCATTGACAAGTGGGACCAATTCACTTCGACGGCAGCATCGAGCGGGGACTAGAGCGGCAACTGTCTCCAACACTTAGCAAAAATTTCCCCCTCTCATTTCTTAGGTCTAGCATAGGCGGCGGCGAAAGCCGCCGGCGGGGGTGGTAGGGCCGGGCCCGGCGGCGGAAGCAACCGGCGGGGGTGGCAGGGCCGGGGCTGGCGGCGGAAGCAACCGGCGGGGAGGCAGGGTCATGGGCCACCGACGCTGGTGTTGCCTCAACACGCGCCTTGCCCACCACGGCGGAAGCAACTGGCATGGGCCGCTTGGCTCGACAAGAGCGTCTCACCAAGCACGGGGGACTCTCCGCCGCCGCTGTCGCTGCCGCAAGCGGGCCTCCCGGTATGCTCTCCCCCTCTCTTCTCTCCCCCTCTCCTCTACCCCTCTCTTCTGATCTAAATCTGTTATAGAATCCTAGATGCGCACTGTTAGGAGTTAGGATCTAGATGCACACTCGTTGAAATTGCATAGATGAATTTTATTGATGCTGGTTGTTAGGTGCTAGCTAGCTTGGTCTGCAGATTGGTAGGAGTTAGCTGTTCATCAGCTTGTTTGTCTGCAGATTGTTTGTGTCCAGATTGTTTGTCTGCATACTAATTGCTAGGAGCTAGCTAGCTTGGTCTTTCACTGAAGCAACATCCTTCTACAATGTTGGTTATGTTTCATTTGATTTATCCTTGTCAGCAATTTGTTGTCTTTGGCAGATGGACAGAAACTAGATTCCAAAAGGAGTTAGAAGGTTTTCCAAAGAACATATGAAGGGAGTTAATGAATTTATGAAATTTGTTCGAGAAAAATTTGCCAAGGATGCTGCCATTTTTGCCCATGCTACGAATGCCTCAACAGTATAAGAAGAGAACAAGGAATGGTGGAAGATCATCTGCTTCTTCTTTGGGAAATATGCCCTAGAGGCAATAAGAAATTAGTTATTATCATATTTCCTTGTTCAGGCTAATCGTTTATTATCCATGCTATAAATGTGTTGATCGAAAACTCAGATACATGTGTGGGTACAACACCAAGTCCCTAGTATGCCTCTAATAGACTAGATCATTGATCAAAGATGGCTATGGTTTCCTAGTCATGGACATGAGTTTTTATTTGGTAAAGGGATCACATCATTAGGAGAATGATGTGATGGACAAGACCCAAACTACAAACGTAGCATATGACCGTGTCCGTTTATTGCTACTGTTTTCTGCATGTCAAGTATGTGTTCCTATGACCATGAGATCATGCAACTCACCGACGTCGGAGGAGTACCTTGTGTGTATCAAACGTCGCAACATAACTGGGTGACTATAAAGGTGCTCTACAGGTATCTCCGAGGGTGTCTGTTGGGTTGGCACGGATCAAGACTGGGATTTGTTACTCCGTGTGATGGAGAGGTATCTTAGGGCCCACTCGGTAATACAACATCACAATAAGCCTTGCAAGCAACGTTACTAAGTGTTAGTCACGGGATCTTGTACTACGGAATGAGTAAAGAGACTTGCCGGTAACGAGCTTGAACTAGGTATGGAGATACCGACGATCGAATCTTGGGCAAGTAACATACCGAAGAACAAAGGGAACATCATACGGGATTAATTGAATCCTTGAAATAGAGATTCGACCGATAAAGATGTTCATAGAATATGTAGGAACCAATATGGGCATCCAGGTCCCGCTATTGGTTATTGACCGTAGAGGTGTCTCAGTCATGTCTACAAAGTTCTCGAACCCACAGGGTCTACACACTTAAGGTTCGATGACGTTTCGGTAGTATAGAGATATGTATGGTGGTTACCGAATGTTGTTCGGAGTCCCGGAATGGTGCGGAGGTAAAGATTGATATATAGGAAGTCCTATTTTGGTCGTCAAAAAAGTTTCGAGCTCATCGGTAGTGTACTGGGAGTGTCGGTATTGTACCGGGAGACCATCCGGGGGGGTATTTCGACCCAAGAGGCTACATGGGCTGTAGGAGAGTGAATACCATCCATTAGTGGGATGGTGGAAGTCCCACACAAGGCCCATGCGTCTGGGAGAGAAAACCCAAAGAGAAAAGGTGGAAAAAAGGCAAAATAGGGAGGAATCCTAGTCCTACTAGGATTGGAGGAGGAGCCCTCCTCTCCTCCTTGATTCGGCCAAACCTAGGGCTGGCCCCTTGTGGGCCAAGCCTCATCCTCTCTTCCTCCTATATATACTAGACGTTTTAGGGTTTTTGGCACTACTTTTTCAGCCACGTTCTACCCGTTCCTCTAGTGCATAGTTTCTCCTCTAGAACAGTTTTCTGCAGTGCTTAGGTGAAGCCCTGCCACAATTGCTCAACCACCATCGCCGTGGCGCCATCATGCTGCCAGAGAACTCGTCAACATCTCCTCTCCCTCTTGCTGGATCAAGAAGGCGGAGATCGTCATCGAGGTGTACGTCTGCTAAACGCGGAGGTGTCGTCCGTTCGACGCTAGATCGGAAGGACCGTGATCAGGATTGCGAGACAAATCGTGATGAGATTGCGGGATGGATCATGATAAGTCCGAGGGATGGATCGTGATTGGATCGTGGGACAGATCGTGATTGGATCGCGGGACGCTCGGCGATTTGGATCGCGAAGACGTTCGACTACACCAACCGCATTTCTTAACTCTTCCCGCTTAGCAATCTACAAGGGTATGTAGATCCACTCTCCCTCTCATAGATGCTCAACACCATGGATAGGTCTTGCGTGAGCGTAGGATTTTTTTTGTTTCCCATGCAACGTTCTCCAACAGTGGCATCATGAGGTAGGTCTATGTGTAGATGAGATCTCGAGTAGAACACAAAGAGTTTGTGGGCGTTGATGCTTAGATTGCTTCCTCCCTTGGTCATGTTTTGATTCAGCGGTATTGTGGGATGAAGCGTCCCAGACAAACATTACTCGTATGCTTACGAGAGACCGGTTCCCTCAACTGCAACTTGTTGCAAAAGATGGCTGGCAGGTGGTAGTTTCTCCTACTTTAGTTGGATCGGATTCGACAAAGGCGGTCCTTGAGAAGGTTGAAAAGCAACTTATGTATCACCGTTGTGGTTTATGCATAGGTGAGAATTATTCTTGCTAGATACCCGTAGCAACCACGTAAAACATGCAATAACAATTAGAGGACGTCTAACTTGTTTTTGCAGGGTATGTTGTGATGTGATATGGCCAATTACATGATGTGATATATGTGATGTATGAGATGATCATGTGTTACATAGAATATCATGACTTGCATGTCAATGAGTACGGCAACCAGCATGAGCGATAGGGTTGTCTTTAATTATGACCTGCGTGTCAATCATTAAGCGTTATGTAATACTTTACTTTATCGCTAAAGGTAGCAATAGTAGTATAAGCATGATGGGCGCGACAACCCCGATGACGACACGTTGATGGAGATCAAGGTGATGGAGATCATGGTGTCGTGACGGTGACGATGGAGATCATGCCGGTGCTTTCAAGATGGAGATCAAAAGCACAAGTTCATGGCTATATCATGTCACTTATGATTTGCATGTGATGTTAATACTTTTGTGCACCTTGTTTTTCTTAGGATGACGGTAGCATTATAAGGTGATCCCTCACTTAAATTTCAAGATGAATTGTGTTCTCCCCGAGTGTGCACCGGTGTGAAAGTTCGTCATGTCAAGACACCACGTGATGATCGGGTGTGACAGACTCTACGTTCACATACAACGGGTGCAAGCCAGTGTTGCACATGCAGAACACTCGGGTTAAACTTGACGAGCCTAGCATGTATAGACATGGCCTCGGAACACAAGAGACCGAAAGGTTGAATATGGGTCATATAGTAGATACGATCAACATAATGATGTTCACCATTGAAACCACCTCAACTCACGTGATGATCGGACTTGAGTTGGTGAATTTGGATCATGTATCACTCGAATGACCGGTGGGATGTCAATTTGAGTGGGAGTTCTTCAGTAATATTATTAATTGAACTCATTACCATGAACATAGTCAGTAGTGTCTTTGCAAATTATGTTGTAGATTACTTGCTCACGCTGTAGATCCCTTGAATTTTTATATTTTCCTAGAGAAATATAGTTGAAAGATGATGGCAGCAATATTGCGGACTGGATCCATGATCTGAGGATTGTCCTCATTGCTGCACGGAAAGCTTATGTCCTTAATGCACCGCTCGGTGCGCCAACCCCTCTAGTGACGTCTGTAGATGTTGTGAACATCTGACAGGTGCGTTATGAGATGTTCTAATGGCTGAAATTAGGTTCTCAGGCTCGTGCTCGTGTTGCGAGATATGAGATCTCCAACAAGATTCTTTTCCTGCAAGATGAAGGTGAATAGCTCAATCGTTGAGCATGTGCTCAGATTGTCTGGGTGCTACAATCGCTTGAATCGAGTGGGAGGATATCTTCTAGATAAGATAGTGATTAATATAGTTCTCCAGGTCACTGTCACTAAGCTACTAGAACTTGGAGATGAACTATAAAATTCCAGGGATACAATAATGATCCCTAAGCTCTTCGCGATGTTTGACACCGCGAAGGTAGAAATCAAGGAGTGTCAAGTGTTGATGGTTAGTAAAACCACTAGTTTTGAGAAGGGCAAGGGCAAGGAGGGAAACTTCATGATGGCAAGTCAGTTGCTGCTCTAGTGAAGCAACCCAAAGTTGAACCCAAACCCAAGACTAAGTGCTTCGATTATGAGGAGAGCGGTCGCTGAAGCGGAACAACCCTAGATACTTGGGAGATAAGAAGGCTGGCAACGTCGACAGAAGTATATTTGATATACGTGTTAATGATGTGTACCTTGCGAGTACTCCTAGTAGCACTTGGGTATTGGATACCGGTTTGGTTGCTAAATGTTAGTAACTCAAAATAAAATCTATGGAATAAACGAAGAACTAGCTAAGGATGAGGTGACAATGTGTGTTGGAAATGTTTCCAAGGTTGATGTGATCAACATCGCACGCTCTCTCTACCTTCGGGATTAGTGACGAACCTAGATAAATGTTATTTGGTATTTTGCGTTGAGCATGAACGTGATTAGACCGTGTTTATTGCAACACAATTATTCATTTAAGTTAGAGAATAATGGTTATTCTGTTTACATGAATAATACCTTTAATTGCCATGCACCTAGTGAGAATGGTTTGTTGAATCTTGATCGTAGTAATACACATGTTCATAACATTGATGCCAAAATATACAAACTTAATAATGATAGTACCACATACTTGTGGCACTGCCGCTAAATGTCATATTGTTATAAAGCGCATGAAGAAACTCCATGCTGATGGATCTTTGGACTCATTCAATTTTGAATCAGTTGAGACATGCGAACCATGCCTCTTGGGAAAGATGACAAAGGACCCCGTTTTCCGAATTGATGGAGCGGGCAAGTGATTTATTGGAAATGATACATGTTGATGTATGCAATCCAATGAGTCTTGTAGCGTGCGGTCGATATCATTATTTTCTTACCTTCACTGATGATTTGAGTAGATATGGTGTATGTTTACTTAATGAAACACAAGTCTGAATCGTTTGAAAGGTTCAAGCAAATTCAGCGTGAAGTTTAAGATCATCGTGACAAGAAGATAAAAATGTCTGCGATATGATCATGGAGGTATATCTGAGTTAGGAGTTTGGCATACAACTTTAGACAATGTGAAAGTTGTTTCACAACACACGCCACCTGGAACGCCATAGTGTGATGGTGTGTCCGAACGTCATAGGCATGCTCTATTGGATATGGTGCATGCTATGATGTCTCTTATCATTTTGTTACTATAATTTTGGGGTTATGCATTAGAGACAACTACATTCACTTTAAATAGGGCACCATCTAAATCCGTTGAGATGACACTGTGTGAATTATAGTTTGATAGAAACCTAAGCTGTCATTTCTTAATGTTTGGGGCTGCGACACTTGTGTGGAAAATGTTTTCACCTAATGAGGTCAAACCCAAAGCGGACAAATGCATCTTCATAGAATACCCAAAGAACAGTTGGGTGAACCTTCTATCTTAGATCCAAGCATAAAATGTTTGTTGCTGAAACTAGGTCCTTTCTCGAGAATAAGTTTCTCTCGAAAGAATTGAGTGGGAGGAAGATAGAACTTGATGAGGTTGTTGAACCTTTATTTCAACGAGAGAGTAGCACAGCACAGGAAGATGTTTATGTGAAGCCTACGTTAGTTGAAGAGGTAGTTAATGATGATGATGATGAAGCTTCAGATCAAGTTACTATCGAACCTTGTAGGTCGACAAGGACGTGTACTGCTCCTGAGTGGTACGACAACCTTGTCTTAGAGGTCATGTTGTTAGACAACGATGAACATACGAGCTATGGAGAAGCAATGATGGGCCCGGATTCTGACAAATGGTTAGAGGCCATGAAATCCGAGAAAGGATCCATGTATGAAAACCAAGTATAGACTTTGGTAGACTTGCTCGTTGGACGGTAGGTCGTTGAGTACAAATGGACCTTTAAGATGAAGATAGACGCTGATGGTAAATGTCACCATTTATAAAGCTCAACTTGTTGCAAAGAAGTTTACGATAAGTTCAATGAGTTGACTGCGATGAGACTTTCTCACTCGTAGCGATGCTAAAGTATGTTGGAATTATGTTAGCAGTTGCTGCATTTTTAAATTATGAAATCTGGCAGATGGATGTCAAAACATCGTTTCCTCAACGGTTTACTGGAGGAAAGGTTGTATGTGATACAACTAGAAGGTTTTGTCAGTCCTAAGGATGCTAAAAGGTGAGAAAGCTTCAGTGATCCTTCTATGGACTAAAGCAAGCATCTCGGAGTTGGAATATACACTTTGATGAGGTGGTCAAAGTTTGTAGTTTATACAAAGTTTACGAGAAACTTGTATTTACAATAAAGTGAGTGGGAGCACTATAGAATTTCTGGTAAGTATATGTGGATGACATATTGTTGATCGGAAATAATGCAGAATTTCTAGAAAGCATAAACGGTTGTTTGAAAAGTGATTTTCAAAGAAAGACCTGGATAAAGCTACCTAATTGTTGAGCATCAAGATCTATAGAGATAGATCAAGATGTTTGATGAGACTTTCAATGAGTACATACCTTGACAAGATTTTGAAAGAATTCAAAATGGATCAGTCAGAGAAAGAGTTCTCGCCTGATTTGTAAGGTGTGAAGTTGAGTGAGACTCAAAGCTCGACCATGGTAGAAGAAAGCGAAAGGACGAACGTTGTCCCCTATGCCTTACCCATAGGCTCTGCATAGTATGCCATGCTGTGTACCACACCTGTGTGTGCCTTGCCATGAGTCCATCAAGGGGTACAAGAGTGATCCAGGAGTGGATCATTGGACATCAGTCAAGATTATCCTTAGTAACTAAAAGACTAAGGGGATGTTTCTCAATTATGGAGGTGATAAAGAGTCTGTCATAAAGAGTTACGTCGATGCAAGCTTTAACACCAATCCAGATGACTCGTAGTAGCAATATGGATACGTATAGTGGAGCAGCCATTTGGAATAGTACCAAGTGGAGTGTGGTAGCAATGTTTACAGTTTGACATAGAGATTTTCAAAGTACACACGGATCTGAATGTCGCAGACCCGCTGACTATAAGACCTCTCTCATGTGCAAAGCATGATCGAGCCCCAGAACTCATTGGGTGTTAGATTCCTAACAATGCAAATCACATGGTGATGTGAACTAGATTATTGACTCTATTGCAAGTGGGATACTGTTGGAAATATGACCTAGAGGCAATAATAAATTAGTTATTATCATATTTCCTTGTTCATGATAATCGTTTATTATCCATGCTATAAATGTGTTGATCGAAAACTCAGATACATGTGTGGATACATAGACAACACCATGTCCCTAGTATGCCTCTAATAGACTAGCTCGTTGATCAAAGATGGCTATGGTTTCCTAGTCATGGACATGAGATGTCATTTGGTAAAGGGATCACATCATTAGGAGAACGATGTGATGGACAAGACCCAAACTACAAACGTAGCATATGATCATGTCAGTTTATTGCTACTGTTTTCTGCATGTCAAGTATACGTTCCTATGACCATGAGATCATGCAACTCACTGACACCGGAGGAGTACCTTTGTGTGTATCAAAGGTCGCAATGTAACAGGGTGAATATAAAGGTGCTCTATAGGTATCTCCGAGGGTGTCTGTTGGGTTGGTATGGATCAAGACTGGGATTTGTTACTCCGTGTGACGGAGAGGTATCTCAGGGCCCAATCGCTAATACAACATCACAATAGACCTTGCAAGCAATGTGACTAAGTGTTAGAAACGGGATCTTGTATTATGGAACGAGTAAAGAGACTTGCTGGTAACGAGGTTGAACTAGGTATGGAGATACCGACGATCAAATCTCGGGCAAGTAACATACCGAAGAACAAAGGGAACATCATACGGGATTACTGAATCCTGTACACAGAGGTTCGACCGATAAAGATCTTCATAGAATATGTAGGAACCAATATGGGAGTCCAGGTCCCGCTATTAGTTATTGACCGTAGAGGTGTCTCGGTCATGTCTACATACTTCTCGACCCAGCAGGGTCTGCACACTTAAGGTTCGATGACGTTTCAATAGTATAGAGTTATGTATGGTGGTTACCGAATGTTGTTCGGAGTCCCGAATGATATCTCGGACATCACGAGGAGCTCTGGAATGGTCCAGAGGTAAAGATTGATATATAGGAAGTCCTATTTTGGTCGCCGGAAAAGTTTCGGGCTCAGCGGTAGTGTACCGGGAGTGCCGGTAGTGTACCGGGAGACCATCGAGAGGGGTATTTCGACCCAAGAGGCTACATGGGCTGTAGGAGAGTGAATATCAGCCCTTAGTGGGATGGTGGAAGTCTCACAAAATTCCCATGCGGCTGGGAGAGAAAACCCAAAGAGAAAAGGTGGAAAAAAGGCAAAATAGGGAGGAATCCTAGTCCTACAAGGATTGGAGGAGGAGTCCTCCTCTCCTCCTTAATTCGGCCGAACCAAGGGATGGCCCCGGGAGGGACAAGCCTCCTACTCTATTCCTCCTATATATACTAGAGGTTTTAGGGTTTTTGGCACTAGTTTTTCAGCCACGTGCTAGCCGTTTCTCTAGTGCATAGTTTATCCTCTAAATCAGTTTTCTGCAATGCTTAGGCGAAGCCCTACCAGAATTGCTCTACCACCATCGCCGCGGCGCCGTCATGCTGCTGGAGAACTCGTCTACCTCTCCGCTCCCTCTTGCTGGATCAAGAAGGCAGAGATCGTCATCTTGCTGTACATGTGCTGAACGCGGAGGTGCCGTCCGTTCGACGCTCGATCGGAAGGACCGTGATCAAGATTGTGAAAAAAACTGTGATGAGATCGTGGGACGGATCATGATAAGTTCGCGGGACGGATCGTGATTGGATCGCGGGATGCTCGGCGATTTGGATCGTGAACACGTTCGAGTACACCAACCGCGTTTCTTAACGCTTCCCACTTAGCGATCTACAAGGGTATGTAGATCCACTCTCCCTCTCGTAGATGCTCATCACCATGGATAGGTATTGCGTGAGCATAGGAAATTTTTTGTTTCCCATGCAAAGTTATCCAACATCTTCATGGGATGGCCAGCACATATGATAGATGGATATATCATGGAGAACCTTTAGATGGATAACCTCAACATTTTGAAGATGATAGATAGGCCCCTCATATGATGGGTGGTGGTGATGCTGGCATTGATTTTATGGAAAAGGTTTTGCGAGAGAATGCTGGTTTGGAGGAAGAGGATGGGCGTGAAGATGACAGGATTCCTGACCTGTTGAAGGATCTCTACAACTTTGAAGGCCGTGTTGATGGATAGAAGTCGATGTTTGCTGAGGTGTTAGAGGAGGCGAAGCGTGCAACTCATGAAGGCGGTAATTTTCAAGATTCACCTTCACCGTGAAGTTACTCCACATCAAGTCTTTCTATCGGATTAGCAATGCTGCATTTAACGCAATACTCCGCCTTTTGACCTTGCAATTCCCTCATAGATGCATTCCCAGGTCTTACGATGAAGCACTGAGCATAATCCGCAGGCTGGGGCTAGGTTATCTTTCAATACATGTGTGCCCAAATAACCGTGTCTTGTTTCGGAAGGATTTAGCGAAGCATGACAACTGTCCAAAATGCAATGCCTCTAGTTTGAAAGATGTTGATGGGAAGAAGTCAATACCGGAGAAGGTACTGAGACACTTTCCGTTGATACCAAGGCTGTAGCAGATGTTTATCTCAAAGAAATCATTGCTGGAGGTACAATGGCACAAGCTGAAGCGGCAACATGTGGACAATGAGCTGAGCCATCCACCGGACGGAGATGCATGGTGTAGCGACCCTAGCTGGAAAGGTCAAGCCTCTGTGTATTCTGTGCCATCCCTGGATCAGTATGCTGGCACACACAGTACATCAATGTATATATCAAAGTGCAATCACATGTAATTAACGTAAAACAGATATATACCTTAAAATAGCAGCGGAAACAGTCAACGGGAGTGGAGTCCCTATAACACCAACGGCAGGTTGAGTGCGGACCGTAACCCTGAATCGTACTCTTACTCGTCGTAGAAGAGTATCTGCAACATGATACATTGCAGCCGTGTAGGTCAGTACATTGAATGTACTGGCAAGATCACCATAGAAGAACAGAAGAATAAAGACTATTCTATATGCAAGGGCTTTGTGGCTCTGTGTCTAAGTTTTTCCGTAAAAGCTGATTTTATTTTCCCTACAACAAAGGAATATCAGGAATTTCACTATGGAGTTACCTATCATGACATGGTTCCGCCAACCAATGTCTCAATGCCCACAAATATCTTAAGTTTCCGACAATTTGTTATCAGTCCAGTGTTGAGAGTTCAGAGATAGATCCAAGTCCAGAGGCTCAAATTGTCCGTAACCGGGGACACGGCTAATCGATTAGGTTTTAACTCTGCAGAGTGGTGTGTACTTTACCCACAAGATTCGTTCCCTCCTGGTAATTCCTCGCACTGCATGGTGTTTGAGAACAGGATGAACGAAACATGGTCTTTCAGAGTGCTTCCTTGACTATCCGACAGTGCCCATCCAATCCTAACGTCGACTACATCTCGTAGCACTGCCTAGACAGAGTCACAACAAAGATCAACCAAGCTAGAGCCCATAATGACATGTGGCTACACAGGTAAGCTTCTGGGCATGAAGTATTCATCCTTCCCTTTGAGTCTGGGTGAGGCTTTCCGTGTGAATACTGGCACATCTCCAGCAACACCTAGGCAAATCCACTGGCTTCTCCAGGGTGCCGTTCCAACCATCCCTCACCCAGTAGTGTGTATTGAAAAACTTGTTTCTCGAGTCTCGAAGTCTTGAGGTCCTGAGTATGCAGGTCTTGAAGAAGCCTTCATGAAGTCGTCGTTTTGACGTGGAGTCCTCCTTCTCACACCACTCACGAACACTCATACCAGACCCCGTCTACTTTAGCATAGCATTGCACTAACTAGTGTTCCCGGGGCTTTAGTAACAAGTGGTGGGTTCCTACCTCATGCATTCTACTCAACTACGAGAATTTCAATAACACTACGGTAGGGATTTGTTGAATGATGTCACTACATGCAATAAAACATAGGTATGAACAAAATGGTCAAAGTGAACTTGCCTGTATTGTTGATGAAGATAAGTATCACTCTCAGAAAATACTTGATAGAACTATACGTCACTCTCCGATGAAGTCTATAATATCAAACATTGCATTCAAATCAAACACTTCTAGCAATCAATACTAACAATCACAAGGTAACACAAGAACCAAAAGTAACAAGGTTGATGAAGGAAATACTTAAGACAAATCTCAAAAATCAACAAAGTTTTCACGAACACAACTAAGGTGTGTTTTCCCCCTACAAACAACTATTTTCAATAGTAACAAAACAAAAACAAAGTAAAATATAACAAAAGTATTTTAGTAAGAGAATTACTTTTGAAGAACAAGTAAGACTTATGAAAACAAAACTCTAAACAACATAGGTTTTTGTCTAATAAACTTAACAACAAGTAAAACCATAAAATAAGAGAAGGCAACTTATTAAACAACTAAGTTAACAGGAGGTAAATAATAAAATCTTTATTATAAAACAGATTTAAATCATCTAAAACTTTTGTGAAAAGAGTTTCTATTAAAAATTAAATTATTTTATAACACATTACCTAATGAAGAATAATATAGTTTTCCTACAACAATAGAGTAAAACTAAACTATTTTTATTAACAAAATATTTCTTAACATAAAGGAATTACTAAAAACTTTATTTGAAAACAGAATCTAATTACTTCAAAAATTTGTTAAATCAAATATACTAACTAGTTTGCTTTTAATAAACTACACCTAATTTGAAAAAAGTATAGGTTCCTACAATAATAATTTAATAAACTAAACAAATTTTTTTTGTTAACAGAAAGTAAATTCTAAAGTTTAGAACAACAACAACTAATGAAATCTAAAACATAAGTTAAATCAAATTCAGATTTCAAATTAAACCAAAAGAAAATCAAACTAATTAAACTAATAGGAAACTAAAACAGATTCTGTTTTGGTTAAGAACACTAATCAAATTTATCCTAAAAATTCTCAAACTTTACCTACTGATAACTAAGATCACTAGTGACAAGTAGCAAAAAGAATCAATCAAAAATATATTATTAAACACAAGTTATTCAGAAAACAAGATTTAAATCAAATGTCTTTAAATTCAAATTGAAAAATTCAAAAAAAGTCAAACTTGGTATCTAAGAAAACTAGAACAAATTTTGGACCTAATGCAAAAAGAATTAACTAAAAAAATTAAATGGTTTAAAAGATACAGCTAAAACAAAATCAGAAAAGTTTCTGTTTTCTAAAAACAAAACAGAAAATAAAGAAAAACCTAACTAACGGCTAAGGCTACGTGGCTGATTCCTATTGGTTGCTAGCTTAGGCATGCTGGTGTTTGCGGCGGTCGACCGATCCATAGGAAAAAACGGTTCGTGGATTAAAAGGTTCTAATCTGGATCGTAGGATCCAGATCGAACGGACATGAGCGGGAGAGGGGCTCACAGTGAAGGAGGTCGCCGGCGAGGAAATTCTCCGACAAGGCCGAGGCGGTGAACTCGTCGGGGTGGCGCTCCGATGGTCGAGGGAGGCGTCAGAGGGGTCCAGGTGATGGCGGCTGGCGTCCGGCATCGAGTGGTGGTGCCGGACGAGGCTGAGGGCGAGGGAGGCGACGGCCACGAGCGGTGGAAGCTTCGGTGGAGTCCTACCTCCGGCGAGCTCGAGCGTTAGCGGTCTGGCGAGGGAGAGAGGGGGTTTTGGGGGGGTAGAGTGCGAAGAGTGGCCGCACTTATATAGGGGCGAGGCAGAGCGAGGGAAAGGAAGGGGAGGGAGATCCGGCGAAGGAGAGATCGCCGACGAGGGTCGCGGGCGCGAGGAGGGCGGTGGCCGCCCGAAATCAGCGGATGGTCGGGGCGGGGCCCGCTGTCGGAGAGAGGGAGGGGTTTTCGGGGCGTCGGTCGGCCGGTATTAAGGTAAGTCGGGTATTAACTGCGGTGGGCCGGCCCGATTGCTTTAAAATCTTTCCTTTTCTAATTTCCACCGAAATAAAATGCCTTTTAATGCATTCAATATAATTCCAAATATAGGAGTAATATATATAAAAATTAACAGAATAATAGATGCCATTTATTGAACATTTTTATTCTATCATTTGAATATTTGAAAAAAAATATTTTCAGAAAAATGCCTAAGTGGCTTTATTTATTTTTGCAAATATTTTTCAAATAACCCCTTGGATTTTATGATTCAAAAACTTCACAAAATACCCCCTGGTTTGGAGTGTCACATTACTCCTCTCAAAAATTTGTCCAGGGTTTTGAATGCTTTGAAAATTTGAATATGAACCAAGTATGACATGGATTCCAAAAGAATAATTCAGAGGTTCAAAAGCACTTTCAAATCCTTCCTTTAAACTTCCAACTCATATTTCATATAATTTGAAGAAGTCATTTTATCCTCTCTCATGAAAATCATTGAGTTGCATAAAGTTTCTGAATTTGAAATATTTTTAAAGATGGAATTCAAATCACATGGGAAGGTCATTTTATTCCCTCTCATTCAAAAGTTTTCAAAAGTTCCAAATTTTTCACTCAATTACAATCATTCAAGCAAACAAACAAACATTCATATAATTATTATAACATTCCAAAATTTGGGATGGTACACATGGAAAGAATTTGACAGTAAACATTTGGATTTTGCTGCAGATCCAAGGAACATAAAACTCGGCATTGCCACAGATGGCTTTAATCCATATGGGAACATGAGCACGTCTTATAGCATGTGGCTGTTTTTGTGGTTCCGTACAACCTGCCACCATGGGCATCCATGGATCAGTCCAACTTCATGATGTCGTTGCTTATCCCGGGTCCAGAGTCTCTAGGAAAGGATTTTCATGTCTTTATGGAGCCCCTCATAGAAGAACTGCTCCAACTCTGGACTGGTGTACCTACATATGATTCCTATAGTCCGAAAGAAAAGTTCAATCAACGTGCTACAATCATATGGTCCATCCATGATTTCCCACTGCTACACACTCTGTCTGGGAGGATCACAACAGGTTATCAGGCGTGTGTCCATTGTGACAAAGACCCTTGCTCAAAGATACTAAGGAACAAGATCTGGTATATAGCACACCACTGCTTTCTTCCTCGAGACCATCGCTAGAGAAGAAGCAAAGATTTTCATGGTGAGAATGAAACCCGTGACAAGCCAGCTGAATTCACTATAGAAGAGCTGGAGCAGCAACTTGAAAAGGCAAAAGACGTGAGACCAGGAAAGCTTTCCACGAAAAGAAAGCATGAGGAAGGTCAATGTTGGGACCGGAGGTCTTGTTTGCAGGACCTACCATACTGGGCTGATATGAAATTAAGGCATAATCTCGATGTAATGCACATTGAGAAAAACATATGCGAGAATCTGCTAGGGACGTTTCTGAAAATTGAAGGGAAGACAAAGGACATCGTTAGTTCTAGGATTGATTTGGAGGACATGGGCATACGAAAAGATTTGCATCTACAACCTAATGAAGATGAAGATTCATTTGAAATGCCACGAGCAAGGTATACAATGACTAAAGAACAAAAGCTTGCATTCTGCGAATTCATAAGAGCGGTGAGATTTCCAGATGGTTATGCTGCTAACCTAGCAAAGTGTGCTACTTCTAATGGATTCAAGCTTTCAGCACTGAAAACCCATTGCCACATCCTCCTCCTAAGGATTTTACCGGCGGGCCTCCGAGGAATCAAGGACAAGGATATATATGAAGCGGTTGCTGAGTTGGGAAATTTCTTTAGAGAACTGTGCTGCAAAACACTCAAGGTAACTATTCTGAAAAGACTTGAAAAGGAAATTCCAATTATTCTTTGCAAGCTCGAGAAGATTTTCCCTCTAGCTTTCTTCACCGTGATGGTCCATTTGGCGGTGCACTTACCAAAAGAGGCAATGCTTAGAGGCCCTGTGCAATACGGTTGGATGTACCAAATCAAAAGAACGCTGCTTACTTGTAAGTGTTATGTGCGAAACACGGCAAGACCGGAAGGTTTGATTGCTGAAGCGTATGTCGTTGACGAGTGCTTGACATTTTTCTCTAGATACTTTGAAGATCTGGAAACAAGATGGAACGGGTCGGCCAGAAATATAGTGCGGTCTGATTCACAAAGTGGTGATGTCTCGGTTTTCAACCATGGTGTGAAATTTCTTGGAGCCTCAAAATACTTGGAGGCTATTGATGAGTATGACAAGATGGTTTGGTATGTGCTCAGCAATTGCGTCGAGGTTCTACCATATATCAAGTACGTTATATCTTGTGCACTCGTTATATTTTTTTGCTTGGGTTGGCACCAGCCTAATGTTTTAATTCACATGTTTTGTTAGCATTGCAGGAAATGCAAGGAAGAGTTAAATCAGGAAGGAAGCCACATTCATGTTGATAAAAGGGTTGCCAAGGGATTTGCTAAATGGTTTAAGAACCATGTGAGATCTTTAGCCACATGTTTTATGTTTTCTGTGTTATTCACCAACTGTTAAATACATTGTTGCTAAATGGTTTATTTGTGCTGATTGGAAAGTTGCATTGAGGAGAAGAAGGTCAATGATGATCTATTTGCTTTGGCATGCTTACCGGATAAGCAAGTGAGAGTGTATTCATCATGCATTGCTGATGGTGTCCGGTACCACACCATTGACCGTGAGGAAAGAAGGAAGACACAGAATAGTGGAATCGTTACCGAGGGGTCACATGATGGTGAGAACATTGACTTCTATGGTCAGCTGAGAATCATCGTAGAGTTGCAGTACAACTCTAGTGGAGGAATCAATCGCTCGGTTGTCTTACTTCGTTGTGACTGGTTTGAGCCTGGTAGCAAGAAGAAGAGAAACTCTTTTGTCAAATATGATGGCCACTTCAGAAGCATCAACACTGGAAGGTGCTGGTATAAGAATGATCCCTATATTCTATCAGCACAAGCAACAATGGTGTTTTATCTGCTAGACACTCTTTGGCATGGAAAATGGTGATTTGTGCAAACCTTTAAGCACAGACACTTGTGGAGTGTGACTGAAACTGAAATGGAAAAGGGCCCCGGTGGTAGTGGACTAACATACTAGGATGATGACTCTACGGAAGTTCCAGTGCAAGGTGATGATGACTGTACGGAAGTTCCGATGCAAGCTGGTGATGACTCTATGGAAGTTCTGGTGCAAAGCAGAGTGTGAAGGGACCGGGAATGTGTGCTCATTGATGCTGCAACAGTTGAAGGCATTTAGAAAAGTAGAAAGGTGGTAGCGGATGGGCATGAGAACGAGGATGAGGATGAGGAAAACAGGACTGATCATTCCATGCTGCAATATTATAGTGACGATGAAGAAAACAAGAGTGGGCATGGAGGTCCTTTGGTTGGTATCGACGACGATGAGTAGCGAATGGACATGAAGGTAAATTTTGTCTCCTTCGTGACCTAATACTATTACTGCATGTTCCTTGTTTTGATTGGTGATCAACCTTCTCTATAGTTTTTGTTGATGTGATCCTGATGTTGTTTTTCTACTGAAATTCTCTCCAGGTAGCAAAATGCATGAGACTTTGGTGATGTAGAGGAAGATGGTGAAGATACAATGCAAGATCATGTAGTTTTGGTGCCATTTTGGCTGATGGTGAAGATGGTTGTAGTGACTCTGGTGCCATTTTGGCTGATACTTTGGTGCCATTTTGGTGCCATTTTGTGCTGTAATATTGGTTTGGTGACTCTGGTGCCATTTTGGTGCCATTTTTGGATGGCTGCAGTCACTATTTTGGATTGAGCAAAATATGGCTGCAGTGATCATTAATTTTAGAGAAAAATATTATTTTATTTTGTTTTAGAGCTAAAGGAGCAAAATATTGTTTTTTTCGTTTCAGAAACAACCGGAGCATGCGAAAAGGCCATTAAATGAGAAACCACGCTTGCGAGAGAAGGCACACTGGCACTTGGGCGGTTGGGTTTTCGAGGCAACCACGCACACATCGAGGCAACCAACCCCGCGTCTCCCCTCCACTAGCAACTCCCCATGACACCAGACCGGGGTTTTTCTTCCAGGTAACTCCCCTCTGCCTCTCCATTGCCGCTTCCTCTGCCTCCCTCTACCGCTCCATCTGCCTCCACCATCAAGCAACTCCCCTCTGCTCTATCTCAAGCCCTCCCCTCCCCTCCCTCTGCCCTATCCAGGAGGGCAATGGCAGAGGAATCGTTGTGGAGCAAGTCCCCTCCGTCTGGTAAGCGAATGGCATCGTGGAGCAACTCCCCTCCATCTGCCAAGCATCACAATGGTGATGAGGAGTCTGGCAAGGAGCCGCTGGTGGTCGATGACGACGTTCTGGTCCCCGCCGGGCAGAAGCTGGACTACACCACGGAGCTCAAGGTTGAAATCCACCTGAAGGAGATGCTCGATGTCATCTGCACCAGCAATCCAGAAGTTGCCGACAAGAGGATCCGCGAGATGAGGATGAAGCTTGGCGGCATGTTGAAGCAGGACGTCGGCATTGATGTGGAGTATACCAGGGAAGATGAACCTCCGCAGATCGCAGCAGTTCTGCAGTTATGCGTTGAGGATCTCGTCTTGGTATACCACATCACCACGACAACAAAATGGTAAACCATCCTACTCATTCAATCTGAACATGCATCTGTCTAATTAGTAGTATCTGAAGTTTCTGTAGTTCTGAAGTTTCTGAAGTTTCTGAAGTAGATGCAATAGTTCTGAAGTAGATGCAATACTAGTTCTCAAGTTCTGAAGTTGTTTTCTATTGGATTGGATTAGGTTTTGATTAGGGTGGTTGGATTAGGTTTTGATTAGGGTGGTTGGATTAGGGTTCTTGCCGCCCGCTGTTGATTGTATTGGATTGGATTAGGGTTCTTGCAACCCCGCTATACTAATGTAGTTTCTGAAGTAGATGAATTTGATGCACCAGATTAATTTATGAAGTAGATGCACCAGATTAATTTCTGAACTTGATGCAGGCCCAAGGAACTCTACCCGTTCCTACAAGACAAGAATCTGTACACCTTTGTCGGCTTCTGCGTTGGAGGTGACAAGGAGAAGCTAGAGTTGTCTGGTTTGGAGATCAACCCCGACAAGTACATCGACCTGCAGTGCAAATGGAGAGTTCCAAACACTGGAAAGCAGTATCAAGATTTTTCTGAGTTTGCAGCCAGCCTGATCCACCCATCCTTCAGGGCAATGAACCGGAAGATCTATAGGCAAGATGATCACAAACTATGGGGGATCATCCCACTGCCAAAGTACCTCATCGAGTACGCAGCGAAAGATGCGTACGTCACCTATGAGGCATGGAAGAAAACTGAAATCATCAAGAAAGGTTTGGAGCTATGGCAAGAGGCGAAGGATAACTGGGATAACCCCTACTACTAGGGTGCAGTAGTTGCTTGTGCTTGTGCTTGTGCTTGCCAGACAACGACGCCACTACTCACACAGTTTTCCCTTGTTATGTTTGATATTATGTGTCTCAGTTTGTAGTTATGTGGGTGAACAAGTTTGCTTTTGTTATGTTCAACAAGTTTGCTATTATGTTTATCCACGTCTAGTTGAAGATTGCTATTATGTTTATCCATGTCTAGTTGCTGATGGAGCTGTTGTTTATCCATGTCAAGTTGAACAAATTTACAAAAAATGGTTCCTGATGGAGCTGTTGTTCATCCATCCATCATGTTAAGTTGAAGATTGGACAAAATATGGCTGCACAGAGAAATGGATTTTGATGGAGCTGTTGTTTCAGAGCTGTTTTTTGTCAATTTTGATGTTCAAAAAAAGTTGATCAGACAATGGATGAATTCTTGATGCAAAAAAACTTGATCTTGTTTTGGTCTTGTTTTCATCAATGGTTCTTGATGCAACACAGAGAAATGACAAAAGAATATGCGCGAGCGGGAACTCGAACCCACGACCGTGCGCTCATTTCTCGGTGTTTCCACCACTGGGCTAGGAAGAGGCTACTGGTATGTAATCTATGCCATCTCTTTTGAAAGCATCAAACCAGTCAAGTATGAAACACACAACTCGCTGACAAGTTGGCCCCACCCCCACCCCCACTGCAATCATTTCCCACACTCCCACCGCAGTTATTTCCCCCACTCCCACCATAGTCATTTCATCCACTCCTCTCCTCCTCCCGACCGTCGCCTCCGTCTCATCCCCACCACCGCCGGGGGATCAGCCAACCGCCGCTGATGACTCCTCCCCACCATCACTAATGACTCCTTCCTCTCCCGCGGAGGTATGAATCCACCGCTGACTCCTTCCTCTCCCGTGGTGGTTTTCTGCTGCTGTTTAGATTAGGGTTTGATTCCATTGAATTAGGTTTCTTGCCACCGCTGTTGTTTTCTATTGGATTGGATTAGGTTTTGATTAGGGTGGTTGGATTAGGTTTTGATTAGGGTGGTTGGATTAGGTTTTGATTAGGGTGGTTGGATTAGGTTTTGATTAGGGTGGTTGGATTAGGGTTCTTGCGGCCCGCTGTTGATTAGGGTGGTTGGATTAGGGTTCTTGCGGTTCTATTAGAAATTTATAGTTCTAGCTGTGTTTGGCTCTTATAGTAGACATTTATAGTAGATATGGTTCTAGATGTGTTTGCCTTTTATAGTACACATGGGCACATGGGCAGATATGGTCCAAAATTAGAGTAGTGATGTAGATAGAGTAGTAGCCATGTTAACAGAATTGTTCTCTGTTCAGCATGAATTGTTTTGCCATTTATTGTAGTATTCCAAATTTTAGTACTACAGAGGTGTTCTTGCCATTTATAGTAAATGTTTGCTACATCGCTGATTTTCAGATGGCCGACTTGGAAGGTTTCGAGTTCTTCGCGATCATACTTGAGATATCCTCGAGCAGCAGGCTAGTAAGTAAAAGAAGAGATCTCCCCTTCACACGTCTCTTTATCATAACTCTGCTTTTTGCTAAATCACTGCTTGACACTCGCTGTAGAGGCGGCCTGACACTTTTATGAAGATGTTGGACGGCCTCGGCCATAGAAAGTGAAGCTGCGGCAAGCGGGTAGCAGGCTTCGCAGGCTGTGGGACGTGGAGGTGGTGGTCGACACCAACGGCCACATGTACCTAGATCATGGCTGGAAGAAGTTCGTACGTGCCTACGACCTGCAACATGGGTATTTCCTTGTCCTCAGGTACAATGATGATGCCATGCTCACCGTGAAGGTGTTCAGCATGACTATGTGCCACATTCGCTACCAGGACGACGATCCTGCGAGTATGCTCTGCCTCTTCTTCCTCTAAATTTGGCTTTGTCTAACACCGATTGTTAAATAAACCTTCTTGTTGCATTTGTCCAATAAATAGGAGCAGCAGTAGCAACTTTGGCTACAGCAAATGCAGTTGCGAGGATGAGGAGGAGCAGAGCGGGGATGAGGAGGAGCCGAGTTGGGATGAGGAGGAGCAAAGCGGGGATGAGGAGGAGAAAAGCTGGGATGAGGAGGAGCATCGCGGGGATGAGGAGGAGCGGGGCAGGGATGAGGAGGAGCAGAGCTGGGATGAGGAGGAGCAGAGCGAGGATGTGGAGGAGCCGAGCGAGGATGAGGAGGTGGCTGGTGATGACAGCGCGATGGTGGTGGCTGACGATGGCCTCGCGATGGTGGTGCCTGAGGATGGCCTCGAGATGGTGGTGGTTCCTGAGGATGACCTAGCGGTGGTGGTGCCTGACAATGGCCTCGAGATGGTGGCGGTGCTTGATGATGGCCTCACGATGGCGCTGACGATCCCACCGCTGGGCGGTAGGACCATGCCAATTGTTGTAGAGGAGTACATCCCACAGCCTGGCCGCCATAGGCCACTTCATCCAATTCGCCACACTAGAAGCATCAAGATGATGAAGGAGAAAAAGGAGGAGTGAAGATCTTAAGAAAATAAGTCAATGTTAAGTATGTCAGGTCATGTAAATCTGAACATGTCAATGTTAAGTATGTGGTCATGTTAATCTATCTATTACCTTCCAAGCTCAGTTTGGTAATTGATGGGAATCAAAATTTTGTGCATGCTCATGGATGCTCATGGATGAAAGATTAAATTGTGTTGTTTTGTGCTTGCTCATGGAATCAAAATTTGGCACATGCCACCATCTTTGTGATGGGAAACAGTGTTGCCAAAGAGAGGTTCCAGCTTGTTTCACAAAAAAATCATTTTTCACTTTGTTGAATGCCAAAAACACATGTTTTTTGTGAAGCGACAACAAAGAGGGACATTCCAAACGGCGCCATTCCATGTCTATCTCAAAGTAGACCCTATTCTACGGATAGTTGCCAAAAATCATGCATTTCCAACCCTCGTAGCTACTCTCGGTCATTCAGACAACCATCTGCCGATTCTGCTGAAACCGGCTGGAATTTGAACTGCGGGTCCTCCATAGCTTGCCCATTTTTTTGCTAAAAAAACATTTTTAGCTTCACAGGTAGGCATTTCATTGTAGAATCACCAACAGATATGCATGATAAAACCCCTAGCCATGGACAGCCGAAGCGACAAGTTAGACCGGTTTTTAAAAAACACCGTAAAAAATTCAAAAAAATTCAAAAAAATGGGAGACCTCCGCGTCACATCATCAAATGTGGCCTACCAATTATTAAAAATATTAAACTTGGAATACCAATGTTTTCTTGAAAAAGTGTTCTCAAAAACGACCTACCATGAACGAAGATTCACGACTTTCAAGCCAAACGAGCAATGATATACCCACATTCGTTGAATAATTTGTGATAATATGCCCAAATTTAGCACATGCCTCTATCTTGTGATGGAAAACAGTGTTGCCAAAGAGAAGTTCCAGCTTGTTTCACAAAAAACCATTTTTCATTTTTTGAATGTCGAAAACACATGTTTTCGTGAAGCGGATACAAAGAGGGACATTCCAAACGGCGCCATTCCATGTCTATCTCAAAGTAGACCCTATTCTACGAAAGTTTGACAAAAATCATGCATTCCCGACCCTCGTAGCTACTCCCGGCCATTCAGACAACCATCGGCCTATTCTGTTGGAACCGGCTGGAATTTGAACTGCGGGTCCTCCATAGCTTCACAGGTAGGCATTTCATCATAGAATCATCAATAGATATGCATGATAAAAGCCCTAGCCACGGACGACCGATGCGACAAGTTAGACCGGTTTTTTGAAAACACCGTAAAAAATTCAAAAAAACCCAAAGAATGGGAGACCTCCGCGTCACATCATCAAATGTGGCCTACCAACTAGTAAAAATATTAAACTTGGAATACCGATGTTTTCTTGAGCTATTCGGTATGATTTTAACCATTATTTGCACAAAGTTTACAAAAAAAACCTAAAATTTTCTGCCTCAAAACCCAAAAGAATTTCCCTCCCACCCCAAAATTCTCCCTCCACTCTCCCAAAATTTCCCTCCCTCTCCCGAAATTTCCCTCCAAAACCTCTCCCACTAACAGGCGGGACCCACCACCCCCTCTCCCACTAACTCACGGGATACCCTCTCCTCCCTCCCAAAATTTCCCCATTCTCCTCCCCTCTCCTCCTTCCCACGATCGCGCCATCTCGCCGCCGCTCCGCCGCCCCTCCCCTTCTCCGCGCCACCCCGTCCCTCCCCTGCTCTTCGCCGCACCGCCACTCCTCCCCTCTCCTTGACGACGGCACCATCGATGACATCGCTCGCCTCATAACCCTAGGGCACCACGACGGTGGCCACATCGACGATGACCACCGCTTCGTCATCGACGACGGCGGACACATCTACCGCTACATCATCTACTAGGTACTTCGCCCCTTGCTCCATCTCCCCTCGATCTTCTAGGGTTAGGGTAGATTTTCTAGAGTTCGGTAGATCCCCGTCATGGGTTCTTCTACGATTCATGGGGATGGATCGATGGGGATAGGGATGGTTCGGTAGATCCATGGGGTTAGGGTTAGGGTTCATCTGGCACTCGTTGCTCTCTAGTTCATGGGGTTCTGGATGGGGATGGATCTTCTGCTTTTCTTGTTCATGGGGAAGGATTGATGGTGACTCTTGTTCAGGCTGGATCTCCTGGTTTCGTGTATTTATGCAGCATGGCTAAACTATTGATGGGGTTAGGGTTCTTGTTGCACCCCATGGGTTAGGGTTCATGTTGTTGCTGCTCATGTTGTAGATCGAGTAGAAGTTGTTGCTCATGTTGTAGATGGAGTAGAAGTTGTTGTGGCCGCTCATGTTTTTATTGCCTACTCAAATCTGTTAATGCCTTGTTATTTTACTACAAAAAGTTGTTGTGGTTGCTCGTGTTATCTACTACAAGCCTGCCATGCTCATATTTGCCATGAACAACTCCTGTTGCATGTAGTTTGCTAGCTCTAAACATTGCATCATGAATCTATTTTCTGCCATGAACTGTGTTTTCACTAAGTTTGGAAATCTGTATCACTTGTCAGTTAGCCATGTTGTTTTCCTAATGATATAAGAAGTTTTAGAAATAGTTCAGTAAGCCTATTTTGTACTCATTGTTTTCAACTATCATTCCATTTCATTTGTTTCCTTGTTTGAGTTCTTCATCATAATTAAATGTTGCATCTAAGTTGCCATGTTCATGTAGTGAAGATATTAAGAGATGCTTCATATCTTTCCAGTGTACATGCATGCTTGTTTAGTGCACTTACGTGTTTGCTTAATTAAAAACACTACATCACTACATTGTTGATCCATCAAGTTTGCTTCACATGTATTCCATGTATGTGCATGCTGGTCCAAATGCTTTCCTTTATTGATACAAGTGCATCATTTTACTTTATCCCTGTTATATCTGATTGTTGTTTTTTTTGCAAGCACCACCTCAAGATCATCCATGGCAAGGATGACAAGGTCAAGTAATCGGCCAACCGTTGGTATGCAGCTTGCTCCTTGTGGTTATACTATTAGTTTTATAAAATATGTGTCTTAATATGATAAGTGAAATGTATTGTTGTAATCTGAATATGCTGTCTTAATTGTGCAACTAGGATTAAATGTTTGATGTCTTAATTGTGAATAATCTGAATAACCTGTCTTAATTGTGCAACTATGATTAAATGTTTGCTGTCTTAATTGTGAATAATCTGAATAAGCTGTCTTCATTGTGCAACTATGATTAAATGTTTGTTGTCTTAATTGTGAATAATCTAAATAAGCTGTCTTAATTGTGCAACTAGGATTAAATGTTTGTTGTGTTAATTGTGAATAATCTGAATAAGCTTTCTTAATTGTGAATAAGATGTCTTAAATGTTTGTTGTTATTCTTCCGTACCCAAATAACTAGGAATAAATGATAACAAAATCTTATAAGATATGTTTGGCTGTCTGTCCATGCATTGCAACCATTCACCTAATAATTATGTTTCCTTTATCATGCAAAGAGGATCTTCTCACCGAGTACGAGAAGGTTAGGGCTAGAAATATCATGAGGAACAATCGGATGTTCCAGTCTCTTGGCATCGGTACAATAGCGTCAATGATTAGGAATTCAAATGTTGTACAATAAGGTAGAATTGAAGAGGTTCAAGAATGTAGTGGATTTATTAATGATGACCCAGAGTACAATACTAAGGAGGATGGAGTTAGTGATGGGGAGGAAGTGGACGATGTTGTAGTGCAGGAGACTGTTAAGGTGCAAACTCTGTCTTGCTTGGAGGGTTGTGGTTCTTGTATGCTCTGTGTTTCCTTGTGCTCACATATTTGTCTTGTGATCTAATGCTTTTTTCCGAGTCTCTGAAGAAGAGGCCTGCTATTAAGAAGACAGTCAACAAGAAGAGGAAGAGCTCAGAAACATCTGTTGCAATGCCTCCGGGAAGGGTGATGGCCCCACCTCCAGGACAAACAAAGTGGATCCTGGAACCTGATGGACAGGCCCTTGCTAGATTCACGAGGCAGAAAGCAAGCATGCCGGCTGTGAGGGACCATCAGGAAAGAACACTGCACATGGACTCTGAGAGCTCGGTGCAAATGGGTGATGAGTTTCCGCTCATGGATGATGAAACCACTGTCTGCATGGATGAAGGAGGCACTGTCTGGCACCGTCCACACAGACCTCAGCCCTATTGCACCTTCTATTGGCAGGAATGTTGTCATCAGTGAAGAAGAACACCAGCTTGTGCTTCAATCAGGCAAGTTCACCTTTGCAATGCTCTCTTTTACTAGTCCATTTTCCAAATGGAAGTGATCATGTATGGTTACCTGTTTAGCAGAACCATTCCTGCATTTGTCGATTTCTCTTCAAAGTTATGAGTTCAATTTCATTTTCAGATGCACTGAATACCAAGCTTAGACAGAGAAAGGGCAAAGGGCTAGAGAAAATCACCAAGTCGCTTGATAGCAAGGTGCCTATCCAAATTGCCGAAGGGATGAAGCGTCTAGAGAAGCCCCTGCAGGCAGCAAAGCTTGCTTCTGAGTGTGGACTCGTTGCAAGAACCCATGTGCCAGTTCTTCCTGACTTCAAGGAATACAAAAAAACTCTAATCTAATGGCGGACTACATTGGGAAAGTTGTTATAAGCTACTTGTTTTGTAGTTGATGTGCTATCTTTTTTCTGTTACACCTATGTATGATTACTAATATTGTTCCTACCTTGTTTGTTGTGTTGGTAGGCAAATTTTGAGATGAACACTGACTCAGAGATCATCAAGACCGCTTGCAAAGAGATTTTGTAAAAAAAAATCGAAGAACAGATGCCATTAGATCAAGAAGCAGTATTTTGATACCTTAGTAGCAAACAAAGTTAGCATCAAGTCTTCGGTGCCGGATCTGACAAACCATGAATAGCAAGCTCTGGTGGAGATGTGGTCTACCCCAAGACACAAGGTTTGTCTCTCTTTTGTTTGCTGCTTTATGTTCTGCACATGATATGCTAGTGCTATATCATGCTGACAGTATGCTTTTTTTGTAGGCAACCTGTCTGTCGAACAAGATGAATCGAGAAAAAGTTGTGTACCATCAAACAACTGGTTCCAGGCACTACACATCACACATTTTTGCCACTGTGAGGACTTTTCTCTAGAGACCTGACCGTTTGATCGTCGTTGAATAACATTTTTGATTCTTGCCGAATAACATTTTGATTTTTGTTGAAACTCATTTCAGAAAGAAGAGCGGAAGGGTGAGGAGATGTCCGTGATTGACTTGTTCAAGTCCACCCACAACAACAAGAAGCACGGGTTTTCGAAGCCAGTAAAGAAAGCTATAGTAAGTCACTCCATGCTTTGTCCAGCCAGTTCAAACTTTTGTCTAGATTTGGTATGCTTTGAGGCTGTTTGCTAGAGCCTAAGATAGGTTTGATGTTGTTTGATTCACAATCTTGTCATGCCCTGTTTTGTTTCACAGCCAGTTCAAACTTTTGTCATGCCCTGTTTGATGTTGTTTGACTGGTTTGTCCAGCCAGTTCAAACTTCTAGAGCCTAAGATAGGTTTGATGCTATTTGACTGGTTTGTCCAGCCACTTTAAACTTCTTTCATGTACTATTTGAGTCACAGCCAGCAAGAACACAAACTATGTTCCATGCTTTGATGTTGTTTCCTACTGCCTAAGATAGGTTTGCTATCTCAACAAAGATATCACAATTTGTTGTATAGTTCTAAACAAAGATAACAGAATTTGTTGTAGCTATTTGTTGCATTTTTTATGATATGGTAAAATATCTACATATACATTTTGTGTGTTGGTTTGGTTACTTCAAATAATTCATTTTGTGTGCTAGTTTGGTGGCATTCTTGTTTGGTTTCTCTTGCTTCGTTTGGTTTGCAAAATGTGAAATAGATCTGCCACTAATGTCTATCATTTTCATCCATATGCTAGCTTGATATGGAGAAAAAGAAGGACGCGCTGGTACCAGATGGTGAAGAGCCAAAGTGTGTTGTTGAAATTGTTGACAAAGTGCTCAAGACCGAAGTAAAGTGAAGCACATTCCTCAGGAATGTTGGGCTCCAGTCATCTACGAACAACTCGGCCAAAGCAAGTGCTGCTATGGCTGCTCATGTTCGTGATCTTGAGCAAAAGCTGGAGAGGCTAGAGCTTCAAGCAGAATTGATGCAAGAAGAAGTGGCGGCAATCAAGATGAAGGCGGAAGAAGCTGAAGTTACACGCGACAAGGAACTTGAGCTGCTGCGCAATAAGGCTCAAGAACAGGATGAGAAGTTAGCCCACTTGATGGCTCTCTTTGGAGCTAAAGCATTATGATGGCTGAAGCATCATCGAAGCTCTATGCTCGTTTTGGTGAACATGTGAAGTTTAACATGTCGTAGGACCTGGTTTAGAGAGATGGCTAATTTTGGTGATGCTGAACTTGTTAAACTGTGAAGTTATGCTGTTTGTGAACCTGTGAAGTTATGCATTTTGTGAAACTATGAAGTTATGCATTTTGTGTGAATTATTTGAGTTTTGTTTGGACCATTTTGTGAAGCTAAGTACCTGGTTCACAGGATAATTATTGAATTGGGCTCTCACCTTAGTTGGACCGCAAAAAGGCCAAGGCCCAAACAAGAATTAGACTAAAATGGCTTGGGCCTAAAAAAAGAGTTGACTATAAAAAAACCTAGTCTGTAAAGGGCTGCATCCCAAATAAAAGGCCAAGGCCCAAACAAGAACTAGACTAAAAAGGCCGTGGCCCCAAAAATAGTTGACTAGGAAAAAAAGTGGACTTCAAAAGGCTACATCCCAGAAAATAAAAGGCCAAATTATTGGGCCAGGCCCATGCAACTAAGCAAAATAAAGAGGAAAAAACATAAAATGGGTTGAATTATTGGGCTTGGCCCATGTAGGCGGTCGAAATGGCCCGGGCTGATTCTAATTTATGACCTTCTCATTTGGTTATAATGATGCCACATCAGCTTGCCATTGTGAATCTGACGGGGCGTGGGCGGACAGCTAGTGACCAAAATAATTGGTTGTTGAACCTATGAACTTTTTTTGGTCATAAACTTCTATAACCTTTTCAGAAGAATGGTCGTTAATTTCCATTCTTGACCCTCAGCTTTTGACCATCAGTTTTTGGTCACAAAAAGGTCACAAACGGAAAACAGTGACCATTTAGTGACCAATAGTGAAGGTCACAAGATAGCATATTTCTTGTAGTGACGAGGTGGCGGCGACTCCGTCTCATGAAACGTGATGAAAACTTCTCTCTCTTTTTTTTCTCCGAGTATGTGATTTTATAGGACTGGAATTAGGGTCATAGGAGCCACGGGTGCCCTGTTGGCTTGTGGCCCACTGGAAGCCACCCTCTGGTCGTTCTTCACTCCATAATTCATCATATATTACAATAAAACTTCATAAGAAGTTTCGTCTAATTTCAAGAACATTTATTTCTGCAGAAAAATAACACCAAGGTAGTTCTGCTGAAAACAGTGTCAGTCCGGGTTAGTTTCATTCAGTTCATGCAAATTAGAGTCCAAAACCTGAGCAAAAGTGTTTGGAAAAGCAGATATGTTGGAGACGTATCAACTCCCCCAAGCTGAACTCATTGCTTGTCCTCAAGCAATTCAGTTGATAAACTGAAAGTGATAAAGAAAACTTTTACAAACTTTTTTGTTCTCATCATTATAAACATGCTTAGATAGTGTTCAAGTTTTCAGCATAAATCATAAATACCCACATCCATGATAACAATTAAACATCACATTAACTAATGGAAATACATAACCAACTAGCAAACAATAATAAAGTATCTCACATGCCAACAAATTTTCAAAATAATCATGATATAATATTATGACATGGTACTCTGCTAGCCCTTTCTCATACCGCAAATGCAGAGAACCTTTGAGGTTCAAGAAGCAACTAAACATTACATTTCAAGGTAGATAAGATCCAGTCATGCTAACATCCAACATTAATTAGACTCAATGCATAAGAATGACAATAGTGCTCTCCGGTATGGTGCGTTTAGTAAGAAGATGATGACACAACATAACAGTAAATAGATAAGCCCTTCCCAGAGGGAGGCATTGATTTGTAGAGGTGCCAAAGCTTAGAGTTTAAAACAGGATTGGAAATATAGTTTTCTGGGCGGTGCACTTTTCTTGTCAACATTTCGACAAAGGTTCTCAATATCATTCATGCTAAACTCATTATTGGCAGTTCCCAAATAGAATGTAAAGTTTACTCCTATCCACGATCCATACACAAACCATGGCTAACTGAACCCATGGGTGCCTGCCAACATACAATTGTCCCAAGGAGTTTTCTTTAATTAATTTTGATTTCGGGGGACTGGGCATCCCTTGTACTAGCCTCTATCGTGCAATGGCGGCTTATAAACAACCGTCCTGAGAATAACTCACTTAGCATGAAAGACACCGAGTGCACAAAATAGTGCACAAAATAGATGCTTATTTGAAATATTAGAGGTGGCACATACAAATTTAATTAGAATGACAAGGTAATACCGTATATAGGTAGATATGGTGGACTCATGGGGAATAACTTGTTTTAAGGATTTTGGATGCACAAGCAGCATTTCCTCTTAGTATAGGTGAAGGCTAGCAACAGACTGAGAAGCGACCATCTAGAGAGCGAAAACAGTCATGAGCATGCATTGTGAATAATTAACATTGGACGTAGCAATAGTAGGATATGAACACTCTGAATTTAAATATTATGAAGGTTGCACTGGTTTTGAATCAGCTATATGTTTGCACATGGGCCAAGTCAAGCCGCTAGAATTACTTAGAGAGAAATACCATACTACCATACCCCATCACAGCCATTTTAATGCATGTTGACACACAAGATAAATCATTATTCATTCCTAGCTATTTAAGCAAGGCATGAGAAACTATAATGTCTAATTGTCATCATGAACATGTTTACTCATGATATATTGAATCAAGATCGACCGAGCTAAACATATTTACAAATACGGGAAACAAGAAGAGTTCATACCAGCTTCCCTTACCACGATCGCTTCATCAAACATCGTCATTATTGCCTTTCACTTGCACGACCGAATTACGTGATAATGATAATAGTGCAAGAATGTCATGGCCTAAGCTGGAATCTGCAGGGAAGCTACAGACAAGGGAGAAGACAAGGTAACATTGGCTCTCTGTTAGATCAACAATAAAGCATATAGAAGCCAGTCAATATTTTCATCGTGGTCTTCTCCTTTTAACGACTCAACAGAAAGAAAACAAATTCATAGAAACACACTTTATTTATTTATTTATTGAGTTTTCATTTTTTGCACGAAAGCAAATAAACTAATGGAAAACAAGAACGAGAAAAACTATTTACACGGGAAAGCTCCCAACCTGCAAAGGAAATATTTTTGGGTTTTGTTTTGGTACTACAACTAATTAAATGATCAAAGAAAACCTGAAAAGAAGCGAGAAATATTTTTGGATTTTCAAAATTTTCAAACACACAAGAAGAAGTTGGGAAATTAAATTTAACTTGGATATACAATGAAAGAGTATGAACACCAACAATTTATATGAAGCATATGAACATGAATGTAATGTCGGTGAGAAATACGTACTACCCCAAGCTTATGCGTTTTCCTAGCTTGGTGGTCACCACTGCTGGTCTGGGTAATAGTTGAAGTGATAGTCACGGAGGCGTTCCTTGCCACTTACTCTACCAAGCGAGCAACCTTCGCTGCGGCTTGGTAATCCCGCAACTCGTCCTCAAGGACATAGTATCTCTATCAAGCCTGAAAACAAAGAGGGAAGGCCCAGGCAACATAACAGAAACATGTGTATATTTATTAAACATTAGGTTGTACTCATAGCCCCTAGCACGGTTCACAATGTATTCATGATAATGAGCTTCATAATCTAAATATCTAGCATGCAAGATGGGGTCATTAGGTTGAGGTGACACTCCCAATTGTACAGCTACACGAGAGGGATAAATTCCTCCATACAAATCACCAATGCTATAGTTAGAGTTCAACCTTCGACCAACAATTGCACCAAGGTTATAGCATTGTTCACTAGTCACAACAGTGTGAATAAGACTCAAGCCAGGAGCACATAACGCACTACAATCTTGTTTTCCTACTACGCATTTTCTAGTTAAAAGGGAAAAGTAATGAATAGAAGGACAATGAATGCTTCTAATTCTGGCATGAGTTACTCCCCTATGTTCTCCTATGCAAAGACTCTTGAGGAACATATTATAATCAGTTTTTGAGGGTTTCTCGAGCGATCCCCAAAGTGGAACTTTGCATGCAACCGAGAATTATTCTAGAGTCATGCTAAAGGATTTATCATAAAGTTTCAATAACACTCTAGAAGCGCATGATGGACAACGAAATCCATGCGTGAATATACGCGTAAGGTTATATTGTCGGACACACTTCTCTACAAGGAAGTTGGTGAGGTCGGTATTATAAATGTAGTGATCAAATTCCTCATTGATACCTGCACCTATCATGAACTCATCGCTTGGTCACCGGCACGATTTGCAGTCGGCCCTGACTATCTGATTGGCCAGGGGTTCAATGTAGGCTTGTCATACCGAGCCCTCGCTCAATGATTCACCCGAAGTATGCCTGCTTGAGGGGTTCCTCCTAAAGATAGTCATTTTCCTAGGCACAAATTGCTGAATTTTTTGACCCACAAATTTATATCAATAAAACTTTGCAAAATCAATAGCAACTACTCATATAAGTACCTAGAGGCCATATCAAGCATTCATACTACTGAGAACTACAAAAATCAACATGCAAGCTCATTTTCTGTAGCACCAAGTGCAGCAAAAGATGAAAAATATAAAATACTAAAGCAAAAACTAATTGGGGGAATGTGAGAGTCACATACCAAGGAACAATTCCTCAAAATAGTTTTGGAAAGGGAGTTCCGAGCAAACAGATCAAAAAATTTAGTTTCAGGTGGAAGAACACGAGAGAGAGAGAGAGATTTTCTGTAGCTCGGAGATGAAGTGACCCGAAGTGATAAGGTAGGGAGGTTGTGGGCCCCACAAGACATCATGGCGCGGCCAGAGGCGCGCCCTGTTGGTTTATGGCCCATAGGTGCATCTCCCTGTTGTTATTTTTATGCCACAAAATTCATATACAATCTAGAAAATTTCATGCTAAAACTTTGTAGCAATCTGAGAATCTTTTGGGTCATTTTTCATTGCACGGGAAAATAGAAAATAGGAAAATCAAACTAATTTATTTTTATTAGCTAAAAATATCATAGAATAGACTAGTGATACAGAGAGTTGTAAATAATAAATTCATCAATCACATGCCTTTCAAAAAGGATCCATTAATAAGGTTTATCAACTCTTATTAACAACCGTTTCCAATTAACATGAAGTCGAAGAATTCTCGTATAACACTAAGTTACCTCAATGGGGATTTGCATCTCCCCAACAATCATATTGTAATATCTCTTCTTGGCAGTAGGTAGAGGGATTTTAAAATCTCCAATGATAATAGTGGCACTAGGCTCAATGCCATTAATATTATTAACCAAAGTTTGCTTATTATGAAAATGCACAATATGTTGCTTGCCATTGAAATGAAAAGTGACCTTTATTTTGTTGCAATCAATAACAACCCCTGCAATATTTAGGGAGGGTATACCATGGATGATCGACATATCATCGTCTTCGGGCATCTCAAGAATAACAAAGTCTGTTAAGATAGTAACATTTGCAACCACAACAGGAACGTCCACGCGAATTCCAATAGGTAAAGCAGTGGATTTATCAGCCATTTGCAAAGATATATCAGTGTGTGTAAGCTTATTCAACTCAAGTATTTTATAAAGGGTGAAAGGCATAACACTAACACCAACTCCTAAATCACATAAAGCAGTTTTAACATAGTTTCTTTTAATGGAGCAAGGTACTGTGGGTATACCATGGCGGTTTACTAAGAACCATGGTCCTTAGCACTCAGACTTAGGCACGGGCAACCGCTGCTCCCGGACCAGCAAATCCTTGTCGGGATCATGTCGATCTCCAAAGCAACCGAAACTAGACAGAGAATCTCACCAATTGGGATAGCCCGTCCAGTAGCATCGCCCGACAAGAGCCCAGTCCGCCAAGCCACCGCTCCACCTCTCCAAGGGTTGATTGTCCACATCAGCTAAGGTGTCGAGAAGGCAGGCAGACAGGTGGAGCTAACCAGGACACGTGGCTACATCGGTGGGCCTATTGCAGCTTTAATGACACCCGTCCCACGGCGTGGCAGAAAAATAAGAGGTAGATGGACGAACGACACAGAAGGAGAGGCAATCCTTGCCGGGGAACGCTGCCACCACACCACCTAACGACGCATTCAATATGCATGTCCTAGTCCAGGAGTGTTAGGTATTTCCCACTACCTATCCTGACAAGCAGTCCCTGTAATTGCAGTACGCACTATGCAACCATGTAAAGACCATTTAGCCCTTTTGGGGATCCCTTGTCCTATAAAAGGAGGCCCGAGGCTACCTTTAGAAGGGTCGGCTTTCTGTTCATCCTATGCACGTAGCTGCTTCCCCCTTACATCCTTGCCGGTGTAGCGCCCCTGTAACCTTGAACATACATACAATTCACCAAAAACACAGGACGTAGGGTATTACGCTCTAGAGCCACCCGAACCTGTCTAAATCACCATGCACGTAGTTGCCATTGATGCTATTTGCGTGCACGGGCTTCGTGCCGAACTGAAAAGGGGCCATGCCAGTCCCATAGATCATCGTCTCCCCCGACATCTTTGGTGCGCCAGGCAGGGGGACGTGTTTTCGGCATGCGAATCTCCATCGACTCTGCGTGTCTCCACCAACATCTTGGTCGACATCCATGGCCCCCAAGAAGGCCAAGGGAGCGTCATCAACCATTTCATCCCCGTCCAAGCCGTCTGCACTGGCGGCTACGAGCGATGGGGGCGTGGGAGAACATCGTGCTCCCCGCGCTGGTGAACACAACCCCGATACGGCTCGCAGCTCTCCAAATTGCAACCAGGACCGAGTCGTGGTATCGTCCCTGGATGCTCTGACGATGTCCGGGGACCATGCCGACCCAGCAGCGGCAACCAACGCAACCATAGCGAACATGACTGCAGCAGACACAACCACAGGAAACACACCTGCAATGAACATGACTGCGATGGGCACAGCGATGCCCCCACCGCACGCTTCATGAGACGACCACCACCAACGCCCTGAGGGTGGCGACCCCGAGCGAAGGGCAGACAATAACCCCGTGCGCCATTGATGGGACGCGCAAGGCTGAGCTCAACAACCTCCCCATGGTGAAGGTGGACGGTGAACGATAGATGGGGGAAGAACCCTCCCTAGCTCTGCCAGGAGCAGGAGCGCCACCCACGCCTCGCACTATTCCATGCCGAGAACCATAGAGGAAGCTCTGGCATGGGCCAGCTACTACTAAATTTCCCGCCTGCGTTGGACAAGATGGAGGCCTAGAGGGCAACCATCCAAAGCTTGCTAAGCTTCGCCAACCGCGACAAACCATACATGGTGGGTACCTCATGTGGGCCCCAGACAGCACTCGCGGGACCCACTGCCGGCAGTGATGTAGGTGGAGCTCGCATAGTCTAGACACCTCCACAACAGAAACAACCTTCCCGCCAGACCGACATATAAGACGAGGAATCACAAGCCTCAACAGACCCGTAGATGAAACAATACCAACGTCGAATCCTGAAGGACGGGTGCAAGGAGGACGCGCGCACCACCATCAAGAGGCGGCAGGAAAGTCGTCGCCAATCTGACAGCTGCGCGGAACCAGCCGTCGACGAACCCGCGTTGGGGGATCCCAGCAGCCTCCCTTATGAGGTCGGTTGTCCGGCGTTCACCCGTGAGTTGCGGCAAGTCCGCTGGCCCTATAGCCGGGCATTCAAGCCCGAGTTGCTAGACAAGTATGACAACAATATCAGTCCTTCCGAGTTCCTTGGCATCTACACCATAGCCGTGCAGGCTGCCTGGGGATGCGACAAGAAGATACTCGCCAATTACTTCCCATTGGCACTCAAGCCCAACATGAGGAGCTGGCTGATGAACTTGCCGGAGGGGTCTATCTCCTCGTCGGCAGACCCGTGCAACCAGTTCGTTGGTGCTTACCATGGGGGACACAAGCTCCCCGGACAGCCCAGTGATCTGCACGTGCGCCCCCCAGCGGGACGGTGAGACCCTCAGCAAGTATATCCAGAGATTCAGTCGCGTACAACACAACATCCTAGATTCCCACCCTGCCACGATGATCGCTGCATTCCACACGAACATACGCAATCGCCGTATGCACGAGGATATGAGCATCGCAAAGGTGCGGGACGTCACCGAGCTATACGGTCTGGCTGACAGGTGCACGCGGGCTAAAGAAGGAAGAGGGCTCCCGGGGAGGGCGCCAGTGCGGAGGTCGATTCTGATGATGACGTGAACACACCTGCCTCCTCGAAGAAGGGGTGCAGATGTGATAACCCACAAGTACAGGGGATCGCAACAGTTTTTGAGGGTAGAGTATTCAACCGAAATTGATAGATTCAACATGAGGTGTGCCAAAGAATATTTGAGAGTATTAGCAGTTGAGTTGTCAATTCAACCATACTTGGAGATAAATATCTGCAGCAGAGTGATTAGTAGCAAAGTAATATGATAGTTTGATAGCAGTAGTAACAATAACAATAGCGGTAACAATAGTAACATTTATTTTGTAGCAATTGTAACAGTCGTAGCAACATTAGTGACTTAGCAAGAACAATATGTGAAAAGATCGTAGGAACTAGATCAGAGTATTTGTTGGATGATATTCATCATATAACAGCCATAACCTAGGGCGACACAGAACTAGCTCTAGTTCGTTAATGTAATGTAGGCATGTATTCCGTATATAGTCATAGGTTCTTATGGAAAAGAACTTCCGTGACATATTTTGTCCTACCCTCCCATGGTAGCGGTGTCCATAAGGAAACTAAGGGATAGTAAGGCCTCCTTTTAATAGAGAACTGGAACAAAGCATTAGCACTTAGTGAATACTTGAAGTCCTTAAACTACGGTCATCACCATCAAGTATCCCAAATATTGTCACTATGGGGTTGACAGATCATAACATGTAATAGGTGCATATGACTAGGCAAGATCGGATCAAGAACATCGATATAAAAGGTGATAACATAAACGGTTCAGATCTGAAATCATGGCACTCGGTCCCTAGTGACAAGCATTAAGCATGGCAAAGTCATAGCAACATCAATCTTAGAACATAGTGGATACTAAGGATCAATCCCTTACAAAACTAACTCGATTATATGATGAATCTCATCCAACTCCTCACCGAATAGCAATCGTATGAAGGAATTACTCACTCCTAGTGGGGAGCATCATGGAATTGGCGATGGAGGAAGGTTGATGATGACGAAGACCGAAGATTCCCCTCTCTGAAGCCCCAAACAGACTCCAGATCAGGCCTCTCGATGAAGAACAGGAGGTGGTGGCAGCTCTGTATCGAGAAACGAGGTAAAACCTTCTCTGTCATTTTTTTCCGGAGAATTGTGAATTTATAGCGTTGGAATTAGGGTCGGGGGACCCACGAGGTGTCCACCCTCCACCAGGCTCTACGAGGTGGGCCTAGGCGCCCTGGTGGGGGGTGGGCACCCTGGGGCCCCTCTTGGGTAGCTTCTGGCTGTATAATTCTTTAAATATTCCAAAATAAATCCCCAAAAGAATTCATTCCATTCTGAGAACTTTTATTTCTTCACAAAACAACACCATGGTAGTTCTGCTAAAAACAGCGTCAGTCCGGGTTAGTTTCATTCAAATTATGCAAATTAGAGTCCAAAATAAGAGCAAAAGTGTTAGGAAAAGCAGATACGTTGGAGACTTATCAACTCCCCCAAGCTTAAACCCTTCCTTGTCCTCAAGCAATTCAGTTGACAAACTGAAAGTGAGAAAGAAAAACTTTTGCAAACTCTTTTGTTCTTGTTTTACATATATATGCTTAAGTAGCACCTAGGTTTTCAGCAAAGATCATGACTAACCATGTCAACAATATCTTTTAAAGACTATATTAACTCATATCAATGATGCAAACAACTAGCAAGCAATAATAAGATATGTCAAGTGCAAACAATTTGTCAAAACAATCATGATATAATATGACAATAGTGGTATCTCGCTAGCCCTTTGTGAGACCGCAAAACATTAATGCAGAGCATGTACAAAGTTTAAGAATCGACTAAACATTGTAATTCATGGTAGAAATGATCCAGTCATGATGTATCCAACATTCAGTATACACAATGCATGAGGATGACAATAGTGCTCTCAGATCTGGCGCTTATGTTAGACGATGATGACTCAACATTAAAGTAAATAGATAGTCCCTTCGCAGAGGGAAGCAGGGATTTTTAGAGGTGCTACAGCTCAAGGATTAAATAAGAGATAGGTATAATTCTAACGGTACACCCTTCCTATCAATGTTACGACCAAGAGCTATCAATATCTTCCATGTTAAAAAAATTAGTGGTGGTTCCCAAGCGATAAAAGTAAATGTCTACTCCCCTCCACCAATAAACACATTCCACAGCGATCCAAATCCACGGGTATCGTCCAAACAACAACATTCATGGGTGAGTTTTGTTTAGTTATTTGCATTTCTTTTGATTTCGGGACCGGGAATCCCTATTACCTCCCTTCCTGTGCAAGGATGAATGAATAAACACTCATCATAAGAGTAACCCACTTAACATGGAAGATACAGACCCCCCCCCGTCGCTCCATGAGCGGTCCAGCCACACAAAACAGATGTTTATTTGAAAATTTAGAGGTGGCACACGCAAATTTACTTGGAATGACAGGGTAATAGCATGTATAGGTAGATATGGTGGACTCATATGGAATGACTTTGGTTTAAGGGGTTTTGATGCACAAGTAGAGTTCCCACTTAGTACAGGTGAAGGCTAGCAAATACGTTGAGAAGCGGCCAGCTAAAGAGCAAATACGGTCATCAACATGCATCATGAATAATAAACATTGAATGCTATCATGAGTAGGATATGGACATCATGAACATAAATATCATGAAGGCTATGTTGGTTTTGATTCAACTACATGCATGAACATGTACCAAGTCAAGCCGCTTGAAACATTCAGAGGAGGATACCATATCATCATACTACATCACAACCATTTTAATGCATGTTGACATCCAAGATAAATCATTATCTACTCCTAGCTACTTGAGCATGGCATGAATCACTATAATCTCTAATTTTCATTGCAAACATTTTCAATCATAATGTGTTGAATCATGTATACTAGGTTAAACATATTTACAAAAACAAGAACAAGTTGAGTTCATACCCGGTTTTTCTCTGCCACAGTCAATTCATCAAATGTCGTCATTATTGCCTTTCACTTGCATAATCGAATGATATGAAAATAATAATAGTGCGAGAGTGTCGTGGACTAAGCTAGAATCTGCAAACATTTTATTCAAGAGGAGAAGACAAAGTAATATGGGCTTTGTGTTAGATCAACAATAATGCATATGAGAGCCACTCAACATTTTCATTGTGGTCTTATCCTTGGTAAGACTCAATAAAAGAAAAGGAATTTCAGAGAAACACATAGAAATATTTTTGGAGTTTTTAATTTTTCAATAAGAAAGCAAATAAAAGGAGGAAAACAAAAACGGGAAAAACTATTTACATGGGAGAACTCCCAACAAGCAAAAGAAGTAATGAGAAATCTGTTTGGGTTTTGTTTTAATACTACAACTAACTAAACTAAAAAACGAAAAGGAAGCAAGAAGTATTTTTGAATTTTCTCAAAGTTTTTCAAACAAACAAGAAGAAAACGGGAAAAGTAAATCTAGCATGGATAATACAATGAAAGAGTATGGACACCGACAACTAAAATGAAATGTGTGAACATGATGTAATGTTGGTGGGAATACGTACTCCCCCAAGCTTAGGCTTTTGCCCTAGCTTGGTAATCACCATCCACAGTAGTTGTCCGGTCCCATGTTGAATTGTGGTGGAGGAGGAACATGAGCACCCCAATCCTAGGGCTCCTCCTCTGCCTCGGCTAGGTTGTTCTGGCAGGCGATGATATCGTTTGGCATAATTCTGTATCCGTTCCTAGCAATGGGATAACATCATGGCTTATGATGCTAAACACCAGATTATAGCAACTATTATGAAATTGGTCAGCCTCATCAAGAAAGTGGTGATCCCTCAACGATCTATAATCCATGTAATCGTTGGACAAAAGATAAGCATGCGGGCGTATCTGAACTCCTAAATGACTTGCTAAACGCGTAGCATAAATGCCACCATGTATATTACCCTTACTCTTGTTAAGTTGTAGTTATCACGCAACAATAGCTCCTAGGATAAAAGTGAGATCATTATATAATGCACGACGCAAAATGGCAAGGTCCGGAGCACTGAGGGCACCGACCTTTTCCTTAGCAGTTAAACATTTAGACATGAATATAGAAAAGTAGTGCACAGGAGGAAACTACAAACTAGTGGCAGTGTGTCGGCGTCAAAACCGGTGGATCTTCGATAGGGGGTCCCAAACTGTGAGACTAGGATCGATGATAAAGGGGACAAAGGAGACGATGTTTACCAAGGTTAGGGCCCTCCTATGGAGGTAAAACCCTATGTCCTGCTTGATTATATTGATGATATGTAGGTTACAAAGTTGATCTACCTCGAGATCGAATAGCTAAACCCGAGATAAGTTTTTCTCTCGACTACAACCTAAAACCCTCCGGCTTATATAGACGTCGAGGGTTCCTAGGGTTTATACATGGTCGGTTAGACATAGAAGGAAAAACAGGCCTATTCAGTATTCCAATCTTGGAGGACACCTCACGATTCCCGAAGCATCCTTCCTGGCATGGTTTTAAATAGCGGATAGCGGGCTGGTAGCGGATTGGGCTCCGTGTAGCAGAATGCGGATAGCAGGCGATATTGTGGGCGCTATGTCCACATAGCGGACTTATAAAAACACTAGATTCTTGTTTATATCACTAGAACATGCACAAAAAGTAATGACATTTAATTTGAGTGATAGCGGTCGCTATTGCGCTAGCGCTACTGCGGACGCAATAGCGGACGCTATCTTCACTATTTAAAACTATGCTTCCTGGAGACAGGGCCTTCGATCAATCCAATGCTCACTAAACGACCCATATAGTCCGGCCCATGAGAAATAGGTCAGCCACCCGAGGACCCCTTAAAGCAGGACTCCCTCAGTAGCCCCCGAACATGCCTCCAACGCCAAGGGTCTTAGCTCCAGCTTCGCTTGATCAGAGTCTTCAGTTTTCAAGGCGAGTTCTTCTCCTCAATCAGTGATCAGCTGAGTTCAGTTCTGCCTCCGATGACATGTAATTTCCCAATCCGTGCATCGCCCGAACACCATGAAGAACTTAGCCCCGAAGGCTAAGCGTCAAGGAGCGAACAGAGTTCCTTGACAACCTTTCTGACGAAAGGTCACAGCCCACAGAGAACATTGGACCAGTTGCAAAAACTTGATCCACGGTTCGAGGCCATTTTTTTCACTAGCACGTTCCATCAATGCATAGATCGTGCTCCATTTCACACAGGATATGATTAATCATGCGGCATAACGGCACGCATGTCTTGGGAAATGGAGGGATCCACGGTGCAGCAAAGGAAGGCTAACCGGCGACAAGCCTCATAAAAGGGAAAGAAAACCCCAAGGCTTAACCGTGCTTCCCATTCGCATCATGTGCTTCCCCAATCTCTTGAGCCTCCAGACTATAGATCTAGGTTTTCCACAACTCCCCCTCTGAGCTCGGCCATGGCTGGTTCTGGTTCCAATGGCAAGTGGTAGGCCTCCACGGTTACTGGCCAGGATATCTGGGACCTGAAGGACGGCGGCTACCTCCCCGCCAACATCTACCACCACGCTCTGGAGAAGAACTAGGTGGTTCCCACTCCCAAGCCCGGCGACAGGGTGTTGTTCATCCCTCACTTCATCCGGGGACTGAGTTTCCCACTCCACCCCTTCATCAGGGGCCTCATGTTCTTCTACGGACTCGACTTCCACGACCTCCCGCCGAACTCCTTCATGCACATATCGTCCTTCATCTTGGTTTGCGAGGCCTTCTTGTGGGTCAAACCGCACTTCGTACTGTGGCTCAAGGTATTTAATATCAAGACGAAGTGCATCGTAGGTGAACGCGGAGACTGCAGCGGGGTGGTCATCAACAAGCTCTCATCGTCGGATGGCCATCGGGCACCGTCATCGACACCATCAAAATTTGGCAAAAAGAGTGGTTTTATATCACCGAGCCAAGGGAGGAAGGTCAGGCTACCCCAGCCGAATTTAGATCCGGTCCCCCACGAGATTGACCTCATGGCTCTGAAAGGGCCTTGATTGGGGGTCAGATATGGAGGTGGACAACGTGCAGAAGCGCATCGCCTCAATGATCAGAGACAAGATCGAGTTCGCCAACATGGTCCGGATTATCTTTGGTGGCGCATCTTCCCCTATCAGCACCGAGACTCACCCATGTAGGCTTATCTGCTTGACGATGAGCCTACTATTCGTCGGCTCTTCCGCACCACTCCGGAGAAGCTATGGAAGGTGCTATTCAAGGCCCAGGAGAGTTGGCCAGCCGAGGAGGAGGATTGTGGCCTACATGATGATAACCCTCCTTCCCAGGTATAACATAGTTTTAATAGATCGGCTCTGTTTTCCGAAAGGAAATCTAAGCACCTTTCCGAACACCTTTGGGAGAAATGGTTGAGCAAAGCCACGAGCATCAACAGCCCGGCACCACAGCCCGAAGACCCCAGGCCCAAGCTGTTGTCAGAGATGCTCGTCGTGGCGCCTTACAAGGAGCCAGAAAAGAAGGAGAAGAAGAAGAAGACAGGCCGAGTCGGCCTTCGTATCAAGGACCAGTCGGACGCTGCGTTCGAGGAAACCCATGCTTACTCTAATCAAGAGGAGGAGCATGAGGACGAGGGGGAAGGCGATTCCCCACTCGCAAGAAAGAGTGCGGTGTCACAGGACACCATAGAGGAAGTACCTCCTCCTGCCCCGAAGAAGGCACGTCAGCCATGATTAATTCTGCCCAACGACAGTTCGAACTCAGATACCGAGTCCGAAGACCTCGAGAAGGTTCCTCAAAGGAACCTAAGGGTTAAGTTCCAAGTTCGAAGGTAAGAATCTGAAGACTCTCGAGCTATTTATGACAAGTTTTAGATGTTATTAACATGTGAGCGCCTTTTTATTTGCAGCCCACCGCGCGTTCTCCCCACCGACCATGTCTCAGACGGGAGACCCCATCCACCGAGCTAGCGGAGAGCGGGACCGCGTCACATCCCACACCTTTAGGTACCGCGAAGGATACCATGGAGGTGTCAACCCACCAGGCTCCTTTGGAGTTGAACACCAGCGATGGGGGTGACAACGTCATGGTCAAGGATAATGCCTCGGCTGCCAAAGAACGGGAGGAGGAGCCCCTCCCGGGCACTGAAGAGACCGGACGAAGGGATGTCTAGTCCCCACCAAGGTCGTCTTCGGAGCACACCACACCTACGGAGCCACCGGTTCAATGAACGGTTGGAGATCGGTCTAACCGATCACCACCGGCACCTCCGACCATTGGGTAGCTGGTTATGGAGGAGGCTTTATCAGGCGCCTCCATCTCCGAGGATCACCACACCCTTATGGGTGCGGTTTTGCCAAGCATTCAATCTGTTGATAACGGACTGAAGGAGGCCTTCAACGGTCTCTTGACGGGCTTCCGAGTGAGCGACGTAATGGAATATTAATTTGTTACATTTGTTGTATCGTTATATATAGCAGCCCCCAAGCCCTAATCTCACCTAGGGGTCAGTCATAAATTGTGTTCGGAATGTTCTAACAGCCCTTCAAAGGACCGAACATAGGGGCATGTTTATGATAGTTCGGAGGTTTGAACCCATGCAATCTGATAGGGATTTATTATTTGTAGGCTTCGTCATCAGCAGAGTAAGCTAATGCCACCAAGCTAGAAAAGCTAAATGGGCAGCTCAAGATCTCTGAGGATGAGCTTGACACTCTCAACAAGAGATTCGAGGAGGGGCAAGGTAAGCTAGATTGTCAAATCCGAATTTTTCATCACTGCGGATTCGTACTGTCGATGCAGTATGGTTATATGTTTGATGCTTACTCAGCCTCGGCGAAGGAAATTGAGAAGCTCAAGGCTGAGATGCAGAAGGCAAAGCAAGAGGCCGTGGACGATAAGGCGGCGACCGAACAAGTGGCTGTCGCGCTTTCCTCTCTAAAAGCCACAAGCGCCAAGCATGAGGCTCGAGTGAAGGAAATCCAACAGGAGCTCAAGGACGCCAGCCAGAAGTGCGAGGACCTTGAGCAGAAAGGCAAGGAACATGCCACCAAACTATCCACCCTGAAATACGATCTCCAAATGGAGCGGGTGGATAGGCGGTTCTTTGAAGAGCAAGTCTTCCAAGTTAAGGATATCATGGATGGTAAGACGTATTTACTAGAGTATGTCTTCGGTGATAGCAGGTTGGCATTGCTCACCCAAGTGTGGCATTCCTCAGGCGGCTGTTCGGACCTCCAAAAGAGCATAGCAGATGCGTACCAATTCTATGCTTTGCAGGGAAAAGGAGATGAAGCTCGGCTATTCTGGGCACAATTTGAAGCAACTGATGGAGCTACACTGGATGGCAGAGCCGGCCATGAAGGATCTCTGTATCCGTCTATGGCCCAATGAGCCGCTGCCGAGCAGCTACTTTGGCCTGGTGCAGAAGCTGAGCGACGCCTCGTCCGGATCAACGAACTAAGGCGTTCCTCCTATATCGAGGGAGCTCGGATGGCCTTTGCAAGGGCCAAGGTGCATTGGTCGGGGCTTGATCCGATAAAGATAGCCACCGCTCCTTCTCCTCCTGGAAAGGGGCATAGGTGCCCTGAGCGATACTTCTCCGTAGTTATGGAGGGTGCTTGGGTCATAGAGGCTCAGTGTTCAAAAGAAAACATTTATGAGTAAATGCGTTGTAATATGTTCGAAGACCTTTTAGTGCTTGTATGTTCATAATGCATAGTTTATCATGTCTTTCATGTTTTGCATTCATTATAACTCCTGTATGGCCATTGAAACTGAAAGTTGCGAGTCGTTGGCTTCATCCCCCATGTAGATACTACACGAGGTGTCTCTTCCTACGCACTGTGACCCTTAGCCGATCTATCGGTACCCGAAGGCGGTAGTGTGAGGCAGACAAGGCAATCAGACCATAATGCTTTATTACTTTCACTTAGCCATAGGAGCGCGAAAAAGGAATGCGGGGGCTAATGACTAGCCCCCGGTGGTTTGTGATGTTCAGATAAACTGCGTCTAAAGCCGATACCACATGGTTTGGACGAATACCAAACCCAACGTATGACACGGTGTAACCTCTAGCGAGGTTTTAGTATAACACTTAAGCTCGGATTCTCATACCGGTTCTCGCATACTATGATAGCCAGTGTTTGGCTTTCTCCCCTGAGGTGCTTGACCAGGCTAGCTGGAAACACAATCGCAGTGGTTCTCTGTTTTCCCTTTTAGTCGAATGAGCGGAACGTAAAGGGGCAAGCACAGGAGCTGGGCAAACCAACTATTGACCCAAGACATAGTTCAGAACCAATGCATATACAACGAATTCCAAGATGTCGAGTGCATAATCAATTCTGTTTAGGGCGATTTTATAAACTCTAGCCCCCGATCTATTAGCCGATTTCATCGTAATGTGTACCAAACATGTTCGCAAAAGAGGGAGAAAATAGCGTATGTGCCAAAAAGGACAGCGAAGCAACCATGTATAATGGTTTTGTATTTTTCTCAACAACTCTTATTGTTCAAATTGCCGAGGCAACTATTTACAGGTATTTGAAAAGGAAATATAAATTTTACAGGAGTGGTTGTACCATGGGTCTTCGATGGGTGACCTGACGTCCTTGATGTGCCTTGTCGCTTGTCCGCTACCGCGCCTCCTAGGGAGTTGTGTACCTCAATGGGTGTTGTTGTTTGGCTAACGGACCTTGTAAACAAAATCTTGAGAGGTTGCCAAAGTGTAGATGAGCTTTATGCCTTTAGCAGGCCCTTGATGGTACCTGCAATGTGTCCGAAGACATTTAAATGTAGTAGTTCGGTCCAGCCAAATACGTACACTTTGATAGTTTTCCCCACCGCCACCCATGGAATCTTGAGCGCAAAGTTGTGCCTCCTCAGCACGTGCTTTGCTGGACCTAGGGTTGTGTAGTGGGGAGTGAGTCCCCATTTATGGGGAGAGGAAGGTTCTGGGATTTCGTGCTGAGACCGAGCTCGCTTCCCAGTCTTACGTGCCTTTACGGCAGATGTCGGCGTTTGCCGATCATCATTGTAATGGAATTCGGCCGCCAGGGCCAATGCGTGTTCCTCAGTTTAGAGAGAGCACTCTGTGTTTTTGTTGACAGCAATGACCCCCTTGGGGCCGGGAATCTTGAGCTTGAGGTATGCATAGTGTGGGACAGCGTTAAAGCGAGCGAACATTGTATGGACTAGCAGGGCCTGATAGCCGTTGCGGAAAGGTACAATGTCAAAGATCAAGTCTTCGCTTCAAAATTTATCGGGCGAACTAAACACTAGTTCCAGGCTTACAAAGCCTGTGCACTAGGCTTCGACGCCTGGAATCACTCCTTTAAAGGTAGTGTTGCTGGGTTTGATCCTTGATGGATCTATACCCATCTTTTTCACCGTGTGTGAGTAAATCACATTAAGGCTACTTCCTCCGTCCATTAGAACTTTAGTGAGGTGATACCCATCTATGATGGGGTCTAGGACGAGGGCGGCTGAGCCTCCATGAAGGATACTGGTCAAGTGGTCGCGCCGATCGAAGGTGATCGGGTACGCCGACCATGGGTTGTACTTCGGGGCTACAGGCTCTACGACTTAGACCTCTCGAAGGGCACGCTTCCTCTCCAGTTTAGGTATATGAGTGGTGTATATCATATTTACGGTTTTTACCTCTCGAGGGAACTTCTTTTGTCCATCTCCGATAGGTCTGTGAGGCTCATCCTCGTCCTTGTTGTGTTGGCCCTTGCCTTGATCCTCGGTTGCAAGTTTGCCAGCCTATTTGAATACCCAACAATTACGGTTGGTGTGATTGGCGGGCTTCTCTTGAGTGCCATGGATCGGGCAAGGCCTCTCCATAATCTTGTCCAGTGGGGTGGGTCTGTCGCGATTTCCTTTAGGAGACTTCTTTCCGCTGCACTGGTCGGGAGTTGCGGAAGTCGGTGTTAACGGTCGTGTCATCGACATTGCTATTGTTGTGTTGGCGCTTATTCTTGTTGCGCTTTGGTTTCCTGTTTCCGTCCCGAACTTCGGAGGTTTTGGGGTCTTCGGGGTTGTGGCTCCGTCTTGCTAGCTAGTTATCCTTGCCTGCGCAAAAGCGGGTCATGAGTGGTGTAAGGGTGGACATTATCCTAGGTTTATCCTGGCCGAGCTAGAGAGCCAACCATTCATCCCGAATATTGTGCCTGAAGGAGGCTATTGCCTCAGCGTCCGGGCAGTCAACGATCCAATTTTTCTTCATCAAGAACCGATTCTAGAATTGCTGCGCGGACTCTCCTGGCTTCTGGACGATGTTGCTCAGGTTGGAGGAGTCTAGCGGCCAAACATAGGTGCCCTGGAAGTTAGATCAGAATGCGTCCTCTAGATCCTCCCAGCACCCAATGGAGTTTTCGGGGAGGCTATTTAACCAATGCCTGGCTGGCCCTTTGAGCTTTAGGGGTAGATACTTGATGACGTGGTGATCATCTCCTCGCACCATGTGTATGCGAAGGAGGAAATCCTCAATCCATACAGTTGGGTCAGTTGTCCCATCATAGTGCTCTATTTTCACAGGTTTAAACCCCTCCGGGAACTGGCGTTGCATCACCTCATCCGTGAAGCATAATGGGTGGGCAGCGCCTCTAACCCGAGCTATGTCACGCCGATGGTCGGTGTCTGATCTAGCTAGGTTTTGTTCCCAGCCTCGATTATTGTGGTCGAGCCAAGGCTGGTACCCGTCACGTCGATCAGGTGAGTACCCTCTTGATCCGTAGGTGGATCTCATGTGACCTGCCCTATGGTCCAGGTCGTGTTGCAGGTCGAACCTATCATCGGGCTCTATTGTCTCTTTTCCCCATCTTTGGGGTATCATCGGCCTATAACCGGTGTCGCCAGTCATCCTGTCTCGTCCTCGAGGGGGCGGTATGGCTTGTCGTATGGGGTATGTTTGGGAGACGGCGTGTTAGTAAGCTCATCATCAAATTGTGGCAACAGCCTTCTGCATGGATAGCTTTTAGGTTGGTCCAAGGGACCGGTACTGTATCCTTCCTCGACTGAGAGGACTCTCTTCCATATATTGTTGAGGTTGTCTTATTCGGCTTTAAGCTGTTGTTCTTTTGCTTTCAGACTGTGGGTCGTGGCTATAATCTTTTGCTTGAACAGTTCCTGATCTTCAAGGTTATCGGGGATGTCTAAGTCATCGGCCTCCAGCATGTCTTCCTCCTTATCAGGGGGAGGTAATTATCATCCTCGAAACCATTTAGGTCCTCGGGGTTGAGCTGATCTTTCGGTCTCTCCTGACCCTCTAGCGGGTGTTCAGGGATATCGGGATCGCCCAGGTCTTCCGGGGTATCTCCGTCCAGGGTGCCAACGATAACTTTTCTTCCTTTTTTTTCTTTTTGTTGTTTATGCGGCTTTTGGTGCCTTGACAATGCTTCACCTGATTTGTCGCCGTCGTTTTTAGGTGTGTGCTCGCGGTTAGCGGGTGGAGTATCTACCATGTAGACATCGTACGTGGAGGTGGCAGCCCATCGCCCTGTGTTTACGGGGGCGGGGGTGCAATCTTCCTCATACATGTATTCTGCCTCCTCGGAGGCATAGTCTAACATGTTAGTTAAATCCTCGATAGTGGCTATCAAGTGGGTGGTGGGTGGGATAAAAAAATCGTCCTGGCCCTCCTTGAGACCGGTCTGAGAATAGATCAAGATAGGTTCGTTGGTAATTTTCACCGACGAGATCCGATCTAGGGCCTCGTTGAGTTTCGAGAGCTCAATCAGGTCGACCTGCTCGGACCGTTCGGAGTTGACCTCTGGTGCGTCCGCGCAAGGAGAGTGTTCGGCAAGAACAGGTGTGCAGGCATCTGGCACTGTGGCTGAATCCGAACTAAAGGTCAGGCCCTCATCGGGGTGGATCCCGTGGGAGGGACCGAAAGAGGGATCCGAGGTTAAAGCCTCGGAGTCTTTGGGCGTGGCAGGCGAGACTGTGATCCCGGTTATGGAGAGATCACCCTGAGAGTCTACGAAGAACTCTAGGTTCCCAAATCTTACCTCTTGATCAGGGGCGAAACTTCCGACTCGGCCTAGATGGTCGGTCGGGTCAGCGTGTAGCACATTGCTGCTGAAAGCGAAGATCTGTCCGGGGACAAAAGTTTCCATGTTGCGGACTTCGTCATTGATGACAACGCAAGCCATCGATTCCTTTGGTGATCCGAGTGGAACTCTCAATGAAAGCACCAATGTCAGCGTCAAAACTGGTGGATCTCGGGTAGGGGCTCCCGAGCTGTGAGACTAGGATGGATGGTAACAGGGGACGACGGAGACAATGTTTACCCAGGTTCGGGGCCTCCTATGGAGGTAAAACCCTACGTCTTGCTTGATTATATTGATGATATGTAGGTTACAAGGTTGATCTACCTCGAGATCGAATAGCTAAACCCTAGATGAGTTGTTCTCTAGTCTACAACCTAAAACGTTCCGGCTTATATAGTCACCGAGGGTTCCTAGGGTTTACACATGGTTGGTTACACATAAAAGGAAAAACATGCCTATTCACTATTAAAATCTTTGAGGACACCTCACGATTCCCGAAGGTTCCTTCCTGGAGATAGGGACTTTGATCAATCCAATGCTCGGTAAACGGCCCATATAGTGTGGCCCATGACAAATAGGCCAGCCACCCGAGGACCCCTTAAAACAGGACTCCCTCACAGTGGTTTTCAACACGCCTTTATCTTCACACACAGTGAGGAGAAAATCCTCAAACTCTGCTGGTCTAGGATCTCTTAATTCCCCATCAGAAGGAATCAAGCATATGTAACAAAAGTTGGTGAATGGTATTTTGTAGTTTTAAGCATAAAAAATAAACTGCACCTCAGGAGCGTTATTCCTATTTAGGAAATTAAAACTTTGCACAAAGTAATTTGTGAGGATGTGATACTGGTCAGCATTGTTAATAAACTGAGAAAAATCTGGACAGAAATTGGCTTCCTCCATAAAGGGAATATGTGGCTATTCGCACGGACGCATTTCTTCCTTCCTTGGAATATGTAGGTCACTATGAGATGATTCCCCAACAACTCCCTTGGCATTCTTCTCAGAGGAGTGCTTCCCATAAAAATCATCTTATTTTCTACAAATAAAATTCTGAAAAAATTTAGTCCACAAAAAAATGTTAACAAAACTAAATAAGGTTGATAGAAACTGCTCCTAGGGATGCATAGAGGCCATAACAAGGATTCAAACTACTTATAACTCTAAGAATTCAACATGCAAGATCATCTACAGCAGCACCAAGAATAGCTAATTATTCTGAAAATAAACCACTAAATCAAAAACTAATTGGACCAATGGGGTAGTTACATACCGAGAATAATCCCCTAAAATAGTTTCAGAAATAGAGTGTCGGTGTACTAAAGTTTGGGTCCTTTAGTACCCCTTACTTGTGCATGGGCAGTTGTAGCCGCACCAGTGGCAAGGCCCACCAGGCAACTGCTGGATCCAAGCACAAGGATGTCAAGAAAGCATTCAAGCCAACAACCAGGACAGAAGACTGAAGGTTGGGACACCGGCAAGATCTTGTCGGGATGGTCTACGGAGCCCTGGCAAGAAGTGCACCCGGCAAGGCCTCGCCATCCTTCTAGCGTAGAGACCAGGTGTCATCCCGCCTGGGTACGTGTTGAGGCGCCGAGGATGGAGGAGGCTAAGCGGTGCCGACGGGACGGGCTCTTGTCAAGTCCTGTAGAAGGTCAGGGACACATGACGGAGCATTAAATGCGTTTGTCTTACACTATCAGTGTTAATAAGACCGTAGCACTTTACACCTCATGTATGCTCTCTACACCAATGTTGGTGACCCCTTCAAGAGTAAAAAAGGAGGCCCAAGGCACAACTACAAGGGGAGCTTCTTTGACCCATTCTGCATAAGTAGCAACTGTGTATTGTAGCGCTCCTAGAACCTAAGCTAGAACTCATCCAATACAACCAAGCAGGAGTAGGGTTTTACGCATCTTTGCGTCCTGAACCTGGGTAAAATCCCGCGTGTTAATCATCAAAGCTGCTCTCTATGCGAGCCTTCTTCCTTGCTGAATCGTAAAGGGATCCTTTGATCCCATAGGTGTCGTTTCCCTAACATCTTTGGAGCGTCGGGTAGGGGGAAAGGTCACGTGTACCTGATCTAGTGACTACCGCGTCAATTCCTTCATAATCACCATCGCCATGGCCCCCAAGAAGAAGGGTTTCACGATGGCGGAATCCTCCACGTCCGCCGCGCCAGTAGCCGCCCCAGTGGGTGACGGAGTAGGCGTGGGTGGAGGGATTGGAGATCCTCTGCCCATGCGGCGCTCCGATGATCAAGGCCAAGGAAGCGGCGATGCCCGGCATGGAGACGCTCACGGCGGCGGCAGAACCCCCTGCGCCGCTGGCTCTCGGGCTGGGGCTATACCGTCTATGGGCGGTACAGTGAAATTCGGGGACGGAAGGGCACCTTCCATGACACCCATGTCGGCGCGTACGTTGCGGCCTTCCTAGGACGCACGCGAAGAGCAGCGTCGCGGTGTCGGTGGTTCCCAATGTCCCCACGGAAAAGGTCTGTCACACCCGGTGTTTGTATCACCTTGTCATGTTTGGATTTAGAAAATTTGGAACCAATTAAAGTTTTTTATCAGTGCTTCCTCTTGTTTGAATGTTGCTTGTTGCTTGTTGATTGTGGTTGTGGCACTCCTAGACTCTATTCCTCTTCATATTCATCTTACTTGTCCAAAAACTCTTGCCCAATGATCATGACATGTGAATAGTGCCCAAAAATATTTTTATAAAATTTTGTTTTAACCAAAAATGACATATTCAAATTAGGTTTTCAAAAACCCTTGAAATGAGGTTTGCACTGCAAGTTTTCACATTGGGTGGATCCTCCTTCCCCAAAGGCTTTATTTCAAACCTACTACATATATGACTTCCCAAAATCCACAAATATTAATTTTAAAGATTATTTTAATAGTTTATTTAAAGGATTTTTCTTAAGACCAGAAATCGTTTTTCATAGGGAAAAATTCTTTGAATGCTTTCAAAATATTTGAGAAAATTTAGGAAAACTCAGTGGACATATATTTTCCATATATATGAGTTTCAACAGATGGGCATGTTCAAAACATGGGCAAAAACCCTCAAAACCCTTTCTGTTCAAATCAAGCTTATGAAATATTTCTATAAGAAATATTCTCAATAAATTCCAGGAAAATTCCAGCAAGTTAACACTATCATAGGTGATGATCTTGAAAAGTTTCATCTCAATCCAAGTTGATTTGGTTCATCAAACCAACCCAAAACCCTCCCTGTCTAGATTCAAATTTGAAAAAATTTACATTGTGAAGTTTCTCCCCTTGGCCTCAAACTTTGTGGACATGTTTTAATCACCAAATAATGATGCTACACTAAGTGGTGCATCAAGGGTAAAATCTTAGCATGTCTAGATCTGGAGAAACCAGAATCTGTTGATTTCTAGGTTTCCACTAAGTCCCATCATGAACTTTCGTCAAACCCTCTCAAACTTGTTTATAAGCCCTACTTTTGACCACCTTTGATCCTATTAATTATCAAGGCAAGTAGAATCCATCTACTAGGCAAAATCAACATCAAACACCTTCTGGTGGAATGGTAAGTCTCTGATTTCACCCCTTTCTCTATTCCCCTTACCATAAAACTTTTACCACAACCCCTCAGGGTCACTAGCTACCGCCAGTAGAAATCTCATGGTCATAGCTCAAATGTTGACAATGGTAAAATTCCCAATCACCCCTTTGGACAGAAGTTTTCTCTCTCTCTCTCTCTCAACTTCCCTTCTCTCCTAAGGAACCCAGAGCATCCAATGCCCTATCTACCATTTTTACTCCCTCCTAGACCTTCTGGACACCAGTGGCCGCGTCCAAGACACCAATGGCATGCCATGGCATGCCATTTGGCTGCTCTGGAGCATGCTATAGTGCATGTTCGCACTGTAGCTGCACCCATCCCGAGCAAGCTGATAGCCTTGGGACGCGAGGGGCTGTCCCCTGAGATGCCCTCGTTGTCCGCAAGACTCCACGCGGTCGGGCCCCTCCTCCCTCTCTCTCCGGCAACCTCCCGCATGCGTGCCCGGCGCCGCACAGTTCGGCCAACCAAGGAGCTCACACGCACGAGCTCCCCCGCCTCTCTGCTCTTCCCCCTCTAGCCTAGACCAACCCGACGAGTGCCCTAGACATGCTCTCTCTCTCCGCCGTGGACTGTGGCGATGGCCCCATCCTCACCGGCATACCGCATCCACGGTGAACCGGCGGCCCCTCTATGTAAGCCCTCCCCGAGATCCCGCTCCTCTCCCCTCACTCTCTCCTCCCCTCTGCTGCTCCCGAGTGCCCAACCCCTCGCCCCCGTGCTTGGGAGCTCACGCCCGAAGCGAACACTCACCACCGTTGGGTCTTCTCCCTCGCCGATGATTCCCTCTACCCCGGCGCTCCCGTCGGCCACCCACCGACGTGCGGGAGGCCCCTGAGCGTGCCGATGCCCTCCACTGGAGCCGCTGCGGCCTGGAACCGTCGGTGAGCCCGCCTCTATTCTTGTCCGAGGATAGGGATGACAGGTGGGGCCCACTTGTAATCGCCTCATACCCCTCCTCTCTCTCTCTCTGCCTGGTAGGGCATGCGGGCAGGTTTAAAAATAAACCGGCCACGTGCTGCGTCTTTGCCTGGGTCGACTTTCCTTTTTGGGCTGGCTCCGCTAAGCACTTCTGGCCCGAGAAGCACATTGCCCTTTTTTCCTTTTCTTTTTTTCTACAACTTCCAAAAATTCCACAGGGCAAAATATTTATCCAATGCCCATAATTCCTTCACCTAAAATCTTGAAATATTCCATATAGTTTATTAGTGCCACTTGTGAAAATATTTGAAAAAAATTTATGTACTGTTTTAATTTTAAAAAACCCTATTTGGCATTATCTGCCTGTGTTTAATAGTTTTCAAAAATGTTTTTCATAAAAAAATATTAAACAAACATTTTTAATATAGTATTTAGTATTTATCAGAGTAGGGTAGCATTTTTAATAGTGGCTTGTGTGCTCTGTTTTTGTGTGATGCTTATTTTTATCGCTTTTATTCGCGACGATAGATTGCACTATTTATGAAGAAGTTGGACACGAAGACTTCGAAGACCCCGGAGACTTTGTTGAGCCAGGCAAGCAGCCCTTTGACCATGTTAAGAAAAAATTGCATGCATGACTTATAGCACTTGTTGTTTCGATGATTGAACATGATGAGGTGTTCCCCCTTCGGTGGGTTGCCCCGATACTCTACCGTTAACACTTGCATCGACCATGACCCTACCACCTTATGAGGATCATACGGGTGGGTGTATATAGGATGCTAATACATGCTACGCAAGTGGAATGGGGTTTAAGCATACTGTTGGAAAGGAAGTAATGATTTCAAAGACTTTTCGAAAACCCCAACGGGTGCCACTAATGCCCGAGGGAGATGTTGATGAGATGGGTAACCACTTGAGAAAGAAGTGGTGTGCCGTAGCAAGTTGAGGGTGTGTTTTTGAAAATGGATTAGATTTAAGATTTGTCGACCGTCCCAACCTTACATGCGCAACCATGATACCCCTTATCTGACGGGGCTTTGTTGATTACTATGGTTGCTACGAGCAAGGAGCCCGCATTACTAGTGGCAAGAGTGAAGTGGTCACTCTTGAGACGGGGTTGTCCCGGAAGTTGAAGGCCAAGCGTTGTCTTTACAGGCATCGGGCACACTGTTGCGTGCCCTCATGGATGGTACATGTGATGTACATCATGAGGGATCGCACCAACGAGTGGACTCTTTGTTTGGTATCACCATGGGAAAGGCATTGTTCGGGTGCTTACATCGGGTATGTTATATACCACGAGTCGTGGATGACACAGAAGTTCCCCAAGTCTTGTGGGTAAAGTGTGCAACCTCTGCAGAGTGTAAAACGATTTGAATAGCCGCGTCCACGGTCAAGGACAGTTGGGTGGTGCTACTTAAACTATGTCCAAATGTTTTCACAAAACTTAATGCGTGTATGGTTAACACAAAGATGGTACTTGAGCTAAGTTTTATGACTTAGCATGCCAATTGAACTAAGTCCGATGACTTAGCATGATAAATGAACATGAGATGTTCAACCCCTGCTTATGATGATATCTATAACTTGATCATTTGGATATCTGCCAAACTGTTGATGCACGCTTACTTAATTACTTGATCATGTCATTACATTCAAAAATTGGCTTTCTAGAAATTACCTACTTAGTGTTATATCATGCATCATTATTACCTTGTTCCACAACTTGGGATGCTTGTGAGTACATTCAAAGTACTGATTGGCTTGCCACTGGTTATTTAATTGGCCAGGCATGGAAGAACAGGAGTATGTTGAAGAGTTCGTTGGTGAAGAATATGTGAACTAGGATGCTTCCCAGTCAGAATGCATGTAGGTTTAAGGCCGATGGCATGGGTTCATGCTATCGATCAAGATTTCCACTTCTTGTTCTATTTAAGCCTTTGGCCCTCGCGGCCCTATCTATGTAAGACTTGACCTTCATGGTCTTTATTTGTGTAAGATGCTAAATGTGGATGTAAGACTCTTGTTATTCAGCTTCTGTGTGTTCAGTGAGCATTGATCTCTGGGATCACTGTACACGTGCATTCAGTGGTCACGACTTATGAGTCGGGCCCCACACAAGATCATGTGCATCGCTCACAAGATGCGAGGGATCAGCATGCACGCTAGCATGCTAGTGGGAGTGGCGTGCAATTGCGGGATAGCGATGGAGCTCCTTCCAACATAGTTAGGAGTCAGAGTACCTCGCGTTTTCGCATCATTTGCTGCCGACCACGTCATAAGAAGCAATGGCATGGGCACAACTACTCATGAACATCCCTCCTGCCGAGGAGAAGCTCGATAAGTGGAGAGCCACCATTCAAAGCCTCCTCATCCTCGCTAACAAGTTTCGGTCCACCGAGCCAGCTCGCGCCAGTGGCGAGAAGGCTGGAGGCGGTGCAACCACCATGCACTCTCCTCCACAACAACAATGCCGGTCACCGACTTGACGAACCGACGCTTGCGATGGTTACTCGACGATGTCGTCTAATCCACGGACTCGCCGCGATTAGCATCAAGTTCTTCAGGAACGAAGCAAAGAAGATGCTCGAACTACCATCGAGCGGCGGCGGGAAGCGCACCATCAATCTTATAAGCACGCGGGACCCACTATAGACAAACACGCGCCAGGGTATCCTGTTAGCCTACCTGACAAGGTTGGTTGCCTAGCATTTAACCGTGAGCTGCGCCGAGTCCAGTGGCCCAACTCCTGAATGTTCAAGCCAGAGATCCCAGAGAAATATAACGACAAGACTCACTCGTCAGAGTTCTTGAGCATCTACACCATTGCGGTGCAGGCTGCCGGGGCTCGCGACGACAATATACTCGCCAACTACTTCTCGTTGGTGCTTAAGCCCAACATTATATAGTGGTTGATGCACTTACCGGAAGGATCCATTTCTTCCTGGGCAGATCTGTGCCATGAGTTTGTTGGCACCTTTACCGGAGGTCATCAAGCTCCTGGCCAGGAAAGTGATTCACATCTCATCCCCGAGAAGGAGGGCGAGACTTTTTGCAAGTACATCTAGAGGTTCAGCCACATACACCACAACATACTAGGCGTTCATCCTGCTGCTGTTATCAGCGTGTTCCATCTGAACATGCGCAATTGTAGGATGCGGGAAGAACTGGCGATGAACAAGGTCAGGGATGTTGATGAGCTCTATGCTCTAGCAGATAAATGTGCTCGGGCTAAGGAAGGGAGGAGGAACCTCAGCGAGGACACAGGCGCAGGGGTTGACTCTGAGGATGAGGACACTGCTGCCTCGACAAAGAAGGGCGAGCGGCATAACAGGAAGCGCAAGGACAAGGTCATGCTTGTCGTCGAGGGATCCGGCAACCTCGGCACCACCAAGAAGGCCATGGTTGATGACCTCAGCAAGCATGTTGCCAGGTGCGCCTTCCGTTAGGCTTTGGACGCTGCAGACAAGACGGAAGGCTCCGTCAAATAGTATTGCAAGATCCATCGCAACAAAGGCCATGATCTCCAGGACTGCTGGCAAGTTGAGAACCTTGCCGAGAAGCAAAAAGCCGAGTACAAGAGGAGAGACAAGGGGAAGGGCTAGGATGGTGCAGAGGGGTCCGACAAGAAGAGCGGTGGCCATGGAGGTGGCTGCGGCAAGGCCAAGCAATAGAAGGACTGGCCCGCTCATGGCCGTGACAAGCAAGAGCGGGTGATGGTGATGCTGAAGAGGACGACGAGTCTAGCGAGCAAGAATTCCAAAGAGCTACAGAAGCCATGTGCGTGGACGGAGGTGCCTCATTGCATTCTTCCCACTGCCAATTGAAACAGTGGGCGCGGGAGGTTAATGCGACTGACCCATCTGTCCACGCCCGGAAGCCTTTGAATTGGTCCAACACGCCTATCATTTTTGACGTTGAGGATCACCCTGATCGTGTAACTATGGTTGGGTGTTTGCCATGGTTGGTCTCACCAACGATTCGTAACCTCAAAGTGATGAAAATGTTAGTTGATGGTGGGGCCGGCTTGAACTTGATCTCGCCTGAGGTGATCAAGAGGTTGCAAATTCCTGATGGAGATCTCGAGGAAACGGGCTCGTTTCAGGGGGTCAATCTAGGAAGGAGCTAGCCCAAGGGAAACAACATTCTACTAGTAACATTTAGTAGCAATCTGAACTTCAGGACAGAGAAGGTTGTTTTCGACGTCGCCAAGATTCCATTGCCATATAATGGGATCCTTGGCCGTCCAGCGTTATCCAAGTTCATGGCGGTGTCGCACTACGCCTACAATGTATTGAAGATGCCTTGGCCGATGGGCATCATCATTGTCAAGTACGATAAGAAGGACGCACTTGTCTGCGCCGATCAACTCTACCGGGAGGCAGTTCCAGCATCTGCCGCCAAGGCACTTGCTCCTTCCACTAAAACTCCCGGGATGAAGAAGCCCGGCAAGACCTCTCGCACATACTCTGTCAAGCGCACTTCCTCGGAGTGCCGCGCTCCTATGGAGGACGTGCCAGAGAGTTCCACCGGCAAGAGCAAGAAGTCCAAGGTAGGTCCACCAGAGACTAAGAAGGTGCCCGCCAAGGAGGATGTACGGGAGGAACTTTCACCATAAGTTCCACCCTTGACGACAAATAGGAAAGCACGCTCGTTGCCTTCCTGCAGGCGAATGTTGATATGTTTGCATGGCAACCACCTGATATCCCCGGTGTTCCCAGGAAGGTGATTGAGCACCACCTTGTCGTCTGTCCACACGCACGGCCCATCAAGGAGAAGGTCAGGAAGCAGGCTTTGGAGCGGCAACAGTATATTGCCGAAGAAATGAAGAAATTAGAAGCGGCTGGCTTGGTTAGAGTAGTACTTCATCAAACATGGTTGGCCAATCCAGTTGTAGTGCGCAAGGCGAATGGGAAATGGAGGCTATGTATTGACTACATAGATATCAATAAATCCTGCCCCAAAGATCCTTTTCCCTTGCCGCGCATTGACCGGATTGTGGACTCCACCGCCGGCTGCGACTTGTTGTCTTTCCTTGACGCCTATTCAAGTTATCATCAGATTTTCATGGCCAAGGAAGACAAAGAGAAGACTGCATTTATCACCCCATGTGGTACATATTGCTTTTTGCGTATGCCTTTCAGGTTGAAAAGTGTTGGTTCTACATTTGCAAGAGCGGTCCAGATTGGTTTTGAGCCCCAGCTACATAGAAATATGGAAGCTTATATGGATGACATAGTGATCAAAACCAACGACATGGCGACGCTCATATCAGATTTAGAAGAAACATTTGCAAATTTGTGCAAGGTCAACTTGAAGCTCATCCCTGAGAATGTGTGTTTGGTGTCCCATCCGGCAAGCTTCTCAGGTTCTTTGTATCTCAACGTGGAATTGAAGCAAATCCCAACAAGATCAAAGCAGTTGAGCAAACTGAAGCACCAAGACGTGTCAAGGATGTGCGTCGTCTTACCGGCTGTCTTGCTCCTCTGAGTAGGTTCATTTCAAAATCTGTTGAGCGCGCCCTGCCCTTTTTCAAAATCTTGAAGAACGAAGGTCCAATGAAATGGACTCTAGAAGCCGAGGCAACGCTGCAGGATTTGAAGAAGTATCTCTCCTCTCCGCTAGTCCTAGTCGCGCCAAAACCACAAGAGCCATTGCTGCTATATCTAGTGGCAACAAATCAAGTGGTGAGTGTTGTGTTAGTGGCTGAAAGAGAAGTTGATGAAGAAGCAACAGCAGCAGCAGGAACGCCAACCAACAAGCCAGCATATTCCCCGGCAGGGTCTCGGGCTGACAAAGCAGGATTTGCGCATTCGAATGAAATAATTCAAAGGAAGTAGATGGTGCAGCGCCCAGTCTATTTTGTCACCTCCCTTTTACAGGGGCCTAGGTCAAGATATTCTGGCATGCAAAAGTTGCTCGTCGGCCTCCTTGTGGCCTCAAGGAAGCTGCGACATTACTTCCGGGCACATGATATCACCGTTATCACTCGCCTCCTGTTGCAGCGGATTTTGTGGAACCCAGATGCTACCAACGGGATTCTGGAGTGGGCTTTGGAACTGCCAAGCTTTGGTCTCAATTTTGAAAGTACTTCAACTATCCAGAGCATAGCCTTGGCAGAGTTCATTGCGGAATGGACCCCAACGCCGGATGAAGAAGTTCTAGAGTCAACTCTCCCGGCAAGGAAAGAAATCAAGAATGGACCATGTATTTTGATGGGGATTTCTCACTAGACGGCTTTGGTGCTGGTGTACTGCTTGTCGCACCCACCGGAGAGCACCTCAAATATCTGATTTAGATGCACTTTCCCCAGGAGAGGTCAGCGAACAATACTACAGAATACGAAGGGCTGCTTGCCGGTCTCAGGATCGCGGAAGACCTTGGGATTAAGAAACTTATTGTCAGGGGTGATTCTCAGCTTGTCGTCAAGCAGGTGAATAAGGATTATTAGAGGCCATTGAGGGAAGCCTATGTAGATGAACTGAGAAAGTTGGAAGAACATTTTGACGGTCTGCAAATGGAGCATGTTCCTCGTGCAGAGAACAGTGTTGTTGATGGCCTATCAATGTGTGTTGCCCTTAAGTTGCCTATGGAACCAGGAACTTTTGTGCTTCGACTGACTCAACCATCCGTGGCACCATCAATTGGACATGAGAAAAGAATAAAGTTGAGTTCCGGCAAGTATTTCCAGGCAGAGCTCCCAAAAGCCGTCGGCGAGGAAATTGCCAGAAATGACGCCTGGCTTGTCGGTGAGCGTCATGCTCCGGCAGGGCCTTGGGCTCTTGCCATGGAAGCACACGCTCCCACCAAGCTTGCCGGGGGCAACGGGCTCCGGCAGTGCCTCCAGCCCTTGCCGTTGAGAAAAATGCTTCCCCAACAGAAGATATGCCTTTAGTCCTTGTTGTGGAGCCCCAGGCTCTAGCATGGGCACAACACATCGTCCATTTCCTTCAAACAGGAGAACCCCCTAAAGAACAAGAAGAAGCAGAGAAAGTAGCCCGCCGGTCTAATATGTACCAGTTCGTGGACAACGTCCTGTACAGAAAGAGACCAAATGGTGTGAAACTGAAGTGCATTTCTCGAGAAGATGGACCGGAGTTGTTGGCGAAGATACATGGAGGCATATGTGGCTCCCACATAGGATCAAGAGCGCTAGCCGGTAAGTCATTCCGGCAAGGTTTCTTTTGGCCCAATGCTCTCCAGGATGCAACTGCGCTAGTAACCAAGTGTGAAGCATGCTAGTTTCATTCGAAGAAAATGCATCAACCAGCTCAACCTCTTCAGACAATCCCTCTCTCCTGGCCACTTTCGTTCTGGGGGCTCGACATCTTGGGTCCTTTTCCCCGTGCTACCAGGGGCTTTGAGTACCTGTACGTCACAGTCGACAAGTTCACAAAGTGGCCAGAAGTGGTAGAAGTGAGAAAGATGACAACACAATGAGCCGTCAAGTTCTTTAAAGGAATAGTTTGCCACTTTGGTGTACTAAATAGGATAATCACTGACAATGACACACAGTTCACGAGCCGCACCTTCATGCAGTATGTCCAAGACCTTAGCAGCAAGATCTATTTTGCTTCTGTTGCCTACCCAAGGAGCAATGGCCACGCGGAAAGGGCTAATGCTAAAGTGTTGCGAGGCCTCAAGACAAGAACTTTCGACAAGCTACGCAAGTGCGGAAGGCGCTGGATTGATGAGTTGCCGGTGGTTCTTCGGTCAATCAGGACGACTCTAAATCGAGCTACTGGCCAGACACCCTTCTCCCTACTATATGGGACAGAAGCAGTTCTCCCCACGGAACTCATATATGGGTGACCTCGACAACTCTCTTATGATGAGGTTTAGCAAGAGCAGTTGCGGCAAGATGACGCTACGCTCCTTGAGGAAGATCTTCTTCAAGCTGTTGTTCGAGCTACGCGCTACCAGCAAGATTTGCGACACTATCATAGCCGCAAGGTTCATGCCCGAAGTCTTGAGGAAGGCGACCATGTTCTTCGGCGCATTCAGTCCACCGAGAATTCCAACAAGTTGACGCCAAAGTGGGAAAGCCCTTATCGGGTAGTGCGAGTCACCAAGCCTGGCACAGTCTGCCTGGAGACCGAGGATGGCATCCAAGTGAGCAACTCCTGGAATATCGAACATCTTCGTAAGTTCTACCCATGAGGCGTGGTTGCCGGGTCTCCCAGCAACCACCTTTTGTATAAGTCTTGCCGCCGAAGAACGTAATCCTTGGTACAAAGCCAGGCGCAGACCCCTTGCATAGTTGAATAAAGCTAAGTGTTCTACAAATCTTGTTGATTCTCATGTTTACTTATGTACATGTTTGTCTGACACATTGTATTGCGCTTACTCCCGGCAAGAGCTAACGGACCGCCAAGGTTCCATATCCCGATTTCTCTTCTTTCTTTTTCTCAAAGGACAGAAGGTTACCTCGCGTGCAGCTTTGCTCGAGGGAGAATGGTGGTATGGATACCAATAGGCGACGTTCAAGGAAAACATCTTGCCGGAAGGAGTACGGCAACTAAAAGCTAAGTTGCAAAACTCTGAGTAAAAATTCTTTCTGTGAAGTTATTTTCATTGGACAATTTTGACTCTTTCATGGGAAACCTGCACGCGAAGGAACCTTGTCGTAATCGGTCCTGCCCTTACTCTGTTTCGAGTCTGCTCAACAGCTTAAGTGGTTGCACTAAAAACGTCAAGGTAACCTTGTCATGATTAGTCACGCCCTTACTCTATTTCGAGTCTGCTCAACGGCTGAAGTGGCTGCACTAAAAATGTCAATGTATCTTGCCGGTAGCAGCACCGCCAGCAGGCAGCTAAGGATCCGCTCCTCAAAGCGCTCGCGGCAGGGCTGCAAGCGCCAGCAAGTTTCCAATAAAGCATAGGGAAAACACCATGCAAACAGGAATCTAACAAGGAGAATAACATGAAGTCACTCAATTAGGGTGAAATTTACATGATATGTTGCCTCTTCCTAAGTACATCTTTCTTTGACTTTCTTCCCTAGGGGAGATTACAAGAAGAAAAAGATAGGAGGAGGAGTCAGATTACAAGAAGAAAAAGATAGGAAGAGGCCCCCAACAGAAGCCCTACCTGACCCCTCTGGACCAGCACTGCACGGAGGGGCAGGGCTTCCAAAAGGGAAGACGAAGGCGAAGTCCACGGGTCTGTCAGGAGATCTAGCTGGAAGATGAGGCAACGCCCGGGACGAGGACCCCGGCAAGATCGTCCTGCCGGGGGGGAGAGACGTGAGGCTGGCGATGGTGGTGCGGCCGTGGATCAGTGAGAGCTTAGGTCGTTGTATTCCGACATGACAGCCTAGAGCTCGGACTCACCTTCGCTTTCACCGACACCGTCCTCCTCCACGCTGTCGCTCGAGGATGAGATTTCAGCGCCACTCGAGGTCTCTTCGCAACGGCTGAGACGGACGCCTGAGCGCCCATAAATCTTGTTGGAGAGTAGATCAGCCTCCATCATTTTGAAACGAAGGACGTGCCCATTCTGGAGGTTGTGGGTGTGGGTGAAGGATTTACCGTTGCGCCTGAAGAGCATGACACGGCTCTCCGGATACTCGACATCCACCCACGTGGCGCCATTCCAGCAAACACGCACCCGCAACCACAAAATGGGTAGCTCGTCGGCCTCCATTGGCCTGGCGAAAGGGTGAGGGAGGCGCAAATGGCTCCGAAGGGGACCACGCAGTTTGAGGACGAACTCCAACATCGTCCCCTCGTCGTCGGTCTCTTCGAGGAAGAGGCTTGGCATAGGAGGGAGAGATGGCGCTCCATCTCCCTCGGCCTCGGCGTCCATGATGACCATGGCCCCTCGCGCCTCTCCTGCCGCGAGCACCCGGGTCACCCTCCGCCTCTGCGGTGGAAGCTGTGGCATGATCCAGAGGAGAACTCCTCCTTGGTAGAGAAGACAGTGGCCACCCTCGCCCCCTATTCATGGATAAGGGTGGGCACCACTCAGGGTTTGGAAGAGGTGGAAAGGCGAGCTCTGGAGCTTCACACTTGATGATGGAGGAAGGATGGATGAGCATCGCCCTTGCTGCCCCTCAATTTACAGGGGGAAGCACAGAGGATGGATCTCCCCCGCTCCAAGAGTCATCGCGCACCTCCTACAATAGCATCGCCCACGATCATGAGGCGGACAACAACCGACCCGTTGCTCCAATCCATGGCGCTGAAGTTTCTGCCACGGCCAGGACTTTAAGTCACGGGCACCCGTTGCTGGCTCCCCGCTATGCATGCAGCAAGCGTGGCGGAAACGGCCTGACGCAGCCATGGAAACAATTATTATCGTTCCGCACATGTACCCCACGCCACGCACTTAACGTGCGTCGTTGGGAGGCGCGGTATGAGGACTGGTTACAATAGCAGTTAATCCCTGCTACGCGTGCCCGTGCACTATTTGGGCCTAGCCCAACAACGCCTCGCACAGTGTATGGCCTAGGCCCGAGGCTCCAGTCGGTGTAGTAAAGTATGGGCTTTTTAGTACCCCGTACTTGTGCACAGATTGTCATAGCCACACCAGTAGCAAGGCCTGCTAGTGAGCAACTGAGAACAAATAAAGGAACATCGAGAAGGCATTCAACTCAACAGACCAAAGACCGAAGGCAAGACCCCTGTCAAGACCTTGTCGGGATTGCCTCCAAACCCCCGACAAGGCCAAGACCCGGCAAGACCCCGCCAGCACAGAGGCCTGGTGTCACCCCACTTGGGCACGTGTCGAAGTGCCGGCGATGGAGGAGCTAAGCGGTGCCGATGGGCTGGGGTCCTATCTCGTCCCGTGGATGGTGAGAGGCACCAGACGGAGCATTAAATGCGCATGTCTCGCACTGTTAGTGTTAGATATGATAGCACTGTAGCAGAGTACACCTCGTGTATGCACTGTACGCCACTGTTGGTGACCCCTTCGAGAGTATAAAAGGAGGCCTAGGGGGTTACGGTAGAGGATTTTTTTGGATCTTCAAAGATGTCGGGAGAACGACACCTATGGCATCGGGAGGATCCCTTTCAGTTCGGCAGGGAGATGCGTGTTGTTCCCCCGACATCTTTGGCGCGCCAGGTAGGGGGGATTGGCTGCGTGGACCTGGTCCAACGACCAGCGCATCAGTTCCTTCATCATATCCATCGCCGTCGCTCCCAACAAGAAGGGTTTCATGGCGGTGGAACCCTTCACGTCCGCCTCGCCCATAGCCGCCAAAGAGGGTGACGGAGTGGGCGCTAGCAGAGGGAGCGGAGACCCTGCACCCACATGGTGCTCCAATGATCAAGGCCAACGAAGCGGCGACGCCCTCCGCGGAGACGCTCACGGCGGTGGTGGAAACCCCCGCACCGTTGGGTCTCAGGACAGGTATGTACCACCTGTGGGCGGTACGGTGAACTCCGGGGACAGAAGGGCACCTTCGAAGACACCCATGCCGGTGCATATGCTGCGTCCTTCCCAGTACACGCACAAAGAGCAGCGCTGCGGTGTCGATGCTTCCCAACGTCCCCACGGAAAAGCTCATGCGCATCGCTCCCAAGATGTGCGGGACCAGCATGCACGCTAGCGTGCTAGAGGGAGTGGCGTGCAATCGCGGGACCGCGACGGAGATCCTTCTAACACGGTTAGGACTAAGAGCACCTCGCGTTCTTTGCGCCATTCGCTGCCGACCACGTTAGAAGAAGCGATGGCACGGGCACAACTACTCCTGAACTTCCCTCCTGCTGCGGGGAAGCTCGATGAGTGGAGAGCCACCATTCGGAGCCTCCTTGGCCTCACAAACAAGTTTCGGGCCACCGAGTCGGCTCATGCTAGAGGCGAGAAGGCCGGAGGCGGTGCGACCACGGTGCACTCTCCTCCACAGCAACAACGCTGGTCACAGACTCGACGGACCAAGCGTGCCGGCAAGTCTCCAATCAAGCGTAGGGTGAATGCATACAGAAAGAAATTAAGCAAGGGGGATAGCATAGCATTTTTTAAAACATAGCAAGTTATATTACATCAATCTTTCCGCGATTATAACATAAGATAAACTGTTCTTGGCATGGATGGTGGCAAGAAGTAATGCAGCTAATCCCGGCGATCGCCTTCAACCCGCTTGACTTGGCTTACCCTATCGACGATGGGCATGACAAGTTCATCAAGCGCCTTGACGTCTACATCCCTTGGCAAGCGGTCGAAGATGTTGAAGAGGTTGATGCTGGGGTTCTTGTGCGCCACCTTGATGAGCACCTTGCGGAGAACAGCCTGGCAGAGTTTGCGCGATTCGCTGGCCAGATAGGATGTTTGGTCAGAGTGAAGCTGCTCCAGGGCTTCAAGCGTGTGGTCGAAGAACATGGTCAGCTTGGCGCTCGTGGACACTCTGTCATCAGAAGAGTACCCGAAGCCATCCAGGCCCATGGTGGATAGTTATGTGGCAAGCTTCCCCGCGACGTCGACGAGCTTCTCAGTCTAGACTTGTATTCCCTGCACATAGTCGTTGTGGGTGGCAGCAGCACTCTTAACCAGCTCCTCCTCATGTCGGAGATCCTTGACCAGATCCTTCTCGCGGGTCCTGGTGGTGTCAAGAGTCTTGGTCAGCGTAGCTAGCTTCATTTTCAGATCATCAATGGATTCACTGGCTGAAGAGAGCTGCTTGGTCTTGTCGGATATGGTGACCTGCATCTCCATTAGGCTATGGAGGGCTTTGTATCTTTCAGTCCTGAGTGATGAGATCTTCTTGTCGTGATCCTCAAGAAATGTCTCCACCTTCTTCACCCTCTCCTCCAGTAAGTTCTTGGTAGCCTCTGTAGCTTCGGCAGCATCGACGGCCTCCTTCAACTTACCGACTTGATCTGTAGTTAGAGCTTCAAGTGTCTCCTTGTGTTTCTGCTCTAGCTCTTGGGTTCGCCGCGCGACAAGCCCTTCGATCTCCGCTTTCTTGCCGCGAAGCTTGTCAGCAAGCACCTTCTCGGAAGCGACAAGGTCGTCCTCATGGGCATCAAGCCCGATAAAACACACCATCAAGCGAGCTTCTTCTGCAGCAGCCTATTGCTTAGCCTCCTCCTGCGCCAGCTCGACGTCGGACTGCTTCAAGAAGAGTTCACTCCAGCCTCGGCTGAGTCGCTCTTAACCAGACTTCAACTCTTGGAAAGCTTGGGCAAACCAGGCCCGTGTTTCCTCGTCGCGCTCCTGAAAGTCTACCTCATTCACTCCCATAACTGCTTCCCTCGAGTCCAGTTTCTCCTTTCGGGTGTGGTAAAGCGCTTGAAGCTTCCGGAAGTTGTTGCCCATGGTTTGGAAGGGTTGCTCTTCTTGGGATTTGCTGCTGCTGGCACTTGGTTCATCAACAATCTCGAGCCTGGCATCAGTAATGATCTCCTCGTCAAAAACTTCCCATTTAGATGGCACCCGAGTGCTTGCCATGCTGGGGATGCTCACGAACAAGTTATCACCAACCCTAAGGAACCTACTTGACGAAGGGGCTTCGAATGTAGACGGCTGGTTCTCGATGGCCACTCCCCAAGCAGCTGGGGGCTCCGTGGCTGGTGTAGCGCATGCCTCTTTGCGGCAGGAATGTCGTCAGTACAGTCACTAGTCTCCTCGCTGGCCTTCTCGGCAGACTTCTTGGTGGCCTCCTCCTGCGTAGCCTTGGCGGCCTCGGCGGCAGCATTCTTGGCGGCTTCGGCGGTGACACTCTTGGCGGCTTCCTCAACAGCGATCCTGTCGGCCTCAGTGGTAGCATCCCTGGCGGTCTCGTCGATGATGGTGTTAACATCCATGCGCTCCGTCAAGAGAATGTTTGAAGGCCAAGAAAACAAACCAAACGAGATTGAGGTGGAGGTTCAGTGTCACAACCCTAGCAAGTGTCTAGGCTAGCATTGTGTTTGCATCATCATCATCATCATTGCATCAATATGAAATGGGGAGAAAGAAAGAAACCCTAAGCATTTTATGAATTAATGGAATTCTAGATAAATGAAATTTCAACAAATCCAAAATGCCCATTAAAAATGTTCCCTATGTCTGATAATTAAAGGCATGGATATACCAAGGGCCATTTCAATTATTTGAACATTGGAAATATTTTAAATTAATGAATTATGTCTCTTCAAATGACAAATAAAAACATTATCATTATCACTGCTTTCAAAATAATCTGAAACTTTTGATACAAGTTTGAAATATTCAAACTTGAAGTTATAAAAAAGTTTTAGAATTATTGAAGGGGTATTTGGACCTGCAAAGAAAATGAAACAAATGTTAGAAAAGAGAAAACAGAAAATAAAAATAAAAGGGAGAGGCTTACCTGGTCGAGTGGAAGGGCCAGCCCAGCCCACAGGGGTGGAAGGGCCATCTTCCACCTCGCGCCAGTAGGCGTCGAGGTGGCGACCGAGCCGTCGCCGGCCTCCACCTCCTGCTTCCACGCAGCAGGCTGCGTCCCTGCCTCCCTCGCGCCTGGAAGACGCGCAAGCCCTCTCCCCCGAGCTCATTCTCCCCCTCCCTCTCTCCTATGCTCTCTCTCCCGATCCCGTGCCGAAGGCCGCCGTCGCCGGACGTTGATTCGTCGCTGTCGCTGACCCGAGCCCGCTGACCAACTCCCTGGATCCGCAGTGAGCCCCTCTTCCTCCCCCTTGAGTTTTCCCTCTCTCTGGCGTCCCCTAGCTAGCTACGTCGCCGGACCCAAGAACCTCCCGCCGCCGTCGATGGTCGCCGCCGTGCATAGAGCCCTCCAAGCTCACGTGCGTGTGCATGGTTGATCTCCTGGAGTTCCCAGGAGCCCGTAGAGACCATCGTAGCATCGCCCCGTGCCCTATGTCACGTTTGCGTCCGAGCCCGAGCTCCGGCCGCCGCCACGAGCTCGTTTCCGGCGAGCTCCAGCGACCCCGCGACCTCCAGTGGCCTCGGTTGGATGCGGTCGTGCACGGGCTGCACTCCGGTGGTCTCAGCGTGCCAAATAACCCCCTGTAGGAGAAACCCGACGGACTCCGCCGTCCTTGATGGTCACCGGCGTGGAATCGCCGGCCAACTCCGGCGAGTTTGACCCCAGGTGGGCCCTGGCTTGACATTGTGGGTCAATGACAGGTGGGGCTAGCCTTTGATTAATCCCAGATTAAGTTAAGTTAATTATTCCAATTAATTAAGTTAACTAGTCACTGACAGGTGGGCCCAGTTAGCTAATTAAACTAGGATTAATTTTAATCAGTTAATTAAATTAACCAGACACTGACATGTGGACCCCACATGTCAGGTTTGACTCTGGGCCGGGTCAGCTGACCAGCTGATGTCATCATGACATCATGTTGATGCAATAAGTCAATTTCTTATTTAAAAATAATTCCAAAAATTATTTAAAACTTTGAAAAATCATATAAAATAATCTGTAAGACAGATGAAAATAATTTATATATGAAAATTGATCAAAAAAATCCAATGAATCTAATGGTGCTATTCTCATGCACGTTAGAGCAATCTAAATAGGTGAACATGGACATTTTCCATTAGGTTAATATATGGAATTTGAAATGAAAACAACTTTGAACCTATATTCAAATCCATTTCAAATTGACATGACCACTAGTTACATTAGCTCATCCATGCATACTAGTATGCCATGATCATGCAACATATTGTTACATCTGCTTGTATTGAATGCTTTTATCTGCGTTGCGGTAGGCCCTATTCCGGAGGATACTACTCCGTACCCTGACGAAGGAGAGAACTCTTCCGCAACCCAGCAAGGCAAGCAACCCCATTGATCATTCCGATAACATCCCATTCTCTCGCTCCTGCTCTCATTTATTGCATTAGGACAAATGATCACATGTCAGTCATTCACGGTAGATGATCCCATTCTTATGCATGACCTGATCTTGTCACAGTAATTAGATAAACCTTGCAACCTAGCATACTTGGTAGATGCTTGTGCCATGATGTGCTTACCTTACTTTTCCTGCTATGCTTGCTATGCTTAGAGTATGTCAGGTCTGTTTCATCTGGGTGATGAACTAAGTGAAACAGTGTTGTCCGATGTGATGAGCATAAAATGAATACGATTTGGTAAAGGTAGCGATGAGGGGCTATGTAGGAGTACATAGTGGGTTGTCTCATTGGGACCGTTCTTAGGAATTGGGTTCCGTGTTTGTGATCCAAGACGAGATACTACCACATGCTGGGCCCTGAAATATGACCCCGCTCGACTTATCAGTCGCTTAGTCTTTGGTCCAGGTATTGCAAGTAGTTTCTGGTGTTTATAGCATGCTGGAGGCCGTGCGTAGCGCTGACCCTCGGGGTGGGTTACGACGCGGTAGGCAGTTGCACGGTGTACCAAGGGTCACCCGAATGGTGGGCTTGGGAACCCTGCGCACATCGTTTGGGACCGTAGCAGAAACTTCGGCCGGACTTCCGTGCGGGTCAGTCTCAAATAGGCGGTAGCCTGGACTAGAGGTCTTATGTGATTGACGGTCATGGCCGAGTCCCTCGCTGGGCATCCGCTTGAAGGTTGTCGAGGTGAATGGTTTTATAAGCACACAATGATAAGTGGCGTGAGCGTGTGTGAAGAAGTACACCCCTACAGGGTTATGAAACTATTCGAATAGCCGCCTCCTCAGATATGGACTACTTGGAGAACTTATGCTCTTCATAGATAACCAAATGGATACCTCAAAAAATCTCAAGACAAGTGTGAGTACCATGGATGGCACTCTTCCGGAAGGGGAAGGTGAGCCCATGGTGGTGTATTGTGATGGAGTTAGTGGACTCATGTGCGATAAATAAAATTGTAACAAAGAGTTTAAAACTCAGTAGTGTAGGTTAGCCATGAGTCAAAGCTGGCTTTCTGCATAAACTCCACCACCCCTTTGTTGATACATGAGCATAATTATACTAGGTCTATTTTAAAGACTTGTTGAGTACGATTGTACTCATCCTTGCTTAATGAATGTTGCAGAAGAAAACCCGGACCCATCAGGTGGGTTTTATCTAGACGTTGACGATGCCGAATAGCTGGTGTCCCAGCTACGATCTTGCCCGTGTGGTGGGTTGTAGATAGTCAGGCCATGTGCCTCTTTATATTTTGCCGTCTGTACTCAGACAGCTTAAGTTTCCGCTGGCTTGTATGACTTGAGTGCCGGGTCATGTGACCCTATCTATAAGAACATATTATGCAAGGCTCTTCCGAGCCTTTAAATAAAAGTCATGTTATTGTATGGTTGTGTTGTGATGCCATGGTTGTATCTATGCATATCGGGCATGTCGTGCGTACGTGTGACGTGCAACGGTATGTATGGGATCCGACACCTAGTCGTGTGCCTTTAGTAGTACTCTTTACAGGAAACTGCCTCTTTGTGCTTCCACCGAGCCATGGTAGCTTGCTACTGCTCCCGACACATTGATTGACCGGCATGTATCCTTCTTTGCTGCTGTGTCTGTCCCTTCGGGGAAATGTCTCGCAGTGTAATGGAGTCCCTATAGCCTGTTACGACTCGTCTACGTGCAGTGATGACATTCATGTCTCGCGACGTAATGGAATCCTTGTAACTTGCTATGACTCGTCTACACACGCTTGAGGCCGACACCTGCATTGCTAGGTTATGTATGCCTGTTTCCGTACGGATGTGCCACTTGGGTTCTATGACTAGTTATGTCGGCCCGAGTTCTTTGTGGTGTGATTGCCAGCGACATGTTCACATACGTGAGCCAAAAGACGCAAACGGTCCCGGCCAAGGTAAGGTGGCAGCCGTGGAGTACCGTGCGTGAGGCCGCAAAGTGATGTGGCTTGTCACAGTATGGAATCATATGACTTAGGATCGGGGTCCCGATAGCGAGAAGATCATAATAACAATTACCTTCCACAACATTGGTTGCCGACGTAGACCTGCCGGTGCCCGTGCTTGTCGGCTCTTCCTCGTCACAATAAAGCGCACTAGAGGAAGTCATTGTTGCAGATCCATCTTTGGGCAGCGTAGATGATGGAGGCGGTATATCAGGGACGACCTCTAATGGTTCTCCTTGTCGCTACTCTCCTCCTGCACGTCTAGTGATGCCAGCAGCAAAGATAAACACCCCGACACTTGCCAGTGGGAAGTGAGTGATGGACTCATGCTAGGGGCAGCATCGGGGGCAGAGTCGAGGGTTGCGTAGTGGGCTAGCCTCCGGGTTGACGGTGGTGGTATATGGCGCACCTGAGGTGCTTGCCGGCAGCTCCTCACCCATCGAGGTCTTCACCCTCTTCGCTACCCTTTGCGCCAATGTTTCTGCATCCCTGTGGAGACAAGCCAAATCAAAGCAAATGGGTTAAGTAACACCAAAAATTCTCAAGGAAAAAGATGCGACAAGATCCTTACTCCTCATCTTCTTCTCCCGAGCTATAGGCAGAGAGGTCGAAGGCGACTTCTGCCATGGTGCCCGTGGGGGAGGTGGAGGGGTGCTCCTGGGTTGCTTGGCTGCAGCAGGCGCAGGTTGCTAATGAGCTTCTTGCCGCTGCGTGGCCTTGCCGGCCACTCCCTTGCCGGGGGCTGCACTACTCGAAGAAGCTTGGCGGACCAGAATCCCATAAGCAGCGCTTCGAAGGACGCGCCTCTTCCTTGGCTCAAGAGTTGGGGCCTCCTCGAGCAGTTCCTCCTCGGTTGTGTTTTCGGCAAGACGGCCCCTGACAGATATGCCGCCCTGCTCGTTAGCGGTCCCGCGCTGCCCGGCAAGATTCTCGTCCGACAGCGTTTCCCCTCCGCTGGTTTCTTTTTCCAAGATTCCGGCGCTACCGGCCTCTGCAAAAAGATTTTCTTCCTCCGCCCAGCTCCTTAGTGGTGTCGCGGACGAGTCCCTCTTCTTTGCGGATGGCCCTCTCCGTCAGGTTATCAAAGAATTGTTGTGCCTGCTCTTCAGGTGGTTTAATCCAGGACGCGTCAAGGCTATGAGCATAAAATGCTAGCATCATGGAGATGATTGGACCTAGAGTAGAGTTGTTGCAGAGAGGGATTATGCTTGCCGGCATCTTACATACCACGTCAACCCTGAACAGTTTCTGGTAGAGAGTTGTGTGCTGCATAAACATCAAATTGTTGTTCAATCTGGGGCGTGGCCTCATGATCTGTGTAGCGTTTCGGAATTCCCAAGCTAGCCTCCCCTTGTTCTGTAGAGGGGCTATGCGTTGACGAAGGAAATCAACGCCATCCTCGGGGTTCTGAGGCGGTGAATCCCGGTAATCGCAATTGTGAGCTTCCCATCCTCAGGGTCGACGACACTCTAGTCATTGCCACGCACCATCTTGGTTTGCCGCGGCAACAGAAAGGCTGAAAGTTCTCCTCCTGAATCCAGCACCATCTGCCTCGCCACTCCTCCCACTTCTTGCGGTAGGCCCCGTCTGGGTAAACCTCCTTGGTTCCTAGCCGTGGAATCCAAGTGATGGAACCAGAAAGGGCTTCGCCATTTTGGATGCAAGGAATGAAGTAATGGCGGAAAAGGGCGGTGCTAGGAACTATTCCAACAAAGTTTTAGCAAAGGTGAGTGAAAACTGACATACATGTCACGACATTCGACGCAAAATCAAAAAATTGGAAGCCGTAGGTGAGCTTGATGTCGTTGAAGAAATCCAAGAAAGGGGGCAAAGCCCACAGTAAAAATAGTCGGAAAATAAGTGATATTTATCTGGGTCGCGTCTAGAAGAACCTGGACTCACGCGGGTGGCCGGAAGCGCTTTCATCTCCGGCGCCCACATGTTCTGGTATCGCCCCCACAGAGCGTCCGCGTCAAGCACCGACGGAAATACGACATGCTCCTTCCACATCCTCGCGAACTTGTTCTCCGAGACGGTGATTTCCACATCCTTGCCCTTGCTGGCCTTGGGCGACATAGTGGCTATGGTGGCGGAGGCTAAGGACGGAGAGGGCGTGGAGGAGTGGATGAATGGAAGGAGCTCTGTTTCGGGCTTGAGGAGGAAGACGACTGTGGTTTTCATATTGGAAAAGACAAGAGGTAAATGAGCAGCGCCTCTGCGGTTTCCTTTTTATGAGGAAGCCACGGGGCAGCCTCTTTACTAGATTAATATAGAAACACTTCACGGGCGTGCTATTGTAATGGCCGCGCCGCGCACGTCCCTCACATCGCGCATTCAATGGACATCATGGAGGCACAGTAGATGGAATGATGACAACAGTTAATCCCTGCCACACGTGCCCGTTCACTGATTGGGCCTAGCCCAACAATGCCTCACACCGTGTATGGCCTAGGCCCACGGGCTCCTATCGGTGTAATAAGTATGGGTTTTTAGTACCCCGTACTTGTGCACGGATAGTTGTAGCCATACCAGCAGCAAGGCTTGCCAGGGAGCAATTGAGAACAAATACAGCAAGTCAAGAAGGCATTCAGGTCAACAGACCGAACACCGTAGGTTGGGACCCCGGCAAGATCTTGTCGAGATAGCCTACGGAGCCCCGGCAAGAAGTGCACCCAGCAAGGCGAAGCCCCGACAAGACCACACCAACTCAAAGTCCAGGTGTCGCCCCACTTGGGCACGTGTCGAGGCGATGACAATAGAGGGTCTAAGTGGTGTCGATGGGACGGGGTCTTGTCCCGTCCCGTGAACGGTCAGAAGAACCAGACGGAGCATTAAATGCGCCTGTCTTGCATCGTCAGTGTTAGGTATGATAGCACTGTAGCACTGTACACCTTGTGTATGTACTGTATGCCACTGTTGGTGTCCCCTTCGAGAGTATAAAATGAGGCCCAGGACGTTGCAGTGGGGGGACATTTTGGATCTTGTCTGGCCCATTCTGCATGAGTAGCAGTTGTGTATTGTAGCGCTCCCAGAACCTGAGCTAGAACTCATCCAATACAACCAAGAAGGAGTAGGGTTTTATGCATCTTTGCGGACCGAACCTGGGTAAAAAAAACCACGCTGCTTGTTCGTGCTGCTCTTCGCGCACACCCATCTCCCCGCCGAACCGATAGGGATCCTCCCGATCCCATAGGTGTCGTTCCCCCGACAAAAAGACATTAAAGAAAAGCGCTTGTTGGGAGACAAACCAACACTTTTACCTTCTATTTTGGTGTGTGCACATGATTAGGCTACTATATTAATCATGTTTTGTGTCTTTTATTCCAATAAATTCCCAAGTAAAGCCTTTGGGATAGTGTGGATACTTGCTTGTTTAATTTTGTGCAAAAACAAAAAAAATTGCGTCCAGTATATGAATTATCTCATTTTACTAGAGCGTGAAACAATTCTGAAATTTTTACACAACATTTATATGCAAATTACTTGATATGTCCTAATTTAAAAAAAAAATAGAGTCAGGGAAGTTTGGTGATCATTCAGATCTTTAAAGACTGTTCTGTTTTTGACAGATTCAGTTTTGCTTGCATAGTTTGCTTGTTTCAAGTTTTCCTATAGCTTATATTGAGTAATACAAATTGTGGGAATGATGGAATACAGTAGGTATCATGTGGTAACAATTAATGAATCTTGTTTTGATAGTAGTGAATGGTCTATCTTTATTACACTAACCCTTCTCACAAAGTTCCGTTAAGTTTTGTGTGATTGAAGCTTTCAAGTTTTGGGTGAGACACCAATATGAGAAGAATAAGGAGTGACAACAACCTAAGCTTTGGGATGCCCAAGGCACCCCCAATGTAATATTCAAAAAAGACTCAAGCATCTAAGCTTGGGAATGCCCCGGAAGGCATCCCCTCTTTTGTCTTCAACACTATCAGTATATCTTACTTAGAGCTATATTTTTATTCATCACATTATATGTGTTTTGATTGGAGCGTTATTTTATTTTTTTGTTATTTATTAGTTTTTATTTATAATACTTTATCAATAAAAAGTTCCAATAATTGCCTTAGAATGCTTGCATTGCATGTTTTCATATGTGCTGGGTAAAAACAGAAACTACTTCTGTGTTGTTTGAATTTTCATATTTACTGGAACGTGGAAAGTTTCTGAAAATTTTACACAATCTTATCATATAAATGCCTTATCACTTCCTAAATTTTAATAATTTTTAGAGTTACACTGGTACATGTGTTTAATAAATTACTACAGACTATTCTGTTTTGATAGATTGCTGCCATAGTTTTGTTATCTATTTATCCTATAGTTTCCATAGCCTATATTGGTAGATATAAACTATGGAAATGATAGTATACAGTACCTAATGTTTTAAAATTATTTTGCAACTTGTCTTGGCAGTACATGAAGTGTTGATTTGTTCTTATGTGTACTAACCCATCTCACGAGTTCTTTTTGAGTTTTGTGTGGATGAAGTTTTTTGAGAATAGGTGAAACTGGGATATGAGAGGATTGAACAAGATACAAAAGCTCAAGATTTGGGATGCCCAAGTTACCTTAAGAAAATATTTCAATAACTCGCAAGTATCTAAGCTTAGGGATGCTACGCATCCCACCTCTCTTCATCAAAAATTATCGGTTAGCCTATGTTGAGCCTAATTTTTTATTGGTTCACATGATGCATGCTATTCTTGGAGTGCTATTTTACTTTTGATTGCTGTTTAAATAAAATACTCAGATCTTAAAATCTTTATTGAGAGAGTTAGAGAAAGTCCTTATGTAGCTACTTAATTGTTTGACTACTCATTGTTCTTCACTTATATGTTTTGGAGTAGTTTTGTCGTTTACTCTCGTGCTTCACTTATATGCTATGAGCAAATGGTTGAATGAATTCAATATCATAAATCTGAAATTATATATGTTTTATATGCTTGTCCCATGGGGAGTAATGATTTAACATATAAGAAGTATAGGCAGTAAAATTTATTGAAAGTTAGCAAACACCACATTGGTCACTTGAACCATTCATGAAAAAATATTGAAGGAAGAGAGATTTCACATATAAATATATTATCTTGGTCATCTTCTATGATTGTGATTACCCATTAATTATTTTCAAACTTGAGAAAATTAGTTGAAGTTGGACAAGGAAGACAACATAATGAGTTATGGTTGCGTATATTTGCATAGAAGTTATATTGTTATGGATCCTCCAACATGTAGTGCTTGCTTCCACCTCATACTAGCCAAAACTTCCGCACCAAGTAGAAATATTGCTTGCGCATCCAAACACCCTTAAACCCAATGTTGATCCATATGAGTCCACCATACCTACCTATATGCGGTATTTACCTGCCGTTCCGAGTAAATTTGCATGTGCCAAACTCTAAACCTTCAAATAATATTCTATTTTGTATGACCGAATCCCTCATATAATGACCAGGGGTTGTCAGTATATTCCATGCTAGGTGGGTTATTCTCACGATATATATTGATTCACTATCATTCGCAAGAAAGTGGCTGGTAATAGGGATTCCCAGTCCCGAAATCAAAAGACAAAAATGCAAATAATTAAACCAAATTCCCCCAGGAATGTTGTTGGTATGGACGGTACCCGTGGATTCGGCTCGCGGTGGAGTGTGATTGATTGGTGGAGAGGGAGTAAAAATATTATCATTCTATTTGGGAACCACCTATAATGTATCTAGCATGGAAGATACTGAGATCTCTCGGTTGTTATGGCGAAATGAAAGCATACCGCTCAAAATTATTATTCATCTCCGTTTTAAAAGCTTGAGCTCTGGCACCTCTGCAAATCAATGCTTCCCTCTGCGAAGGGCCTATCTTTTACTTTCTAGTACGTACCTTTATGCAAGAGGCATGGTGATATTCACCACTTCCTATATTTTGCCTTTTTATCTTGGCAAGCTCCATGTGTTGGGGAAACATCCAAGCATATATGGTCATTCAAATATATTTGATCATGAATTATTATTGTTGACAATTATCTATATGATAAATAAGTTGGGAGGCGAAACTTTAAGCCTCTATCTTTCTTTGTGTTTGATGAATGCTATTTGTTCTAAAAATATGCTTTGAGTGTTAGCAATCATGGAAGACTATATGATAGTGGAGTATGTGGAATTTGCTAAACCAAAGCTCTTACATAGACCCTTCCTGGAAATAAGATGAATTGCAAATGTTTGGTGACTGAAAGCATAGTTTGTTAAACTATACTTTAACATGTGGATAGCTTTTTATTTGATCATGACAAGTTTTATGAGATGAGATACTTTTTATGATAGATAATGATGCTAGGAAAAGTGATTGTAATAATCATTGATCAAACTTGTGCACTTGCTAGCATTCACACTTCATAAATTATTTATTTTATCATTTACCTACTTGAGGACCAACAGGAATTAAGCTTGGGGATGTTGTTATGTCTCCAACGTATCTATAATTTATGAACTATTCATGCCATGTTTACAATAATTCTATATGATTTTGGTATGATTTTATTAGAACTAACGCGGATTGACGTTCTTTTCAGTAGAACTAATGTGGTGTTGTTTTTGTGCAAAAATAAAAGTTCTCAGAATGGGCTTAAAATTTACGGAGAATATTTTTGGAAAAGAAAATACTGGAGCGAAGAGCTAGGCCAGGAAGTGGACGAGGAGGTCACAAGCCTGCAAGGCACGGCCACCCACTGACCGCGCATAACAAGCTTGTGGGCCCCTCGAGCACCTCCTTGACGTGATTCCAACGGCAAAAATTCCTATAAATCCAGAAACCTCCGAAAAGAAACATAGATGAGGAGTTCCACCGCCGCGAACCTCCAGAGCCATGAAAAACCAATCGGGAGCCCGTTCCGGCACCCTATCGGTAGGGGAAACCATCACTAGAGGCCATCTTCATCATCCTGACGGTCTCCATGACGAGGAGGGAGTAGTTCACCCTCGGGGCTGAGGGTATGTACTAGTAGCTATGTGTTTGATCTCTCTCTCTCTCGCTCTCATGTTCTTGAGATGGCATGATCTTGATGTACCATGAGCTTTATTGATATAGATGAATCATATGGAGCTTTCCCCTCTCTATCTTGTTGTGATGAATTGAGTTTTCCCTTTGAAGTTTTCTTATCGGATTGAGTCTTTAAGGCTTGAGAACACTTGATGTATGTCTTGCGATGGTATATCCGTGGTGACAGTGGGATGTTCTATTGATCCACTTGATGTATGTTTTGGTGATCAACTTGCAGGTTCCATGACCTTGGGAATCTATGCATAGGGGTTGGCACATGTTTTTGCCTTCACTTTTCAGTAGAAATTTTGGGGCACTGTTTGAAGTTCTTTGTGTTGGATTGAACATGATGAATGTGAAATTATGTGATGCATATCTAATAATCAAGCCCATGGGTACTTGTGGTGACATTTGAGTATCTAGGTGGCATTAGGGTTTTGGTTGATGTGTATCTTAAGGTGTTATTTTAGTATGAACTCCAGGGTTGTCCATGACACCTATAGGGATAGCTCTTAAGATTGAGTAGAAAAGATAACTTTGAGGTGGTTTTGTACCCTACAATAATTTCTTCGTTAGTTCTCCGCTATTTGTGACTTTGGAGTGAACTCTTTGTCGCACGAGAGGTACTTACATATGATTCAACTATGCCAATATTGTTGAGAGAAATTGCACTAGTGAAAGTATGGACCCTAGGCCTTGTTTCCAAGCATTTATACACCATTTTCTCATTGTTTACTATTTGTTAGCTTGCTGTTTTTATATTTTTAGATTACAAAAACCTATAGCTACCATCCATATTGCACTTGTATCACCATCTCTTCGCCGAACTAGTGCACCTATACAACTTACCATTGTATTAGGTGTGTTGGGGACACAAGAGACTCTTTGTTATTTGGTTGCAGGGTTGTTTGAGAGAGACCATGTTCACCCTACACCTCCCACGGATTGATAAACCTTAGGTCATCCACTTGAGGGAAAATTGCCGCTGTCCTACAAAACTCTGTGCTTGGAGGCAAAACATGAGTCTACAACAAGAAGGTTGTGTAGTAGACATCACGGACCAGGCTTTACACGCGTCGAACGTCTAGGCAGCGACGCCCCCGCTCCCCAAAGTCTTCGAGAACTTCCCCAAGTCAAACTGATGTGACACCCGTGTGCAGCACCGGCCATCATTGCCCTTCCTTGAATGCGGCTGCTGCCTTGGGCCTGTACTCCTCGGGCAACGCGAAAATCACCCGTCAAGCGGTAGGGGAGGCGACGCGGATGGTACCGCGCTGATCGAACCACTCCGCGATGCCCGAGAGGCGCATGACGCCCACTCTCCCACGATGCCTTGTGGATGCAATTACGCCTATAAATCCGCCCCGCTCCAGGCAAGGTGGGAGTATTGCAGTCTCGAGGTGTCTTCTTGCTTCAATCGCTCCGCGAAGAAAACCCTCTTCTTCTCCTCCCCCATGGCATCTGGAAGAAGAGAAGCGGCTGTAGGGAAATGCGTGGCTCTGCCAGCTCCCTTGCCCTCCTCCAGAGGCAGTGGCGAGGGCCCCTCGGGGTTGGCGCAAGTTCGCCAGCGTTGGGCCATGGTCGATGAGTGAGTGCTCTACCGTCTCCTTTCTTTGTTGACATGTCCAATGCACCGAGCCTGATCATCTCCTCCTTCTAGGGTGCCAGTGGCCAAGAAATGCAAGATCAGCGAGCTCTAGGAAGAGGTGGCTGCGCTGCGGGCCCAACAGACGACTGCTGATGTTGCCTTCCAAGCCGTCCTCAGGGGCGAATCGAAGGCCAGGGCAGAGCTGGCGTCTCCCCAGGCCCAAGTCAAGGAGGCGGCCGACGCCATGCAGGCCGCATAGGATGAGGCGGCTGACACCGAGATGCTAGAGTCCCAGCGCGCCAAGCAGTACCTCGACATCACCCGCTACGCGGTCGGCGTGGTGAGCCGGTTCGTCGTGGAACCTCCCGCTCTTCCCAACGCGGAAGGTGACATGGGATACCTCGACTTGTTCCGTCGGGTGGTGGAGATGCTGGAGACTGGCATCACCCGCATGAACGCGGATAGCAAGGTCAACACGCGTGACCTCCTGGAGCTTGCCTTGACGCGTGTCTTCTCCAACTTGCGCCGCCTCGCCCTTTAGCTCGACCTCCAGCCCATGATGGAGCGGGTGCCTAAGGGGCTCCAGAGGCCCCTTCGGGATGAGGTGTGCCCGCACGTGGAGTCCCTGGTGGAGTGGTTCATCCAGGTGTCCGCTCCCGGAGTGGAGGGCGGCTCCGGCGCCATGGCGACCAGCGACTCGGACGGCGACAGCGACTCCTCCTCCTAGACTTCCCTTGCCTCCATTTTGTCGGTGTCAAAACCGGCGGATCTCGGGTAGGGGGTCCCGAGCTGTGAGACTAGAAGCAATGGTAATAGGAGGCGAAGGGGACAAGGTTTTACCCAGGTTCGGGCCCTCCTATGGAGGTAATACCCTACGTCCTGCTTGATTGTATTGATGATGTGGGAGTTACAGAGTTGATCTACCTTGAGATCGAATAGCTAACCCTAGATGAGTTGTCTTCTATCTACAACCTCAAACCCTCCAACTTATATAGACGCAGAGGGTACCTAGGGTTTATGCATGGTCGGTTACACACCGAAGAGATAAACATGCCTATTTGATACATCAAACATGGAGTACAAGCCATGCTTCTCTAAGCTTCCATCTCGGAGATAGGGCCTTCAGTTGATCCTGTGTTCGGTAAGTGGCCCATATAGTCTGGGCCATAGAAATAGGTCGGCTCCCCGAGGACCCCTTAATCCAAGATTCTCTCAGTAGCCCCCGAACTTGCCTCCAACACCGAGGGTCTTTTTCTACAATTGTTTCGCTTGATCAGAGTCTTTAGCTTGCGAGGTGAGTTCTTCCCGCCAAATTTAGTTTGGCCTCCGATGACAAGTAGCTTTCCGAATAGTGGCGCGTCCGAACACTTTGAATAGGTCAGTCCTGAAGTCCAAACATCTAGGGGTAAAATAATGTCCCCTAGCGAACTTTCTGACGAAAGGTCACGGCCCACCATGACCGCTAGGCCAATTGCAAAAACTCGATTCGCGATTCGAGGCCGTTTTAATCAACACGATTTATCAACGTGCAGATCGTTCCCCGTTTTACATGTGATATGTTTAATCATGCGCGTGCAAATGCACGCACGCCTCGGGAAGCGGAGGAATTCATGGCGTAGTGAAGGGGGTCCAAACAATAAGTCTCATAAAAGGGGGGAAAAGCTCCAAAGCCTATTCACGCTCCCCATTCGCCTTCTTTGCTTTCCATTCCTCTGAACCTCCGAAGCTTAGATCTAAGTTTTCCGCCCCCTACCAGAGAGCTCACCAATGCCGGGCTCCGGCTCCAACGGCGAGTGGGAGGTCTCCACGGTCACCAACCGGGATATCCTGGACCTCAAGAAGGCCAGATACCTCTCCGCCGACATCCCTCACCGCGCGTCGGAGGAGGGCCAAGTGATGCCCACTCCCAGGCCGGGCGAAAGGGTGGTCTTTCTCCCCCACTTCATTCGGGGGTTGAGCTTCCCGCTCCACCCCTTTGTCAGGGGGCTGATTTTTTCTATGGCCTCGACTTCCATGACCTCCTGCCGAACTCTTTCATGCATATATCTGCATTCATCCTCGTCTGCGAGGCTTTTCTGCGGGTCGAGCCACAATTCGGGCTTTGGCTCAAAGTATTCAATGTCAAGCCAAAGTGCGTCAGAGGCAAGCACGCAGACTGCAGCAGGGCTGTCATCGGCAAGCTCACCCACGTCGCATGGCCATCAGATACCTTCATCGACACCATCAAGGTGTGGCAGAGGGAGTGGTTCTACATCATTGAGCCATGGGAAGAAGGTCAGATTCCCCCTACCGAATTCAGACCTGGTCCCCCCACCAGATTAGCTTCATGGCTCAAAAAGGGACTTAGCTGGGAACGAGCAAGGAGGTGAGTGACCTGCAAAAGCGCATTGGCTCCATGATCGAGAAGGACGTTAAGATGACCAATGTGGTCCAAGTCATGCTCCAGAGATGCATCCTTCCCTGCCAGCGCCGGGATACTCCCTTGTGGGTTCATTAGCTTGACGACGTACCCACAATCCGAAACCTTCTCCACACTATGCGGGAGAAGCTATGGAAGGCGCTCTTCAAGTCACAAAAGAGTTGGACATCCAAGAAGGAAGAAAGGGGTGTGCATGCCGCCAAGCCCGCCTCCGAGGTACGGTATAATTTTCGTTTGTCAGTTTTATTTTTCACAAAGAGGATCCATAACACTTTTTCCGATCATCCTTTTGCAGACATGGCTAAAGAAAGCCATTAACATCAGCAGTTTGACACCTCAGCCTGAAGACGCCAAGTCCCGGCTTAGCGAAAATGCTCGTGGTGAAGCCTTATGAGGCCCCCACGAAGAAGGAGAAGAAGAAGAAACCAGGCCGGGGTGGCCTTCGCATCAGGGACCAGTCAGAGACTGTGTCCAGGGAAACTCATGCCTCCTCGAATCAAGAGGAGCATGAGGATGAAGAGGAAGAGGAGGATCAGGACGAAGAGGAGGAGGACGACGTCGAGGGGGAAGGCGATTCCCCCCTCACAAGAAAGAGGGCGGTGAAAGCACATTTGCTCCATAGGTGGTTTTGGTAATTCATAACAACATATAAGTCATTGAACTAATGCTTCCACCAAGTATTATTCAGGAAACGTTCAATGATGGGTTGGCAAAGAGATTGTGGAATACACCAAGATGCAAGGAAATACGTTGGCAAAGCTTAAAGCAAGAGGACTCTACATTTTATATTTGTGATAAATCACTTTGAGTCCATAGGAAAGCCAATACTATTAAGAGGCGGTAAGGTTTTGTTGGTGAACAAAATGCTCATACGTGACCAAGTGATAGTCACCAAAGACACCCACAAACTCTCCCACCAAAGTTTGTCCAAAGCCAAACACTCAAAATCGATGCAACCAAATTTCCACATTAGGTGCCACCGATTCCAAACCCTAGACAGACTCAGCAAAACCCTAGTCACTTTGGTGCAACCGATTCCATACTGGTGGCACCAAGTTCATGCTGCCAACTTTCTGTTACACAAGTTCACAGTTTCGGTCCCTCCGAGATTGTCGAATCTGCGTCAGCGAGATTGGGCATTCTCACTATTCGTCACCTTATTGGTGCAACCGATATTCCTATATCGGTCTCACCGATATTCAAAAGTTGCCACGTTTTGGTCACTTCGGTACCACTGAGATTAACACATCACTGTCACCGAGATTGAGTTATTGTGTGTAACGGTTGGATTTCTGTGTATGCCTATATATACCCCTCCACCACCACCTACTCGATAGAGAAGCACTCATAACCATTCCATTCCTATCCTACCAGTTTTTTGAGAGAGAACCACCTACCCTTGTGTTGAGGTCAAGATCTTCCACACCAACCATATGGATCTTGATTTCTAGCCTCCCTAAGTTGCTTTCCACCAATCCCATCTCTTCTACCAAGCCATATCTATGAGAGACAGATTGTGTGTTGAGGAGTGTATCATCTTGAAGCACAAGAGCAAGGAGTTCATCGACCCTATTACCTTTTGGAGGGCGGTACCTCCTAGATTGGTTAGGTGTCGCTTGGGAGCCTCTTACTTCGTGTTGTGGAGTGAACCAAGAAGTTTGTAAGGGCAAGGAGATCGCCTACTTTGTGAAGATCTACCCCGAGTAAGGCTAGTCCTCCATGGACGTAGGCCGTTATGGTATAGTCAAGGTTGCTTCTTCGTGGAACCCTCCGTGGGTAGAGCCCTCCATGGAATCTCGCGACCATTACCCTCCGTGGTTTGAAGACTCCATGAATGTGGATGTACGATAGCACCACCTATCGGAACCACGGGAAAAATCATCGTGTCACCAATTGCGTTTGTTTTTCCTACCCTCTCTTTACTTACATCTGCAATGGCTTTACTTTCCGCTACTATACTCTTAGACATGCATGTGTAGGGTGTACTTGACATACTATGAATGCTAAAATCTGCCAAGAATTAAAATTGGGAAAAAGTAGATTTTTATTTGGTCAAGTAGTCTAATCACCTCCCCCCTCTAGTTCTACTTTTGATCCTACAAGTGGTATCAGAGCTTTGGTCTCCATTGCATTGGTTTCACAACCTAGGAGAAGTATGGCATCTAGTGAGGGAAATTATCACTGTAGAGGTCCGTACTTTGATGGCACAAATTTTGCTAGTTGGAAGCACAAAATGAAAATGCATCTCCTTGGTCATAACCCTGTCGTTTGGGTTGTTATTCGTGTTGGCTTGCAAGGTGAATTCTTTGCGAAAGGAAAGGAACCCGATCGTGAAGCGACCACGGATGAGTTGAAGATGTTGCAACTCAATGATCAAGCATGTGACATTCTCTTCAACTGTCTATGCCCTAAAGAATTCAACAAAATCAGCCGGCTTGAACATGCAAAAGAGATTTGGGATATTTTGGTTGATATGCACAAAGGAACTGAGTCCGTGAGAGAATCCAAGTTGGATGTTCTTCAAGGTCAGCTTGACAAGTTCAAGATGAAGGATGGTGAAGGAGTCGCTAAGATGTACTCTAGGCTATCTCTCATCACAAATGAGATTGTCGGCTTAGGAAGCGAAGAAATGACTAACAAATTCATCATCAAGAAGATACTTGGATCTTTGGATGATCGATATGACACCGTTTGCACATTGATCCAAATGATGCCCAACTACAAAGATCTCAAGCCAATGGAAGTGATTGGTAGAATTGTTGCTCATGAGATGACACTCAAAGACAAGGAAGAGCTTCACCACAAGTCTAGTGGTGCTTAAAAATCCACAAGTGATGCTCCCGCTACCTCAAGAGACAACCTTGTCACAAATGAAGATATAAGCCTCATGGTCAAGAAATTCAACAAGTTCTACAAGAATAGAAGCAAAGATCGAAGCTCCAACTCAAGATATGAAGAGAAGCGTTCGTCAAGTCATGACCGAAACTGCTACAATTGTGGGAAGCCTGGACACTTCTCCAATGATTGCATGGATCCCTACAAACGAAGAGAAGAGTCCCCAAGAAGATGAAGCTCAAGAGACGAGTCACCTTGAAGAGAGAGAAGGAGTAGAGATGATCGTTATGAACGAAGACCCTCAAGGAGAAGTAGGGACTCGGAGAAAAAGGACAAGTACACCAAGAGCTACTCAAGAAGGAAACATCAAGCTCATGTTGGTGAATGGGTTTCCAGCTCCGACTCCGACAACCACTCTGAGAGAAGCTATCACTCCAACTCTGACTATAGTCAAGATGAAGGTGTTTCTGGAATTGCACTAGTGAGTACCAACTCCTATGATCTATTTGAATCACCAAACGAAGGGAGTGGAAGTTTCTTCATGGCTAAAGGCCCCAAGGTATCACACCCCGAGTATCTTAATTTCAATAGTGATGAAGATGACTTGTTAATTTAAGATGACTTGCTATTTGACAAAACTAGTAATGTTAGTCAAAATGAACTTGTTAGTACTCACTCTAGTGTGGATAAGTCGTGTGATGATAAGTTGGAAATAGAATGACTAACTCAAGAACTAAAAACTCTTAAGTTAGCTCACGAGTCAACTCTAGAAGATCATAGAGAGCTTGTAAGGACACATGAGAAGCTACACTTTGAGAAGATCAATTTAGAGCAAGAGCATGAGTTCCTTAAAGCTATCAATGACGATCTTCGAAAGAAGACTTCCTCTTATCTAGACAAACGACTTCTCTTATCTACATTCATGCCTCAAGTTAAGTACAAGCTAGTAACAAAGGAGAGAAAGGTTCTTCAACTAGTAGCAATAAAAATGATAAATCCAATGATATTGCTTCTAGTAGTTCTCTTGATCCCACTAACTCTTCTCTTAGCCAAGTTATAGTTGAGCAAGAAAATGAACTCTTGAAAGGTATTATAGCGAAAGGTATCTACAAGAGTCTTGAAGGGTGCAAACAATTTGAGGAGATTGTACGCAAGCATGGAGGATACCGGAAGAATTGTGGTGTTGGCTAATTCAATGCTAATGGAGTTGAATGGGAAGAAGGTCAATACCCCGATCCCAAGTTTGTTCCTCATTAGGAGAAGTATGAAAATACTCTCCCCAAGGGAACAAAAGATCAAGATGACCTTCCACCACAAGACACCAAGCTCAAGGACAAGAACAAGCTTCGAGAGGACATTAACTCATATGAAGATGAATCCCAAGCTTTGGTGAAGTGGGTTCCCAAGGCTACTACAAGCTCAACTTCTACAAGTGCTACTTAAACACCAAGGATCCCCATCAACTTGATGTGGGTTCCCAAGAAGAAGAACTAGAAAGTTCTTGTGGGGTGACTCCGCCAATGAAATTCACTCATTTTCATTATTGGCAAGAACTAGTTGCAAACAACATCAACATTATGCAATAGTTCAAGGAGTCACACATTCCCTCAAAGGTAAGCAAGGTACAAGGTAATCAACAAATCAATGGACATCATCACATATCTCTGCACTCCATGTCCATAGATATCCTTGTATTTGTGTCTTGTGTGTTGGGACCAACCCATGTAGGTGAGAAGAGTAATGAAACAACAAGGATGCTCCCAATTGTTGGTGATCTTCATCAACTTTGAGCATCCGCCACTACCTCACCAACATGTTATGGGATGTCACATCAAGGGGGGGATTTACTCTAAGACTTGAGTTAAAGCATCTCATAAGAATGTGACAACATTAAATGCTTTATGTGAAAGTGGTAACCCCACTTGTGCTTAAACGATGAGTATGACCTATGATCAAGTATTCTTACTTGGCTCCTAAGTCAATATACTCATATATAGATGACTTCATCATCGCCAAAGTGCTTGTTAGATGCTATTGTGTTTGTGCATGTTTGCCATGATTTCATTTGACATCTTATTGTGTGAGCATGTTGGTCTGCATTTATTTACTCATTCGAGGATATCCAATTGTTGCTATTTGGCGTTTCATATTTATTTGCTAATTGGATATACAATAATGCCTAGGACCACTCCTCTAGCTATCTATTCTTTCTCACCTCATACTCTATTCATGTTGCATCACAAAATTTGAACAAGTACTTTTCGATCTCTTTGTGTGAGGAGCACTCAGAGTTCCGTATCGAGAAGGACTGACCATTAAAACCTCCCAAGTGCATCTCGGTGGAACCAACCCACAATTCTCGGTCTCACTGAATGCCTAGGGTTGATCTGGATTTCTTGCCTCGGCACTACCAATTCCATATTCTCGGTTACACCGAGTTTCCCTGTCATCTGACAGTTGAAAAACTCGGTGACACCGAAAATTTAGAATCGGCATCACCGACAGTGAAGGGTATATATTCGGTAGTCCCGACGGTTCGAAATTTCATTCTTCAAATCATCACTCCCCAAGCCCTAAGCTACTGTAGAAGGACCCCCTGGTCATCGCCCTTGCCTTCCCGCGCTCCTCCGCCGCTGGAATCGCCACTGTCAACGAAATCTTCGCCCCGTTGTCGCCGTAGTGAATCCGTCACCGAGCTAGGGTACGGATTTGTCTCCCTCTTGCGCTCCAACCTTTGATTCTTGCGCATTAGGGTTTCACCATTATCTAGCCACAGTTTGAGATTGTTCAATCCACAAGCTAAACTCCATTGTCTAGTGAATCAAAAAATTCTAGGTTTAGTTGCCTATGAAGTTGCATCTCGACGATACCGAGGTAGAAAAATTGATTCCACCGATTGCCTTTTTGTGCTACCGAGGACAGAACTCGGTGAGACTAAGTGACAGTTTTCAGTCTGGCCAAAATTGTTGCCAAGTTTCGGTTAAGAGTTTTGTGAGTCTCGGCAGCACCGAAATGTTTGACTCGGTGACACTGAAATCCGATTTTGTAGTAAACTACATCTATAATATTTCTGTTCAAACTTTCAAAAACCAGCTGAACATTTTTTGATGACTTATCCTATTCCAATCTTCTATACTCTATTCACAGGGTTAGCATGTCAGGGTCAGACAGTCAGAACTTGCCAGAGCAGAATGTGGAGATGAGTTCAAGCACTAGTCCTGAGTCTAGTTCATCTTCAGATGCAGGCACTCCTAGTTCTCATGGCTTGCCTAAGGCTACAACAAGGACCAAGAAGAAGCTCAACTCAGATGAAGAGGATTCAGATTTTGTCCCATCAAAGATTCTTGCCAAGAACCAAGAGAAGGCTGCTAGGAAGGATGCCAATGAGGCCACCTCATCCAGGAAGGTGGTTAGCAAAATTTATGCTCCTGCATCAACCTTCAAAGTACATGAGAGTGCTAGGGCAACAATGTCTGTTGAGGTCCCCAGGAAGGCTGTGCCAAAGAAGACAGCCAGCAAAAGGATCATCCGTGTGCAGAGCAGGCCTACCTCCATGTTTGAGGATCCAGAGGAGGCTGCTGCTGAGGAGGAGGAAGAGGAGGAACCTGCTGCTCAGGCCCCTCCTAAGAAGAAAGCCAAGAAACTGTTGGCTGATGCTATGCCCAAGCGAGGCCCCTCGAAGAGCACCAAGGTAACTTCAAAGAAAGCTTTTGCACAGAAGTCCAAGAGGACAACTGGAGGTATACCTACTTTTGAGAAGAACAAGAGATCCACTTTCAAAGAAGCAGATGATGATGTTATGTCTGTTCTGATGAAGCTTAGACCTCACCTTCTAGTTCATGATGCCAGCCACCCAGTAGCTGAAGATATGAAGAAGAGGTAGGATTCAGGCTTGAGGGCATGGAGAGCTGTTGATCTATATGCCTAGAGGAGAAAGACTGCTGTTGATTATAGATTTTACACCAAAGAGCAGCAAGACTTCTATGAGACAGTTTTGCTAGACAAGAGCCCAGCAGTTAGTGACATGAGATATGTTGACTGGAAGTACATCAAGGAGAATGAGGACTACTTTCCATGTGTCCAAGACAATTTTCACTACATTGGTCTTGATGAGTTTGTTGGCAGAGAGTTTACTGCATGGAATGATGAGATGATCATGCAATTCTACTCCAATGCATATTTCTATGAAGATGGTAGGATTGTCTGGATGATTGAAGGAGCAAGATATGAATCTACTCAATACAACAAATATGCTATCTTGTGACCTTCACCATTGGTCACTGAATGGTCACTGTTTTCCGTTAGTGACCTTTTTGTGACCAAAAACTGATGGTCAAAATCTCAGGGTCAAGAATGGAAATTAATGACCTTTCTTTTGAAAAGGTCGTAGAAGTTTATGACCAAAAAATAGGTCATAGGTTCAATGACCAATTTTTTTGGTCACTAGCTAACCGCCCACGCCACGTCAGATCCACCGTGGCAAGATGACGTGGCATCATTATGACCAAATGAGAAGGTCATAAATTAGAATCAACCCGCTCCATTTCGACTGCCTACATGGGCCAAGCCCAATAATTCAGCCCATTTTATGTGTTTTTCCTCTTTATTTTGCTTAGCTGCATGGGCCTAGCCCAATAATTTGGCCTTCTATTTTTTGGGATGTAGCCTTTTGCAGTCCACGTTTTTTCCTAGTCAACTATTTCTTGGGCCACAGCCTTTTTAGTCTAGTTCTTGTTTGGGCCTTGGCCTTTTATTTTCTGGGATGCAGCCCTTTACAGACTAGGTTTTTTTTATAGTCAACTCTTTTTTTAGGCCCAACCCATTTTAGTATAATTCTTGTTTGGGCCTCGGCATTTTTGCGGTCCAACTAAGGTTAGAGCCCAATTCAATAATTTTCATATGAACCAGGTGCTTAGCTTCACAAAATGTTCCAAACAAAACTCAAATAATTCACAAAAAATGCATAACATCATAGGTTCACAAACTGCATAACTTCACAGTTTCACCAGTTCAGCATCACCAAAATGAGCCATCTACCTAAAACAAGTCCTACAACAGGTTAAACTTCACATGTTCACCAAAATGAGCATAGAGCTTCGGTGATGCTTCAGCCATCATAATGCTTTAGCTCCAAAGAGAGCCATCAAGTGTGCTAACTTCTCATCATGTTCTTCAGCCTTCTTGCACAACAGCTCAAGTTCCTTGTCGCGTGCAGCTTCATCTTCTTCTTCCTTCATCTTGATTGCCGCCACTTCTTCTTGCATCAATTCTGCTTGAAGCTCCGACCTCTCTAGCTTCTGCTCAAGATCACGAACATAAGCAGCCACAACAGCACTTGCTTTGGCCGAGTTGTTCGTAGATGACTGGAGCCCAACATTCCTGAGGAATGTGCTTCGCTTTACTTCGGTCTTGAGCACTTTCTCAACAATTTCAACAGCAGACTTTGGCTCTTCACCATCTGGTATTGACGCGTCCTTCTTTTTCTTCATCTCGAGCTAGCATATGGAGGAAAATGATAGACATTAGTGGCAGATCTATTTCACATTTTGCAAACCAAACCAAGCAAGAGAAACCAATCAAGAATGCCACCAAAGCACCACACAAAATGAATTATTTGAAGTAACCAAACCAGCACACAAAATCTATACGTAGATATTTCAACATATCATAAAAAATGCAACAAATAGCTACAAAAAATTCTGTTATCTTTGTTTAGAACTATACAACAAATTCTGATATCTTTGTTGAGATAACAAACCTATCTTAGGCAGTAGCAAACAACATCAAAGCATGGAACATAGTTTGTGTTCTTGCTGGCTGTGACTCAAACAGTACATGAAAGAAGTTTAAACTGGCTGGACAAACCAGTCAAACAACATCAAACCTATCTTATGCTCTAGAAGTTTGAATTGGCTCGACAAACCAGTCAAACAGCATCAAACAGGGCATGACAGAAGTAGAACTGGCTGTGAAACAAAATAGGGCATGACAGAAGTTTGAACTGGCTGTGAAACAAAACAGCATCAAACAGCATCAAACATCAAACAGGTTTCCTACAAAAAAAGCATACTTTTAGCATGATCTAGCACTAGCATATCATGTGCAGAACATAAAGCAGCAAACAAAGGAGAGGAAAACCTTGTGTCTTGGGGTAGACCACATCTCTACCGGAGCTTGCCATTCATGGTATGTCAGATCCGGCACCGGAGACTTGATGCTGAGTTTGTTTGCTGCTACGGTATCAAAATACTTCTTCTTGATTTGATGGCGTATGTTCTTTGAATTGTTCTGCAGAATATCTTTGCAAGTGGTCTTGATGATCTCCGAGTCAGTGTTCATCTCAAAATTTGCCTACCAAGATAGCAAACAAGGTAGGAACAATATTAGTGATCATACATAGGTGTAACAGAAAAAAGATAGCACATCAACTACAAAACAAGTAGCTTACAGCAACTTTCCCAATGTAGTCTGCCATTAGATTAGAGTTTTTTTGTATTCTTTGAAGTGAGGAAGAAATGGTGGATAGGTTCTTGTAATGAGTCCACACTTAGAAGCAAGCTTTGTTGCCTGCAGGGGCTTCTCTGGACGCTTCATCCCTTCGGCAATTTGGATAGGCACCTTGCTACCAAGCGACTTGGTGATTTTCTGTAGCTTGGTAGTTAGTGCATCTGAAAATGAAATTGAACTCATAATTTTGAAGAGAAATCAACAAATGCAGGAATGGTTCTGCTAAACGGGTAACCATACATGATCACTTCCATTTGGAAAATGCACTAGTAAAAGAGAGCATTGCAAAGGTGAACTTGCCTGATTGAAGCACACGTTGGTGTTCTTCTTCATTGATAACAACATTCCTGCCAATAGAAGGTGCAACAGGGCTGAGGTCTGTGTGGACAGTGCCTGCTTCATCCATGCATATAGCTCCTCCTTCATCTAGGTAGACAGTGGCTCTTTAATCCATGCAAACAGTGGTTTCATCATCCATGGGCGGAAACTCATCACCCATTTGCACCGAGCTCTCAGAGTCCATGCGTAGCGTTCTTTCCTGATGGTCTATCACAGCCGGCATGTTTGCTTTCTGCCTCATGAATCTAGTAGGAGCCGGTTCATTAGGTTCCAGGATCCTCTTTGTTTGTCCTGGAGGTGGGGCCATCACCCTTCCTGGAGGCATTGCAACAGATGTTTCTGAGCTCTTCCTCTCTTGTTTACTGTCTTCTTAACAATAGGCCTCTTCTTCAGAGACTTCAGTGCCTCGTATAAATAGCACGAAAAAAGCATTAGATCACAAGACAAATATGTGAGCACAACGAAACACAGAGCACACAAGAACCACAACCCTCCAAGCAACACAGAGTTTGCACCTTAACAGTCTTCTGCAATACAACATTGTCCACTTCGACCCATCAATAACTCCTTCCTCCTTAGGATTGTACTCTGGTTCATCATTGATAACTCCACTACGTTCTTGAACCTCTTCAGTTGTACCTTCTTGTACAACATTCGAATTCCTAGTCATCGACGCTATTGCACCGATGCCAAGAGACTGGAACATTTGATTGTTCCTCGTGATATTTCTAGCCCTAACCTTCTCGTACTAGGTGAGAAGATCATCTTTGCATGATAAAGGAAACATAATTATTAGGTGAATGGTTGGAATGCATGGACAGACAGCCAAACATATCTTACAAGATTTTATTATCATTTAATCCTAGTTATTCGGGTACGAATGACTAACAACAAACATTTAAGACATCTTATTCACAATTAACACAGCTTATTCAGATTATTCACAATTTAGACAGCAAACATTTAATCCTAGTTGCACAATTAAGACAACTTATTCAGATTATTCACAATTAAGACAACAAACATTTAATCCTAGTTGTACAATTAAGACAGCTTATTCAGATTATTCACAATTAAGACAACTAACATTTAATCCTAGTTCCACAATTAAGACAACTTATTCAGAGTGCAACAATACATTTCACTTATCATATTAAGACACATGTTTTATAAAACTAACAGTATAACCACAAGGAGCAAGCTGCATACCAACGGTTGGCCGATTACTTGACCTTGTCATCCTTGCCATGGATGATCTTGAGGTGGTGCTTGCAAAAAACAATAAACAATAATTAGATACAACATGGATAAAGTAAAATGATGCACTTGTATCAATAAAGGAAAGCATTTGGACCAGCATGCACATACATGGAATACATGTGAAGCAAACTTGATGGATCAACAATGTAGTGATGTAGTGTTATTAATTAAGCAAACATGTAAGTGCACTAAACAAGCATGCATGTACACTGGAAAGATATGAAGCATCTCTTAATATCTTCACTACATCAACATGGCAATTTATATGCAACATTTAATTATGATGAAGAACTCAAACAAGGAAACAAATGAAATGGAATGATAGTTGATAACATTGAGTACAAAACAGGCTTACCGAACTATTTCTAAAACTTCTTATGTCATTAGGAAAACAGCATGGCTAACTGACAAGTGATACAAATTTCCAGACTTAGTTAAAAACATAGTTCATGGCAGAAAACATATTCATGATGCAATGTTTAGAGCTAGCAAACTACATGCAACAGGAGTTGTTCATGGCAAATATGATCACGGCAGGCTTGTACTAGATAACATGAGTAGCCACAACAACTTCTTGTAGTAAAATAACAAGGCATTAATAGATTTGAGTAGGCAATAACAACATGAGTAGCCACAACAACTTCTACTCCATCTACAACATGCGTAGCAACTTCTACTCTATCTACAACATGAGCAGCAACAACATGAACCCTAAGCCATGGCGTGCAACTAGAACCCTAACCCCATCAATAGTTTAGCCATGCTGCATAAATACACAAAACCAGGAGAACCAGCCTCAACAAGAATCACCATCAATCCTTCCCCATGAACAAGAAAAGCAGGAGATCCATCCCCCATCCAGAACCCCATGAACCAGAGAGCAACATGTACCAGATTTACCCTAACCCTAACCCCATGGATCTACCGAACCATCCCTATCCCCATCGATCCATCCCCATGAACCGTAGAAGAACCCATGACGGGGATCTACCGAACCCTAGAAAATCTACCCTAACCCTGGAAGATCGAGGGGAGATGGAGCGAGGGGAGAAGTACCTAGTAGATGATGTAGCGGTAGATGTGGCTGCCGTCGTCAATGACAAAGCGATGGTCATCGTCGATGTGGCCGCCGTCCTGGTGGACTAGGGTTACGAGGAGGGCAATGTCATCGATGGTGCCGTCGTCGGGGAGAGGGGAGGAGTGGCGGTGCGGCAAAGAGCAGGGGAGGGACGGGGCGGCGCGAAGCAGGGTAGGGGCCGCGAAGCGGCGGCGGGGCGGCGCGGTCATGGGAAGGAGGAGAGGGGAGCGGAATGGGGAAATTTTGGGAGGGAGGAGAGGGTATCCCGCGGGTTAGTGGGAGAGGTGGTGGTGGTTCCTACCTGTTAGTGGGAGAGGTTTTGGAGGGAAATTTTAGAAGAGGGAGGGAAATTTTGGGAGAGTGGAGGGAAAAGTTTGGGGTGGGAGGGAAATTCTTTTGGGTTTTGAGGCAGAGAATTTTAGGTTTTTTTGTAAACTTTGTGCAAATAATGGTTAAAATCATACCGAATAGCTCAAGAAAACATCGGTATTCCCAGTTTCATATTTTTACTAGTTGGTAGGCCGCATTTGATGATGTGACGCGAAGGTCTCCCATTTTTTGAAATTTTTACGGTGTTTTCAAAAAACCGGTCCAACTTGTCGCGTTGGCCCTCCATGGCTAGAGGTTTGAATATGCATACATGTTGGTGATTCTATGATGAAATGCCTACCTGTGAAGCTAAAAATGATTTTTAGCAAAAATAACGGTCAAGCTATGGAGGACCCGCAGTTCAAATTCCAGCCGGTTCTAGCAGAATCGGCCGATGGTTGTCTGAATGGCCGGGAGTAGCAACGAGGGTGATTTTTGGCAAACGTCCGTAGAATAGGGTCTACTTTGAGATAGACAAGGAATTGCGCCGTTTGGAATGGCCCTCTTTGTAGCCGCTTCACAAAAAACATGTGTTTTCGGCATTCAAAAAGTGAAAAATGGTTTTTTGTGAAACAAGCTGGAACCTCTCTTTGGCAACACTGTTTGCATCACAAGATGGAGGCATGTGCCAAATTTGGACATATTATCACAAAGTATTCAACGAATGTGGCCATATCATTGCTCGTTTGGCTTTAAAGCCATGAATCTTCGTCCATGGTAGGTCGTTTTTGAGAACACTTTTTCAAGAAAACAACGGTATTCCTAGTTTAAATTTTTACTAGTTGGTAGGCCACATTTGATGATGTGACGCGGATGTCTCCCATTTTTTTGAATTTTTTACGGTGTTTTCAAACAACCGGTCTGACTTGTCACGTCGGTCGTCCGTGGCTAGGGTATTGATCATGCATATATGTTGGTGATTCTATGATGAAATGCCTACCTGTGAAGCGAAAAATGATATTTAGCAAAAATAACGGGCTAGCTATGGAGGACCCGCAGTTCAAATTCCAGCCGGTTCCAATAGAATCGGCCAATGGTTGTCTGAATGGCCGGGAGTAGCTACGAGGGTCGGAATTGCATGATTTTTGGCAACCGTCCGTAGAATAGGGTCTACTTTGAGATAGACATGGAATGGCGTCATTTGGAATGTCCCTCTTTGTAGCTGCTTCACGAAAAACATGTGTTTTCGGCATTCAAAAAATGAAAAATGGTTTTTGTGAAACAAGCTGGAACCTCTCTCTGGCAACACTGTTTGCCATCACAAGATGGAAGCATCTGCCAAATTTGGGCATATTATCACAAACTATTCAACGAATGTGGCCATATCATTGCTCGTTTGGCTTGAAAGCCATGAATCTTCGTTCATGGTAGGTCGTTTTTTAGAACACTTTTTCAAGAAAACATCGGTATTCCAAGTTTAATATTTTTAGTAGTTGGTAGGCCACATTTGATGATGTGACGTGGAGGTCTCCCATTTTTTTGAATATTTTTGATTTTTTACGGTGTTTTCAAAAAACCGGTCTAATTTGTCGCGTCGGCCGTCCGTGGCTCTTGGTTTGATCATGCATATCTGTTGGTGATTCTATGATGAAATGCCTACCTATGAAACTAAAAATGATTTTTAGAAAAAAATGAGCAAGCTATGGAGGACCCGCGGTTCAAATTCTAGCCGGTTCCAACAGAATCGGCCGATGGTTGTCTGAATGGCCAGGATTAGCTACGAGGGTCGGAAATGCATGACTTTTGGCAACCTTCCATAGAATAGGGTCTACTTTGCGATAGACATGGGATGGCGCCGTTTGGAATGTCCCTCTTTGTAGCCGCTTCATGAAAAACATGTGTTTTTGGCATTCAAAAAATGAAAAATGTTTTTTTGTGAAACAAGCTGGAACCACTCTTTGGCAACACTGTTTGCCATCACAAGATGGAGGCATGTGCCAAATTTGGGCATATTATCACAAACTATTCAATGAATGTGGCCATATCATTGCTCGTTTGGCTTGAAAGCCATGAATCTTCGTTCATGGCAGGTCATTGTGAGAACATTTTTTCAAGAAAACATCGGTATTCCAAGTTTAATATTTTTACTAGTTGGTAGGCCACATTTGATGATGTGACACGGAGGTCTCCCATTTTTTTGAATTTTTTACGGTGTTTTCAAAAACCCGGTTTGACTTGTCACGTCGGCCGTCCGTGGCTAGGGTATTGCTCATGCATATCTGTTGGTGATTCTATGATGAAATGCCTACCTGTGAAGCTAAAAATTATTTTTAGTAAAAATAGCGGGCAAGCTATGGAGGAGCCACAGTTCAAATTCCAGCCGGTTCCAACAGAATCGGTCGATGGTTGTCCGAATGGCCGGGAGTAGCTACGATGGTCAGAAATGCATGATTTTTGGCAACCGTCCGTAGAATATGGTCTACTTTGAGATAGACATGGAATGGCGTCATTTGGATATCCCTCTTTGTAGTTGCTTCACGAAAAACATGTGTTTTCGGCATTCAAAAAATGAAAAATGGTTTTTTGTGAAACAAGCTGGAACCCCTCTTTGGCAACATTATTTTCCATCACAAGATGGAGGCATGTGCCAAATTTGGGCATATTATCACAAACTATTTAACGAATGTGGCCATATCATTGCTCGTTTGGCTTGAAAGCCATGAATCTTCATTCATGGTAGGTCGTTTTTGAGAACACTTTTTAAATAAAACATTGGTATTCCACATTTGATGATGTGACACGGAGGTCTCCCATTTTTTGATTTTTTTGAATTTTTTACGGTGTTTTCAAAAAACAGGTCTAACTTGTCGCGTCGGCCGTTCGTGGCTAGGGGTTTGATCATGCATATCTGTTGGTGATTCTATGATGAAATGCCCTATGAAGCTAAAAATGATTTTTAGCAAAAATAACGGGCAAGCCATGGAGGACCCACAGTTCAAATTCCAGTCGGTTCCAACAGAATCGGCCGATGGTTGTCTGAATGGCCGGGAGTATCTACGAGGCTCAGAAATGCATGATTTTTGGCAACCGTCCATAGAATAGGGTCTACTTTGAGATATACATCAAATGGCACCGTTTGGAATGTCCCTCTTTGTACCCGCTTCACGAAAAACATGTGTTTTTGGCATTCAAAAAATGAAAAATGTTTTTTTTGTGAAACAAGCTGGAACCTCACTTTGGCAACACTATTTGCCATCACAAAGATGGAGGCATCTGCCAAATTTTGATTCCATGAGCAAGCACAAAAACACACAATTTCATCTTTCATCCATGAGCATGCACAAAATTTCGATTCCCAACAATTACCAAACTAAGCTTGGAAGGTAATGGAGAGATTAACATGACCACATACTTAACATTGACATGTTCTAATTTACATGACCTTACATACTTAACATTGACTTATTTTCTTAAGATCTTCACTCCTCCTTCTTCTTTTTCTCCGTCATCATCTTGATGCGCCTAGAGAGGCAAATTGGATGAAGTGGCCTGTGGCGACCAGGCTGTGGGATGTACTCCTGTACCACAATTGGCATGGTCCTGTCCCCCAGCGGTGGGATCGCCAACGCCATCGCGAGGCCATCATCAGGCACCTCCACCATCTCGAGGCCATTATCAGGCACCACCACCGCTAGGTCATCCTCGGGCACCACCACCATCTCGAGGCCATCCTTAGGCAGCACCATCGTGAGGCCAACGTCAGCCACCACCATCGCGTGGTCATTGCCAACCACCTCCTCATCCCCGCTCTGCTCCTCCTCATCCTCGCTCTACTCCTCCTCATCCCAGCTCTACTCCTCCTCATCCCTGCTCTGCTCCTCCTCATCCCCATGATGCTCCTCCTGATCCCAGCTCTGCTCCTCCTCATCCTCGCTCTGCTCCTCCTCATCCTCGTAGCTGCATTTGCTATAGCCAGAGTCGTTGCTGCTGCTCCTATTTCCTGACCAAATGCAACAAGCAGGTTTATTTATCAATCGTTGTGAGAGAAAGCCAAATGTAGAGGAAGAAGAGGAAGAGCATACTGGCAGGATCGTCGTCCTGGTAGTGAATGCGGCACATAGTCGTGCTGAACACCTTCACAGTGAGATGGCATCGCCGTCGTACCTGAGGACAAGGAAGTACCCATGCCGCAGGTCGTAGGCATGGACGAACTTCTTCCAGACACGATCTAGGTACATGTGGCCATCGGTGTCGACCACCACCTCCACGTCCCACAGCCTGCGAAGCCCGGTGCTGGCCTGCCGCAGCTTCACTTTCTGTGGCCGACGGCCATCCAACATCTTCATAAAAGTGCTAGGGAGCCTCTGCAGCGAGTGTCAAGCAGTGATTTAGCAAATAGCAGAGTTATGATAAAGAGACGGGTGAAGGGGAGATCTCTTCTTTTATTTACCAGCCTGCTGCTGGAGGATATCTCAAGTATGATCGCGAAGAACTCGAACCTTCCAAGTCGGCCATCTGAAAAGCAGCGATGTAGCAAGCATTTACTATAAATGGCAAGAACACCTATGTAGTACTACAATTTGGAATACTACTATAAATGGCAAAACAATTCATGTTGAACAGTGAACAATTCTGTTAACATGGCTACTACTCTATCTACATCACTACTCTAATTTTGGACCATATCTTCCCATGTGCCCATGTCTACTATAAAAGGCAAACACATCTAGAACCATATCTACTATAAATGTCTACTATAAAAGGCAAACATATTTAGAACTATAAATTTCTAAAAGAACCGCAAGAACCCTAATCCAACCACCCTAATCAACAGCGGGCTGCAAGAACCCTAATCCAACCGCCCTAATCAAAACCTAATCCAACCACCTAATCAAAACCTAATCCAATCAAATAGAAAACAACAGCGGGCAAGAACCCTAATTCAATGGAATCAAACCCTAATCTAAACAGTAGCAGAAAACCACCACGGGAGAGGAAGGAGACAGCGGTGGGTTCATACCTCCGCGGGAGATGAAGGAGTCATCGGTGGCGGTGGGGAGGAGTCAGCGGCGGCGGTGGGCTGATCCCTCGGCAGTGGTGGGGATGAGACGGCAGCGGCGGCAAGGAGGACGAGAGGAGTGGGGGAAATGACTGCGGTGGGAATGGGGGAAATGACTGTGGTGGGGGTGGGGGTGGGGCCAACTACAGCGAGTTGTGTGTTTGATACTTGACTGGTTTGATGTTTTCAAAAGAGATGGCAGAGATTACATACCAGTAGCCTCTTCCTTGCCCAGTGGTGGAAAGACCAAGAAATGAGCGCACGGTCGTGGGTTCGAGTCCCCGCTCATGCATATTCTTTTGCCATTTCTCTGGGTTGCATCAGGAACCATTTCTCTATAACCATCAGGAACCATTGATGAAAACAAGATCAATTTTTTTTGCATCAGGAATTCATCCATTGTCTGGTCAACTTTTTTTGAACATCAAAATTGACAAAAAACAGCTCTGAAACAACAGCTCCATCAAAATCCATTTCTCTGTGCAGCCATATTTTGCGCATTCTTCAACTTAACATGATGGATGGACGAACAACAGCTCCATCAGGAACCATTTTTTGTAAACTTGTTCAACTTGACATGGATAAACAACAGCTCCATCAGGAACTAGGCATGGATAAACATAATAGCAATGTTCAACTAGACATGGATAAACATAATAGCAAACTTGTTCAACATAACAAAAGCAAACTTGTTCAACCACATAACTACAAACTGAGACACATAATATCAAACATAACAAGGGCAAACTGCGCGAGTAGTGGCATCGTCGTCTAGCAAGCACAAGCATAAGCACAAGCAACTACTGCCCCCCAATAGTAGGGTTATCCCAATTCTCCTCCGCCTCTGGCCATAGCTCCAAACCTTGCTTGATAATTTCGATTTTCTTCCATGCCTCATAGGTGACGTACGCATCTTTCGTTGAGTACTCGATGAGGTACTTTGGCAGTGGGCTGATCCCCCATAGTTTGTGGCCCACTTGCCTATTGATCTTCTGCTTCATTGCCCTGAAGGATGGGTGGATCAGGCTGGCTGCAAACTCAGACAAAGCTTTCTATTGCTTTCCAGTGTTTGGAACTCTCCATTTGCACTGCAGGTCGATGTACTTGTCGGGGTTGATCTCCAAACCAGACAACTCCAGCTTCTCCTTGTCACCTCCAATGCAGAAGCCGACAAAGGTGTACAGATTCTTCTCCTGCAGGAACGGGCGGAGTTCCTTGGGTCTGCATCAAGTTCAGAAATTAATCTGGTGCATCCACTTCATAAATTAATCTGATGCATCAAATTCATCTACTTCAGAAACTACACTAGTATAGCGGTCTGCAAGAACCCTAATACAATCCAATAGAATCAACAGTGGGCGGCAAGAACCCTAATCCAACCACCCTAATCAAAACCTAATCCAACCACCGTAATCAAAACCTAATCCAATCCAATAGAAAACAACTTCAGAACTTCAGAACTAGTATTGCATCTACTTCAGAACTATTGCATCTACTTCAGAAACTTTAGAAACTTCAAAACTACAGAAAATTCAGATACTACTAATTAGACAGATGCATGTTCAGATTGAATCAGTAGGATGGTTTACCATTTTGTTGCCGCGGTGATGTTGTATACCAGGCCGAGATCCTCAACGCATAATTGCAGAACTGCTGCGATCTGCGGAGGTTCATCTTCCCTGGTATACTCCACATCAATGCCGATGTTTCACTTCAACATGTCGCCACAGCTTCATCCTCATCTCACGGATCCTCTTGTGGGCGACTTCTGGATTGCTGGTGCAGATGACATCCAGCGGCTCCTTCAGGTGGATTTCAACCTTGAGCTCCGTGGTGTAGTCCAGCTTCTGCCCGGCGAGGACCGAAACATCGTTGTCGACCACCAGCGGCTCCTTGCCAGACTCCTCATCACCATGGTGATGCTTGGCAGACGGAGGGGAGTTGCTCCACGATGCTATTCGCTTGCCAGACGGAGGGGAGTTGCTCCACGATGAATCCTCTCCCATTGCCCTCCTGGATAGAGCAGAGGGAGGGGAGGGGGGTCTTGAGATAGAGCAGAGGGTAGGGCTTGATAGTGGAGGCAGATGGAGCGGTAGAGGGAGCGACAATGGAGCGGCAGAGGGAGGCAGAGGGGAGTTACCTGGAAGAAAAACCACAGTCTGGCGTCATGGGGAGTTGCTAGTGGCGTCGTGGGGAGATGTGGGTTGGTTCCCTCGATGTGTGCATTGGTTGCCTCGAAAACCCAACCGCCCAAGCGCTAGTGTGCCTTCTCTCGCAAGCCTGGTTTCTCATTTAATGGCCTTCTCGCATGCTCCGACCGTTTTCGAAACAAAAAAACAATATTTTGCTCCTTCAGCTCTGAAACAAAATAAAATAATATTTTGCTCTAAAATTAATGATCACTGCAACCATATTTTGCTCAATCCAAAATAGTCACTGAAGCCATCCAAAAATGGCACCAAAATGGCACCAGAGTCACCAAACCAATATTGCAGCACAAAATGGCACCAAAATGGCATCAAAGTATCAGCCAAAATGGCACCAGTCACTACAGCCACCTTCACCATCAGCCAAAATGGCACCAAAACTACATGATTTTGCATTGTATCTTCACCATTTGCCTCTTCATCACCAAAGTCTCATGCATTTTGCTACCTGGAGATAATTGTAGTAGAAAAACTACATCAGGATCATATCAACAAAAACTATAGAGAAGGTTGATCACCAATCAAAACAAGGAACTATTGGAAATATGCCCTAGAGGCAATAAATAAAGTGTTTGTTATTATATTTCCTTGTTCATGATAATCATTTATTATCCATGCTATAATTGTATTGATTGGAAACACATTACATGTGTGGGTAAATAGACAACACTTTGTCCCTAGTATGCCTCTAGTGAACTAGCTCGTTGGTCAAAGATGGTCAAGGTTTCCTAGCCATTGACATGTGATGTTATTTGATAATGGGATCACATCATTAAAAGAATGATGTGATGGACAAGACCCAAACTACAAACGTAGCATATGATCGTGTCACTTTATTGCTACTGTTTTCTAAATGTCAAGTCTATGTTTCTATGACCATGAGATCATGCAACTCACAGACACCGGAAGAGTGCCTTGTGTGTATCATATGTTGCAACATAACTGGGTGACTATAAATGTGCTCTACAGGTATCTCCGAGGGTGTCTGTTGGGTTGGCATGGATCAAGACTGGGATTTGTTACTCCATGTGACGGAGAGGTATCTTAGGGCCCACTCGGTAATACAACATCACAATAAGCCTTGCAAGCAATGTGACTAAGTATTAGTCATGGGATCTTGTATTACAGAATGAGTAAAGAGACTTGTCGGTAACGAGGTTGAACTAGGTATGGAGATATCGACGATTGAATCTCGGGCAAGTAACATACCCAAGAACAAAGGGAACATCATACGGGATTAACTGAATCCTTGACATAGAGGTTTGACCGATAAAGATCTTCGTAGAATTTGTAGGAACCAATATGGGCATCCAGGTCCCTGCCCAATCTTTATTGACCATAGAGGTGTCTCGGTCATGTCTACATAGTTCTCGAACCCGGAGGGTCTACACACTTAAGGTTTTGTGACGTTTCGGTAGTATAGAGTTATGCATGGTGGTGAACGAAGGTTGTTCGGAGTCCCGGATGCCACGAGGAGCTCCGGAATGGTCCGAGGTAAAGATTGATATATAGGAAGTCCTATTCTGGTCACCGGAAAAGTTTCGGGCTCATCGGTAGTGTACCGGGAGTGTCGGCAGTGTATTGGGAGACCATCGAGAGGGGTATTTCGACCGAAGAGGCTACATGGGCTGTGGGAGAGTGAATACCAGCCCTTAGTGGGCTGGTGGAAGTCCCACACAAGGCCCATGCGACTGGGAAGAAAATCCCAAAGAGAAAAAGGTGGAAAAAGGCAAAAAGGCCAAAATAAGGAGGAGTCCTAGTCCTACTAGGATTGGAGGAGGAATCCTCCTCTCCTCTTGGTTTGGCCGACGCCCAGATGGCATGGCCCTTGGGCCAAGACTCCTCCTCTCTTCCTCCTATATATACTAGAAGTTTTAGGGTTTTTGCACTTGATTTTCAGCCACGTGCTACCCGTTCCTCTAGTGCATAGTTTCTCTTGTAGATCGGTTTTCTGCAGTGCTTAGGCGAAGCCCTGTCGGAATTGCTCCACCACCATCGCCGCAGCACCATCACGCTGACGGAGAACTCATCTACCTCTATGATCCCTCTTGCTAGATCAAGAAGGCGGAGATCATCATCAAGCTGTATGTGTGCTGAACACGGAGGTGCCGTCCGTTCGGTGCTTGATCGGGACGGATTGTGATTGGATCGCGGGACGCTCGGCGATTTGGATCGGGAAGACGTTCGACTACACCAACCGCATTTCTTAACGCTTCCCGCCTAGCGATCTACAAGGGTATGTAGATCCTTTCTCACTCTCATAGATTCTCATCACCATGCATAGGTCTTGCGTGAGCGTAGGAAAAATTGTGTTTCCCATGCGACGTTCCCCAACAATGGTATCAGAGTTAGGTCTATGTGTAGGTGAGATCTCGAGTAGAACACAAAGAGTTTGTGGGCATTGATGCTTATATTGCTTCCTTCCTTGGTAGTTTTTTGGTTCAGCGGTATTGTGGGATGAAGCGGCCCGGACCAACATTACTCGTACGCTTACGAGAGACTGGTTCCCTCAACTGCAACTTGTTGCAAAAGATGGCTGGCAGGTGGCAGTTTCTCCTACTTTAGTTGGTTCAGATTCGACAAAGGTGGCCCTTGAGAAGGTTGGAAAGCAACTTGTGTATCACTTTTGTGGTTTATGCGTAGGTGAGAATTGTTCTTGCTAGATACCCGTAGCAGCCACGTAAAACATGCAACAACAATTAGAGGATGTCTAACTTGTTTTTGCAGGGTATGTTGTGATGTGATATGGCCAATTACATGATGTCATATATGTGATGTATAATATGATCATGTGTTGTATAGAATATCATGACTTGCATGTCGATGAGTACGGCAACCGGCAGGAGCCATAGGGTTGTCTTTATTTATTGTATGACCTGCATGTCAATCATTAAGCGCTATGTAATGCTTTACTTTATCGCTAAACGGTAGCAATAGTAGTACAAGCATGATGGGTGCGACAACCCCGATGGCGACACATTGATGGAGATCAAGATGATGGAGATCATGGTGTCGTGCCGATGACGATGGAGCTCATGCTGGTGCTTTCAAGATGGAGATCAAAAGGACAAGTTCATGGCCACATCATATCACTTATGATTTGCATGTGATGTTAATCCTTTTATGCACCTTGTTTTGCTTAGGACGATGGTAGCATTATAAGGTGATCCCTCACTTAAATTACAATATGAATTGTGTTCTCCCTGAGTGTGCACCGTTCCGAAAGTTTGTCTTGTCGAGACACCACGTGATGATCGGGTGTGATAGACTCTACGTTCACATACAACGGGTGCAAGCCAGTGTTGCACATGCAGAATACTCGGGTTAAACTTGACGAGCCTAGCATGTACAGACATGGCCTAGGAACACAAGAGACTGAAAGGTCGAACATGAGTCATATAGTAGATATGATCAACATGATGATGTTCACCATTGAAACCACCTCAACTCACGTGATGATCGGACTTGAGTTGGTGAATTTCGATCATGTGACACTCAGGTGACCTGAGGGATGTCAATTTGAGTGGGACCTTTAGTAATTTGATTAACTACACTCATTATCTTGAACAATAGTCTATGTAACCTTTGCATATTTATGTTGTAGATCAATGGCTCGCGCAGTAGCACCCCTGAATTTTAATGCGTTCCTAGAGAAAGCTAAGTTGAAAGATGATGGAAGTAAGTTTGTTGACTCGGCCCGTAATCTGAGGATTATCCTCATGGCTTCCCAGAAATCATATGTCCTTGATGCACCGCTTGGTGACCAACCAGAAGACATGTCATCCGAAGACGTTAAGAACGCTTGGGGGCACGTTCTTGAGATTACTCAATAGTTTAGTGGGCAATATTGTATGGCTTAGAACCGGGACTTCAAAGACGTTTTGAACGTCATGGAGCATATGAGATGTTCTAGGAGTTGAAGTTTATCTTTCAAAAGAATGCCCAAATCGAGAGGTATGAGACCTCTGATAAGTTCTATGCTTGCAAGATGGAGGAGAACGGGTCTATCAGTGAACATATACTCAGAATGTCTGGGTATTTTACTCGTCTAGCGGAGTTGGGAATTGCCCGTCCGCCAGAGGCGATCACTGACAGAGTTCTTCAATCACTGCCACCTAGTTAGAAGAGCTTTGTGATGAACTATAACATGCACGGGATGAACAAGTCAGTCGCCGAGCTGTTTGAGATGCTAAAAGTCGCTGAGTCTGAAATACAAAAAGGAACATCAAGTGTTGATGGTCAATAAAACCACTAGTTTCAAGAAGAATGGCAAGGGAAAGGGCAAGAAGGGTAAAACCAAGAAGGATGGCAAAGCAGTTGCTACTCCTGTAAAGAAGCCCAAGCATGGACCCAAGCCAGAAACTGAGTGCTTTCATTGCAAGGGAATAGGTCACTAGAAGCAGAACTGCCCCAAGTACCTGCCTAACAAGAAGGCGGCCAACGACAAACAAGGTATATATGATATACATGTTATTGATGTGTACCTTACTAGCTCTCGTTGTAGTGCCTGGGTATTTGATACCGGTTCGGTTCCTCACATTTGCAACTCAAAACAGGAACTACGAAATAGACGAAGGCTGGCAAAGGATGAAGTGACGATGCGCATGGGAAATGGTTCCAAGGTTGATGTGATCGCCGTCGGCACGCTCTCTCTTCGATTACCATCGGGATTAGTGATGAACTTGAATAATTGTTATTTAGTGCCTGCGTTAAGCATGAAGATTATATCTGGATCTTGTTTATTGCGAGTCGGTTACTCATTTAAATCAGAGAATAAAGGTTGTTCTATTTGTATGAGTAATATATTTTATGGTCATGCACCCAATGTGAGGGGTTTATTCATATTGAATCTTGATAGTGATGATACACATGTTCATAACATTGATGCCAAAAGATGTGGAGTTGATAATGATAGTACCACTTTCCTGTGGCACTACCGTTTAGGTCATATTGGTGTAAAACGCATGAGGAAGCTCCATGCTGATGGAATTTTGGAGTCACTTGATTTTGAATCACTTGACACATGTGAACCATGCCTCATGGGCAAGATGACTAAAACGCCGTTCTCTGGAACAATGGAATGGGCAAGTGACTTATTGGAAATCATACATGCTGATGTGTGCGGTCCAATGAATGTTATAGCGCGTGGTGGATATCATTATTTTCTCACCGTCACTGATGACTTAAGTAGATATGGGTATATTTACTTAATGAAACACAAGTCTTAAATGTTTGAAAAGTTCAACCAATTTCAGAGTGAAGTTGAGAATCATCCTAACAAGAATATTAAATTCCTGCGATCTGATCGAGGAGGTGAATATCTGAGTTATGAGTTTGGCAGTCACTTAAGACAGTGTGGAATTGTTTCACAGTTGACACCGCCCGGAACACCATAGCGTAATGGTGTGTCCGAACATCGTAATCAAACCTTATTAGATATGGTGCATTCTATGATGTCTCTTGCTGATTTGCCACGATTGTTTCGGGGTTATGCATTAGAGACAACTGCATTCACTTTAAATAGGGCACCATCGAAATCCGTTGAGATGACGCCATATGAACTATGGTTTGGCAAGAGGCCAAAGTTGTCGTTTCTTAAAGTTTGGGGACGTGATGCTTATGTCAGAAAGCTTCAGCCTGAAAAGCTGGAACCCAAAGCGGAGAAATGTGTCTTCATAGGATACCCGAAAGAGACAGTCGAGTATACCTTCTATCTCAGATCCGAAGGCAAAGTGTTTGTTGCTAAGAACAGAACATTTCTTGAGAAAGAATTTCTCTCGAAAGAATTGAGTGAGAGGAAAATAGAGCTTGATGAGGTTATTGAACCTTTACTTCAACCAGAAAGTAGCGCAACATAGAAAGATGTTTCTGTGGAACCTACGATGGTTGAAGAGGAAGTTAATGATGATGATCATGAAGCTTCGGATCAAGCTACTATTGAACCTCGTAGGTCGACAAGGGCACGTACTACTCCTGAGTGGTACGACAACCTGTCTTGGAGGTCATGTTGTTGGACAACAATGAACCTACAAGCTATGGAGGAGCGGTGATGGGCTCGGATTGTGAGAAATGGTTAGAGGCCATGAAATCCGAGATGGAATCCATGTATGAAAATAAAGTATGGACTTTGTAAGTATTACCTGAAGGGCGAAAGGCCATTCAAAACAAATGGAACTTTAAGAAGAAGACAGACGCGGACGGTAATGTCACCGTCTATAAATCTCGACTTGTGGCAAAGGGTTTTTCACAAGTTCAAGGAGTTGACTATGATGAGACCTTCTCACCCGTAGCGATACTTAAGTCTTTCAGAATCATGTTGGCAATAGCTGCTTATTTCAACTATGAAATTTGGCAGATGGATGTCAAAACAACGTTCCTCAACGATTTCCTTGAGGAAGAGTTGTATATGATGCAACCAGAAGGTTTTGTCGATCCAGAGAATGCTGACAAAGTTTGCAAACTCCAGCGATCCATTTATGGGCTGGTGCAAGCATCTCGGAGTTGGAATAAGCGCTTTGATGAGGTGATCAAAGTGTTTGAGTTTATACAAGTTTATGGAGAAGCTTGTATTTACAAGAAAGTGAGTGGGAGCTCTATAGCGTTTCTAATATTATATGTGGATAAAATATTGTTGATTGGAGACAATATAGAAATGTTGCTTTCATATTAGGCATTAAGATCCATAGAGATAGATTGAGACGCTTAATAGCACTTTCACAGAGCACATACCTTGATAAAGTTTTGAAGAAGTTCAAAATGGATTAGTCCAAGAAGGGGTTCTTGCCTGTGTTACAAGGTGTGAAGTTGAGTAAGACTCAATGCCCAGTGACTGCAGAAGATAGAGAAAAGATGAGTGTCATCCCCTATCCTTCAGCCATAGGCTCTATCATGTATGCAACGTTGTGCACAAGACCTGATGTCAGGCTTGCCATAAGTATGGCCAGAAGGTTTCAAAGTGATCCTGGAATGGAGCACTGGGCAGTGGTCAAGAATATCCTTAAGTACCTGAAAAGGACTAAGGAATTTTTTCTTTTATGGAGGTGATGAAGAGCTCGTCGTAAAGGGTTACGTCAATGCAAGCTTTGACACTGATCCGGACGACTCTAAGTCACAAACCGGATACGTATTTATTCTCAACGGGGGAGCGGTAAGCTGGTGCAGTTCCAAGCAAAGCGTGGTAGCCGATTCTACATGCGAAGCGGAGTACATCGCAGCCTCGGAGGCAGCGAAGGAAGGTGTCTGGATGAAGCAATTCATGACAGATCTTGGAGTAGTGCCTAGTGCACTGAATCCAATGGACCTGTTCTGTGACAACACTGGTGCCATAGCTCTAGCCAAGGAACCAAGGTTTCACAAGAGGACCAGACACATAAAGCGACACTTCAGCTCCATCCGTAATTACATCGAGGAAAAGGACATAAATATTTGCAAAGTGCACACGGATCTGAATGTTGCAGACCCGTTGACAAAACCTCTTCCAAGGGCTAAACATGATCAACACCAGAACTACATGGGTGTTCGATTCATTACAATGTAAATCACATAGTGATGTGAACAAGATTATTGACTCTAGTGCAAGTGGGATACTGTTGGAAATATGCCCTAGAGGCAATAAATAAAGTGTTTATTATTATATTTCCTTCTTCATGATAATCGTTTATTATCCATGCTATAATTGTATTGAATGGAAATACATTACATGTGTGGGTAAATAGACAACACTTTGTCCCTAGTATGCCTCTAGTGAACTAGCTCGTTGGTCAAAGTTTGTCAAGGTTTCCTAGCCATTAACATGTGATGTCATTTGATAACGGGATCACATCATTAGAATAATGATGTGATGGACACGACCTAAACTACAAACATAGCGTATGATCGTGTCAGTTTATTGCTACTGTTTTCTGAATGTCAAGTATATGTTTCTATGACCATGAGATCATGCAACTCATGGACACCGGAAGATTGCCTTGTGTGTATCAAATGTCGCAACATAACTAGGTGACTATAAAGGTGCTCTACAGGTATCTTCGAGGGTGTCTGTTGGGTTGGCATGGATCAAGACTGGGATTTGTTACTCCGTGTGACGGAGAGGTATCTTAGGGACCACTCGATAATACAACATCACAATAAGCCTTGCAAGCAATGTGACTAAGAGTTAGTCACAGGATCTTGTATTACGGAACAAGTAAAGAGACTTGCCGAGAACGAGGTTGAACTAGGTATGGAGACGTAGCGAGCCGACTCAAAATGAGTCAAGCCTCTATGTTTTTTGTGCCATCCCTGGATCAGTATGCTGGCACACACAGTACATCAATGTATATATCAAAGTGCAATCACATGTAATTAAAGTAAAACTGATATATACCTTAAAATCTCTGCGGAAACAGTCAACGGGAGTGGAATCCCAATAACACCAACGGCGGGTTGAGTGTAGACCATAACCCTGAATCAGACTCTTACCCGTCGTAGAGCTTATCTGCAACATGAGACGTTGCAGTCGTGGAGGTCAGTACATGGAATGTACCGGCAAGATCACCATAGCAGAACAGAAGATAAAACTATTCTATATGCACTAAGGCTTTGTATAAAAGCTGATTTTATTTTATTTTCCTACAACAAAGGAATATCAGGAGTTTTTCACTACAGAATTACCTAACATGACATGGTTCTGCCAACCGATTTCATAATGCCCATAAGTATCATAAGTTACCCACAATTAATTATCAGTCCAGTGTTGAGAGTTTAGAGATAGATCCAAGTCTAGAAGCTCAAATTGTCCATAACCGGGGACATGGCTAATCGATTAGGTTTAACTCTGCAGAGTGTTGTGTACTTTACCCACAAGATTTGTTCCCTCCTGGTAAGTCCTCGCACTCCCGGTTGTTTGAGAACAGGACGAACGAAACATGGCCTTTCAGAGTGTTTCCCTGACCTCTGTCAGTGCCCATCCATTCCTAACATTGACTACATCTCGTAGCACTACCCAGCTAGAGTCACAACAAATTTCAACCAAGCCAGAGCCCATAATGACTTGTGGCTACACAGGTAAGCTTCCGGGCATGAAGTATTCATCCGTCTCTTTGAGTCTGGGTGAAGCTTTCCGCAAGATGTCATGGCTGTTCTCCATGCATCCCGGCCATCCACTGGTTACTCCAAGGATGCCAAATCAACCATCCTTCACCCAGTAGTGTGTATTGAAAACTTGTTTCTCGACTCTCGAACGTCTTGAGGTCTTGAAGATGCATGACTTGAAGATGCCTTCATGAAGTTGCCGTCTTGACGTAGAGTCCTCCTTCTCACACCACTCACGAACACTCATACCAGACCCCGTCTACTTTAGCATAGCATAAAAATAACTAACGTTCTTGGGGCTTTAGTAACAATTGTTGGGTTCCTACCTCATGCATTCTACTCAACTACAAGAATTTCAATAACACCAAGGGAGGGATTTTTTGAATGATGTCACTACATGCAATAAAACATAGGTATGAGCAAAATGGTCAAAGTGAACTTGCCCGTACTTTTGATGAAGATTAATATCGCTCTCAGAAATAACTTGATAGAACTATTTGTCACTCTCCATTCAAAAATCTATATAGTCAAACATTTCATTCACATAAGAAATCATGTCTTGCAGTCAAACTAACAATCAACAAATAAAGACGTACAAAAAAAATAAAGTTGAAAACAAAAAGAACTAGATAAAATCCAAAGAAAACTTCACAAGAAAAACTATAAAGATTAACAACATACAACAAAAATAGTTTTGCCCTAAATAAAACTTAACTGCTAGTTACAACACTAAACTAATAAATTAGCATAAAATAAAAATACAAAATAATAACTTCACAGAAAGTATTTTTCTCCAAGTTTAAATTGTAAAACATAATCCATCTAATTGCTATTATAAAACTTTAGTTATGATCTATACAAATTTTAATACAAAACAGTAGAAAAATATATATTTTTAATCATAAAAATTGTATACTGATGTATAACAAAACATATTATAATGTTTCAACAATACCAAAAATTTTAATTACAAACAAATAAAACAAAAAGTTTAAAAATAAAACAAATCTATAGTAAAAATAGTACTATTTTGCTGCAAATCAATTTTTGATTAATCAAAAATTAATTTGAGAACCCCTACTGGATAGGCCAAACAGGTAGTGACATTTTGCAAAAAGAATCATCCAAAAATAATTTATTAAACTCAAGTAAAGTCAAATTTAAGGATTTCAAAGAATTTGATCATACTCAGATTAGTTACTCAAACATGACAACTTTTTACCTATTCAGAAGCTTTACGAAATTTTTGATCTAATGCAATTGGAATCACTCAATTTGGATATGTATACTAGGAGATATGATTTTTTTAATATTGCTATTTTTCTAATGCAATTCGTGATCTAATGCAATTTGGAATCACTCAACGGGGTGTGGGAGGCCTCAGGTATTTATAGGAGCGGCTCGGGGTCGTAGAAAGGAAAGGGAGAGGAGATGGCGGATTCAGTGGGACCGAAGTAATTTCGGGGAGAGTTAATGGAGGTGGGCCGGACGGTTTTTATTAAAACATTAATTCCTTTCCTTTTCGAATTTTCCAATGAAAGGAAACTCATTTATGGCAATCAGAAAACTTCCAAAAATGTAGTTTTACATACCAAGATGATCAGGGAATTAAATGGAATTGAATGAACATTTTTCCACGGTCAAAATAAATACTTTCAAAAAACTTGTTTTTAGGAAATGCATTAATTCCTTTCCTTTTTCTAATTTACAAAGAATGGAAACTACTTTATGGCAATCAATACATTCCCAAAAGAATAAATATTGATATATTAAATTGACCACGGGAATAAATGTACTTTGATGAACATTTTTCCACGGCCAAAATAAATACTTAAAAAATATGTTTTTTCTTCAGAATATGCCTAAATTGAGTTTAATTCTTTTTGCAAATAATTTTCAAATAACCCCCTGGGTTTATGGTTCATATACTTCACAAAATAACCCCTGGTGTGGAGTGTCATATTACTCCTCTCAAATTTTGGTCAACGGGTTTGAATGCTTTCAAACTTCAAATTGGAAATTTAAATATGAAAGGAACTCCATATCACAAAATTTTCAAATGGTTTCAAATCCACTCTTCAAATCTTTTTATATTGAAGAAGTCATGTCATCTTCTCTCACTGATTTGAAATGTAAGAATTTGAATTCAAAGGCTCATGGGAAAGTCATGTCATTCCCTCTCATTCAAAAGTTTTTTTTTAAGTTTCAAATTTCACTCAATTCAATCACTCAAGCAAACAAACACTCATTCTAATATTTATTATAACATTCCAAAATTTGGGATGTTACAAACCTACCACACTTAAAATGAATCTCGTCCTCGAGATTCAAAAGGGCTAGAAAGCAAAGGTTAGGGTTTGGGGGTCTTCTAGCAAATCCATTGACCAAAGGGTGTGGGGTCTACCACACTTAAACTGAGAGTTACTTGTCCCTCAAAAGTCATGGCAGTCCTCTGGGTGCATGTATCTCTTCACATTCTTTATGACAGCTCTTTTGATGCGGCTCTTCCGTTATATAAAAATCCTGTGTTCTCATAACAAAATGCACTTTCTCCGATACTGGGTCTTCTGAACTGACAAGTCCCGCGATCATTCTAAATAACTCAACGAAGAGCTCATGGTGGTCTACCTTAGTGGTTACCCTGCAGTGAAATGGATCTTGGCTTCATTCCTCACCGTAAAATTCCTACGTGTGATAGCAACTGTCCTATACAAGGGGTTTTCTTCATACCATTCTAGGGGCTTAAACAAAAAGCTTCAAAGAGCGTCGTCTCTTTACTGTGTGTAAGTCACTCAGATTTACCATTCCGAATAGCAAGAGAATGACAAGAGTAAGTCGTCATGGTGGCCAAGCCATGTCGCACTGAAATCATTACCTTATATAAGGTTTAGTGAATCTCGTATTCTAACACTTGGGCTTCCTCACAAGCATTGCAGAAATTTCTCTTGTCAACGAACAAAGTTCAGATAAATCCATTGATTTTGCAAGCTAAGCAAAAACATCTATCATTTCTTCACAACTCTCAGGTTTTCGTATACTCCTAAGAAAAACGTTTGCTGATCAGTCGTAGCTTCTTGCAAGTTTCTTCCTTCACAAAGGTAGGGCTTGATCTTTATCAATCCTGAGGCCAGTGATTTGTGGGTTCACTTGAATACTTGGATAGCTTTAACTCAATCTTGGGGTTACTATCGTTCCATATTCCGACATTACCTTCAGTTCAATACACCATACCCTTGAGGTAACAATTCACAGACTTATTATTGTCTAGATTACACTCTATGGAATTCATTTTCCTTTCCATTGGTCTGTTTAGCCTTGGGTATCACAATCATTCTTTTTTTCCAATATTCCAACTTCAAAAGTACTTTGTCACAAAGGTTATCATTCACATAGTTTTGATGTGGTTCCACATTCTTTTCACCTGTATTCACTTATCCAAACTCCTTAATATGAATGGTATTTTCTTCATTCATTTATCCATGTGCTCACTACCACACTTAAAATGAAATGCACTCATGCGTGCATAGACCATATTTCCTCATATCCTCGAAAATGGTGGGAGATCTTTGTTCATGGGGTAACAACTCATAGAAAATCTTGTTACAATAAATTTCATTGATTTACGAAGTTATTACAATCTTAGAGACTTCCGTTACAAAATAATGTCATGAAAACAAGAGTGCTTCATGATACACTTATTTCCATCTTCAAAAATTAACTACCTCATTCTAGCTTTCTTCTCCTTTGGACATTTACTAGCATAATGTTCTGCTTCCTGGCAACGAAAACAGATGATTTCTGACAAGTCTTGGAGCTTCTTGATGTTGGTGTTCGATCCTTGGAGTTATGGTTCCTTTCTTGGGCACTTATTGGCGTAGTGGCCCATATCCTTATACTTGAAACATCTGATATGACCCAGGTCTGTCTGTTCAGGGGCTTGTCTATTCCTGAGCTTCTTTGTTACGATCAAACCTTCAATTTCCTGTGGATCAAACTCCACTTCTTCTGTTGGGAAGTTTCGCAGATACTCTTTTCTTTCCTTCGTACAGTCCTGTGAGAAATGTCCTTCTTCTCCACATGAATAGCAGGCATTGGAGTAAAATCTGGTTAGGCCTTCTCCATTAGGGTCTTCAACATCTTCCTTCATCACAAGTTCTCCTAAATTTTCTCTAAAGGCTCCCTTCATGGCTTCCTTCTGCTGCTTGATGACTTCTTGTACCTTGGGGTACATTTGGCATTGAGCCGGGTAATGCGTAGTTCCTTCACACAAGAAACATGTCACCTGCCTGGTTGGGCATTCCTCAGCTCGATGATTTTCTTCACAATAAGGGCATCCTTCCTTGTGTTCTTATTGGGTGTGTCCTATCTCTCCACATATCTTGCATGCACAAATCTTCTTCACTTCATTGCAATAGGGCTTCTGGGTGTTGGTGACAACATGAGATTTTTGCAGAGTCATCTTGAATTCTTCCCAAGTGATTGTTGCTTGCGTATCATGGGTAGCTTCATGCATCTTCCACCAATGTGGAGCACCTTCTGCAAAGTACCAAAAAACATACTGGACCATCTCATTCCTTGCAACATGGTTACTCCTTAGATGATCCTCCATGTTCTGAATCCATTCTTCTGTCTCTAATCGAGTCATCAATCTAGAATACACGAGTCCAGCTTCATTCAGCATCTATTGGGTCCAAGGGTTTGGGATGAGATACAGGAGAGGGGTCGAGAGAGATACACATAATACAAACAAGATAGTTTTGGAAATGGGATTTGATTGTGGTTGTCGAAAAAATTGCACACACATGACAGCTCACAAATCAGCGTGTCTAACGTGATTATACAATAGTGGTTTGGTCTTCTAGGGGCATAATATCTTGGAAATTCTTCATGGTCTTCAATTTCTTCAGGTGTGTGTAATCTTCAATCTTTTTGTAGCTCTTTCCATAATAGTCAAAGGACAAGGGTATTATCTAACTAGTTGATAAAACTCAGAAGGGATGAGAAGTAAAAGTTCCTTTTGAGAATAGTGTTTTTTCGAGAGATATCCTGTCCTAGGGGGTTTCCAGTTATCTAGGGTCACGTCCTACAGTCAACATGTGCTCTGATACCATCTCTGTAGTGACCCGACTCAAAACGAGTCAAGCCTCTGTGTTTTTTGTGCCATCCCTGGATCAGTATGCTGGCACACACAGTACATCAATGTATATATCAAAGTGCAATCACATGTAATTAACGTAAAACTGATATATACCTTAAAATCTCAGCAGAAACAGTCAACGGGAGTGGAGTCCCAATAACACCAACGGCAGGTTGAGTGTAGACCGTAACCCTGAATCGTACTGTTACCTGTCGTAGAGCTTATCTGCAACATGAGACGTTGCAGCCATGTAGGTCAGTACATTCAATGTACGGGCAAGATCACCATAGCAGAACAGAAGGTAAAACTATTCTATATGCAGTAACGCTTTGTGGCTCTGTGTCTGAGTTTTTGCATAAAAGCTGATTTTATTTTCTTTTCCTACAACAAAGGAATATCAGGAGTTTTTCACTACAGAATTACCTAACATGACATGGTTCCGCCAACCGATGTCATAATGCCCACAAGTATCATAAGTTGCCCACAATTAATTATCAGTCCAGTGTTGAGAGTTTAAAGATAGATCCAAGTCTAGAAGCTCAAATTGTCCATAACCGGGGACATGGCTAATCGATTAGGTTTAACTCTGCAGAGTGTTGTGTACTTTACCCACAAGATTTGTTCCCTCCTGGTAAGTCCTCGCACTGCCGGTTGTTTGAGAACAGGACGAACGAAACATGGTTTTTCAGAGTGTTTCCCTGACCTCTGTCAGTGCCCATCCATTCCTAACATCGACTACATCTCGTAGCACTACCCAGCCAGAGTCACAACAAATTTCAACCAAGCCAGAGCCCATAATGACTTGTGGCTACACAGGTAAGCTTCCGGGCATGAAGTATTCATCCGTCTCTTTGAGTCTGGGTGAAGCTTTCTGCAAGATGTCATGGCGCTTCTCCATGCATCCCGGCCATCCACTGGTTACTCCAAGGATGCCCAATTAACCATCCTTCACCCAGTAGTGTGTATTGAAAACTTGTTTCTCGACTCTCGAATGTCTTGAGGTCTTGAAGATGCAGGACTTGAAGATGCCTTCATGAAGTTGTCGTCTTGACGTAGAGTCCTCCTTCTCACACCACTCACGAACACTTATACCAGACCCCGTTTACTTTAGCATAGCATAAAAATAACTAACGTTCTCGGGGCTTTAGTAACAATTGGTGGGTTCCTACCTCATGCATTCTACTCAACTACAAGAATTTCAATAACACCAAGGGAGGGATTTCTTGAATGATGTCACTACATGCAATAAAACATAGGTATGAACAAAATGGTCAAAGTGAACTTGCCTGTACTGTTGATGAAGATTAATATCGTTCTCAGAAATAACTTTATAGAACTATTCGTCACTCTCCATTGAAAAATCTATATAGTCAAACATTTCATTCACATAAGAAATCATGTCTAGCAAGCATTCTAGCACTCAAACTAACAATCAACAAATAAAGACGTACAAAAATAATAAAGTTGAAAACAAAAAGAACTAGATAAAATCCAAAGAAAACTTCATAGGAAAAACTATAAAGATTAACAACATACAACAAAAATAGTTTTGCCCTAAATAAAACTTAACTGCTAGTTACAACACTAAACTAATAAATTAGCATAAAATAAAAATACAAAATAATAACTTCACAGAAAGTATTTTTCTCAAAGTTTAAATTGTAAAAATAATCCATCTAATTGCTATTATAAAACTCTAGTTATGATCTATACAAATTTGAATACAAAACAGTAGAAAATATATATTTTAATCATAAAAATTGTATACTGATGTATAACAGAAACATATTATAATGTTTCAACAATACCAAAATTTTTAACTAAAAACAAATAAAACAGAAAGTTTAAATATAAAACAAATCTATAGTAAAAACAATACTATTTTGCTGCAAATCAATTTTCGATTAATCAAAAATTAATTTGAGAACCCCTACTGGATAGGCCAAACAGGTAGTGACATTTTGCAAAAAGAATCATCCAAAAATAATTTATTAAACTCAAGTAAAGTCAAATTTAAGGATTTCAAAGAATTTGATCATACTTAGATTAGTTACTCAAACATGACAACTTTTTACCTATTCAGAAGCTTTATGAAATTTGTGATCTAATGCAATTGGAATCACTCAATTTGGATATGTATACTAGGAGATATGATTTTTTTAAGATTGCTATTTTTCTGAAAAACAGAATTACGGGAATTTCCTGGAGCTCACCGGTGATAGTCGCCGGAGTTCGGGAAGATGAGCTCAGATTTTGATGCTTCAGTAGCTCACGGAGGAAAGCGAGCACGGTGACGAGGTAGGTGGCATCAGCAGGGCTCGGGGTCGACGGTGGCGAGACCGTGAGCGGCGAGGATATTCGGGTGGTCGTCAGGGAAGGGACTCCGGTGGGTGCGGGGCACGAGCGAGTGGATGAAGAGGTGCGCACGAGTGAGGTGGAGAGGTTTGTGGGCTCGGGAGAGCTTGGGGCGGTCGGAGTGGAGCGGCACGAGCTCGAGGGCTTCGGTGGTGGCCGGAGCTCCGGCGAGCAATGACGGCAGCGAGAGGGCACGGGGAATGGGGCTTAGGGGTGGAACGGGGTGCGGGAGGCCTCGGGTATTTATAGGAGCGGCTCGGGGTCATAGAAAGGAAAGGGAGAGGAGATGGCGGATTCAGTGGGACTGGAGTAATTTCGGGGAGAGTTAATGGAGGTGGGCGGCCGGTTTTTATTAAAACATTAATTCCTTTCCTTTTCTAATTTTCCAATGAAAGGAAACTCATTTATGGCAAACCAAACACTTCCGAAAAATGTAGTTTTACATACCAAGATGATCAGGGAATTAAATGGAATTGAATGAACATTTTTCCACGGTCAAAATAAATACTTTCAAAAAACTTATTTTTAGGAAATGCATTAATTCCTTTCCTTTTTCTAATTTACAAAGAATGGAAACTACTTTATGGCAATCAATACATTTCCAAAAGAATCAATATTTATATATTAAATTGACCAGGGGAATAAATGCACTTTAATGAACATTTTTCCACGGCCAAAATAAATACTTAATTTTTTTCCAGAAAATGCCTAAATTGAGATTAATTCTTTTTGCAAATAATTTTCAAATAACCCCCTGGGTTTTATGGTTCAAATACTTCACAAAATAACCCCTCGTGTGGAGTGTCATATTACTCCTCTCAAATTTTGGTCAAGGGGTTTGAATTCTTTCAAACTTCAAATTGGAAATTTAAATATGAAAGGAACTCCATATCAGAAAATTTTCAGATGGTTTCAAATCCACTCTTCAAATATTTTTATATTGAAGAAGTCATGTCATCTTCTCTCACTGATTTGAAATGTAAGAATTTGAATTCAAAGGCACATGGGAAAGTCATGTCATTCCCTCTCATTCAAAAGTTTTTTTTAAGTTTCAAGTTTCACTCAATTCAATCACTCAAGCAAACAAACACTCATTCTAATATTTCTTATAACATTCCAAAATTTGGGATGTTATAGGAGATACCGACGATCGAATCTCGGGCAAGTAACATACCGAAGAACAAAGGGAGCATCATACGGGATTAACTGGATCCTTGACATAGTGGTTCGACCGATAAAGATATTCGTAGAATGTGTAGGAACCAATATGGGCATCCAGGTCCCGCTATTGGTTATTTACCATAGAGGTGTCTCGGTCATGTCTACATAGTTCTCGAACCCGTAGGGTCTGCACACTTAAGGTTTGGTGACGTTTCGGTAGTATAGAGTTATGCATGGTGGTGACCGAAGGTTGTTCCGAGTCCCGAATGAGATCCCAGACGTCACGAGGATCTCCGGAATGGTCTTGAGGTAAATATTGATGTATAGGAAGTCCTATTTTGGTCACCGGAAAAGTTTCGGGCTCATCGGTAGTGTATCGGGAGTGCCGGTAGTGTATTGGGAGTGCCGGTAGTGTACCGGGAGACCATCGGGAGGGGTATTTTGACCCAAGAGGCTACATGGGCTGTGGGAGAGTGAATACCAGCCCTTAGTGGGCTGGTGGAAGTCCCATACAAGGCCCATGCGGCTGGGAAGAAAAGCCAAAAGAGAAAAAGGTGGAAAAAGGCCAAAAGGCCAAAATAAGGAGGAGTCCTAGTCCTACTAGGATTGGAGGAGGAATCCTCCTCTCCTCTTGGTTCAGCCGATGCCTAGATGGCTTGGCCCTTGGGCCAAGCCTCCTCCTATCTTCCTCTTATATATACTAGAGGTTTTAGGGTTTTTGTACTTGATTTTCAGCCACGTGCTACCCGTTCCTCTAGTGCATAGTTTCAACTGTAGATCGGTTTTCTGCAGTGCTTAGGCGAAGCCCTGCCGGAATTGCTCCACCACCATCGCTGCAGCATCGACACGCTGTCGGAGAACTCGTCTACCTCTCCGATCCCTCTTGCTGGATCAAGAAGGCGAAGATCGTCATCAAGCTGTATGTGTGCTGAACACGGAGGTGCCGTCCGTTCGGTGCTTGATCGGGGCGGATCGTGATTGGATCGCGGGACGCTCGGCGATTTGGATCACGAAGACGTTCGACTACACCAACCGCATTTCTTAACGCTTCCCTCTTAGCGATCTACAAGGGTATGTAGATCCATCTCCCTCTCGTAGATGGTCATCACCATGGATAGGTCTTGCGTGAGCGTAGGAAAATTTTTGTTTCCCATGCGACGTTCTCCAACAAGAATATGTAGTAATAGTATTAGGTCACCAATGAGACAAAATTTACCTTCATGTCCATTCGCTACTCATCATCGTCGATACCAACCAAAGGAACTCTATGCCCACTCATATTTTTCTCCTCGTCACTACAATATTGCAGCATGGTATGATCAGTCCTGTTTTCCTCATCCTCATCCTCGCTCTCATGCCCATCCGGTACCACCTTTCTTCTTTTCTTAATGTCTTTAACTGTTGCAGCATCAACGAGCACACGTTCTCGGTCCCTTCGCACTCTGCTTTGCACCGGAACTTCCATAGAGTCATCACCAGCTTGCACCGGAACTTCCGTAGAGTCATCATCAGCTTGCACCAGAACTTCCATAGAGTCATCATCCTCGTATGTTAGTCCACTACCACCGGGGCCCTTTTCCATTTCAGTTTTAGTCACACTCCACAAGTGTCTGTGCTGAAAGGTTTGCATAACTCGCCATTTTCCGTGCCAAAGAGTGTCTAGTAGATAAAACCCCATTGTTGCTTGTGCTGATAGAATATAGGGATCATTCTTATACCAGCACCTTCCAGTGTTGATACTTCTGAAGTGGCCATCATATTTGACAAAAGAGTTTCTCTTCTTCTTGCTACCAAGCTCAAACAAGTCACAACGAAATAAGACAACTAAGTTATGGATGCCTCCACTAGAGTTGTACTGCAACTCTACGATGCTTCTTAGCTGACCATAGAAGTCAACGTTCTCACCATCATGTGACCCCTCGGTGACGATTCCACTATTCTGTGTCTTCCTTCTTTCCTCGTGGTCAATGGTGTGGTACTGGACACCGTCAACAATGCATGCTGAATACACTCTCGCTCGCTTATCCGGTAAGCATGCCAAAGCAAATAGATCATCACTGACCTTCTTCTCCTCATGCAACTTTCCAATCTGCACAAATAAACCATTTAGCAACAATGGTATTTAACAGTTGGTAAATAACAAAGAAAACATAAAACATGTGCCTAAAGATCTCACATGGTTCTTAAACCATTTAGCAAATCCCTTGGCAGCCCTTTTATCAACATGAATCTGGCTTCCTTCATGATTTAACTCTTCCTTGCATTTCCTGCAATGCCAAAAAAACATGTGAATTAAAACATTAGGCTGGTGCCAACCCAAGCAAAAATATATAACGAGTGCACAAGATATAACGTACTCGATATATGGTAGAACCTCGGCGCAATTGCTGAGCACATACCAAACCATCTTTTCATACTCATCACCAGCCTCCAAGTATTTTCTGGCTCCAAGAAGTTTCACACCATGGTTGAAAACCGAGACATCACCACTTTGCGAATCAGACCGCTCTATATTTCTGGCCGGCCGGTTCCATCTCGTTTCCACATCTTCAAAGTATCTAGAGCAAAATGTCAAGCACTCGTCAACAACATATGTTTCAGCAATTGAACCTTCTGGTCTTGCCGTGTTTTGCACATAATGCTTACAAGTAAGCAGCCTTCTTTCGATTGGGTACATCCAACCGTATTGCACAGGGCCTCTAAGCATTGCCTCTTTTGGTAAGTGCACCGCCAAATGGACCATCACGGTGAAGAAAGCTGGAGGGAAAATCTTCTCGAGCTTGCAAAGAATAATTGGGATTTCCTTTTCAAGTCTTTTCAGAATAGTTACCTTGAGTGTTTTGCATCACAGTTCTCTAAAGAAATTTCCCAGCTCAGCAACCGCTTCATATATATCCTTGTCCATGATTCCTCGGAGGCCCGTCGGTAAAATCCTTTGGAGGAGGATGTGGCAAACATGGGTTTTCAGTGCTGCAATCTTGAATCCATTCGAAGTAACACACCTTGCTAGGTTAGCAGCATAACCATCTAGAAATCTCACCGCTCTTATGAATTCATAGAATGCAAGTTTTTGTTCTTTAGTCATTGTATACCTTGCTCGTGGCATTTCAAATGAATCTTCATCTTCATTAGGCTATAGATGCAAATCTTTTCTTATGCCCATGTCCTCCAAATCAATCCTAGAACTAACCCTGTCCTTTGTCTTCCCTTCAATTTTCAGAAACATCCCTAGCAGATTCTCGCATATGTTATTCTCAATGTGCATTACATCGATATTATGCCTTAATTTCAGATCAGCCCAGTATGGCAGGTCCCACAAATAAGACCTCCAGTCCCAGCATTGACCTTCCTCACGCTTTGTTTTCTTGGAAAGCTTTCCTGGTCTCACATCTTTCACCTTTTCAAGTTGCTACTCCAGCTCTTCTATAGTGAATTCAGCTGGCTTGTCACGGGTTTCATTCTCACCATTAAAATCTTTGCTTCTTCGCCAGCGATGGTCTCAGGGAAGAAAGCGGTGGTGCCCTATATAGCAGGTCTTGTTCCTTAGTCTCTTTGAGCAAGGGTCTTTGTCACAATGGACACATGCCTGATAACCCGTTGTGATCCTCCCAGACAGAGTGTGCAGCGCCGGGAAATCATGGATGGACCATATGATTGCAGCACATAGATTGAACTTTTCTTCTATGTAGGTACATATGTAGGCATCATATGTAGGTACACCAGTCCAGAGTTGGAGCAGTTCTTCTATGAGGGGCTCCATAAAGACATCAAAATCCTTTCCTGGAGACTCTGGACCCGGGATAAACAACGACATCATGAAGTTGTACTGATCCTAGTGGTAGGTTGTACGGCACCACAAAAACAGGCCACATGCTATAAGATGTGCTCATTTTCCCAAATGGATTAAAGCCATTTGTGGCAATGCCGAGTTTTATGTTCCTTGGATCTGCAGCAAAATCCAAATGTTTACTGTCAAATTCTTTCCATGCATCTCTGTCCGCTGGATGGCTTAGCTCATTGTCCACAGGTTGCCGCTTCAGCTTGTGCCATTGTACCTCCAGCGATGATTTCTTTGAGATAAACATCCGTTGCAGCCTTGGTATCAACGGAAAGTGCCTCAATACCTTCTCCGGTATTGACTTCTTCCCATTAGCATCTTTCCACCTAGAGGCATTGCATTTTGGACAGTTGTCATGCTTCGCTAAATCCTTCCGAAACAAGACACAGTTATTTGGGCACACATGTATTCAAACATAACCTAGCCCCAGCCTGCGGATTATGCTCAATGCTTCATCGTAAGACCTAGGAATGCAGCTACCAGGGAATTGCAAGCTCAAAAGGTGGAGTATCGTGATGAATGCAGCATTACTAATCCAGTAGAAAGACTTGATGTGGAGTAACGTCATGGCGAAGGTGAATCTTGAAAATTTACCCCCTTCGTGAGATGCACGCTTCGCCTCCTCTAACACCTCAGCAAACATCGACTTATGTCCATCAGCACGGCCTTCAAAGTTGTAGAGATCCTTCAACAGGTCAGGAATCCTATCATCTTCATGCCCATCCTCTTCCTCCAAACCAGCATTCTCTCGCAAAACCTTTTCCATAAAATCAATGCCAGCATCACCACCACCCATCATATGAGGGGCTTGTGTATCATCTTCAAAATGTTGAGGTTGTCCATCTAAAGGTTCTCCAGGATATATCCATCTATCATATGTGCTGGCCATCCCATGAAGAAGTAGATGATCTTCCACCATTCCTTGTTCTTTTCTTTTACGGTTGAGGCATTCGCGGCATGGGCAAAGAATGGCAGCATCCTTGGCAAAAATTTCCCGAACAAATTGCATAAATTCATTAACTCCCTTCATATGTTCTTTGGAAAACCTTCTAACTCCTTTTGTAATCCAGCTTTTGTCCATCTGCCAAAGACAAAAAATTGCTGACAAGGATAAATCAAATCAAACAAAACCAACATTTTAGAAGTATTTTGTTTCAAGTAAGGACCAAGCTAGCTAGCTCCTAACAATTACTATGAAGACAAACAATCCGCACACAAACAATCTGCAGACAAACAAGCTGATGAACACCTAACTCCTAACAATCTGCAGACCAAGCTAGCTAGCTCCTAAGAATCTGCATCAACAAAATTCATCTATGTAGTTTCTGCCAGTGCGCATGTAGCTCCTAACTCCTAACAATGCGCATCTAGGGTTCTTTAACAGATTTAGATCAGAAGAGAGGGGGGAGGAGAGGGGGAGAGGAGAGGGGGGAGAGCATATAGGGTGGCTTGCTTGCGGCGGCGGCGGCGGCGGCGATGGAGAGTCCCCCATGCTTGGCGAGCCGCTCCTGTCGAGCCAAGCGGCCCCTGCCAGTTGCTTCCTCCATCGTGGGCGAGGCGCATGCTGAGGCAACACCAGCGTCGGTGGCCCATGGCCCTGCCTCCCTGCCGGTTGCTTCCGTTGCCGACCCCGGCCCTGCCACCCCCACCGGTTGCTTCTACCGCCGGCCCCAGCCCTGCCACCCCCGCCGGTGGCTTCTGCCGCTGCCTACGCTATACCTAAGAAACGAGAGGGGGAGAATATTTGCTAAGTGTTGGAGACAGCTGCCGCTCTAGTCCCTGCTCGATGCTGCCGTCGGAGTGAATTGGTCCCACTTGTTAATGAGTTAAGACAGCTACTGGATATATAATACATACAATACTACTGCTAGTTGAGCAACAGAGTTTCTCTAGCCTAGTGGCTGGGAGCGCCATCCCACTACCTCGGGTCGCAGGTTTGAGTCCCCGCTATGCTTCTTTCTAATGAGCGAATAAACGAATTAAGGCATCTTTCAAATGGGTCCCGCCTGTCAGATTGTGATCCTGTCAGCAAAAATGACACGTAGACATTGACACATAAGCAAGATTGCAGAGGTGGCTGCCTAATCATCCTAATGCATTCGAACTCAAGTGCAATGAACTTTTGGTGCAATGAAATTATGACCTTTCTGACCAAAATGGTCATTGGTGTTTAGGGTTAGGACCCCTCCGGACAGCTTCCAACCAATTTGCCTCAAAAGGTCATAGATTTATGACCATTTTTTCCAAGGTCACTGACAGAAGGTCACAAGATAGCTTATTTCTTGTAGTGACTGTTGATGAGTGGCTACCATCTTAGGAGTCCTAGAGGTTCAGGATGGAGATTTGGATGTCTACACAGAATGCAAGGCGAGACACAATGCCATGAAGGACATGTATAATCCTAGCCCTGCAGACAAAGTGCAATCTCACAAGCTTGGCTCCATCTACTTTCTCCAGCCAGACCTCCGTACCATGAACACCATCCTGAGGCATACCTTGATGCCCAAGTCTAGAGATGAGAAGATGATTCGTGGATACTCCATCAACATGATCATCCATCTTCATCGTCACACCAGGATTCGAGTGATGGACTTGATTGTAGAGACTGTAAAGAGGGTTGCTGCTGATCAGAAGCGCTCATGCTGCTACGCACCCTATATCCAGATGCTCATCAATTCTCAACTTGAGAAGCACATATTTGCTCTAGACAGTCCCCATTTGCCACTTCAGCCAGACTTTGAGGATAACGTTGTGGTGATGGACCCAGATCATCCCACATCAGCTGCAGCTCAGGCAGAGGCAGAGGCAGAAACAGAGGCAGCTTGAGCCACTAGTGCTCAGGTTCCCAGGTCCAGGAACAAGCAGATGGATCTTTTGATCACCACTATCATGGAGATGAAGAAGGATATCAAAGGTATACTGGACAATCAAAACAGTCTTGTGAGGATCTTTCAGGATAGAGTGAAGACTCTCAATGACAAGGTTGATGGGCTGACTAAGACAGTCAATGAGCTCAAGAAAGAGGTTGATGAAGCCCCAATTTGTCGCCACTCCTCAGAATCTGATTCTTCTAATGATGAGGAGGAAGATAGTGCACCTATCAGGACGACTGTCCAATTTACGACTAAGGCCAGGACTCCTATAGTACCACCTCTAGAGATGAGGCCTTCATCTTCTGCTCCAGCCACAGTACTTCCAGCTCCATGAGCTCCAGTGCCTCTAGTATCTACTCCAGCTTCATCTAGGACTTCAACAGAAGTCTTCGCTGACGCAGTTCTCTCGACTCCGACATCGACGACCGGAGGAGATCAGCCGCAGAACGATTAGATATATGCTTTTGAAATTTTTGGTAACTTGTTGCCAAAGTGGGAGAAGTGTATATAGATCTTAGGCTTCGAGTGAGAGAGTGTCTGTCTTTATTTGCCGGTTTTACAAAACATTTGATTTTTTTGGTTTGATGTGAGATACTTTTGTGTTTGTGTGTGATCATACGCTTTAATGTGTGTTGTTACTATTTCCAATCATTTGACGATTATTTGATGATTATTTGATGATTATTTGATGATTATTTGATGATCACTCACATTGCTTGATTGTGTTGTGCTATGTTGTTAACTCTAATTATTCTCGCACACCACCAAGATGTATGTGACATGAAAGAAGTGCCCCATGTACCTAATCGATTGTGCATTTGCATTCAAACGCAAATTCAAAATAATGCAGAAATTTAGGGGGAGATCTTGCTTATCACATACTTCTCAAAGCAGCGATTATATTCATTGATTATATCACATGTCGAAGCTTTGATCTATATGTTGTCATCAATTACCAAAAAGGGGGAGACTGAAAGCACATTTGCTCCCTTGGTGGTTTTGGTAATTCATAACAACATATAAGTCATTGAACTAATGTTTCCACCAAGTATGTTTCAGGAAAAGCTCAATGATGGGTTGGCAAAGAGATCGTGGAATACACCAAGATGCGAGGAAATACGTTGGCAAAGCTTCAAGCAAGAGGACTCTACATTTTATATTTGTGAGAAATCGATTTGAGTCCATAGGAAAGCCAATACTATTAAAAGGGGGTAAGGTTTTGTTGGTGAACAAAATGCTCATATGTGAACAAGTGATAGTCACCAAAGACACCCACAAACTCTCCCACCTAAGTCTATCCAAAGCCAAACACACAAAATTGGTCCAACCAAATTTCCACATTAGGTGCCACCGATTGCAAAACCCTAGACAGACTCAGCCAAACCCTAGCCACTTCGGTGCAACCGATTCCATACCAGTGCCACCGAGTTCAGGCTGCCAACTTTTTGTTATGCAAGTTCACATTTTCGGTCCCTCCGAGATTGTCAAATCTGCGTCACCGAGATTGGGCATTCTGACCGTTCGTCACCTTATCGGTGCAACTGAGATTCCTATATCGGTCTCACCGAGATTCAAAAGTTACCACCTTTTGGTCACTTCGGTACCACTGAGATTAACACATCGGTGTCACCGAGACTGACTTATTGTGTGTAACGCTCAGATTTTTGGGGATGCCTATATATACCCCTACACCACCACCTACTCGATAGAGAAGCACTCAGAACCATTCCATACCTATCCTATCAGTTTTCTAAGAGAGAACCACCTACCCTTATGTGGAGGTCAAGATCTTCCACTCCAACCATATGGATCTTGATTTCTAGCCTCCACAAGTTGCTTTCCACCAATCCCATGTCTTCCACCAAGCCATATCTGTGAGAGAGAGATTGTGTGTTGAGGAGTCTATCATCTTGATGTTGGAGATATGCCCTAGAGGCAATCATGTATGATAATATTTCCTATGTGTTTATGAATAAAGATAATCCTTCGACATTATCATTGACGTGTATTAACAAGTACGTGACTTGTTTGTGAGAATATGCATTGTATGATAACTGTCCTAAATGGTCCCTAGTCCAAAGGGTTCTGTGGATGCACAACTAATCAGACTAGCATATGACACGGTGGATGGTTTGGTCTGACTGACCATGTAGCATTGGATGCTAGCCGAATCATATGTACTCAGAAAGGTCTAGTCGGATTAGACATAGTCGGATTCGAGTCGAGATAAGGTCTGAGTTGGACAGACCCAACTATGAGACGCATTGATAGGTCATCTGTGAGTCTCTAGTACAACATACATTCTATGTCCTAAGACCTGAGCTGGCACATGTACTCAGGATGGTGTCAGACTTGCTTTGGGCCGACCAAATGCTACTCCATGACTGGGTAGTTACAAATGTAGGTTTCGGTCTTGTCCAGACCCATGCTGCAAGACATGGTTGAGCAAGATGGGATTTGCCCCTCCTACCAGGAGAGATATACTCTAGGCCCCTCGGGTGATCTGTCATGGTTTTGCCATGGCAGATGTCCAGATAAACGGACTTCGGTTCGAGGCCATTGCTAACGTGATGGACTCAAAGGGGTTGATGGGGACGAGAGACATGGATTTACCCAGGTTTGGCCCCTCGACTCGAGGTAATAGCCTACGTCCTGCTTATGTTTATATTGCTTGATGTATCAATTACAAGGGAGCTGAAGCTTGACCTAGTATTCGACAACCTGATCTCTAAGTTGCCTCGGGTCTACCTTTATATAGGAGGCCTAGACCATGGGTCATACAATTGGTAACCGGCTCTCATTGTTTATCCGAGTCTTCCTCTATCTTCTTGTCCAAGTTGTCTTCGGGCGGCTTACACACCCGGGTCTTCTGCGCCACTGTCCGGCCCACCTTATGAGCCGCCAAGCTTCCCAAGCTTTAGGACCACCGGCTCACCTTGGGCCAGTGTATGAACCGTCAAGCATAACCCGAAGCCCTTAAGGCGGGTCATACCGCGGGGTTATATCCCCAACATTAGGCCCCAGGTTGATTTGAGCTTGCTCACTTCATCCTCTTGTCTTGCTCTTTTGTCGAGTCGCCCGAAATGACCCGCCATGACGTCACGTTAACCCTGCAGAAAAGATTCGCTAACGTACTCACCAAATCTTCGCATCAAGTGACCATCCCGAAAATCGAGGCGTCCGCCTTGGCCGAAACATTTCCGCCGCCTGGATTTTCGCGCTCATTCTTCTTTCTCCTTTTAAATAGGACCGCCCCAGGCGGTCTTTTACTTCTCCCGCTCGCTTACTCATATTCCAGTCCTGGTGCCGCCTCCGCTCCGTCGACGCCAGACCGCTGCATCAACCTGTGCGAACCAGAGTTTCGCCCACGTCTCCCTACACCGTGGCCGGTAAGCCCGTGCTGCTCATTAGATCCATTACCGCACCGGTAGGGTTTGTAGGAATCTTGTCGCCTTCACGCGGGTTCTTTCGATGTCGTTGCTCGGGGTCCTCCGACGTCGGCCCTACCCTTAACGCTCATCCTGGTCGCGCCACCGCGCACGGGGCGGCCATGCACAATGCATGTGCCCCTCGCGGCTCCTTCTTGCCATTTCAGTTTTCCTCTGCTTCGCCTGTTCTTCGCTAGGTCTAAAAATAAGAACCTTTTTCCTACTTTTGTAGATCCATAAATATAGCGGTAGTTTGTGAAATCTGTTTTCCAGTACTTAGCCAAATTTCCCCCCCCCCCCCCTCTACGCCGGCTCTCATCAGCCGGAGTATAGCATCTTATACGGAGAATTTTTAAGCTCATAAGTCGTCATAGATTTTAGTCTCCTCTTGACCCGCCATATTTTAATTTTCACAATCTTTGAACCAGCAAAATGTCTCGTTCCTCGAACTCCTGTAACTAGGTCGGGTCATGTGTTACGGAAGAGTTTTTCATGGACTTTGTTCACGCTGGCACTCTCCCTTCCAAAGATGCCATCCACTGGCGGGTCCCGGGTGATGAACTGAAGCCCGTTCCCCAAGAAGGAGAGGTGGTCGTTTTCTCAGACCATATTGAGCGGGGTTTTGTGCCTCCCGGCTCAAAATTCTTCTGTGGTGTTCTTCATTTTTACAAACTCCATCCTCAAGACCTCGCCCCCAATTTTGTCTCAAAAATCTGCAAATTTCAAGTATTGTGTGAAGTCTATCTACAAGTCAAGCCGTTGGTAGGCCTGTTCTGGGAGTTCTTTTATGCCAACCGTCAAACTGAAGTGAAGGCTGGTCCGAGTCTCGAGCTGGGCGGAATTTCTATCCAGAGGCGCTGAGACATTACCTTTTTGGCTATGCAGCTGCTGAGTCACCCAAAGAACTAGAATAAAACATGGTTCTATTGCAAAGATACTTCTCTAGAGGGTGAACGTCCACTGCCGGGCTATCGTCCTTCCCGGCTCAAGACAACTTCAGAGCTTCCTAGCCGGCTGACAGTTTTAGAGCGGGCAAGATACGAGCCGGCTCATGCCAAGATTAGGGCCCTCATGGCCAACGGTTTAACCGGACTGGACCTGATCTGCTGCTGGATCTCTTGGCAGATCATGCCGTTAAGCCACATAAGCCGCCACATAAGCCACATAAGGACGAATACGACAGCCCACTCTGCTTCAGCCGGTCAACCTTGACAGAGGACGACATCACCACTGCTATCAGGAGTCTCGTTCATGAGACATCTGGAGCCTGCAGCGCTATCGGGTTGACCCCCTTTAGTGCCCTTAATCCGGCCCCAGATGTAAGGCGATTTCTTCCCAGCCATCTCTTGGACCTTACTTGTACCTTGCTGATCTCTTGCCCTTAATTGGCTGATTCTTTCAGGCCGACTCTGACTTCTGGAAGAAGGAGTACATCCCTCCCTTGAAGAAGACCAAGAAGAAAGCCCCAGCCAAGATGCCGAAGAAGGACACCCCACAAGAGGGGTGGTTTGACCCGCCACAACATCCGGCTCAGAGGTAAAATTTTAGCTGTGTTCTAAGACCTTGCCTTCTCATCTCACTAACACCTGTTTTACTCTCAGGATGATGTAGAGAACAGTCACGCCAACGCCCCTGAGGTAATCTACGTTTCTTCCGGCTCAGAATATTTTGTCCCCCGGAAGCCACGGTGGGTTATTGGAAAAGTTCCTATCTCTCATCCTCTTGCTTATCTGGACCCTCAATTTCTTTTTTTAAACAACAACAGGCTGATCGTCGTCAGACCCGGAGCACCAGCTCTACAGACCTCGTGTACGGTTTACCGAACTCCCCGGCTCCAAAGAAGCGCCCTGCAGAGGTATGTATCTCTTGTTTGACTGGTTTAGCTTGTCATTTCAATATTGTCTTATCTTTTCTCAATTATCTCTCAGAGGTCACCTTCCTCTAGCGACTCTACGGCAACCACCCTGCCGCCTCCTAAGATTAATCCGCTGCAAGTATTTCCTTTAACCATGCATTTCTGTTCCCTTTGGCGGCTATAATCCTTGGGTTCTGACATTCGTGCTCTCCAGGGCTCAAGCGAAGCGTCGAAAGACGAACAAGTCCTCACCTAGCCCCGCAGCCCAAGAGCTAGAGCATGAACAACCGGACGAGTCACGACTGGATGTGGATCCACCAGCCGCATCTACTGGGCCGGCTGTGGAAGACATCATCCTAGAGAACCTTCCAAGGGATCCTTCAAAGCCACCAAGTCCTGCCTAGATGACCAAGAACGCTACCACTCCGGACGTCACGATCACCGGCTCTGGCTTCCAGTCCCCCCCGGCTCACGTGCTGACCAAGCATAAAGAACCGGTTGAAGCCTCAAAGAAGTTGGAGTTTGAATCTTCTGCCTTTGAGAAGATGACCGCCGAAGAGCATCACGCTGGTTACATGAACCGGCTTTCCGCCACCCGGGATCTGGAGCTTCGACTGGTCAGTCTGATGAAGAAGAAATACGAGGTACTCCTTTTCCTGTTATAACCTTCCTTAGCCCCCAACGGCTGGCCCAATCTAATCCAAAGTTGAGCCGGGTCTTTCATGATCTTCCTTGTAGAAAATCCAAATCTGTAGCCCCTAAGGGCCGGCTTAATCTTGTCCAAAGTTGAGTCCAGTCTTTCAGTGCCAAAACGTCTGAAAATAGACATTAGCCCCCAAGTGTCATACATATTGCTTGCGATCTATTTGGAGACTTGCCTACTGATATTATGCTTTGAGTTACCACAGGAAACTTTAGCTGAAGCCGGGTCGCAGTTGACGGATCTGAAGACCAATCTGGCAGCTCAACAAACGGCTTGAAGTGCTACAGATGAGGAGTTTCGGCTCCTCTCTGAGGAGTTGGCTACAATCAAGGCCGACTTTGCTTCCTTTAAAAAGTCAGCCGAGTCTGAGAAGGCCTCCTTGACCAAGCGGGCATATGACGCTGACCAACGGCTGATAGCTGCATCACATGAACTCCAAGCCTTGAAGCGTCATATTACCAGAATGACAGCCGCCCTCTTCAGTAAGTTTCTGACAACTTGTGCTTCAATGGTCATATAATACTTGTACTGGCGACTCATCGTGAAATTTTCGACTTATGTAGGCCCTAGGAGCCGGCAACTGGCTTCTAACAGTCTGTTGCCGCTGAAGGCTATCTATACCCTGACGGAGCAGCTGTACTGCGGCGTGATGTGCACTATTAAAGCTGTGCAATACAAAGACAAGATACCTGTGACTCTCAAGGGCATCTTGGAGCTCTTGCCCACCATGCCCAAGAATATTGCCGAGTTAAAGAAATCAGCCGCCCGCCAAGGGGCGATTGCGGGCATCAGTCGGGCCTTGGCTTTCTCTCCAAAGCTGACATCAGCCGAGATGATGGATGGATTCCCTTCAAAGAAAGACGATGGCTCTGAGTTCACCGATGCTCACTACAGCCGGTGCGTAAAGGATTCCAGAGTGCTGGCTTCCGTCTTAGCGGAGGAAGCTGACCTAACGACCTACCAGGCGGCTTATGGTCCTGACCACAAAAGAATCCGCTAACCGCTTTACGAGTGCAAGGACTTAACGCTTACCCGCAGTAAGGACCTCTTTGCTCCTGACCTTGACCCATCTCCTTACTTTGAAGAAGGCTCTTTTGCGGCTCTAACAAACTGCAACTAGGACTTGGACAATCTCCAGATCGGGGCCACCGAAGAGCCGGAGCAGGATGATCTGGCAGCTAGCTATCCCTTACTTTGAAAACCTTGTAACGACCGACTCTCCATGACTCGCCGTGTGGCATTGAAAAACTTGTCCAAAATTTTGGGATCCTTAGGGAGTGTATGTAATAGACTAGATGCCACTTTTGCTTCTGCTGAATCTTGTTCTATTATGCTGTATAAAATGATCCGGCCATGGCTAATCTGGTTAGCCGGAAATGGCATAAAGCCTGGCTGATAAGGCATTAGAAGCTATACCCGAAGGTAAGAAGCCACCCTTTGCCGGTTGTTAGGGTTAGATAAGCTACACCCGGAGATGGGAAGCCCCCTTGACAACCATGGCTAATCTGGTTAGCCGGAGATGGCATAAAGCCTGGCCGATAAGGTGTTAGAAGCTATACCCGTAGATAAGAAGCCGCCCTCCGCCGGTTGTTAGGGTTAGATACTCGTCGGTAAAAAACTTCCTACAACCGTGGCTAATCATGTTAGCCAAAGATTTGGCATGAAGCCGGCCGATAGGGTGTTAGAAGTGATACCCGTCGGTAAGAAGCCCCCTTCAGCAATATGGCCTAAACGTCGGCCGATAAAGCATTAGAAGCGATACCCGAAGGTAAGAAGCCGCCCTCCGTCGTGGATAATCATGTTAGCCGGTGATTTTGGCATGGAGGCGGGCCGATAAGCATTAGAAGCGATACCTGAAGGTAAGAAGCTGCCCTCCACCACAGTTGATCTATCAACTTGAATTTTTATGAACTCTTCTTGCATGAACAATGATGCGTGTAACAAAAGAGGTTCCGTCTTGCGGGGATGTTATCTTATTTATATATGGTACGTACAATGATAGTATACAATGGCGAGTCTCAACGCCCTCATGTGTAATACGGCCGTAGATGTGCTATGTTCCATGGCCGGCGGGTTTCCTGACCCGTCGTCTCTGAGTCATCCCTGATATCAACGAGATAGTATGACCCATTGTTGAGATTTCTACTGACCACAAACGGTTCTTCCTAAGGAGGAGATAACTTGCCTGTTTGGTCTTGAATCAGCCGGAGCACTAAGTCGCCTTCCTGGAACGTCCGGGTCTTGACTCTGCGGTTATGGTAGCGGCGCAGGTCTTGCTGATAGATCGCCGATCGAGCAGCCGCCAGCTCCCGTGCTTCTTCTAAAGCATCCAATGTGTCTTGACGTGTCGTCTCATTATCCGTCTCAACATAAGCCTCTACACATGGCGAATCATGCCAGATATCATTCGGCAATACTGCCTCAGCACCGTACACCATAAACAAAGGTGTATAGCCTGTAGATCTGTTGGGGCTAGTCCTGACACTCCATAAGATGGAAGGCAACTCTTCTACCCAACACCCGGGCGTTCGTTGTAAAGGAACCATAAGCCGTGGCTTGATGCCCTGTAAAATCTCTTGATTAGCACGCTCCGCTTGACCATTAGACTATGGATGCGCAACTGCTGAAACATCCAGCCGGATGTGCTCCTTGTCACAGAACTCTTTCATAGCCCCTTTAGATAGATTTGTGCCATTGTCGGTGATAATGTTGTGAGGGTAACCAAAACGGTAGACCAGCTTCTTAACAAATTGAACCACCGTAGCCGCGTCACACTTGCTAACCAGCTCTGCCTCCACCCATTTGGTGAATTTATCAACTGCCACCAAGAGGTGCATTTTCTTATTTTTGGATATTTTGAAAGGTCCTACCATGTCTAGCCCCCAGACTGCAAATGGCCATGTAATTGGTATCATCCTTAACTCTTGAGCCGGAACATGAGCACGCCGGCCGAACTTTTGATAGCAGTCACATTTGCGAACCAAGTCTTCTGCATCCTTGTGAGCCGTCAACCAGAAGAACCCGTGCCGGAAGGCCTTGGCTACCAGCGACCTCGAGCCGGCGTGATGTCCACAATCTCTGGCATGAATTTCATTTAAGATTTGCTGACCCTCCTCAAGTGAGACACAGCGTTGAAAAATGCCAGTCGCGCTGCATTTGTGCAACTCACCATTAACTATCGTCATTGATTTGGAGCACCGGGTGATCTATCTGGCCAGGTCTTCATCATCAGGTAACTCACCCTGGGTCACATAGGCCATGTAGGGGACAGTCCAATCTGAGATAGCGTGCAAAGCCGCCACTAACTCCCCCTCCGGGTCAGGAATAGCCAAATCCTCTTCCGAAGGTAACTTAACAGTCGGATGATGTAAGACGTGTTGGAAATATTCCCTAGAGGCAATAATAAATTAGTTATTATCATATTTCCTTGTTCATGCTAATCATTTATTATCCATGCTATAATTGTATTGATCGGAGACTTAAATGCATGTGTGGATACATAGACAAAACCATGTCCCTAGTATGCCTCTAATAGACTAGCTCGTTGATCAAAGGATGGTTAAAGTTTCCTGACCATGGACATGAGATGTCATTTGATAACGGGATCACATCATTGGGAGAATGATGTGATGGACAAGACCCAAACTACAAACGTAGCATATGATCGTGTCAGTTTATTGCTACTCTTTTCTGCCTGTCAATGTATATGTTCCTATGACCATGAGATCATGCAACTCACGGATATCGGAGGAGTGCCTTGTGTGTATCAAACATCGCAATGTAACTGGGTGACTATAAAGGTGCTCTATAGGTATCTCCGATGGTGTCTGTTGAGTTGGCATGGATCGAGACTAGGATTTGTTACTCCGTGTGACGGAGAGGTATCTCAGGGCCCACTCGGTAATACAACATCACAATGAGCCTTGCAAGCAATGTGACTAATTGTTAGTTGCGGGATCTTGTATTACAGAACGAGTAAAGAGACTTGCCAGTAACGAGGTTGAACTAGGTATGGAGATACCGACGATCGAATCTCGGGCAAGTAACATACCGAAGAACAAAGGGAACGTTATACGGGATTAACTGAATCCTTGACATAGACGATCGACCGATAAAGATCTTCATAGAATATGTAGCAACCAATGTGAACGTCCAGGTCCCGCCATTGGTTATTGACTGTAGAGGTGTCTCTGTCATGTCTACATAGTTCTCGAACCCGCAGGGTCTGCACACTTAAGGTTTGGTAACGTTTCGGTAGTGTAGAGTTATGTATGGTGGTGACCGAAGTTTGTTCAGAGTCCCGGATGAGATCCTGGACGTCACGTGGAGCTCCGGAATGGTCCAGAGGTAAAGATTCATATATAGGAAGTCCCAGTTTGGTCGCCGGAAAAGTTTCGGGCTCATCGGTAGTGTACCGGGAGTGCCGGTAGTGTACCGGGAGACCTCCGGGAGGGGTATTTCGACCCAAGAGGCTACATGGGCTGTAGGAGGGTGAATACCAGCCCATAGTGGGCTGGTATAAGTCCTACACAAAGCCCATGAGGCTGGGAAGAAAATACCAAAAGGAAAAAGGTGGAAAAAGGCAAAAAGGGGCTATATAAGGAAGGAGTCCTAATCCTACTTGGAGTAGAAGGAGGAGGACTCCTCCCTCCTAGCCGGCCGAACCAGCTAGCCTTGGAGGCCAAGGGTGCCTCCTCTCCTCCTCCTCTCCTCCTATATATACTAGAGGGTTTCAAGGGTTTTGCACTAGTTCTTTCTTCCACGTGCAACCCTAACCTCTAGTGCACAGTTTCTCCTGTAGATCGGTTTTCTGCGGTGCTTAGGCGAAGCCCTGCAGGAATAACTCCACCACTATCACCGGAGCACCGTCATGATGCTAGAGAAATATTCTACCTCTCCACCCCTCTCGCTGGATCAAGAAGGCGGAGATCGTCATAAAGCTGCACGTGTGCTGAACGCGGAGGTGCTGTCCGTTCGGTACTAGATCGGAAGGATCGTGATCAAGGCCACGAGACGTTCGTGATCGGATCGCGGGACGGATCGTGACGACATCGTGAGACGGTTCGTGATTGGTTCGTGGGACGGTTCGTGATTAGATCACGGGACGCTTGGCGATTTGGATCGCGAAGAAGTACGACTACACCAACCGCGTTTCTTAACGCTTCCCGGTTAGCGATCTACAAGGGTACGTAGATCCACTCTCCCTCTCATAGATTCTCATCACCATGGATAGGTTTGTGTGTGCATAGGAATTTTTTTGTTTCCCATGCGACGTTCCCCAACAGTGGTATCAGAGCTAGGTTGATGGTTCGATGAGATCTCGAGTAGAACACAAAAGGTTTGTGGGCGTTGATGCTTAGATTGCTTCCTCCCTTGGTTGTGTTTTGGTTCAGCGGTATTGTGGGATGAAGCGACCTGGACCAACCTTACTCGTACGCTTACGAGAGACCGGTTCCCTCAATTGCACTTGTTGCAAAAGATGGCTAGCGGGTGTTAGTTTCTCCTACTTTAGTTGGATCGGATTCGACAAAGGCGGTCCTTGAGAAGGTTGAAAAGCAAACTAGTGTATCACCATTATGGTTTATGCGTAGGTGAGAATTTTTCTTGCTAGATACCCGTAGCATCCATGTAAAACTTGCAACAACAATTAGAGGACGTCTAACTTGTTTTTGCAGGGTATGTTGTGATGTGATATGGCAAATTACATGATGTGATATATGTGATGTATGAGATGATCATGTGATGTATAGAACTTCACGACTTGAACGTCGATGAGTACGACAACCGGCAGGAGCCATAGGGTTGTCTTTAATTATTGTATGACCTGCGTGTCAATCATTAAGCGCTATGTAATGATTTACTTTATCGCTAAGCGGTAGCAATAGAAGTAGAAGCAGGGCTGGCGCCACAACCCCAATGGCAGCACATTGATGGAGATCAAGATGATGGAGATCATGGTGTTGTGCCGGTGACGATGGAGATCATGCCGGTGTTTTGAAGATGGAGATCTTAAACACAAGTTTATGGCCATATCATGTCACTTATGAATTGCATGAGATGTTAATCCTTTTATGCACCTTGTTTTGCTTAGTACGGCGGTAGCATTATAAGGTGATCCCTCACTTAAATTTCAAGATGAAACTGTGTTCTCCCCGAGTGTGCACCGTTGCGAAAGTTCGTCGTGTCGACACACCACGTGATGATCGGGTGTGATAGACTCTACGTTCACATGCAACGGGTGCAAGCCAGATTTGCATGTGCAGAACACTCGGGTTAAACTTGACGAGCTTAGCATGTACAGACATGGCCTCGAAACACAAGAGACCGAAAGGTCGAACATGAGTCATATAGTAGATATGATCAACATAATAATGTTCACCATTTAAGCCACCTTAACTCACGTGATGATCGGACTTGAGTTGGTGAATTTGGATCATGTATCACTTGAATGATCGGAGGGATGTCAATTTGAGTGGGAGTTCTTAAGTAATATGATTAATTGAACTCATTATCATGAACATAGTCAATAGTGTCTTTGCATATTATGTTGTAGATTACTAGCTCGCACTATAGCTCCCTTAATTTTATATGTTCCTAGAGAAATTGAATTGAAAGATGATGGTAGCAATATTGCGGACTGGGTCCGCGATTTGAGGATTGTCCTCGTTGCTGCACAGAAGGCTTATGTCCTTCATGCACCGCACGGTGCGCCACCCCCTCTAGCGTCGTCTGTAGATGTTGTGAACATGTGATAGGCACGTTCCGATGAATACTTGATAGTTTAGTGCGTCATGCATTACGACTTAGAATTGAGGCTCCAAAACATTTTGAACGTCACAGAACATATGAGATGTTTCTAAGAGCTGAAATTAGGATCTCAGGCTCGTGCCCATGTTGCGAGATATGAGATCTCCAACAAGATTCTTTCCCTGCAAGATGAAAGAGAATAGCTCAATTGTTGAGCATGTGCTCAGATTGTCTGGGTGCTACAATTGCTTGAATCAAGTGGGAGTTGATCTTCCAGATAAGATAGCAATTGATATAGTTCTCCAAGTCACTGTCACTAAAGCTACTAGAACTTAGTGATGAACTATAAAACGCCAGGGATAGAAATATTGATCCCTGAGCTGTTCGCGATGTTTGACACCGCGAAGGAAGAAATCAAGAAGGAGCATCAAGTGTTGATGGTTAATCAAACCACTAGTTTCGAGTAGGGCAAGAGCAAGGAGGGAAACTTCATGGATAGCAAGTCAGTTGCTGCTCCAGTGAAGCAACCCAAAGTTGAACTCAAACCCGAGACTAAGTTCTTCTATTATGAGGTGAGCGGTCGCTGAAGCGGAACAACCCTAGATACTTGGTAGATAAGAAGGCTGGCAACATCGACAGAAGTATATTTGATATACGAGTTATTGATGTGTACCTTGCTAGTACTCCTAGTAGCACCTGGGTATTGGATACCGGTTCGGTTGCTAAATGTTAGTAACTCGAAATAAAAGCTACGGAATAAACGGAGAACTAGCTAAGGGTGAGGTGACGATATGTGTTGGAAATGTTTCCAAGGTTGATGTGATCAACATCGCACGCTCTCTCTACCTTCAGGATTAGTGACGAACCTAAATAAATGTTATTTGGTGTTTTGCGTTGAGCATGGACATGATTAGATCATGTTTGTTGCAATACGGTTATTCATTTAAGTTAGAGAATAATGGTTATTCTGTTTACATGAATAATACCTTCAATGGTCATGCACCCAGTGAGAATGGTTTGTTGAAATCTTGATCGTAGTAATACACATGTTCATAACATTGATGTCAAAAGATACAAAGTTAATAATGATGGTACCACATACTTGTGGCACTGCCGCTAAATGTCATGTTGGTATAAAGCACATGAAGAAACTCCATGCTGATGGATCTTTGGACTCATTTGATTTCGAATCGGTTGAGACATGCGAACCATGCCTCTTGGGCAAGATGACTAAAAAAACTCGTTGGATTGAGCGGGCAAGTGATTCATTGGAAATGATACATGTTGATGTATGCAATCCAGTGAGTCTTTTAGCATGCAGTGGATATCATTATTTTCTTACCTTCACTGATGATTTGAGTAGATATAGTGTATATTTACTTAATGAAACACAAGTCTGAATCATTTGAAAGGTTCAAGCAAATTCAGAGTGAAGTTTATGATCATCGTGACAAGAAGATAAAAATGACCGCGATATGATCGTGGATGTGAATATCTGAGTTACGAATTTGGCATACAAACTTAAGACAATGTGAAATTTCTTTCACAACTAACGCCACCTGGAACACCATAGTGTGATGGTGTGTCCGAACATCATAGTCATGCTCTATTGGATATGGTGCGTGCTATGGTGTCTCTTATCGTTTTACTACTATAATTTTGGGGTTATGCATTAGAGACAACTACATTCACTTTAAATAGGGCACCATCTAAATCCGTTGAGATGACATCGTGTGAATTATGGTTTGATAGAAACCTAAGCTGTCATTTCTTAATGTTTGGGGCTGAGACACTTGTGTGGAAAATGTTTTCACTTAATGAGGTCGAACCCAAGGCGGACAAATGCATCTTCATAGAATACCCTAAGAACAATTGGGTGAACCTTCTATCTCAGATCCAAGTGCAAAGTGTTTGTTGCTAAAAACGGATCATTTCTTGAGGAAAAGTTTCTCTCGAAAGAATTGAGTGGGAGGAAGATAGAACTTGATGAGGTTGTTTAACCTTTGTTCAACCAGAGAGTAGCGCAGCACAGAATGTTGTTTCTGTGAAGCCTACGTTAGTTGAAGAGGAAGTTAATGATGATGATCATGAAGCTTCAGGATCAAGTTACTATCGAACTTCGTAGCTCGACAAGGATGTGTACTACTCCTAAGCGGTACGACAAACCTATCTTGGAGGTCATGCTGTTGGACAACGATGAACCTACGAGCTATGGAGAAGCGATGATGGGCCCGGATTCCGATAAATGGTTGGAGGCCATGAAATCCGAGAAAGGATCCATGTATGAAAACCAAGTATAGATTGTGGTAGACTTGCTCGTTGGACGACAGGTCGTTGAGTACAAATGGATCTTTAAAATGAAGACAAATGATGATGGTAAATGTGACCATTTATCAAGCTTGACTTGTTGCAAAGAAGTTTACGACAACTTCAAGGAGTTGACTATGATGAGACTTCCTCACTCGTAGCGATGCTAAAGTCTGTTGGAATTATGTTAGCAGTTGCTGCATTTTCAATTATGAAATCTGGCAGATGGATGTCAAAACATCGTTTCCTTAACTGTTTACTTGAGGAAAGGTTGTCGGTGATACAACCAGAAGGTTTTGTCAGTCCTAAGGATGCTAAAAGGTGTACAAGCTTCAGTGATCCTTCTATGGAATGAAGGAAGCATCTCAGAGTTGGAACAAACACTTTGATGAGGTGATCAAAGTTTTGTAGTTTATACAAAGTTTACGAGAAACTTGTATTTACAATAAAGTGAGTGGGAGCACTACAGAATTTCTGATAAGTATATGTGGATGACATATTGTTGATCGGAAATAATGTAGAATTTCTCGAAAGCATAAACGGTTATTTGGAAAGTGATTTTCAAAGGAAGACCTGAATGAAGCTGCCTAATTGTTGAGCATCAAAATCTATAGAGATAGATCAAGATGCTTGATGAGACTTTCAATGAGTGCATACCTTGACAAGTTTTTGAAAGAGTTCAAAATGGATCAGTCAGAGAAAGAGTTCTCGCCTGATTTGTAAGGTGTGAAAATTGAGTGAGACTCAAAGCTCGACAATGGCAGAAGAAAGAGAACGGACGAACGTCGTCCCCTATGCCCTAGCCGTAGGCTCTATATAGTATGCTATGCTGTGTACCGCACCTGTGTGTGCCTTGCCATGAGTCTGTCAAGGGGTACAAGAGTGGTCCAGGAGTGGATCACTGGACAGTGGTCAAGATTATCCTTAGTAACTAAAAGACTAAGGAGATGTTTCTCGATTATGGAGGTGATAAAGAGTTCGTCGTAAAGAGTTACGTTGATGCAAGCTTTAACACCAATCCAGATGACTAGTAGCAGCAATCTGGATACGTATAGCGGAGCAGCCATTTGGAAATAGTACCAAGTGGAGTGTGGTAGCAGTGTTTACAGTTTGACATAGAGATTTGCAAAGCACACACGGATCTGAATGTCACAGACCCGTTGACTATAAGACCTCTCTCACATGCAAAGCATGATCGAGCCGTAGAACTTATTGGGTGTTAGATTCATAACTAGATTATTGACTATAGTGCAAGTTGGAGACTATTGGAAATATGCCCTAGAGGCAATAATAAATTAGTTATTATCATATTTCCTTGTTCATGATAATCATTTATTATCCATGCTATAATTGTATTGACCGGAGACTTAAATGCATGTGTGGATACAGAGACAAAACCATGTCTCTAGTATGCCTCTAATAGACTAGCTCGTTGATCAAAGGATGGTTAAGGTTTCCTGACCATGGACATGAGATGTCATTTGATAACGGTATCACATCATTGGGGGAATGATGTGATGGACAAGACCCAAACTACAAACATAGCATATGATCGTGTCAGTTTATTGCTACTGTTTTCTGCATGTCAATGTATATGTTCCTATGACCATGAGATCATGCAACTCACGGATATCGGAGGAGTGCCTTGTGTGTATCAAACGTCGCAACGTAACTAGGTGACTATAAAGGTGCTCTACAGGTATCTCCGATGGTGTCTGTTGAGTTGGCATGGATCGAGACTGGGATTTGTTACTCCGTGTGACGGAGAGGTATCTCAGGGCCGACTCAGTAATACAACATCACAATGAGCCTTGCAAGCAATGTGACTAATTGTTAGTTGCGGGATCTTGTCTTATGGAATGAATAAGGAGACTTGCCAGTAACGAGGTTGAACTAGGTATGGAGATACCGACGATCGAATCTCGGGCAAGTAACATACCGAAGAACAAAGGGAACGTTATACGGGATTAACTGAATCCTTGACATAGAGGTTCGACCGATAAAGATCTTCATAGAATATGTAGGAACCAATGTGGACGTCTAGGTCCCGCCACTGGTTATTGACCGTAGAGGTGTCTCGGTCATGTCTACATAGTTCTCGAACCCGCAGGGTCTGCACACTTAAGGTTTGGTAACGTTTCGGTAGTGTAGAGTTATGTATGGTGGTGACCGAAGTTTCTTCGGAGTCCCGGATGAGATCCTGGATGCCACGAGGAGCTCCGGAATGGTCCAGAGGTAAAGATTCATATATAGGAAGTCCCAGTTTGGTCGTCGGAAAAGTTTCGGGCTCATCGGTAGTGTACCGGGAGTGTCGGTAGTGTACCGGGAGACCTCCGGGAGGGGTATTTCGACCCAAGAGGCTACATGGTCTGTAGGAGGGTGAATACCAGCCCTTAGTGGGCTGGTGGAATTCCTACACAAATCCCATGAGGCTGGGAAGAAAATACCAAAAGGAAAAAGGTGGAAAAAGGCAAAAAGGGGCTATATAAGGAAGGAGTCCTAATCCTACTTGGAGTAGAAGGAGGAGGACTCCTCCCTCCTAGCCGGCCGAACCAGCTAGCCTTGGAGGCCAAGGCTGCCTCCTCTCCTCCTCCTCTCCTCCTATATATACTAGAGGGTTTCAAGGGTTTTGCACTAGTTCTTTCTTCCATGTGCAACCCTAACCTCCAGTGCATAGTTTCTCCTCTAGATCGGTTTTCTGCGGTGCTTAGGCAAAGTCCTGCAAGATTAACTCCACCACCATCACCGGAGCACCGTCACGCTGCCGGAGAACTCTTCTACCTCTCCACCCCTCTTCCTGGATCAAGAAGGCGGAGATTGTCGTCAAGCTGCACGTGTGCTGAACGCGGAGGTGACGTCCGTTCGGTACTAGATCGGAAGGATCGTGATCAAGGCCACGGGACGTTCGTGATCGGATCGCGGGACGGATCATGACGAGATCGTGAGACGGTTCGTGATTGGTTCGCGGGACGGTTCTTGATTAGATCGCGGGATGCTCGGCGATTTGGATCGCGAAGAAGTACGAGTACACCAACCGCGTTTCTTAACGCTTCCCGCTTAGCGATCTACAAGGGTACGTAGATCCACTCTCCCTCTCGTAGATGCTCATCACCATGGATAGGTTTGCATGTGCGTAGGAAAATTTTTGTTTCCCATGCAAAGTTCCCCAACAAGACGTCCAGGAATACATTGGGCGGCACCGGCTTAAGTTGGGAGCCTAGCCGTGACAGCGCATCTGCCGCCTCATTCTTGCGACGATCAATGTGATCCACCTGATACCTTACCTTGCTTAAATTCATATCCTTGGCTAATCTAAGCCCATGAAGCAGAGCCTCATACTCAGCCGCATTTTTAGTGCATGGGAACATCAACCGGATCACATAACAAACTTTATCACCTTTAGGAGACGTCGAAACAACTCCTGCGCCTGACCCTTCTAGCTGTTTGGATCCATCAAAGTGTATAGTCCAGTATGTGTTATCTAGCTTTTCCTCAGGGGCTTGACATTCCGTCCAATCATTTATAAAATCCACAAGAGCTTGGGACTTGATGGCCGTACGAGGCAGGTTTTTTAGATTAAGAGATCCCAACTCCAATGCCCACTTAGCAATCCTTCCAGTGGTTTCTCTATTCTGGATTATGTCCGCCAATAGAGCAGAACTAACCACGGTTATCTGGTGCCCTAAAAAATAGTGCTTTAATTTGTGGCTGGCCATGAAAACCCCATACATCAGCTTCTGCCAATGCGGATACCTTTGCTTGGACTCCGTCAGGACCTCACTGATATGATAAACCGACCTTTGAACCGGATACTCATTTCCATATTCCTTGCGCTCGACCACAATCGCAGTGCTTACTGCCCGATTATTAGCCGCCACGTATAAAAGTAACAGTTCTTTCTCAGCCGGAGCAGCCAGCACTGGCGGCTCAGTCAACTGTTCCTTTGAGCATCTCAAGTGCTTCAGCCGCTGCCTTGCTCTAGACAAATTTATTCGTCTTCTTCATCATCTGATATAAAGGAATAGCCTTCTCTCCAAGGCGGCTTATGAAACGGCTCAACACGGCGATCCACCCCGCCAAGCTCTGGACATCGTTAATACAGGCCGGCTCTGCCAGAGAAGTGATGGCCTTGATTTTATCCGGGTTAGCCTCAATGCCACGTTCAGAAACCAAAAATCCCAGGAGCTTGCCAGCTAGAACTCCAAAGACACATTTAGTCGGGTTAAGCATCATCTTATAAACCCGGAGATTATCAAAGGTTTCCTTTAAGTTGCCCAAAAGAGTCTCCTTCTTCCTGGATTTGATCACGATGTCATCTATGTAAACATGGACGTTGCGGCCAATCTAACTGTGAAGGCAGTTCTGCACACATCGCTGACATGTCGCCTGGGCACTCTTGAGCCCGAAAGGCATAGATACATAACAGAAAGCCCCGAAAGGTGTAATAAAAGTCGTCTTCTCCTGGTCTTTAACCGCCATCTTGATCTGATGATAACCTGAAGAAGTGTCCAAGAAACACAAGCTTTCACAACCAGCCGTACCATCGATGATTTGATCAATACGAGGGAGGGCAAACGGATCAGCCAGGCAAGCCTTGTGAAGGTCCATGTAGTCAACACACATACGCCACATGCCATTCTTCTTGAGCACCAGCAGCGGGTTAGCCAACCACTCCGGGTGAAAAACCTCAACAATGAAACCCGCCGCCAAGAGCTGGGCAACTTCTTCCCCAATGGCTTTGCGTCTCTCCTCATTAAACTGTCGTATAAACTGCTTAATTGTCTTCAACTTCGGATCCACATTAAGGTTGTGCTTAGCAAACTCTGTCGGTACACCCGGCATGTCAGAAGGTTTCCATGCGAAGATGTCCCGATTCTCACGGATGAATTTGATGAGCGCGCTTTCCTATTTGGGATCCAGGTGAGCTCCAATGATGAATTGTTTGGATGAGTCGCCTGGAGTGAAATCTACCGCCTTAGTATCATCCGCTGAAAACTTAAGGGGTGGCTCAACCTCCATGGTAGGCTTCTTCAGCGGGGTCATATCCTCTGGGTCAACATTCTCCTTTTAAATTTTAAGCTCCTCCTGAGCGCAACTGGACTCTGCATAAGCCGCATCTCCTTCCTCACACTCAATGGCCATCTTTCAGTCACCATCAATAGTAATAGTACCTTTTAAGCCGGGCATCTTGAGCTGCAGGTATACATAGCAAGGCCTAGCCATGAACTTTGCATAAGTCGGACGTCCAAACAGTGTGTGGTAAGGACTCTTGATTTTTACCACCTCAAACCACAAGGACTCTACCCTGTAGTTATACTCATCGCCAAAGGCCACTTTCAAAGAAATCCTGCCCACCGGATACGCCGACTTGCCTGGCACCACACCATGAAAAACGATGGACGAGGGTTTCAAATCCTTGTCTAGCAATTTCATCCTCCGAAAAGTATCGTAGTAGAGGATATTAATACTGCTGCCTCCATCCATTAACACTTTATTCACCATATACCCTCCCACTTGGGGGGCACAACCAAAGCCAACCGCCCGGGGTCATCGACACGCGGCGGGTGATCCTTCCGGCTCCATGTTATATCATACTCAGACCATCGTAAATACTGTGGCAGGGCAACCGCATTGACCGCCCGCTTGTGCAACTTCTGATCCCTTTTGTTGAGGCTGGTTGTGAAAACATGATACTGATCGGAGCTGAGCTGCTTCGGGTTACTCTGATAGCCAGACTGATTACGCTGTTGCTGATTGTTGTTACCAGAATGCTGCTAGTGTCCTCCTTGATTACCTTGACCTGGGTGACCAGACCCTGAGCCGCCGGGCCCAAAAGCGGCCCCTGACCCGCCATGTCCAGAGCCGCCCGGTGGGCCCCCGTCCTGATTGTTGGGGTGTGTAAAGTGATTCTTAAGTTTCTGGATGAAACGACACTCTCCCCATGTGTGGTTCGTCAACTTATCGGGCTGGCCGTGATCCGGACAAGGACCCTTCAGCGCCTCCTCCAAATTAAAGGCAGGCCTGTCCTTATTAAAAGGTGGCCTAAACCGCCTGTTGCCCCTGGGTTGATTCTGATTGGTACTTGCATTGGCCACTAGTTCTGACCCGGCCTCGGGATTCTTACGTTTGCTCTGGCTACCATTGTTTGCCATACCCTTGCTCTGACTACCCTTCTTGCCTTGGCCGACCTTCTCCTTGTCGGAGCCCGGATCCTTCGTGTTTTCAGAGTCCGCGTATTTTGTGAGAGCCGTCATGAGCTCTCCCATATCTTGACATGTGCGCTTGATCTGGCCAAGCTTCTGCTTTAGCGGGACAAAGTGGAAGTTCTTCTCTAGGATCAGTACTGCCTCAGCCGCCGTGATCTGCTCCGAAGAGTGGATGATGGTCGAGACCCGCCATACCCAATGATGAACCGACTCATTCCCCTATTGAACATAGTGATCAAGATCCACGACGGTCATGGTCTGTTTACACGTTCCTTGAAAGTTTTTAATGAATCTGGCTCTCAGTTCTGCCCATGAGTTGATGGTATTGGGTGCAATCCCTTTAACCATGTGCGGGCCGAGCCTTCAAGCATCATGATGAAGTATTTGGAACAAACCGCCTCACTGACATCCAGCATCTCCATGGCTAGTTCACAACGTTCCACCCAAGCCTCCGGGGGTAAATCTACGGTGTAGTTTGCAACTTTGCTGGGCCCTTTGAAATCCTTTGCCTGTAGCGACCCGACTCAAAACGAGTCAAGCCTCTGTGTGTTCTGTGCCATCCCTGGATCAGTATGCTGGCACACATAGTACATCAATGTATATATCAAAGTGCAATCACATGTAAATAGCGTAAAACTGATATATACCTTAAAATAGCAGCGGATACAGTCAACGGGAGTGGAGTCCCAATAACACCAATGGCAAATTAAGTGCGGACCGTAACTCTGAATCGTACTCTTACCCGTCATAGAAGAGTATCTGCAACATAAGATGTTGCAGCCGTGTAGGTCAGCATTTTGAATATGCCGGCAAGATCACCATAGCAGAACAGAAGATAGAAACTATACTATATGCAATAAGGCTTTATGGCTCTGTGGCTAAGTTTTTGCATAAAAGATGATTTTATTTTCCTACAACAAAGGAATATCAGGAATTTCACTATGGAGTTACCTATCATGACATGGTTCCGCCAACCAATGTCTCAATGCCCACAAGTATCTTAAGTTGCCCACAATTAGTTATCAGTCTAGTGTTGAGAGTTCAGAGATAGATCCATGTCTAGAAGCTCAAATTGTCCATAACCGGGGACACGGCTAATCGATTAGGTTTAACTCTGCAGAGTGTTGTGTATTTACCCACAAGATTCATTCCCTCCTGGTAAGTCCTTGCACTGCTTGGTTTTGAGAACAGGATGAACAAAACATGGTCTTTCAAAGTGTTTCCCTGACTGTCCAACAGTGCCCATCCAATCCTAACGTCGACTACATCTTGTAGCACTGCCCAGCAGAGTCACAACAAAGATCAACCAAGCCAGAGCCCATAATGACTTGTGGCTACACAGGTAAGCTTCCGGGCATGAAGTATTCATCCTTCTCTTTGAGTCTGGGTGAGGCTTTCCGCGTGAATACTGGCACTTCTCCAGCAACACCTAGGCAAATCAACTGGTTTCTCCAGGGTGCCGTTCCAACCATCCCTCACCCAGTAGTGTGTATTGAAAACTTGCTTCTCGAGTCTCTAAGTCTTGAGGTCTTGAAGATGCAGGTCTTGAAGATGTCTTCATGAAGTTGTCGTCTTGACGTAGAGTCCTTCTTCACACCACTCACGAACACTCATACCAGACCCCGTCTACTTTAGCATAGCATTGCACTAACTAGCATTCCCGGGGCTTTAGTAACAAGTGGTGGGTTCCTACCTCATGCATTCTACTCAACTACAAGAATTTCAATAACACTACGGGAGGGATTTGTTGAATGATGTCACTACATGCAATAAAAACATAGGTATGAAATAGATAGTCAAAGTGAACTTGCCTGGTATTACTTGATGAAGATAGTCGCTCTCACAATCTGGATAATTCTACTCGTCACACTCCGAGAAATCTATCGTAAGTAAATAACATTCAATAAACATTCATGCCAAAACAAAGAACCGAAAAACGCAAGAACAAAACATGTCTTGGAGCGAATATAACAACATACTAGGGTTAAATAAGAAAAAATAGGTTCTAACGGTGTTGTAAAGTGAAACTGGAGGAATCAACTCAACAAAGTTAATGGATGATGAACTATTGCTATATAAGCTTAGGTTGGAGAGACTACGAAAGACGATCCAAATTATGGGAGAACAACATGAATGTTGTTTAACAAATAGTATAAGGCATAAGAATTTATTTGCAGAAAGAATTTAATTGAAAAGGTCAAAAGAAGTTGAACTGTAAATTCAAGTATGAATTGAATCTGAATTCACAAAGTTCAAAAGAATTTGAACCAACGTACGATGGTTATGAATAGAAATATATGACATGAGTATTTAGGGGCAAAAGGAATCAATTGAAAAGGTGTTACAGTTTGCAAGATATGATCAAATGAAGGTTCGGATTCAAATTGAATCGCTCAAATTTGAAAGGTTCAAAGATTGAAACTAATGATGTTACTATATATGGGAAGTCAATATGAACGTGTAGAAAAAAGAATTACTAGGTTCAAAATGACGGATCAAAATTTATAAGCAATTCAATATGACATTGAATTAGGTTAGTACGATGTGTGAACACATTTTGGGGACTAATAGAGAAGTATTAGCAAGATCAAAATTATATGTTGATATGATAACACTAATGATGTGAACGGAAAGATTACTTTGATACGGATCCGACGCAATTGGATTCATTGGAAACGAAGCTACGGATAAAAAGATATGATCAAAATAAGTTTGAATATAAATCTGAATAAATTTCGAAATTTGAAATTTGAAAAAAGTTGACGTGATAGGTTGATTGGATAGGTGAGGTCAAGACGAAACTCTAGGCGTTGGTTTCATCTAATTCTGATAAACGAGTAAAAAGTTATGGCTATTTGAAAAATCTGGGCCAAGCTGTTTTACGGAAGAAAATGCTATGTCTAAAAGAATTCTAGGACTAATGAGTAAATACGGAGACTAATTAATAATCTAATTACTCTATCGTATACTACTATAAAAATACTAGTCTAGGGATATTAAACTACAGGAGTATAAAAGAAAATATGAAGAGAATACCTTTAGCATGCAGAGAAGATATAAATCCAAAGAGGAGATGACTTCCAGAAATCCCGCCGGAGAGAAGAACTATTTTTTTATAAAGCTAGTCAAACCGAAACGATTCGATTCAACCCGAAGTGGATGACTTTTGGGTTCACCTATCGGTCTATATTTATAGGTGGAAGGGAGGTACAAAGGTTTAAAGCTAAGCGAGGTGGGTCTAAAATCATAGACAAAGAGGAAAAGAGAGAAGAAGAGGGCCACATGGGCTTCGGTGGTTGGAGGGAAAAAAATTGTCCCGAAAAAAACCAGAAAAGCAAAACAAGTAAACAAATAAAAGAACATTTTATATAGGCATATTATACAATAAAATTTTCAGAAAAATATTTCCTAAAACATGAACATTTTTTAAGGCCGAATAAAATACTTTAAAAAATAGTATTTTTTTTGCAATAACTCCAAAATGAAAAGAAACTAGAATTTCAAATAAATGGCAAATAGTTTTTATTTTAAAATTTGATTCAAAACATTGTATCTGATTTTTTAGTGTCATTTACCTCCTCCCATTTGAGAAATTTTATAAGAGGGTTTTGAAAATATTCGAACTCAAAATTGAATAGGGATTCGAAATAGAAAATTTTGGGAAAGTCATTTTATTCCCTCTCATTAAAATTTCAAAAGTTTCAAAATTCCACTCAATTTCACACAATCATTCACAAAAAATTCAAGCAAACAATCCTACTTATTTATTTAATGTAACATTCCAAAATTTAGAATATTGGGATGTTACATTGCCATTCGCTCACTCCGCACAGCCGGTGATAAACACGGCACCCCCACACTCCCTGGTGGTTCCTCCTACTCATACTGACATAGATGGCGCGGGCTCCTGGCGAGCCGCCGCCTCGGCTAAAGCTGTCACCTCTTGCTGGCCTTTCCATGATTTTCGAATGCTTGTGTATCCACAGCTGGCCGATGACCCGTTGGAATCTCTCGGTGCCGGCTGCAGTTGGAACCTGTCGGCGACTGATTGTCCGGTGTAACGTTAGTAGCCATTAGGGTCGCGAGCTCATCCATCAGCTCCAAAAGAACCCGAGCCGGCGGCGGCAGGTTATTGCCTGAGGTGGCGGCCCCTGCCGGCGTACTATTCGTGCCTGGGACTGACCCTGCCATGAACACGGCAACATGAACCGGCGGCCCAAGATCGTCCGCCTTAGAGCGATCCGACTCAGGGCAGAGCTCATCATAGCCCCAGAGCCCGCCGTTGTGAAGCCTGTATATCGACTCTGTTTCTCCGCTTGACGATTCGTCCTCTAATTAAACGAGAGTTTCCTGTGATCCGGAAGCTTCCAGATCCGTACCTTGAGTAAAGCCCACGAAGACATCCTTCCGATCCGAGCTAACGCGGGCGGGTTGCACACTACGAGTATGTTGCATACACCGAGCCGGCTCGACGAGGTTGGTGCAGACGTCCGGCCCGGGTGTTGCTCCATCAATTTTTCCGATGAACACGTGGATCCCACCGAATGGAATCCGGAAGCCATACTCCACAGAGCCGACATCAAGCCCCTAGCCGGCATCGTCGATGTAGAGCCGGCCGTGGCGACTCTTGCTCATGCTACCAATCACGTATCCCTCGAGCCCCGGGAGAGAGCCCTTTGAGAACTCAACACCACCGAGCACATGCCCCACGGTGGGCGCCAACTGTCGTGGTTTTGCCACGACAGATGTCCGGATAAACGGACTTCGGTTCGAGGCCATTGCTAACGTGATGGACTCAAAGGGGTTGATGGGGACGAGAGACACGGATTTACCCAGGTTCGACCCCTCGACTCGAGGTAATAGCCTACGTCCTGCTTATGTTTATATTGCTCGATGTATCAATTACAAGGGAGCTGAAGCTTGACCTAGTATTCGACAACCTGATCTCTAAGTCGCCCCGGGTCTACCTTTATATAGGAGGTCTAGACCACGGGTCATACAATTGGTAACCGACTCTCATTGTTTATCCGAGTCTTCCTCTATCTTCTTGTCCAAGTTGTCTCTGGGCGGCTTACACACCTAGGTCTTCTGGGCCACTGTCCGGCCGACCTTATGAGCCGCCAAGCTTCCCGGGCTTTAGGACCACCGGCTCAGCTTGGGCCAGTGTATGAACCGTCAAGCATAACCCGGAGCCCTTAAGGCGGGTCATACCGCGGGGTTATATCCCCAACATGATCCGACCTGGATAAGCATGGCCATGCAATGAGGATTATGAGATAATCCGAATGTTGGTCGGATTCACCGAAACGAGAAAGAGGTCGTGCTACAACAAGGGTGATCATATCGCCTTGTGCACGACAACATATATCGTGTGGCAAAGGGAATAGAAGTGTGAAGTATAGGTTTGCCTAACCAGCTTCATCAGACACTTGGAGTCAGCATGTTTTGCTAGAGGCCGCTACTGACTGGTCAAAGTCGGATGTGATCTGACTCGCGACCAGGTGAACGAGAACCTAAGGGGTCGCGCGCTTAAGGGAAGGAACACGTGGGCTTTAGGATCCGTGCGAGGCCCAAGAGTTGAGCCCGCGCCGGATGCCTATATATAGTGGAGGTGCGGCACACCCATCCGGTTGATCGCTTCAGCACCGTCATTAGGGCTTTGCATGAGTTTCAACTAGCCACCTGAACTCGCCGCTGCCGACCGTGTGAACACACCTAGCAGTTCACCGCACGGGTGTTCCTCTTGCACGTGCAGATACCGTTAGAGGCGATGCACTTGCGCCGCTCCGGCGAACCTGTACATGGGATCCATCGACCGGCTATTCGAGGGAGATCGGGACGGCTCCTCGAGGGAGATCGGACGAGGAGGAGACGGACGACACAAACGCGCTGCCCCAGCTCTACTTCCGCTCCACGGCACTGCGCGTCTAGTGGTAACAGTCTGTGATCCATCTCCGTAGCATGTTCTTGGTTGTTCTGCGCATAGGAAATTTTTATTCACATGCGATGCTCCTACGGTAGAACCCAATAGTGGTATCAGAACCTCTGTTATAGGATTTGGATTCAAATCGGATGCATATTTGATATGCAGAGGCGGTGGATCCATCGTCATTCATGAGATCGACTATGTGCACGGTTGATGAGATCAACTGCATATCGGGGTCGTTGAGGCTATGCTTTCTGTCAATCGGAATCGCTGAGGTCATGACACAACCTACCCCTACCGGTCGGTATCTGTCATCGGGGTTAACCATGAAACGTAAATCCGAATTGTCTTCGCGATGATCGATGAGGTCAGATCAGAAAATTTGGCGTGATCGGAGTGCAGATGCGATCTGCGATTTTCAAAGATCACCGTGTGCTTAGCGCCTTGTATTTCGTACATGACCACACAAACCGGTAGAATGAGATTATATGAATAAGTTTGTTTTGCATGTTTGATGTGAATAGTATGGCTCATATGTATGTGATGCATGTGTGTAATTTATCATGCCCTATGTGTCATGATTGTCAGCCGACAGGAGCCAAAGTGTTGTCATTACATTGTATAACGACCTGCGTGTTGACTTCTGATTCTCTGTAAATTCATTACTAGTTGTAGTAGTTGGAGGACATTGATCAAGTTCGAGGTTTTGGCGTCCTGGCATGATGGACAAGATGGATTTCCGCCTTGGTCATCGGAGTAGGAGTCAGCCATGGAAGGACACCCATGAAGGAGCCATACTATTTCACATATTTATGTTTATATGTGATTGATATTGCTTCTTGTTTCTATGCATGTTATAATGGTAGAAAGATCCCTCATTAATATCAAGTATATTGCCATTCCGGATGTTGCACCTTCGTACGTCAAGTACGTCTAGTAGTGGGCTCATAAAATTGAGGTGCTACTAGGTGTCCTTGAACTGGAGGGTTCGTGTCGAACACGAACATGCACTGCATCGGGTTAACTTGACGAGGCTATCAAAATGGTTTTGGGCCTTGTAGCAGAGAAGGTTGGGAGCCGGGATATGAGATACCTACCCAACCGACAGGAGTCGTATAGAGATACGATTATCAAGGAGTTGCTTACCGAATAGGCAAGTTGGCTAGCAGTGATACTAAAGCTCACTAGTCACTCGCGCTAGCCGGGTCCTGAATCACTGGGAGTTTGTGGAGGGATGCCGACTTCAGTGGGAGTAGTTCTGTTTAAGGCTTGAATTACTCTACATAAACACATTGCTTAGTGATAGCATATTTTCTGTTGTACATCAATGGCACCACCTGCTCAACTCAACTTTGCATTGAAATCAATTCTGGAAAAGGATAAACTGAATGGAACAAACTTTACCACTTGGTATAGAAATCTGAGAATTGTTCTCAAGCACGACAAAAAGGAACATGTTGTTGGGGAATGTTGCATGGGAATCAAAAAGTTTCCTATGCACACGCAAGATCTATCCATGGTGATGAGCATCTACGAGAGGGAGAGTGGATCTACATACCCTTGTAGATTGCTAAGCGGGAAGCATTAAGAAACGCGGTTGGTGTAGTCGAATGTCTTCACGATCCAAATTGCCGAGCATCCTGCAATCTCATCACGATCCATCCCGTGATCCAATCACGATCCATCCTGTGAACTCATCACGATCCGTCCCGCGATCTCATCATGATCCGTCTCGTGATCTTCATCATGGTCCTTCTGGTGTAGCGCCAAACGGACGGCACCTCCGCGTTCAGCACACATATAGCTCGATGACGATCTCTGCCTTCTTGATCCAGCAAGAGGGAGCAGAGAGGTAAATGAGTTCTCCGGCAGCGCGACGACGTTGCGGCAATGGTGCTGGAGCTATTCCAGCAGGGCTTCGCCTAAGCAGCACTGAAAACCGATCTAGAGGAGAAACTGCGATTTAGAGGAGAGGTAGCACGTGGCTATTAGGGTTAGCTTTTTCCTCTAAATCCTCTAGTATATATAGGAGGGAGGGAGGGGAGGAGGCAGCCTCAAACCCTCAAGGTTTGGTCAAAATTGGAGGTGGAGGAGTCCTACTCCAATCCTATTAGGAGTTGGATTCCTCCTTTCCACTTGGAAACTCTTTCCACCTCTCCACCTTTAGATATTTTTCCTTCTCAAATCACTCCAGCCACATGGGCCCTTAGAGGAGGCTTCGGCCAGCCCACCAGGGGATGGTTTACCTCCTCCCACAGCCCATGTAGCCTCTTGGGTCGAAATACCTCTCCTGATGGTCCCCCGGTACACTACCGGCACTCCCGGTACACTACCGATGAGCCTGAAACTTTTCCGGCGACCAAAACATGACTTCTTATATATCAATATTTACCTCCGGACCATTCCGGAGCTCCTCCTGACATCCGGTATCTCATCCGGGACTCTGAAAAACCTTCGGTCACCACCATACATAAATCTATACCACCGAAACATCACTGAATCTTAAGTGTGGAGACCCTGCGGGTTCGAGAACTATGTATGACTGAGACACCTCTACGGTCAGTAACCAATAGTGGGACCTGGATGCCCATATTTGTTCCTACATATTCTATGAAGATCTTTATCGGTCGAACCTCTATGTCAAGGATTCAGTTAATCCCGTATGATGTTCCCTTTGTTCTTTTGTATGTTACTTGCCCGAGATTCGATCGTCCATATCTCCATACCTAGTTCAACCTCGTTACCGGCAAGTCCGTTTACTCATTTCGTAATACAAGATCCCATGACTAACACTTAGTCACATTGCTTGCAAGGCTTATTGTGATGTTGTATTAATGAGTGGGCCCTGAGATACCGCTCGTCACACGGAGTAGCAAATCCCAGTCTTGATCCATGCCAACCCAACAGACACCCTCGGAGATACCTGTAGAGCACCTTTATAGTCACCCAGTTACGTTGCGACGTTTTATACACACAAGGTACTCCTCTGGTGTCAGTGAGTTGCATGATCTCATGGTCATAGGAACAAATACTTGACATGCAGAAAACAGTGGCAATAAACTGATACGATCATATGCTATGTTTGTTGTTTGGGTCTTGTCCATCACATCATTATCCTAATGACGTGATCCTTTTATCAAATGACATCTCATGTCCATGACTAGGAAACCATAGCCATCTTTGATTAACGAGCTAGTCTATTAGAGGCATACTAGGGACATGGTGTTGTCTATGTATCCACACATGTATCTGAGTTTCCGATCAACACAATTATAGCATGGATAATAAACGATTATCATGAACAAGGAAATATGATAATAACCAATTTATTATTGCCTCTAGGGCATATTTCCAACACATGTTCTAGAGGATCCACTTCCAGAGGAACCTGCTGAGAATGCTAATGCCACAACCAAGAATGCCCACCAGAAACTCATTGATGAATCAAACAAGATCAGCTGCCTCATGCTGGCTTGTATGGAGCCTGATTTGCAATAGCATTTCGAAAACATTCAGGCTTTCGATACATTCGAGAGTTTGAAGAGCATGTTTCAGGTATAGTCTAGGACCGAAAGGTTCAACGTTTGGCAGTCCTTGACGGATTGTAAGTTGAAGGAGGGTGATCCACTAAGCCCGCATGTGATCAAGATGATCAGATACATGCAAGCTTTGGATCGGTTAGGCTTCCCACTTGAGGAAGAGCTGTCCATGGATGCAATTTTGGGTTCTCTTCCACCTAGCTATGGGACATTCGTCTCGAACTATCATATGCACGTCATGGATAAGAAGCTCACTGAATTACATGGGATGCTCAAGGTGGCAGAGCAAGATATTAAGAAAGGCACGCATCAAGTGTTGATGGTGCAGAACTCGGCTAAGTTCAAGAAGAGTTGGTCCAAGAAAAAGGGTAAGGCAAAGGGCACGGAGAAGGCTGTCTCCGCCACTGTGCCAAAGTCCGGACCGAACTCAAAGATCATTTTCTTTCACTGCAAGGAAGCTGGTCACTGGAAGAGGAACTGTAGCAAGTGGCTTGCCGAGCATGGCAAGAAAGCCGGAGATGCTTCTTCAGGCAGAGGTACACTTGTTACATATGTTATAGACATTTACCTTGTTGACATTCCTAGTAGCTCTTGGGTATTTGATACCGGATCGGTTGTTCATATTTGCAAATCGATGCAGGGGCTGGTAAGAACTAGGCGTGTGGCACAAGGGGAGATTGACATCAGGGTCAGCAATAAAGCAAGAGTTCCCGCGTTTGAGGTCGGCACGATGCAGCTCAAGCTTCCTTCTCGATTTATTTTGGAATTGAATAATTGTTATTACATTCCCGCACTTAGTCGGAACATTATTTCTGCCTCATGTTTGATGAGTCAAGGTTATGAATTCAATATAAAGGACAATGGTTGTTCATTTTATTTGAATGGAATGTTCCATGGCTATGCACCCATAATAGATGGGCTATTTATTTTAAATCTAGAAACGGAACCAGTCTATAACGTGAATGTCAATAGGAATAAGCCTAATGAGATAAATCCGACATACTTCTAGCATTGCCGGCTTGGACACATTAGTCTGAAACGCATGAAGAAGCTCCATGATGATGGACTCCTAACTTCGTCCAACTTCAGGTCATTCAAGACATGTGAATCATGCTTGCTAGGAAAGATGACTAAGTCTCCTTTTGCGAAGAGTTGCGAGAGGGCGTCCGAGCTGTTGGAGCTTATACATAGTGATGTGTGTGGTCCAATGAGCACAACGTCCAGAGGTGGCTATCAGTACTTCGTGACTTTTACCGACGACTTGAGTAGATATGGATATATCTATTTGGTGAGGCACAAGTCGGAAACTTTTGAAAAGTTCAAAGCGTTTCAAAATGAGGTTGAAAATCAGCTCGGCAAGACAAGAAAACTTGTACGATCAGATCGTGGAGGTGAGTACATGAGCTAGGAGTTTGATAATGATCTGAAAAGCCGAGGTACAGTACCTCAGCTCACACCTCCGGGTATGCCATAGAGAAACGGTGTGTCAGAACGGAGAAATCGAACCTTGTTGGACATGGTTCGATCAATTATGAGCAAATCGGATTTACCCTTATCATTCTGGGGATACGCTCTAGAAACTGTAGCTTTCACACTTAATAGGGTACCATCTAAATCCGTAGACAAGACACCTGATACATCTCCAACGTATCTATAATTTTTTATTGTTCCATGTTGTTATATTATCAAGCTTGGATGTTTTATAATCATTTTATAGTCATTTTATATAATTTTTTGGTACTAACCTATTGACATAGTGCCAAGTGCCAGTTGCTATTTTTTCCATGTTTTTTACATCATAGAAAATCAATACCAGACAAAGTCCAAATGCCACGAAACTTCACGATGATTTTTTATGGGCCATAAGGAACACAACGGGCCCTGGCTGTGCCTGGGGGGTGCCCCGAGGGCGGCACAACCCACCAGGGCAGGCTGGGAGGCCCAAGCGTGCCCTGGTGGGTTGTGCCCACCTTGGGTACCCCCCGGACCGCCTCTTTTTTCTATAAATACCCCAATATTCCAAAAACCCTAGGGCAACAGACGAAATATTCATCTAGCCGCCGCAGAGTCCAGAACCACCAGATCCAATCTAGACACCATCTCGGATGGGGTTCACCACCTCCATTGGTGCCTCTCCAATGATGCATGAGTAGTTCTTTGTAGACCTTCGGGTCCGTAGTTAGTAGCTAGATGTCTTTCTCTCTCTCGCTGAATTCTCAATACAATGGTCTCTTGGAGATCCATATGATGTAACTCTTTTGCAGTGTGTTTGTTGGGATCGATGAACTTTGAGTTTATGATCAGATCTATCTTTTTATATCCATGAAAGTTATTTGAGTTTCTTTAATCTCTTATATGCATGATTTCTTATAGCCTCGTATTTCTTCGTCGATATTTGGGTTTTGTTTGGCCAACTTGATCTATTTATCTTGCAATGGGAAGAGGTGCTTTGTAGTGGGTTCGATCTTACGGTGGTTGATCCCAGTGACAGAAAGGGAAACGACACGTATGTATCGTTTCTACTAAGGATAAAACAATGGGGTCTATCTCTACATAGATAGATCTTGTCTACATCATGTCATCGTTCTTATTACATTACTCCGTTTCTCCATGAACTTAATACACTAGATGCATGCTGGATAGCGGTCGATGTGTGGAGTAATAGTAGTATATGCAGGCAAGAGTCGGTCTACTAATCTTGGACGTGATGCCTATGTAATTATCATTTCCTGGATATCGTCATGAGTATTTGAAGTTCTATGAATTGCCCAACAGTAATTTTTTCACCCATCGTTTGCTATTTTTCTCGAGAGAAGCCACTAGTGAAACCTACAACCCCCGAGTATCTTTCTCATATTATTTTCCTTTGCGATCTACTTTTATCTTGCATTTATTTTCAGGTCTATATTTCCAAAAAACAAAAAATACCTTTCTACACCTTATTTTATTTGGCGTTCGATCTATCAATATTTACAACTTTCTCCCATCCACGTGCCTTTTTGTCACCGTTACCCGAAAGGGATTGACAACCCCTTTAACAACATCGGGTTGCAAGTATTTGTTATTTGTGTGCAAGGGCTGTTTATGTTGTGTTACTGTCACGCCCAAGATGCGATCATATCCTTATTTCTGCACGAGGGCCTTGACAGGGATAGAAGCGCATCTCGTCGTGTTGCAAGAATGAACATCATTACAAGTACATGTACATAAGAGATGAGTATATGGAATTGGCTTACACTCGCCACAAGCTACATCAAGATCACATCAACACAACAACATACTCAAACATCATACATAAGAGCAGGGTCCGACTCCGGACGAAAAGAAACGACAAAATGACATACATCCCAGCTATCCCAGGCTGCCGCTTGGAACCCATACTAGATTGATGAAGAAGCAGAAGACAACTCCAAATCAAACAAGCATCACTCTCACATGAAAGCACCGCATTACCTGTACCTGCAACTATTGCTGTAGTAATCTGTGAGTCACAGGGGACTCAGCAATCTCTTTCCAAGGGTATCAAGACAATTAAAGCTTAATGGGTGAGGTATGATTAAGTGGTGAGGCTGCAGCAAGCGACTAAGCATTTATCTGAGTGGCTAACTTACGAATACAAAAAGTAAAGTTTGGTGGTCTACGCATAATGGACGTGAACTAGTAATGATCACTAACTGATCCTGAATACCTACTTACATCAAACATAACCCCACTGTTTTCTCTCTCAGATAAGAACTCACGAGAAGAGACAATCACGGTTACGCACAAAGTTGGTGTATTTTATTTGAGATTACTGAAAGTTTTCTATGACCGGGTGTTAAACAAAGTATCCAAGTTTGCCACATAACCGCGGGCACAGCTTTCCGAAGGATTTAACCCTGCAGGGGTGCTCCAACTCATCCATCACAAATTAACCACACGCAGAGGGAATAACCTCGACTACGGATCTCGTGGTCTTCGTAGGCAATTCCATAGGAAATCCGCCACCTCGAGATTGCCCGAAGAAAAACCGGAATTCCTCACTCAAGACGTTCGAGAAAGGTAAAACAAATCCAGCAACGCCGCCCGACGTGTCGATGAACCCGATAAGAGCAATGTATCTCGTTCTCAGGACACGACCGGATGGGTCTAGCTACAGGGAAAACCAATCCCCGAGTTTCCTCGAGGCGGCCCCGCAGGCAGCCTGTTTTGGACCAACACTTATGAGGAGCACTGGCCCGGGTTGTTGATTAAGATCCTCGGGTTAATTACTCCCTATGTAGGTTTATTAGTTATTACGCAAATGTGGTAGCAATGTTGCACCTTGCCAGACAAGCTTTATCGTAAAAAGAAAATCAAGGGGGTCCCCATAACAACCCCGAGCATGTTAGGAGCGCTCAATTGTGGAACATAACATCGGTTCACCAGTAACTAGGGCGGGAAGAGTGGAACAAAACACCGAGCAAAAGGCCAAGCCTTTCACCTTTTACCAAGAATATATGTGCATTAAATTTAATAGCATTAATATTGTGATAACAAAAGAATGTCCATGTTATCACATGGAAGCAATTACACCTGCAGCTAGAAACAAGAAGGGCTGAGCAAGCGGTAACATAGCCAAACAAAGTTTGCTAGGAAGGTGTAGTGTTAGAGGCTTTCATGGCAATGTTGGGAGGCTTGACAAACAAGTGGTAGGTAACGAGACATAACGATGGAAGCGAGACAACTAGCATAGAAATGATAGTAGTCGTATCCAAGGAAATGTGTCATCTTGCCTGAGATCCCGCTTGGAAGAAGAACGAGTCCATGAAGAAGACAAGCCAACGTAGTCGAACGAATCCTCACACTCCGAACGCTTTCGGAACTCTATCGAGAAGAAGCAATCTGGAACAAACAATCAACACACAATACACCACAACATATGCATGACATGATGAGCAAACCAATATGATGCATGTCCGGTTTAAATATGCAAGGCATGGCATGGCAAGAACAACAAACAACTACTACACATTAAGTGAAGTTCAATAAGCAACGAGTTGCATATTGACGAAACTCCATGTTCGATTATTTAGTTCACTCCCGTTCAGGTACACGACAGTATTAAATCTTATTACACATGGCAAGAGGTGAAGCATAAGTAAACTATCTCTCTAGGCATCTTAAATGAGGCCGGAAACAACTTATAGCATTTCCGAAATGACCCCATATGTTAATTTCGAAATTGGTCCAGATCTGAACCAACCATATTTTATATTTGTAAAAAACATAATAAAGCATACCATGTAATTCTAGTCGTTATTCTAGTCGATTTACATATATATAACATCTCAAACGGAGCTACAGTCTAAAAGATATGAACAGCACAAGATGGATATGTCATGAATGCAAAACGCATGAAAATGACAACCACAAACGTTTCAAGTCATGGATTCAGAAATATGTTATGATACTACATGAAATTCTAAGCAAATTTCATATATGGCATGTCCAAAACGGAGCTACGGTTCAACCACAACTACCAACACAAGGTTTAGAGCAAATCTGCCCAAAACAGCAACATAGCATATTGCACGCATGAAAACAACAAGTTACAAGATCCTAAAATGCACAAACTAAGCATGGGGTAGTATCATATAACACACACTTCATTTCATATTCACATATCATACTCAAAAGAGACATGGATCACATGGTAGGAAGCTCACAACATGGCATATTGAACTAAGCAGTTTTCAGACTTAGTGAAAATAACCCAGTTTTTGACAGTGCGGTTATTATCATGAAGGCATATCGACAGAAGTAAAACTATAAGCTAAAGTGGATATTATGGCATGAAAATTAACAGCATGATAGTAGACATTATAATATACAAATAACTCCACTACACCAACCAGAAAAGGGTTCTAGATCACTAGCAAAACACATGGCAAGACAGCAACAAAATGTTACAGATTCTAGACTTAGAAATATTAGACATCTCAAAACCGCAACATTGGTTAAGCATGTACTCATGAAGAAATCTACAGCTAAACACAATATTCATGGCATGGTAAACCTATCAACAACAAGTATACATGACATACTACACACACTCCAAAGACTCAACTATAAGGAGGCATGGATTACTTAAAACGAGTACCGTAAAATGGAACTTAGTGTTAGCATATTACAGTTTTAACGTGATAGAAACTTGAGAGCAAGATACGAACATGATAATGACTCCGAATTAGCAACCAAAGGCATGGCATCAAGGTAGAGATCACATAGAGAAATTCTCATGAAGCATCGCATGCAACGAAGCTATGGTTTAGAAGCAATCATCCACACAACATTGAATAGAATAACAGATTTGGAACCTACGATGCAATGCACTTTTATAATACTGTAGCGACCCGACCTGAAAGGTCGAATCTCCGGTGTTTCTGTACCATCCCAAGATCATGCTGGTACACACACGGTACATCAATGTATATATCAAAGTGAAATCACACAGCTTTAATAATCGAAAAATCTCATATCGAGTCCTTTATTACAATAAGAATTACAATAAAGTGGCTGAAGGCCAACTCATGAGAATAACTAATCTTGTGGAAGCTTCAAAGGTTGTTGAGCCCATCTGACTCCAAGGGCATCTCACCGAGCGTAGAGCGTATCCTCACTCCTGGTCGGAAAAGTACTCTGCAACATGATACGTTGCAGCCGTGTAGGTCAGCATATTGAATATGCCGGCAATGTCACAAAAGAGGGGGTAAAGTACTCATCTAGTCTATATGCATATATGGCAGGTGGGGTAGTAAGTTTTTGCATAAGGCCAATTTTTTTCCTACAACAAGAGAGGGCAAAAGCATAATTACTACAATGTTGGTTGATTAATGAGATGGTTCCACCAACCAATTCTCATACCCAAGTTGACATTAATACCCACATCAATGTAATTAATTGTGTTGAGAGTTCCAGTTGGCTCAAACTGTCCATGACCATGGACACGGCTAATCGATTAGGTTTGGGTACTCTGCAGAGTTCTGCACACGTTCCCCACAAGATTTGATCGCCTCCGCTGGATTTCTCGCACTTCAGGGTGTTTGAGAAACGGATGACCAAAACATGGTCTTCTAAAGAGTTTCCCCGAGACTCTGTCGGTGCCCATCCTTTCCTACTGTTGTTCTACATCTCGTAGCACCGCCTGTCCAGGGTCACCACGATATCCAACCAAGCCAGAGCCCATAATGGCTTGTGGCTGTGCAGGTCAGCCTTGGGTCTTGAAGCATCCATCCATCTCTTTGTGCCTGGGTGGACCTTTCTCCAGGGCGCCGTTCATCCATCGTCTGCCCAGAGGTAAGTTTAAAACTCAGAGTCTTGAAGTCTTGATCATAATGCAGGTCTTGAAAATTATTAACTCACAACTCTCATGAATCACACAACCCACCCTGTCTACTAATAGCATAGCAAAATTTAAATCAACGTTTCCCGGGGCCATTGTGTCAAGGGTTGAGGGGTTCCTACCACATGGTACTACATCAAGTAACCAAGTTTCCAAATTACCTACTTTGCATGCAATTGGGGAGATGGTAGAACTAATGCAATAAAAACATAGGTATAGTCAAAGTGACTTGCCTTGTTGACGATCCTCATATTCACGTGACTCTAGATAACATGCTTCGCACTCCGGATGATCTAACGAATCAAACAAAACACACAATAAGCATAAACACAAATACAATTCATACAATCAGCAAGGTAAACAAATACTTCAACAAACAATAGCACAATCAAAAGGAATAATCACTCAAAGTACAAGACTCTAAAATTTTTGGTGTCAAAATCTTTACTAAGACATAACAAGTCAAATATTTGTTTTAAACAACTAGGCATTTAGATAAGAGAAAAGCAAATATAAAATTTTATTAGAAAACAGAAAGTATTTCATTATAAAAATTTTGTGCAAAAGAGTTACTACAAAACTTTTTTTTCTAAGCAATACGAAAGGTGAAAATAAGATGAACCTATTCAAACTAGAACACAAACAAATTAAAAAAATATTTTTATTAACAGAAAAAAATAATACACCTGATGTTGAAACAACAGAACCTAATGAAATCTAACAGCAAAAGTTAAACTAACTTAGATTCAAACTAAACAAAAATCAATTTAACTAAAATCTATTAAGAACTAAACAGATTCTGTTTTTGTTAAGAATATTAACCAAATTTATCCTAAAAATTCTCAAACTTTGTAGGATGATAGGTCTAACTAATACAAAACGGTGGCAAAAAGATTCACTCAAAAATATATTTTTAAACTCTAGTTATGCAGATTTTACTAATTTAAGAAAATTTGGTTAGATTCAAATTTAGAAGTTCAAATTTGAAATCTAAGTATACATACATAAACTACAACAAATTTGTGACATGCTGCAAAAAGAATCAATCAAAAACTCTAAATATTTTAAAAGATATAATAAAAACAAGAACAGAATACATTCTATTTTCTAAAACAGAAAAGAAAAGAAAAAAACTGATCGAACGGACAGGGTCTACGTGGCATACTGTGATTGGTTGAGAGAGTGTGCGTGCAGGAGCTAGCGAGCAGATGACCGAAACTTAACACGTACCGATTCGTTTTATAAAACTTCTAATCTAGTGCGTTGGATCTAGATCGAACGGATGCGGGTGGAGATGGCGGCTTACAAAGGAGGGGTCGGGGTTCTTGCGAGGTTTGTCGGCAGCCGGAGGTCGTAGGTGGTCGAAGACGATGGTGTAGTGGTCGGGGGCGGCGTCTGAAGTGCACAGGCGACGGCGGCGAAGCTCCGGCGTCGATTGGTGGCGTCGAACGGGGCTAGGGACGACGGAGGCGATGACCTCGTGCTCGGGGAGATTCGGGTGGAGGTAGAACTCCGGTGAGGTGGCGTGGTGGCGTTCTGGCGAGGGTAGAGGGGGTTTCGGGGTGGAACAGAGAGCGGAGGGACGGGGGGGTTCTTATAGAGGTGGTGCGGTGGTCGGGGAGGGAGAGAGGAGCGAGATTTGTGGGGAGGGATCGCCGGCAACGTCGGAGGCACGGTGAAGGAGACGAGCGCGCTATCGCCGCGGTTGGACGGTGGGTCCCGCGCATCAGATAGGTTGGGACGCGGTGTCTGCGCGTCGGTGGCCGACCCAGATTGATTTCGGGTCTTAAAGGCTGTGGGCCGGCCCGTTTCTGTTTAATTCGTTTCCTTATTTATTTACAGAGTGTTTAAAACATCTTTAATGCATTCAAATCATTTCCAAACATAGGAAATATATATATCAAAATGATCAGGGGATTAAATGCTATTCAATGAACATTTTTCCTCTGTCATATTGAATATCTTTTTAAAATTTATTTTCACAAAAATGCCTAATTGATTTTAAATCCTTTTGATATAAACTTTCAAATAACCCCCTTGTTTTATTGCTCAAATATTTCACCAAGATGCCCCTGGTGTGGAGTGTCATGTTACTCCCCTCTTTCTTTGAACATTTCCAAAGGTTTTCAAATAGGTGAAACAAATACATGGAAAATATGAAATAGCCTTTCAGAAATTCAAAGGAAGCACTTCAATCATTCATTTCATTCAAACAAAGTGATGATGAGGCATAGCTATATTTCATAACATTCCAAAATGAAACTTGGGATGTTACAAACCTACCCACCTTAAGATGAATCTCACCCTCGAGATTCGGGTTGGCTAGAAAATAGGTGCGGGTGGTCTCTACAAAGATCTTCTTCGCGTTCCCAGGTGGCTTCTTCCTCGGTGTGGTGACTCCACAGAACCTTATAGAACTTGATGGTCTTGCTTCGGGTAACTCTGTTGGTAGTCTCGAGGATTCTGATAGGCTTCTCCTTGTAGGTCAGGTCATCGTCAAGTTGTATGGCCTCTAGGGGCATTGTGTCTCTCCAAGGAATATCAGCGATCTCAGCATGGCATTTCTTCAGCTGGGAAACATGGAAAACATCATGAACTCCGGACCGTCCTTCTGACAATTCCAGCTTGTATGCAACTTCGCCTCTACGTTCAAGAATTTTGTAGGGGGCTATGAATCTGGGTGCTAACTTTCCTTTAACACCAAACCTCTTGATTCCTCAAAGTGGGGACACACGAAGATATGCTCGATCTCCCACTTCATATGTCACCTCCTTGCGTTTGTTATCAGCATAGCTCTTCTGCCTGGATTGAGCTATCTTGAGTCGGTCTCGAGTCAATTTGATCTTTTCTTCAGAATCTTAGATAAGATCGGGACCAAAGAGTTTTCGGTCTCCAACACCATCCCACATCAATGGTGTTCTGCACCTCTTTCCGTATAAAGCTTCAAAAGGGGCCATCTTCAGACTAGTCTGACAACTGTTGTTGAATGAGAACTCTGCGTAAGGTAAGTTGTCATCCCAACTAGACCCATAGTCTAGCGCACAAGCTCTCAACATGTCCTCCAGAATCTGGTTGACTCTCTTAGTCTGGCCATCGGTCTGCGGATGAAAGGCTGTACTGAACTCCAGCCTTGGACCCAAAGTTTCATGTAGGTGATGCCAAAACTGTGAGGTAAATTGTGTTCCTCTATCTGACACGATACTCCTCAGAACTCCATGCAGACATACGATCCTGGTCATACATATCTTGGCTAACTTAGCACTGATATAGGTGGTCTTCACTGGAATGAAATGAGCCACCTTGGTCAAGCGATCGACCACTACCCAGATGGAATCATAACCTGAACGGGTCCTAGGTAATCCTGTGATGAAGTCCATACCAAGCTTATCCCATTTCCACTCGGGTATCAGCAAAGGTTGGAGTAACCCTGCTGGTTTCTGATGTTCCGCCTTTACTCGCTGACAAACATCCCATACCGCAACATGTTCGGCAATATCCTTCTTCATACCTGTCCACCAGTAACTTTCCTTGAAATCCAGGTACATCTTGGTGTTTCCTGGGTGTATTGAGTATGGTGAATCGTGGGCTTCTTGAAGTATCAACTTCCTAAGCTCTGGGTCATTGGGCACATAGATTCGGTTCTCAAACCATAGAGTACCTTGTTCATCTTCACGAAAGTCTTTAGCCTTTCCTTCCTTCATTCTCTGCTTTATCTCAGCTATCTCCTTGTCCGATTTCTAGGCTTCACGAATTCTTTTGGTCAAGCTGGACTGAATCTCTAGTGTGTCAACATATCCTTTTGGAACTATCTCTAACCGAAGCTCTCTGAGATCATCGGTTAACTCCTGGGGTAATCCTCCGGCTATGAGTGTGTTCACATAACTCTTCCGACTCAAAGCATCTGCCACAACATTTGCCTTTCCTGGATGGTAATGCAGTCTCATGTCATAGTCCTTGATTAACTCTAACCATCTCCTCTGTCAGAGGTTCAACTCCTTCTGTGTGAAGATATACTTCAAGCTTTTATGATCAGTGTAAACATCACAACTATTTCCGATAAGGAAATGTCTCCAGGTCTTGATTGCGTGCACTATGGCTGCTAGTTCCAAATCATGGGTGGCATAATTCAACTCATGGAGTCGTAGCTGTCTAGATGCATAGGCTACAACTTTTCCCTCCTGCATGAGTACTCCTCCAAGTCCTTGACGTGATGCATCACAATAAACCTGGAAATCCTTCCGAATGTTTGGCAATATCAACACTGGGGCTATGACCAAACGTTTCTTCAACTCCTGGAAACTGGCCTCACATTCCTTAGTCCAGATATACTTAGACTCTTTCTTCAAAACCTCTGTCATGGGCTTGGCAATCTTTGAGAAATTCTCAATGAACCTCCAGTAATATCCGGCAAGTCCGAGTAAACTGTGGATCTCCTTAACTGAGGTGGGTGACTTCCACTCAGTGACTGCTTCAACCTTAGCAGGGTCTACTGCTATTCCTTCTCCGGAAATAATGTGTCCAAGGAATCCGACTTCCATCAGCCAAAATTCACATTTACTAAACTTGGCATATAACTGATGCTCTCTAAGCTTCTCCAGAACTAAACGCAAGTGTTCCTTGTGTTCTTCCTCGCTCTTGGAGAATATCAAAATGTCATCGATGAACACCACGACAAACTTGTCCAAATATTCCATAAACACTTTGTTCATCATATTCATGAAGTAGGCAGGAGCATTAGTCAAACCAAAAAGACATGACTGTATACTCATATAAGCCATACCTTGTGGTGAAGGCTGTTTTGGGTATATCCTGTTCATGAATCTTCAGTTGGTGATACCCTGATCGAAGATCGATCTTGGAGAATACTTTGGCGCCTACTAGCTGATCAAACAGGTCATTAATCATCGGCAAAGGGTACTTATTGTTGATAGTTACCTCGTTCAATGCACGATAATCGACCACCATCCTCAAGGTTTTATCTTTCTTCTCCACCAAAAGAACTGGGGCTCCGCAAGGTGAAGAACTTGGGCGAATATATCCCTTATCCAATAACTCCTTAATCTGCTTCTTGATTTCTACTAAATCATTTGCGGGCATCCGATAGGGTCTGTTGGAAATTGGGGCGGTTCCTGGTAGTAGCTCTATCAGAAACTCAATCTCTCTATCTTGTGGCATGCCTGGTAATTTCTCCGGGAATACATCTGGAAAGTCTTGTACAACCGGCACTTCCTCCTGAACAACTCCTGTGAGGGAATTTAACCGAGCACTCATCTGTGTGCGTCGGGATACATACTTAATCCTCTTGTTCTCCGGAGTGGTGAGTGAAATAGACTTGCTGGGGCAATCTAGGTTTCCTTCATACTTGGTCATCCAATCCATGCCTAGGATTACATCCAATCGCTGGGATTCTAAGACGATGAGGTCGGTAGGAAAAACATGGTTTCCTATGTGGAGTTTCAAGGCGTGGCATCCTATCCCTGCCATCATCATACCTCCTAGGGAATTGACCTTAATGGGCTGACTAAGGGTTCTGGTGGGTAAACCATACTTTTCCACAACTACCCTTGATATGAATGAATGAGTTGCACCAGAATCAAAAAGTACCATAACTGGACGTGAATGCAATAAAAACTTACCAACCACAGTCTTGGGCTGATCATAGACTTCTTCCACATCAAGGTGGCTCGCCTGAGCATGACGAAAAGGAGTTGGTTTCTTAGCCGCGGAGTTGCCGTTGTTGTTGCTGTTTCCATTTCCTTGCTTGTTCTGAGGGCATTCAGTGGCATAGTGCCCTGTCTTCTGGCACTTGAAACAGGTGATATGGTTCAGATCCTTCTGAGCTGGAGCAGAACGGTGTTGGTTGCCATTTCCACTTCCATTACCATTCTTGAAGTTGCCATTGTTGGGACGATTATTCCCATTTCCTCCATGGCTATGGCCTCCATGGTTGTGCACGGGATGACTGTGTCCTCCATGCTTACCGGTCCCTGATCCGGTATTTCCTGAGTACGAGGAGTAGCAGGGCTTTTGTTAAGCTCCAGAGTGAGACTTCCCAAGTCCATACTTCCTCTTGCGGGTCTCGATTTGTTGCTGCTTCCCCTCCAAGATGAGGGCCTTGTCTACCAACTCCTGGTAGTTGCTGAAAGTAGCCACCATCAGTTGCACGCTCAACTCATCATTGAGTCCTTCCAAGAACTTCTCCTGTTTGGCTGCATCGTCAGCCACATCTCCTGGTGCATAACGAGCCAACGTGCTGAAATCATCCACATACTGGGCCACGGAACGGTTCCCCTGGCGTAAGTTGCGAAACTCATGCTTCTTCAGACTCATGGCTCCAGCTGAGAGATGAGCAGTGCGGAAAGCTAGCTTGAACTGCTCCCAAGTCACACCAGCAATGGGGTACGTGGTGGTGTAGTTCTCCCACCATGAAGCTGCTAGTCCCTCCAGTTGATGGACAGCAAAGCGCACCTTTTCAGCCTCAGTGCATCCCGCGGTGGTGAGTTCCCTCTCCATCTTGCGGAGCCAATCATCTGCCACAATGGACTTAGTGCTGTTGGAGAAAGTTGGTGGATTCAGCCTCAGAAAATGGGTGAGGTTGTCGCCTTGAGGTGGAGGGTGGTTGTTGTGGTTGTTGGTCTGATTCTAAATCAACAGCTGCATCAGGGCATTCTACTGCTAGAGAAGTTGTGTGAGTTCCGACGGGAAAGTGAAGTCGGGCTCACGTCGTGGAGGCATCTTGCTGTTTTTAGAGGGGTGAGAATTAGAATAGAACAAGGACCTAAAAGGAAATTCACTACCCATATGCAATGCAACAAACATATCACACCAAACACTCATTCATTTATTCAACTCAAGGTTCAAACATCGAGATACAAATCTCCAAATCAAACTAAGCATCGACCTACGCTTAAACGATGAAAATAAAGATACATGGGGGCATAACTAAATTTCTCCTCAAAAGTACATGGTGAAGTGACCTCCTCCGATGACGCTCTCCTCATAGTCATCATCGTTGCTGATCAAGGGAGCCATGTCTCCTTCTGGATGAAGATTTTCACCCATGTCCATCTGTTCCTCCAGAGTTGCAATGCGAGTGTTCAGCTTATCGATCCTCTCTAAGAGATCCTTCACTTCATACTCATGCTCATACTTGGCTTCCCGTAGGTCAGCTTCGAGGTCAATCTCGCGGTTCATCAGCCTCTTGATCATCTTCGTGTCGGCACGTAACCGAAGCTCCAAGGTCTTGATGTGCGTCTCCAAAGTCTGGATATAGGAAATGGTGGTGTCTTCAATGGGAGTGGTTATGATATTTCCATTGGCATCCCTGCGACAAACCACACTGAGTCCTGATGAAATGGGTCCACCACTATATTCCTCCAGAATACGTCCAAGGGCATGGTGAATTGCCATGTCTCTCCCAAGTATCTAGCTGGGTGCCAAAAACTTGAAGTCGATGGGTTCCTTACGATTTCCAAAGGTCTTCCGAGGGATGTGCACCTTGATCCTGTAGCGACCGTCTTGTGGAAAAGACATGATAGGAGTCCTGGTGATGCTTGGCAAGGCAATCATTACGTCCCTGACGATCCTCATCAGCTCCTTGCCAAAGGGCATCGTCGCGTCAGGCTGACAAAACTCCATGATCAAAACTGGGATGAAGGTGGCCATCCATAAATTTTGAAATAAATCGGAGGGAAGTCAGAAACGAGTAGATGAGAGTATAGGAATTTTAAAGGCAAAAGAGAAATAAATCCTAAGGCTTTTCCAATCCTAGAGGTTACGTCCTACGGTCAGCCTGTGCTCTGATACCATTTCTGTAGCTACCCGACCTGAAAGGTCGAATCTCCGGTGTTTCTGTACCATCCCAAGATCATGACGGCACACACACGATACATCAATGTATATATCAAAGTGAAATCATGCAGCTTTAATAATCAAAAATCTCATATCGAGTCCTTTATTACAATAAGAATTACAATAAAGTGGCTGAAGGCCAACTCATGAGAATAACGAATCTTGCAGAAGGTTCAAAGGTTGTTGAGCCCATCTGACTCCAAGGGCATCTCACCGAGCGTAGAGCATATCCTCACACCTGGTCGGAAAAGTACTCTACAACATGATATGTTGCGGCCGTGTAGGTCAGCATATTGAATATGCCGGCAATGTCACAAAAGAGGGGGTAAAGTACTCATCTAGTCTATATGCATATATGGCAGGTGGCGTAGTAAGTTTTGCGTAAAGCCAAATTTTTTCCTACAACAAGAGAGGGCAAAAGCATAATTACTACAATGTTGGTTGATTAGTGAGATGGTTCCACCAACCAATTCTCATACCCAAGTTGACATTAATACCCACATCAATGTAATTAATTGTGTTGAGAGTTCCAAATCGTTTCAGTTCCTTTGGCTCAAACTGTCCACGACCATGGACACAGCTAATCGATTAGGTTTGGGTACTCTGCAGAGTTTTGCACACGTTCCCCACAAGATTTGATCGCCTCCGTTGGATTTCTCGCACTTCAGGGTGTTTGAGAAACGGATGACCAAAACATGGTCTTCTAAAGGGTTTCCCCGAGACTCTGTCGGTGCCTATCCTTTCCTACTGTTCTTCTACATCTCATAGCACCGCCTGTCCAGGGTCACCACGATATCCAACCAAGCCAGAGCCAATAATCGCTTGTGGCTGTGCAGGTAAGCCTTAGGTCTTGAAGCATCCATCCATCTCTTTGTGCCTGGGTGGACCTTTCCGCATGAATACTGGCACTTCTCTAGCAACATCTAGGCTAACCACTGGTTTCTCCAGGGCGCCGTTCAACCATCATCCACCCAGAGGTATGTTGAAAACTCAAAGTCTTGAAGACTTGATCATCGTGTAGGTCTTGAAATTATTAACTGACAACTCTCATGAATCACACAACCAACCCCGTCTACTAATAACATAGCAAAATTTAAATCAACGTTTCCTGGGGCCAATGTGTCAAAGGGTTGAGGGGTGCCTTCCACATGATACTACATCAAGTAACCAAGTTTCCAAATTACCTACTTTGCATGCAATTGGGGAGATGGTAGAACTAATGCAATAAAACATAGGTATACATGATCAAAGTGACTTGCCTTGGTGACGATCCTCGTATTCAAGTGACTCTAGATAACAAGCTTCGCACTACGGATGATCTAACGAATCAAACAAAACACACAATAAGCATAAACACAAAAATACAATTCATACAATCAGCAAGGTAAACAAATACTTCAACAAACAATAGCACAATCAAAAGGAATAATCACTCAAAGTATAAGACTCTAAAATATTTGGTGTCAAAATCTTTAGTAAGACATAACAAGTCAAAAATTTGTTTTGAACAACCAGGCATTTAGATAACAGAAAACTAAATATAAAATTTTATTAGAAAACAGAAAGTATTTCATTATAAAAATTTTGTGCAAAAGAGTTACTACAAAACTTTTTTTTCTAAGCAATACTAAAGGTGAAAATAAGATGAACCTATTCAAACTAGAACACAAAACAAATTAAAAAATTTGTTTATTAACAGAAAAAAATAATACACCTGATGTTGAAACAACAGAACCTAATGAAATCTAACAACAAAAGTTAAACTAACTCAGATTCAAACTAAACAAAAATCAATTTAACTAAAATCTATTAAGAACTAAACAGATTCTGTTTCTGTTAAGAAGATTAACCAAATTTATCCTAAAAATTCTCAAACTTTGTAGGATGATAGGTCTAACTAATACAAAACGGTGGCAAAAAGATTCACTCAAAAATATATTTTTAAACCCTAGTTATACAGATTTTAGTAATTTAAGCAAATTTGGTTAGATTCAAATTTAGAAGTTCAAATTTGAAATCTAAGTATACATACATAAACTACAACAAATTTGCGACATGCTGCAAAAATAATCAATCAAAAACTCTAAATATTTTAAAAGATATAATAAAAACGAGAACATAATACATTTTGTTTTCTAAAACAGAAAAGAAAAGAAAAAAATGATCGAACGGACAGGGTCTACATGGCATACTGTGATTGGTTGAGAGAGTGTGCGTGCGGGAGCTAGCGAGTGGACAACCAAAACTTAACGCGTACCAATTCGTTTTATAAAACCTCTAATCTAGCGCGTTGGATCTAGATCGAACGGATGTGGGTGGAGATGGCGGCTTACAGAGGAGGGGTCGGGGTTCCGGCGAGGTTTGACGGCAGCCGGAGGTCGTAGGTTGTCGGAGACGACGGTGCGGTGGTCGGGGGCGGCATCCGAAGTGCTCAGGCGAAGCTCCGGCGTCGATTGGTGGCGTCGGCCGGGGCTGGGGACGACGAAGGCGACGGCCTCGTGCTCGGGGAGATTCAGGTGGAGGTAGAAGTCTGGCGAGGTGGCGTGGTGGCGTTCTGGCGAGGGTACAGGGGGTTTCGGGGTGGAACGGAGAGCGGAGGGATGGGGGGTTCTTATAGGGGTGGTGCGGTGGTCGGGGAGGGAGAGAGGAGCGAGATCTGTGGGGAGGGATCGCCAACGACGTCGGAGGCGCGGTGAAGGAGACGAGCGCGCTGTCGCCACGGTCGGACGGTGGGTCCCACGCGGTTTAAAACATCTTTAATGCATTCAAATCATTTCCAACCATAGGAAATGTATATATCAAAATGATCAAGGGATTAAATGCTATTTAATGAACATTTTTCCTCTGTCATATTGAATATCTTTTTAAAATTTATTTTCAGAAAAATGCCTAATTGATTTTAAATCCTTTTGATATAAACTTTCAAATAACCCCCTGGTTTTATTGCTCAAATATTTCACCAAGATGCCCCTGGTGTGGAGTGTCATGTTACTCCCCTCTTTATTTGAACATTTCCAAAGGTTTTCAAATAGGTCAAACAAATACATGGAAAATATGAAATGACCTTTCACAAATTCAATGGAAGCACTTCAATCATTCATTTCATTCAAACAAAGTGATGATGATGCATAGCTATATTTCATAACATTCCAAAATGAAATTTTGGGATGTTACATAATACATATTTGACTATGAATATGAAACCTAATGCACATGCAAGTGGTACCACCAAGTAGAGCATGAAAAATAGGACAACTTTCATATATAACACATATTTATCCGATGCAGGGTTCGCTAGTTACAAGCAATCAATCATGGCAATATGATGTTTTTTCCCTCAGGTAAAAACGACTTAGACAAAAAACCACCTCAGGGCAACCGGGACGGGATCGACCCGGGACGAGCAGATCCGGCACGTTTGGATCGGCGGCTCGGGGCGAATGCACCGGATCGGGACGGGGCCGTCCCGGATCTGACAATGGTTGGACGCCAGCGGCGACGATGATGGCGGCGGTGTTGGTGCGCAGCTCCGACGAAGGGCCGGGGGCGGATCCGGGGCCTCCCACCCGGATCTGGGCAACGACGGCACGGGACCAGCCGGTGAGCTAGCGAGCGGCGGCGGCTGCGGCGAGTGGGCGGCGGATCTGACGGGGGTGCGCGATGCGAGGGGGCAAGGTGTAGTGGCGGCGGAGCATAGCAGGGGCGGCACGACGCAGCGGCTGCGGGGAGACAGTGCGAGGCAACTCCAGCGAGGAGCCACGGAGGCACGATGCAGGGCGACGAGCGGCTCGTTCGGGCTGGCGGTCGGGCCGTGGCGGCGGCGGAACGGGCCGTGGTGGGCTGGCTTCGGGCTCGGGCGAGCCGCTGTAGCGGGGAGGTCGGTTGTGTGACGTGGCAGGCCGGGAGAGGCTGTGGTCAGCGGCGCAGGTGGCGGCTCAGCTGCTGGCTGGGCACCAAGTGGCGGCAGCGTAGCTGGGGGTCGCGGATTTCTAGGAGGAGGTAGGTGGAGGCCATTTTTGGGAGGGGAGGCCTTCGTTTTATACTTTGGGAGCTAGGGTTAGGGGTTTCAGGGCCGATTTCGGCCGTGCAATCGCAATCGGACGGCCGGATCGGGGCAAGGTTGGTGGGCTGTGTGTGGATTGGGCTAAGGTTGATAAGAGAGAGAGAATGGTGGCCCATGACACGAGTTTTAAACAGCAAAAAACGTCCGACAAATAACGGATGACCGCACTTCTATGGTTGACCGTTCGGGTATCAAACGAACTCAGAACACGACGAAATTTGGCAGGCGGTCTACCTACAATATAGCAAGACCGCACACAAAGTTTCGACCCAATCCGATTATATTTTAAAGGCACTTTTAAAACAATATTTTTTTTCAATGTCACACACGCGTGCGTGTGTGGTTGGTCTCGAAACGGGCAACGACAAGAACGGAGAGAACCGGCAACTACCAACGGATGCAAGTTTTTGAAAATGACTGATGATGCCATGCAGATGATGCAAATGACGTGATGATGAATGCGAAAACCAGACGGAACACAAGACGACAATGGAAATAAAAGAGGAATCTTGTGGAGCGTTCGTCCCGGGCTGTTACAACTCTCCTCCACTACACGAGGATCTCGTCCCGAGATCTAGAATGAAAAGGGAAGAGAAAGAGCAAGAGGTAACTTAGTTGCTTCTTTGAAAAACGAGTGAAACCAATGAAACATGAAGGTTGGAAGAGATGAAGAACGACATGAGGAACAAGCAAGGATTCAAAAGAAATTTCGGCAGCCCTTCGGTAGGATAGAGAAGCAAAACTTGATATGATGGAAAGAAATTGAAAGAGAGACACCAAACTTCGTTTGGATTAGGACCAAAACTTCATAAGATGGAAGGATCATGAAAATATTTCACAACACTCTGGTTAAAGGAATAAGCAAAGAAAGAACATGATCTTAAGCAAACTAGATGTGAGTTGAAACGAGCAACACCACAATGCATCCGGAACAAAAGAATAGAAACTAGATCATTGGAAGGAAAATAACGGAGAAGAAAATAAAAACTTCTACCACCATTGAATTTGAAAAGCATGGTTGAACAGAGTTGATGGAGAATCAACAATGAAATGAATAGCTTGTTATGGGCATAAGGCCAACATCTCAAAATAATGAGGTGGTAACCAGCCAGTGACAAAACAAGGATTGCTTGGGAGCAAAAGGGATGAAAAATTTCTTTCACCAAGAATAGGAGGAGAAAACTTGGATCATTTATGACACCATGATAGCAACAACCTTAGGAGATGCTTAAGGTGAAATCCAACCCAACATATCTCCGAGAGAGACATGATGGGTTTACTTATATCATTCTTGACGAATCCCTTTGAGACTCCTCATAAATAACAATTCAATAACACCATCTCAAAAGATAATGGAGAAGGAATTGAACTTGAAATCCAAGATAAAGAACACTTAAAAACCTTCAACAAGAATCTTGAAGAGCACTTCGAGAAGAATTACATCCTTAACAGCCACCAAGAATATGCATCTTGAAGAACTCCGGAAACAAATGATGATCAAAGAACAAAGGTTATGAAGAATAAGATGGAAGCCTTGCCATGATTTAGAAGAAGCTTCGCAAAGAGATACTAGAGAAACTTTGAACTCAGGAAAGAAAGCTGGACAACTTAGAATCAAGAATTGGATGATGAACATCTCCAGAAGAAGGATTGAAATCACATTGATGAAACAAGAATAAGAATTATATTATGCTTATCCTTCACCCAGTTAATTGATGACAAGAAACGTATTTAGCACACAACTTATTATTCTTGAAAAGATTGAAGAGAGATATCACAATCTTGAAGAAGACTTCAACGAAACACCGGTACGAATTAGAAACTAAAGAGGACACATGAGAATGAAGAGATCAAGATTTGCCTAATAGAAACTAAACAAGGCACCAGAATAATTGAGACATGAACGAAGGAACAACAATTGAGAAGAATTTGAGAACGAAAGCTGAGAACGAAGAAATCTTCTGAAACGTTGGCCTTGGGAGGATCGAGAAATGAAAACAATTATGAAATGCACCAGATAGATATGGGAGGAATAACTCATGATCAAAACAATTTGAGATGATAGCAACAACCTGAAACCATGAATCTTTGGAAGAAAAACAATGATTTAAGAGAAACTCTCCTTCGGTCTTCAATGCTGAGAATGATGACGAGAAACTACACCATGAATTACTGAGATACTCCGGAATAATGAATAAGGAAAGGTTGAGCCAACGACGAAAATGATTTGAAGCGATCTTGGAAGAGGAATATGACTGATGCAAATTATTCTTGCACCATATTTGAAAATAACTTGAGGACATCTCTGGAAAGATTAGAAGAGTCAGGTAGGATCCTGGGAAAAAACCTGTGGGTTATGGGCCCACTGAAAAGAAACCATCATTGAAACAACTGCATAGAAAGAGAGAGATTGTGCCAGTACAAATTAAGAACTTGATGATATGAGACCCTTGAAATAATTTGAAAGGATTATGAATGGAAATGAAAGTCTTCTGAGATATCTTCAGCACTCCGGATAGAATAGAGATATGAATAAGGAAGAGAGGCTTCGAAAAGAAATTCCAACATGGAAACCATTGAACGAATGAGAAAGGATAAGATGAGCATCGAGAGCTTGAATTGAATCCACCGGAGAAGAATAACACCAAGAACAAAGAATATGAGGAAAGATCGTGAAATTGAAACTCCTGAGAATCTCACAAGAATTCACCGGATACAATACGGAAGAAATGAATGCGAAAGCATTGATGAAGAGAAAAGCACTTGGATGAGAATTTAATCATTGAAGAAAGGGGCGGGAGGGTGGGGAAAAGGACAAGTTAGGACAGATGAAAAGAACTCCAGAAAGAAACATGAGGATTGATCTTGCAAATATTGAAGAGGATAGAATTATCATGAAGAGAAGCACACCGGTAGGAAAAGAATTGATATGATAACTTGATTGGGCAAAACAATTATCATTCCCATAGAAATATGAGAACACTTCTAAGGAAAGATATGAAATCACCACTTGACATTGAAGCAACTTGAATTACCAAATTCAAAAACAAAACAAAGGATGAAGCTTATGAAACAAGCCAGAACAAATACATGACAGAGATTTCGCTCGATATTTTTGTGGTAAGGTTCACACGGGCTCGATCGTACATTGGATTGTCATATTGAAATGACGCTCGAATATGCTCCCTAGGCATAGCGAACTACAAGGCTTGATGAAGCATAAATCGAGACTGTCCTCTGTAAGAAAGACCGTGAACAAACGAATCCACTAGATGTTGAACCCCAACCTCACATCATGATCTGTTGCACGATATCCTAGCTAACTACTTGAATTCCCACCTAAGAACTTCCGAAAACTTTCTGGTTATGCAATCCGGTGTTGGGAATACAAGGAGGAAATATCTCACACAACTAACAAACCTACACCCCAACTGTATCCATCCTTCAACACATAACCAGAGGCTTCCGGAAATCCATCTAACTCATACACTCGAAAGCACAACAATACTAACCATGGTGGTACCCCGGACGCCTCCCCATTACTGGGTGACTCCGACCTTATCTCACCACGACAAGTATTGAAGCAATTCCGAACACCCTCCGTCCTGAGATACTAAGGAAGCTAAATGATAACGATGTGCCAAGAATTCCCTGGAGCTCAACTCCCCAGAAGAAATCAAGTCAGACAGGAGGCACCAAGATACAATTCCGTCACATCGGTATCATATAGTTTCCAAAATACCCGCGTGATCCTAAAAAAAATTTGAGTGAGAAGAGAGTAGAATCAAAATTCCTAAGTCGATTACCTCACCAGAGCATAGAAGAGGAGTAAAAAGAATCCTACTCTCCGATATAACTAGACTCAAAATAGTTTTTCACTAGACTTGACTCGGCCAAGTTTGATCAATCAAGGGGGATCCTAGGTCGGTACAAGCTCTGATACCAACATGTCACGCCCAAGATGCGATCCTATCCTTATTTTGGCACGAGGGCCTCGACAGGGATTGAAGCGCATCTCGTCGTGTTGCAAAAATGGACATCATTACAAGTACATGTACATAAGAGATGAGTATATGGAATAGGCTTACACTCGCCACAAGCTACATCAAGATCACATCAATACAACAACATACTCAAACATCATACATAAGAGCAGGGTCCGACTACGGACGAAAAGAAACGAAAAAATGACATCCATCCTTGCTATCCCAAGCTGCCGCCTGGAACCCATCCTAGATTGATGAAGAAGCAGAAGAGAACTCCAAATCGAACAAGCATTGCTCTCACGTGAAAGCACCATATTACCTGTACCTGCAACTATTCTTGTAGTAATCTGTGAGCCATAGGGGACTCATCAATCTCATTTCCAAGGGTATCAAGACTATTAAAGCTTAATGGGTGAGATATGATTAAGTTGTGAGGCTGCAGCAAGCGACTAAGCATTTATTTGAGTGGTTAACTTATGAATACAGAAAGTAAAGTTTGGTGGTCTACGCATAACGTACTTGAACTAGTAATTATCACTAATTGATCCTGAACACCTACATATGTCAAACATAACCCCATTGTGTTCTCTCTCGGATAAGATCTCATGAGAAGAGACAGTCACGGTTACGCACACAGTTGGTGTATTTTATTTGAGATTACTTCAAGTTTGCTATGACTAGCTGTTAAACAAAGTATCCAAGTTTGCCAAATAACCGCGGGCATGACTTTCCGAAAGATTTAACCCTGCAGGGGTGCTCCAACTCATCCATCACAAATTAACCACACGCAGCGGGAATAACCTCGACCATGGATCTCGTGATATTCCTAGGCAATTCCACAGGAAATCCGCCACCTCGAGATAGCCCGAGAAAAACCGGAATTCCTCACTCAAGACATTCAGGAAAGGTAAAACAAATCTAGTAAGGCCGCCCGACGTGTCGACGAACCCGATAAGATCTGTGTATCTCGTTCTCAGGACATGACCGGATGGGTCTAGCTACAGGGAAAACCAACCCCCAAGTATCCTCGAGGCGGCCTCGCAGGCAGCCCATTTTGGCGCAACACTCATGAGGAGCACTGGCCCGGGTTGTTGACTAATTTCCTTGGGTTAATTACTCCCTATGCAGGTTCATTAGTTATTACGCAAATGTAGCACCAGTGTTGGGCCTTGCCAGACAAGCTTTATCCTAAAACGAAAATCAAGGGGGTCCCCATAACAACCCCGAGCATGTTAGGAGCGCTCAATTATGGAACATAACACCAGTTCACAAGTAACTAGGGCGGCAAGAGTGGAACAAAACACCGAGGAAAAGGCCAAGCCTTCCACCTTTTACCAAGTATATATGTGCATTAAATTTAATACCGTTAATATTGTGAGAACAAAAGAATGTCCATGTTGTCACATGGAAGCAATTGCACCTGCAGCTGGAAACGCTATAAGAAGGGCTGAGCAAGTGGTAACATAGCCAAACAAAGGTTTGCTAGGAAGGTGGAGTGTTAGAGGCTTTCATGGCAATGTTGGGAGGCTTGACAAACAAGTGGTAGGTAACGAGACATAACGATGGAAGCGAGGCAACTAGCATAGCAATGATAGTAATGGTATCCAAGGAAATGTGTCATCTTGCATGAGATCGCACTTGGAAGAAGAACGAGTCCATGAAGAAGACGAACCAACATAGTCGAACGAATCCTCACACTTTGAACGCTTTTGGAACTCTATCGAGAAGAAGCAATCCGGAACAAACAATCAGCACACGATACACCACAACATATGCATGACATTATGCGCAAACCAATATGATGCATGTCCGATTTGAATATGCAAGGCATGGCATGGCAAGAACAACAAACAACTACTACACATTAAGTGAAGTTTAATAGGCAACGAGTTGCATATTGACGAAACTCCACGTTTGATTATTTAGTTCACTCTTGTTTAGGTACACGATAGTATTAAATGTTGTTAAACATGGAAAGAGGTGAAGCATAAGTAAACTATCTCTCTAGGCATCTTAAATGAGGCCGGAAACAACTTATAGCATTTCCGAAATGACCCCATATGTTAATTTCGAAATTGGTCCAGATCTGAACCAACCATATTTTATATTTGTTAAACAACAGAAGAAAGCATACCATGTAATTCTACTCGTCATTCTAGTCGATTTACATATATAGAACATCTCAAACGGAGCTAAGGTCTAAAAGATATGAACAGCACAAGACGGATATGCCATGAATGCAAAATGCAGGAAAATGACAACCACAAACGTTTCAAGTCATGGATGCAGAAATATGCTATGATACTACATGAAATTCTAAGCAAGTCGCATATATGGCATGTCCAAAACGGAGCTACGGTTCAACCACAACTACCAACACAAGGTTTAGAGCAAACCTGCCCAAAACAGCAACATAGCATATTGCATGCATGAAAAAAACAAGCTACAAGATCCTAAAATGCACAAACTAAGCATGGGGTAGTAGCATATAACACACACTTCATTTCATATTCACATATCATACTCAAAAGAGACATGGATCACATGGTAGGATGCTCACAACATGGCATATTGAACTAAGCAGTTTTCAGACTTAGTGAAAATAACCCAGTTTTTGACAGTGCGGTTATTATCATGAAGGCATATCAACAGAAGTAAAACTATAAGCTAAAGTGGATATTATGGCATGAAAATTAACAGCATGATAGTAGACATTATAATATACAAATAACTCCACTACACCAACCAGAAAAGGGTTCTAGATCACTAGCAAAACACATGGCAAGACAGCAACAAAATGTTACAGATTCTAGACTTAGAAATATTTAGACATCTCAAAACAGCAACATTGGTTAAGCATGTACTCATGAAGAAATCTACAGCTAAACACAATATTCATGGCATGGCAAACCTATCAACAACAAGTATACGTGACATACTACACACACTTTGTCGTGGTTTTGTCACGGCAGATGTCCGGGTGAACGGACTTGGATTCGAGGCCATCGCTAAGGTGATGGACTCAAAGGGGTTTATTGGGACGAAGGACATGGGTTTACCCAGGTTCGGCCCCTCAAGTAGAGGTAACAGCCTACGTCCTGCTTGTGCTTGTATTGCTTTGGGTATCGATTACAAGGGAGCTGATTGCTTGACCTATTTCTCGATAGTTGATCCCTAAGTCGCCCTGGGTCTCGCCTTTATATAGGAGGTTAAGACCACGGGTCATACAAGTCATAACCGACCCTCACAATCGTGTTTGATTCTATCTCTAGATTGTCTTGCCTTCCTAGGCAAGTTGTCTCCGGGCGGCTCACCTGCCCGGGTCTTCATACCTCTTCGTCCGGGTCACGTCCCGGTCCATCTTGTTAAGCCGCCCACCTTCTTGGGCTTACGTCTTCACGGCCCATCCTTGGGCTGGCGTATGAGCCACCAGGTGTGACCCGGTGCCTCAGGGGCGGGTCTCATCGTGGGGTTATATCCCCAACATTAGGCCCCAGGTTGATATTAGCTTGCTCACTTCAGCCTCCATAATTAGCGACGAGTCTCACTTATGTCACCTGAAAGTAAACAATAACCCACCATGACGTCATGTCAAATCTGTCAGAAAGATCCTCTGACGTCCGCAAGGAATCTTCCCTTATTAAATGGATGGTCCGAGAATCGAGGCGTCTCCCTCGATCAAATAATATCCGTCGCATGGATTTTTGCGCCTATTTCCACCTTTGCCTACTAAATAGGACCGTGAAGGGTGGCATTTGTTTTCCTCCCTGCTCTCTCTTCGTCTTCTTCCTTCCGACGCCGCTGCTCCAGCACACCTCGCTCTGGTGACGTCTTCACACCGTCATCGTCGAGGCCGCTGCATCAACCTGTTTGTTCCAAGTTCTGCCTGCGTCCGTTGTGCCATCTCCGGTAAGTTTTTCCTCCCCTAGATCCGTAGCCATTTCGGTAGGGTTTCCACGGAGTTCCTCCGCCGCTTAGAACACAAGCTTTCTCTCCAATGCCAGCCATGCTTAGTCCATTAAAACTTGATAATATCATTTCCCCATTGCGGTGTTCTGTAGAAAACCGCTAGCAGCACCGCGCAGATCTGTAAGTGCTCTGCCTGCCGTTTTCAAACTTTCCTTGTTTCGACAGTTCGTCGTTAGGTTTGAAATAAAACCATTTTTCTCTGTTTTGTAGATCGGTAATCTTAGAGATATGTTGTGAAACCTGTTTTCCACACTTAGCCAAATTTGGCCTTCTCTTCATAAACTTGACCCGCCAGGAAGTTTCGGCTCTCACTAACCATCTCCTAGAGGCTCAATCTTATAAAATCTTAGGCTTTTAGATGCCCTTAGCTTACTGGCATCTTCTGACCCACTGTACGTTGTTTACTTGCGCAGTATTGAGTTGCCACCATGTCTCGTGCATCCAATTCATGCAATTGGGTCGGCTCTGTCATCACTGAAGAATTCCTAATGGATTTTGTACACGCGGGCACCATACCCGCTAAAGATGTCATCCATTGGCGGGTTCCGGGTAATGATCTAAGTCCCATTCCTCAGGAGGGTGAATTAGTTGTATTTTCAGATCATGTCGAACGTGGGTTTGTACCCCCCGGCTCAAAATTCTTTCGGGTTGTTCTTCACTTTTTCAAGCTGCACCCTCAAGACCTTGATCCCAATTCCGTTTCCAACATATGCAACTTCCAAGTGCTTAGTGAAGTCTACTTGCAAACAGAGCCGTCTGTTGATCTCTTTTGTGAATTTTTTTATGCAAACCGCCAGACCGAGGTGAAAGCCGGCCCAAGCTTAGAACATGGCGGGATTTCTATTCAGAGGCACCGGGACATAACCTTTCCTGTTGTTCAGATGCCGAGTCATCCTAAACATTGGAACAAGACTTGGTTTTACTGTAAAGATACCTCCCCAGATGGAGAGCATCCCCTGTCGGGTTATCGCCCATCCTGGCTCAAGACAACCTCTGAGCTTCCTGGGCGGCTGTCAACTGCTGAACGGGCAAAGCACACTCCAGCTCACGCCAAAATTAAAGCCCTTATGGCCAATGGATTGATGGGACTGGATTTGATCAGCTGCTGGATTTCTTGGAGGATCATGCCTTTGAGTCGGCGCAGTCGCCTTATGTGTGAATATCCAGGCCAGTATGATGACTCCCTCTGCTTCAGCCAGACAACATTATTAGAGGATGATATTACAACTGTCCTCTCGAGTCTTGTCCACGAGTCTTTAGGAGCTTGAAGCGCCATTGGGCTAGCGCCTTTCTGTGTCGCTAACCCGGCCCTAGATGTAGGGTGACTCTTTACACTCTCTTCTCTATATGAGCTATGTCTTAGCAATCTCTTCACCTTTTGACGTCTTATATTTTCAGGCTAATTCTGACTTCTGGAAGAAGAAATATGTTCCTCCTCTTTAGAAATCAAGGAAGAAGACCGCGGTCAGGAAGAAGAAGTCCACTCCTCAGGAAGAGCCGGAAGAATAGCTGGAATCTGACGCCTCAAAGGTATAACTCGATTATCTATAACATCCCAAACTTTGGAATGTTATAATAAATATAGGAATGCTTGTTTGCTTGAGTGATTAAAATTGAGTGAAAATTTGAAACTTTTGAAAACTTTTGAATGAGAGGGAATAAAATGACTTTCCCCTTGGTGTTTGAATTCAAATTCCTACATTCAAATCAGTGAGAGAAAATGACATGACTTCTTCATTATAAAAAGGATTTGAAAAAAAATGAATTTTGAAAAAACTATTTGAAAATTTTCTGATATGGAGATCACTTTCATATTTGATTTTCCTATTTGAAATTTGTAAGCATTCAAACCCCTTGAAAAGTTTTGAGAGGAGTAATATGACACTCCAAACCAGGGCTATTTTTGTGCAGCTTTTGAACCATAAAACCCAAGGGGTTATTTGAAAAATATTTGCAAAAATAAATAAAGCCATTTAGGCATTTTCTGAAAATTATTTTTTGAAGTATTTAATTTGGCCATGGAAAAATGTTCATTAAATGACATTTAATTCCCTGACCATTTTGGTATATAAAACTTTATTCGTTGGACAGGTTTTGAATGTCTTAATGTTGTTTTTAATGCCCTCATATTAATAAAGGAAATAGTTAAACGCGTGTATTAAACGAGCCGGCCCACCTGCCCCTGATTCCTCCCCGAAACCTCTCTGCAACGGTCACCACTGACCATGCTCTCTCCCTCTCTCTCTCTGATGCCCCGGCCCCACCGACCGACCGAGCCGTCCTCGCGGTCGTCCCCTCCATCGCGCCCCTGACAACGTCGGCGAGTTCATCGCCCCGGATCTTGCTCCTCCTTCCCTCTCCCGACCCCGCACCTGGCCTATATAAGACCCGGTCCTCTCCACTCTTTGTCCACTCCGAGACCCCCTCTTTTCCTCGCCAGAACGCCACCCCCCACACCTTGCCGAAGTTCTAACCCCAACCGGACCTTCCCGAGCTCCTGGCGCTCGCCCCGATGCTCCCTCGCCTCGCCGTCACCACCAACGTACGCCGGAGGTCCATCGCCATCGATTGGACCACTTGGGCGCAGTTCCCTACCAACGAAGCACCGTCTCCGAGCATCTCCGACCTCCGGCGATCGTCGACATCGCCGGAGCTCCGACCTCCCTCCTCTGTAAGCCCCACGCCCCCTCTGTAGCCGTCGGATCTAAAGCCAACGATCTAGATTGGAACAATTTAAATCCCGAACTGGTACACACTAGGCTTCGGTCAACCACTCGCAAAACCCCGCACGCACACGGCCTCAGCCAACCACAAACTGCCACGTAGCCCCTATTCGTTAGCTAAGTTTTTTTTCTTTTTTCTGTTTGTTTTAGAAAACAGAATAGGTTCTGATTTTATTTTTGTTATATATTTTATGTTTTTAAGTGTTTTAATTTGATTATTTTTGCATTAGTTCAAAAAATTTATGTCGTTTCTGTAGATATCCAGTTTGACCAAATTTGATTAATTTAAAATTGAATTCAAACAGATTTGATTCAAAAAAAAAATTCTGAATATCTTGAGTTTAAAAATATATTTTGAGTTGATTCTTTTTGCTGCTTGTCACTAGTGACCTTAATTATTAGTAGGTAGAGTTTGGAACTTTTTAGAATATCTTATAGTAGTCTTTTCAAGCAAAACAGATTCTATTTAGTTCTATTAGGTTTATTTATATTCCCTTTTGTTTTAAATTATTTTAAATTATTTTCTTTTATATTAGTGATAGACTTTTATAAAGTTTTCTGTTAGATAATAGTAGCCCTTAAAAACAAATAATATTTTATTAGTTGTTTGCATGAAAATCAATTCTAGTTCAACTATAACTTACAATTGGATTTTCATTGCTATGTTGATCTTGTAATTGAAAATAGTTTCCACAAATTGTTTTATAAGTTTGATTTGCTGTTAGTCTAAGTTTAAACCAGAAACAATTTGTATTATAGTTGAGATTGTTTGTGGTTTAAGCCAAGGATGACCTTGTTTTATATCGAAAGGAGAATCTTTATAAAAGCTTTTCACTTAGTTCTTTTTGCAAAATAAAGATTTATGAGAAAATACTTTCTGTAAATTATTTGCTTTAAATTTTCTTTTTTTTATTAACTTAGTGTTTTTCTTGCTGATATGTTCTAGTAGTTAAAAACTTATGTTGCTAGAGTATTGTTTTCTAAATTATTAGTTGTTCTTCAAAAGTAATTCTTTTTGCTAAGTAAAATATTTACTAAAATACTTTTGTTATATTTTACTTTGTTTTTGTTTGTTACTTTTGAATATTTGGATGTACTTGTAGAGAAAACCAACTTTGGTTTTGTTGATGAAGTTTTGTTGATTTTAACTTTTGTCTTAAGTATTTCCTTCATCACCACCTTAGTTGTGTTGATGTAGTTTTGTCATTTGAGTTTTGTCTTAAGTATTTCCTTCATCACCACCATGTTGCTTTTGGTTTTGTGTTGCCTTTTAGATTGTTAGTATTTGACTGCTAGTATGATTGCTTATAAGAATGCAATGTTTGATTATATAGATTTTCATCGGAGAGTGACGAATAGTCTATCAGTTATCTCTGAGAGCGATATTATTTCTTCATCAACAGTACAGGCAAGTCACTTTGACCATGTATACCTATGTTTTTATTGCATTAGTTCTACCATCTCCTCAATTGCATGCAAAGTAGGTAATTTGGAAACTTGGTTACTTGATGTAGTACCATGTGGTAGGCACCCCTCAACCCTTGACACAATGGCCTCGGGAAACATTGATTTAAATTTTGCTATGCTATTAGTAGACGGGGTGGGTTGTGTGATTCATGAGAGTTGTGAGTTAATAATTTTCAAGACCTGCATTATGATCAAGACTTCAAGACTCTGAGTTTTCAACTTACCTCTGGGCGGATGATGGTTGAACGGCGCCCTGGAGAAACCAGTGGTTAGCCTAGGTGTTCCTGGGGAAGTGCCAGTATTCACGCGGAAAGGTCCACCTAGGCACAAAGAGATGGATGGATGCTTCAAGACCCAAGGCTTACCTGCACAGCCACAAGCCATTATGGGCTCTGGCTTGGTTGGATATCGTGGTGACCTTGGACAGGTGGTGCTACGAGATGTAGAAGAACGGTAGGAAAGGATGGGCACCAACAGAGTCTTGGGGAAACCCTTTAGAAGAACATGTTTTGGTCATCCGTTTCTCAAACACCCTGAAGTGCGAGAAATCCAACGGAGGCGATCAAATCTTGTGGGGAATGTGTGCAAAACTCTACAGAGTACTAAAACCTAATTGATTAGCCATGGCCACGGTCATGGACAACTTGAGCCAAAGGAACTGAAACTATCTGGAACTCTCAACACAATTAATTACATTGATGTGGGTATTAATGTCAACTTGGGTATGAGAATTGGTTGGTGGAACCATCTCATTAATCAACCAACATTTGTAGTAATTATGCTTTTGCCCTCTCTTGTTGTAGGAAAATTTTGGCTTTATGCAAAAAACTCCTACCCCACTTGCCATATATGCATGTAGAATAGATGATTACTTTACACCCCCTCTTTTGTGACTTGCCGGCATATTCAAAATGCTGACCTACACGGCTGCAACTTCTTATGTTGCAGATAAGCTCTACGACGGGTAAGAGTATGATACAGGGTTACGGTCTACACTCAACCTGCTGTTGGTGTTATTGGGATTCCACTCCCATTGACTGTTTCCACTTAGATTTTAAGGTATATATCAGTTTTACGTTAATTACATGTGATTCTACTTTGATATATACATTGATGTACTGTGTGTGCCAGCATACTGATCCAGGGATGGCACACAACACACAGAGGCTTGACTTGTTTTTAGTCGGGTCGCTACAGAAATGGTATCAGAGCACATGTTGACTGTCGGACGTGACCCTAGAAACTGGAAAGCCCTTAGGAAATGATTTCTCAAAAAACTTTGTTTTCAAAAGACCCTTTACTTCTCATCTTATTGGAGCCTTATCAAATGATCTCTCTTACCTCAAAAAGTTAGAAAATACCCTTTCCCCTTGAACACACTAAGGAACAACTGAGACCACTTCGAGAAGGACAAGATATCGAAACAACTGATGGTCACTTCAAAGTAAAGAAGATTTCACCATGCATTTGAAGAGTTGAAGCTACACATACGGTGGGTCATTCGAAAAGTTCCCATTTCTCATCCTCTTGCTTACTTAGACCCCCAATTTCTTTTGAAAGAGCAACAACAAGCCACCCGACACCAAACCCGGAGCGCCGGCTCTACCGTGCTCATGTCCGGGTTACCTAACTCCCTGTCTTAGAGGAAGCGTCCAGCGGAGGTATATATTCCTTCTCTACTTGATTTCACTAATCCTTCCTTTGTAACTCCAATATTACCTGAACTGCTTTTCAGGGATCATCTCCTTCGTATGGCGACTCTACGGCCACTGCTCTGCCGCCTCCAAAGATTAACCCGTTGTGTGTGTTTTTCAAGCCTTGCATCCGAGTCTTTGGTGGTTGTAAACCTTGGGATCTAACCTTTATGCTTTTTCAGGGCTCAAGCCAAGCGAAGGAAGACCAACAAGTCCTCCCCTGGACCTAATGCTCAAGAACCGGAGCCTGCCAAGTCGGATGCTCCAGTGCCGGATGTAGATCTCTCGACGGCTTCTGTAGATCCGGCAGCTGACGATATGATTCCTAAGAGTCCTCCAAAGGACCATTCCAAGCCGCCGATCCTTGCCAAGGTTCCTGATGACACAACTACTCCAAACGCCTTGATTACCGGCGTTGACTTCCACTCTCCTCCACCTCATGTGCTAACAAAGCATAGTGAGCCTACTGAAACCTCCAAGAAATTGGAGTTTGAGTCCCCCGCACTAGAGAAGCTGACAACTGATGAGTTTCATGCTGGTTATTTGAACCGCCTGTCCACAAGCCAGGACCTGGAGCTCAAACCTGTCAATTTGATGAAGAAGAAATATGAGGTATTCTTTACTCTCCTTATATCCTTACGTAGCCCCCAAGAGCCGGGTTAATATTGGCTGATGATAATCCGGCTCTTCAAAACCTGCTAGAAGGAGAAATGCTTAACCGGTAGGCCTCAACTTACTTAGAAGTAATCACAAATCATTGTTCATAGCCCCCAAGGGCCGACTCAAAGTTTCTAATATTGAACCGGAGCTTTATTGAAGATAGGTAACAAAGCCAACTATAGCCCCAAGGGCCGGCTCAATCTTGTCAAAGTTGAGTCGGAACTTTATTGAGGATAATTTGAAAAGCCAGCCTGTAGCCCCAAAGTTCCGGGTTAAGTTGATAAAGATGATCCAGAACTGCATTTTAATCTTGAAGATCAAATAGACATTAGCCCCCAAGTGTCATACATATTGCTTGCAATCTGTTTGAGACCTGCTTAATCTTCCTTATCTCAAAAATCTCCTCCTGCCGACGTATCCCATATTTTGATATGCCATAGGAAGCTTTAAATGAAGCCGGGTCAGAAGTGGTTGACCTAAAGATTAATCTAGTCACGCAGCAAGCCGCCCGAGGTGAGGCTGATAAAAATGGCGGCTCCTTTCTGAAGAACTGACAAAGATCAAGGCCGACTTTGCTGCTTTCAAAGAGTCGGCAAAGACTGAACAAGCCGCCCTTATTCAACGGGCGGATGATGCTGATCAGTGGTTGATGATTGTGTCAGACGAGCTGCAATCTTTGAAGCGCCATATCAAAAGATGTCAGCCGCCATATTTGGTAAGTATTTGACAACTTAGCTTAAATTGTGTATGTCTTCTTGTACTGGCGACTTATGATAAATAATCCGTCTTATGTAGGTCCAAGGAGCCGCCAACTTGCTTCTGACAGCTTGCTGCCTCTCAAGGCGATTTATACTCTGACGGAACAGCTTTACTGTGGGGCTGTTTGCACGATCAAGGTTGTGCTCTACAAGGATACCACCCCCTCCACAATGAAAGGGGTCCTAGAGCTTCTTTTGACCCTGCCAAAACAAATCATAGAGTTGAAGAAATCAGCCGCCCAACAAGGAGCTATCGCAGCTATTAGCCCGGCGTTGGCCTTTGCTCCGGAGCTGACTCCTGCAGATATGATGGATGGTTTTCCCTCCAAAAAAGATGATGGCTCCGAGTTTATAGAAGCTGACTATGCACGGTGTGTGAAGGCTTCCAAAGTCCTTGCCTCTGTGTTAGCAGAAGAGGTCAACTTGGCAACATAGCAGGCGGCTTACAGTGCAGATCAGAAAAGAATATGTGGCCCTCTCTTTGAGTCCAAGGACCTGACACCCGCCTGCAGTAAGCACCTTTTTGCTTCTGAACATGACCCATCCCCCTTCTTTGAAGAAGGAAACTTTGCAGCTTTAACCCACTGCAACTGGGACTTGGACAATCTTCAGATCAAGGAGGTTGAAGACCCAGAGCAGGGTGACCCGCCGGACAGCTAAAGGAATTGTGAACGCCGTTGATAAGCCGGCTCTTGTGACCCGCCATGAGAGGTGTAAAATACTTTAAGATATTTTTGGGCTCTACAGAGAGCATATGTAATAGACCGGTAGTAACTTTGCCTTTGCTTGAACTGTGCCATCGTGCACATATTAAATAGTCCGGCTTAACATATACATGTCATCTTCCTTGCACTTCTCATTGGATGCTTTACCGGCTCTTGGTAGCTTAACTGACCTGCAAGAATAGACGTATCTTGATATTGTTAGGAGGGTGGCTTAAAAGCATAACCCAAAGATGTTGTATCTTCCTAACGTGTTAACTTGTCAATATTTTTGGCTTAAGAGTCGGCTGATAGGGTCTAATAAGCTACACCCGGAGGGTGAGAAGCCCCCTGGACAACCATGTTGACGGAGTCAACTTTTTGGCTTAAGAGCCAGCCGATAGGGTCTGATAAGCTACACCCGGAGTGTGGGAAGCCCCTTGGACGACCATGTTGACTTGTCAACTTTTTGGCTTAAGAGCCGACCGATAGGGTCTTATAAGGTACACCTAGAGAGTGGGAAGCCCCCTGTATGGCTATGTTGACTTGTCAACATTTTTGGCTTAAGAGCCGACCGATAGGGTCTAATAAGCTACACCCGAAGGGTGGGAAGCCCCCTGTATGGCTATGTTGACTTGTCAACATTTTTGGCTTAAGAGCCGACCGATAGGGTCTGATAACCTACACCCGGAGGGTGGGAAGCCCCCTGTACAGCTATGTTGACTTGTCAACATTTTTGGCTTCAGAGTCAACCGATAGGGTCTGATAAGCTACACCCGGAGGGTGGGAAGCCCCCTGTACGGCTATGTTGACTTGTCAACATTTTGGCTTTAAGAGCCGATCGATAGGTCTGAAAAGCTACACCCGGAGGGTGGGAAGCCCCCTGTACGGCTATGTTGACTTGTCAACATTTTTGGCTTCAGAGCCAACCAATAGGGTCTGATAAGCTACACCCGGAGGGTGGGAAGCCCCCTGTACGGCTATGTTGACTTGTCAATATTTTGGCTTTAAGAGCCGATCGATAGGGTCTGATAAGCTACACCCGGAGGGTGGGAAGTCCCCCTGTACGGCTATGTTGACTTGTCAACATTTTTGGCTTAAGAGCCGACCGATAGGGTCTGATAAACTACACTCGGAGGGTGGGAAGCCCCCTGTACGGCTATGTTGACCTGTCAATATTTTTGGCTTAAGAGCCGAGCGATAGGGTCTAATAAGCTACACCCGGAGGGTGGGAAGCCCCATGTACAACTATGTTGACTTGTCAACATTTTTGGCTTAAGAGCCGACCGATAGGGTCTGATAAGCTACACCCAGAGGCGCTGATAAGTCGCCTGGGCACTCTTGAGCCCAAAAGGCATGGACACATAGCAGAAGGCTCAAAAAGGCGTGATGAAAGTCGTCTTCTCTTGATCCTTAACCGCCATCTTGATCTAATGGTATCCCGAATAAGCGTCTAGGAAGCATAAACTTTCGCAACCCGCCGTAGCATCAATGATTTGATCAATACGAGGGAGAGCAAAAGGATCAACCGGACAGGCCTTGTTAAGATCCGTATAGTCCACACACATACGCCATGTGTCGTTCTTCTTGACCACAAGCACTGGGTTAGCCAGCCACTCCGGGTGAAAGACCTCGACGATGAAACCAGCCGCTAAGAGTCGGGTGACCTCTTCCCCGATGGCCTTGCGTCTCTCCTCATTGAACCGCTGTAGAAATTGCTTGACAGGTTTAAACTTAGGATCCATATTAAGGTTATGCTCAGCGAACTCTCTTGGTACACCCAGCATGTCAGAAGGTTTCCATGCAAAGATGTCCTGATTCTCACGGATGAATTCGATGAGCGCACTTTCCTATTTGGGATCCATGTTGGCCCCAATAATGAACTGTTTGGATGAGTTGCCTGGAGTGAAGTCTACCGCCTTGGTATCATCCACCTAAAACTTGAGAGGCGGCTCAACCTTCGTGGTAGGCTTCTTTAGTGGGGTCATATCCTCAGGGTCAACATTCTCCTTATAGAATTTGGGCTCTGCATCAGCACAACTAGATTCCGCGTAAGCCGCGTCCCATTCTTCGCACTCAATAGATGTATTCCGATCACCATGAGCTATAAATAGACATAACAGGGCCTAGCCATGAAATTGGCATAAGCTGGCCGCCCAAACAAAGCGTGATAAGGGCTCTTGATCTTTACTACTTCAAACCACAAGGACTCCACCCTGTAGTTGAACTCGTCACCAAATGAGACTTCCAAAAAATCCTGCCCACCGGGTAAGCTGACTTGCTAGGTACTACACCATGAAAAACTGTTGATGAGTGGTTAAGGTCTTTATCAAGTAGCTTCATCCGCCGGAAGATATCATAATACAGGATATTGATGCTGCGGCCACCATCCATAAGTACCTTATTCACCATATATCCTCCCACTTGGGGGAAACTACTAGGGCTAACTGCCCCGGGTCATCAACACATGGCGGGTGATCCTCCCGGCTCCATGTTATGTCATACTCAGACCACTTCAAGTATTGTAGCAGAGCCGGTGCGATTGCGTTAACCACTCGCTTGCGCAACTTCTGATCCCACTTGTTAAGGCTAGTCGTAAAAACATGATACTGGCCCGAACTGAGCTGCTTTGGATTACTTTGATACCCTGAGTGATTATGTTGTTGCGGATTGTTGTTACCAGAGTGCTGAGGATGTCCTCCTTGGCTTCCCTGGCCCTGATGACCGGACCCTGAGCCGCCGGATCCAAACCCGGCTCCTGACCTGCCTAAGCCTGAGCCGCCGGGCGGGCCACCACCATTGTTAGTGTGCTACTCCATGTTGTAGTTCTTGAACTTCTAATTGATGCAGCTCTTACCCCATGTGTGCCCTGCAGCTCGATCGGGCTGGCTATGCTCCGGATAGGGTTTATTGAGCATTTCCTCCAAATTGAAAGGAGTCCTATTTTTGTTAAAAGGCGGTCTAAACTTCCCGTTGCCCTTAGAATGATTCTGACCGGTGCTGGCATTGGCCACCAGTTCTGACCCGCCATCTGGGTTCTTCCGCTTGCCCTGGTTACCGTTACTTGTCGCACCCTTGCCCTCATTGTTCTTTTTACCTTGGCTGGTCTTCTCCTCATCAGAACCTGGATCCTTCATGTTATCAGAATCGGCATACTTTGTGAGAGCCGCCATGAGTTCTCCCATGTCCTCACACATACGCTTGATCCGGCCGAGCTTCTACTTCAGAGGGATGAAATGACAGTTCTTCTCTAGAATCAGCACTGCTTGAGCCACCGTGATCTGTTCAGACGAGTGGATGACAGTTGACACCCGCCGGACCCAATGATGAGCCGACTCATTCTCCTACTGGACACGGTGATCCAGATCCACATTCGTCATAGGCTGTTTGCAAGTCCCATGAAATTTTTTGATGAACCTTGCTCTCAAGTTAGCCCATGAATTCATGGTATTGGGTGGCAAACCCTTTAACCACGTGCGAGTCGGACCTTCAAGCATCATGATGAAATACTTAGCATATACCGCCTCATTGACATCCATCTCCATAGCCAGTTCATAGCTTTCGATCGAGGCCTCCGGAGGTAAGTCGGTAGTGTAATTCGGGACCTTGCGAGGCCCTTTGAAATCCTTTGGCAACCGCTCATTCCGTAGAGCCGGGGCTAAGCATGGTACTCCCACAGCCCTGGTGGTTACTCCCGCTCCTACTGAAATGGAAGGCGCGGGCTCCTGGTGAGCCGTCGTAGCCAAAGTTGCCGCCTCTTGCTGGTTTCTTACCCGGTTTATGAGCGCATGTGCATCTAGAGCCACCTGATCATCCCTTGGAGGTCCCCTGTGCCGATCGCTGCTAGAAACCGCTGGCGACTCATAGCGTGGGCTAAAGCTATGGCTGGGGAGAGGGGTTGAATGAACACGGCTCCGGCTGTAAGTGTATTTCTCATGTTGGGCCATCACCGTCTGAAGGTACCCAATGGCGTTCCATACCTCTTCTGCAAAAGGCGCCTCATCTGGAATAGGGATTGTTTCAAGCCGGGTGGTTGTGGCCACCATGTTCTGTGCCGGGTTGGAATAATGGCCCGCTGGCATTGGAAAGACCATTGGTGAGGCCTGGTTTTGTCGAGGCGGGTTAAGCTGTTGTCGAACCGCCAGCCAACTTCCAGGCGCATCCACTGTTCGTCCCGTTCCGGACGTAATAAAGAGATTCCTAGCTTCATAATGTTCTCGTAAGCGTGATTGATGCCTCATCTGTTGGACCGCAGCCGCTGATTACTACTCTTGCTCAAGGCGAAAAGCATCCATCTTAAGGCGTTCTACCTCTGCCTCCATCTGAACCTTTAATTCGGCTACCCTCTGTTGCTCCTCTGCCATACGGTCCTTGAGTCTTGCAATCTCCAAGTTCCGTGCGTCCTGATTGTCTAGTGTGACTTCGGTGGCCATCAGAGTTGAAAGCTCATTCATCAGATCCAGAAGAACTTGGGCCGGCGACGGCGGATCAGCTCCCGTATTTTCTACTCCAACAGTTGTACTACTCGTGCCTGGGGCTGACCCCTCCATGAACATGGCCGCATGAACCGACAGCCCAAGATCGTCCGGCTCAGAACGCTCTGACTTAGGGTAAGACTCATCGTAACCACCGAGCCCGCCGTTGTGAAGCTGGTAGATCGACTCTGCTTCTCCGCTCAAAGACCCATCCTCAGAATAGACAAGAGTCTCCTGCAACGCAGAAGTTTCCAGCTCCATACCTTGAGTAAAGCCCACGAAGACGTGCTTCCGGCCCGGGTTAACATGGGCAGGTCGCACATATTGGACGGGTTGTGTGCGCCGAGCCAGCTCGATGATGCTGGTGCAGATGTTTGGCCCGGGTGTAGCTCCGTCTATCTTGCCGATGAAGACGTGGATCCCGCCGAAGGGAACCCGGAATCCAAAGTCGATAGAGACGGCCTCGGGACCCCAGCCGGTGCCTTCGATGTAGAGCCGGCCGCGGTGACTCTTGTTCATCCTTTTGACCACGTATCCCTCGAGCCCTTGAAGATAGCCCTTTGAGAACTCAACACCACCGAGCACAGGCCCCATGGTGGGCGCCAACTGTCGTGGTTTTGTCACGACAGATGTCTGGGTGAACGGACTTGGATTTGAGGCCATTGCTAAGGTGATGGACTCAAAGGGGTTGATTGGGACGAAGTACACTGGTTTACCTAGGTTCGGCCCCTCAAGTAGAGGTAACAACCTACGTCCTGCTTGTGCTTGTATTGCTTTGGGTATCGATTACAATGGAGCTGATTGCATGACCTAGTTCCCGATAGTTGATCTCTAAGTCCCCCCGGGTCTCGCCTTTATATAGGAGGTCAAGACCACGGGTCATACAAGTCGTAACCGACTCTCACAATCATGTCTGATTCTATCTCTACATTATCTTGCCTTCTTGGGCAAGTTGTCTCCGGGCGGCTCACCCACCCGGGTCTTCATACCTTCTCTATCTGGGTCACATCCCGGCCCATCTTGTTAAGCCACCCACCGTCTTGGGCTTACATCTTCACGGCCCATCCTTGGGTTGGCGTATGAGCCGCCAGGTGTGACCCGGTGCCTCAGGGGTGGGTCTCACAGTGGGTTCATATCCCCAACACACTCCAAAAACTCAACTATAAGGAGGCATGGATTACTAAAACGAGTACCGCAAAATGGAACTTAATGTTAGAAGATTACAGTTTTAACGTGATAGAAACTTGAGAGCAACATAGGAACATGATAATGAACTCCTAACTAGCAACCAAAGGCATGGCATCAAGGTAGATATCACATAGAGCAATTCTCATGAAGACATCACATGCAACGAAGCTAGGGTTTAGAAGCAATCATCCACACAACATTGAATAGAATAACAGATTTGGAACCTACGATGCAATGCACTTTTACAACAATATTTTTTCAATGCCGCGGGCACGTGCGTGTGTGGTTGGTCTCGAAACGGGTAACAACAAGAACGGAGAGAACCGGCAACTACCAACGGATGCAAGTTTTTCGAAAATGAGTGATGATGCCATGCAGATGATTAGAATGATGCGATGATGAATGCGACAACCAAACAAAAGACAAGACTACAATGGAAATAAAGGGGGAATCTTCTGGAACATCTATCCCGGGCTATTACAGTTGATTGGTTCTCCTACTGGTTCGATAACCTTGGTTTCATGTCTGAGGGAAATACCTACCACCGTTGTGTTGCATCATCCCTTCCTCTTTGGGGAAATACCGACGTAGCTTCAAGCGACATCAAAAGGAATTCCTGGCACCGTTTCCGGGGAGGATCTTCAACATATACCAGGTTCCTAATCACAAATCTCATCTCCTTGCAATTTACATTATTTTCCATTTGCCTCTCGTTTTCCTCTCCCCCACTTCAAAAAAATTTGCCGTTTTATTCGCCTCTCTTTTTCCGTTCGCTGTTTTCTTGCCAGATTTGTTTTTGAGTGCAATCTTGTTGTGTGGCCATCATGACTCAAGAGAACACCAAGTTATGTGATTTCTCAAATACCAACAACAATGATTTTATCCGCACTCCGATTGCTCCTCCCGCCACTACTGCGGAGTCTGGTGATATTATTACTGCTTTGCTGAATCTTTTTATGAAAGATCAATTTTCCGGTACTCCTAATGAGGATGTCGCGTCCCATCTTAATACCTTCGTGGAATTATGCGATATGCAAAAGAAAAAAGATGTGGACAATGATGTGGTTAAGATGAAATTATTTCCGTTTTCTTTGCGTGATTCTGCAAAAATTTGGTTCTCTACTTCGCCTCGCAATAGTAAAAATTCTTGGAATAAGTGCAAAGATACTTTTATCACTAAGTATTTTCCTCTCGCAAAAATTATTTCCCTTAGAACCCAAATCAAGAATTTCAAGCAGCTTGAACATGAGCATGTTGCACAATCTTGGGAAAGGATGAAAATGATGCTAAGGAATTGCCCAACTCATGGGTTAAATCTTTGGATGATCATACAAAAAATTTATGCGGGATTGAATTTTGTTTCTCGTAATCTTTTAGATTCCGCCGCGGGTGGTAATTTTATGGAAATTACTTTGGGTGAAGCCACCAAATTGCTTGATAATATCATGGCAAATTATTCACAATAGCACACCGAAAGGGCTCCTAATAGTAAAAAAGTTAATTCGGTTGAAGAAATTTCTTCTTTGAATGAAAAAGTTGATGCTCTTATGAAATTGGTTGCTAGTAAAAGTGATCCTATTGATTTTAATGATATGCCTTTGTCTACTTTGATTGAGCAAAATAGTGATGCCATAGATCTAAATTTTTTTTCTCGAAACAATTTCAATAACAATGCTTATAGAGGTAATTTTAATCCTAGGCCTTTTCCTAGTAATTCCTCTAATAATTATGGTAATTCCTATGGAAATCAATCTTATAATAATAATAGGAACACCTCTGATCTTTAGAATAATATTAAATAATTTATCAATACACAAAAAGTTTTCAACACTTCCATAGAAGAAAAGTTGAGTAAGATTGATGATTTGTCTAGAAGTGTTGACAGAATTGCTCATGATGTGGAGAATCTCAAGATGAAATTTTTTGTGCCTAAGGTAGATGTATCAATTAAAGCTCTTTATGTTTCTATGGATGACAGTAAGAAAAGAACCGATATGCTTAGAGCTAAAAGAGAATTTTTAGAAAAAGCATTTTCTAGTGATTTCTTTGATAAAAATGATGAAGATCTTAAAATGATTGGTGTTTCTAAAACTGATTCCTTGTTTAGTAAAGTTAATATTGATGAAAAAGGGACTGGAGAATAGTCAACTTTAGGTAGAAGGTGTCCCATTATTTCGGAGGGTGAAAATCTTGTTGAGAAAATTGATGAAAGTGGTTTTGGAGAGGTCAAAACTTTAACTAGTGATGTGCCCACTCTTTTGGATTACAAAGACTTTAATTATGATAGTTGATGTTTGATTTATTGTATTTCTTTGTTGCAATCCATGATAAGTTCACCCCATGCTTATGAACAAAATAAAGCTTTTACTAAACATATTGTTCATGCTATGATGAAAGCTTTCAAAGAAAAATTGGAATTAGAACTATAAATTCCTAGAAAATTTCATGATGAATGGGAATCTACTATCAAAGTCAAGACTAAAAAATATGAGTGTTTTGCTTTGTTTGACTTGGATGCTAGTGTTTCTACAATTCCAAAATCTTTATGTGATGTACTTGGTCTTATCGATATTGAATCACGTTTTTTAAATTTGCACTTGGCGGTTTCTACTATTAAAAAGCCTATGGGAATAATTAATGCTATTATTATTCTTGAAAATAGGAATTATGTTCCCATAGATTTTATTGTTCTTTATATTTATTGCAATCCGTCTTGTCCAATTATTCTTGGTAGACCGTTTTTACGCACTATCGATGTCATGATTTATATGAAAGAAGGCAATATTAAGTTCCAATTTCATTTGAGGAAGGGTATGGAACACTTTACTAGAACAATAATTAGGCCACCATATTAATCAATCATGAGGGCATCATATGGATCTCAGAACAAAGATGGCAAAATTTAGATCCTTGCTTTATGCCTAGCTAAGGGCGTAAAACAATATCGCTTGTTGGGAGGCAACCCAATGAATGAAATTTATTTTTGCCTTTTGCTTTCTGTTCTTGAGTTTTTACACAATTATGCTACTTTTATGACTGTGTTTTTCTGTTTTAATTAGTGTTTGTGCCTAGCAAAGCCTTTGGGATCATGTTGGGTGATAGTTGCTTTGATCTTGTTGAAAAACAGAAACTTTGTGCACCAGTCACGGAATTATTAAAAATCACATAAGTGTGATAAAATTCTGAATTTTTTACACAAGATTTATATGCAAATTTCTCACGTTTTCCCAATGTTTCAGATTTTTTTGAGTTACATAAGTATTCGAAGAAATCAGATTACTACAGACTGTTCTGTTTTGACAGATTCTGTTTTCTTTGTGTTGTGTGCTTATTTTGATGGATCTATGGTTTTCTTTGATGAGTTTTTGCCATAGAAAAGTTGGAATACAGTAGGTATAATGCAAGAACAAAATATGAATTGGTTTAATACAGTACTTATAGTAGTGATTTATTTTTCTTATACTAACGGATCTCACGAACGTTTTGTTGAGTTTTGTGTGATTGAAGTTTTCAAGTTTTGGGTTATCTTACGATGGATAAAGGAAGGACGAAAGAGCCTAAACTTGGGTATGCCCCATAATCCCAAGATATTATCCAAAAATGAGCAACCAACTAAGCTTGGGAATGCCCCCGAGTGGCATCCCCGCTTTCTTCCAACGATCATCGATATTTTACTCGAAACTATATTTTTAGTCGTCAGATGATATGTGTTTTGCTTGGAGCGTATTGTATGATATGAGTCTTTGCTTTTTTTATTTTTTGTTTAAATCTTGATCCCTTGCTTGACACACCTATTTGAGAGATCCAAAATTATGTCATGACTTGTTAGAATTGCTATCTATGCTTCACTTAATTTTTTTATGAGCAATGGACTTGCTCTAGTGCTTCACTTATATCTTTTTGAGCACGGTGTGCTTAGTATTATTGAAGAAATGTTGTCTTACTTCACTTAGATTTATTTGAGAGTTAGTAAAATTTTCAAGAAATTCTCTTTTGCTTCCCTTAAATTATTTTGAGCGAAAGAAGAAAAATTATGCTCTTGATCTTCACTGATATTTGTTTGAGCTTCTGAAAAGCAACACATGAAAATTAGTCCCAAAGTGATAGATATCCAAGAAGGATATAATAAAAACTTCCATGAAGATCATTGGAGAAAATAAACTTGATTCTTACTAATAGTTTTGAGATATGATGATGTGATATGTGAGTTATGTTGATGAGTAATTATGCTTTAGTAAGAATATGGTGTTAAGGTTTGTGATTCCCTATGCAAGTACGAAAGTCAATAGTCATGCAATGAAATTATATCCTACTTGTGGTGCATTATTTGGTGTTATTTATGCTTAATGCTTGCTTATGAGATTATCTGTTTCTTGGTTGGTTGCTTCTCAATCTTTTGCTAGCATTCATTTTGCACCAAGTATGAGCTCTACTTGTGCATCCAAATCCTTAAACCCAGTTTTTGCCACATGAGTCCATTATACCTACCTATATGCGGTATTTCCGTGCCGTTCTAAGCAAATCTGTATGTGCCATCTCTAATTTTCAAAATAAACTTCTCTTTTATGTGCTTGTTTCGCTCGCGGAGCGGTGAGGGTGGCTAATATTTTCCATGCTAGATGTGTTATTCTCACGATGAGTGTTTATTCACTTGTCATTGCATGAGAGTAAGGCAAAGGTATTAGGGATGCCCAGTCCCGAAATGCAAAAAATTAATTTACTTTATGTTGTCAAATAATAAATTCTTTGAAAAGTGAAAGTATGGTGGAAAAGGGAATAAACTTTATTTTCTTTTTGGGAAACGCCTATGATATATCTAGCATGGAAAGTGTTGGGAACTCTAAGTCGTTTTCGTTGCTGGGATGGATACACCTCCCAAAATGTTTTTATCTCTAAGCTTTCTTCTTTGAGCTCTGGCACCTCTACAAATCCCTACTTCCCTCTACGAAGGTCCTTTCATTTACTTTATGCAATTTTTATTTTTGAATGTGAGTCTCCATCTTCTCTTACCAAATCACCAACTAGGAGGCAATATGATCGTACTTAAGTATTGGGTGTAGCTAATATTCGAGTGTGTTTCATGAATGGATGAATGTTTGAGCATGATAGGCTAGGGATAACTTATTTTAGCGTTGATATTTTGAAAGACATGGTTGCTTGTTGATATGCTTGAGTATCTAAATTATTATGTCAAAACTAGACTATTGCTTTGAACAACTAAAAGTCCAAATGTCCATGCTACAAGAAAAAGAATATGATATGACATGTTAGGCAGCATTCCACATCAAAAATTCTGTTTTTATCACTTACCTACTCGAGGACGAGTCAGAGTTAAGCTTGGGGATGTTGATATGTCTCCAACTTATCTATAATTTTTTATTGTTCCATGATGTTATATTATCAATCTTGGATGTTTTATAATCATTTTATAGTCATTTTATATCATTTTTTGGTACTAACCTATTGACATAGTGCCAAGTGCCAGTTGTTGTTCTTTTCATGTTTTTTACATCGCAGATAATCAATACCAGACAAAGTCCAAATGTAACGAAACTTCACGATGATTTTTTATGGGCCAGAAGGAACACAACGGGACCTGGTTGCGCCTGGGGGTGCCCCGAGGGGGGCATAACCCACCAGGGCGCGCCAGGAGGCCCAGGCGCGCCCTGGTGGGTTGTGCCCACGTTGGGTGCCCCTTGGACTACCTCTTTGCTCTATAAATACCCCAATATTCCAAAAACACTATGGAAACAAACGAAATATTCATCTAGCCACCGCAGAGTCTAGAACCATCATATCCAATCTAGACACCATCTCGGATGGGGTTCACCACCTCCATTGGTGCCTCTCCGATGATGCGTGAGTAGTTCCTTATAGACCTTCAGGTCTGTAGTTAGTAGCTAGATGGCTTTCTCTCTCTCACTGAATTCTCAATACAATGGTCTCTTGGAGATCCATATGATGTAACTCTTTTGCGGTGTGTTTGTTGGGATCGATGAACTTTGAGTTTATGTTCAGATCTATCTTTTTATATCCATGAAAGTTATTTGAGTTTCTCTGATCTCTTATATGCATGATTGCTTATAGCCTCATATTTATTCTCCAATATTTGGGTTTTGTTTGGCCAACTTGATCTGTTTGTCTTACAATGGGAAGAGGTGCTTTGTAGTGGGTTCGATCTTACAGTGCTTGATCCCAGTGACAGAAAGGGAAACGACAGGTATTTATCGTTGCTACTAAGGATAAAATGATGGGGTCTATCTCTACATATATATATATTGTCTACATCATGGCATCATTCTTATTGCATTACTCCATTTCTCCATGAACTTAATACACTAGATGCATGTTGGATAGCGGTCGATGTTTGGAGTAATAGTAGTAGATGGAGGCAGGAGCCGGTCTACTAATCTTAGACGTGATGCATATGTAATGATCATTGCCTGGATATCGTCCCTATTTTTGAAGTTCTATCAATTGCCAACAGTAATTTGTTCACCCACCGTTTGCTATTTTTCTCGAGAGAAGCCACTAGTGAAACCTACGGCCCCGAGGTCTCTTTCTCATATTATTTGCCTTGGCGATCTACTTTTCTCTTGTATTTATTTTCATATCTATATTTCCAAAAACCCAAAAATACCTTTCTGCACTTCATTTTATTTGGCGTTCGATCTATCAATATTTACAACTTTCTCCCGTCCACGTGCCTTTCTGGTGCCGTTACCCGAAAGGGATTGACAACCCCTTTAACAATGTCGGGTTGCGAGTATTTGTTATTTGTGTGCAGGGGCTGTTTATGTTGTGTTGCTTGGTTCTCCTACTAGTTAGATAACCTTGGTTTCATATCTGAGGGAAATACCTACCGCCACTGTGCTGCATCATCCCTTCCTCTTTGGGGAAATACCGACGTAGCTTCAAGCGACATCAACACCACATGAGATGTGGACTGGGAAGAGTCCTAGTTTGTCTTTTCTAAAGATTTGGGGTTGTGAAGCATTTGTCAAGCGACTCATGTCGGACAAGCTTACACCCAAGTCGGATAAATGCATATTTCTGGGATATTCGAGGGAAACCTTGGGATATAACTTCTACAACCGAGAAGAGAACAAAGTGTTTGTTGCTCGGAATGGGGTTTTCCTAGAGAAAGAGTTTCTCAATCGGGAGTCCAGTGGGAGAAGGGTGTGACTTGAAGAAATTCGAGAGCCACTCGGGGACGACTTGGCTGGTGATGAGATCATACCGGAGTTGATCAGGGAACCCGTAGTGGAGTCGGCACCGGAGCCACGGAGGTCGGAAAGATTGCGCAGAGTGTGCGATGTATTGTTGCTGGAAAGCGATGAGCCGGTCACATATGCAGAAGCGATGATGAGCCCAGATTCCAAGGCATGGCTAGAGGCCATGAGATCCGAGTTAAAGTCCATGGCTGAGAATCAAGTCTGGGACTTGGTTGATCTGTCGGGACCCCGATCCTAAGTCATATGATTCCATACTGTAACAAGCCACATCACTTTGCAGCCTCACGCACGGTACTCCACGGCTGCCACCTTACCTTGGCCGGGACCGTTTGCGTCTTTTGGCTCACGTATGTGAACATGTCGCTGGCAATCACACCACAAAGAACCCGGGCCGACATAACTAGTCATAGAACCCATGTGGCACATCCGTACGGAAACAGGCATACATAACCCATAACCCAGCAATGCAGGTGTCGGCCTCAAGCGTGTGTAGACGAGTCATAGCAAGTTACAAGGACTCCATTATGTCACGAGACATGAATGTCATCACTACACGTAGACGAGTCGTAACAGGCTACAGGGACTCCATTACACTGCGAGACATTTCCCCGAAGGGACAGACACAGCAGCAAAGAAGGATACATGTCGGTCAATCAATGTGTCCGGAGCAGTAGCAAGCTACCATGGCTCGGTGGAAGCACAAAGAGGTAGTTTCCCGTAAAGAGTACTACTAAAGGCATATGACTAGGTGTCGGATCCCATACATACCGTTGCACGTCACACGTACGCACGACATGCCCGATATGCATAGATACAACCATGGCATCACAACACAACCATACAATAACATGACTTTTATTTAAAGGCTCGGAAGAGCCTTGCATAATATGTTCTTATAGATAGGGTCACATGACCCGGCACTCAAGTCATACAAACATAGTCATACAAGCCAGCGGAAACTTAAGCTGTCTGAGTACAGACGACAAATTATAAAGAGGCACATGGCCTGACTATCTACAGCCCACCACACGGGCAAGATCGTAGCTGGGACACCAGCTATTCAGCATCGTCAACATCTAGATAAAACCCACCTGATGGGTCCTGGTTTTCTTCTGCAACATTAATTAAGCAAGGATGAGTACAATCGTACTCAGCAAGTCTTTAAAACAGACCTAGTCTAATTATGCTCATGTATCAACAAAGGGGTGGTGGAGTTTATGCAGAAAGCCAGCTTTGACTCATGGCTAACCTACACTACTCAGTTTTAAACTCTTTGTTACAATTTTATTTATCGCACACGAGTCCACTAACTCCATCACAATACACCACCATGGACTCACCTTCCCCTTCCGGAAGAGTGCCATCCACGGTACTCACACTTGTCTTGAGATTTTTAGAGGTATCCATTTGGTTTTCTATGAATAGCATAAGTTCTCCAAGTAGTCCATATCCGAGGACGCGGCTATTCCAATAGTTTCATAACCCTGTAGGGGTGTACTTCTTCACACACACTCTCGCCACTTATCGCTGTGTGCTTATAAAACCATGCACCTCGGCAACCTTCAAGCGGATGCCCAGTGAGGGAGTCAGCCACGACCGTCAATCACATAAGACCTCTAGTCCATGCTACCGCCTATTTGAGACTGACCCGCACGGAAGTCCGGCTGAAGTTTCCACTATGGTCCCAAACGATGTGCGCAGGGTTCCCAAGCCCACCATTCGGGTGACCCTTGGTACACCGTGCCACTGCCTACCGCGTCGTAACCCACCCCGAGGGTCAGCGCTACGCACAGCCTCCTGCATGCTATAAACACCAGAAACTACTTGCAATACCTGGACCAAAGACTAAGCGACTGATAAGTCGAGCGGGGTCATATTTCAGGGCCCAGCATGTGGTAGTATCTCGTCTTGGATCACAAACACGGAACCCAGTTCCTAAGAACGGTCCCAATGAGACAACCCACTATGTACTCCTACATAGCCCCTCATCGCTACCTTTACCAAATCGTATTCATTTTATGCTCATCACATCGGACAACACTGTTTCACTCAGTTCATCACCCAAATGAAACAGACCCGACATACTCTAAGCATAGCAAGCATAGCAGGCAAAGTAAGCTAAGCACATCATGGCACAAGCATCTACCAAGTATGCTAGGTTGCAAGGTTTAGGTAATTAATGTGACAAGATCAGGTCATGCATAAGAATGGGATCATCTACCGTGAATAACTGACATGTGATCATTTGTCCTAATGCAATAAATGAGAGTAGGAGCGAGAGAATGGGATGTTATCGGAATGATCAATGGGGTTGCTTGCCTTGCTGGGTTGCGGAAGAGTTCTCTCCTTCGTCAGGGTACGGAGTAGTATCCTTCGGATTAGGGCCTACCGCAACGTAGATAAAAGCATTCAATACAAGCAGATGCAACAATATGATGCATGATCATGACATGGTAGTATGCATGGATGAGCTAATGTAACTAGTGGTCATGTCAATTTGAAATGGATTTGAATATAGGTTCAAAGTTGTTTTCATTTCAAATTCCATATATTAACCTAATGGCAAATGTCCATGTTCACCTTTTTAGATTGCTCTAACATGCATGAGAATAGCACCATTGGATTCATTGGATTTTTCTGATCAATTTTCATATAGAAATTATTTTCATCTGAGTTACAGATTATTTTATATGATTTTTCAAAGTTTTAAATAATTTCTGGAATTATTTTTAAATAAGAAATTGACTTATTGCATCAACATGATGTCATGATGACATCAGCTGGTCAGCTGACCCGGCCCAGAGTCAAACCTGACATCTGGGGTCCACATGTCAGTGTCTGGTTAATTTAATTAACTGATTAAAATTAATCCTGGTTTAATTAGCCAACTGGGCCCACCTGTCAGTGACTAGTTAACTTAATTAATTGGAATAATTAACTTAACTTAATCTGGGATTAATCAGAGGCTGGCCCCACCTGTCATTGACCCACAGGGTCAAGCCAGGGCCCACCTAGGGTCAAACTCGCCGGAGTTGGCCGGCGGTTCGACGCCGGTGACCATCAGGGACGGCGGAGTCCGTCGGGTTTCTCCTATAGGGGTTATTTGGCACGCTGAGACCACCGGAGTGCAGCCCGTGCATGACCGCATCCAACCGAGCACACTGGAGGTCGCGGGGTCGCCGGAGCTCGCCGGAAACGAGCTCGTGGCGGCGGCCGAAGCTCGGGCTCGGACGCAAACGTGACACAGGGCACGGGGCGATGCTACGATGGTCTCTACGGGCTCCTAGGAACTCCAGGAGTTCAACCATGCACGCGCATGTGAGCTTGGAGGGCTCTATGCATGGCGGCGACCATCGACGGCGGCAGGAGGTTCTCACGTCCGGCGACGCAGCTAGCTAGGGGATGCCAGAGAGAGGGAAAACTCCGGGGGGAGGAAGAGGGGCTCACTGCGGATCCAGGGAGCTGGTCAGCGGGCTCGGGGAGGCAGCGACGGCGACGAATCGACGTTCGGCGACGGCGGCCTTCGGCAGGGGATCGGGAGAGAGAGAGCAGAGGAGAGAGGGAGGGGGAGAATGAGCTCGGGGGAGAGGGCTCGCGCGTCTTCCAGGCGCGAGGGAGGCAGGGACGCAACCTGCTGCATGGAAGCAGGAGGTGGAGGCCGGCGACGGCTCGGTCGCCACCTCGACGCCTACTGGCGCGAGGTGGAAGATGACCCTTCCACCCCTGTGGGCTGGGCTGGGCCTTCCACTCGACCAGGTAAGCTTCTCCCTTTTATTTTTATTCTTTGTTTTCTATTTTCTAACATTTGTTTGATTTTCTTTGCAGGTCCAAATACCCCTTCAATAATTCTAAAACTTTTTTATAACTTCAAGTTTGAATATTTCAAACTTGTATCAAAAGTTTCAGATTATTTTGAAAGCAGTGATAATGATAATGTTTTTATTTGTCATTTTCAGAGACATGATTCATTAATTTAAAATATTTCCAATGTTCAAATAATTGAAATGGTCCCTGGTATATCCATGCCTTTAATTATCAGACATAGGGAACATTTTTAATGGGCATTTTGGATTTGTTGAAATTTCATTTATCTGGAATTCCTTTAATTCATAAAATGCTTAGGGTTTCTTTCTTTCTCCCCATTTCATATTGATGCAATGATGATGATGATGATGAAAACACAATGCTAGCCTAGACACTTGCTAGGGTTGTGACAACTCACCCCCACTCAAAAGAATCTCGTCCCAAGATTTTGAAGTCGTCGGGAAGAGCGCGGGGTACTCTAGTCGAAGACGATCTTCTCTTTCCCATGTCGCCTCCTTTTCAGAATGATGCGACCATTGAACCTTAAGAAACTTGATGTTCCGACGCCGAGTGGTACGCTCAGCTTTGTCGAGAATACGAACGAGGTATTCTCGGTATGAAAGGTTATCTTGGAGATCAAGCGTTTCGTGGTCCACTTCTCGGACAGGGTCCGAAAAGCATCGCTTGAGTTGAGAGACGTGGAAGACATCATGAACTTTGGAAAGATGCGAAGGAAGTTCCAATTGGTAGGCAACCTCTCCTTGTTTAGCAAGAATGCGAAAAGGTCCAATGTAACGAGGAGCCAACTTGCCCTTGGTACCGAATCGATGGGTACCCTTAGGAGGTGTAACCCGAAGATAAGCCTTCTCGTCGACTTCATAAGTCACCGACTTATGATGACGGTCATATTGATTCTTTTGACGGGATTGGGTTGTTTTCAACTTTTCACGAATAATGCGAACTTGCTCCTCTGCATCCTGGATCATGTCCGGACCAAAGAGTTGCCTCTCTCCGGTTTCTGACCAGTTAAGAGGTGTTCGACATTTTCGTCCATAGAGAACTTCAAAAGGGGCTTTGCACAAGCTTGATTGATAACTGTTGTTATATGCGAATTCAGCAAATGGAATGCAGTTCTCCCAATTCATACCGAAAGATATAACACAAGCTCGAAGCATGTCTTCGAGAATTTGATTGACTCGCTCAACTTGACCACTTGATTGAGGGTGGAAAGCAGTGCTAAAGGATAGATGAGTCCCCATGGCAGTTTGAAAACTTTCCCAAAATCGAGAAGTAAAGATACTTCCATGGTCTGAGTTAATCTCCAAGGGAACACCATGAAGAGAAACTATTCGAGAAACGTATAACTCCGCTAGCTGACTAGCAGTAATGCTTTCCCGAAAACAGGAAGAAAATGAGCCACTTTGGAGAGGCGATTAATGACTACGAATATAGCATTGTTCCCTCTCTTGGTCCTGGGAAAACCGGTGATGAAATCCATACCGACCTTATCCCATTTCCATTCAGGAATAGCTAAGGGTTGAAGGGTGCCAGCAGGCCTTTGATGTTCTGCTTTCACACGACGACAAACGTCGCAATTAGCAACATACTGAGCAATTTCCCTCTTCATCCTAGTCCACCAGAACCTCTGGCGTAGGTCCTGATACATCTTGGTACTACCCGGATGAATTGTGAGAGGAGAGTCATGAGCCTCCTTAAAAATCAGCTGCCTGAGATGTTGGCTTTTAGGAACCACTAAACGGCCCTGAAAAAACACTACACCTTGATCATCTATAGAGAAGTCCTTAGCACAACCGCTAACGAGGTTCTCTTTGATCCGGGAAATTCCCTTATCACGCCTTTGGCCAGCTATGATTTGATCCTTAAGAGTAGGTTTCGCCACCAAGTTGGATAGAAATCCTTGAGGAATAATGTGAAGATTTAACTTCCTGAATTCCTCATGGAGAAGCGGTTGACCTTGTTGTAACATCAAATTGTTACAATAAGACTTACGACTTAGTGCATCAGCCATGACATTGGCTTTTCCCAGGGTGTAAGTTATCCCTAAGTCGTAATCTGTAATCAACTCTACCCATCGTCTTTGCCTGAGATTCAAATCCGGCTAGGTGAAAATATATTTCAGACTTTGGTGATCAGTGTAAATCTCGCAACGATTACCCAAAAGGTAATGTCGCCATGTCTTTAGTGCATGGACTACAGCTGCAAGCTCAAGATCATGTGTTGGATAATTATCCTCATGTGGACGCAACTGTCGAGATGCGTATGCAATCACATGACAATCTTGCATGAGAATGCAACCTAATCCTTGTCGCGAGGCGTCGCAGTAGATAATAAAGTCCTTAGAAAATCCGGTGGCACCAGAACGGGAGCAGAGGTCATTCGTCTTTTCAACTCCTGAAAACTATGCTCACATTGTGGGGTCCACTCGAACTTTTTATCTTTCTTGAGGAGTTCAGTCAGAGGTTTTGCAACCTTGGAGAAATTCTCAACAAAGCGGCGACAACAGCTCGCTAAGCCAAGGAAACTCCGAACTTGCTTAACCGATTCAGGCTGAGTCCAATCAAGGATGGCCTGCACTCTCTCGGGGTTGACAGCAATACCTTTGCCAGAGATCACGTGGCCCAGATAGGTCACTTCCGGCAACCAGAATTCACACTTGGAGAATTTGGCATACAGGCGGCGCTCTCGAAGTTTCATCCATACCAGCCTTAGATGCTCGACATGTTCTTGTTCGTTCTTCGAGTAGATGAGTATGTCATCGAGGTAAAGCACGACGAACTTATCCAAATACTCCATGAAGATCGAATTCATCAGACAAGAGAAGGTAGCTGGGGCATTGTTTAAACCGAAGGACATGACGGTGTACTCGTATTGGCCATAACGAGTGACAAAAGCCGTTTTTGGAATGTCCCTGTTTCTAATTCTGATTTGATGGTATCCCAACCTCAAATCCATTTTGGAAAAAACAGAGGATCCAGCGAGTTGATCATACAAAGTGTTGATCCTGGGGAGCAGATACTTGTTTTTGATAGTGACCAAGTTCACTTGTCGGTAATCCACAACCATCCGATCCGATCCATCCTTCTTCTTGACAAAGAGGATGGGGCAAGCCCAAGGAGAAGAACTAGGATGAATGAAACCTTTCTCCAAAGCCTCATCGAGTTGGGTTTTTTAGCTCGGCTAGTTCTAAGGGTGCCATCTTATAAGGTCTTCTGGCTATTGGGACTGTCCCTGGAGTAAGTTCTATCACGAACTCAACATCTCTGACAGGTGGAATACCTGGTAGTTCTTCTGGAAAGACATCCAGAAATCACGGACTACCGGAATATCTTCTAGCTGAGGGAGAGGGCTAGCATTTAAGGAATAGAGTTGGCGCTTGGTTGTTCGAGTAGAGACATTAACTATCTCACCCGAGGGATGTGTAAGTTGAACATTCCTAGAATGAGTATCAATCTTGGCATAGTGGGCTTTCATCCAATCCATACCTAGAATGATATTGATGTCTGAAGACTTAAGAGTTATCAAGGATGCTAGGAATACTAGTCTATCCACTAGAATTTCATTATCATGGCTCACTCTAGAAGTTTGCCATTTTGAACCAGGAGTCTGAACTACTAAAGGAGTGGGCATGTCACAGAAAGACATGTTATGCAACTGTGCATAACTTTCTGAGATGAATGAATGAGATGCCCCAGTATCAAATAGAATAGATGTTGGATGGCTATTAACGAGAAGCATACCTAGAATGACATCAGGGTCTTCAAGAGCTTCTTCAGCAGACACATAATTAACTCGCCCACGAGCAGGAGTTGGCTTCACATAGAAGGCTTTCCCTGGTTTTCCGCGTCCAGCGGGCTTGGCATTGTTCTGGGGACATTCACGAGAATAATGTCCCGGTTCTCCACACTTGTAGCATACCACTGTAGCGCGAGGGGTAACATTTACTTGTGGTCCTCCAAATGGTCTGGGTGGAGGGTTGGACTGAACTGGACGAGGTGCCTGGAAGGATGGCCTCGCAGTGTACCTTGCCGGCATAGCTGCATTGGGTACCCATATTCGGCGCTTGTTGGGTCCTGAACCCGATGCAGGGTTGAAGTCACGGTTATGCTTCCTCGAAGCCTCGTAGTTAGTGTGTCCAGACTCAGCATTGATGGCCTTATTGACGAGAGCCTGGAAGGTGGTGCACTCATGCAAGCAAAGATCTTGGCAAAGCTCAGCATTAAGTCCCTTGCAGAACCTAGCCTGCTTCTTGGCATCAGTTGAGACTTCCTCTGGAGCATAGGGAGCAAGATTACCAAACTCGCGACTGTATGCATCCACTGACAATCTGCCGTGTGTGAAGGCACAGAATTCCTCTCTCTTGCGGTCCATCAGCCCTTCCGGGATGTGATGGAGACGAAATGCGGCGCTGAACTCTGCCCAGGTTGGTGCAGGTCCCTAGGGACACATAGCCTCATAGCTTTCCCACCACAGGTTGGCAGGTCCCTCCAGAAAGTATGTCGCAAAGGTCACCTTGTTGGCCTCTGAAACATTTGCAGCTCAAATCTTGTGTGACATACTGGTCAGCCAATCATCCGCATCGAGGGGATCGATCGAGTGATGGTACTTAGGCGGACACAACTTAATGAAGTCACCAAGTGACACTCCATCATGGTGATCATTGCGGGGAGCGCGACCAGTGTTCTGTTCAATCCTCTCCAACAGCCTATTGGTCTCCCTCTTATTCCTTTCAGCTTCTAGCATCACCTCCGCTAGAGATGGTGCTCGTGGCAGCTCTTCTTGCCTTGGCTGGCTACTCTCGCCTTGCTCATGAGCATGCACGGGGTTGTTCCTGGTTGACACCATCCTGGGGAAAACAATCCATAGCTTAGACATGGGGAACAACAACTCTAGGGCATGAATTAAGGAATGCATTGATCAACATGGCATGTAGGATAACACCAATCAACATGGTAAAGCAACTACCATATAAACATTAGGTTTCATACACACCATGACTTAGTTCAGTACAAACCCAAGCTGAAAACAACTACGGAGAGATGACACAACTCATCGGAGGCATTACAAGCATCCTATACATTATCTATCTACACCTCCGGAACTCAACTCTCGACCTTGATCATATCCCACAAGACACAGAGGACTGTGGCGATACGTCTACTACCATACTAGATCTAACATCCACGCACTCAAACGTCACCGTAGAATGCCTCGTACAGGTTACCCCCGTGACCTGGGAGCTGAACCTGCGGATCTGGAAACACTCTTGCCTGGGATCCCTGGAAACCATAAGGACACGAGTGTGGCCTTGGTCCCCTTGTCGGCGGCAACAGCGGTCCTCGAAGAGGGGTGATGCCTCCAACATCAGGCCAGTCTACGTGTGCTGGCAAATGAGTCCGCGATGGGGTCAGCATCTCCAAGTCTCCATAGCCTGTCTGCACGACAAGTGCCAACTGCGTCAAGGCTGTCCAAAGGCGTGCACGGGTAGCATAGAGCTCCATGCGAAGGGCACGTGCATCACGATCCTTGTTCTCCAACATCTGAGCAGTCACCTGCAGCCTAGGGTCCTCATGAGAATGATCAAAGTAGGCTGCACTGAGATATCCATCCTCTCCTCCCATGGAAGCGGGAACATAGCAGAACTCCGTGTTGTGTAGCAGACCATGGTGAAACCTCATGATAGTTAGCATGATGTATGCGGCTTCCTGAACTGCCATATCTATGGTAACTCCCAATCCATGAGTCTAGTGAAGCGGCTCTGCAGCTCCAGGATATGAAGGGTATATCCTAACAGTACACAGATACTGACTCTGGTTGAAATCTCGGTACTGCTCCTCCACTGTGTACTCCGGGTACCAACGATATCCAGCCTCCATCATCACTCTAACCAACATGGCCGTGTGACCCGGCACATCAATGCACCTAGTCAGACGGACCACCTGACGGAAAGGACGAGACAGCATCTGAAACAGAGAATGATGCAAAGACATTAGAGATCCTAGCGGAAATTGGACAGCATAACGGCTGTAATTGCTCAACAAAATTTTTGAGGCAATTGAAAAGAGATTGGAAAGGCATGACCACTCGACTATCTAGACTCAAATCTCTTCTCCATCTGTTTGTCACACCAACAACACTTGAGTAACTGCACTCACGTACAAGCAAGCTAGCTATGAGTCCATGGCTAGTAACTCGTCATCCTAAGCAATAGATGAGAATCCTAGTTCCTATCCCCGTAGAAAAATGAGAATGACCCAGCATAGAATAACTTCGGAAGAGGAGTAAAAAGAGCCTTACGTTCCCTTCCACAATCAATTCCCCTACTTATCTATAGTGTTTCTAGACTCAACTTCGGCCGATTTGGCTTGGTAGTCCTACAGTCAGTCAGGCTCCGATACCAACGCTGTCGGGACCCCGATCCTAAGTCATATGATTCCATACTGTAACAAGCCACATCACTTTGCGGCCTCACGCACGGTACTCCACGGCTGCAACCTTACCTTGGCCGGTACCGTTTGCGTCTTTTGGCTCACGTATGTGAACATGTCGCTGGCAATCACACCACAAAGAACCCGGGCCGACATAACTAGTCATAGAACCCAAGTGGCACATCCGTACGGAAACAGGCATACATAACCTAGCAATGCAGGTGTCGGCCTCAAGCGTGTGTAGACGAGTCATAGCAAGTTACAAGGACTCCATTACGTCGTGAGACACGAATGTCATCACTGCACGTAGACGAGTCGTAACAGGCTACAAGGACTCCATTACACTGCGAGACATTTCCCCGAAGGGACACAAACAACAACAAAGAAGGATACATGCCGGTCAATCAATGTGTCCGGAGCAGTAACAAGCTACCATGGCTCGGTGGAAGCACAAAGAGGCAGTTTCCCGTAAAGAGTACTACTAAAGGCACACAACTAGGTTTCGGATCCCATACATACCGTTGCACGTCACACGTACGCACGACATGCCCGATATGCATAGATACAACCATGGCATCACAACACAACCATACAATAACATGACTTTTATTTAAATGCTCGGAAGAGCCTTGCATAATATGTTCTTATAGATAGGGTCACATGACCCGGCGCTCAAGTCATACAAACATAGTCATACAAGCCAGCGGAAACTTAAGTTGTCTGAGTACAGACGGCAAAATGTAAAGAGGCACATGGCCTGACTATCTACAGCCCACCACACGGGCAAGATCGTAGCTGGGACACCAGCTATTCGGCATCGTCAACGTCTAGATAAAACCCACCTGATGGGTCCTGGTTTTCTTCTGCAACATTAATTAAGAAAGGATGACTACAATCGTACTCAGCAAGTCTTTAAAACAGACCTAGTCTAATTATGCTCATGTATCAACAAAGGGGTGGTGGAGTTTATGCAGAAAGCCAGCCTTGACTCATGGCTAACCTACACTACTCAGTTTTAAACTCTTTGTTACAATTTTATTTATCGCACACGAGTCCACTAACTCCATCACAATACACCACCATGGACTCACCTTCCCCTTCCGGAAGAGTGCCATCCACGGTACTCACACTTGTCTTGAGATTTTTGGAGGTATCCATTTGGTTATCTATGAACAGCATAAGTTCTCCAAGTAGTCCATATCCGAGGACGCAGCTATTCCAATAGTTTCATAACCCTATAGGGGTGTACTTCTTCACACACACTCTCGCCACTTATCGCTGTGTGCTTATAAAACCATGCACCTCGGCAACCTTCAAGCGGATGCCCAGCGAGGGAGTCGGCCACGACCGTCAATCACATAAGACCTCTAGTCCATGCTACCGCCTATTTGAGACTGACCCGGACGGAAGTCCGGCCAAAGTTTCCGCTACGGTCCCAAACGATGTGCGCAGGGTTCCCAAGCCCACCATTCGGGTGACCCTTTGTACACCGTGCCACTACCTACCGTGTCGTAACCCACCCCGAGGGTCAGCGCTACGCACGGCCTCCAACATGCTATAAACACCAGAAACTACTTGCAATACCTGGACCAAAGACTAAGCGACTGATAAGTCGAGCGGGGTCATATTTCAGGGCCCAGCATGTGGTAGTATCTCGTCTTGGATAACAAACACGGAACCCAGTTCCTAAGAACGGTCCCAATGAGACAACCCACTATGTACTCCTACATAGCCCCTCATCGCTACCTTTACCAAATCGTATTCATTTTATGCTCATCACATCGGACAACACTGTTTCACTCAGTTCATCACCCAGATGAAACAGACCCGACATACTCTAAGCATAGCAAGCATAGCAGGCAAAGTAAGCTAAGCACATCATGGCACAAGCATCTACCAAGTATGCTAGGTTGCAAGGTTTAGCTAATTACTGTGACAAGATCAGGTCATGCATAAGAATGGGATCATCTACCGTGAATGACTGACATGTGATCATTTGTCCTAATGCAATACATGAGAGCAGGAGCGAGAGAATGGGATGTTATCGGAATGATCAATGGGGTTGCTTGCCTTGCTGGGTTGCGGAAGAGTTCTCTCCTTCGTCAGGGTACGGAGTAGTATCCTCCGGATTAGGGCCTACCACAATGCAAGCCTACCGCAACGCAGATAAAAGCATTCAATACAAGCAGATGCAACAATATGATGCATGATCATGGCATAGTAGTATGCATGGATGAGCTAATGTAACTAGTGGTCATGTCAATTTGAAATGGATTTGAATATAGGTTCAAAGTTGTTTTCATTTCAAATTCCATATATTAACCTAATGGCAAATGTCCATGTTCACCTTTTTAGATTGCTCTAACATGCATGAGAATAGCACCATTGGATTCATTGGATTTTTCTGATCAATTTTCATATAGAAATTATTTTCATCTGAGTTACAGATTATTTTATATGATTTTTCAAAGTTTTAAATAATTTCTGGAATTATTTTTAAATAAGAAATTGACTTATTGCATCAACATGATGTCATGATGACATCAGCTGGTCAGCTGACCCGGCCCAAAGTCAAACCTGACATGTGGGGTCCACATGTCAGTGTCTGGTTAATTTAATTAACTGATTAAAATTAATCCTGGTTTAATTAGCTAACTGGGCCCACCTCTCAATGACTAGTTAACTTAATTAATTGGAATAATTAACTTAACTTAATCTGGGATTAATCAGAGGCTGGCCCCACCTATCATTGACCCACAGGGTCAAGCCAGGGCCCACCTGAGGTCAAACTCGCCGGAGTTGGCCGGCGGTTCGACGCCGGTGACCATCAGGGACGGCGGAGTCCGTCGGGTTTCTCCTACAGGGGGTTATTTGGCACGCTGAGACCACCGGAGTGCAGCCCGTGCACGACCACATCCAACCGAGGCCACTAGAGGTCGTGGGGTCGCCGGAGCTCGCCGGAAACGACCATCGACAGCGGCGGGAGGTTCTCGGGTCCGGCGATGCAGCTAGCTAGGAGACGCCAGAGAGAGGAAAAACTCAGGGGGAGGAAGAGAGGCTCACTACGGATCCAGGGAGCTGGTCAGCGGGCTCGGGGAGGCAGCGACGGCGACGAATCGACGTCCGGCGATGGCGGCCTTTGGTAGGGGATCGGGATAGAGAGCAGAGGAGAGAGGGAGGGGGAGAATGAGCTCGAGGGAGAGGGCGCGCGCGTCTTCCAGGCGCGAGGGAGGCAGGGACGCAGCCTGCTGCGTGGAAGCAGGAGGTGGAGGCCGGCGATGGCTCGGTCGCCACCTCAACGCCTACTGGCGCGAGTTGGAAGATGACCCTTCCACCCCTATGGGCTGGGCTGGGCCTTCCACTCGACCAGGTAAGCCTCTTCCTTTTATTTTTATTTTCTTTTTTCTGTTTTCTAACATTTGTTTGATTTTCTTTGCAGGTCCAAATACCCCTTCAATAATTCTAAAACTTTTTTATAACTTCAAGTTTGAATATTTCAAACTTGTATCAAAAGTTTCAGATTATTTTGAAAGCAGTGATAATGATAATGTTTTTATTTGTCATTTTCAGAGACATAATTCATTAATTTAAAATATTTCCAATGTTCAAATAATTGAAATGGTCCCTCGTATATCCATGCCTTTAATTATCAAACATAGGGAACATTTTTAATGGGCATTTTGGATTTGTTGAAATTTCATTTATCTGGAATTCCTTTAATTCATAAAATGCTTAGGGTTTCTTTCTTTCTCCCCATTTCATATTGATGCAATGATGATGATGATGATGCAAACACAATGCTAGCCTAGACACTTGCTAGGGTTGTGACATGATCCGCCACCTGGAGCAGTTGCCATTGGTTGCAAATGGGTCTTTAAGAAGAAAACCAATGTGGATGGAAATCTTCAGATTCACAAAGCTCGGCTTGTCGCTAAAGGTTATGGACAAGTTCAAGGAATTGACTATGACGAGACCTACTCGTCGGTAGCAATGCTAAAGTCGGTGAGGATCATACTAGCTATAGCTGCATATTTCGATTATGAGATATGGCAGATGGATGTCAAAACGGCTTTCCTTCATGGAAATTTAAAAGAGGATGTATACATGATACAGCCCGAAGGTTTTGTCGATCCAACTAACGCTGGTAAAATATGCAAGCTCAAGAGATCCATTTATCGATTGAGGCATGTAGCTCGGAGTTGGAATATTCGTTTTGATGAAGTCATCGTTGACCTTGGTTTCATCAAGAACGAAGAGGACTATTGTTTATACAAGAAGTCTAGTGGGAGCTCAGTAGTATTTTTGATATTGTATGTGGATGACATACTGCTGATCGGAAATGATGTTTCGATGTTGAACTCAGTCATGGAATCATTGAATGGCAAGTTTTCGATGAAAGACCTTGGAGAGGCGGTGTACATTTTAGGCATCAAGATCTATAGAGATAGATCGAGGAGGCTGCTCGGCTTGAGCTAGAGCACGTACATAGACAAAGTGTTGAAGAGGTTCAACATGAGTTTGGCCAAGAAAGGGTTCGTGCCCATCTCACATGGTGTAAGGCTAAGCAAGAATCAGAGTCCTACGACTTCTGATGAGCGAAACTGGATGAGTAGGATTCCATATGCCTCGGCAATTGGATCCATCATGTATGCCATGCTATGTACACGGCCTGATGTTGCCTATGCAATAAGCTTAACAAGAAGATACCAGGCCGACCTAGGTGAGAGTCACTGGGCAGCGGTGAAAATTATCTTGAAGTACCTGAAAAGGACTAAAGGGATGTTCCTAGTTTATGGAGGTGAGGAGGAGCCCTGCATAAAGGGTTACATTGATCCTAGTTTCCAAACCGATAGGGATGATTGTCAATCGCAAACTGGATTCGTGTATGTCGTGAATGGAGGAGCAGTGAGCTGGACGAGTTCCAAGCAAGATACGGTGGCCGACTCCACAATAGAGGCCGAATACATTGCGGCTTGTGAAGCCGCAAAGGAAGGTGTTTGGATTCGGATGTTCCTGGAAGATGTTGGTGTGTTCCCGGGCTGGTCAAAACCGTTCGACCTTTATTGCGATAATTCAGGTGCCATCGCACAGGCCAAGGAGCCGAGACAACACCACAAGACCAGGCACATAGACCAAAAATATAACTTGATATGAAAGCTGATAGAGAAAGGTGATACCAATTTGTGCAAGATTCATACAAATGCAAATGTTGCAGATCCGTTGACTAAGCCGCTTCCACAACCCAAGCATGAGGGGCACGTTAGAGCTATGGGCATTCAATGTCTATTTGATTGACTCTAGTGCAAGTGGGAGACTATTGCAGGTATGCCCTAGACGCAATCATGTATGTGTTGGGGAACGTTGCATGGGAAACAAAAATATTCCTATGCACATGCAGATCTATCCATGGTGATCAGCATCTACGAGAGGGAGAGTGGATCTACGTACCCTTGTAGATCGCTAAGCAGGAAGCATTAAGAAACGCGGTTGGTGTAGTCGAACGTCTTCGCGATCCAAATTGCCGAGCATCCCGCGATCCAATCGCGATCCGTCCCGTGATCCAATCGTGATCGGTCCCGCGATCCAATCACGATCCGTCCCGCGAAATTGATCACGATTCTTCCGATCTAGCACCAAACGGACGACACCTACGCGTTCAGCACACGTACAGCTTGATGATGATCTCCGCCGTCCTGATTCAGCAAGAAGGAGCGGAGAGGAAGAAGAGTTCTCCAGCAGCGTGACGGCGCTCCGGCGATGGTGGTGGAGCTATTTCGACAGGGCTTCGCCTAAGCGCTGCAGAAAACCGACCTAGAGGAGAAACTATGCACTGGAGGAACGGGCAGCACGTGGCTAAAAATTCTGTGCAAAAACCCTAAAACCACCAGTATATATAGGAGTAAGAGAGGAGGAGGCTTGTACCAAGGTCCAAGCCTCCAAGGAGTCGGCCGAACCAGGTGGGAGAGGTCGAATCCACCTCCAATCCTAGTAGGACTAGGATTCATCCTATTTTTGCCTTTTTCCACTTTTCTCTTTGGGATTTTTCTCCCTAGCCGCATGGGCTTTGTGTGGGACTTCCACCAGCCCACTAAGGGCTGGTATTCACTCTCCCACAGCCCATGTTGCCTCTTGGGTCAAAATACCCCTCCCGATGGTCTCCCGGTACACTACCGATGAGCCTGAAACTTTTCCGGCGACAAAAATAGGACTTCCTATATATCAATCTTTACCTCCGGACCATTCCGGAACCACTCATGACGTCCGGGATCTCATATGGAACTCCAAACAACCTTCGGTCACCACCATACATAACTCTATACTACTGAAACGTCATCAAACCTTAAGTGTGCAGACCCTGCGGGTTCGAGAACTATGTAGACATGACCGAGACACCTCTACGGTCAATAACCAATAGCGGGACCTGGATGCCCATATATTTTCCTACATATTCTATGAAGATCTTTATCGGTCGAACCTCTATGTCAAGTATTTAGTTAATCCCATATGATGTTCCCTTTGTTCTTCGGTATGTTACTTGCCCGAGATTCGATCATCGGTATCTCCATACCTAGTTCAACCTCGTTACTAGCAAGTCTCTTTACTCGTTCCGTAATACAAGATCCCATGACTAACACTTAGTCAAATTGCTTGCAAGTCTTATTGTGATGTTGTATTACCGAGTGGTCCCTAAGATACCTCTTCGTCACACGGAGTAACAAATCCCAGTCTTGATCCATGCCAACACAACAGACATCCTCGAAGATACCTGTAGAGCACCTTTATAGTCACCCAGTTACGTTGCGACATTTGATACACACAAGTAAATCCTCTGATGTCCGTGAGTTGCATGATCTCATGGTCATAGGAACACATACTTGACATGCAAAAAAAAGTAGCAATAAACTGACACGATCGTATGCTACATTTGTAGTTTGGGTCTCGTCCATCACATCATTCTCCTAATGATGTGATCCCATTATCAAATGACATATTATGTCAATGGCTAGGAAACCTTGACCATCTTTGATCAACGAGCTAGTTCACTAGAGGCATACTAGGGACAGTGTGTTGTCTATTCACCCACACATGTAATGTGTTTCCAATGAATACAATTATAGCATGGATAATAAACGATTATCATGAACAAGGAAATATAATAATAAACACTTTATTCATTGCCTCTAGGGCATATTTCCAACAGTCTCCCACTTGCACTAGAGTCAATAATGTAGTTCACATCACTATGTGATTTACATGGTAATGAATCGAACACCCATGCAGTTCTGGTGTTGATCATGTTTAGCCCTTGGAAGAGGTTTAGTCAACGGGTCTGCAACATTCAGATCCGTGTGCACTTTGCAAATATTTATGTCCTTCTCCTCGATGTAATCGTAGATGGAGTTGAAGAGTCGCTTTATGTGTCTGGTCCTCTTGTGAAACCTTGGTTCCTTGGCCAGAGCAATGGCACCAGTGTTGTCACAGAACAGATTCATTGGATTCAGTGCATTGGGCACTACTCCAAGATCTGTCATGAACTGCTTCATCCAGACACCTTCCTTTGCTACCTCCGAGGCTGCGATGTACTCCGCTTCACATGTAGAATCGGCTACCACGCTTTGCTTGGAACTGCACCAGCTTACCGCTCCCCCGTTGAGAATAAATACGTATCCGGTTTGTGACTTAGAGTCATCCGGATCAGTGGCAAAGCTTGCATCGTCGTAACCCTTTACGACGAGCTCTTCATCACCTCCATAAACGAAAAACATTTCCTTAGTCCTTTTCAGGTACTTAAGGATATTCTTGACTGGTTCCCAGTGTTCCATTCCAGGATCACTTTGAAACCTTCCGGCCATACTAATGGCAAGGCTAACATCCGGTCTTGTGCACAGCATTGCATAGGGGATGACACTCATCTTTTCTCTATCTCCTGCAGTCATTGGGCATTGAGTCTTACTCAACTTCACACCTTGTAACACAGGCAAGAACCCCTTCTTGGACTAATCCATTTTTAACATCTTCAAAACTTTATCAAGGTATGTGCTTTGTGAAAGTGCTATTAAGCGTCTCGATCTATCTCTATAGATCTTAATGCCTAATATGAAAGCAGCTTCTCCTAGGTCCTTCATTGAAAAACTCTTGTTCAAATATTCCTTCACGCTTTCCAGCATTTCTATATTGTTTCCAATCAGCAATATGGCATCCACATATAATATTAGAAACGCTATAGAGCTCCCACTAACTTTCTTGTAAATACAAGCTTCTCCATAAACTTGTATAAAACCAAACGCTTTGATCACCTCATCAAAGCGCTTATTCCAACTCCGAGATGCTTGCACTAGCCTATAAATGGATCGCTAGAGTTTGCAAACTTTGTCAGCATTCTCTGGATCGACAAAACCTTCCGGTTGCATCATATACAACTCTTCCTGAAGGAAACCATTGAGGAACGCTGTTTTGACATCCATCTGCCAAATTTCATAATCAAAATATGCAGCTATTGCTAACATGATTCTGACGGACTTAAGCATCGCTACAAGTGAGAAGGTCTCATCGTAGTCAACTCCTTGAACTTGTGAAAAACCCTTTGCCACAAGTCGAGCTTTATAGATGGTGACATTACCGTCCGCGTCTGTCTTCTTCTTAAAGATCCATTTATTCTGAATGGCCTTTCGCCCTTCAGGTAATACTTCCAAAGTCCATACTTTGTTTTCATACATGGATCCCATCTCGGATTTCATGGCCTCTAACCATTTTTAGGAATCCAGGCCATCACTGCTCCTCCATAGCTCATAGGTTCATTGTTGTCCAACAACATGACCTCCAAGATAGGGTTGTCGTACCACTCAGGAGTAGTATGTGGCCTTGTCGACCTATGAGGTTTAATAGTATATTGATTCGAAGCTTCATGATCAACATCATTAACTTCCTCTTCTACCATCGTAGGTTCCACGGAAACATATTTCTACAATGCGCTACTTTCTGGTTGAAGTAAAGGTTCAATAACCTCATCAAGCTCTATTTTCCTCCCATTCAATTCTTTCGAGAGAAACTATTTCTCAAGAAATGTTCCATTCTTAGCGACAAACACTTTTCCTTTGGATCTGAGATAGAAGGTATACCTGACTGTCTCTTTCAGGTATCCTATGAAGACGCATTTCTCCGCTTTGGGTTCTAGCTTTTCAGGCTGAAGCTTTTTGACAGAAGCATCACATCCCCAAACTTTAAGAAACGACAACTTTGGCCTCTCGCCAAATCACAGTTCATATGGTGTCGTCTCAACGGATTTCGATGGTGCCTTATTTAAAGTGAATGCAAGTGTCTCTAATGCAGAACCCCAAAACAATAGTGGCAAATCAGCAAGAGACAGCATAGAACGCACCATATCTAATAAGGTTCGATTATGACGTTCGGACACACCATTACGCTGTGGTGTTCCGGGCGGTGTCAACTGTGAAACAATTCCACACTGTCTTAAGTGACTGCCAAACTCATAACTCAGATATTCACCTCCTCGATCAGATCGCGGGAACTTAATCTTCTTGTTACGATGATTCTCAACTTCACTCTGAAATTGCTTGAACTTTTCAATCGTTTCAGACTTGTGTTTCATTAAGTAAATATACCCATATCTACTTAAGTCATCAATGAAGGTGAGAAAATAATGATATCCACCACGCGCTATAACATTCATTGGACCGCACACATCAGTATGTATGATTTCCAATAAGTCACTTGCCCGTTCCATTGTTCTAGAGAACGGTGTTTTAGTCATATTGCCTATGAGGCATGGTTCACATGTGTCAAGTGATTCAAAATCAAGTGACTCCAAAAGTCCATCAGCATGGAGCTTCCTCATGCGTTTTACACCAATATGACCTAAACGGCATTGCCACAAGAAAGTGGTACTATCATTATCAGCTCTACAACTTTTGGCATCAATGTTATGAACATGTGTGTCATCACAATCAGAATTCCATATGAATAAACCCCTAACATTGGGTGCATGACCATAAAAGATATTACTCATATAAATAGAACAACATTTATTCTCTGATTTAAATGAGTAACTGTCTCGCAATAAACAAGATCCAGATATAATGTTCATGCTTAACGCAGGCACTAAATAACAATTATCCAGGTTCATCACCAATCCCGATGGTAATCGAAGAGAGAGCGTGATGACGGCGATCACATCAACCTTGGAACCATTTCCCACGCGCATCGTCACTTCGTCCTTCGCCAGCCTTAATTTATTCCATAGTTCCTGCTTTGAGTTGCAAATGTGAGCAACCGAACCGGTATCAAATACCCGGGAACTACTACGAGAGCTAGTAAGGTACACATCAATAACATGTATATCATATATACCTTGTTTGTCAGCCAGGTACTTGGGGCAGTTCCGCTTCCACTGACCAGTTACCTTGCAATGAAAGCACTCAGTTTCTGGCTTGGGTCCATGCTTGGGCTACTTTACAGGAGTAGCAACTACTTTGCCATCCTTCTTGGTTTTACCCTTCTTTCCCTTGCCCTTGAACTTGCCATTTTTCTTGAAACTAGTGGTTTTATTGACCATCAACACTTGATGTTCTTTCTGGATTTCAAACTCAGCGACTTTTAGCATCGCAAACAGCTCGGCACCTGACTTGTTCATCCCGTGCATGTTATAGTTCATCACAAAGCTCTTGTAACTAGGTGGCAGTGATTGAAGAACTCTGTCAGTGATCGCCTCTGGCGGAAGGGCGATTCCCAACTCTGCTAGACGAGTTGAATACCTAGACATTCTGAGTATATGTTCACTGATAGACCCGTTCTCCTCCATCTTGCAAGCATAGAACTTATCGGAGGTTTCATACCTCTTGATCCGGGCATTCTTCTGAAAGATAGACTTCAACTCCTGGAACATCTCACATGCTCCATGACGTTCAAAATGTCTTTGAAGTCTCGGTTCTAAGCCATACAATATTGCACACTGAACTATTGAGTAATCTCTAGTACGTGCCTCCCAAGCGTTCTTAACGTCTTCGGAGGTCATGTCTTCTAGGTTGTCACCAAGCGGTACATCAAGGACATATGATTTTTGGGAAGCCGTGAGGATAATCCTCAGATTACGGTCCCAGTCAACAAAGTTACTTCCATCATCTTTCAACTTAGCTTTCTCTAGGAATGCATTAAAATTCAGGGGTGCTACTGCGCGAGCCATTGATCTACAACATAAATATGCAAAGTTTACTTAGACTATTGTTCAATATAATGAGTTTAGTTAATCAAATTACTAAACTCCCACTCAAATCGACATCCCTCAGGTCATCTGAGTGTCACATGATCCAAATTCACCAACTCAAGTCCGATCATCACGTGAGTTGAGGTGGCTTCAATGGTGAACATCTCATGTTGATCATATCTACTATATGACTCATGTTCGACCTTTCAGTCTCTTGTGTTCCGAGGCCATGTCTGTACATGCTAGGCTCGTCAATTTTAACCCGTGTGTTCTGCGTGTGCAACACTGGCTTGCACCCATTGTATGTGAACGTAGAGTCTATCACACCTGATCATCACGTGGTGTCTCGACACGACGAACTTTCGCAACGGTGCACATTCGGGGAGAACACAATTCATCTTGAAATTTAAGTAAGGGATCACCTTATAATGCTACCGTCATCCTAAGAAAAACAAGGTCCATAAAAGGATTAACATCACATGCAATTCATAAGTTACATGACATGGCCATGAACTTGTGCTTTTGATCTCCATCTAGAAAGCACCGGCATGATCTCCATCGTCACCGGCATGACACCATGATCTTCATCATCTCGATCACCATCAACGTGTCGCCATCGGAGTTGTCGCGCCCAACATGCTTCTACTACTATTGCTACCATTTAGCGATAAAGTAAAGCATTACATAGTGCTTAATGATTGACACGCAGGTCATACCATAATTAAAGACAACCCTATGGCTCATGTCGGTTGCCGTACTCATCGACATGCAAGTCGTGATAATCTATACATCACATGATCATCTCATACATCACATATATCACATCATGTAATTGGCCATATCACATCACAACATACCCTGCAAAAACAAGTTAGACATCCTCTAATTGTTGTTGCATGTTTTACGTGGCTGCTACGGGTATCTAGCAAGAGCAATTCTCATCTACGCAAAAACCACAACGGTGATACACTAGTTGCTTTTCAACCTTCTCAAGGACCGCCTTTGTCGAATCCGATCCAACTAAAGTGAGAGAAACTGGCACCCGCAAGCCATCTATGCAACAAGTTGCGATCGAGGAAACTGGTCTCTCGTAAGCGTACGAGTAATGTTGGTCCGGGACGCTTCATCTCACAATACCGCTGAACCAAAATCCGACCAAGGGAGGAAGCAATCTAAGCATCAATACCCACAAACCTTTTGTGTTCTACTCGAGATCTAATCTACACATAGACCTAGCTCATGATGCCACTGTTGGGGGATGTTGCATGGGAAATAAAATATTGCTACACACACGTAGATCTATCCATGGTGATGAGAATCTACGAGAGGGAGAGTGGATCTACGTACCCTTATAGATCGCGAAGAGGGAAGCGCTAAGAAACACAGTTGGTGTAGTCGAACGTCTTTGTGATACAAATCGCCGAGCGTCCCGCGATCCAATCACGATCCGTCCCGCGAACAAATCACGATCCGTCCCGCGAACTTGATCATGATCCGTCCCACGAACTTGATCACGATCCTTCTGATCTAGCACCGAAAGGACGGCACCTCCGCATTCAGCACACGTATAGCTTGATGGCAATCTCCGCCGTCTTGATCCAGCAAGAAGGAGCATAGAGTAAGAAGAGTTCCCGGCAGCGTGATGGCACTCCAGCGATGGTGGTGGAGCTATTCTGGCAGGGCTTCACCTAAGCGCTGCAGAAAACCGATCTAGAGGAGAAACTATGCACTGGAGGAACGGGCAGCACGTGGCTGAAAATTCTGTGCAAAAACCCTAAAACCACAAGTATATATAGGAGAAAGAGAGGAGGAGTCTTGTCCCAAGGGCCAAGTCTCCAAGGAGTCGGCCGAACCAGGTGGGAGAGGTGGAATCCACCTCCAATCCTAGTAGGACTAGGATTCATCCTATTTTTGCCTTTTTCCACTTTTTCTCTTTGGGTTTTTTATCCCTAGCTACATGGGTTTTGTGTGGGACTTCCACCAGCCCACTAAGGGCTGGTATTCACTCTCCCACAGCCCATGCTGCCTCTTGGGTCGAAATACCCCTCCCGATGGTCTCCCGGTACACTACCGGTACACTACTGATGAGCCCGAAACTTTTTCGGCGACCAAAATAGGACTTCCTATATATCAATCTTTACCTCCGGACCATACATAACTCTATACTACTGAAACGTCATCAAACCTTAAGTGTGCAGACCCTGCGGGTTCGAGAACTATGTAGACATGACCGAGACACCTCTACGGTCAATAACCAATAGAGGGACCTACATGCCCATATTGGTTCCTACATATTCTATGAAGATCTTTATCGGTCAAACCTCTATGTCAAGGATTCAGTTAATCCCGTATGATGTTCCCTTTGTTCTTCGGTATGTTATTTGCTCGATATTCGATCGTTGGTATCTCCATACCTAGTTCAACCTCGTTACTGGCAAGTCTCTTTAGTCGTTCCGTAATACAAGATCACGCGACTGACACTTAGTCACATTGCTTGCAAGGCTTATTGTGATGTTGTATTACCGAGTGGGCCCTGAGATACTTCTCCATCACACGGAGTAACAAATCCCAGTCTTGATCCATGCCAACTCAACAAACACCCTCAGAGATACCTATAGAGCACCTTTATAGTCACCCAGTTATGATGCGATGTTTGATACACACAAGGCAATCCTCCGATGTCTGTGAGTTGCATGATCTCATGGTCATAGGAACACATACTTGATATGCAGAAAATAGTAGCAATAAACTGACACGATCATACGGTACGTTTGTAGTTTGGGTCTCGTCCATCACATCATTCTCCTAATGATATGATCCCGTTATCAAATGACATCTCATGTCAATGGCTAGGAAACCTTGACCATCTTTGATCAACGAGCTAGTTCACTAGAGGCATACTAGGGACAGTGTGTTGTGTATTTACCCACACATGTAATGTGTTTCCAATCAATTCAATTATAGCATGGATAATAAACGATTATCATGAACAAGGAAATATAATAATAGACACTTTATTCATTGCCTCTAGGGCATATTTCCAACAGTATGATGATATTTCCTATCTGTTTGTGAATAAAGATAGTCCTTGGACATTATCATTGATGTGTATTAACAAGTACGTTTCTTGTTTGTGAGACTATGCATTGTATGATAACTGTCCTAAATGGTCCCTAGTCCAAAGGGTTGTGTGTATGCACAACTAATTAGACTAGCATATGACACGATGGATGGTTCGGTCTCACTGGCCATGTAGCATTGGATGCTAGCCGAATAATATGGACTCATAAAGGTCTAGTCGGATTCGACATAGTCGGATCCGAGTCAAGATAAGGTCTGAGTTGGACAGACCCAACTATGAGACGCAGCGATAGGTCATGTGTGAGTCTCTAGTACAACATACGTTCTATGTCCTAAGACCTGAGCTGGCACATGTACTCGGGATGGTGACAGACTTGCTTTGGGCCAACCAAACACTACTTCGTGACTGGGTAGTTACAAAGGTAGGTTTCGGGCTTGTCCAGACCCATGCTGCGAGACATGGTCGAGCAAGATGGGATTTGCCCCTCCTACCAGGAGAGATATACTCTGGGCCCCTCGGTTAATCCGACCTGGATAAGCATGCCCATGCGATGAGGATTATGAGATAATCCGAATGTTGGTCGGATTCACCGGAACGAGAGAGTGGTCGTGCTGCAACAAGGGTGACCATATCACCTTGTGCATGACAACATATATCGTGTGGCAAAGGAAACAGAAGTGTGAAGTACAGGTTCGCCTAACCAACTTCATCGGACACTTGGAGTCGGCATGTTTTGCTAGAGGCCGCTATCGACTGGTCGAGTCGGATGTGATCTGACTCGTGACCAAGTGAACAAGAACCTAAGGGGTCACGCGCTTAAGGGAAGGAACACGTGGGCTTTAGGATCTGTGCGAGTCCCAAGAGTTGACACATGCCAGATGCCTATATATAATGGAGGTGCGGCACACCCATCTGGTTGATCGCTTTGGCACCGTCATTAGGGCTCTGCATGAGTTGCAACTAGCCACCTCCACTCGCCGCCACCGACCGTGTGACTAGACCTAGCAGTCCGCACGGGTGTTCCTCCTACACGCGTGGACACCGTTAGAGGTGGTGCACTTGCGCCGCTCCGATGAACCTGTACGTGGGATCTGGCAACCGGAAGTTCAAGGGAGATCGGAATGGCTGTTCGAGGGAGATCAAACAAGGAGGAGATGGACCACACGAACGCACTGCCCCAACTCTACTTCCGATGCACTTCACTGCGCGTCTTGTGGTAACAGTCTGTGATCCATCTCCGTAGCATGTTCTTTGTTGTTCTGCGCGTAGGAAATTTTACAAACTGAAGTCCTTCATCTTTACAAACTCCATCCTCAAGACCTCGCCCCCAATTCTGTCTCAAACATCTGCAACTTTCAAGTATTGTGTGAAGTCTATTTGCAAGCCAAGCCATCGGTAGGCCTGTTTCGGGAGTTCTTCTATGCCAACCGTCAAACTGAAGTGAAGGCTGGTCCGAGTCTCGAGTTGGGTGGAATTTCTATCCAGAGGCCCTGGGACATCACCTTTCCGGCTATGCAGATGCCGAGTCACCCAAAGGACTGGAATAAAACGTGGCTCTATTGCAAAGATAATTCTTTAGAGGGTGAACGTCCACTGCCGGGTTACTGTCCTTCCCGGCTCAAGACAACTTCAGAGCTTCCTGGCCGGCTGTTAGCTTCACAGTCTGCAAGATACGAGCCGGCTCATGCTAAGATTAGGGCCCTCGTGTCCAATGGCTTAACCGGACTGGACCTGGTCCGCTGCTGGATCTCTTGGCGGATCATGCGTTAAGCCACAGAAGCCGTCTTATGTGCGAGTGCAAGGGCGAATACGACAGCTCACTCTACTTCAGCCGGTCAACCTTGACACAAGACGACAGCACCACTGCTATCAGGAGTCGTTCATGAGACATCAGGAGCCTGCAGCGCTATCGAGTTGATCCCCTTTAGTGCCCTTAATCCGGCCCCAGATGTAAGGCAATTTCATCCCATCCGTCTCTTGGACCTTACTTGTACCTTGCTGATCTACTGCCCTTAACCGGCTTATTCTTTCAGGCCGACTCTGACTTCTGGAAGAAGGAGTACATCCCTCCCTTGAAGAAGACCAAGAAGAAGTCTCTAGCTAAGAAGCCCAAGAAGGATGCCCCGCAAGAGGGATGGTTTGACCCGCCACAATCATCCGGCTCAGAGGTAAAAATTTAGCTGTTTTCTGAGACTTTATCTTCTCATTTCACTAACACCTGTTTTACTCACAGGATGATGTGGAGACCAGCCGCGCCAACGCCCCTGAGGTAATCTACGTTTCTTCTGGCTCGGAATATTTTGTCCCCTGGAAGCCGCGGTAGGTTATTGGAAAAGTTCCTCTCTCTCATCCTCTTGCTTATTTGGACCCTGAATTTCTTTTAAAAAGCAACAACAGGCTGATCGTCATCAGACCCGGAGCGCCGGCTCTACGGATCTCTAGTTCGGTTTACCGAACTACCCGGCTCCAAAGAAGCACCGTGCAGAGGTTTGTATCTCTTGTTTGACTGGTTTGCTTTGCCATTTCAATACTGTCTTATCTTTTCTCAACTATCTCTCAGAGTTCACCTTCCTCTGGCGACTCTACGGCGACCGCCTTGCCACCTCTTAAGATCAATCCGCTATAAGTATTTCCTGTAACCGTGCATTTCTGTTCCCTTTGGCGGCTGTAACCCTTGGGTTCTAACGTTCATGCTCTCTAGGGCTCAAGCGAAGCGTCGAAAGATGAACAAGTCCTCCCCTAGCCCTGCAGCCCAAGAGCCGGAGCATGAACAACCGGACGAGTCACGATCGGATGTGGATCCGCCAGCCGCATCTACTGGGCCGGCTGTTGAAGATATCATCCCAGAGAGCCCTCCAAGGGATCCTTCGAAGCCACCAAGTCTTGCCCAGATGACCAAGAATGCTGCCACTCCGGACGTCGTGATCACCGGCTCTGGCTTCTAGTCTCCCCCCAGCTCACGTGCTGACCAAGCATAAAGAGCCGGCTGAAGCCTCGAAGAAATTGGAGTTTGAATCTTCTGCCTTTGAGAAGATGATAGCCGAAGATCTTCACGCCGGTTATATGAACCGGATTTCCACCAGCCAGGATCTGGAGTTTCGACTGGTCAGTCTGATGAAGAAAAAATATGAGGTACTCCTTTTCGTGTTATAACCTTCCTTAGCCCCCAAGGGCCGGCTCAATCTAGTCCAAAGTTGAGTCGGGTCTTTCATGATCTTCCTTGTAGAAAATCCAAATCCGTAGCCCCCAAGGGCCGGCTCAATCTAGTCCAAAGTTGAGTCGGGTCTTTCATGATCTTCCTTGTAGAAAATCCAAATCCGTAGCCCCCAAGGGCCGTCTCAATTTAGTCCAAATTTGAGCCGGGTCTTTCAGTGGCAAAATGTCTGAAAATAGACATTAGCCCCCAAGTGTCATACATATTGCTTGCGATCTGTTTGGAGACTTGCCGACTGATGCTATGCTTTGACATGCCACAGGAAACTTTAGCTGAAGCCGGGTCGCAGTTGACGGATCTGAAGACCAATCTGGCGGCTCAACAAACGGCTCGAGGTGCCACAGACGAGAAGTGTCAGCTCCTCTCTGAGGAGTTAGCTACAATCAAGGCCGACTTCGCCGCCTTTAAGGAGTCAGCCGAGTCTGAGAAGGCCTCCTTGAGCAAGCGGGCGGATGACGCTGATCAACGACTGATAGTTGTATCAGATGAACTCCAAGCCTTGAAGCATCATATTACCAGAATGACAGCCGCCCTCTTTGGTAAGTATCTGATAACTTGTGCTTCAATGGTCATATAATACTTGTACTGGCAACTCACCATGAAATTTCTGACTTATGCAGGCCCTAGGAGCCGGCAACTGGCTTCTTACAGTCTGTTGCTGTTGAAGGCTATCTATACCCTGACGGAGCAGCTCTACTGCGGCACGATATGCACTATTAAAGCCGTGCAATACAAAGACAAGACTCCTGCGACTCTCAAGGGCATCTTGGAGCTCTTGTCCACCATGCCCAAGCAGATTGCCGAGTTAAAGAAATCAGCCGCCCGCCAAGGGGCAATTGCGGGCATCAGCCGGGCCTTGGCTTTCTCTCCGAAGCTGACGTCAGCCAAGATGATGGATGGATTCCCTTCAAAGAAAGACGACGGCTTTGAGTTCACCGATGCTAACTACAGCCGGTGCGTGAAGGATTCCAGAGTGCTGGCTTCCGTCTTAGCGGGGGAAGCTGATCTAACGATCTACCAAGCGGCTTATGGCCCTAACCAAAACAGAATCCACGGCCCGCTTTACGAGTGCAAGGACTTAATGCCTGCCCGCAGTAAGGACCTCTTTGCTCCTGACCTTGACCCGTCTCCTTACTTTGAAGAAGGCTCTTTTGCAGCTCTAACGAACTGCAAGTGGGACTTGGACAATCTCCAAATCGGGGCCACCGAAGAGCCGGAGCAGGATGACCCGGCTGCTAGCTAGTCCTTACTTTGAAAAACTTGTAACAGCCGACTCTCCATGACCCGGCGTGTGGCGTTGAAAAGACTTTTCCGAAATTTTGGGCTCCTCAGTGAGTGTATGTAATAGACTAGATGTCACTTTTGCTTCTACTGAATCTTGTTCTATTATGCTGTATAAAATGATCTGGCTCTTCAACTGTCATTGTCTTTGTATGCTGCTTTGATCACTTATGTTGCTTTGTCAACATAGAAGACATCGGTGGCCAAGATTAGGTAAGCTACACCCAGAGGTGGCAAGCCCCCTTGGCAATCATGGCTAATCTGGTTTGCCGGGGATGGCATAAAGCCTGGCCAATAAGGCATTAGAAGCTATACCCGGAGGTAAGAAGCCGTCCTCCGCCGGTTGCTTAGGGTTAGATAAGCTACACCCAGAGGTGGGAAGCCCCCTTGGCAACCATGGCTAATCTGGTTAGCCGGAGATGGCATAAAGCCTGGCCAATAAGGCATTAGAAGCTATACCCGGAGGTAAGAAGCCGCCTTCCGCCGGTTGTTAGGGTTAGATAAGCTACACCCGGAGGTGGGAAGCCCCCTTGGCAACCATGGCTAATCTGGTGAGCCAGAAATGGCATAAAGCCTGGCCGATAAGGCATTAGAAGCTTTACCCGGAGGTAATAAGCCACCCTCCGCCGGTTGTTAGGGTTAGATAAGCTGCACCCGGAGCTGGGAAGCCCCCTTGGCAACCATGGCTAATCTGGTTAGCTGGAGATGGCATAAATCCAGGCCGATAAGGCATTAGAAGCTATACCCGGAGGTAAGAATCCGCCCTCCGCCGGTTGTTAGGGTTAGATACCCATCAGTAAAAAACTTCCTACAACCGCGGCTAATCATGTTAGCCGGAGATTTGTCATGAAGCCGGCCGAAAGGGTGTTAGAAGCGATACCCGTCGGTAAGAAGCCCCCTTCAGCAATATGGCGTAAACGTTGGCCGATAAAGCATTAGAAGCGATACTCGAAGGTAAGAAGCCACCCTCCACCATGGATAATAATGTTAGCCGGAGATTTTGGCATAGAGCCTGGCCGATAGAGCATTAGAAGCGATACCTGAAGGTAAGAAGCCGCCCTCCGCCGCAGTTGATATATCAACTGGTATTTTTATGAACTCTTCTTGTATGAACAAAGATGTGTGAAACCGCAGAGGCCCCGTCTTGCAGGGATGCTACTTTATATATAAATATGATATGTACAATTATAGTGTACAATGGTGAGTCTCGACACCTTTAAGTGTAATAAGGCCGGAGATGCGCTATGTTCCATGGCCGGTGTGTCTCCTGACCCGCCATTTCTGAGTCGTCCCGGATATCATTGAGATAGTACGACCCATTGTTGAGATTTCTGCTGACCACGAAAGGTCCTTCCCAAGGGGGAGATAACTTATGCATATATGTCTAGTCTTGAATCAGCCGGAGCACTAAGTCACCCTCCTAGAACGTCCGGGTCTTTACCCTGCGGCTATGATAGCAGTGCAGGTCTTGTTGATAAATCGCCGACCGGGCAGCCGCTAGCTCTCGTGCCTCTTCTAAAGCATCGAACGCATCTTGACATGTCGTCTCATTCTTTGTCTCAACATAACCCGTCACTCGTGGCGAGTCATGTCGGATATCACTTGGTAGCACCGCCTCGGCATCGTACACCATAAAGAAAGGTGTATAACATGTAGATCTGTTGGGGGTGGTTCTGATGCTCCATAAGACGGAAGGAAACTCTTCTACCCAGCACCCGGGCATTCGTTGCAAAGGAACCATAAGCCGTGGCTCGATGCCCCTTAAAATTTCTTGATTGGCACGTTTCGCCTGACCATTGGACTGTGGATGCGCGACCGCTGAAACATCAAGCCGGATGTGCTCCTCATTGCAGAACTTTTTCATAGCCCCTTTGACAAATTTGTGCCATTATCAGTGATGATGCTCTAGGGGTAACCAAAACAGTAAATCAACCTTTTAACAAATTGGACCGCGTCTACCCATTTGGTAAACTTGTCAACCGCCACCAAGAGGTGCATTTTCTTATCCTTGGACCTCTTGAACGGTCCCACCATGTCATGCCCTCAGACCACAAATGGCCAAGTGATTGGTATCATCCTTAATTCTTCAGCCGGAACATGAGCACATCGGCCGAACTTTTGACAACCGTTGCACTTGCGGACCAGGTCCTCTGCATCTTTGTGAGCCGTCAACCAGAAAAAACAATCCTGGAAGGCTTTGGCCACTAAAGATTTTGAGCCGGCGTGGTGTCTGCAATCTCCAGCATGAATTTCATTCAATATTTGCCGGCCCTCTTCTGGTGAGACACAAAGTTGAAAAACTCCAGTCACGTTGCACTTGTGCAACTCACCATTAACCATTGTCATGGATTTAGAACGTCGGGTGATCTGTCTGGCCAGGTTTTCATCATCGGGTAACTCGCCCCGAGTCAAATAGGCCAGGTAGGGCACAGTCCAATCCGGGATAGCATGTAGAGCCACCACTAAGTCCCCCTCTGAGTCAGGAACAGCCAAATCCTCTTCCGAAGGTATCTTAACGGTCGGATGGTGTAAGACGTCCAGGAAGACATTGGGCGGCACCGGCTTTCATTGAGAACCTAACCATGACAGCGCATCCGCTGCCTCATTCTTGCGGCGATCAATGTGATCCATCTGATATCCTTTGAAGTGACCAGCAATAACATCAACCGCCTGACGGTAAGCTGTCATCCGCGGGTCTTTGGAATCCCAAGTGCCCAAACCTTGCCGAGCCACCAGATCTGAGTCGCCCAAACAACGTACCCGGCTTAAATTCATCTCCTTGGCCAGTTTGAGACCATGAAGCAGAGCTTCGTACTCAGCCGCATTGTTAGTGCAAGGGAACATCAACCGGAGCAAATAACAAAACTTATCACCTTTGGGAGATGTCAAAACAACTCCTGCCCCTGAACCTTCTAACTGCTTGGATCCATCAAAGTGTATAGTCCAGTATGCGTCATCCGGATTTTCCTCGGGAGCTTGACATTCCGTCCAATCATTTATAAAATCCACAAGAGCTTGGGACTTGATGGTCGTACGAGGCACATATTTTAGATTAAGAGATCCCAACTCCAATACCCACTTAGCAATCCTTCCAGTGGCTTCTCTATTCTGGATTATGTCCCCCAACGGAGCAGAACTAACCATGGTTATTTGGTGTCCTCAAAAATAGTGCTTTAATTTGCGGCTGGCCATGAAAACCCCATATACCAGCTTCTGCCAATGCGGATACCTTTGCTTGGACTCCGTCAGGACCTCACTGATATAATAAACCGGCCTTTGAACCGGATACTCCTTTCCAGATTCCTTGCGCTCGACCACAATTGCAGCGCTTACTGCCCAATTATTAGCCGGCACGTATAGAAGTAATGGTTCTTTCTCAGCCGGAGCAGCCAACACCGGCGGCTCAGTCAGCTGTTTTTTGAGCACCTCAAGTGCTTCAGCCGCTGCCTTGCTCCAGACAAATTTGTCCGTCTTCTTCATCATCTGATATAAAGGAATAGCCTTCTCTCCAAGGCGGCTTCTGAAACGGCTCAATGCGGCGATCTGCCCCGCTAAGCGCTGGACATCGTTAATACAGGCCGGCTCTGCCAGAGAAGTGATAGCCTTGATTTTATCTGGGTTAGCCTGAATGCCACGTTCAAAAACCAGAAATCCCAGGAGCTTGCCAGCCGGAACACCAAAAACACATTTAGTCGGGTTAAGCATCATCTTATAGACCTGGAGATTATCAAAGGTTTCCATTAAGTCGCCCAAAAGGGTCTCCTTCTTCCTGGATTTGATCACGATGTCATCTACGTAAGCATGGACGTTGCGGCCAATCTGACTGTGAAGGCAGTTCTGCACACATCGCTGATAAGTCGCCTGGGCACTCTTGAGCCCGAAAGGCATAGATACATAACAGAAATCCCCGAAAGGTGTAATAAAAGCCGCCTTCTCCTGGTCTTTAACCGCCATCTTGATCTGATGATAGCCTGAGTAAGCGTCCAGGAAGCACAAGCTTTCACAACCCGTCGTTGCATCAATGATTTGATCAATACGAGGGAGGGCAAATGGATCAGCCGGGCAAGCCTTATTAAGGTCCGTGTAGTCCACACACATACGCCACGTGTCGTTCTTCTTGAGCACCAGCACCGGGTTAGCCAACCACTCCGGGTGAAACACCTCAACAATGAAACCCGCTGCCAAGAGCCGGGAAACTTCTTCCCCGATGGCCTTGCATCTCTCCTCATTAAACCGTCGTAGAAACTTCTTAATTGGCTTAAACTTGGGATCCACATTAAGGTTGTGCTCAGCGAACTCTCTTGGTACACCTGGCATGTCAGAAGGTTTCCATGCGAAGATGTCCCGATTCTCATGGATGAATTCGATGAGAACGCTTTCCTATTTGGGGTCCATGTGAGCTGCAATGATGAACTGTTTGGATGAGTCGCCCGGAGTGAAATCTACCGCCTTAGTATCATCCGCTAAAAACTTAAGGGGCGGCTCAACCTCCGTGGTAGGCTTTTTCAGCGGGGTCATGTCCTCCGGGTCAACATTCTCCTTATAAATTTAAGCTCCTCTTGAGCGCAATTGGATTCTGCGTAAGCCGCATCCCCTTCTTCGCACTCAATAGCCGTATTTCGGTCACCATGAACAGTAATGGTACCATTTAAACCAGGCATCTTGAGCTGTAAGTACACATAGCAGGGCCTGGCCATGAACTTAGCATAAGCCGGTCGTCCAAACAATGCATGGTAAGGACTCTTGATCTTGACCACTTCAAACCACAAGGACTCCACCCTGTACTTATACTCGTCACCAAAATCCACCTCCAAAGAAATCCTGCCCACTCGACGCGCTGACTTCCCTCGCACCACCCCATGAAAAATGGTGGACGAGGGCTTTAAATCCTTATCAAGCAATTTCATCCGCCGAAAGGTATCATAGTAAAGGATGTTGATACTACTGCCTCCGTCCATCAGTACCTTGTTCACCATATATCCTCCCACTTGGGGGGGCACAACCAAAGCTAGCCGCCCTGGGTCATCAACACGCGGAGGGTGATCCTCCCGGCTCCACGTTATGTCATACTCGGACCATTTTAAATATTGCGGTAGAGCCGGCGCAATTGTATTGACCGCCCGCTTGCACAACTTCTAGTCCCGTTTGCTGAGGCTGGTCGTGAAGACATGATACTGGCCGGAACTGAGCTGTTTCGGATTACTCTGATAACCAGACTGATTACGCTGTTGCTGATTGTTGTTACTAGAATTTTGCTGGTGTCCTCCTTGATTACCTTGACCTGGGTGACCAGAGCCTGAGTCGCTTGACCCAAAACCGTCCCCTGACCCGCCGTGCCCAAAGCCGCCCGGCGGGCCACCGTCCTGATTGTTGGGGTCGGTAAAGTGATTCTTAAGTTTCTGCATGAAATGGCACTCTCCCCATGTGTGGTTCGCTGGCTTATCGGGCTGGCCGTGATCCAGACAAGGACCCTTCAGCGCCTCCTCCAAATTAAAGGCAGGCCTATCCTTATTAAAAGGTGGCCTAAACCTCCTATTGCCCTTGGGGTGATTCTGATTGGTACTTGCATTGTCCACCAGTTCTGACCCGGCCTCAGGATTCTTACGTTTGCTCTGGTTACCATTGTTTGCCGTACCCTTGCTCTGATTGCCCTTCTTGCCTTGGCCGGCCTTCTCCTCGTCGGAGCCCGGATCCTTCGTGTTGTCAGAGTCGGCGTATTTCGTGAGTGCCATCATGAGCTCTCCCATATCTTGACATGTGCGCTTGAGCCGGCCAAGCTTCTGCTTTAGCGGGACAAAGTGGCAGTTCTTCTCTCGGATCAGTACTGCCTAAGCCGCCGTGATCTGCTCCGAAGAGTGGATGATGGTCGAGACCCGTCGTACCCAATGATGAGCTGACTCATTCTCCTGTTGAACACAGTGATCAAGATCCACGATGGTCATGGGTTGTTTACACGTTCCTTGAAAGTTTTTAATGAATCTGGCTCTCAGCTCTGCCCATGAGTTGATGGTATTGGGTGGCAATCCCTTTAACCATGTGCGGGCCGGGCCTTCAAGCATCATGATGAAGTATTTGGCACAAACCGCCTCACTGACGTCCAACATCTCCATGGCTAGTTCATAACTTTCCACCCAAGCCTCTGGGGGTAAATCAGCGGTGTAATTTGGAACCTTGCGGGGCCCTCTGAAATCCTTTGGTAGCCGCTCACTCCATAGAGCTGGTGATAAACATGGCACCCCCCACTCTGGTGGTTCCTCCAACTCCTACTGGCACAGTTGGCGCGAGCTCCTAGCGAGCCGCCTCGGCTAAAGCTGTCACCTCTTGCTGGCCTCTTGCACGATTTCCGAATGCTTGTGTATCCACAGCCGGCCGATGACCCGTTGGAATCTCTCGGTGCCGGTTGCTGCTGGAACCTGCCGGCAACTCGTAGCGCCGGCTAAAACTCCGGCTAGGGAGGGGGGTTGAATGAACACGGCTCCAGCTATAGGTGTACTTTTCCTTCTGGGCCATCGCCGTATGCAAGTATCCAATGGCGTTTCGAACATCCTCCGCAAAGGGCGCCTCATCCGAAATAGGAATTGTTTCGAGCCGGGTGGCTGCTGCCACCATATTCTCGACCGGGTTAGAATAATGACCCACCGGTGTTGGAAAGGCCGCAGGCAAGGCCTGATTTCGCCAGGGCGGTTGAGTCACTGGCCGAGCCGTCGGGCGGCTTCTAGGTGCATCCGCTGTTTGCCCTGTCCCTAGCGTGTTGAAGAGGTTTCTTGCCTCATAACATTCCGGCAGACGGGATTGATGCCTCATACCATGAACCGCGACTGCCGATTGTTGCTCCAGTCCAAGATGAAAAGCGTCTGTCTTGCATTCTGCCTCTTGCTCCATCTTGTCTTTTAACTCAGCCATCCTCTGCTGCTCTTCCTCCATCCGGTCCTTGATCCTTGCAATCTCCAAGTTCCTAGCCGCTTGATTGTCTGGTGTAACGTCAGTACCCATTAGGGCCGCGAGCTCGTCCATCAGCTCCAAAAGAACTTGAGTCGCCGCCGGCGGGTTATCGCCTGAGGTGGCGGCCCCTGCGGGCGTATTATTCTTGCCTGGGACTGACCCCGCCATGAACACGGCAGCATGAACCGGCGGCCCAAGATCGTCCGCCTTAGAGCAATCCGACCCAGGGCAGAGCTCATCGTTGCCCCCGAGCGCGCCGTTGTGAAGCCTGTAGACCGACTTTGTTTCTCCGCTTGAAGATTCGTCCTCTGAGTAAACGAGAGTTTCCTATGATCCGGAAGCTTCCAGATCCATACCTTGAGTAAAGCCCACAAAGACGTGCTTCCGGCCCGGGCTAACGCGGGCGGGTTGCACACTATGAGTAGGTTGCAGATGCCGAGCCGACTCGACGAGGTTGGTGCAGACGTCCGGCCCGGGTGTTGCTCCATCAACTTTTCTGATGAACACGTGGATCCCACCGAATGGAACTCGAAAGCCATACTCCACAGAGCCGGCATCAAGCCCCTAGTCGATGTCGTTGATGTAGAGCCAGCCGCGGCGACCTTGCTCATCCTACCAACCACGTATCCCTCGAGCCCCGGGAGAGAGCCCTTTGAGAACTCAACACCACCGAGCGCAAGCCCCACGGTGGGCGCCAACTGTCGTGGTTTTGTCACAGCAGATGTCCGGGTAAACAGACTTCGGTTCGAGGCCATTGCTAACGTGATGGACTCAAAGGGGTTGATGGCGACGAAAGACACAGATTTACCCAGGTTCGGCCCCTCAACTCGAGGTAATAGCCTACGTCCTGCTTGTGTTTGTATTGCTTGATGTATCGATTACAAGGGAGTTGAAGCTTGACCTAGTATTCGACAACCTGCCCTCTAAGTCGCCCCGGGTCTACCTTTATATAGGAGGTCTAGACCACAGGTCATACAATTGGTAACCGACTCTCATTGTCTATCCGAGTCTTCGTCTATCTTCTTGTCCAAGTTGTCCCCGGGCGGCTTACACACCCGGGTCTTCTGGGCCACAGTCCGGCCCACCTTATGAGCCGCCAAGCTTCCTGGACTTTAGGACCACCGGCTCACCTTGGGCCAGTGTACGAGCCGCCAAGCATAACCCGGAGCCCTTAGGGCAGGTCATACCGCGGGGTTATATCCCCAACACAGGGGTTCTCCCTTTGCCCCTTTAGCCGAACGAGCGGAACGTAAAGGAGCAAGCACAGGAGCCGGGCAACCCAACTATTGACCCAAGACATAGTTCGGAACCAAGGCAGATAAAGTGAACTCCAAGATGCCGAACACATAATAAGTTGTACATAAGGCGATTTGTTTGTATGCTCGATCCCCCGGTGTATTACCCGGTTGCGTCGTAACATACCGAATTGTTTTGCGAGAAGAGGGAGAAAAGGAAACTGTGTGCCAAAAAGGACAACAAGACAAACATGTAAAATGATGCTATGTTTTTTCTCGAAAACTCTTATTACTCGGAGTGTCGAAGGAACTATTTATAGGTATGTGAAGAAAGAAATTACACAGGAGTAGTTGTACCAGGGGTCTTCGATTGGTGGCCTTACGTCCTCGATGTGCCATGTTGCTAGTTTACTCCTGCTCTTTGGTGCACCTTGATGGGTGGTACTATTCGGCAAACGGAACTTGCAAATGAGGTCTTGAGAAGTCACCGAATTCTGGATGAGCTTTACGCCATTGGCGGGCCTTTGAATGGTCCCTGCATTGTGTCTGGAGACACGTTAATGGTAGTGGTTCGGTCCAGCCGGACATCCACCTTTGTTTTCCCACCGCTACCCATGGAATTTTAGTGCAAAGTTGTGCCTCCTTGGCACGTACTTTGCCGGTCTTAGGGGAGTGCAATGGGGGGCAAGTCCCTATTTAAGGGGAGGGGAGGTTATGAGAGTTCGGACCGAAGCCGAGCTCGTTCCCCAACCTTGTGTGCCTTGACGGCAGATGTCGGAGCTTGCCGATCATCTTTGTAGTTAAATTCGGCTGCCAGGGCCAGCGCATGTTCCTTGGTTCGTAAAGAGGGCTCCGTGTTGCCGTTAACAGTGATGACCCCCTTGGGGTCGGGCATCTTGAGCTTGAGGTATGCATAATGTGGGACGGTGTTGAAGCGAGCGAACGTTGTTCGGTCGACCAGGGCATGATAACCACTACGGATGGGTACAATGTCAAAGATCAAATCTTTGCTGCGAAAGTTATCGAGCGAGCCAAACACAACTTCCAGGGTTATGGAGCCCGTGCATCGGGCCTCAACACCTGAAATCACTCCTTTAAAGGTAGTGTTACAGGGTTTGATCCTTGACGGATCTATGCCCATCTTTTTCACCGTGTCTGAGTAAAACTAGTTAAGGCTACTTCCTCTGTCCATTAGGACCTTTTTGAGGTGATGCCCATCTATAATGGGGTCGAGGACGAGTGCGTCCGAACCCCCGTGACGGATACTGATCGGGTGATCGCGCCGATCAAAAATGATCGGATATGCCGACCATGGGTTATACTTCGGGGCTATGGGCTCTACAGTATAAACCTCTTGAAGAGCATGCTTCCAATCCTTCTTAGGTATATGGGTGGCATATATCATGTTACTTTATTGACTTCCGGGGGAAATTTCTTTTGACCACCACCAATCGGGCCCCGAGGCTCATCCTTATCCTCGCTGTGGGGGCTCTTGCCTTGATCCTCGGGTGGGAGCTTGCTGACCTATTTAAACACCCAACAATTGTGGTGTGTATGATTGGTGGGCTTCTCTTGAGTCCCGTGGATTTGGCAAGGCCTTTCCATGATCTTTTACGGTGGGGTTGGTCCGTTGCGATTGCCTTTAGGAGGCTTCTTCCGCTGTCCAGGTCGGGAATTGCGAAAGCCAGCATTAACGGCCGTGTCATCGGCATCAATGTTACTGTGCCGGCGTTTGTTCTTGTTGCGCTTGGGTTTCCCGTTGTCGTCCCAAACTTCGGAGGTTCCGGGATATTCAAAGTTGTGGTTGCGTATTGTTAGCCAATTGTCTTCACCCGCGCAAAAGCTTGACATCAGGGATGTAAGGGCGGACATGGTCTGAGCTTTATCCTGGCCGAGCTGGCGGGCCAGACATTCATCCCGGATATTGTGTCGGAAGGAGGCTATTGCCTCACCGTCCGGCAGTCGACAATTTGGTTCTTCTTGGTCAAAACCTATTCCAGAATTGCCAAGCAGATTATCCGGGCTTCTGAACGGCATTGCTTAGGTCGGAGGAATCCGGCGGAAGAACATAGGTTCCCTGGAAGTTAGAGCGAAATGCATCCTCCGGATCTTCCCATCATCCGATGGAGTTTTCGGGGAGGCTGTTTAGCCAGTGCCGAGCTGGCCCCTTAAGTTTGAGGGGGAGATATTTGATGGCATGGAGATCATCTCCTCGTGCCATGTGTATGTGGAGGAGGAAATCCTCAATCCATATGGTTGGGTCAGTTGTCCCATCGTACTGTTTGATATTCACGGGTTTAAACCCTTCTGGGAACTGATGCCGCATTACCTCATCTGTGAAGCACAGAGGATGAGGTGTGCCTAAAACCCAAGCTATAGTGCGCCTGTATTCGACGTCTGTTCTAGCTCGGTTGTGTTCTTGGTCTATGTTATTGCTTTGGTCGAGCCATGGTTTGTACCCATCCTGTTGGGGATATAACCCCGCAATATGACCCACCTTAGAGGCTCCGGTTCATATTGATGACTTGTAAGCCGGCCCATGGGTGAGCCGTAAGACTGGTGGCCCAGGAAGATAGATGGCTCAAGATGTGGGCCGCATGATGGCCCGGACGTAGAAGACTCGGGTGTGTAAGCCGCCTCAAGGACAACTTGGACAGAAAGATAGAAAGAGACTCGGAGTCACAAGAAGACCCAGATAGATAATTGTAAAGACCAGGTGGTCCTGACCTCCTATATAAAGGCAGACCCGGGGCGACTTAGAGGATAGGTGATCGAGAACTAGGTCAAGCTTCTAGCTCCTTGTAATTGATACACAAGCAATACAAACACAAGCAGGACATAGGCTATTACCTCGACTTGAGGGGCCGAACCTGGGTAAATCCGTGTCTTTCGTCCCGATCAACCCCTTTGAGTCCACCCCATTAGCGATGGCCTCGAATCCAAGTCCGTTCACCCGGACATCTGCCGTGATAAATCCACGACAGTTGGCGCCCACCGTGGGGCCAGCGCTTGGTGGTGTTGAGTTCTCAAAGGGCTCTCTCCCAGGGCTCGAGGGATACATGGTTGGAAGGATGAGCAAGAGTCGCCACGGCCGGCTCTACATCGACGATGCCGGCTGGGGGCTTGATGTTGATTCTATGGAGTATGGATTCCGGGTTCCGTTTGGCGGGATCCAGGTTTTCATTGGAAAGGTTGATGGATCTACACCCGGGCCGGACATCTGCACCAACATCGTCGAGCCGGCTCGGCGTCTCCAATCTGCGAGTGGTGTGTGGCCTGCCCATGCCCATCCAGGTCAAAAGCATGTTCTCGTGGGCTTCACTCAAGGTATGGACCTGGAAGCGTCCGGGTCACAGGGAACTCTTGTTTGCTCGGAAGATGAGTCCTCCAGTGGGGAGACAGAGTCAGTGTATCAGCTCAGTAACAATGGCCTTGGGGGCTACTACGACACCTATTCTGAAGTAGAGGGCTTTGAGTCGGATGCTCCGAGACCCCCGGTTCATGCGGCGGTGTTCATGGCGGGATCGGCTCCAGCCGCCGGTCACACGGCTACGGGAGCCGCCGCAGCGGGTGATAGCCTGCCGCCGCCGGCTCAGGTTCTAGTGGAATTGATGGACGAGCTTACAGCTCTCATGTCCACGGAAGTAACATCGGATAATCAAGCAGCCCGGAATCTAGAGGTGGCACGGATCAAGGGCCGGATGGCAGAGGAACGACAAAGGATGGCTGAGCTGAAGATCCGGATGGAGGAAGAAGCGGAGCGTATCAAGGCAGATGCTTTCCATCTGGAGCTGGAACAAAGGTTAGCAGCCGCGGTGCACCAGAGGAGGCATCAATCCCGTCTGCCAGAACGTTACGAAGCAAGGAACCTATTTAATACCCCTGGTGCGGGGCGGATTGCGGGCGTGCCGGAAAGCCGCCCGATGGAACGCCCGGCAACTCATCCACCCCAGTATAACCAAACTTCACCTAGAGCTTTTCTGACACCGGCGGGTCATTACTCTAACCCGGCCGAGAACATGGTGGCGATGGCCACCCGTCTTGGGACGATTCCCATCCCAGATGAAGCACCCTTTACGGAGGACGTGCGAAACGCCATTGGATATTTACAGACGGCCATGGCCCAGCAAGAGAGATATGCTCACAGCCGGAGTCGGGTTCACTCTAACCCCCCTCCCTAGTCAAAGTTTCAGCCGGCGCTACGAGTCGCCAGCGTGTTCCAGCAGTCATCCACGTCGGGGACCACTAGAGGATGAGCAGGCGGCTCTAGATGCACAAGCCCTCGCGGACCGTGCGAGGAACAGGCGAGAGGCGGAGATAGTGGCAACCCGTCCAGAGCCGGCGCTTCCCGTCTAAATGGGAGTAGTTAGTACAAGAGCCGTAGGGGTGCCATGTTTAACTCCGGCTCTGAGAAGTGAACGACTACCGAAAGATTTTAAGGGGCCTCGAAAAGTTCTGAATTACACAACTGATCTACCCCCTGAGGCTTGGGTTGAGAGTTATGAGCTGGCCATGGAGATGCTGGACGTCAGTGAGGCGGTATGTGCAAAATATTTCATCATGATGCTTGAGGGTCCGGCTCGCACATGGTTGAAAGGTCTGCCGCCTAACACGATAAGTTCATGGGCGGAGCTGAGAGCAAAGATTATTAAGAATTTTCAGGGGACCTATAAGCAGCCTATGACCATTGTAGACTTGGACCATTGTGTTCAACAGGAAAATGGGTCGGCCCATCATTGGGTCCGGCGGATGTCGACCATTATTCACTCTTCAGAGCAGATCACGGCGGCTCAAGTGATGCTTATTCTGGAAAAGAACTGTCATTTTGTTCCATTGAAACAGAAGCTTGGCCGGCTCAAGCGCACGTGTCAGGATATGGGAGAACTCATGACGGCCCTGACAAAGTATGCTGACTCAGATAACACCAAGGATCCAGGCTCGGATGATGAGAAAGCCAATCAAGGGAAGAAGAACAATCAAGGCAAAGGCTTTGTGAACAATAGGAATCAAAATAAACGGAAGAACGTTGATGGTGGGTCAGAGTTAGTGGCAAACACCAACACAGAACAAAACCATCCCAAGGGGAACGGAAAATTCAGGCCGTTTCACCAAAGGAACAAAGGTCCTTTCAATTTAGAAGAAGTGCTTAAGAAGTCTTGTCCGGAGCACGGCACGCCTGATAAGCCAGTGTTACATGCGTGGGGTGATTGCTTTATCATGTAGAGATTCAAAAAACAGCATTCCCAACCACGCAATAACCAGGGCGGTGGCTCGCCTGGCGGCTCAGGGCACGGCGGATCAGGGGCTGGATTCGGCGCCGGCGATTCAGGAGCCGGGCATCCGGGTCAGAATAACCAAGGGGGGCACCAATAGCATCCTGGCAACAACAGCAATAACAACAATCAGGAGCAGCAGCAGCGCAATCAATCCGGGTTTTAGAGTAACCCGAAGTAGCTCAGTTCTGGACAGTATTACGCATGACCGGTCACAGAAACGAGACGAGAAGTTGCGGAGGCAAGCGGTTAATGCGGTTGCTCCGGCTCTCCCGCGGTACTTACCATGGTCTGAGTATGACATAATGTGGAGCCGGGAGGATCACCCGCCGCGGGTAGATGACCCGCGCTAGCTGGCTTTAGTTGTGGCCCCTCAGGTGAATGGCTATATGGTGAACAAGGTGCTCATGGACGGAGGCAGCAGTATCAACATCCTTTATTATGACACTTTCCGACGGATGAAGTTGCTTGACAAAGACCTTAAACCTTCCTCGACTGTCTTTCATGGTGTGGTCCCGGGTAAGTCGGCATACCCGGTGGGCCGGATTTCTTTGGAAGTGGCTTTTGGCGATGAATATAATTACAGGGTGGTGTCCTTGTGGTTTGAGGTGGTTAAAATCAAAAGTCCCTATAATGCACTGTTTGGGAGGCCGGCTTATGCCAAATTTATGGCTAGGCCTTGCTATGTTTATTTACAACTCAAAATGCCTGACTTAAATGGTACAATTACCGTTCACGGTAATCGGAAAATGGCTCTCGAGTGTGAGGAAGGAGATGCGGCGTATGCAGAGTCTAGTTGTGCCCAGGAGGAGCTGAAGTTCTACAAGGAGAACGTTGACCCGGAGGATATGACCCCGCTGAAGAAGCCTAGTACGGAAGTTGAGCCGCCACTCAAGTTTTCGGCGGATGATACCAAGGCAGTAGATTTCAATCCGGGCGACTCATCCAAGCAGTTCATCATTGGGGCTCACATGGATCCCAAATAGGAAAGCGCACTCATCGAATTCATCCCTGAGAATCGAGACATCTTTGCATGGAAGCCTTCTGACATGCCGGGTGTACCGAGAGAGTTCGCTGAGCACAACCTTAATGTGGATCCAAAGTTTAAGCCGATTAAACAGTTTCTACGATGGTTCAACGAAGAGAGACGTAAAGCTATTGGAGAGGAAGTTGCCCGGCTCTTGGCTGTAGGCTTTATAGTGGAAGTTTTTCACCAGAAGTGGTTGGCTAACCCGGTGCTAGTGCTTAAAAAGAATGGCACCTAGCATATGTGTATAGATTACACGGACCTTAACAAGGCTTGCCCGGCTGACCCTTTTGCACTCCCTCGTATTGATCAGATTATTGATGCTACAGCCGGGTGTGAAAGTTTATGCTTTCTGGATGCATATCCAGGTTATCATCAGATAAAGATGGCAATGAAAGATCAGGAGAAGACGGCGTTTATTACACCCTTTGGGGCGTTTTGCTACGTCTCAAGAGTGCCCAGGCGACTTACCAACGATGTGTGCAGAACTGCCTTCACAGTCAGATTGGCCGAAATGTTCATGCTTACATAGACGACATCGTGGTTAAATCCAGAAAGAAGAAAACTCTCCTAGAGGATCTGAAGGAAACTTTTGACAATCTCCGGGTCTACAAGATGATGCTTTACCCGACGAAGTGTGTTTTTGGTGTTCCAGCAGGAAAGCTTTTGGGTTTCTTGGTCTCTAAGGGGGGCATCGAGGCTAACCCAGATAAAATTAAGGCTACCACTTCTTTAGGAGAGCCGACGTGCATTAATGACGTTCAGCGCCTTGCAGGACGGATTGCTGCGTTGATCCGGTTCATAAGCCGGCTTGGGGAGAAGGCCATTCCCTTATACCAGATGATGAAGAAGACAGACAAGTTTAAGTATAGCAAAGCAGCAGCTGAAGCACTTGAAGCTCTTAAAAAATAGTTGATTGAGCCGCCAGTGTTAGCCGCTCCAGCTGATAAAGAGCCGTTGCTCCTTTATGTGGCGGCTAACAACAGAGCGGTCAGTGTAGCAATTGTGGTTGAGCGCAAGGAGGCAGGGAAGGAATATCTTGTGCAAAGGCCGGTTTATTACATCAGTGAAGTTTTGGCAGAGTCTAAGCAGAGGTATCCGCATTGGCAGAAGCTGGTATACAGAGTTTTCATGGCTAACCGCAAGTTAAAACACTACTTTTTGGGGCACCAGATAACCGTGGTCAGTTCTGCCCCGTTGGGAGATATCATTCAAAATAGAGAATCCACAGGGAGGATTGCCAAGTGGGCCTTAGAGCTGGGTCCTCTTAACATCAAATATGTTCCTCGTACAGCAATAAAGTCTCAAGCTTTGGTGGATTTCATAAATGATTGGACAGAATGTCAAGCTCCCGAAGAGAAGCCGGATAACACATATTGGACTATACACTTTGATGGGTCCAAGCAGCTAGAGGGGTCCAGTGCAGGGGTTGTTCTCACCTCCCCGAAGGGTGATAAGTTTTGTTATGTGCTCCGGTTAATGTTTCCTTGTACTAATAATGTAGCTGAGTATGAGGCACTGCACCATGGTCTCAGAGTCGGTAAAGAGATGAACTTAAGCCGGGTCAGATGTTTAGGCGACTCAGATCTAGTGGCTCAGCAAGTTTCAGGTACTTGGGACTCCAAGGATCCGCGGATGGCGGCTTATCGACAAGCGGTTGATATCATTGCCGGTCACTTCAAGGGGTACCAGGTGGATCATCTTGATCGTCGCAGGAATGAGGCGGCTGATGCCTTATCACGGTTAGGTTCTCAATGAAAGCCAGTACCACCTAATGTTTTTTTGGACGTATTGCATCATCCAACTGTCAAGATACCCTCTGAGGAGGATTTGGCTATTCCTGACCCGGAGGTGGAATTGGTGGCGGCTCTACATGCTATCCCAGACTGGACTATTCCTTATTTGGCATATCTGACACGCGGCGAGTTGCCTCAGGAGGAGGATCTGGCCAGGAAGATCACCCGGCATTCTAAGTCTATGACGATTATCAATGGTGAGTTACATAAGTGTAGTGTGACGGGTGTCTTTCAGCGTTGCGTCTCACCGGAGTAGGGCCGGCAGATCTTGAGTGAAATTCATGCCGGCGACTGTGGACATCATGCTGGGTCAAAATCTTTAGTGGCCAAGGCTTTTCGACATGGGTTTTTCTGGTTGACGGCTCACAAGGATGCAGAAGACTTAGTCCGTAAGTGTGACGACTGTCAGAAGTTTGGCCAGCATGCTCACGTTCCGGCTCAAGAGTTGAGGATGATACCAATTACTTGGCCGCTTGCGGTCTGGGGGCTTGATATGGTAGGACCTTTCAAGAGATCCAAGGATAAGAAAACATACCTTCTGGTGGCGATTGATAAATTTACCAAGTGGGTAGAGGTAGAGCCGGTCAGCAAATGTGATGCGGCTACAGCAGTTCAATTTATTAAGAAGCTGATCTACCGCTTTGGTTACCCGCACAGTATCATTATGGACAATGGAACAAATCTATCCAAAGGAGCTATGAAAGCATTTTGTGAGAAGGAGCATATCCGGCTTGATGTTTCAGCCATGGCACATCCACAGTCTAATGGTCAGGCGAAGCGATCCAATCAGGAAATTTTAAGAGGATTCAAACCACGGCTCATGGTTCCTTTGAAGCAGACACCCGGATGTTGGGTTGAGGAGTTGCCTTCCGTCTTATGGAGCATCAGAACTACCCCTAATAGATCTACAGGTTTCACGCCTTTCTTCATGGTGTATGGTGCTGAGGCGATTCTACCTAGCGATATCCGGCACGACTCACCAAGGGTGGCGGCTTATGTTGAGACGGACAATGAGGTAGCACGCCAAGATGTGTTGGACACCTTGGATGAAGCACGAGAGTTAGCAGCAGCCAGGTCGGCAATTTATCAACAAGACCTGCGACGCTATCATAGCCGCAGGGTGAAGACCCGGACGTTCCAGGAAGGTGACCTGATGCTCCGGTTGATTCAAGACCAATCTGGAACGCATAAGTTATCTCCACCATGGGAGGGGCCTTTTGTGATCAGTAGAAACCTTAACAATGGGTCATATTACCTCATTGATATCCGAGATGAGTCGGAAACCGCGGGCCAAGAGACGTTGCGGCCATGGAATATCGCGCATCTGCGACCATACTTTACTTAGCAGGCGTTGAAAGCCGCTATCATTGTATATATCATGTTTACATGAGTAAAAGCTAGCATCCCCGCAAAGACTGGGGCCTCTGCTCTTATGTATATCTTTGAGCAATAAAGATGAAATTTTTCCGGCTCAAAAATTTGAGTTGAAGTGATTTGTTCACCGTCAAAACAGCTGATCTATCATCTGGCTTTATACCCTATCAAGCACTGTTGCAGGGAGGCTTCTTGCCTTCGGGTATAGCTTACATCTCCCCTGCACAGTCTGCTTTTACGCTGTTGCAAGGAGGCTTCTTGCCTTTGGGTATAGCTTACATCTCCCTTGCACAGCCGGCGTTATGCCAATTAAGCACTGTTGCAAAGAGGCTTCTTGCCTTCGGGTATAGCTTACATCTCCTTTGCACAGCCAGCTGTTATTAAACTGTTGCAAGGAGGCTTCTGGCCTTCGAGTATAGCTTACATCTCCCTTGCACAGTTGGCTTTATGCCTAGTTTGGTTACATTAAGCGCTGTTGTTGATGGAGGCTTCTTACCTTTGGTATAGCTTACATGACCCTAAGACAACAGCGTGTACACCAAATTCCAGTTGCTTATCAACTGCGGCCATTGATGGGGGCTTCTTACTGACGGGTATCGCTTATCTCACCCTAATGACCGGCTTTATGCCACTTCCGGTTACTTATTAACCGCGGTTGTCGAAGGGGGCTTCTTACCGACGGGTTCTCTTATCTCACCCTAACAACCAGCGTTTACGCCAAAACTCAGTTGCTTATCAACTGTAGCTGTTGAAAGAGGCTTCTTGCCTTCGGGTATAGCTTACATCTCCTTTCAAATAGCCGGCTTTATGCCGTCTCAGGCTAATTATTAGCCGCGGGTGTCGATGGAGGCTTCTTGCCTTGGGGTATAGCTTACATCTCCCATCGACAGTCGGCGTTCGCACATACAACATTTGCTGTTAAAAGGAGGCTTCTTACCGTCAGGTATAGCTTACATTACCCTTCATACAGCCGGCTTTAGGCCGCTTCCGGTTCATCAATAGCCGCAGTTGTTGATAGAGGCTTCTTACCATCAGGTATAGCTTACATTATCCTAAGACAACCGGCTCCTTAATGGATTCATCCGACAAGAGCCGGAGCCATATTGCTCCAGTTGACAAAATTCAAGTTTTTAAAGATATTATCCGACTCTAATCTTCTGGAGAAGGAATGACGTCTTCAAAGATAAACACCCCTCATCAGAAAAGCTCAAGGTATATTTATGCAAAGGAGCGATCAATCAATGGAGAGCCGGCAACACATCAAATTGAAACACGGAGAGACGGAAAGTATACACAAAGAGATGGAAATATATACAGCCGGCACTATCTTTAGAACGACAGAGTCATCCTTAAGCTATTACAAAAATTGCTCTCAGAAGGAGCAAAGGCATTACCAAGTTTCAACCGCCCACGGAGGGTCATTGCATGAGCCATCGCTCAGAAGGTTACAAAATGCAAAGTCAGACGGCCGGATCATCCTGCTCCGGCTCTTCTACTGGCTTCATCTGGAGAGTTTCCAAATCTTAGCTGCAGTCAGCCAGCGCGGCGAAGGACCCTTCTTCAAAAAAGGGAGACGTGTCGAGATCATTAGGAAAGAGTTCCTTACTATGGGCGGGTGTTAGAGATTTCCACTCGTAGAGAGGCCCGCGGATCCTCTTATCCTCGCCATCATAAGCCGCCTGGTAGACATTTAAGTTGGCTTCATCTGCAAGTATAGACGCCAAGAAGCGGGAGTCCTTGACACACTGGATGTAGTCCGCCTCTATGAATTCTGAGCCGTCGTCTTTCTTCGATGGATAGCCATCCATCATTTCAGCCGACGTCAGCTCAGGGGCGAAGGCTAGAGCCCGGCTCAATCCGGCAACTGCTCCTTGATGAAAAGTTGATTTCTTCACTTCTTCAATTTGTTTTGGCATGGTGGAGAAGAGTTCCAAGACCCCTTTCAGAGCGGTGGGGATCTTCTCCTTATATTGAACACTCTTGATCGTGAAGATGGCACATTAGTATAGTTGTTCCGCAAAGGTGTAGATGGCCTTCAGTGGCAGAAGGCTATCAGAAGCCAACTGTCGGCTCCTGGGACCTGGATAAGCCGGATAAAGCTAATGATTCGCCAGTTTTTCAATAGAAATGTTAAAATATAAAGTAAAACAGAAGCTTACCAAATAGGGCGGCTGACATCTTCGCTATGTGCCGCTTCATGCCTTGGAGTTCCTCTGCCACAGCTATAAGCCGCTGGTCGGCGTCGTCCGCCCGTTTGGTCAGAGCGGCCATTTCAGATTATGTCGTCTCTTTCAAAGAGGTAAGCTCAGCAGTGGCATTGGCCAGCTCCTCAGAGAGAAGCCGGCACTTTTTGTCAGCAATGCTTCGGGCTTCTTGCTGAGCCGCCAAATTGGCCTTTAGATCCGTCAACTGAGACCCGGCTTCATTTAAGGCTTCCTATAACACATCAAAATACAGGATAAGTCGCCAAAATATAGGATGAGTGCTATAAGCGAATTTCTGCAAGTCTCAAACAGATTGCAAGCAATATATTTAACACTTGGGGGCTAATGTATATTTTCTTTTTTAGTATGCAGTACATTTCCGGTTCATCTCCTTCGAAGTTAATCCGAAACTTGGGGGCTACAATTTGGCTCTTCAAAGACTACTTCTGATGGAAGATCCGACTCAATTTTTTTAAAGTTGACTCGGCCCTTGGGGGCTACGATTAGATCTTCAAGTTGTCTGCATTAAAGACCCGACTCAAATAAAATCTGAGATGGCCCTTGGGGGCTACGATTGGCGGTTCACTTTATCTATAGTACTAAGCTAAAGCAATTCTAAGTGAATTTGGCATGACAATATCTATAGAGGTCACAGAAAGACCCGGTTCAACTATCAACTAGATTAAACCGGCTCTTGGGGGCTAAGTAAGGATATGGTAAGAAGGAAAGGTACCTCATATTTGGTTTTCATCAAAGTCACCAGCCGAAGCTCCCAATCACAGCTGGTATTTAGCCGGTTCATATATCCGGCATGGAGCTCATCAGCTATCATCTTCTCATACGAAGAATCAAAGTTTAAGTTCCTCGAGGCCTCTGACGGTTCGGTATGTATAGTCAGCACATGAGCCGGAGGGGTCTGCTGAACTGACCCGGTGATGACAACGTTCGGGGTTGCAGGAGTTTTTGCAGGAGTTGGCGGCTTGGAAGGAGCTCTGGGAGGGCTCTCCATAATGACATCTTCAACGACCGGCTCCGCAGAGGCAGCCGGTGGAGTTGCTTCCGGATGAACCTCCTCCGGGTGTTTGATTTCCTGGTCTTGGATGACAGGGCCGGGGGAGGGCTTGTTGGTCTTACGACGCTTCGCTTGAGCACTGCAAAATGGAAAGAGCAGCATTTGAAGAGGTTACTATCATTTTAAGAGCCGGAGATCCGGATGCCATGATAAATAATACTTACAATAGATTGATCTTGGGCGGTGGTAGAATCGACACCAAAGAGTCGCCAGAGGATGGGGTTTTCTAAAAGAATGAAACAGGAAAAATGAGAAAGCATCAAGATTACAAAAGAAAGACAAAGAAAAGTAGAGACGTAAACCTCCGCGGGGCGCTTCTTGGGAGCCGAAGAGTTTGGTAACCCGGACACGAGCTCAGTAGAGCCAGTACTCCGAGTCTGCCGACGCTCGGCCTGCTGTTGCTTTTTCAAAAGAAAGTCGGGAGCCAGGTAAGCTAGAGGATGAGAAAGAGGAACTTTTCGGATAACTCGGCGCGGCTTTCGGGGGACAAAACGTTCTGAGTCGGAAGAAATATAAGTTACCCCGGGAGCAAGGGCATGGATGGTTTCCACTTCATCATGCGAATAAAATAAACATTAATAACAAGCAGAGGGGGCAAAGGGTCAAGCAGGCAAATCAAGACTTTACCTCTGAGTCGGACGATGGAGGCGGCTCAAGCCAGTTTTCCTGTGGAGCGCTCTTCTTTGGCTTCTTGCCCGCAGTTTTCTTTTTGGACTTCTTTGGAGGAGGGACATACTTCTTCTTCCAGAAGTCTGAGTTGGCCTAGAAAAGTGACCCGGAAAAAGGGGAATGAATTAGCAAGTTACAAGCAACATACAAGAGACGGACATGAAGAGATCAACTTACGTCTCGAGCGGGGTTAGTGACGCAGAAAGGTGCCAGCCCGATGGTGCTGCAGGAGCCGGAGGCTTCGTGAACAAGACTCCAAACGGTCATGGCGATATCATCCTCTGTCAAGGTCAATTTGCTGAAGCACAAGGAGCTGTCATACTTGCCTTCGTACTCGCACATTAGCCGGCCCCTGCGGCTTAAGGGCATGATCCACCAAGAAACCCAGCAGCGGATTAGATCTATTCCTGTTAATCTGTTGGCCATGAGCGCCTTGAGCCTGGCGTGAGCCGGTTAAAACTTGGCGCATTCTGATATTGAGAGCCAGCCTGGAAGTTCCGAATCTGTCTTGAGACGGGAAGCACGATAACCCGGCAAGGGGCATTCACCCTCAGGAGAAGTATCCTTGCAGTAGAACCAGGTTTCATTCCAGTCCTTTGGGTGACTCGGCATCCTCATAGCCCGGAAGGTAATGTCTCTGCGCCGCTGAATAGAAATCCCTCCAAGCTCCAGACTCGGACCGCCCTTCACCTCAGTTTGGCAGTTGGCAAGAAGAACTCCCGAAATAAACCAACGGACGCTCTAGACTGCAGAAAAGCTTCAGAGAGAACTTGGAATTTGCATATATTCAAGATAGAGTTGGGGGCCAAGTCTTGAGGGTGCAGCTTATACAAATGAAGAACGTCCCGGAAAAATTTAGAGCCGGGCGACACGAACCCTCGCTCAATGTGGTCGGTGAAAACGACTACTTCTCCTTTCTTGGGTGCAGGCCGGGTCTCATTACCCGGAACCAGCCAGTGAAGAACCTCTTTGGGAGGGAGAGTGCCTGCATCGACAAGATATGCTAAATATTCTTCCGTGACGCAGGAGCCAACCCAGTTCCATGAGTTGGACGCACGAGACATGACGGCGGCTTAACTACTGTACAAAGAGGATAAAGACGGCAAGTCAAGAACAAGCAGGAATCTACGGCGGCTTACAATTTTAAGGACTCTACGATATCATGCCTCCGTCCGGGTGACAAGAGCCGGACGTGGCTTAGCGACTCATCCAGGGAAAGGAAGATTGAAAATCGGCTAAGTCCTAAAAAATAGATTCCGCAAACTATTGCTATGGCTACGGATCTAGAAAAACGGAGGAAAAGATTTTATCCCGACCTAGCGACTAACAGCAAAAGGAAAGAAATGGACCACAGCCATTGTGGTCCATGCATTGCGTGCGGCCGGCCCACGCGGGGCGGCGGAGCGAGCGCGCGTTCTAAAAACGCCTACGGCGTCGGGGTATACCCGCAGGCGGGGGCACCGAAGCCCGAGCGGCGGCGATGGAGCTCCCGGTGAAAACCCTAGTACGACGGTGGTGATCTAGAAAACAGGAGAACTCACCTGACAAGGCACGGTGGAGGCGGAAGAATCTCTGGTACGTTCAGGGTGATGCAGCGGCCAAGTTGGGGACGACGTACGGACAGCGCCGGAGCAAAGCTCGAAGACACTAGGGCGGCGACAGGAAGAAGAAGAAGAGGCACGAGCGGGAGGATGAAAAGCTTCGACCCGCACGAGTCATATTTAAAGGAACGAGGAAGGCGTGAAAATCCAGGCAACGACAACGTTTGACCGAGGCGGACGCCTCGATTTTTGGGATGACAGTAAATGAAAGATTCGATGATACGTCAGCAGATCTCATGATGTCACGCCGGGTCATTTCCGTGCGGCTCACCAAAATCAAAAGAGAAGGATGAAGTGAGCAAGCTCAATTCAACCTGGGGCCTAATGTTGGGGATATAACCCCGCAATATGACCCGCCTTAGAGGTTACGGTTCATATTGATGACTTGTAAGCCGGCCCATGGGTGAGCCGTAAGACTGGTGGCCCAGGAAGATAGATGGCTCAAGATGTGGGCCGCATGATGGCCCGGACGTAGAAGACCCGGGTGTGTAAGCCGCCTCAAGGACAACTTGGACACAAAGATAGAAAGAGACTCGGAGTCACAAGAAGACCCGGATAGATAATTGCAAAGACCCGGTGGTCCTGACCTCCTATATAAAGGCAGACTCGGGGTGACTTAGAGGATAGGTGATCGAGAACTAGGTCAAGCTTCTAGCTCCTTGTAATCGATACACAAGCAATACAAACACAAGCAGGATGTAGGCTATTACCTTGACATGAGGGGCCGAACCTAGGTAAATCCGTGTCTTTCGTCCCGATCAACCCCTTTGAGTCCACCAAGTTAGCGATGGCCTCGAATCCAAGTCGGTTCACCTGAACATCTACCGTGATAAATCCACGACACATCCCGTCTATCGGGTGAGTAGCCTCTCGATCCATAGATTGATCTTGTGCGACCTGCTTTGTGGTCTAGGTCATCTCGCAGGTCAAACCTGTCATTGGGCTTTAGCGGCTCCTTTCCCCGTCTTCGGGGCATAGCTGTTTTGTAACCGAGATCGTCAGCCATCTTGTCACGCCCGTGAGAAGGGCAGTCCGGCTTGTTGTATGGGGTATGTTTGGAAGACGGGGTATGAGTAAGCTTGTCATCAAATTGTGGCAGTAGCCTTCTGCGTGGATAACTCTTGGGTTGGTCCGACAGACCGGTATTGTATCCCTCCTCAGCTGAGAGGACTCTAGTCCATCGATCGTTGAGGTTGTCTTGTTCGTCTTTAAGTTGTTGTTCTTTCGCTTTCAGCCTGCGGGCCGTTGCTATGAGATGTTGTCTAAACAATTCCTGATCTTCAGGGTTATCGGGAATGTCTAGGTCACCGGCTTCTAGGATGTCCTCCTCCTCGATGGGAGGTAGGTGATTGTCATCCTTGGAAATGTTGAAGTTGTCGGGGTTTCTCTGGTCCTCAGGCCCTTCCTCACCCTCTAACGGGTGTTCGGGGATATCGGGATCACCATGGTCCTCGGGGATATCTCTGTCAGCGGTGCCGATGATAGATTTCCTTCCCTTTTTGCCTTTGGACCACCTATGCGGTTTCCGGCGCCGTGATGGTGCGTCGCCCCACCTGCCGCCATCATTATTAGGTGTTTTGTCGCCATTACTGGCAGGAGTGTTGTCGGTGTCAAAACCGGCAGACCTCGGGTAGGGGTCCCGAAGTGGGAGACTAGAACCGATGGTAACAAGAAACAAATGGGACACAGATTTACCTAGGTTCGGGACCTCCTATGGAGGTAATGCCCTACGTCCGTGTATTGATGATATGGGGGGTTACAGAGTTGATCTACCTTGAGACCGAATAGCTAACCTTAGCTGAGTTGTCCTCCTCCTACAACGTAAAACCCTCCGATCTATATAGACACCAGGGGTACCTGGGGTTTACATATGGTCGGTTACATGCCGAAGAGATAAACACGCCTATCTACAGCTGACAATCTTGGAGAACACATCACGCCTTCTCGAAGCCTCCACCCTAGCAACAGGGCCTCCGATCACCCAATGTTCACTTCACGACCCACACAGTCTGGCCCGTGGGAAACAGGTCGGCTGCTTGAGGACCCATGAATCCAAGACTCCCTCAAGTGTCCACCATGTAGACGTCGTATGTAGAAGTGGAAGCCCATCGCCCAGTGATAACAGGGGTGGGAACACAGTCCTCTCTGTCCATGTATTGTGCCTCCTCGGAGGCATAGTCCAAAATGTCAGTTAGATCTTCGACCGTGCCTATCAAGTGGATGGTGGGTGGGCCAAAAAATTCGTCCCAACCCACTCTGTAACCGATCCGAGCATAGATCAGAGTTGAATCATCAGAAATTTTCATCGACGAGATCCAATCTAGGGCTTCGTCGAACACCGAGAGCTCGATCGGATCACATTGTTCGAAACTTTCGGAGTTGACCTCCGATGTGTCCGAACGAGAGGGGTGTTAGGCAAGAACGCATGTCCGGCCATCTGACACTATGGACGGATCCGGACAAGGAATTGGGACACCATCGTGGTTAACCCCGTTGGCGTGACCGAAGGAGGAACTCGAGGTTAAAGCCTCAGAGTCTTCGGGCGTGGCAAGTGAAGCCGCAAGCCCGGTTAGTGACAAGTCACCCCGAGAATCCACGGAGAACTCTAGGTTCCCAAGTCTGACCTCTAGATCAGGGGTGAAGCTCTCGACACGGCCTTGATGGCCAGTCGGGTCGGCATGCAGCACAACGCTACCGAAGGCGAAGATCTGTTCGGGGACGAAAGTGTCCATGTTGCGGACCTCTTCGTTGATGACAAGGCGAGACATCGATTCCTTGGGTGCTCACAACAGAACCCTCAATGAAAGCACCAATGCCGATGTCAAAACTAGCGGATCTCGGGTAGGGGGTCCCGAGCTGTGAGACTAGAAGCGATGGTAACAGGAGGCGAAGGGGACAAGGTTTTACCCAGGTTCGGGCCCTCCTATGGAGGTAATACCCTACGTCCTGCTTGATTGTATTGATGATGTGGGAATTACAGATTTGATCTACCTCGAGATTGAATAACTAACCCTAGATGAGTTGTCTTTTGTCTACAACCTAAAACCCTCTGGCTTATATAGATGCCGAGGGTACCTAGGGTTTACACATGGTCGGTTACACACCGAAGAGATAAACATGCCTATTTGCTACATCAAACATGGAGTACAAGTTGTGCTTCCTGAAGCTTCCATCTTGGAGATAGGGCCTTCAGTTGATCATGTATTCGGTAAGTGGCCCATATAGTCCTACCCATAGAAATAGGTTGGCTCCCTGAGGACCCCTTAATCCAGGACTCCCTCACCTTTCCTGGTACCTATAATATTTTAAGAAGAACTAGACCCCTGTGAGCGTTAATATTTTGCACATTACCTTTGCCTTTGTTTCTTTTTCTTGAACCGCCAGTCGGCTACTTGTAGTGACATGAACTAATTTCCTTGCGCGGGGCTTTACGCCACCGCTGACGTAGCCCGACGATGGTGGTCGGTTGGGCCCTCGCGAGGCGCTCGTTCCTGAGGGGCAGCTCGTGGCCACCAGCCCCGGGTTTGTGGCCTTGCTGCTCGTTGTTGCGGGGTCTCTGTCTTCGCGTTGTTTGCTTTGGCGCTTCAGGTCTCATGGGTTTTGGTAGCCGCGTGTAGTGGCCCGTAGTACCTGCATCCTCATATTAGTGCACACAACCCTTGTCCCGTCCTCTGGCCGCCATTAGATCAGGAGGCTCTTGCTTGGTTTGGTAGTGTACTTAGCTTGTGGTATGTTGACGATCTCATGCATCGTGAGGCGCGGATGGCTTGTCCATATAATCCATTATTCCGCCGGGGGCACCTCTTCATTGCTTACGAGTGGGGAGGGTTGGGGGGCTTGCGGTACTCTGTGTATACATGATCCAATCCCACACATTTCCCTACCACCGTAGTGTACGACCGGATCACCAGGACACAACTACGATGCGAGGCCTCGACACCCTCGATGCCAACAAGATCACCAAGGAAGACATCGAGGGGCGAGTGGCTATATGACCGGTAAGGCTCCTGAGGCGCGTTGCTCAGGAATCCCCTTTGACGCTCAAGCAGCTCTACGTCGGCAGGTCCCAGTCCCACACATTCCCCTACCGCCGTAGTGTACGACCGGATCACCAGGATGCAACTACGAGGTGAGGCCTCGACACCCTCGACACCGACCGGATCACCAAGGACGACATCGACGGGCGAGTGTCTATATGACTGGTAAGGCTCCTGAGGCGCATTGCTTAGGATCCCCCTTTGACGCTAGAGCGATCCCCATTCCTCCCCGTGTCAGGTTTAGCCGCCTCCTGAGACTCCATGTCGCGGTGCCACACTGCGGTCTGAGCACCCGAGTGGGGGTTGGCTGCCAAAAGACGCAAGTCCCTGAGGCGACAGGGCCTTGATGTTGGGGAATGTTGCATGGGAAACAAACAATCCATCTCGCGATCCAATCACGATCCATCCCGTGATCCCATCATGATCCCATCTCGCGATCAAATCATGAATCGTCTCGCAATATTGATCACGGTCCTTCCGATCTAGCGCTGAACGGACGACACCTCCGCGTTCAGCACACGTACAGCTCGATGACGATCTCCGCCTTCTTGATCCAGCAAGAGGGAGCGAAGAGGTAGATGAGTTCTCCGGCAATGCGACGACGTGGTGGCGGTGGTGGTGAACTAATCCTGCAGGGCTTCGCCTAAGCACCGCTGAACTAATCTAGAGGAGAAACAGATCTAGAGGAAGAAGAGGGCATCACGTGGCAAATAGGGTTGGCTCTTCCCTATAAATCCTCTAGTATATATAGGAGGAAGGGATGGGAGGAGGCAGCCCCAAACCCTCACGGTTTGGTTGAAATTGGAGGTGGAGGAGTCCTACTCCAATCCTATTAGGAGTAGGATTCCTCCTTTCCACTTGGAAACTCTTTCCACCTCTCCACCTTTGGGTTTTTCCCACCCCTAGCTGCATGGGCCTTAGTCGGGTGCTCAGCCAGCCCACTAAGGGATGGCTTAACTCCTCCCACAGCCCATGTATCCTCTTGGGTAGAAATACCCCTCCCATGGTCCCCCGGTACCCTCCCGGCACTCCCGATACACTACCGATGAGCCCGACACTTTTTCGGTGACCAAAATAGGACTTCCTATATATCAATCTTTACCTCCAGAACATTACGGAGATCCTTGTGATGTCCAGGATCTCATCCGGGACTCCTAACAACCTTCGGTCACCACCATACATAACTCTATACTACCGAAACGTCACTGAACCTTAAGTGTGAAGACCCTGCGGGTTCGAGAACTATGTAGACATGACCGAGACACCTCTATGGTAAATAACAAATAGTGGGATATGCATGCCCATATTGATTCCTACATATTCTACGAAGATCTTTATCGGTTGAACCTCTATGTCAAGGATTCAGTTAATCCTGTATGATGCTCCCTTTGTTCTTCGGTATGTTACTTGCCCGAGATTCGATCGTCGGTATCTCTATACCTAGTTCAATCTCGTTACCGGCAAGTCTATTTACTCGTTCTGTAATACAAGATCCCGTGGATAACACTTAGTCACATTTCTTGCAAGGATTATTGTGATGTTGTATTACCGAGTGAGCCCTGAGACACCTCTCCGTCACACGGAGTAACAAATCCCAGTCTTGATCCATGCCAACCCAATAGACACCCTCGGAGATACCTGTAGAGAACCTTTATAGTCACCCAGTTATGTTGCGACATTTGATACACACAAGGTACTCCTCCGGTGCCAGTGAGTTGCATGATCTCATGGTCATAGCAACAGATACTTGACATGTAGAAAACAGTAGCAATAAACTGACGTGATCATATGCTACGTTTAAAATTTGGGTCTTGTCCATCACATCATTCTCCTAATGATGTGATCTCGTTATCAAATGACATCTCATGTCCATGGCTAGGAAACCTTAACCATCTTTGATCAACGAGCTAGTCCATCATAGGCATACTTGGGACATGGTGTTGTCTATGTATCCACACATGTATCTGAGTTTCCGATCAATACAATTCTAGCATGGATAATAAACGATTATCATGAACAAGGAAATATGATAATAACTTATTTATTATTTCCTCTACGGAATATTTCCAATAGTCTCCCACTTGCACAAGAGTCGATAATCTAGCTCACATCACCATGTGATTTACATTGTTATGAATCTAACACCCAATGAGTTCTGGGGTTCGATCATGCTTTGCATGTGAGAGAGGTCTTTTAGTCAACGGGTCTACAACATTCAGATCCGTCTGTACTTCGCAAATCTCTATGTCATACTGTAGACACTGCTACCACACACCACTTGGAGCTATTCCAAATGGCTGCTCCACTATACATATCTGGATTGCTATTAAGGGTCATCCGGATTGGTGTTAAATCTTGCATCCACGTAACTCTTTACAGCGAACTCTTTATCACGTCCATAATCGAGAAACATTTCCTTAGTCTTTTAGTTACTAAGGATAATCTTGGCCGTCGTCCAGTGATCCACTCCTGGATCACTCTTGTACCCCTTGACGGACTCATGGCAAGGCACACACAGGTGCGGTACATAGCATGGCATACTATATGGAGCCTATGGCTAAAGCATAGGGGATGACATTCGTCCTTTCTCTTTCTTCTGTTGTGGTCGAGCTTTGAGTCTCACTCAACTTCACACCTTACAAATCAGGCAAGAACTCTTCCTTTGACTGATCCATTTTGAACTCTTTCAAAATCTTGTCAAGGTATATACTCAATGAAAGTCTTATCAGACGTCTTGATCTATGTCTATAGATATCGATGCCCAACAATTAAGTAGCTTTATCCAGGTCTTCCTTTTAAAAACTCTTTTCAAACAACCCTTTATGCTTTCCAGAAATTCTACATCATTTCTGACCAACAATATGTCATCCACATATGCTTATCAGAAACTCTATAGTGCTCCCACTCACTTTATTGTAAATACAAGTTTCTCATGAACTTTGTATAGACTCAAAAACTTTGATCACCTCATGAAAGCGTATATTCCAACTCCGAGATGCTTGCTCCAGCCCATAGAAGGATTGTTGGAGTTCGCACACCTTTTAGCATCCTTAGGAGTGACAAAACCTTCTGGTTGTATCACATACAACCTTTCCTCAAGTAAACCGTTAAGGAAATGATGTTTTGACATCCATTTGCCAGATTTCATAATTGAAAAATGCAGCAACTACTAACATAATTCCAACAGACTTTAGCATCACTACGAGTGAGAAAGTCTCATCGCAGTCAACTCCTTGAACTTGTCGGAAACTTCTTCGTGACAAGTCAAGCTTTATAAATGGTGACATTTACCATCAGTGTATGTCTTCATCTTAAAGGTCCATTTGTACTCGACAACCTACCATCCAACGAGCAAGTCTACCAAAGTCTATACTTGGTTTTCATACATGGATCCTTTCTCGGATTTCCTGGCCTCTAACCATTTGTCGGAATCTGGGCCCATCATCGCTTCTCCATAGCTTGTAGGTTCATCGTTGTCCAACAACATGACTCTAAGACAGGGTTGTCGTACCACTCAGGTTCGATAGTAGCTTGATCCGAAGCTTCATGATCATCATCATTAACTTCCTCTTCAACTGACGTAGGCTCCATAGAAACATCTTTCTGCGCTGCGCTACTCTCTGGTTGAACAAAGGTTCAACAACCTTATCAAGTTCTATCTTCCTCCCACTCAATTCTTTCGAGAGAAACTCTTTCTCGAGAAAGGCCCAATTTTAGCAACAAACACTTTGTACTCGGATCTGAGATAGAGGGTATACCCAACTGTTCTTAGGGTATTCTATGAAGATGCATTTGTCCGCTTTGGGTTCGAGCTCTTTAGGTGAAAACCCTTTTCACATAAGCGTCGCAGCCCCAAACATTAAGAAATGACAGCTTATGTTTCTGCCAAACCATATGGTGTCATCTCAATGGATTTAGATGGTGCCCTATTTAAAGTGAATGTAGTTGTATCTAATGCATAACCCAAAACGATAATTGTAAAACGATAAGGGACATCATCATTCCCACCATATCCAATAGATCACGACTACAACGTTTAGACACACCATCACACTATGGTGTTCCTTGTGGCGTGAGTTGTGAAACAACTTTGACATTGTCTAAAGTTGTATGCCAAACTCGTAGCTCAGATATTCACCTACACGATCATATCGTAGACATTTTTATCTGCTTGTCATGATGATCTTCACTTTGAATTTGTTTGAACTTTTCAAACATTTCAGACTTGTGTTTCATTAAGCAAATATACTCATATATACTCAAATCATCAATGAAGGTAAGAAAAATAACGATATCCACTACACGCTACAACACTCATTGGATCGCATACATCAACATGTATTATTTCCAATAAGTTACTAGCCAGCTCCATCATACTGAAAATGGGGTCTTTAGTCATCTTGCCCAAGAGGCGTGGTCCGCATCTCTCAACCGATTCAAAACCGAATGAGTCCAAAGATCCATCAACATGGCGTTTCCTCATGCGATTTATACCAATATGACATTTAGCGGAAGTGCCACAGGTATGTGGTACTATCATTATTAACTTTCATCTTTTGGCATCAATGTTATGAACATGTGTATTACTACGATCAAGATTCAATAACCCATCCTCATTGTGTGCATGACCATTGAAGGTATTATTCATGTAAACAGAATAACCATTATTTTCTAACTTAAATGAATAACTGTATTTCAATAAACATGATATAATGATGTTCATGCTCAACGCAAACACCAAATAACATTTATTTAGGTTCATTACTAATCCCGAAGGCATAGAGAACGTGCGATGTTAATCACATCAACCTTGGAAACATTTCCAACACACATCGTCACCTCACCCTTAGCTAGTCTCCGTTTATTCCATAGCTTTTATTTCGAGTTACTAACATTTAGCAACTGAACCGGTATCCAATACCCAGGTGCTACTAGGAGTACTAGCAAGGTACATATCAATAACACATATATCAAAATATACTTTTGTCGATGTTTCCAGCCTTCTTATCTACCAAGTATCTAGGGTTGTTCCACTTCAGCGACCGCTCTCCTCATAATAGAAGCACTTAGTCTCGGGTTTGGGTTCAACTTTGGGTTGCTTCACTAGAGTAGCAACTGTCTTGCCATCCATGAAGTTTCCCTCCTTACCCTTGCCCTTCTCGAGACTAGTGGTTTTACTAACCCTCAACACTTAATGCTCCTTGATTTCTACCTTCACAGTGTCAAACATCACGAACAGCTCTCGGATCATTATTTCCATCCCTGGCATTTTATAGTTCATCACGAAGCTCTAGTAGCTTAGTGACAGTGACTTGGAGAACTATATCAATCATTGTCTTATCAAGAAGATCAACTCCCACTCGATTCAAGCGATTGTAGCACCCAGACAATCTGAGCACATGCTCAACGATTGAGCTATTCTCCTTCATCTTCTAGGCAAAGAATCTTGTTGGAGATCTCATATCTCACAACACGGGCACGAGCCTGAGATCCCAATTTCAGCCCTTAGAACATCTCATATGTTCCGTGACGTTCAAAACATTTTGGATCCTCAATTCTAAGCCGTAATGCATGACGCACTAAACTATCAAGTAGTCATCGAAACGTGCATGTCAGATCTTCATAACATCTACATGTGCAACACTGGCTTGCACCCGTTGTATGTGAACGTAGAGTCTATCACACCCGATCATCATGTGGTGTCTCGACACGACGAACTTTCACAACGGTGCACACTCGAGGAGAACACAATTGATCTTGAAATTTTAGTGAGGGATCACCTTATAATGCTACCGTCGTCCTAAGCAAAACAAGATGCATAAAAATATTAACATCACATGCAAATCATAAGTGACATGATATGGTCATAAACTTGTGCTTTTGATCTCCATCCTTAAAGCACCGGCATGATCTCCATCATCTTGATCTACATCAATGTGTCACCATCGAGGTTGTCGCATCCACCATTCTTCTACTACTATTGCTACCACTTAGCGATAAGTAAAGCATTACATAGCGCTTAATGATTGACACGCAGGTCATACAATAATTAAAGACAACCCTATGGCTCCTACCGGTTGCCGTACTCATCGACATGCAAGTCGTGATATTCTATACAATACATGATCATCTCATACATCACATATATCTCATCATGTAATTGGCCATATCACATCGCAACATACCCTATAAAAACAAGTTAGACGTCCTCTAATTGTTGTTGCAAGTTTTACGTGGCTGCAATGGGTATCTAGCAAGAGCAATTCTCACCTACGCAAAACCACAATGGTGATACATAAATTTCTTTTCAACCTTCTCAAGGACTGCCTTTGTCGAATCCGATCCAACTAAAGTAGGAGAAACAGACACCCGCCAGCCATCTTTGTGCAACGAAGTTACACGTCAGTCGATGGAACCGGTCTCTTGTAAGGGTATGAGTAAGGTTGGTCCAGGCCGCTTCATCCCACAATACCGCTGAACCAAAACACGACCAAGGGAGGAAGCAATCTAAGCATCAACGCCCACAAACTCTTTGTGTTCTACTCGAGATCTCATCTACACACAGACCTAGCTCATGATGCCACTATTGGGGAACATTGCATGGGAAACAAAAAATTCCTACGCATATGCAAGATCTATCCATGGTGATGAGCATCTATGAGGGGGGAGTGGATCTACATACCCTTGTAGATCGCTAAGCGGTAAGCGTTAAGAAACGCGGTTGATGTAGTTGAACGTCTTCGCGATCCAAATTGCCGAGCATCCCACGATCCCATCATGATCCATCTTGCAATCCAATAACGATCCGTCCTGCGATCCCATCACGATCCATCCCGTGATGAAATCACGAATCGTCTCGCAATCTTGATCACGGTCCTTCCGATCTAGCGCCGAACGGACGACACCTCCATGTTCAGCACACGTACATCTCGATGACGATCTCCGCCTTCTTGATACAGCAAGAGGGAGCGAAGAGGTAGATGAGTTCTCTGGCAGCACGACGGCGTGGTGGTGGTGAACTAATCTTGCAGGGCTTCACCTAAGCACCGCAGAACTAATCTAGAGGAGAAACAGATCTAGAGAAAGAAGAGGGCAGCACGTGGCTATTAGGGTTATCTCTTCCCTCTAAATCTTATAGTATACATAGGAGGGAGGGAGGGGAGGAGGAAGCCTCAAACCCTCAAGGTTTGGTCGAAATTGGAGGTGGAGGAGTCCTACTCCAATCCTACTAGGAGTAGGATTCCTCCTTTCCACTTGGAAACTCTTTCTACCTCTCCACCTTTGGGTTTTTCCCACCCCTAGCCGCATGGGCCTTAGTGGGTGGCTAAGCCATCCCACTAAGGGCTGGCTTGACTCCTCCCACATGCCATGTAGCCTCTTGGGTCGAAATACCCCTCCCGATGGTCCCCCGGTACCCTCCCGGCACTCCCGCTACACTACCGATGAGCCCGAAACTTTTCCGGTGACCAAAACAGGACTTCCTATATATCAATCTTTACCTCCAGACCATTCTGGAGCTCCTCATGACATCTGAGATCTCATTCGGGACTCCCAGCAACCTTTGGTCACCACCATACATAACTCTATACTACTGAAACGTCACCGAACCTTAAGTGTGCAGACCCTGCGGGTTCAAGAACTATGTAGACATGACCGAGACACCTCCACGATAAATAACCAATAGCGGGACCTGCATGCCCATATTGATTCCTACATATTCTACGAAGATCTTGGTTGAACCTCTATGTCAAGGATTCAATTAATCCCGTATGATGTTCCCTTTCTTCTTCGGTATGTTACCTACCCGAGATTTGATCGTCGGTATCTCTATACCTAGTTCAATCTCGTTACTGGCAAGTCTCTTTACTCATTATATAATACAAGATCCCATGGCTAACACTTAGTCACATTGCTTGCAAGGCTTATTGTGATGTTGTATTGCCGAGTGGGCCCTGAGACACCTCTTCGTCACACGGAGTAACAAATCCCAGTCCTTGATCCATGCCAACCCAACAGACACCCTCGGAGATACCTGTAGAGCACCTTTATAGTCACCCAGTTATGTTGCAATGTTTGATACACACAAGGTACTCCTCCGGTGCCAGTGAGTTGCTTGATCTCATGGTCATAGGAATAGATACTTGACATGTAGAAAACAGTAGTAATAAACTGACACGATCATATGCTACGTTTAAAGTTTGGGTCTTGTCCATCACATCATTATCCTAATGATGTGATCCCATTATAAAATGACATCTCATGTCCATGGCTAGAAACCTTAACCATCTTTTATCAACGAGCTAGTCCATCAGAGGCATACTAGGGACATGGTGTTGTCTATGTATCCACACATGTATCTGAGTTTCCGATCAATACAATTCTAGCATGGATAATAATCGTGAACAAGGAAATATGATAATAACTAATTTATTATTGCCTCTAGGGCATATTTACAACACTTGCTACACAGCTCCGAGGTGCCCCGGGGAGAGCCGTAGCGCACGGCCTCTTGCGAAACACCGATCCAGAAAAAGGAGAACTCAAGATCGGTAAAAAAGAGAGATCAATGAGAGAAAAGTTCCCGGTCCTTTTTATTTCAAATATAGAGTTCCGAACTATTCAAACTTCATTACAAAAAGTGTCAATTCGAACACAAAAAGAAGCAAGCAAAACGCCGCCTCCGGCACCTAGTCTAGTCTTCGTCTTCCCCCAGCGCTGAGCGTAGGGCATCCACGTTGCATGGGCATAGCCATTGATGGGAAGTGTTGACTTGTCCGCCAGCGCAAAGCTGTGGCTTCCATGTTGCATGGGAAGGAACCCCTCTACCTCCTTGGGGGGCTCCGGGCGTATACAGCCTGCTCATTATTACGTGAGAGTGTCACGGCCGTAGATAGCTGGGCAAGCCCCCAAGCGCTCGGCCTGGTTGCTCCCAACTTCGTTAAGAGCTACCCCGTGTATTCCTGCTCGGTTGCGCGCCTCTATGACCGAAACCTGAATACATTGTTCCCCGGCATAGCCACGGGAGTGCGCTCCAGTGTCCCAAACATGAGCACAATGCATCCGGAGCAGCCATAAAGGTGTTTTGTCGATGAAGCCGCCTCGTGAAGCATCTAGGCATTGGCTGGGCATCGGACCAGCCTCCCAAGGCCACAACGGCCTTCCTATTGCCGCGGGTGGCTCGCGTTACCTGTGTCTTGCTCCCCCCAGGGTATCACTCTTGAAACCCCACGGCTCGTCTCGGCGTTGATTGCATATGAGGGCGATGTTGGAAATATGCCCTAGAGGCAATAATAAATTAGTTATTATCATATTTCCTAGTTCATGACAATTGTTTATTATCCATGCTATAATTGTATTGATCGGAGACTTAGATGCATGTGGGGATACATAGACAAAACCATGCCCCTAGTATGCCTCTAATGGACTAGCTCGTTGATGAAAGATGGTTAAGGTTTCCTAGCCATGGACATGAGATGTCATTTGATAATGGGATCACATCATTAGGAGAATGGTGTGATGGACAAGACCCAAACTACAAACGTAGCATATGATCGTGTCAGTTTATTGCTACTGTTTTCTGCATGTCAAGTATATGTTCCTATGATCATGAGATCATGCAACTCACTAACACCGGAGGAGTGCGTTGTGTGTATCAAACGTTGCAATGTAACTGGGTGACTATAAAGGTACTCTACAGGTATCTCTGAGGGTGTATGTTGAGTTGGCATGGATCAATACTGGGATTTGTTACACCGTGTGACGGAGAGGTATCTTAGGGCCCACTCGGTAATACAACATCACAACAAGCCTTGCAAGAAATGTGACTAAGTGTTAGTCATGGGATCATGTATTACGAAACGAGTAAAGAGACTTGTCAATAACGAGGTTGAACTAGGTATGGAGATACCGACGATCGAATCTTGGGCAAGTAACATACCGAAGAACAAAGGGAACATCATACGGGATTAACTGAATCCTTGACATAGAGGTTCGACCGATAAAGATCTTCACATAATATGTAGGAACCAATATGGGCATCCAGGTCCCGTTGTTGGTTATTGAACGTAGAGGTGTCTCGGTCATTTCTACATAGTTCTCGGACCCGCAGGGTCTGCACACTTAAGGTTTGGTGACGTTTCGATAGTATAGAGTTATGCATGGTGGTGACCTAAGGTTGTTCGGAGTCCCGGATGAGATCCAGGATGTCACGAGGAGCTCCGGAATGGTCCGGAGGTAAAGATTGATACATAAGAAGTCCTATTTTGGTCGCCGGAAAAGTTTCGGGCTCATCGGTAGTGTACCGGGAGACCATCGGGTGGGGTATTTCGACCCAAGAGGCTACATGGGTTGTGCGCGAGTAAATATCAGCCCTTAGTGGGCTGGTGGAAGTTCCACACAAGGCCCATGAGGTTGGGAGAGAAAACCCAAAGAGAAAAAGGTGGAAAAAGGCAAAATAGGGAGGAATCCTAGTCCTACTAGGATTGGAGGAGGACTCCTCCACTCCTTGATTTGGCCGACCCAAAGGCTGGTACCTTGAGGGACAAACCTCCTCCTCTCTTCCTCTTATATATACTAGAGGTTTTAGGGTTTTTTGCACCAGATTTTTAGCTACGTGCTGCCCGTTCCTCTAGTGCATAGTTTCTCCTCTAGATCGGTTTTCTGCAGTGCTTAGGCGAAGCCCTGTCGGAATAGCTCCACCACCATCGTCGGAGCGCCGTCACACTGCCGTAGAACTCTTCTACCTCTCCAATCCCTCTTGCTGGATCAAGAAGGCGGAGATCGTCATCAAGAAGCATGTGTGTTGAACGCGGAGGTGTCGTCCGTTCGGCGCTAGATCGGAAAGGATCGTGATCAAGATCATGAGACGGATCGTGATGAGATCGTGGGACGGATCGTGATCAATATCGTGAGATGGATTATGATGAGATCACGAGATAGATCGTGATGAGATCGCGGGACGCTCGGCAATTTGGATCGCAAAGACGTTCGACTACACCAACCGCGTTTCTTAACGCTTACCGCTTAGCGATCTACAAGGGTATGTAGATCCACTCTCCCTCTCGTAGATGCTCATCACCATGGATACATCTTGCGTGTGCGTAGGCAAATTTTTGTTTCCCATGCAATGTTCCCCAACAGTGGTATCAGAGCTAGGTCTATTAGTAGATGAGATCTCGAGTAGAACACAAAGAGTTTGTGGGCGTTGATGCTTAGATTGCTTCCTCCCTTCATCGTGTTTTGGTTCAGCGGTATTGTGAGATGAAGCGGCCCGGACCAACATTACTCGTACGCTTATGAGAGACCGGCTCCCTCAACCACAACTTGTTGAATAGATGGCTTGCGGGTGCCAGTTTCTCTCATTTTAGTTGGATCGGATTCGACAAAGGCGGTCCTTGAGAAGGTTGAAAAGCAACTAGTGTATCACCGTTGTGCTTTTTGCGTAGATGAGAATTGTTCTTGCTAGATACCCATAGCAGCCACGTAAAACATGCAAGAAGAATTAGAGGACGTGTAACTTGTTTTTGCAGGGTATGTTGTGATGTGATATGGCCAATTACATGATGTGATATATGTGATGTATGAGATGATCATGTGATGTATAGATTATCACGACTTGCATGTCGATGAGTACAGCAACCGGCAGGAGCCATAGGGTTGTCTTTAATTATTGTATGACCTGAGTGTCAATCATTAAGCACTATGTAATGCTTTACTTTATCTCTACGGTAGCAACAGTAGTAGAAGCATGTTGGGCGCGACAACCCCGATGGCGACACGCTGATGGAGATCAAGATGATGGAGATCATGGTGTCATGCCGGTGACGATGGAGATCATGTCGGTGCTTTCTAGATGGAGATCAAAAGCACAAGTTCATGGCCATATCATGTCACTTATGATTTGCATGTGATGTTAATCCTTTTATGCACCTTGTTTTTCTTAGGACGATAGTAGCATTATAAGGTGATCCCTCACTTAATTTCAAGATAAATTGTGTTCTCCCCGAGTGTGCATCGTTGCGAAAGTTCGTCGTGTCGAGACACCACGTGATGATCGGGTGTGATAGACTCTACGTTCACATACAACGGGTGCAAGCCAGTGTTGCACATGCAAAACACTCGGGTTAAACTTGACGAGCCTAGCATGTACAGACATGGCCTCGGAACACAGGACACCGAAAGGTCAAACATGAGTCATATAGTAGATATGATCAACATGATGGTGTTCACCATTGAAACCACCTGAACTCACGTGATGATCGGACTTGAGTTGGTGAATTTGGATCATGTATCACTCGAATGACCAGAGGGATGTCAATTTGAGTGGGAGTTCTTAAGTAATATGATTAATTGAACTCATTATCATGAACATAGTCAGTCGTGTCTTTGTGAATTATATTGTAGATTACTAGCTCATGCTTTAGCTCCCTTATGTGTTATATGTTCCTAGAGAAATAGAGTTGAAATATGATGGTAGCAATATTGCGGACTCGGTCCGCGATCTGAGGATTGTCCTCATTGCTGCATAGAAGGCTTATGTCCTTAATACACCGCTCGGTGCTCCAACCCCTCTAGCGTCGTCTGTAGATGTTGTGAACATCTGACAGGCACGTTTTGATGACTACTTGATAGTTTAGTGTGTCATGCATTACGGCTTATAATTGAGGCTCCAAAACATTTTGAACGTCACGGAACATATGAGATGTTTCTAAGAGCTGGAATTAGGATCTCACGCTCGTGCCCGTGTTGTGAGGTATGAGATCTCCAACAAGATTCTTTGCTTGGAAGATGAAAGAGAATAGCTCAATCGTTGATCATGTGCTCAGATTGTCTAGGTGCTACAATCGCTTGAATCGAGTGGGAGTTGATCTTCCAGATGAGATAGTGATTGATATAGTTCTCCAAGTCGCTGTCACTAAGCTACTAGAACTTGGGGATGAACTATAAAATGCCAGGGATAGAATTAATGATCCCTGAGATGTTCACGATGTTTGACACCGCAAAGGTAGAAATCAAGAAGGAGCATCAAGTGTTGATGGTTAGTAAAACCACTAGTTTTGAGAAGGGCAAGGGCAAGGAGGAAAACTTCATGGACTGCAAGTCAGTTGCTGCTTCAGTGAAGCAACCCAAAGTTGAAACCAAACCCGAGACTAAGTGCTTCTATTATGAGGAGAGCGATCGTTGAAGCGGAACAACCCTAGATACTTGGTAGATAAGAAGGCTGGCAAGATATACGTGTTATTGATGTGTACCTTGCTAGTACTCCTAGTAGCACCTGGGTATTGGATACCGGTTCAGTTGCTAAATATTAGTAACTCAAAGTAAAAGCTACGGAGTAAACGGAGACTAGCTAAGGGTGAGGTGACGATGTGTGTTGGAAATGTTTCCAAGGTTGATATGATCAACATCGCACGCTCTCTCTACCTTCAGGATTAGTGAAGAACCTAAATAAATGTTATTTGGTGTTTTGCATTGAGCATGAACGTGATTAGATAGTGTTTATTGGAACACGGTTATTCATTGAAGTTAGAGAATAATGGTTATTCTGTTTACATGAATAATACCTTCAATGGTCATGCATCTAGTGAGAATGGTTTGTTGAATCTTGATCGTAGTAATACACATGTTCATAACATTGATGCCAAAGGATACAGAGTTAATAATGATAGTACCACATACTTGTGTCATTGCCGCTAAATGTCATATTAGTATAAATCGCATGAAGAAACTCCATGTTTATGGACCTTTGGACTCATTCGATTTCGAATCGGTTGAGACATGTGAACCATGCCTCTTGGGCAAGATGACTAAGGACCCCGTTTTCCGGTTTGATGGAGCGGGCAAGTGATTTATTGGAAATGATACATGTTGATGTATGCAATCCAATGAGTCTTGTAGCGTGCGGTGGATATCATTATTTTCTTACCTTAACTGATGATATGAGTACATATAGTTTATATTTAGTCAATAAAACACAAGTCTGAATCATTTGAAAGGTTCAAGCAAATTCAGAGTGAAGTTTAAGATCATCGTGACAAGAAGATAAAAATGTCTACGATGTGATCGTGGAGGTGAATATCTGAGTTACGAGTTTGGCATACAACTTTAGACGATGTGAAAGTTGTTTCACAACTCGCGCCACCTAGAACACCATAGTGTGATGGTGTGTCCGAACATCATAGTCGTGCTCTATTGGATATGGTGTGTGCTATAATTTCTCTTATCGTTTTGCTACTGTAATTTTGGGGTTATGCATTAGAGACAACTACATTCACTTTAAATAGGGCATCGTCTAAATCCGTTGAGATGACACCGTGTGAATTATGGTTTGATAGAAACCTAAGCTATCATTTCTTAATGTTTGGGGCTGCGACGCTTGTGTGGAAAATGTTTTCACCTAATGAGTTCGAACCCAAAGTGGACAAATGCATCTTCATAGAATACCCTAAGAACTATTGGGTGAACCTTCTATCTCAGATCCAAGCATAAAATGTTTATTGCTAAAACTGGGTTCTTTCTCGAGAAAAAGTTTCTCTCGAAAGAATTGAGTGGGAGGAAGATAGAACTTGATGAGGTTATTGAACCTTTGTTTCAACGAGAGAGTAGCGCAGCATAGGAAGATGTTTCTATGAGGCCTACGTTAGTTGAAGAGGAAGTTAATGATGATGATCATGAAGCTTCGGATCAAGTTACTATCGAACCTCGTAGGTCAACAAGGACGTGTACTGCTCCTGAGTGGTGCGGCAACCCTATATTAGAGGTCATGTTGTTGGACAACGATAAACCTACGAACCATGGAGAAGCGATGATGGGCCCGAAAACCAACAAATGGTTAGAGGCCATGAAATCCGAGAAAGGATCCATGTATGAAAACCAAGTATACACTTTGGTGAACTTGCTCGTTGGACGGCAGGTCGTTAAGTACAAATGGATCTTTATAAAAAGGCAGATGCTGATGGTAAATGTCACCATTTGTAAAGCTCGACTTGTTGCAAAGAAGTTTATGACAAGTTCAAGGAGTTGACTGCGATGAGACTTTCTCACTCGTAGCGATGCTAAAGTCTGTTGAAACTATGTTAGCAGTTGTTGCACTTTCAATTATGAAATCTGGCAGATGGATGTCAAAACATCGTTTCCTTAACAGTTTACTTGAGGAAAGGTTGTATGTGATACAACCAGAAGGTTTTGTCAGTCCTAAGGATGCTAAAAGGTGTGCAAGCTTCAGTGATTCTTCTATGAACTGAAGAAGCATCTCGGAGTTGGAATATACACTTTGATGAGGTGATCAAAGTTTTTGAGTCTATACAAAGTTTACGAGAAACTTGTATTTGGAATAAAGTGAGTGGGAGCACTATAGAGTTTCTGATAAGTATATGTGGATGACATATTGCTATTCGGAAATGATGTAGAATTTTTGGAGAGCATAAACGGTTGTTTGAAAAGTGTTTTTCAAAGGAAGACCTGGATAAAGCTACCTAATTGTTGAGCATCAAGATCTATAAAGATAGATCAAGATGTTTGATAAGACTTTCAATGAGTACATACCTTGACAAGATTTTGAAAGAGTTCAAAATGGATTAGTCAGAGAGAAGTGTTCTCACCTGCTTTGTAAGGTGTGAAGTTGAGTGAGACTCAAAGCTCGACAACGGCAGAAGAAAGAGAAAGGACGAATGTCGTCCCCTATGCCTTAGCCATAGGCTCTGTATAGTATGCCATGTTGTGTAGCGCACCTGTGTGTGCCTTGCCATGAGTCCGTCAAGGGGTACAAGAGTGATCCAGGAGTGGATCACTGGACAGCGTTCAAGATTATCCTTAGTAACTAAAACGACTAAGGAGATGTTTCTTGATTATGGAGGTGATAAAGAGTTCATCATAAAGAGTTACGTCGATGCAAGCTTTAACACCAATCCGGATGACCCGTAGTAGCAATCTGGATACATATAGTGGAGCAGCCATTTGGAATAGTACCAAGTGGAGCATGGTAGCAGTGTTTACAGTTTGACATAGAGATTTGCAAAGTACATACGGATCTGAATGTCGCAGACCCGTTAACTATAAGACCTTTCTCACATGCAAAGCATGATCGAGCCCCAGAACTCATTGGGTGTTAGATTCATAACAATGTGTATCACATGGTGATGTGAACTAGATTATTGACTCTAGTGCAAGTGGGAGACTGTTGGAAATATGCCCTAGAGGCAATAATAAATTAGTTATTATCATATTTCCTTGTTCATAACAATCGTTTATTATCCATGCTATAATTGTATTGATCGGAGACTTAGATGCATGTGTGGATACATAGACAAAACCATGCCCCTAGTATGCCTCTAATGGACTAGCTCGTTGATGAAAGGTGGTTAAGGTTTCCTAGCCATGGACATGAGATGTCATTTGATAACGGGGTCACATCATTAGGAGAATGGTGTGATGGACAAGACCCAAACTACAAACGTAGCATATGATCGTGTCAGTTTATTGCTACTGTTTTCTGCATGTCAAGTATATGTTCCTATGATCATGAGATCATGCAACTCACTGACACCGGAGGAGTGCCTTGTGTGTATCAAACGTTGCAACTTAACTGGGTGACTATAAAGGTACTCTACAGGTATCTCCGAGGGTGTATGTTGAGTTGGCATGGATCAAGACTGGGATTTGTTACTCCGTGTAACGGAGAGGTATCTCAGGGCCCACTCGGTAATACAACATCACAACAAGCCTTGCAAGCAATGTGACTAAGTGTTAGTCACAGGATCTTGTATTATGGAACGAGTAAAGAGACTTGCCGGTAACGAGGTTGAACTAGGTATGGAGATACCGATGATCGAATCTCGGGCAAGTAACATACCGAAGAACAAAGGGAACATCATACGGGATTAACTGAATCCTTGACATAGAGGTTCGACCGATAAAGGTCTTCGCAGAATATGTAGGAACCAATATGGGCATCCAGGTCCCGCTATTGGTTATTGACCATAGAGGTGTGTCAGTCATGTCTACATAGTTCTCGAACCCGCAGGGTCTGCACACTTAAGGTTTTGGTGACGTTTCGGTAGTATAGAGTTATGCATGGTGGTGACCGAAGGTTGTTCAGAGTCCTGGGTGAGATCCTGGACGTCATGAGGAGCTATGTAATGGTCCGAAGGTAAAGATTGATATATAGGAAGTCCTATTTTGGTCGCCGGAAAAGTTTCGGGCTCATCGGTAGTGTACCGGGAGTGCCGGTAGTGTACCGGGAGACCATCGGGAGGGGTATTTCGACCCAATAGGCTGCATGGGCTGTGGGAGAGTAAATATCAGCCCTTAGTGGGCTGGTGGAAGTTCAACACAAGGCCCATGAGGCTGGGAGAGAATACCTAAAGAGAAAAAGGTGGGAAAAGGCAAAATAGGGAGGAATCCTAGTCCTAGTAGTATTGGAGGAGGAGTCCTCCACTCCTCCTTGATTTGGCCAACACAAAGGCTGATACCTTGAGGTACAAGCCTCCTCCTCTATTCCTCTTATATATTCTAGAGGTTTTAGGGTTTTTTGCACCAGATTTTTAGCTATGTTCTGCCCGTTCCTCTAGTGCATAGTTTCTCCTCTAGATCGGTTTTCTGAAGTGCTTAGGCGAAGCCCTACTGGAATAGCTCCACCACCATCGCCGGAGCGCCATCACGCTGCCAGGGAACTCTTCTACCTATCCACTCCCTCTTGCTAGATCAAGAAGGCAGAGATCGTCATCAAGCTGCACGTGTGCTGAACACGGAGGTGTCGTCCGTTCGACGCTAGATCGGAAAGGATCGTGATCAAGATCGTGAGATGGATCATGATGAGATCGCGGGATAGATCGTGATCAAGATCGTGACATGAATCATGATGAGATCACGGGACGAATCGTGATGAGATTGCGCGACGCTCGGCGATTTGGATCCCGAAGACGTTCGACTACACCAACCGCGTTTCTTAACGCTTCCCGCTTAGCGATCTACAAGGGTATGTAGATCCACTCTCCCTCTCGTAGATGCTCATCACCATGGATAGATCTTGCGTGTGCGTAGGAAAATTTTTGTTTCCCATGCAACGTTCCCCAACAGGTGACGGCTTGCGCCGTGCCCCGCGGGCCCGGGGACGTCCTCCCTCTTTCTCCTGCTTGCGTCGTCCAGACTTGGTGCTTCATTGGGGGAATCTCCCAATCCCGGCTCGGGGAGGACGGGGCTCTCCCTATTCTTGGGGGCGTTAGCACCTGTGGCAAGCGCCTGATCCGAGCTGGTGTCCCTAGGCACGATGTAGCATGGTACATAGGTCTCTGTAGGAGATATGCCCTAGAGGCAGTGATAACAGTTATTTTGTATCTCCAAAGTTTGTAATGAATGTTTCTGTTCCATGCTATAACTGCAATGATTCTCGAGTCTACAAATTAAACGAGGCTTGGAGGGAAACTCATGTGCACGTGTGGTATAATAAACGGTAAATTGTATTCCTAGTCTTGCCTCTAAGACTGGCTCAAGTGTTGCATGATGGTCTTGTTTTCCTGATCATGCGCATGGCTATGCCGGCAATTTTGAGGGCACGATGTTGGTAGAACACTTGTGTTGAATAGATCCAAATTGATGTTATGCTATGAGATACATTCGTCACAAGTTAATGGTAAATAACACAGAGATGGTTAACGTTTGCATAATTCCTTAGACCATGAGAGTATTGAGTTTCTTCATGCTTGCTTCATGAACTTTGGGGTTTGTTAAACGTCATCCCTAAATGGGTGGCTATTACGGCGGCTTATGGGTTCATGGAAAAGTATGTCAAGTAACTTGATAGCTCAAGATTGGGATTTGCTCCTCCGACGATGGAGAGATATCTCTGGGCCCTCTCGGTGTTTCAGTATCCATCATCGTCTGGCCAAACACTTTGTGATTTGATCACGGGGATGCCGGAACACGGGAACGAGAAAAGAGAACAATACCGGCAATGAGGTAACTGGCATAGTGGACAAGTTGTTGATCCACGAGGATGCCTACATGTCTCACCTCGGGTGATTATAACCTATCGCGAAGCAACAAGAATAGCTCACGGCAACTAGAGGTTCACTCGAATATTCATTCGTGTGGGTATAGGGGTCAATATGGGTGTCCACGGCTCCGATGTTGATCATTGATCGGAAGGGGTTCCGGGTCATGTCTATGCTTCACCGAACCTATAGGGTCACACGCTTTAGGGTCATCTATTTCTTCAATACTAGACAGGGAGTGTGAGAGAAAATCACCGAAAAGTTTCGGACACCGGAAAAGTTTCGGACTGCGGAAAAGTTCCGCAGACAGGAGACCGGAACAGTTTCGGTAAAACTAAAAAGTAGTTTCAGGGGATACCATTAAGTCAAATTGGTTTCGGCACATGCCTGATAATTCTTGGAGGGTGCCAGAATCATTCTAGAAACTTCTAGGAATTTTCCGGAAGAAAAACCAGAAATGTTCCGGAGCTGCCAGAACCGCTTTAGATGCTTTTCGCAGATGAAAATCACTATTCCGGAATTGTTCTGGATCGCACTAAAAATTATTTTAGTGGGGTACTAGAATTGTTCTAAGCCCACATAAATATTTTCAGTTCGATCAGACGCTGAAAAATGTCATCGTGAATAGTGAAAGTGCTTTTTGGATATTTATGGAAAAGCACCTTTTTGGATATTTCCAAAAAGGCTTCTAGAAGGGATTGGGGAGCAAGGTAGCTCCTCATGGGGGCCCCCCAAGGGTTGGCCGGCCAAGGGTGGAGCTCCTCCATGGAGCTCCACATGGCACCCCTTTTCCTTCGTATTATTTTTTATGTGTGACATAAAGTGGGGGTAGTTTGGTATTTTCAAGTCCCAACCTTACCCCTTGGTTTTCCTATAAATAGAGGAGATGTGTGTTGCCATCTCTTCATCCTTGTGCTCTCATACACATGCTTTGCTTTGCAAGCTCTCTCCCTCCCTCCCACGAAAAGAGTCTTTCGTAGAGCAGAAAGGTTGTCTGGGTTCCGGCAGGAACTAGTTCTGGACGGCGAAGCCCTGCCGGATAGATGACACCATATGTGTGCAACCCTGTAGAGAGTTCGTAGTTTTGATCTTTTGCCCGAGGGGCTGTTCGTGTCTCCTCCTGAAGGGCTGTCCGAGTCTCCGTTTGAGTTTCGAGAGTCCTCCCGAAGGGCTGTCCGAGTCTCCGTTCGAGTTTCGAGGGTCCTCCCAAAGGGCTGTCCGCGACATCGTCCGGGGGACTGTCCAACCGCCTCCCGAAGGGCTGTCCGACGAGGGAGTACATCCTCGCGGTTGGGCGGTTGTAAAATCCTATCTGCAGGGATCTGCACCAACGATCTCCACCGACTCTTCTTCCGTTGTGCTTTGAGTCAGTACGGATCAGATCAAACCTTGTATGCAGTCTCCATAGTGGTCCTGGGCGTGCTCGCTATATCGGAAATTTTTATTTTCTGTCGCGTTCCCGAATAGTGGCATCAAGAGCCAGGCTATGAGTAGATGCATGTTATGATATAGAATACATGAGATGTATGGGTATTGCATAGTATAATTTTGTAGTAGATGAGATCTATTGCTGAAAATTATTTGTGCGGGTAGCGGATGAAATCTATTACCCGATGTTCCTGTTGCTTCCCGTGAATTTGCGTAGTCCTGATCTTGACGGAATGGTGGAATCTTAAAAGTTCTGTCAATCCGCGATCCTTTCATGCTTCTCCTGAGTATGCTGATTGACAGATCAACGAAGTGCTAACAGTTCTTTGGGTTCCACCATAGTTAAAGAAAGATGGATGTTTCGCAGACGAAAGGGCAATGCAGATATGATCTGCACGAGGGTCACGCGTATGATGAAGTTTAGTATGGGGCTCGGGATTTTATTATCTCGTGTTTCATACACCCTGGAAAGTTAATCTAGCAACTTGAATTATCATACTTGATGATAAACGTTGGTAGCTGCGGTTTGAGTCAAAACCTTAGAAGCCACGTAAAATAAAATTTTGTATAAACCGATTAGAGGCGTCTAACTTGGTTTTGCAGGATGGTTTTCATATGATGTGGTATAGCAATGCTCATATTCAATTTGATTATGTATTTGATGGCTATATGATGTAATTAACATGACCTTCGTGTCATGATTCGGCATGATGGCTAGAGCAATATGATTGCACTTTAATGACCTGCGTGTCAACCTTATGTAATGCACTTATTTTATTAGCTATAGATATAGCAATATTATCTGGTGCATCGACAAGGTGGTGGCAATCTTCGCAAAGGTGAACACCGACGCGAATGCCGAAGACGAAGAAATACTTGACTTCTCCGTCAGAAAGGGCTATACCATATCATGCTATTATGAATTGCCTGAGATGTTTATCCCTCTTGATCCACCCTTCTTAATTGTGTGGTAGTCGCTTTTCATTAGGGTGATGTCTCACTAACAATATCAAGTAGTTAGTGTTCTCCCAAGTGTAGCACTGTCACGGCACCTATCTCTTTGGGGTATCACATGGTTACATGGGTACGAACGATTAGATAAGTGTGAGGCGGGTGAGTTGAGACCTTGCAGCGAGATCACTTGGTTGTCTTGACATTCAGGCATGAAAGTCATGAGCTCGGAACACACGCATCGAAAGATGAACAAGAGTCACATAGAGATGTGATTGGCAAGTTGGCCTACCAATTGAAATTCTCATCACTTGAGATGGTTACATCCTTGACGCTGAATTGAAAGTTGGGTCTTGCATCACTCACAATCAATTATGAGAGATATTGATTTGAGTGGGAGTGCACCTTAGAATAAAAATTGTTTATTCACTAGTGCCAAAAATCATTATGAACAAAGTCTAAGTGAACTTGTGTTTTCTGTTGTAGATCAAATGGCTCGCAACATCGCGTTCAACTTAGGCCCTATGTTAGAGAAAGAGAAGTTAGCTGCGAATGGAAACAACTATGCAGACTGGGTCCGTACCCTGAGGATTGTCCTCCGGGGTGCTAAGAAAGTGTACGTGCTTGATGGACCACTTCCTCCTAAACCGACGGCAACAGCCGCGCAGACATACAAAATTTCTTGGCCACTAAGGATGATGATTACAACTTAGTGCAGTGCATCATGCTGTCTTGCATGAGTTCAGAGCTTCAAAAACGTTTTGAATTCCATAACTCCTTTGATATGATCAAGGATCTGGATGTTCTTTACAAGTTTAATGCACGGTCTGAACGTTTTGACATCATGAAAATGATGGCAGAGACCAAGATGGCTGAGGGCATTTCAGTTGGTGAGCACGTAGTCAATATTATTGGCTACACTGAAAGGCTTAAAATCCTGGAATTCCCACTTCCAGAAGAGCATGTTATGGACTTGTTTCTAGGTTCACTCCCCCCGTCTTATGGCGGTTTTATCATGAACTACAACATGAATGGGATGGACAAAACAGCAAATGAGGTGCTTGCCATGTTGAAAACTGCTGAAGGAGGACTGCAGAAAAATCGCAAGCAAGTGTTGCTTGTGAATAAAACTACCAGTTTCAAAAAGAAAGGCAAGCCAAAGAAGGGCAAGGGCGCCGGTAAGACCGGCTTCCAACACAAATCTAAGGGCGGAGCCAAAAATGAAACTGAGTGCTTCTACTGCAAGGGCATAGGACACTGCAAGAGAAACTGCAAGAAGTATTTGGAAGATAAGAAGTTCAGGAAAACCGGAAAAGGTATAATTGTTATACAAGTTAATGTCATTGACGTTTTGCTTGCTAGCAAAAATTCTAAGTCTTGGGTATTTGATACCGGATCGGTTGCTCACATTTGCAACTCGATACAGGGGCTTCAGAAGGTGCGCAAGCTAGCAAAGAATGAAGTCGTGATGCGTGTCAAGAACGGCGCTGGGATCGCCGCTCAAGCCATCGGCATTATGCCTCTACGTCTCCCTTCAGGATTTATTTTGGAACTTAGTAACTGTTATTTTGTTCCATTATTGTGTAGAAACATTATCTCTGGATCATGTTTAGTACACGATGGGTACTCCTACAAGTCAGAGAACAATGGTTGTTCACTTTATTGTAAGGATATGTTTTATGGATTTCCACCCATTGTTGGGGGCCTTTTCATACTGAATCTTGATTGTGGAAATGATGTCTTTAACGTGAATGCTAAACGCCTTAAGAAGGCAGATACCACCACCACTTACTTGTGGCATTGTCGGCTTGGCCACATCGGAAAGAAACACATGCAAAGACTCCATAAAGATGGAGTTTTACCATCCCTTGATTTTGAATCATTTGACACGTGTGAAGCTTGCTTGATGGGAAAAATGACCAAGACGCCGTTCACGGGTCATCCTAAACGGGCGGGTGAATTATTGGAAATAATACATAGTGATGTATGTGGTCCAATGAACACGGCCGCACGGGGTGGGTATTTTTACTTCATGACTTTTACTGATGATTTAAGTCGGTATGGCTATATCTACTTGATGAAGCATAAGTCGGAAACCTTTGAAAAGTTCAAAGATTTTCAGAATGAGGTAGAAAATCATCGTGACAAAAATATTAAGTTTCTGCGGTCTGATCGCGGAGGCGAATATCTTAGTCATGAGTTTGGCCAACATCTGAGTGACCGTGGAATCGTTTCGCAGCTTATGCCTCCCGGAACTCCACAGCAAAATGGAGTGTCGAAACAATGTAACCGAACCCTGTTAGACATGGTAAGGTCGATGATGTCTCTTACAGATCTACCAATATCTTTTTGGGGTCATGCACTACTCACTGCCGCTTATACATTAAACAGAGCGTCGTCTAAGTCTGTTGAGACGACACCACATGAGATGTGGTATGGGAAGATACCTAGTGTGTCGCATCTCAAGGTTTGGGGTTGTGAGGCATACGTAAAAGGTTTACAGCCAACCAAACTAGAACCTAGATCAGACAAATGTTACTTTGTAGGTAATCCAAATAACACCATTGGATATTCCTTCTACCACTAGTCCGAAGGCAAAATGTTTGTCGCAAAGGTTGCACACTTTCTCGAGAAAGAATTTCTCGCTAAAGAATTGAGTGGGAGGACAGTACAACTTAATGAGATTAGTGAATCTTTGGCAACCGTTGATATGGCTAAGGAATCGGAAGTAATTCCACAAATTATCACTACAACTGAGGCGGAAGTTGTCGCATGTGATGCGGAAACTTCAGACAATGTTGTAACTGAACCGCGCAGATCAGGTAGGGCTATCCAGCCACCTGAGTATTTTCATAACGAAATCTTCATTCTTGAAGACGATGAACCTGCGCACTTCAAGGAAGCGATGGCGGGGCCTAGCTCAAGGGAATGGCACAAAGCCATGAGATCCGAAATGGAATCCATGTACGAAAATCAAGTTTGGAACTTGGAGAACTTCCAGATGGCGTAAAACCCATTGGTTGTAAATGGATTTTCCAAAGAAAGATGGACGCGGATGGTAACATTACTATCCATAAAGCTAGACTTGTCGCGAAAGGGTTCACACAAGTTCCAGGAGTGGACTACGACGAGACTTTCTCACTCGTAGCTATGCTTAGGTCTATTCGGATATTACTAGCAATTGCTGCTTATTTCGATTATGAAATATGGCAGATGGATGTCAAAACGGCTTTCCTAAATGGAAAACTTGAACAGGATGTATACATGATACAGCCAGAAGGTTTTGTCGATCCTAAGAATGCTGGAAAGGTATGTAAGCTTCAGAAAGCCATTTATGGTCTGAAGCAAGCATCAAGGAGCTGGAACATTCATTTTGATGACGTAGTCAAAGAGTTTGGCTTCATCAGGAATGATGAAGAATCTTGTGTTTACAAGAAGTTTAGTGGGAGCGCAAAAGCTTTTCTAATCTTGTATGTGGATGACATATTGTTGATTGGAAATTATGTGAATTTTCTTAGCGAAATAAAAGACTCATTGAAGAAGAGTTTTTCAATGAAAGACTTAGGTGAAGCGGCATATGTATTGGGCATCAGGATCTATAGAGATAGATCAAGACACCTAATAGCGCTTAGCCAAAGCACGTACATTGACAAGGTGTTGAAAAGGTTCAACATGGAGAACTCCAAGAAAGGCCTACTCCCAATGTCACCTGGCATAGTGCTTTGCAAGAATCAGAGTCCTCGGACCCTCGATGAGCGAGTACAAATGAATGATATTCCATATGCTTCGACAGTTGGTTATATTATGTATGCCATGCTATCTACAAGACCGGATGTTTCCTATGCGCTAAGTGTTAGCAGCCGGTACCAAGGTGATCCAGGATTGGAACACTGGGCCGCAGTCAAGGGTATTCTTAAGTACCTCAGAAGGACCAAGGATTTACTCCTTGTATACGGAGGTGATGAAGAGCTCATTGTAAGTTGTTACACTGATGCAGGCTTCATGACTGACCCAGATGACTTCAAATCTCAATCTGGCTATGTTTTCATATTGAACGGCGACGCAGTTGATTGGAAAAGTTCCAAACAAAAGACTGTGGCGGATTCTACGATGGAGGCGGAATATGTTGCTGCTTCTGAAGCCTCCAAGCAAGCTATCAGTATCAAGCAATTTCTTGAAGACCTTGGTGTGGTTCCAAGTGCTCTGGACCCAGTGGAGATCTATTGTGATAATAGTGGCGCCATGGCTCAAGCAAGGGAGCCATGTTCGCACCATAAGACAATGCATATTCAACGCAAATACAAACTCATTCGACATCATGTCGAAGAAGGTTTAGTGGAAGTACGCAAAGTTCACATGGATCTGAATGTGTCAGACCCGATGACTAAGCCTCTACCATGAGCAAAGCATGAGCAACACCGGATATCCATTGGTGTTAGGGAAACCATGTAACTGGATTATGACTCCAGTGCAAGTGGGAATCTTTAGGAGATATGCCCTAAAGGCAGTTATAACGGTTATTTTGTATCTCCAAAGTTTGTAATGAATGTTTATGTTCCATGCTATAACCGCAATGATTCTCGAGTCTACAAATTAAATGAGGCTTGGAGGGAAACTCATGTGCATGTGTGGTATAATAAACGGTAAATTGTATTCCTAGTCTTGCCTCTAAGACTGGCTCAAGTGTTGCATGATGGTCTTGTTTTCCTGATCATGGGCATGGCTATGTCGGCAATTTTGAGGGCACGATGTCGGTGGAACACTTGTGTTGAATCGATCCAAATTGATGTTATGCTATGAGATACATTTGTCACAAGATAATGGTAAATAACACAGAGATGGTTAACGTTTGCATAATTCCTTAGACCATGAGAGTATTGAGTTTCTTCATGCTTGCTTCATGAACTTTGGGGTTTGTTAAACGTCATCCGTAAATGGGTGGCTATTACGGTGGCTTACGGGTTCATGGAAAAGTATGTTAAGTAACTTGATAGCTCAAGATTGGGATTTGCTCCTCCGACGATGGAGAGATATCTCTGTGCCTCTCGGTGCTTTGGTATCCATCATCGTCTGGCCAGACACTTTGTGATTTGATCATGGGGATGCCGAAACACGGGAACGAGAAAAGAGAACAATACCGCCAACGAGGTAACTGGCATAGTGGACAAGTTGTTGATCCACAAGGATGCCTACATGTCTCACCTCGGGTGATTGTAACATATCACGAAGCAACAGGAATAGCTCACGGCAACTAGAGGTTCACTCGAATATTCATTCGTGTGGGTATAGGGGTCAATATGGGTATCCACGGCTCCGATGTTGATCATTGATCGGAAGGGGTTCCGGGTCATGTCTATGATTCACCGAACCTATAGGGTCACATGCTTTAGGGTCATCTATTTGTTGAATACTAGACAGGGAGTCTGAGAGAAAATCACCGAAAACGGACAGCAGAAAAGTTCCGTAGACAGGAGACCGGAACAGTTTCGGTAAAACTAAAAAGTAGTTTCAAGGGATACCATTAAGTCAAATTGGTTTCGGCACATGCCTGATAATTCTTGGAGGGTGCCAGAATCATTCTGGAAACTTCTAGGAATTTTCCAGAAGAAAAATCAGAAATGTTCCGGAGCTGCCGGAACCGCTTTAGATGCTTTTCGCAGATGAAAATCACTATTTCGGAATTGTTCCGGATCGCATTAAAAATTATTTTAGTGGGGTACTACAATTGTTCTAATCCCACATAAATATTTTTAGTTCGATCAGACGCTTAAAAATGTCGTCGTGAATAGTGAAAGTGCTTTTTGGATATTTATGGAAAAGCACCTTTTTGGATATTTCCAAAAAGGCTTCTAGAAGGGATTGAGGAGCAAGGTAGCTCCTCGTGGGGCCCCCCCAAGGGTTGGCCATCCAAGGGTGGATCTCCTCCATGGAGCTCCACATGGCACCCCTTTTCCTTCTTATTATTTTTGATGTGTGACATAAAGTGGGGGTAGTTTGGTATTTTCAAGTCCCAACCCTACCCCTTTGTTTTCCTATAAATAGAGGAGATGTGGGCTGCCATCTCTTCATCCTTGTGCTCTCGTACACATGCTTTGCTTTGCCAGCTCTCTCTCTCTCCCTCCCACGAAAAGAGTCTTTCGTAGAGCCGAAAGGCTGTCTGGGTTCCGGCAGGAACTAGTTCTGGACGGCGAAGCCCTGCCGGATAGATGACACTGTATGTGTGCAACCCCATAGAGAGGTCGTAGTTTCGATCTTTTGCCCGAGGGCTGTTCGTGTGTCCTCCCGAGGGGCTGTCTGAGTCTCCGTTTGAGTTTCGAGGGTCCTCCCGAAGGGCTGTCCGAGTCTCCGTTCGAGTTTCGAGGGTCCTCCCGAAGGGCTGTCTGCGACATCGTCCGGGGGACTGTCTGACCGCCTCCCGAAGGGCTGTCCAACGAGGGACTACATCCTCGCGGTTGGGAGGTTGTAAAATCCTAGTTACGGGGATCTGCACCAACAATCTCCACCGACTCTTATTCCGCTGCGCTTTGAGTCAGTACGGATCAGATCAAACCTTGTATGCAGTCTCCATAGTGGTCCTGGGCGTGCTCGCTATACCTGAAATTTTTATTTTCTGTCGCGTTCCCCAACAGTCTCCACATAAGGGCCCGATTCTCCTCCTGAGCCATCCGGTGGAACGCCGGGAACAGTCCCTCCAGGCGACGATGGGGCGCAGCCCTGCGCGCGCAGCCCGCAGACCCTCCTGCGTCGAGCCTCGGAGCAAAGTTGCTTACCTCTACCACTGCCATTGCATGGGCCGCGCGCCTCCTGACGTGGATTGCTTCCTTGGCGATCCGACGCGCCTTCACCGTTGTTGCTTGTTTTTTCGAACGCCCGCGCCGCTTGCTCCCTGCACAAGATGGCGCGCTCCCGCCTAGTCAATCCAGGTTGTTGAAGGTCCACTGCATCACGGAGGCGCACGTTGATGCGCGCGTGGGGCACCCCATTGTTTCCTTCGCGCGCTCGGTCATCGTGGCCAGGCTGCGCCTCGAAATCAGTCACCAGAATTTGAAGGAGAAGGAGCATGGCATGCAGTGGGCCCTGCTCGGGCTCGCCTAAGGCCGGAGGAGGCCCACCGTCGGCTGGCTGGGGGATAGGCACGACGAACGAGCCCCCAGAGCCTGAAGAAGGGCAAGGAACCATGACCCTCCGTGCGAGGGCGATCAGCTCCACGACGCGGTCGGCCCACGTGTCGAAGCTCCCATGTGTAGGGCGGTGGTAGAGCATCTCTCTTGCTAGCAGCAGCGCATCGTGCACGTCGAGGTCCCCCATGTAGGTACGGCGCGACGCGGATGCTTATGGCACCGCCCGCCCGCCGTGTGTTTGGGTGGTGCGAGGTGCGGTGACGGTGGAGGCAATACTAGCGGCTTGACACTGTCCGCTCAGCACTATGCCGCTAGGGCGTGGGTCTCCAACGGCAGTGGTGGGATTGATGGAAGTTGATCCGCCACGGCTAGGGGAAGCTTGTTGGGCGCCGTCCATCAGAGCCGTGGAGCAGGGGAAGAGCAAGCCTTGAAAAAGACCCTGACATGCCCCTACCTAGCGTGCCAAATGTCGGATTTCAGGCTCTGCAAAACCCTCAAGGTTCGAACAAAGGGGCGTGTGCGAAGATCCCCTGAAGCTTCGCCCTACCTAGCTTGCTACTCAATGGTTACTATGGCGAACTCGCACGATGACGAGGAAGAACATGAACACGGTGGTTTACCCAGGTTCGGGCCACTGGGAAGCATAATACCCTACTCCTGCTTTGGTGGATTGCCTCTTGGGGAGGTGTGGTGGATGAACTAGTATAGTGGTTTCGAGCCTCGTGAGGGAGCTCTCGTGATGTTCTTGGCTCTCTGCCCTATCTTGTGGTTTGTCAGGTGGTTTTGTTGTGGATCCCCTCTCTATGGTGAAGCCTAGCCACTATATATAGTAGTGTCCTGGGTCCTCTTCCCTTATCACAATGGCGGGAAGGGATCCCACAATGGCCAAATGTAAAGGGCGACAGGAGTACATCCACGCCCTGTCCAAAGGTGGTCTTCGCCTGCAAAGTAGCAGTTGATGATGCAGAGGTGGGCTCAGCAATGACATCTTCCCTGCGGGGATCATGGTCATGGTCTTGTTGCACTGGAATGGAAACCTTTGGGGCACTTCAGGAACCCGCATACATCCTTGCTCCCTTTGCACCAAAGGGTAAACTGCACCGCTTGGCGCACTGGCGCCCGCCTGTCCTTCCCTACGTCATCTTTGACTCTTGAGGCTGGGTTCCACATAGAGATCTCCGCTGCTTCGAAGGGATCCTGAGGAGGCCCATCCTTGCTGGTCTTGGTGTCGTTCCTCCTCGCGAGCCTGGGGTCCTCGCGAGGGCCTTCTCTCGAGTGGAGCCACGCCAGGCCATGTCCAGATGACGAGGTGGGCTATGTCCTAGGCTGCAGGCAGGCAAGTCTGGGTACCCCTGTTCCCAGAAAGCCGACAATGTCGCTACCATACAATGGAATCCTAAGCCATCCAGCACTGGCAAAGTTCATGGCGGCATCCCACCACGCCTACAACACGCTAAAGATGCTAGGGCCGATGAGCACCATCACTATCCATGCCGACAAGAAGTGCACAATTCTCTATGTCGGCAAGCTATACCGGGAGGCACTTGCAGCGTCCGCCAACAAGGCATCTGCTCCTGCCAGCAAAACCTCCGGGGGGCAGAACAAGTCCAAGACCTCCGGCAAGACTCGTGACGAATCCAGGAAGCACGCCGCTGAGCACAGCATGTCTGTCGATGACTTACTAGATGCTTCTGTTGTCAGGAGCAAGAAGGATAAAGTAACCATTTCCGAAATGAAGCAAGTGGCTGCACTGGAAGACGGCAAGGGTGACGCTTTCATCATAAGCGCCACCCTCGACAGCAAATAGGAAAGCACGCTCGTCTCCTTCCTGTGGGCGAATGTCAACGTGCTTGCCTGGTAGCCATCCGGTATACTCGGTGTTCCGATGAAGGTGATCGAGCACCACCTAGTCGTGTGCCCTCACACATGTTTCGTCAAACATAAAGTCTGAAAGAGAGCACTGGAGCAGCATGAATTCATTGCCAAGGAAATCAAGAATTTGGAAGCACCAGGGCTGGTCAGAGGCGTGCTCCACCCAACCTGGTTGGCGGACCCTGTGGTGGTGCGCAAGGCAAGTGGGAAATGGAGACTTTGCATTGACTTCACAGATGTCAACATGTCTTGCTCCAAGGGCCCTTTCCCCTTGCCACGCATCAACCAAATCATGGACTCGACCGCAGGCTGCAACCTATTGTCCTTCCTCGACACCTATTTAGGGTATCATCGGATCTTCATGGACAAGGAGGATGAAGAGAAAACAGCTTTCATCACCCCTTGTGGCATGTACTACTTCAAGCGCATTCCATGTGGGTTGAAGAGTGCTAGTTCAAAGTTTGCAAGAGCCATCCAGATTGGCCTTGGGCCCTAGTTGCACATGAACATGGAGGCTTACATGGATGACATCGTAGTCAAGACCAAGAACAAGGCCACGCTGATCCAAGATTTAGAAGAGACTTTTGCAAATTTGTGCAAGATCAACTTGAAGCTCAACCCGAAGAAATGTGTGTTCGGGGTCCCGTCTAGCAAGCTCCTCGGTTTCTTCATATCTCAGCACGGTATAGAAGCTAACCCTGCCAAGATCGAAGCGATCAAGCAGCTAGAGGCACCGAAGCATGTCAAGGACGTGCGCCAGCTGGCGGGATGTATTGCTGCTCTTAGCAGATTCATCTCCAAATCCATAGAGCGTGCCCTGCCATTCTTCAAGATACTGAAGAAAGCGGGTCCCATGACATGGACTCCGGAAGTGGAAGCAGCTCTACAAGACTTGAAGAAATACATGTCCTCAGCACCGATCCTGGTCATGCCCAGGCCTGAAGAGTCGTTGTTGCTATATTTGGCGGCAACAAACCAAGTGGTTAGCGCAACACTCGTAGCAGAGAGATAAGCCGAGGATGGTGAAACGACAATTGACAAGCCTGGGCTAACCCCGATGGACTAAGGAACTGACGCAGAGCGAGAAGCAAAACAGCAGACTGCGCAGAAGAAGAGGATGGTACATCGGTTGGTGTACTTTGTCAGCTCCCTCTGGCATGGGGCTCGATCGAGGTACTCTGGGATTCAAAAATTACTTTTTGGCCTCCTTATGGCCTCCTGCAAGATGCACCACTACTTCCAAGCGCACCGCATCACCGTCGTCACCCGCTTCCCATTGCAACGCATCCTGAGGAACCCAGAAGCAACTGCCAGGATTGTAGAGTGGGCCCTGGAACTAGCTAGTTTTGACATGAGCTTCGAAAGCACGGAGACCATCAAGAGAGAGCACTAGCAAAGTTCGTAGCTGAATGGACACTGGCACCAGACGAGGATATCCCAGAAACAGCCCTTCACGGCAAAGAAACACCTTAGGACTGGATCTTGTACTTTGATTGAGCTTTCTCATTGCAAGGCGACGGAGGGCTACTCATAGCACCCACCGAGGAGAACCTCAAGTACGTGATGCAAATTCACTTCCCCCGGGAGGTGTCACCTAACAACACAACTAAGTACGAGGGGTTGCTTGCAGGGCTATGGATAACGGCGCAGTTGGGAATCAGGAAATTAATGGTTCGAGGGGACTCACAGTTGGTTGTGCGCCAGGTCAATAAGGATTACCAGAGCCCCCTGATGGACGCATATGTTGATGAAGTGAGGAAGTTGGAGGAACGTTTCGACGGTCTACAGATGGAACACATCCCCAGGGCGGAGAACGATGTTGCGGATGACCTATCGAAGCGAGCAGCTCAGGAGATGCCTATGGAACCAGGCACTTTCGTTCTCTGACTCATTCAGCCGTCAGTTACTCCGTTAAGGGCGGCAATCCAAGAAGAGAGAAATTAGCTCTGGTGACTTCTTCCCTGTGGAGCCACCCGTGGACGCCAAGAAGGTTGCCGGGGGTGATAGGACGCTCGATGGTGAGCACCAAGCTCCAGTAGGACACACATTCCTTGCTGTCGAAGCTAGTGTTCCCACAGCGAGAGAAACGCATGTAGTCCTTGTCGTCGAGCCACAGGCTCTGACATGGGCGCAGCAGATCATCCAGTACCTCTAGACAGGAGACCTTCCCGAGGAACAAGAAGCTGAAAGAGTAGCCCGTCAGTCTTGCATGTATCAGTTCGTGGATAACGATCTATACACAAGAAGATCAAACGGGGTGAAAATTAAAGTGCATTGCTCGGGAGGAAGGACAACAGCTATTGGCAGAGATACATGAAGGGATTTGCGGCTCCTACATCGGGTCATGGGCTCTTTTTGGAAAGGCATTCCGATAGGGTTTGTACCGGCCGATGGCCCTTTAGGACACCTTGGCGGTAGTGACTACGTGCAATGCATGTCAGTACCATTCCGAACAGATACATCAACTAGCATAAGCCCTTCAAACCATACCTCTCTCTCCTGGCCCTTCTCGGTATGGGGGCTCGACATCGTCGGCCTTTCCCCCATGCTACCGGGGGTTTTGAGTTCTTGTTCATCGCAATCGACAAGTTCATGAAGTGGACTGAGATAGACCTAGTGAGGAAGGTAACGGTGCTGACAGTAGTCAAGTTTCTCAAAGGGATAGTCTGTCGGTTCGGCATGCCCAACAGAATCATCACCAACAACGGCACATTTCACCAGCAACAACTTCATGCAATATTGCAAGGACATTGGCACCAAGATCTACTTCGCGTCTTTTGATCATCCAAGGAGCAATAGCCAAGTAGAGAGGGAAAATGTAGAGGTGTTGCGGGGCCTTAATACAAGAACTTTCGATAAGCTACACAAGCACAGAAGGTGCTGGATTGATGAGCTGCCGACAGTTCTTTGATCAATCAGAAGAACAACAAATCGAGCCACTGGCGAAACGCCTTTCTCCCTAGTCTATGGGGTGGAAGCAGTGCTCCCCACGGAACTCGCGTATGGATCACCTTGAGTGCAGGCCTTTGACGAGGACTAGCAAGAGCGGTTACATCATGACGATGTCACGCTCCTCGAGGAAGATCATCTCTAGGCTGCACTATGTGCCACGAGGAACCGGCAGACCTTGCACTACTACCACAGATGCAAGGTTCGTGCCAGAATAGTTGAGGAAAGTGACCTTGTCCTTCCATAGATTCAATCCGTGAAGGGATCCAACAAGTTGACACAGAAGTGGGAAGGCTACTGGGAGTATGAGTCACCAGGCCTAGCGCAGTCCGCCTGGAGACCAAGGATGGCACCTCGGAGCGAAACTCATGGAATATCGAGCATGTTCGCAAGTTCTACCCTTGAGACGCGGTTGTCACCCCCCTCCCAACAACCACTTTTGTACAAGTCTTGCAGCTATGCGTGTAATCCTTTGTACAAAGCCAGGTGATGACCCTATGCGCAATAAATAAAACCAATTTCCCCATGACTTCTCGCCTATTTACATATTCGCGTTATGTCTCTGTGAGTTGTTATGGTAGTTCATTGCTTGCGTAAGGCCACTATCGAACTGCTAAAGCCCCTAGTGAGTCCTATTTTCTCTTCTTTCTTTTTCTCAAAAGGAAACAGGACCCCCCGCACAAGTCATCCCGAGGGAAGGAAGGGAGGCAAGGGCAGATATGTTTGAAAAGGCTGCCTCACGACAGGAAGATCGGCGGAGGAAAGAAAAGATAATTAAATCCTTTCCCTGCTACGAATCACCACTTGTATAAGAAGACCCGCACGCGGATGGGCCCTTGTCAGAATTGCTACACACCGGGAGTTGGAGGCATGCCCAATGCCCGGGTGACCAAGACAAGGACGGCAGGGTGACCCTGTCCCCTTGGGTAATCATGGCAAGGATGGTGAGGTAACATTGTCTGAAGTGGTACCGCCAAGGGGGTGCTCAGGACCTATCCATAGAAGCACCCCACAACAAACAGTATGCACCAACAAGCATCCTAAAAGACATCCCGCGATATAAAAAGAAAAATATCCAACACACACAGATGCAAGACAAGCTCTTAACATATTAAGGGTACCCAACATTTTTCTTTGATTTTCTTTTAGGATTACATTGGGCCCCATTTAAGTACAAAAGAAGGAAGCCGAGCTCGGCGATGACGGTGATGAGGTCAACTCGGAGTACGATTTCCTCTAACGTCACCATTGATGCCCCATGAGGAGATCTGCCACTACGATGTGGCGATTGATTCGAAAACGAGGCCCCACATGCGGGGGCCTCGCCTTCTGAATCCCTCCAGGGCACTATCACACCCTGTGTTTTGCCTCATGACTAAGTTAACATGACTCAAAATTAGGGCCAATTAAAACTTTTTGTGTGCATTTGAATGCTTGACTTGTGTGTTATTTGCTTGCTTGTTTGATTGCTTGCTAGTGCTCTATAATTCATAAAACATCCTCCTACCCTCAAGAACTCTTTTCCTTGATCCCCACTCTTGTCCAATGATCATGCCATGTGAATAGGACTTAAATATATATATTCAAAATATTATTTGGCCAAAAAGTATTTGTTCAAATTAGGTTTTCAAAACCCCTTGATTTGAGATTTGCACTGCAAGTCCCCAAATTTGGTGGATCCTTTTTCCCCAAATGCTCTATTTGAAACCCACTATGTATAAGACTTCCCAAAACCACCACATATTAATTTTAAAGATTATTTTCCTATTTTATTTAAAGGCTTTTTCTTAAGGACAAAAATGGTCTTTTATAGGTAAAAAATATTTAAATGCTTCAAAATATTTGAGCAAATTTAGAAAAATTCAGTGGACATATATTGTCCATATATAAGAGTTTCAACACATGGTCATGTTCAACATATTGGACAAAACCCTTCAAAACCATTCCTGCCTATCTCAAGGATTTGAAATATTTCTATAAGAAATGTTATCAATAAATTCCAAGAGAATTCCAGCAAGTCTCAAATACCATATTTGATGATTTTGAAAAGTTTCAACACAATCCCAACTGATTTGATTCACCAAAATATTCCAAAAGCATTCCTGTCCACGATAAAACTAGAGCAACTTTACATTGTGAAGTATCTCCTATTTATCCCAAACTTTGTTAGCATGTTTTATTACCCTAATGATGATGCTACACTAAATGGTGCATCAAGGAGAATAGTTTTGCAGACCTAGATCTACAAAAATCTGATTATGTTGATTTCTAGGGATTACAAAGTTTACATTATCAACTTTCTTCAAATCATCTCAAAACTTGTGATCAGGACCAAATGGACTTACGATTTACCACTGGTAAATATCAGGGCCATTGGATACCCCTAGATGCCCTAGGACAGCAGCAAACACCTTCGGCCATGAGCTTGTGGAAAAGCAAAGTGGGCCCAAAAAGATTCTCCTTGTCTCTAAATTTTTACCATAGCATGGGCTAGCCCCCTTCTACCCTCAGTAACCTTTCCATGGCCTCTGCCCAATAATTTGGGGGGTAACTCCCTTATTCTTCCCCTCTTTTTACCAGAACAGCACCTCTCTCTCCTCTCTCCCACTATTATGTTCAAGAAATTCTCCCCAAACTTTTCTACAACCTCATTTGCATACTAATGCACCTTGGCATGCCCAAATATGGCATGCTCATGTGGAAAATATGAGCAAACCATCGGAATTTAGTTTAGGGATGTAATGGTAGCCTTGAACTACAAGTACCCTGCAAACTTGTCTACCTGAGCTAAGAATTGGTGGTCATGTAGTATCTCTATCCCCATGAACACTAGACAAGGTCTTTTCCCTAATGCTCTCCATTAGAATCCCCTAATATAACTCCCAAGTTTGCTGCTGCAAACTTACCTATAGTAGAAACTAGCCTTACCCAACTCCTTTTATAGTGAAACTTCACCAGTGCTCTCCTGCATGCGTGCCTCGAACACCAGACATGTTTGGACAACCAAAAGCATTCTTGGGACAAGATATGGCGTGGTGACCGAGCTATTGGCATGCAGAAACGGTGCTTTGTAGTCAAACATTGTCATGTAGTCCACGTCTGGCCTTAGCAGCGTGTCCTCGTGCACCAAACGTATTCCCTCGGCCTCCCCATGCCCCTCCTCGACACTAGGATGGCTCCAAGCCGCTCTGGCATGCGTGCTCTCCATGCCCGAAGCTCACCCGGCAGCCACCCGAGCCCCCCTCTGTCACCCTCCTATATCCTCCTTCCCCAGAGCTCCCTGAAGGTCCTAGCACACTTATCCCCCTCCTAGACACCCTCCGGGCATGCCCACGGACATCTAGAGCCCTCTCCCTTCCCCCACGGCCGACGATGCTTGCTTCGACCTTCAGCTAAATTGGCGAAGCCCGGCCACCCTCCTCTCCTCCGAGACTCGTTGGGACTCCCTTGTACCTCCACGCTCCTCCCCGCGACCCCCTCCTTCGTCCTCATGGCTATGGCGCCGTGTCCATCATCACCATCGGCCTTCTTCGCCTGGGCGATGCAGTGCTCGGACCCGGTCTCCCACGGGGCACGAAGACCACCCAGATGGGTGCGGCGGGTCTCCCTAAGCCCATCGGTGGCTGGAGCGCGCCTGGAGGTGGCGAGGCCACCGGGGCAGCCGTCGGCGCGCTCTCGGTCGGGCTCCTCTGCCCCTCCGCTATGCTAGCGGTAGGTGGAGGGAGACCCTGCCAGCGGGGCCTGTCGGTCAGTGGCTAAGGCCCGTGCCCCCGGTTTAAGTGGTCGTGCTTTCTCCGTGTATCTGTTTCCCCGCAAAGAAAACTATTGGGAGACATAGTAGTAAATCAAAAAAATACTACGTGTTCACCAAGATCTATCTATGGAGAAACCAGCAACGAGTAAGGGGAGAGTGGATCTTCGTACCTTTGAAGATTTCTAAGCGGAAGCATTACAAGAACGCGGTTGGTGGAGTCGTACTCGTCGATTCAGATCGCGGTGGACTCTGATCTTGGCACCGAACAACGGCGCCTCCACGTTCAACACGCGTGCAGCCCGATGAAGTCTCCTACGCCTTGATCTAGCAAGGAGGAAGGAGACGTTGAGGGAGAGCTCCGGCAGCATGATGTCATGGTGACGGTGGAGCTGTGTGGTGTCCGACAGGGCTTCGCCAAGCACTATGGAGAACGAGGAGAGGGAGGAGTAGGGATGCACCAAGAGAGGAAGAAACCGTGTGTCTAGCAGCCTCAAAACCCTCCACTATATATAGGAGGAGGAGGAGGGAGGGCAGCACCCTAGGGGCTGGCGATAGCCCTAGATCTGATCTGGTGCGGCGGCTAGAGGGAGAGAGGGGTGGCCGGCGCCCTAAGTGGGCCTTAGGCCCATCTAAGCCTAGGGTTTGCCCCCCCCCCCTCTCTTCCCTTGCTGCGCCTTGGCCCTTGTGGGGGGCGCACCAGCCCACCTAGGGGCTAGTTCCCTCCCACTTGTGGCCCATGAAACACTCTGGGGCCGGTGGCCCCACTTGGTGGACCCCCGGAACCCTTCCGGTGGTCCCGGTACGTTACCGGTGACGCCCAAAACATTTCCGATAACCAAAACCTCACTTCCCATATATCAATGTTTGTCTCCGGACCATTCCGAAACTTTTCATGACGTCTGAGATCTCATCCGGGACTCCGAACTACCTTTGGTAACCACATACACTATTTCCCTATAACCCTAGCATCATCGAACCTTAAGTGTGTAGACCCTACGGGTTCGGGAGACACGTAGACATGACCGAGACACCTCTCCGGTCAATAACCAACAGCGGGATCTAGATACCCATGTTGGCTCCCACATGCTCCATGATGATCTCATCGGATGAACCACGATGTCGAGGATTCAATCAATCATGTATGCAATTCCCTTTGTCTACCGGTATGATACTTGCCCGAGATTCGATCGTCGGTATCCCTATACCTTGTTCAATCTCGTTACCGGAAAGTCTCTTTACTCGTTCCATAACACATTATCCCGTGGCTAACTCCTTAGTCACATTGAGTTCATTATGATGATGTCTTACCGAGTGGGCCCAGAGATACCTCTCTGTCATACGGAGTGACAAATCTCAGTCTCGATTCATGCCAACCCAACAAACACTTTCGCCGATACCCGTAGTGAACCTTTATAGCCACCCAGTTACGTTGTGACGTTTGGCACACCCAAAGCATTCCTACGGTATCCGGGAGTTGCACAATCTCATGGTCTAAGGAAATGATACTTGACATTGGAAAAGTTTTAGCACATGAGCTACACGATCTTGTGCTATGCTTAGGATTGGGTCTTGTCCATCACATCATTCTCAAAGTGATGTGATCCCATTATCAACGACATCCAATGTCCATGGTCATGAAACCATGACCATCTCTTGATCAACGAGCTAGCCAACTAGAGGCTCACTAGGGACATGTTGTGGTCTATGTATTCACACATGCATTATGGTTTCCGGTTAACACAATTATAGCATGAACAATAGACAATTATCATGAACAAGGAAATACAATAATAACCATTTTATTATTGCCTCTAGGGCATATTTCCAACAGTCTCCCACTTGCACTAGAGTCAATAATCTGGTTACATTGTGATGAATCGAACACCTATAGCATTCTAGTGTAGATCATGTTTTGCTTGTGAGAGAGGTTTAGTCAACGGATCTATGACATTCAGATCCGTATGTACTTTACAAATATCTATATCTCCCTCCTGAATGTAATCATGGATGGAGTTGAAGCGGCGCTTGATGTGTCTTGTCTTCTTGTGAAACCTGGGCTCCTTCGCAAGGGCAATAGCTCTGTGTTGTCACAGAATAGAGTCATCAGGCCCGACACATTGGGAATCACTCCTAGGTCGGTGATGAACTCCTTCATCCAAACTCCTTCCTTTGTTGCTTCCGAAGCAGCTATGTACTCCACTTCACATGTAGATGCTGCCACAATGCTTTGCTTGCTGCTGCACCAGCTGAATTCCCCTCCGTTCAAAATATACACATATCCGGTTTGCGACATGGAGTCGTTCAGATCTGTGTCGAAGCTAGAATCGACATAACCCTTTACGACGAGCTCTTCGGCACCTCCATATAAGAGAAACATGTCCTTTATCCTTTTCAGGTACTTCAGGATATTCTTGACCGCTGTCCAGTGTTCCGCTCTGTGATCACTTTGGTACCTCCCTAAAAAACTTATGGCAAGGTTCACATCAGGTCTGGTACACAGCATGGCATACATAATAGAGCCTATGGCTGAAGCATAGGGGATGACACTCATCTCTTCTCTATCCTTTGTCGTGGTCGGGCATTGTGTCGTACTCAATCTCACACCCTGTAACACAGGCAAGAACCCCTTCTTGGACTGATCCATATTGAACTTCTTTAATATCTTGTCAAGGTATGTGCTTTGTGAAAGACCTATGAGGCGTCTCGATCTATCTCTATAGATCTTAATACCTAATATGTAAGCAGCTCCTCCAAGGTCCTTCATTGAAAAACATTTATTCAAGTAGGCCTTTACACTTTCCAAAAGTTCTATATCATTTCCCATTATCAGTATGTCATCCACATATAATATGAGAAATGCTACAGAGCTCCCACTCACTTTCTTGTAAATACAGGGTTCTCCATAAACCTGTACAAACCCAAACGCTTTAATCACCTCATTAAAGCGAATGTTCCAACTCCGAGATGCTTGTACCAGCCCATAGATGGAGCGCGGGAGCTTGCATACTTTTTTAGCTTCTTTAGGATCGACAAAACCATCCGGCTGCATCATATATAGTTCTTCCTTAAGGAAGCCATTAAGGAATGTCGCTTTGACGTCCATTTGCCAGATCTCATAATCATAAAATGCGGCAATTGCTAACATGATTTGGATAGCATCGCTAGGGGTGAGAAAGTCTCATCGTAGTCAACTCCTTGAACTTGTTGATAACCCTTAGCAACAAGCCGAGCCTTATAGATGGTCACATTACCATCCACGTCAGTCTTCTTCTTAAAGATCCATTTATTTTCAATGTCTCGCTTATCATCAGGCAAGTCCACCAAAGTCCACACTTTGTTCTCATACATCGATCCTATCTCAGATTTCATGGCTTCAAGCCATTTGTTGGAACCCGGGCCCGCCATCGCTTCTTCATAGTTCGAAGGTTCACCGTTGTCCAACAACATGATCTCCAGGACAGGGTTGTCGTACCACTCTGGTGCAGAATGTGTCCTAGTGGACCTTCGACGTTCAATAGTAACTTAATCTAAAGTTTCATGATCATCATCATTAACTTCCTCTCTAGCCGGTGTAGGCTCCACAGAAACAACTTCCTGTGTTGCGCTACTCTCCGGTTCGAGTGGAGGTACAATTACCTCATCAAGTTCTATGTTCCTCCCACTTACTTCTTTCGAGAGAAACTCTTTCTCGAGAAAGGATCCATTCTTGGCAACAAAGACTTTGCCTTCGGATCTGAGGTAGAAGGTATACCCAATAGTCTCTTTGGGATACCCTATGAAGACGCACTTTTCCGCTTTGGGTTTGAGCTTCTCAGGTTGAAGTTTGTTCACATAAGCATCGCATCCCCAAACTTTTAGAAACGACAGCTTAGGTTTCTTTCCAAACCATAATTCATACGGTGTCATCTCAACGGACTTTGACGGTGCCCTATTTAAAGTGAATGCGGTAGTCTGTAATTCATATCCCCAAAATGATAGCGATAAGTCGGTAAGAGACATCATAGATTGCACCATATCCAATAGAGTGCAATTACGACGTTCAGACACACCATTTCGCTGAGGTGTGCCAGGCGGCGTGAGTTGTGAAACGATTCCACATTTCCTTAGATGCGTGCCAAACTCATGACTTAAATATTCTCCGCCACGATCAGATTGTAGGCACTTTATTTTCCTTTCATGTTGATTCTCTACCTCACTCTGAAATTCCTTGAACCTTTCAAAGGTTTCAGACTTGTGTTTCATTAAGTAGACATACCCATATTTGCTCAAGTCATTAGTGAGGGTGAGAACATAACGGTAGCCACCGCGAGCCTCGACGCTCATTGGACCGCATACATCGGTATGTATTATTTCCAACAAATTAGTTGCTCACTCCATTGTTCCGGAGAACGGAGTCTTGGTCATCTTGCCCATGAGGCATGGTTCGCACATGTCAAATGATTCAAAATCAAGAGACTCCAAAAGTCCATCAGCATGGAGCTTCTCCATGTGTTTGACACCAATATGACCAAGGCGGCAGTGCCACATGTAAGTGGGACTATCGTTATCAACCTTACACCTTTTGGTACTCACACTATGGACATGTGTGACATCATGTTCGAGATTCATCAGAAATAAACCATTGACCAGCGGGGCATGACCATAAAATATTTATCTCATATAAATAGAACAACCATTATTCTCAAATTTAAATGTGTAGCCATCTCGCATCAAGCGAGATCCAGATACAATGTTCATGCTCAAAGCTGGTACTAAATAACAATTATTAAGGTTTAAAACTAATCCCGAAGGTAGATGTAGAGGTAGCATGCCGACGACGATCACATCGACCTTGGAACCATTCCCGGTGCGCATCGTCACCTCGTCCTTTGCCAGCCTCCGCTTATTCCGTAGCTCCTGCTTGGAGTTACAAATGTGAGCAACTGCACCGGTATCAAATACCCAGGAGCTACTACGAGCGCTGGTTAGGTACACATCAATAACAAGTATATCACATATACCTTTAATCTTGCCGGCCTTCTTATCCGCTACGTACTTGGGGCAGTTCCGCTTCCAGTGACCGGTACCCTTGCAATAAAGGCACTCAGTCTCAGGCTTGGGTCCATTCTTGTTCTTCTTCCCGGCAACTTGCTTACCGAGCGCGGAAATAGCTTTGCCGTCCTTCTTGAAGTTCTTCTTACCCTTGCCTTTCTTGAAACTAGTGGTCTTATTCACCATCAACACTTGATGCTCCTTTTTGATCTCGACCTCCGCTGATTTCAGCATCGAGTACAACTCAGGAATGGACTTCTCCATACCCTACATGTTGTAGTTAATCACAAAGCTCTTGTAGCTAGGTGGGAGCGACTGGAGGATTCTGTCAATGACCGAGTCATCCGGGAGATTAACTCCCAGCTGAGTCAAGCGGTTGTGCAACCCAGACATTTTGAGTATGTGCTCACTAACAGAACTATTCTCCTCCATCTTATAGTTGAAGAACTTGTCAGAGACTTCATATCTCTCGACCTGGGCATGAGCTTGGAAAACCAGTTTCAGCTCTTGGAACATCTCATATGCTCCGTGTTGCTCAAAATGCTTTTGGAGCCCCGGTTCTAAACTGTAAAGCATGCCGCATTGAACAAGGGAGTAATAATCGCAACGTGACTGCCAAGCGTTCGTAAGGTCTTGGTCCGCTGGGAAAATGGGTGGGTCACCTAGCGGTGCATCAAGGACATACAATCTTTTGGAAGCTATGAGGATGATCCTCAAGCCATGGACCCAGTCCGCATAGTTGCTTCCATCATCTTTGAGCTTGGTTTTCTCTAGGAACGCGTTGAAGTTGAGGGTGACATTAGTGTTGGCCATTGGATCTACAATATAAATTGTAAAGACAATTTTAGACTAAGTTCATGATAATTAAGTTCACATAATCAAATTATTTAATGAACTCCCACTTATATAGACATCTCTCTAATCATCCAAGTGATACATGATCCATGTCAACTAGCCCGTGTCCGATCATCACGTGAGACGGACTAGTCATCCATGGTGAACATCTCCATGTTGATCGTATCTTGTATACGACTCATGTTAGACCTTTCGGTCTTTTGTGTTCTGACGCCATGTCTGTACATGCTAGGCTCGTCAAGTCAACCTAAGTGTTTCGCGTGTGTAAATCTGGCTTACACCTGTTGTATATGAATGTTAGAACCTATCACACCCGATCATCACGTGGTGCTTCGGAACAACGATCCTTAGCAACGGTGCACAGTTAGGGTGAACACCTTTCTTGAAATTTTATTGAGAGATCATCTTATTTACTACCGTCATTCTAAGCAAATAAGATGTAAACATGATAAACATCACATGCAATCAATATAGTGACATGATATGGCCAATATCATCTTGCTCCTTTGATCTCCATCTTTGGGGCACCATGATCATCACTGTCACCGGCACGACACCATGATCTCCTTCATCATGATCTCCATCATCGTGTCTTCATGAAGTTGTCTCGCCAACTATTACTTCTACTACTATGGCTAACATTTAGCAATAAAGTAAAGTAATTACATTGCGTTTATGATTGACACGCAGGTCATACAATAAAATAAGACAACTCCTATGGCTCCTACCGGTTGTCATACTCATCGACATGCAAGTCGTGAATCCTATTACAAGAACATGATCAACCTCATACATCACAATGCATCACATCACATCCTCTGGCCATATCACATCACAAGGCATATGCTGCAAAAACAAGTTAGACGTCCTCTAATTTGTAGTTGCAAGTTTTTACGTGGCTGCTATAGGTTTCTAGCAAGAACATTTCTTACCTACGCCAAAACCACAACATGATATTCCAATTGCTATTTACCCTTCATAAGGACCCTTTTCATCGAATCCAATCCGACTAAGGTAGGAGAGACAGACACCTGCTAGCCACCTTATGCAACAAGTGCATGTCAGGCGGTGGAACCGGTCTCACGTAAGCATACGTGTAAAGTTGGTCAGGGACGCTTCATCCCATAATATCGCCGAATCAAGATAAGACTAGTAGTGGTAAGAAAATTAACAAGATCGACGCCCACAACAACTTTGTGTTCTACTGGTGCATAGATTCTACTCATAGACCTAGCTCATGATGCCACTGTTGGGAGACGTAGTAGTAAATCAAAAAAATTGATACGTGTTCACCAAGATCTATCTACGGAGAAACCAGCAACGAGTAAGGGGAGAGTGGATCTTTGTACCTTTGAAGATCGCTAAGCGGAAGCATTACAAGAACGCGGTTGGTGGAGTCGTACTCATAGCGATTCAGATCGCGGTGGACTCCGATCTTAGCGCCGAACAATGGCACCTCCGCGTTCAACACACGTGTAGAACGGTGACGTCTCCTATGCCTTGATCCAGCAAGGAGGAAGGACAGGTTGAGGGAGACCTCCGGCAGCACGACAGCATGGTGACGGTGGAGCTGCGTGGTGTCCGGTAGGGCTTCGCTAAGCACTATGGAGAACGAGGAGAGGGAGGAGTAGGGCTGCGCCGAGAGAGGAAGAAACCGTGTGTTTGGCAGCCCCAAAACCCTCCACTATATATAGGAGGAGGAGGGAGGGATATGCCCTAGGGTTTCCACCCTAGGGGCTCGCGGTAGCCCCAGATCTGATCTGGTGCGGTGGCCAGAGGGAGAGAGGTGTGGTCGACGCCCTAGGTGGGCCTTCTGCCCATCTGAGCCTAGGGTTTTCCCCCCTCTCTTCCCTTGATGCACCTTGGGCCCTTGTGGGGGGCGCACCAGCCAACCTAGGGGCTGGTTCCCTCCCACTTGTGGCCCACGAAACACTCCGGGGCCGGTGGCCCCACTTGGTGGACCCCCGGAACCCTTGTGGTGGTCCCGGTACGTTACCGGTGACGCCCGAAACATTCCGGGTAACCAAAACCTCACTTACCATATATCAATCTTTGTCTCCGGACCATTCCGGAACTCCTCGTGATGTCTGGGATCTCATTCGGGACTCCGAACAACCTTTGGTAACCATGTACACTATTTCCCTATAACCCTAGCGTCATCGAACCTTGAGTGTGTAGACCCTACGGGTTTGGGAGACACGTAGACATGACCGAGACACCTCTCCGGTCAATAACCAACAGCGGGATCTGGATACCCATGTTGGACCCCACATGCTCCATGATGATCTCATCAGATGAACCATGATGTTGGGGATTCAATCAATCCCGTATGCAATTCCCTTTGTCTACCAGTATGTTACTTTCCCGAGATTCGATCATCGGTATCCCTATACCTTGTTCAATCTCGTTACCGGCAAGTCCCTTTACTCGTTCCGTAACACATCATCCCGTGTGTCGTGGTTTTATCACGGCAGATGTCCGGGTGAATGGACTTGGGTTCGAGGCCATTGCAAACGTGATGGAGTCAAAGGGATTGGTTGGGACGAAGGACACGAGTTTACCCAGGTTCGGCCCCTCGAGTTGAGGTAATAGGCTACGTCCTGCTGGTGCTTGTATTGCTTGATGTATCGATTACAAAGGATCTATTGCTTGACCTAGTTCTCGATAACCTGCCCCCTAAGTCGCCCCAGGTCTTGCCTTTATATAGGAGGTCAAGACCACGGATCATACAAGTTGTAACCGACTCTCATTACATGTCCGAGTCTACCTCTATATTCTCTTGCCTTTCCTGACCAAGTTATCTCCGGGCGGGTTATATGCCCGGGTCTTCTTCATCCAGGCCACCTGCCGGCCCATCCTGTCAGCCGCTAAAATTCTTGGGCCCTTAAGTCCTCATGATTCACTCTTGGGCCGGTGTGCGAGCCGCAAGGTATAACCCGGAGCCCTCAGGACGGGTCTCACCATGGGGTTATATCCCCAACATTTGGCCCCAGGTTGATTTGAGCTTGCTCACTTCAGCCTTTCTTTTTACTCCTCAATGAGCTGCCCGGAAATGACCCGCCATGACGTCATGTCAAATATTCAAAAAAGACCCTCTGACGCACGCAACAATCTTTTTATTAAATGAACAGCCCGAAAATCGAGGCGTCCGCCTCGGTCAAATGATATCCGACGCCTGGATTTTCGCGCCCGTTCTGTGCTTTCCCTATTAAATAGGACTGCCCGGGGCAGCATTCGCTTTCTCCCGCTCACTCCGTCATCTCCTTCCTCCGATGCTTCTGTTTCCAGCGCTTCCAGCTCCGATGCCGTTTCCTCCTCACCATCGACAGGGCCGCTGCATCAACCTGACGTGATCCAGAGTTCCTTCCGCTTTCATCGCACCGTCGCCGGTGAGTCCTTCTCTCCTTAGATCTGCGATTCGTTCCGGTAGGATTTTCATGGAGCTCCGCCACAGCAGCTTTAGAACTCAGGCTCCATCAATGCCAGTCATGCTTAATCCACGAGACCTCGACCATATCGTGTCCCCATGGCGCTACTAGGTAGGAGACCGATATTGATGCTATTTAGATTCACCATGGCTCCGCCCGTTGTTTTCAGATTTTCTTTACTTTCACCAGTTCATCGCTAGGTCTGGAAATAAAGATATTTCTTTTTGTTTTATAGATCCGCAATCTTAGCAATAATTTGCGAAACCTATTTTCAGCACTTAGCCAAATTTCACTCTGTCCTTTTGTGATGTTGACCCGCCGTGCTGTTCCGGCTCTCATTAGTCGAATCTTAGTATGTCATCTTTTAAGGTCTTAAGCTTTTAAGCCGCCCACTTTTATTCGCCTTTTTCTTGACTTGCCGTATATGGTTACTTTGTACAGTTAAAAACTGCCGCCATGTCTCGCGCATCTAACTCCTGCAACTGGGTCGGTCCATGCATTACCGAGGAGTTTCTGACGGATTTTGTACATGCGGGCACCCTTCCTGCCAAAGAGGTCATCCATTGGCAGGTTCCGGGTAATGAACTAAGGCCCATTCCTTAGGAGGGCAAGGCAGTTGTTTTTCGGATCATATTGAACGTGGATTCGTACCCCCGGCTCAAAATTCTTCCGGGACATCCTTCGTTTCTATAAGCTACACCCTTAACACAATGCCCCCAATTCCATCTCCAACATCTACAACTTCCAAGTGCTCAGCTAGGTCTATCTGTAGACTCAGCCGTCTGTAGGTCTCTTTTGAAAGTTCTTTTATGCGAACCGGCAAACTGAAGTAAAGGCCGGTTCGAGCTTAGAACTTGGTGGAATTTCCATTCAGAGGCGCCGGGACATTACTTTTACGGTTGTACCAATGCCGAGTCATCCAAAGGATTGGAATAAGACTTGGTTCTACTATAAGGATACCTCCCCGAAGGATGAGCATCTGCTACCGGGTTATCTCCCCTCCCGTCTCAAGAAAACTTCGGAGCTTCCCGGCCGGCTATCAACTGCTAAACGTGTAGGGCTCGAGCTGGCTCACGCCAAGATTAAAGCCCTCATGGCCAATGGATTGATGGGTTTGGACTTGATCCGCTGCTGGATCTCCTGGAGAATTATGCCTTTGAGCCTGAGAAGCCGCCTCATGTGCGAATACTCTGGCACGTATGATGGTTCCCTATGCTTCAGCCGGACAACTTAAACCGAAGACAATATTACCATTGTCATCCAGAGTCTTGTTCATGAGACATCAAGAGCTTGCAGTGCTATTGGGTTGGCGCCTTTCAGCGCCATTAATCCGGCCCTAGACGTAAGGCGACTCTTCATCGTCTCTTCTTTTTGTGTAATTATGACTTTCAATCCATTGCTATTAACCGGCTTACCTTTTCAGGCTGATTCTGATTTCTGGAAGAAGAAGTATGTTCCTCCTCTGAAGGAAAGCAAGAAGAAGGCCCCGGCCAAGAAGACGAAGAAGACCATCACTCAGGAGGAATGGTTTGACCTGCTAGAATCATCCGGCTCAGAGGTATAGTTTGAATATTTTAGTAACCTCATTATTCACCTTACTGATAACAACTTATTCACATGACGAGGTAGAGACGAGCCGCATCAACGTCCCTGAGGTAACTTATATTTCATCAGACTCAGAATGTTTTGTACCCTAGAAGATATGGCGGGTTGTTCGAAAAGTTCCCCTTTCTCATCCTCTTGATCATTTGGATCTGCAATTTCTTTTGAAAAAGCAACAGCAAGTCGACCATCGTCAAACCCGGAGCGCTGGCTCTACTGATCTCGCGTCCGGGTCGCCTAACTCCCCAGCTCCAAAGAAATGCCCCGCAGAGGTATGTATCTATGTTTGATTTTATTAGCTTTTCCTTTATACTCTCAACACTGCCTTATACCATCTGAACTATCTCTCAGGGATCACCTTCATCCGGCGACTCTATGGCCACTGCTCTTCCACCTCCGAAGATTAATCCGCTGTAAGCATTTTGTAGCCTTTACATCCGGCTCCTCGGCGGTTGTAACCCTTAAATCTGTCCTCCATGTCTTTTCTAGGGCTCAAGCTAAGCGGAGGAAAACCAACAAGTCCTCCCCTGGCCCTACTGCTCAAGAACCGGAGGTTGCCAAGTCGGACCCCCCAGCGACTTCTACAGAGCCGGCAGCTCATGATATTATCCCTAAGAGCCCGCAAAGGGACCTTTCCAAGCCGCTAAGCCCTGCCAAGGCTGCTGATGACGCTACTGCCCTGGACGTCGTGATTACTAGCGCCGGCTTGCACTCTCCTCCACCTCACGTGCTAACCAAGCATAGTGAAATAGCTGAAGCTTTGAGGAAACTGGAATTTGAGCTCCCTACCTTAGAAAAAATTACAGCTGACAAACTTCATGCTGGATATATGGACCGGCTGTCTACAAGCCGGGATTTGGAGCTCAAATAGGTTAACTTAATGAAGAGACTATATGAGGTATTCCTTTTTCCTCCTTATACCCTTACGTAGCCCCCAAGAGCCGGGTTAATATTCACTAATAATAATCTGGCTCTTCCACCTTTAGCAGAAGTAGACATATGTAATGTGTAGGCTTTAATTTATTTAGCCGTGATCTGAAATCATTGTTGTTAGCCCTCAAGGTCCGGCTCAATAATTGATAATTTTGAATCGGTACTTCCTAGAAGATAATTACCAGAGCCAACTGTAGCCCCCAAGTGTCATGCAGATTGCTTGCAATCTGTTTGAGACTTGCTTATGTACTCCATATTTTGATACTTCGCAGGAAGCTTTAACCAAAGCTAGGTCAGAATTGGTCGGCTTAAAAGTGAACTTATCTACTCAGCAAGCCGCCCGGAATAAAGCTGACGAGACCTGTCGGCTCCTTGTCGAAGAGCTAGCTAAGATCAAAGCTGACTTCACCGCCTTCAAGGAATCTGTCGAGGCTGAAAAAGCTACATTGACTAAACGGGTGGATGATGCCGTTTAGCAACTCATGATCGTATCTGAAGAGCTGCGGTCTTTGAAGCGTCACATCACCAAGATGATAGCTGCCCTCTTTGGTAAGTTTTTAATAGTTTGGCTTGATCCGGATTTTTGTATTTGTGCTGGCGACTCATAACAAGGCCTCCATCTCACGGAGGTCCTAGGAGCCGCCAACTTGTCTCCGACAGTCTACTGCCTTTGAAGGCTATCTACACATTGACACAACAGCTGTACTGCGGGGCAGTATGCACAATCAAGGTTGTGCAATATAAAGAGAACATTCCTTCGACTCTCAAAAATTTCTTGGAGCTCCTGTCAACGATGCCCAAACAAATTGTAGAGCTGAAGAAATCAGACGCCCGCCAGGGGGCGATTGCGCCATAAGCCGGGCATTGGCTTTCGCTCCAGAGCTTACTCTGGCTGAGATGATGGATGGGTTTCCCTCCAAGAAGGACGACGGTTCTGAGTTTACCGACGCTGACTATGCTCGGTGCATAAAAGATTCCAAAGTCCTAGCCTCCGTCTTAGCAGAAGAGGTCAACTTGGCGACTTACCAGGCGGCTTACAGTGCTGATCAAAAGAGGATCCGTGGTCCGCTCTTTGAGTCCCAGGACCTAACAACCGCTCGCAGTAAGACTCTCTTCGCTTCTAATCTTGACATGCCCCCTTCTTTGAAGAAGGAATTTTGCGGCTTTAACCGACTGCAATTGGGACTTGGATAATCTCTAGATCAAGGCAGCTAAAGAGCTGAAGCAGGATGACCCGCCAGCCAGCTGATTGCTTTGTTAGAAAAATTGTAATAGTCGGCTCTCCATGACCCGCCGGGGGCGATGTAAAAAACTTGATGATAATTTGCTCCTCAAAGAGCATCTGTAATAGGATAGTAGCAACTTTTGCCTTTGTTGAACTTCTGCCATCGCGCATGTATGAAAGTCCGGCTTAAAATAGACATGTGCCATCTTCCTTGTCCTTCTCATTGTATGCCTTACCGGCTCGTTGTAGCTTAATTTCCTGTATGTATAAATGTACCTTTACACCGTTAGGAGGGTGTGACAGAATTATTCGCTTGGCTTTAGAGCCGGTCGAAAGGTTTGATAAGCTTCACCCATAGGGAAGGAAGCCCCCTGTATGGTTATGTTGACTTGTCAACATTTCTGGCACGAACGCCGGTTGTTAGGGATAGATAAGCTACACCCGGAGGTGGGAAGCCCCATTCGACAACCGTGGCTAACATGTTAATCGGAATGGCATAAAGCCGGTTGTTAGGGTGAGATAAGCGATACCCGAAGGTAAGAAGCCCCCTTCGACGGCCAATGTTAACTTGTCAACAATTTTGGCACGAACGCCGGTTGTTAGGGTGGGATAAGCGATACCCGAAGGTAAGAAGCCCCCTTCGACAACCGCGGCTAACATGTTAACTGGAATGGCATAAAGCTGGCTGTTAGGGTGAGATAAGCGATACCCGAAGGTAAGAAGCCCCCTTCGATAGCCACAGTCGACATGTCAACTGGAATGGCATAAAGCCAGTTGTTAGGGTGAGATAAGTGAACCCGTCGGTAAGAAGCCCCCTTCGACAACCGCGGTTAACATGTTAACCAGAAATGGCATAAAGCCGGCTGTTAGGGTGAGATAAGCGATACCCGAAGGTAAGAAGCCCCCTTCGACAGCCGCAACTGACATGTCAACTGGAATGGCATAAAGCCGGTTGTTAGGGTGAGATAAGCGAACCCGTCGGTAAGAAGCCCCCTTCGACAACCGTAGTTAACATGTTAACCGGAAATGGCATAAAGCCGGTTGTTAGGGTGAGATAAGCGATACCCGAAGGTAAGAAGCCCCCTTCGACAGCCACAGCTAACATGTCAACTGGAATGGCATAAAGCCGGTTGTTAGGGTGAGATAAGCGATACCCAGAGGTAAGAAGCCCCCTTCGACAACTAATGTATTTGCATCAATGAAGACGTGCAATGTGGCAGAGGCCCCGGCTTACAGGGATGCTATTTTATTTATATATAAATATGATATGTACAATGATAATGTACAGTGGCGATTCTCAACAACCTTAAGTGTAATAAGGCCGCAGATGCGCTATGTTCCACGGTCAGCGGGTCTCCTGACCCGAAGTATCTGAGTCGTCCCGGATGTCAATGAGGTAATAGGACCCGTTGTTGAGATTTCGGCTGACCACAAAAGGCCCTTCCCATGGGGGAGATAATTTATGCATATCTGTATGATCTTGAATTAGCCATAGAACTAAGTCGCCCTCTTGAAATGTCCGGGTCTTAACCCTGCGGCTATGATCGCGGGGCTGGTCTTGTTGATAAATCGCCGAACGGGCAGCCGCCAACTCTCGTTCCTCCTCCAAGGCATCCAACGCGTCCTGACATGCCGTCTCATTGTTCGTCTCATCATAAGCCGCCACTCATGGTGAGTCATGTTGGATGTCACTTGGCAACACGGCCTCGGCACCGTAAACCATGAAGAAAGGTGTATATCATGTGGATCTGTTAGGGGTGGTTCTGATACTCCATAAGACGGAGGGCAGCTCTTCTACCCAATAACTGGGTGTTCGTTGTAAAGGAACCATGAGCCATGGCTTGATACCCCTCAAGATTTCTTGATTGGCACGCTCCTCCTGACTGTTGGACTGCGGATGAGCACTGCTGAAACATCAAGCCGGATGTGCTCTTCGTCGCAGAATTTTTTCATAGCTCCCTTGGATAAATTTGTGCCATTGTCGGTGATGATATTGTGGGGGTAACCAAAACGGTAGATCAGTTTTTTAACAAATTGAAGCGCCGTAGCCGCATCACACTTGTTGATCGGCTTGGCCTCTACCCATTTGGTGAACTTATCAACCGCCACCAGGAGGTGTGTTTTCTTATCCTTGGATCTCTTGAAAGGTCCTACCATATCTATCCCCCAGACTACAAACGGCCAAGTAATTGGTATCATCCGCAACTCTTGAGCCGGAATATGAGCATGTCGGCCGAATTTTTGACAGCCGTCACACTTGCGGACCAGATCCTCTGCGTCTTTGTGAGTCGTCAACCAGAAGAAACCGTGACGAAACGCCTTAGCTACCAAAGATTTTGAGCCGGCATGATGTCCGCAATCTCCAGCATGAATTACATTCAAAATTTCTTGACCTTCCTCTGGTGAGACACAACGCTGAAAAACCTCGGTAACGCTGCACTTGTGTAACTCACCATTAACTATTGTCATCGACTTAGACCGCTGGGTGATCTGTCTAGCTAGATTTTCAGTTGACATGTCAGTTGCGGCTGTCGAAGGGGGCTTCTTACCTTCGGGTATCGCCCCAAGTCAAATAGGCCAGGTAAGGCACAGTCCAATCCGGAATAGCATGTAGAGCCGCCACCAATTGTCCCTCCGGGTCAGGGACAGCCAAATCTTCCTCTGAAGGCAATTTGACAGTCGGGTGATATAAAACATCCAAAAAGACATCGGGCGGCATCGGCTTTCGCTAATATCCTAACCGTGATAAGGCATTAGCTGCCTCATTCCTGCGACGATCAATGTGATCTACCTGATAACCTTTGAAGTGACCAGCAATGACATCCAGCACCTGTCTATACGCCGCCATCCGCGGGTCCCTGGAATCCCATGTGCCTGAAACTTGCTGAGCCACAAGATCTGAGTTGCCCAAACACCTTACCCGGCTTAAATTCATCTCCTTGGCTACTTTGAGACCATCAAGCAGAGCCTCATACTCAGCCGCACTGTTGCTGCAAGGGAACATCAGCCAGAGCACATAACAAAATTTATCACCTTTGGGAGATGTCAAAACAACTCCTGCTCCTGATCCTTCCAGCTTCTTGGATCCATCAAAATGTATAGTCCAGTATGTGTCATCCGGCTTTCCCTCAGGAGCTTGGCACTCTGTCCAATCGTTTATAAAATCCACAAGGTCTTGGGACTTGATGGTCGTGCGAGGCACATATTTTAGATTGAGAGGTCCCAGCTCCAATGCCCACTTAGCAATCCTACCAGTAGCTTCTCTGTTTTGGATTATATCCCCCAACGGAACAGAACTGACCACGGTGATCTGGTGCCCTAGGAAATAGTGCTTCAACTTGCGATTGGCCATGAACACTCCATACACTAGCTTATGCCAATGTGGATATCTCTGCTTGGATTCAGTCAGGACCTCATTGATATAATAAACCGGCCTTTGAACCGGATACTCCTTCCCGGCTTCCTTGCGCTCAACCACAATTGCGGCACTGACTGCCCGGTTGTTAGCCGCCACATACAAGAGCAAAGGTTCTTTCTCAGCCGGAGCAGCCAATATCGGCGGCTCGGTGAGTTGTTTCTTGAGTGCCTCCAATGCTTCACCCACCGCCGTACTCCAGACAAAATTATCTGTCTTTTCATCATCTGATATAGGGGAATGGCTTTCTCACTGAGGTGGCTTATGAACCGGCTCAACGCAGTGATTCTCTCCGCCAGGCGTTGGACATCGTTAACACACGCCGGCTCTCCCAGGGAGGTGAGAGCTTTGATTTTATCTGGGTTAGCCTCAATGCCACGCTCAGAAACCAGAAATCCCAAGAGCTTGCCAGCCGGGACCACCGAAAACACACTTGGTCGGGTTAAGCATCATCTTGTAGATCCGGAGATTGTCAAAAGTTTCCCTTAAGTCATCCAAAAGGGTCTCCTTATTCCTTGATTTGATCACAATATCATCCACATAAGCATAAACATTGCACCCAATCTGACTATGAAGGCAGTTCTGCACACAGCGCTGATAAGTCGCCTGGGCACTCTTGAGCCCGAAAGGCATAGACACATAACAAAAGACTCCAAAAGGCGTAATGAAAGTTGTCTTCTCTTGGTCCTTAACTGCCATCTTGATATGATGATATCCTGAATAAGCATCCAGGAAGCACAGGCTTTCGCAACCCACTGTAGCATCAATGATCTGATCAATACGAGGGAGAGCAAAGGGATCAACCGGACAAGCCTTGTTAAGGTCTGTATAATCCACACACATCCGCCACGTGCCGTTCTTTTTGAGCACCAACACTGGGTTAGCAAGCCACTCCGGGTGAAAGACCTCAACAATGAAACCCGCCGCTAAGAGCCGGGCGACCTCTTCTCCGATGGCCTTGCATCTTTTCTCATTGAACCGCCGTAGAAACTGCTTGATAGGTTTGAACTTAGGATCCACATTAAGATTGTGCTCAGCAAACTCTCTCGGAACCCTCGGCATGTCAGAAGGTTTCCATGCAAAGATGTCTCGATTCTCACAGATGAATTCGATGCGCGTGCTTTCCTATTTGGGGTCCATGTGAGCCCCAATGATGAACTGTTTGGATGAGTCACCCGGATTGAAGTCTATTGCCTTGGTATCATCTGCCGAAAACTTAAGGGGCGGCTAAACCTCCATTGTGGGCTTTTTTAGTGGCGTCATATCCTACGGGTCAACATTCTCCTTATAAAACTTGAGCTCCTCCTGAGCACAACTGGATTATGCATAAGCCGCGTCTCCTTCCTCGCACTCAATAGCCATATTTCGATTATCATGAACGGTAATTGTACCTTTTAACCTGGGCATCTTGAGCTATAAGTGGACATAGCAGGGCCTAGCCATGAACTTAGCATAAGCTGGCCACCCAAACAACGCATGGCAAGGGCTCTTGATCTTGACCACTTCAAACCACAATTGCTCCACTCTGTGGTTATATTCATCACCAAAGGCAACTTCCAAAGAAATCCTGCCCACCGGATAAGCCGACTTGCCTGGCACCACACCATGAAAAACGGTGGATGAGGGCTTAAGATCCTTGTCAAGCAGCTTCATCCGCCAGAAGGTGTCATAATAGAGGATGTTGATACTGCTGCCTCCATCCATAAGCACCTTATTTACCATATATCGTCCCACTTGAGGGGCAACAACCAAAGCCAGTCGCCCTGGGTCATCAACACGCGGCGGGTGATCCTCCCGGCTCCATGTTATGTTATATTTAGACCACTTTAAGTACTCCGGCGCCGCTGGCGCAGCCGCATGGATCGCTCGCTTGTGTAATTTCTGATCTCGCTTGTTAAGGCAGGTCGTGAAAACATGATACTGGCCTGAGCTGAGCTGTTTCGGATTACTTTGATACCCAGATTGGTTATGTTGCTGCTGGTTGTTGTTACCAGAGTGCTGAAGGTGCCCTCCGTGATTGCCTTGACCATGATGACCGGACCCTGAGCCGCCGGATCCAAATCCGGCTCCTGACCCGCCCAGTCCTAAGCCGCCGGGCAGACCGCCGCCCGGGTTGTTGGGTTGTGTGTAGTAATTCCTTAACTTCTGCATAATGTGGCAATCACCCCATGCGTGCAACGCAGGTTTGCCAGGCCGGCTATGTTCTGGATAGGGCTTCTTAAGCACCTCCTCCAAATTGAAGGGAGTCATGTTCTTATTAAAAGGTGGTCTGAACTTCCCATTGCCCTTAGGAGGATTCTGGACGGCACTTGCATTGGCTACCAGTTCTGATCTGCCATCGGGGTTCTTCCGCTTATTCTGGTTACCATTGTTAACCACACCTTTTCCTTGATTATTCTTTTTACCCTGACCGACCTTCTCCTTGTTAGAGCCTGGGTCCTTCGTATTATCAGAGTCGGCGTACTTTGTGAGAGCTGTCATGAGCTCTCCCATATCCTGACACGTACGCTTGAACCGGCCAAGTTTCTGCTTCAACGGAACGAAATGACGGTTCTTGTCTAAGATGAGCACGGCCTGGGCTGCCGTGATGTGCTCAGATGAATGGATGATGGTTGACACCCGCTGGACCCAATGATGAGACGACTCACCCTCCTGTTGGACACAGTGATCAAGATCCACAATGGTCATAGGTTGTTTGCAAGTCCCTTGAATTTTTTTGATGAACCTTGCCCTTAACTCGGCCCACGAATTGATGGTATTGGGAGGTAACCCCTTTAACCATGTGCGAGCCGTACCTTCAAGCATCATGATAAAATACTTAGCACACACCGCCTCACTGACATCTAGCATCTCCATAGCTAGTTCATAACTTTTTACCCAGGCCTTCAGAGGCAAATCAGCAGTGTAATTTGGAACCTTGCGAGGTCCTTTGAAATCCTTTGGCAGCCGTTCACTTCGCAGAGACAGCGATAGACATGGCACTCCCACGGCCCTGGTAGTTACTCCTGCTCCTACTGATATCGAGGGCGCGGGCTCTTGGTGAGTCGTTGTAGCCATCGGCGTACTTTGTGAGAGCTGTCATGAGCTCTCCCATATCCTGACACGTACGCTTGAACCGGCCAAGTTTCTGCTTCAACGGAACGAAATGACGGTTCTTGTCTAAGATGAGCACGGCCTGGGCTGCCGTGATGTGCTCAGATGAATGGATGATGGTTGACACCCGCTGGACCCAATGATGAGACGACTCACCCTCCTGTTGGACACAGTGATCAAGATCCACAATGGTCATAGGTTGTTTGCAAGTCCCTTGAATTTTTTTGATGAACCTTGCCCTTAACTCGGCCCACGAATTGATGGTATTGGGAGGTAACCCCTTTAACCATGTGCGAGCCGTACCTTCAAGCATCATGATAAAATACTTAGCACACACCGCCTCACTGACATCTAGCATCTCCATAGCTAGTTCATAACTTTTTACCCAGGCCTTCAGAGGCAAATCAGCAGTGTAATTTGGAACCTTGCGAGGTCCTTTGAAATCCTTTGGCAGCCGTTCACTTCGCAGAGACAGCGATAGACATGGCACTCCCACGGCCCTGGTAGTTACTCCTGCTCCTACTGATATCGAGGGCGCGGGCTCTTGGTGAGTCGTTGTAGCCAAAGCTGCCACCTCTTGTTGGTTTCTCGCCCGGTTCATGAGCGCCTGCAGATCTAGAGCCACCCGATCATCCCCCGGAGGTCCTCTCCGTCGATCACTACTGGAAACCGCTGGCGACTCATAGCGCCGGCTAAAGCTCCGGCTGGGGAGAGGGGTTGAATGAACGCGGCTCCGGCTGTGAGTATACTTCTCCTGATGGTCCATCGCCGTCTGAAGGTATCCAATGGCATTCCGTACCTCTTCCGCAAAAGGTGCTTCATCCAGGATAGAAATTGTTTCAAGCCGAGTAGTCGCAGCCACCATATTCTCAGCTGGGTTAGAATAATGACTTGCCGGTGTTGGGAAGACCACTAGTGAGGCCTGGTTTCGTCGGGCCGGGTGAGACGTCAGTCGAGCCACCGGACGGCTTCCAGGTGCATCCGCTGCTCGTCCCGTTCCTGGCGTGTTGAAGAGGTTCCTAGCCTCATAGCGTTCTGGCAAGCGAGATTGATGCCTCCTCCGGTGTACCGCAGCCGCCGATTGCTGTTCCAGCCCAAGGCGAAAGGCATCCGTCTTAATACGTTCTGTCTCTTCCTCCATCTGGACTTTCAGCTCAGCTATCCTCTGTTGCTCCTCCGTCATCCGGTCCTTGAGCCTGACAATCTCTAAGTTCCAGGCAGCCTGATTATCTGGTGTAACTTTAGTACCCATCAGGGTCGTAAGCTCATTCATCAAATCCAGAAGAACTTGAGCCAGCGGTGGCGGGTCAGCGCCTGAGGTTGCCGCTCCCGCGGCTATACTGCCCGTGCCTAGGGCTGACCCTGCCATGAACACGGCAGCGTGAGCCGGCAGCCCAAAAGCGTCTGACTTAGAATGATCCTACTCAGGGCAAAGCTCACCGTAGCCCCCGAGCCCGCTGTTGCGAAGCTGGTAAATTGACTCCGTCTCTCCGCTTGAAGACTCGTCTTCTGAACAAACGAGAGTTTCCTGTGACCCGGAAGTTTCTAGATCCATCCCTTGAGTAAAGCCTATGAAGACGTGCCTCCGGCCCGGATTAACACGGGCGGGCTACACATCACGGGTGGGTTGCGCGCACCGAGCCGGCTCGATGACATTGGTGCAGGCATCCGGCCCGGGTGTAGATCCGTCGGTCCTTCTGATGAAAACATGAATCCCGCCGAAAGGAACGCGGAATCCATACTCCACAGAGTCGGCATCAAGCCCCCAGCCGGCGTCGTCGATGTAGAGCCGGTCATGGCGACTCTTGCTCATCCTTCCGACCACGTATTCCTCGAGCCCTGGGAGAGAGCCCTTTGAGAACTCAACACCACCGAGCGCAGGCCCCACGGTGGGCGCCAACTGTCGTGGTTTTATCACGGCAGATGTCCGGGTGAACGGACTTAGGTTCGAGGCCATTGCTAACATGATGGACTCAAAGGGGTTGGTTGGGATGAAGGACACGAGTTTACCCAGGTTCGGCCCCTCGAGTTGAGGTAATAGCCTATGTCCTGCTGGTGCTTGTATTGCTTGATGCATCGATTACAAAGGAGCTATTGCTTGATCTAGTTCTCGATAACCTGCCCCCTAAGTCGCCTCGGGTCTTGCCTTTATATCGGAGGTCAAGACCACGGATCATACAAGTTGTAACCGACTCTCATTACATGTCTGAGTCTACCTCTATCTTCTCTTGCCTTTCCTGACCAAGTTGTCTCTGGGCGGGTTATATGCCCGGGTCTTCTTCATCCGGGCCACCTGTCGGCCCATCTTGTCAGCCACTAAACTTCTTGGGCACTTAAGTCCCCACGGCTCACTCTTGGGCCGGTGTGCGAGCTGCCAGGTATAACCCGAAGCCCTCAGGACGGGTCTAACTGTGGGGTTATATCCCCAACACCGTGGCTAACTCCTTAGTCACATTGAGCTCATTATGATGATGTCTTACCGAGTGAGCCCTGAGATACCTTTCCGTCATACGGAGTGACAAATCCCAGTCTCGATTCGTGCCAACCCAACAAACACTTTCGATGATACCCGTAGTGCACCTTTATAGCCACCCAGTTACGTTGTGACGTTTGGCACACCCAAAATATTCCTACGGTATCCAGGAGTTGCACAATCTCATGGTATAAGGAAATTATACTCGACATTGGAAAAGCTTTAGCAGACAAACTACACGATCTTGTGCTATCCATCACATCATTCTCCTGATGATGTGATCCCGTTATCAACGACATCCAATGTCCATGGCCATGAAACCGTGACCATCTATTGATCAACGAGCTAGCCAACTAGAGTCTCACTAGGGACATGTTGTGGTCTATGTATTCACACATGCATTGCGGTTTCCGGTTAACACAATTATAGCATGAACAATAGACAATTATCATGAACAAGGAAATACAATAATAACCATTTTATTATTGCCTCTAGGTCATATTTCCAACAAAAACGGCTTCCGGGGAATGTGCCTTCGGTGTGACCGCTGTGCGGGCGCGGCGGTGCTACTGGGTCGGCCCGTTCGCTACCCGACGCCCGTGCGCAATATAGCCCCTTTTCGGTATGATCCTTTTTTTGTTTCTTCAAAACTAATCAATTCATAGAAAATTCATATGACCTCCAATTTAGTTGATTCAATTTCCTACAGATTCCTAAAATCATTTCCTATCAAAATTAGTGCATTGCACATTTTTTCACAAGATTTTGCTGCTAAGTTTAGATTCCAATTTGAATTTGAACCATGTAGAGCCCCACCTTGCCAATTCCTATGGAATTCTTATGAACTCCAAATGGAGTGATTCAAGTTCCTAGGTGTACCTAATTCATTCAATGAGTTGCGAACATTTTCCTTACACTTATTCTGCTATGACAAATATTGGACCAGTTCTTCATGTATGATCCACTTTGAAAATCCCTAGGAAAATCATGCCAACTCCAAATCCAGTTAAACCACTTCCCTAATGTTTCTAAAGTCATGCCCTAATTGTTGGGTGCATCCAACCATTTTTATAAAAAGGTTTTCTGTAGGATTCTTGTTGGACCACCAATTTCCATATTTCCACCATTCAAAACTCCCCGTTGACCCACCTCCAACAAAACCTCCTTGATTATTTTTCTCATGACCAGAGATGTCCAAGAAAAATAAACTCCTACTTATAGAGCACTTTCATTTTTTGCTTGTTGTGTTTCTTATTGCGGTTATTTCCGGCGATAGTTGACAAAGTAGACAAAATGCTCGGAGTGGACGAGAAGTGTGCGAAGACCTCGAAGACGTTGCTAAGCCAGGCAAGCAGCCCTTTGACCATGACTATGAACCCTTTTATTGCATGTCATATAGCACTTGTTGTTCCGATGAATTAATCATGTTGATGAGGTTCCCCCCCCCCCTTCGGTGGCATGCTTCCGATACTTTACCAATGATACTTGCATTGTGCATGACCCTACCTTTCTTATGAGGGTTTGCGGGTGGGAGTAGTTAGGTTGCTAGTAGTGCTACGCAAGTGGGATCGGGAATATGCATGGTGAATGGAAACAAATGATTTCAAAGATTTTTAGAAAACCCCGTCGGGTGTCACTAATGCCCGAGGGAGATGATGTTGAGTTAGGTAACCTCTTGAGAAAGAAGTGGTGTATCGGAGCAAGTTAGTGTGTGTGTGTTTTCGAAAACGGATTAGATTTAAGATTTGTCGACCGTCCCAACCTTACATGTACAACCATGATACCCCTTATGGGACGGGGATTTGTTGATTACCTTGATATGTACTAGCATAGAGCCCGCATTACTAGTGGCGAGAGTGGCGTGGTCACTCTCGATACGGGTCGTGTCGGTATGGATGATCATGCGGTGTCTTCACAGGCACCGGCCACACCGTTGGTCCCTTCATGGATGGTATGTGTCACACCTTGTGTTTGTATCACCTTGATATGTTTGGGTTTATAAAATTTGGAGAACTAAAACTTTTTCAAAGTGCTTGTGCTTGTTTGCAATGATGTTTGCTTGCTTGATGATTGTGGTTGTGGCACTGCTAGATTCTATTCCACTTCATATTAATCTTCCTTGACCCAAACCTCTTGCCCAATGATCATGACATGTGAATAGTGCCCAAAACTATTTTTATCAAAAAAAATAACCAAAAATGATTTATTCAAATTAGGTTTTCAAAACCCCCTGAAATGAGGTTTGCACTGCAAGACCTCAAATTGGGTGGATTCTTCTTCCCCAAAAGCTTTACTTCAAACCTACTATATAAAAGACTTTCCAAAACCACCAAATATTAATTTTAAATATTATTTTGTATATTTCGTTTAAAGGCTTTTTCTTAAGGACAGAAATGGTTTTTCATAGGGAAAAAATATTTAAATGCTTTTAAAATATTTGAGAAAATTTAGGGAAACTCAGTGGACACATATTTTCCATATATATGAGTTTCAACACAAGGGAATGTTCAAATCATGGGAAAACCCCTCAAAATCCTTTCTGTTCAAACCAAGCTTTTGAAATATTTCAATAAGAAATATTCTCAATAAATTCCAGGAAAATTCCAGCAAGTCAACACTATCATGAGTGATGATCTTGCAAAGTTTCATATCAATCCAAGTTGATTTGATTCATTAAACCATCCCAAAACCCTCTCTGTCCAGATTCAAATTTGAGCAACTTTACATTATGAAGTTTCTCCCTTTGACCCCAAACCTTGTGGGAATGCTCTAATAGCCAAATAGTGATGCCACACTAAGTGGTGCATCAAGGGCAAAATCCTAGCATCACTAGATCTACAGAAACCTGATTCTGTTAGTTTCTAGGGTTTACCAAGTTTCCATTGTCAACTTTTCCCCCTTGAGCTCAAAATTGGTGATCCCTATCATTTTTACCTAACATTTGACCTTGGTGAATATATCAGTAAGTTGGTAGATTCTTCTTGCCCAAAACTCCAACAAACACCTTCTGGTCCATTCTTAAAACGATCATTTCCACCCCTTCATGTTTTACCCTTGCCCCCAACTTTTTACCACAACCTCTTGTAGATGCCATCTACCTCCAGTAATTTCCTCAGGGGCTTAGCTCAATAATTTGGGGGGTAAAAACCTTCATTTCTACCCTGGACAACACCTATTCCTCCATCTCTCCCTTTTTCTCCTACCTTAAGGCACCCCCAGATGCCTCCCTAAGTCCCCTAGGCTTTGTTTAACTCCCCTGGATCCCCTGGACACAGGTGGCCGCACAGAAAATGCCAAGAGCATGCCTTGGCATGCAAGGTTCGCACTCTGGAGCGCGCTACAATGTGCACCCACATTGTAGCCGTTGCCCAACGAGCGCTCCCGACAGCCTCGGGCCTCCCCATCTTGTCCCCCATGTCCCCCTCGACATGCGCAACGCTCCACGCGGTCGGGCCCCTCCTCCCTCTCTCTTCGGCAACCCCCGTGCGCGTGCCTGGCATTGCGCAGCTCAGCCAACCAAAGGGCACGCACGCGCGCGTGCCCCCGCCTCTCTCTTCTCTCCCCCTGGCCTAGATCACACCCACAAGCACTCTGGACATGCCCATTTCCTCCCCCGCGGCCTGTAGCGAGCAGCCCATGCTCACCGGCGCACCGCGTCCATGGTGAGTCGGTGCCCGCCTATAAAGAGGGCCTCCCCGAGCCACTGCCCCTCTCTCCTTGCTCTCTCCTTCCCTCAGCTTCCTCCTCGTGCTCAACCCGCTCCACCCAGTGGTCAGGATCCCACTCCCGGACCAAACCCTCGCTATCGTCGGGCACCTCCCCTCGTTGGCGATTCCCTGCACCCCGGCGACCCCCTCGGCCACCCATCGACGCGTGGGAGCCCCCTAAGTGCGTCGGTGCCCTCCGCCTGGACCGCCACGGCTGGAGACGCTATCGGTGAGCTCCCTCCCATCCCCGTCGCAAGGAGAGGGATGACAGGTGGGGCCCACCTGTCATCCCCTCACCCCCTCCTCTCTTGTTGGCAAGCAGGTCCCGCGGGCAAGCTTAAAAATAAACCTGCCGCGCGCGGCATCTTGCTTGGGCCGGTTTCCCCCTGTGGGCCGGTTCGGTTGCAGTGTTTTGGCCCAAAGGGCATAGTAGCTCTTTTCCTTTTTCTTTTTCTGCAACTTCCAAAAATACCTCAGAGCCCAAATTAATTCTAAATCCAAATATTCTTCCACCTTAAATCTTGAAATGACCCATAGAATTTATTAGTGCCAATTGTAAAAATGTTTGAAAACATTTTATGTAGTGTTTTAATTTTAAAACCCCTATTTAGCCCTATAAGCTCCTGTTTTAAATAGTTTTAAAAATCTTTTTAAGTTCAAAAATCTAGACAAATATTTTTAGTATAGCTTGTGGTATTTATCAGAGTAGGGTAGCATTTTTGATAGTAGTTTGTGTGCTCTGTTTTTGTGTGTTGCTTATTTTATCGCTTTTATTCATAAACATAGATTGTGCGGTTGATGAAGAAGTTGGACCCGAAGACTTCGAAGACCCTAGAGACTTTGTTGAGCCTGGCAAGCAGCCCTTTGACCATGTCAAGAAACCATTTTCATTGCATGACATATAGCACTTTACTTTTGTCATATTTGATCATGTGGATTAGTGACCCCTCCGGTGGGTTACTTCCGAAACTTTTACCATTGACACTAGCATCGTGCATGACCCTACCACCTTATGAGGGTTATGCGGGTGGGTGTAGATAGGATGCTAGTAGATGTTACGCAAGTTGGATGGGATTTATGCATAATGATGGAAGGGAAGTGATTCTTTCAAAAGACTTTTCGAAAACCTCGTCGGGTGCCACTAATGCCCGAGGGAGATGATGATGAGTTGGGTGACCACTTGAGAAAGAAGTGGTGTGCCGGAACAAGTTGAGGATGTATTTTCAAAAACAAAGGGTTTAAGATTTGTCGAGCGTCCCAACCTTGCATGCGCAACCATGATACCCCTTGTGGGACGGGGCTTTGTTGATTACCTTGGTGGGTACTGGCAAGGAGCCCGCCTTACTAGTGGCGGGAGTGGTGTGGTCACTCTCGATACGGGGTTGTACCGGTATGTACGATCATGCACTGTCTTCACAGGCACCGGGCACACCGTTGGTCCCCTCATGGATGGTATGATTAGAGCGAGGCTCGTGTGATGTACATCGTGAGGGCTGGGTACCAATCGAGTGGACTCTTTGTCTAGTATCGCTAGGGGAAAGGCATTGTTCGGGTGCTTACCTCGGGTATGTTATATACCGCGAGTCGTGGATGACATGGAAGTTCCCCGAGTCTTGTGGGTAAAGTGTGCAACCTCCGCAGAGTGTAAAACTATTCAAATAGCCGTGTCCACGGTCAAGGACAGTTGGGTGGTGCTGCTTATGCCACGTCTGGTTGTTTTCGTGAAACTTGGTGTGAGTATGGATGTGATGGTGGCAAAGAGGTCACACGAGCTAAGTCTGATGACTTAGCATGGGAATTGAACTAAGTCCGATGACTTAGCATGATGAATGAACATGAGGTGTTCAACCCCCCTACTTATGATGATATGTGTAACATGTTCATATGGGTATCTGCCTATTGTTGATGCATGCTTACTAGTTACTTGAGCATGTCATTGCATTTAAAACTAGCTTTCCACAAATTACCTACTTAGTGCTATATCATGCATCATTATTGCCTTGTTCCACAACTTGGGTTTCTTGCGAGTACATTCAAAGTACTCATTGGCTTGCCACTGTAGGTTAAGGCGGATGGCATGGATTCACATTTCGACCAAGATTTCCGTGCTTGTTCTATTTAAGTGTTTGGCCCTTGTGGCCCTATCTATGTAAGACTAGACCTTCATGGTCTTTATTTGTGTAAGATGCTATTATGGATGTAAGACTCTTATTATTCAGCTTTTGTGTGTTCAATGAGCATTGATCTCTGGGATCACTGTACACGTTCATTCGGTGATCATGACTTACAAGTCGGGGTCCCCACAGCGCTGGTATCAGAGCCATCCTGACTGTAGGAAGCCCTTAGTTAGCATGGACGTTAGTTAGGAAAATACCGCTTTCAAACTACATCTAGCACCTCTACTTAGGGAATTCTGCACTACTTATCTCTTCTATTCTTCACACAACTCTTTGCTGACTCTCCTCCTTTCAAACCCTTGTAGATGGCCGTAGTACCCGAAGCTTTCCTGACATCCGGCTTTCCCTTACTCCTTGGGGATAGCCTAGAGAAGTGCCAGTTTCGCCAACCAACCATTTTCCTCTACCACGAGCATTGGGTCGATGCCATCACGAAGGAGTACCACGTGGATGTGGTCGTGAAGGCAAACGACTCTCCGACCAATTGGTTCTTTGATGGACCACGGATGGAGACTATGATACTTGCGGTCGAGACAGCTGCACGCAAGGCACTCCTACACCTTCGAGACATCATTCCAGAGATGTCTGACGAGCCAGCTACTCGCTACCTTCCCTTCAGGAAGGATGATCTTGGTGATAGTTGGACGTTGATTCTGACCAAGGAGGATGGCACACCACTCAGGCTTCAGACCTACTTCAACCTCTCTATCGATAGTCTAGTTCATAACCTGATGAAGGAGTCCGTGAAGCTCCGCGAGGAACTTCACCACACCCGAGAGCTACTTCAGCAAGCCAAGATGAAGCTAGACAAGATCAAGAAGGATGGAGCCCCCGAGGGATGACCAGTTGTCGCTTATCGAGGAGGAGTACCCCCAGCTAGTGATGCACCTACACGTCGTCGTCGCATGAGTGCAAAGGAGTACTGTGAGCTCTTCAACGACCCGCCAGCAAAGCATCGTCAGGATGGACCTCCTCGTTCCCCGACCCCTTCGACCAGAAATGATGCCCGTTCGGATGACGAACAGGAGGAAGACCCAAAGGAGCGTGACTAAGAGACCGAGCACTCCACACCTGAGTCTGAGAACCCCTAGGGTAGGATCAGTCATGTATCCCTCATGCAAAGTCGAATCCGTGTAATGGTTCATATAAAACCATGTGTGCTTGTTGTTTGTTTTGTTGTTTGTGTTCTGATGCAAGTCGCGCTTTTGCCTTAGGCAACATGTAAGCGACTCCATCGTCTATCTTAATATATGTTGGCCCTTCGACCTTTGTTTTGACACACTTGCACTCGACCAACCCCCTTAGGCGCACTTTTCCGTTATTGCTTATCCTCTCATCTATCCCAGTTGTTTGACTTGGCTACTCCAAACAGGATGGTGACTGCTACCCACAACAACTCCTTCACCAACCCTGAAGCCGGCAACTCAAGCCAGCAACAGGGAGCTGGTGGGGCTGCTCACGCTGGAGGACACCAGGAGCAGCCACAAGGCGACATTCCCTCGCCACCACCTCCACCGGAGAACATGACCATAGCTCAGTTTCTCCAAGTTCTCCGGGAGGACCGCCAAGCCAACAATGATGCTATCCAGCAGATGGCTCAGGCCCTTGTGAACAACCAGCAGCAAGGCAGGAACGGCAATGGCCGCTCCACTCTGTCTGAGTTCATGAGGAATTCGCCCCCAACCTTCACCGAGACTGCTGAACCATTGGATGTTGATGGCTGGATCCGCACCATCAAGGACCTCCTTGCATTGGTTAATTGCAATGAGGACCGTGAGAAGGTGTTGTGTGCCTCTCACTGCCTCGGAGGTACCGCCCGAGCTTGGTGGGATGGATTCAAGGTCATGCAAGGAGAACGTGTGATCACTTGGAATGACTTCAAGGAAGGATTCCGTACTGCCCATATTCCTTCTGGGATCATGGCTATCAAGAAGAGAGAATTCCAAGCGCTGGAGCAAGGAAGTGGCTCTGTCAAGGAGTACCTGCAGAAGTTCAACCTGCTGTCAAGGTATGCACCTGAAGATGTCAACACGGAGGCTGTCAAGAAGGAACGCTTCATGGAAGTGTTGGGGAACATTGCATGGGAAACAAAAAATTTCCTACGCACACGCAGATCTATCCATGGTGATGAGCATCTACGAGAGGCAGAGTGGATCTACATACCCTTGTAGATCGCTAAGCGGGAAGCGTTAAGAAACGCGGTTGGTGTAGTCGAACGTCTTCGCGATCCAAATCGCCGTGCGTCCTACGATCCAATCATGATCCGTCCCGTGATCTAATCAAGATCCGTCCCACAAACTTGATCACGATCCGTCCCACGAACTTGATCACGATCCGTCCCACAAACTTGATCACGATCCTTCCGATCTAGCACCGAATGGACTGCACCTCCGCGTTCAGCACACGTACAACTTGATGACGATCTCCGCCGTCTTGATCCAGCAAGAGAGAGCGGAGAGGTAGAAGATTTCGCCGGCAGCGTGACGGCGCTCCGGCGATGGTGGTGGAACAATTCCGGCAGGGCTTCGCCTAAGCACTGCAGAAATCCAATCTAGAGAAGAAACTATGCACTTGAGGAACGGGTAGCATGTGGCTGTAAAAACCAGTGCAAAAACCCTAAAACCTCCAGTATATATAAGAGGAGAGGAGGAGAGGCCTTGGCACAAGGGCCAAGGCCTCCTTTCTTCGGCTGAAGGAGAGAGGGAGAGGTGGAGTCCACCTCCAATCCTAGTAGGACTAGGATTCACCCTATTTTGCCTTTTTTTCCACTTTTTCTCTTAGGCCTTTTTCCTCCAGCCGCATGGGCCTCTTGTGGATGTTCCACCAGCCCACTAAGTTCTGGTTTACACCCTACTACAGCCCATGTAGCCTCTTGGGTCGAAATACCCCTCCCGGTACACTACCGGCACTCCCGGTACACTACCGATGAGCCCGAAACTTTTCCGGCGACCAAAACAGGACTTCCTATATATGATCTTTACCTCCGGACCGTTCCAGAGCTCCTCGTGGCGTCCAGGATCTCATACGGGACTCCGAACAAACTTTGGTCACCACCATACATAACTCTATACTACCGAAACGTCACCAAACCTTAAGTGTGCAGACCCTGCGGGTTCGAGAACTATGTAGACATGACCGAGACACCTCTACGGTCAATAACCAATGGCGGGACCTGGATGTCCACATTGGTTCCTACATATTCTATGAAGATCTTTATCGGTCGAACCTCTATGTCAAGGATTCAGTTAATCCCGTATGTTGTTCCATTTGTTCTTCGGTATGTTACTTGCCCGAGATTCGATCGTCGGTATCTCCATACCTAGTTCAACCTCGTCACTGGCAAATCTCTTTACTTGTTCCATAATACAAGATCCCATAACTAACACTTAGTCACATTGCTTGCAAGGCTTATTGTGATGTTGTATTACCGAGTGGGCCCTGAAATACCTCTCCGTCACACGGAATAACAAACCCCAGTAGTGATCCATGCCAACTCAATAGACACCCTCGAAGACACCTGTAGAGCACCTTTATAGTCACCCAGTTACGTTGTGATGTTTGATACACACAAGGCACTCCTCCAATGTCCGTGAGTTGCATGATCTCATGGTCATAGGAACATATACTTGACATGCAGAAAACAGTAGCAATAAACTGACACGATCATTATCTACATTTGTAGTTTGGGTCTTGTCCATCACATCATTCTCCTAATGATGTGATCACGTTATCAAATGACATCTCATGTCCATGGCTAGGAAACCTTCACCATCTTTTGATCAATGAGCTAGTTCACTAGAGGCATACTAGGGACATTGTGTTTGTCTATGTATCCACACATGTATCCGTGTTTCCAATTAATACAATTCTAGCATGGATAATAAACAATTATCATGAACAAGGAAATATAATAATAAACACTTTATTTATTGCCTCGAGGGCATATTTCCAATAGTCTCCCACTTGCACTAGAGTCAATAATCTAGCTCACATCCCTATGTGATTTACATTGTAATGAATCGAGCACCCATGCAGTTGTGGTGTTTGATCATGTTTACCTCTTGGAAGAGGTTTAGTCAACGGGTCTACAACATTTAGATCCGTGTTGCAAATATTTTTGTCCTTCTCCTCAATGTAATATCGGATGGAGTTGAAGCGTCGCTTTATATGTCTGGTCCTCTTGTGAAACCTTGGTTCCTTGGCTAGAGCAATGGCACCAGTGTTGTCATAGAACAGGCTCATTGGATTCAGTGCACTAGGCACTACTCCAAGATCTGTCATGAACTGCTTCATCCAGACACCTTCCTTCGCCGCCTCCGAGGTTGCGATGTACTCCGCTTCGCACGTAGAATCAGCTACCACGCTTTGCTTGGAACTGCACCAGCTTACCGCTCCCCCGTTAAGAATAAATACGTATCCGGTTTGTGACTTAGAGTCGTCCGGATCAGTGTCAAAGCTTGCATCGACGTAACCCTTTACGACGAGCTCTTCATCACCTCCATAAATGAGAAACATTTCCTTAGTCCTTTTCAGGTACTTAAGGATATTCTTGACCGCTTGCCAGTGCTCCATTCCAGGATCACTTTGAAACCTTCTGGACATACTTATGGCAAGGCTGACATCGGGTCTTGTGCACAGCATTGCATACATGATAGAGCCTATGGCTGAAGCATAGGGGATGACACTCATCTTTTCCCTATCTCCTGCAGTCACTAGGCATTGAGTCTTACTCAACTTCACACCTTGTAACACAGGCAAGAACCCCTTCTTGGACTGATCCATTTTGAACTTCTTCAAAACTTTATCAAGGTATGTGCTTTGTGAAAGTGTTATTAAGCGTCTCGATCTATCTCTATAGATCTTAATGCCTAATATGAAAGCAGCTTCTCCTAGGTCCTTCATTGAAAAACTCTTGTTCAAATATTCCTTCACACTTTCTAGCATTTCTATATTGTTTCCAATCAGCAATATGTCATCCACATATAATACTAGAAACGCTATAGAGCTCCCACTCACTTTCTTGTAAATACAAGCTTCTCCGTAAACATGTATAAACTCAAACGCTTTGATCACCTCATCAAAGCGCTTATTCCAACTCCGAGATGCTTGCACCAGTCCATAAATGGATCACTGGAGCTTGCAAACTTTGTCAGCATTCTCTGGATCGACAAAACCTTCGGGTTGCATCATATACAACTCTTCCTCAAGGAAACCGTTTGAGGAACGTCGTTTTGACATCCATCTGCCAAATTTCATAGTCGAAATAAGCGGCTATTGCTAACATGATTCTGACAGACCTTAAGCATCGCTACGGGTGAGAAAGTCTCATCATAGTCAACTCCTTGAACTTGTGAAAAACCCTTTGCCACAAGTCGAGCTTTATAGACGGTGACATTACCGTCCGCGTCTGTCTTCTTCTTAAAGATCCATTTGTTCTGAATGGCCTTTCGCCCTTCAGGTAATACTTCCAAAGTCCATACTTTGTTTTCATACATGGATCCCATCTTGGATTTCATGGCCTCTAACCATTTCGCGGAATCCGGGCCCATCACTGCTCCTCCATAGCTCGTAGGTTCATTGTTGTCCAACAACATGACCTCCAAGACAGGGTTGTCGTACCATTCAGGGGTAGTACGCGGCCTTGTCAACCTACGAGGTTCAATAGCAGCTTGACCTGAAGCTTCATGATCATCATCATTAACTTCCTCTTCTACCGTCGTAGGTTCCACAGAAACATCTTTCTGCGCTGCGCTACTTTCTGGTTGAAGTAAAGGTTCAATAACCTCATCAAGCTCTATTTTCCTCCCACTCAATTCTTTCGAGAGAAACTCTTTCTCAAGAAATGTTCCAGTCTTAGCGACAAACACTTTGCCTTCGGATCTGAGATAGAAGGTATACCCGACTGTCTCTTTCGGGTATCCTATGAAGACGCATTTCTCCGCTTTGGGTTCCGGCTTTTCAGGCTGAAGCTTTTTGACATAAGCATCACATCCCGAAACTTTAAGAAACGACAACTTTGGCTTCTTGCCAAACCACAGTTCATATGGCGTCGTCTCAACGGATTTTGATGGTGCCCTATTTAAAGTGAATGCAGCTGTCTCTAATGCATAACCCCAAAATGATAGCGGCAAATCAGCAAGAGACATCATAGAACGCACCATATCTAATAAGGTTCGATTACGACGTTCGGACACACCATTACGCTGTGGTGTTCCAGGCGGTGTCAACTGTGAAACAATTCCACACTGTCTTAAGTGACTGCCAAACTCATAACTTAGATATTCACCTCCTCGATCAGATCGCAGGAACTTAATCTTCTTGTTACGATGATTCTCAATTTCACTCTGAAATTGCTTGAACTTTTCAAACGTTTCAGACTTGTGTTTCATTAAGTAAATATACCCATATCTACTTAAGTCATCAGTGAAGGTGAGAAAATAACGATATCCACCACGCGTTGTAACATTCATTGGACCGCACACATCAGTATGTATGATTTCCAATAAGTCACTTGCCCGTTCCATTGTTCCAGAGAACGGCGTTTTAGTCATCTTGCCCATGAGGCATGGTTCACATGTGTCAAGTGATTCAAAATCAAGTGACTCCAAAAGTCCATCAGCATGGAGCTTCCTCATGCATTTTACACCAATATGACATAAATGGCAGTGCCACAAGAAAGTGGTACTATCATTATCAACTCTACATTTTTTGGCATCAATGTTATGAACATGTGTGTCATCACTATCAAGATTCAATATGAATAAACCCCTAACATTGGGTGCATGACCATAAAAGATATTGCTCATATAAATAGAACAACCTTTATTCTCTGATTTAAATGAGTAACCGTCTCGCAATAAACAAGATCCAGATATAATGTTCATGCTTAACGCAGGCACTAAATAACGATTATTCAGGTTCATCACTAATCCCGATGGTAATCGAAGAGAGAGCGTGCCGACGGCGATCACATCAACCATGGAACCATTTCCCACGTGCATCGTCACTTCGTCCTTTGCCAGCCTTCATTTATTCCGTAGTTCCTGCTTTCAGTTGCAAATGTGAGCAACCGAACCGGTATCAAATACCGAGGCACTACTACGAGAGCTAGTAAGGTACACATCAATAACATGTATATCATATATACCTTGTTTGTCGTTGGCCGCCTTCTTGTCAGCCAGGTACTTGGGGCAGTTCCGCTTCTAGTGACCAGTTCCCTTGCAATGAAAGCACTCAGTTTCTGGCTTGGGTCCATGCTTGGGCTTCTTTACAGGAGTAGCAATTGCGTTTCCATCCTTCTTGGTTTTACCATTCTTGCCCTTGCCCTTGACCTTGCCATTTTTCTTGAAACTAGTGGTTTTATTGACCATCAACACTTGATGTTCTTTCTGGATTTCAGACTCAGCGAATTTTAGCATCGCAAACAGCTTGGCGACTGACTTGTTCATCCCGTGCATTCTATAGTTCATCACAAAGCTCTTGTAACTAGGCGGCAGTGATTGAAGAACTCTGTTAGTGATCGCCTCTGGCGGAAGGGCAATTCCCAACTCCGCTAGACGAGTTGAATACCCAGACATTCTGAGTATATGTTCACTGATAGACCCGTTCTCCTCCATCTTGCAAGCATAGAACTTGTCGGAGGTTTCATACCTCTCGATCCGGGCGTTCTTCTAAAAGATAAACTTCAACTCCTGGAACATCTCATATGCTCCATGACGTTCAAAACATCTTTGAAGTCCCGGTTCTAAGCCATACAATATCGCACACTGAACTATTGAGTAATCTCCAGTACGTGCCTCCCAAGCGTTCTTAACATCTTCGGAGGTCATGTCTTCTGGTTGGTCACCAAGCGGTGCATCAAGGACATATGATTTCTGGGAAGCCGTGGGGATAATCCTCAGATTACGGGACTAGTCAACAAAGTTACTTCCATCATCTTTCAACTTAGCTTTCTCTAGGAACGCATTAAAATTCAGGGGTGCTACTACGCGAGCCATTGATCTACAACATAAATATGCAAAGTTCACTTAGACTATTGTTCAAGATAATGAGTTTAGTTAATCAAATTACTAAAGCTCCCACTCAAATTGACATCCCTCAGGTCATATGAGTGTCACATGATCCAAATCCACCAACTCAAGTCCGATCATCACGTGAGTTGAGGTGGCTTCAATGGTGAACATCATTATGTTGATCATATCTACTATATGACTCATGTTCGACCTTTCGGTCTCTTGTGTTCTGAGGCCATATCTGTACATGTTAGGCTCGTCAAGTTTAACCCGAGTGTTCTGCACGTGCAACACTGGCTTGCACCCGTTGTATGTGAACGTAGAGTCTATCACACCCGATCATCACGTGGTGTCTCAACACGACGAACTTTCGCAACGGTGCACACTCGGGGAGAACACAATTTATCTTGAAATTTAAGTGAGGGATCACCTTATAATGCTACCGTCGTACTAAGCAAAACAAGGTGCATAAAAAGGATTAACATCACATGCAATTCATAAGTGACATGATATGGCCATGAACTTGTGCTTTAGATCTCCATCTTGAAAGCACCGGCATGATCTCCATCGTCACCGGCACGACACCATGATCTCCATCAACGTGTCGCCATCGGGGTTGTCACGCCATGCATGCTTCTACTACTATTGCTACCATTTAGCGATAAAGTAAAGCATTACATAGCGCTTAATGATTGACACGCAGGTCATACAACAATTAAAGACAACCCTATGGCTCCTGCCGGTTGCCGTACTCATCGACATGCAAGTCGTGAAATTCTATACATCACATGATCATCTCATACATCACATATATCACATCATGTAATTGTCCATATCACATCACAACATACCCTGCAAAAACAAGTTAGACGTCCTCTAATTGTTGTTGCATGTTTTACGTGGCTTCTATGGGTTTATAGCAAGAACGATTCTCACCTACGCATAAACCACAACGGTGATACATAATTTGCTTTTCAACCTTCTCAAGGACCGCCTTTATCGAATCTGATCCAACTAAAGTGAGAGAAACTGGCACCCGCAAGCCATCTATGCAACAAGTTACGGTCGAGGGAACCGGTCTCTCGTAAGCGTACGAGTAATGTTGGTCTGGATCGCTTCATCTGACAATACCGCTGAACCAAAATCCGACCAAGGGAGGAAGCAATCTAAGCATCAACACCCACAAACCTTTTGGTTTCTACTCGAGATCTCATCAACACATAAACCTGGCTCTGATACCACTGTTGGGGAACGTTGCATGGGAAACAAAAAAAATCCTATGCACACGCAGATCTATCCATGGTGATGAGCATCTATGAGAGGGAGAGTGGATCTACATACCCTTGTAGATCGCTAAGCGGGAAGCGTTAAGAAACGCGGTTGGTGTAGTCGAACGTCTTCGCGATCCAAATCACCGTGCGTCCCATGATCCAATCACGATCCGTCCCGCGATCTAATCATGATCCGTCCCACGAACTTGATCATGATCCGTCCCACGAACTTGATCACGATCCGTCCCACGAACTTGATCACGATCCTTCCGATCTAGCGCCGAACGGACGGCACCTCCGCGTTCAGCACACGTACAGCTTGACGACGATCTCCGCCGTCTTGATCCAGCAAGAGAGAGCGGAGAGGTACAAGAGTTTGTTGGCAGTGTGACGGCGCTCCAGCGATGGTGGTGGAACAATTCCGGCAGGGCTTCGCCTAAGCACTGCAGAAATCCAATCTAGAGGAGAAACTATGCACTGGAGGAACGGGTAGCACGTGGCTGTAAAAACTAGTGCAAAAACCCTAAAACCTCCAGTATATATAAGAGGAGAGGAGGAGAGGCCTTGGCACAAGGGCCAAGGCCTCCTTGCTTCGGCCGAAGGAGAGAGGGAGAGGTGGAGTCCACCTCCAATCCTAGTAGGACTAGGATTCACCCTATTTTGCCTTTTTTCCACTTTTTCTCTTAGGCCTTTTTCCTCCAGCCGCATGGGCCTCTTGTGGATGTTCCACCAGCCCACTAAGGGCTGGTTTACACCCTTATACAGCCCATGTAGCCTCTTGGGTCGAAATACCCCTCCCGGTGGCCTCCCGGTACACTACCGATGAGCCCAAAACTTTTTCGGCGACCAAAACAGGACTTCCTATATATGAATCTTTACCTCCGGACCATTCCAGAGCTCCTCGTGACGTCCGGGATCTCATCCGGGACTACGAACAAACTTCGTTCACCACCATACATAACTCTATACTATCGAAACGTCACAAACCTTAAGTGTGCAGACCATGCGGGTTCGAGAACTATGTAGACATGACCGAGACACCTCTATGTCAATAACCAATGGCGGGACCTGGATGTCCACATTGGTTCCTACATATTCTACAAAGATCTTTATCGGTCGAACCTCTATGTCAAGGATTCGGTTAATCCCGTATGATGTTCCCTTTGTTCTTCGGTATGTTACATGCCCGAGATTCGATCGTCAGTATCTCCATACCTAGTTCAACCTCGTTACTGGCAAGTCTCTTTACTCGTTCCGTAATACAAGATCCCGTAACTAACACTTAGTCACAAATTTTGCAAGGCTTATTGTGATGTTGTATTACCGAGTGGGCCCTGAGATTCCTCTCCGTCACACGGAGTAACAAACCCCAATATTGATCCATGCCAACTCAACAGACACCCTCGGAGACACCTATAGAGCACCTTTATAGTCACCCAGTTACGTTGCGACATTTCATACACACAAGGCACTCCTCCGATGTCCGTGAGTTGCATGATCTCATGGTCATAGGAACATATACTTGACATGCAGAAAACAGTAGCAATAAACTGACACGATCATTAGCTACGTTTGTAGTTTGGGTCTTGTCCATCACATCATTCTCCTAATGATGTGATCCCGTTATCAAATGACATCTCATGTCCATGGCTATGAAACCTTAACCATCTTTCGATCAACGAGCTAGTTCACTAGAGGCATACTAGGGACATTGTGTTTGTCTATGTATCCACACATGTATCCATGTTTCCAAGTAATACAATTCTAGCATGGATAATAAACAATTATCATGAACAAGGAAATATAATAATAAACACTTTATTTATTGCCTCTAGGGCATATTTCCAATAGGAAGGACTTCAACAAACCCTGCAGTATCAGCTCATCATCTGCGACTGCCACACCATCTTCGACCTAGTGAACAAGGCCCTCATGCTGGAGGACAAGCGTCGTGCCATAGACGACACTCGCAAGTGCAAGATGATCAGCAAGGGTAGCTCGAGCAACTAGAAGCCTTGCCCCTGGCAGCCAGCCCCAGCCAAGCCAACCTATTAGCCATAGCAGGCTAGACCTCCTGCGCCTCGTCCGAGCTACCAGCCTCAGCAGTATGCCAATCCCAGGCCAGCTTACAACAGCAACCCCAATAACAACAACGGTGGCAGGAACTTCAACAACAACCTTGGACAAGTTGCTTGCTTTGGATGTGGTCAGCCAGGACACATCTCTAGGTTGTGTCCCAACAAGAAGCCAGATGCACCACGCCCCAATGGGCCAAACCAAGGTCAAGGTCGTGGAGCATCCCCAAGGAACCCCGCTCCCCGCAACCAGCCCAACAATGGCAAGGGTCGTGTGAACCACATCACAGAAGAGGAAGCCCAGGAAGACCCGGACGTCATACCGGGTACGTTCCTCATCAACTCAACCCCAGCAACGGTATTGTTTGATTGTGGAGCTTCACATTCTTTTGTCACCCAAAAGTTTGTATTAGAGAGTGGCATGAAGCCTACACCCTTGGGTAGTCGTATGTTGATACAAACCCTGGGATCAGTTATATGAAGTCTGGGATAGGTTGTAAGGGAGTTGAGGTTAACATCAACGGGGTAGACTTCCTAACAGATCTTATCATCCTGAAGTCAGAAGGCTTGGATGTGATCCTCGGCATGGACTGGTTAACCAAGCACCAAGGCATGTTAGACTGTGCCAAAAGGATTGTCACCATGACCAATAGCCAAGGAGTGGAAGTCAAGTATTTTCCCAACCCTGCCTCCACTCAAGCCCCTCAGGCTAACTGTGTATCGGGAGTTGAGTTGGATCAAGTGCCAGTGGTATGTGAATACCCGGGTGTGTTTTCTGATGAACTGCTCGGAATACCTCCTGATCGCGACATTAAGTTCATCATTGAGCTTATGCCCGGATCAAGGCCCACCTATAAGAAGGCTTATAGGATGGGATCCGAAGAGTTGGCTGAATTGAAGAAGCAACTGGTAGAGTATCTCAGAAAAGGATTTATTCATCCTAGTGCCTCTCCTTGGGGATCGCCTATTCTATTTGTGTCAAAGAGGGACGGAACTATCAGAATCTGTGTCGATTACCGTTCTCTCAATGAGGTCACGATAAATAACAAGTACCCACTCCCCAAGATTGAAGACCTGTTTGATCGGTTGAATGGAGCCAAGGTGTTCTCCAAGATCGACCGTAGGTCTGGGTACTACCAGCTGAAGATCAGACCCCAAGACATCCCGAAGATGAAATTTGTAACCTGGTATGGCCTGTATGAATACACAGTCATGTCATTTGGGTTAACCAATGCCCCTGCCTACTTCATGTACCTCATGAATAAGGTCTTCATGGAGTACTTGGACAAGTTCGTTGTCGTCTTCATTGATGACATACTTTTTTTCTCCAAGTCTGAAGAAGAACATGAGGAACACTTGAGATTGGTCCTAGAGAAGCTTTGAGAGCACCAGCTTTATGCCAAGTTCAGCAAGTGTGAATTCTGGCTACATGAAGTTGGATTCTTGGGTCATGTGTTGACTTTAGAAGGATTATCAGTGGATCCTGCCAAGATTGAAGCCGTGACGGAATGCCAAACCCCAACCACCGTGAAGGAAGTCAGGAGCTTCCTCGGACTCGCGGGTTATTACCGCAAGTTCGTGGAAGGGTTCTCAAGCATTGCCCGACCCATGACCCATCTTTTGAAGAAGGACAAGAAGTTTGAATGGACAGCTAAGTGCGAGGTAAGCTTCCAGGAGCTCAAGAAGAGGTTGACCATAGCCCCAGTTTTGGCCACCCCCGATATTCACAAGGAGTTTGTGATATATTGTGATGCATCAAGAACCGGGCTTGGAGGTGTTCTCATGCAAGAAGGCAGAGTTGTAGCATATCTATCCAAATAGCTATGTCCTCATGAAGAGAACTACGCAACTTACGATCTCGAGTTGGCAGTCGTGGTTCATGCCTTGAAGACATGGCGACATTACCTTCTGGGGAAGCGATGTGAGATATTCACAGACCACAAGAGTTTGAAGTATATCTTCACTCAAAGGGAATTGAACATGAGGCAGTGAAGATGGTTGGAGTTGATCAAGGATTACGACCTCAGTGTTCAGTACCACCCCGGAAAGGCCCACGTGATAGCAGACGCCTTAAGCAGAAAGGCTTGTTCCTTGAATGCTATGATTAAGGAAAGGCTACCCGCCCTGTATGAAGAAATTGAAAGCTTCGTCTTGGAATTGGTTACACCAGGAGTCCTTGCCAACCTCGAAGCAAAGCCTACCTTGATGGATGATATCAAAGAAGCCCAGAAGGGACATGAGAGCATTGAAGGCATCAAGAGGAAGATCAAGGCAGGCAAGGCCCTAGGATTCTCAGTGGATGAACAAGTAGTATGGTTTGGGAATCGCATTTGTGTACCGAACAAGGAGGAGCTCAAGAACCTGATCTTGCAAGAAGCTCATGACACTCCATACTCCATTCATCCTCGAGGAACCAAGATGTACCAAGACCTCAAGGCAATATTCTGGTGGCATGGCATGAAACGAGAAATAGGCACATTTATCGCTAAGTGTGACATATGTTACAGAGTCAAGGCTGAGCATCAGCAACCTGCTGGACTATTACAGCCTCTCAAAGTGCCTGAATGGAAGTGGGACAAGGTCGGGATGGACTTCATCACTGGTTTACCAAGGTCGAGTAAGGGACATGGTTCCATTTGGGTCATTGTCGACCACTTGACCAAGGTAGCACATTTCATTCCTGTCCGGACCACCTATGATGGAAGCCAGCTCGCAAACCTCTACATCAACCGCATCGTGAGTCTTCACGGAGTTCCAGAAGAGATTGTGTCCGATCGAGGAATCCAATTCATCTCAAGATTCTAGAAGAAGTTTCAAGAAGCTATGGGAACCAAGCTCTCCTTCAGCACCGCTTTTCATCCCCAGATCGGTGGGCAAACAGAACGAGTAAATCAGATACTCGAAGATTTGCTCCGTGCTTGTGTTTTGGTGTACAGAGCCAAGTGGGAAGACTGCTTACCGTTCGCCGAGTTCTCCTACAACAACAGCTACCAGGCAAGTCTTCAGATGGCACCATTTGAGGTGTTGTATGGACGCAAGTGCCGCACTCCCCTCAACTGGTCAGAGACCGGAGAAGGATTAGTCTTCGGGCCAGATATCCTCCGCGAGGCAGAAGAGCAAGTTCAACTCGTTCGAGAACGTCTGGAGGCCACCAAATCAAGACAAAAGAGCCACGCCGACTCTCACCATCGTGAAGTGAGCTTCTGTGTCGGTGACCATGTCTACCTCTGAGTCACGCCTCTCAAAGGGACCAAGCATTTCACATCAAAGGAAAACTTATACCAAGATATATCGGCCCCTTCAAGATCACCGCAATGCGAGGGGAAGTTGCCTACCAGCTAGAGCTACCTTCTGAGCTGTCGGATGTGCACAGCGTCTTTCATGTGTCACAACTCTGGAAGTGTCTACAAGTTCCCAACCACCCTGACCTCTACAAGGACATCGACCATCAAGCCATCGATCTTCAGCCAGACCTCACTTATCGTGAGAGGCCAGTTCGCATTTTGGATGAAGCCGAGCGCTGCGCCCGAAGCCGCACCATCAAGTACTTCAAGGTCCAGTGGAGCAACCACACTGAAGCTGAAGCAACCTGGGAACGTGAAGACTATCTTAGATCTGAGTTCCCTTATCTTTTTAGCGCTTAGCCTAGGAATCTCAAGGACGAGATAATTGTAAGGGGGGAAGGTATGTCACACCCTCTCTTTGTATCACCTTGATGTGTTTGGGTTTATAAAATTTGGAGCCAACTAAAACTTTTTCAAAGTGCTTGTGCTTGTTTGCAATGATGTTTGCTTGCTTGATGATTGCGGTTGTGGCACTCCTAGATTCTATTCCACTTCATATTCATCTTCCTTGACCCAAACCTCTTGCCCAATGATCATGCCATGTGAACAGTGACCAAAAATATTTTTATCAAATTTTGTTTTAACCAAAAATGATTTATTCAAATTAGGTTTTCAAAACCCCTTGAAATGAGGTTTGCACTGCAAGTCCTCAAATTGTGTGGATTCTTCTTCCCCAAAAGCTTTACTTCAAACCTACTATACATAAGACTTCCCAAAACCACCAAATATTAATTTTAAAGATTATTTGTATATTTCATTTAAAGGCTTTTTCTTAAGGCTAGAAATGGTTTTTCATAAGAAAAAAATATTTAAATGCTTTTAAAATATTTGAGAAAATTTAGGGAAACTCAGTGGACACATATTTTCCATATATATGAATTTCAACACAAGGACATGTTCAAATCATGGGCAAAACCCCTCAAAACCCTTTTTGTTCAAACCAAACTTTTGAAAAAAATCATTAAGAAATATTCTCAATAAATTCCAGGAAACTTCCAGCAAGTCAACACTATCATAAGTGATGATCTTGCAAAGTTTCATCTCAATCCAAGTTGATTTGATTCATCAAACCATCCCAAAACCCTCTCTGTCCAGATTCAAATTTGAGCAACTTTACATTATGAAGTTTCTCCCTTCGACCCCAAACCTTGTGGGCATGCTCTAATAGCCAAATAGTGATGCCACACTAAGTGGTGCATCAAGGGTAAAATCCTAGCGTCACTAGATCTACAGAAACCTGATTCTGTTAGTTTCTAGGGTTTACCAAGTTTCCATTGTCAACTTTTCCCCCTTGAACTCAAACTTGGTGATCCCTCTCATTTTATCTAACATTTGACCCTGGTGAATATCTCAGTAAGTTGGTAGATTCTTCTTGCCCAAAACTCCATCAAACAGCTTCTGGTCCATTCTTAAAACCATCATTTCCACCCCTTCCTCTTTTACCCTTGCCCCCAACTTTTTACCACAACCTCTTGTAGATGTCATGTACCTCCAGTAATTTCCTTAGGGGATCAGCTCAATAATTTGGGGGGGTAAAAACCTTCATTTCTACCCTGTACAGCACCTATTCCTTCCTCTCTCTCCCATTTTCTTCTACCTTAAGGCCCCCCAGATGCCTCCCTAAGTCCCCTAGGCTTTGTTTAACTTCCCTGGATCCCCTGGACACATGTGGCCATGCAGAAAATGCCAAGAGCATGCCTTGGCATGCAAGGTTCGCGCTTTGGAGCGCGCTACAGTGTGCACCCGCACTGTTGTAAAAATGTTTATTACAATGTAAAAATGTTTATTAGTGCCATTTGTAAAAATGTTTGAAAACATTTTATGTACTATTTTAATTTTAAACCCCCTATTTAGCCCTATAAGCTCCTGTTTTAAATAGTTTTAAAAATCTTTTTAAGTTCAAAAACCTAGACAAGTATTTTTAGTATAGCTTGTGGTATTTATCAGAGTAGGGTAGCATTTTTGATAGTAGTTTGTGTTCTCTGTTTTTGTCTGTTGCTTATTTTATCGCTTTTATTCGTGACGATAGATTGTGCAGTTGACGAAGAAGTTTACTTATCCAACCCAATATAACTCCGAAAAACAAGATGGGTTTACTTATCTTATACTTGGCAATATTTCCCTCGAGACTCCTCATAACCAAGAATTTAATAAGACCATCTCAAAAGACAATGGAGAAGGAATTGAACTTGGACTTCCAAGATAAAGAACACTTGAGCACCTCCAACAAGAATCTTGAAGAACACTTGAAAATGACAGAAATCTTGATGAACGACCATGAAGAACCTCCGAAAGAACTCTGAAACAAAAGGATTATAGAAAGAATTGAAGGATGCAAAAGAACAAGATTGAGGCATTCGAATGATTTAGAACAAGCTTCACGAAGAGATACTTGAGAAAACTAGAACTCCGGAAAAGAAAGATATCCAATTGGGATAAGGAATTTGATATCATGAACAACTCTAGAAGAATGATTGGGATCACTTGGATGAAAGGAATAAGAATTATGTTATGCTTATCCTTCATCAAGTTAAATTGATGACAAGCACGGATTTCGCATACCACTTTTTCTTCTTGAAAACAATTGAAGAGAGAGAGAGAGCACAATCTTGAAGAAGTCTTGAACGAGAACACCGGTTAGAATTCAAAACGAAAGAGAATAATGCAAATGGATGACATAACATGAGAATGAAGAGAGCATGATCCACCTAATAGAAAACTTGAACGAAGCACTGGAATAATTGAGATACGAACAAAGGAACAACAATTGAGAAGAATTGAGAACGAAAGCTGAAAGCTGAGACGAAGAAATCTTCTGAAATGATGGCCTTTGGAGGATCATGAACTAACAACAACTATGAAATGCACCGGAGAGATATGGGAGAAATTACTCATGATCAAAAACAATTTGAGATGATAACAATCAGCTGAAACCATGAATCTTCAAGAAAATGAGCAAAGATTTAAGAGAACCACTCCTTCGAACTTCATTGATGAGAATGAAGACGAGAAAACCACCAAGAATTACTGAGACACTTCGGAAGAATGAATACGGAAAGGTTGAGCCAACAATGAAAATGATTTAGAAGTGATCTTGGAAGAGGAATATGACTGATGAAATCATTCTTGCATCATATTGAAAAGAAGTTGAGGACATCTTCGGAAAGATTAGCAGAGCCAGGTAAGATCCCGGGGAAAAATCTGTGGGTTATGGGCCCACTCAAAAGAAACCACCATTGAAACAATTGCTTAAAAGAGAGATTGCACCGGTACAAATTAAGAACTTGATGATATGAGACCCTTGAAATAATTTAAGAGGACAAGAATGAAAATGAATGTCTTCTGAGATGTCTTCAGCACTCCGGATAGAATAGAGAGGGATGAATAAGCAAGAGAGGCTTAGACAAGAATTCCAACATGGAAACCATTGAACGAAAGAGAAGGAATAAGATGAACACCAAGAACTTGAATTGAACCCACCAGAAAAGAAAAGAAAGATGAATATTAATAAATGATAACTCGAGCACTCAGCATCTTCATAAAGAATCACCGAAGAAGAATAACGATGAGAACAAGGAATATGAGGATAGATCTTGAAATGAAACTCTTGAGAATCTCCATAAGAAATCACCGGAAACAAGATAGAAGAGAAGCTAGCGTAAGCATTACATGAATAGAAAGACACTTGGATGAGAATTTAATCACTGAACAAAAAGGGCGGGGGGGGAATAACAAAGAAAACTTGGAACAAATGAGAAGAACTCCGGAAAGAAACATGAGGATTGATCTTGCAATATTGAAGAGGATAGAATTAACTTGAAGAGAAGCACACCGGTAGGAAAAGAATTGATATGATAACTTGATTGGGCAAAGAATTATCATTCCCACAGAAATATGAGAACACTACTTAGCAATATATGAAATGACCACTTGACATCGAAGCAACTCGAATTACCATATTCAAAACAAAACGAAGGATGAGGCTTATTAAACAAGCCAGAACAAGTACATGCCCACTATGCACTTGTCGGAAAGATAATCCTAGGTACCTACTTGAATTCCCACCTAAGAACTTTCAAAAACTTTCTGGTTATGCAATCTGGTGTGGGGGATACAAGGAGGAAATATCTCACACAACTAGCAATCCTACACCCCAACTGTATCCATCCTTCAACACATAACCAGAGGCTTTCGCAAATCCATCTAACTCGAATCCTCGAACTCACAACGATACTAAACCATGGTGGTACCCCGAACGCCTCCCCAGTACTGGGTGACTCCGACCTTATCTCACCACGATAAGTATTGAAGCAATTTCGAACATCCTCTGTCTTGAGATACTAAGAAAACTGAATGATAACGATGTGCCAAGAATCCCTCAGAGCTCAACTCTCCGGAAGAAATCAAGTCACACAGGAGGCACCAAGACAGAACTCCGTCACATCAGCATCATATAGTTTCCAAAATACCCGCGTGATCCTAAAATTTTTTTTGAGCGAGAAGAGGAGTAGAATCAAAATTTCTAAGTCGAATACCTCACTAGAGCATAGAAGAGGAGTAAAAAGAATCCTACTCTCCGATATAACTAGACTCAAAATAGTTTTTCTCTAGACTCGACTCGGCCAAGTTCGATCAATCAAGGGGGCTCCTAGGTCGGTACAGGCTCTGATACCAACTTGTCACGCCCAAGATGCGCACCTATCCATATTAAGGCACGAGGGCCTCGCAAGGGATAGATGCGCATCTCGTCGTGTTGCAAGAATGGATATCATTACAAGTACATGTACTGAAGAGATGAGTATATGGAACTAGCTTACACTCGCCACAAGCTACATCAGAGTCACATCAATACAACAACATACTCGAACATCATACAGAAGAGCAGGGTCCGACTACGGACGAAATCAAACGATAAAATGACATCCACCCTTGCTATCCCAGGCTGCTGCCTGGAACCCATCCAAGATTGATGATGAAGAATAAGAAGAACCCCAAATCAAATCAAGCAATGCGCTCACGTCAAATCATCGCATTACTTGTACCTGCAACTATTGTTGTAGTAATCTGTGAGCCACAGGGACTCGGCAATCTCATTTCCAAGGGTATCAAGACTATTAAAGCTTAATGGGTGAGGTATGGTTAAGTGGTGAGTCTGCAGCAAGAGACTAAGCATTTGTTTGAGTGGCTAACTTACGATTACAGAAAGTAAAGTATGGTGGTCTATGCATAACAGACGTGAACTAGTAATGATCACTAACTGATCTTGAACACCTACTTACGTCAATCATAACCCCACTGTGTTCTCTTCCGGATAAGAACTCACGAGAAGAGACAGTCACGGTTACGCACACAGTTGGTGTATTTTATTAGAGTTTACTTCAAGTTTGCTATGACCGGGTGCTAAACAAAGTATCCAAGTTTGCCACATAACCGCGGGCACGGCTTCTCGAAAAGATTTAACCCTGCAGGGGTGCTCCAACTCATCCGTCACAAATTAACCACACGCAGCGGGAATAACCTCAACCACGGATCTCGTGATCTTCCTAGGAAATTCCAAAGGAAATCTGACACCTCGAGATAGCCCGAAGAAGATCAGAGTTCCTCACTCAAGACGTTCGAGAAAGGTAAAACAAATCCAGCAAGGCCGCCCGACATGCCGACAATCCCGATAGGAGCCGTGTATCTCGTTCTCAGGGCACGGCAGATGAGCGACGCGTACAGTGGCCTGATAGAAATCTGCCAAGTTGCCCTGGGTTGGCCCCGCATAGTGCTCTAGTTTGGACCAACACTCATGAGGAGCACTGGCCCGAGTTGTTGATTAATTATCCACGGGGTCCGGAAAGCCCCTATGCAAGTTCATTAGTTATTAGGCAAATGTAGTACCAATGTTGGGCCTTGCCAGACAAGCTTTATTCGAACCCAAAAATAAAGGGGGTCCCCATAACAACCCCGAGCATGTTAGGAGCGCTCAATTATGGAACATAACATCGATTCACAAGTAACTAGAGCGGCAAGAGCGGAACAAAACACCGAGCAAAGGCCAAGCCTTCCACCCTTTACCAAGTATATATGTGCATTAATTAAATAGCAGCAATAATGTGATATAACAAAATAATGTCCATGTTGACACATGGAAGCAATTGCACCTGCAGCTAGAAACGCTATAAGAAGGGCTGAGCAAACGGTAACATAGCCAAACAAAGGTTTGCTGGGATGTGGAGGGGTTAGAGGATTTTCATGGCATTGTTGGGAGGCTTGACAAACAAGTGGTAGGTAGTGTGACATAACGATAAAAAGACGAGACAACTAGCATGGCAATAATAGTAATGGTATCCAGGGAAATGTGTCATCTTGCCTGAGATCCCGCTCGGAAGAAGATCGAGCCCATGAAGAAGATGAGCCAACGTAGTCGAACGAATCCTCACACTCCAAACGCTTTCGGAACTCTATCGGGAAGAAGCAATTCGAAACAAACAATCAACACAAGATACACCACAACAAATGCATGACATGATGTGCAAACAAATATGATGCATGTCCGGTTTAATTATGCAAGGCATGACAATTCACATCAAGCAACTACTACACATTAATGTGAAGCTCAATATGCAACGAGTTGCATATTGACGAAACTCCATGTTCGGATTGTTTAGTTCACTCCCGTTAGGTACACGACAATATTAAATGTTGTTAAACATGGCAAGAGGTGAAGCATAAGTAAACTACCTATCTAGGCATCTTAAATGAGGACGGAAATAACTTATAGCATTTCCAAAATTACCTCATATGTTAATTTCGAAATTGGTCCAGATCTGAACTAATCATGTTTTATATTTTTTAAACAACAGAATAAAGCACACTACGCAATTCTACACGTTATTCTAGTCAATTCAGACAGAGCTACGGTCTAAAAGATATGAGCAACACAAGATGCACATGTCATGAATGCAAATGCATGGGAAATACAATCACAAACATTTCAAATTATGAATGCAACAAGTTATTATGAAACTACATGAGATTCTAAGCAAGTCTCATATGCAACACGTTCAAAACGGAGCTACGATTCACCAACAACCAACACAAGATTTAGTTGAAATCTGCCCAAAACAGCAACTTAGCATTTTGCACACATGAAAACAACAAGCTACAAGATCCTAAAATGCACAAACTAAGCATGGGGCAGTATTATATAACACATACTTCATTTCATCTTCATATATCATATTCAAAACATGCATGGATCACATGGTAGGAAGCTCACAAGGTGGCTACTTGAAAACAGTTTCAAACTTAATGAAAATAGCAGTTTTTGATAGTGCAGTTTTTATCACGAAGGCATATTGACAGCAGTAAACCTATATGCTACATGTCACATATGGCATGAAACTTAACAGCACACTAAAGGACATTATCAACTACAAATAACTCCATTACACCTACCACAAAAGGGTTCTAGATCACTAGCAAAACACATGGCAAGACAACAACAAAATATTACAGATTCCAGACTCAGAAATATTTTGGACCCTCAAAACAGCAGTATTTTTTTAGCAAGTTGTCAACAAGAAAATAACACCTATACATGCATTTATATGACAAGAAAATGTCCAGGGGCTAGGACACATATCAAAGGGCACATCTCATGTTCAAAATTATTTCAAATCATGCATGTATTAAATCTCACGGAAATAACAAAAGGGCATCACAGAAAAAATGACATGCACCAAAATGCTCAAATGACTAAACTAAATGCACAGGTAAATTACATGGATTATTCTACCCCGAAAACATATATAATATGCATATGTTCATGAGGGAAAATAAGTCACAATTAATTATGCAAGTTTATGGCATAATTTATTAGCAAGGTTATTTATGCAAAATAAATGCAAACACCATGCCATCATTTTTATCGTGCATGAAAATGCGATTCTATCAATATGCACATATTACATAAAGAGTTTGAATATCCGGGGTGCATGATTAAATATATGTATGCGCAAAACTAAATATGACATATATGCAAGATGCAAACAACAAGTTTAAATATCCTTATCGTGGATGAAAATGACATATGGCTAATCTACGCTTTTTTTTCTAAACAGTTTTCGTATATAGAATATTTTTATACGACGTACAGTTGATTATATATTAGCAATTTTAAATTATGCAATTATCTGTAATTTAGAGAAAATGCAATGGCCTAAAGGAAAAAACGCGCAGGAGGGGCTGGCTGGGCTCACCATGGGCCTTGGCCCATGTCGGCAGGCAGGGGAGGTAGCTGGGCCGGCTGGGGCGAGCTGGGCCTTGGCCCACCCGCGAGTCAACGCGAGTGGGAGCTCTCCCCGACCCCATGCTCGCTCCCGAGCGGGGCAGAGTGCCGGTGGCGGCAGCTGCGCACGGCGACGGGGCTGACGCGGGCGGATCCGGCGCGGAACCTCCCGGATCCGGCAGCGGAGGAGGTCGACGGCAAAGCTCCGGGCGGCGGCGAGGCCAGGCGGCCGGCGGCGCGGACCTGCAGGGAAGGAAAAGGGGCGAGGGTGAGAGAGAGGAAGAGGAAGGAAGGAGAAGAGGAAAGGGAGGAGAGAGAGGAGCGGCGGCAGGGTTCGGCGACGACTCCGGCGAGGCTGGCGGCGGCCTCGGGGCTCCGGCGACCCTCCGGTGGCCGGGCAGCGTGGGGCCACGAGGAGCTGTGGGAGGCTCGGCCACGGGCTCCATGGGAGCTCAGGAGCTTTGCGACGGTGGCTGGTTCGGGCCCAGGCGGGCCTGGATCTGGGCCTGGGCGGGCCTGGCGGCTGGAGGGAGAGAGGAGTTGCGGCTGGGAGGTTTGGCACGGGATTCAAGGGGAATTAGGGTTAGCTGCCAAATTAGGTAGGGGAGGGGGTCTATTTATAGCTTAGGGGCTAGGGATGACGGTCTCTGTCCGTTTTCAGACCGTACGATCTCGATCGGACGGTCCGAAAGCGGAGGGGGGCTACGGTGGTTGTGTAGAGGAGCTAGGTGGGGAAGAGAGGGAAGTGCGGCCCGTGACAAGAAGGATTTAAAACACCGACAACGTCCGATGAAAAACCGATGACCGCACTGCTATGGCTGATCGACGGGGTATCAAACGAACTCAGAACGCAATGAAATTCGGCAGGCGGCCTACCTACAATATAACAAGACCGCACGCCGAGTTTCGACCCAATCCAAGAATATTTTTAGCATGCCTTTTAAAACATTTTTAAAATGATGCCGCGGGCGCGTGCGTGTGTGGTTGGTCTCAAAATGGTCAGCGACGAGAACGGAGAGAACCGGCAACTTACGAACGGATGCAAGTTTTGAAAACGAGAGACGATGCTATGCAGATGATGCGAATGATGCGATGATGAATGCAACAACCAGACAAACACAGACGAGAATGGAAATAAAAGGGGAATCTTCTAGAATCTTCTAGAGCGCTGGTCCCGGGCTGTTATAGTGGGTTACTTCTGAAACTTTTACCATTGACACTTGCCTCGTGCATGATCCTACCACCTTATGAGGGTTATGTGGGTGGGTGTAGATAGGATTCTAGTAGATGCTACGCAAGTGGGATGGGATTTATGCATAGTGATGGAAGGGAAGTGATTCTTTCAAAAGACTTTTCAAAAAACCCATCGGGTGCCACTAATGCCTGAGGGAGATGATGATGAGTTGGGTAACCACTTGAGAAAGAAGTGGTGTGCCGGAACAAGTTGAGGATGTATTTTCAAAAACGGAGGGTTTAAGATTTGTCGATCGTCCCAACCTTACATGCACAACCACGATACCCCTTATGGGACGGGGCTTTGTTGATTACCTTGGTGAGTACTGGCAAGGAGCCCGCCTTACTAGTGGCGGGAGTGGCATGGCCACTCTCGATATGGGGTTCTAACGGTATGTACGATCATGCATTGTCTTCACAGGCACCAGGCACACCGTTGGTCCCCTCATGGATGGTATGATTAGAGCGAGGCTCATGTGATGTACATCGTGAGGGCTGGGTACCAATCGAGTGGACTCTTTGTCTAGTATCGCTAGGGGAAAGGCATTGTTCGGGTGCTTACCTCGGGTATGTTATATACCACGAGTCATGGATGACACAGAAGTTCCCCGAGTCTTGTGGGCAAAGTGTGCAACCTCCGCAGAGTGTAAAACTATTCGAATAGCCGTATCCACGGTCAAGGACAGATGGGTGGTGCTGCTTATGCCACGTCTGGTTGTTTTCGTGAAACTTGGTGTGAGTATGGATGTGATGGTGGCAAAGAGGTCACACGAGCTAAGTCTGATGACTTAGCATGGGAATTGAACTAAGTCTGATGACTTAGCATGAGGAATGAACATGAGGTGTTCAAACCCCCCTACTTATGATGATATTTGTAACGTGTTCATATGGGTATCTGCCTATTGTTAATGCATGCTTACTAGTTACTTGATCATGTCATTGCATTTAAAACTAGCTTTCCGCAAATTACCTACTTAGTGCTATATCATGCATCATTATTGCCTTGTTCCACAACTTGGGTTGCTTGCGAGTACATTCAAAGTACTCATTGGCTTGCCACTGGTTATTTAATTGGCCAGGCATGGAAGAACAGGAGTATGTTGAAGAGTTCGTTGGTGACAGACATGCGAACTAGGACGCTTCCCAGTCAGAATGCGTGTAGGTTAAGGCGGATGGCATGGGTTCACGTTTCGACCAAGATTTCCGCTGCTTGTTCTATTTAAGTGTTTGGCCCTTGTGTCCCTATCTATGTAAGACTAGACCTTCATGGTCTTTATTTGTGTAAGACGCTATTGTGGATGTAAGACTCTTGTTATTCAGCTTCTATGTGTTCAGTGAGCGTTGATCTCTGGGATCACTATACACGTGCATTCGATGATCACGACTTACAAGTCGGGGTCCCCACAGTATGATCTGGAGTGAGGCTCATATGATGTACATCATGAGGGCTGGGTACCAATCGAGTGGACTCTTTGTTTAGTATCGTCAGGGGAAAGGCATTATTTGGGTGCTTACCTCGGGTATGTTATATACCGCGAGTCGTGTATGACACGGAAGTTCCCCGAGTCTTGTGGGTAAAGTGTGCAACCTCTATAGAGTGTAAAACTATTCGAATAGCCGTGTTCACAGTCAAGGACAGTTGGGTGGTGCTGCTTAAACTATGTCATGTGTTTTCATAAACTTGGTGTGTGTGTGGATAACAAAGATGGTATACTTGAGATAAGTCAGATGACTTGGCGTGATGACCAAACATGAGATGTTCAACCCCCTGTTTATGGTGCTGTTTGTAACTTGTTCATATGGATATCTGCCAACTGTTGATGCATGCTTACATAGTTACTTGATCATGTCATTGCATTCAAAATTAGCTCTTTGCAAAATACCTACTTAGTGTTATACCATGCATTGTTGTTGCCTTGTTCCAAACATGGGTTGCTTGCGAGTACATTCAAAATTTTCATTGGCTTGCCACTGGTTATTTTATTGGTCGGGCATGAAAGATCAGGTTATGATGAAGATTACCTTGGTGACAGACATGCGAGTTAGGACGCTTCCCAGTCAGAATGCTTGTAGGGTTAAGGCAGATGGCATGGGTTCATGCTATCGTTGAAGATTTCCGCTGCAATCATATGAATACTTGGCCATAAAGGCCATATTTGAATAATCTGATACGTAATGGATGTAAGACTCTTGTTATTCAGTTATGTGTGTTCAGTGAGAATTGATCTCTAGGATCACTGTGCACGTACAATCGATGATTACGACTTATGAGTCGGGGTCCCCACAGAGCTGGTATCAGAGCCATGCTGACTGTAGGAAGCCCTTAGTTAGCATGGACGTTAGTTAGGACAACACCATATTTTCAGACCCTTCAAAATCACCTGCAATGCCTCTATATTTCTCGCCTCTCCTAAAATTCCAAGGGAAGCAAAGGTTTTTGCCTTAGCACTTCCACCACTTTTCTCTTAGCTCTCCTCATCTGCTTTTCAAAAACTTTGCAAATGGTCGCTACTATCCTTGTACCCCTAACCACGGGATTCCTTGTAATCCTCATGGGTAACCTGGAAGGAAGCCACCTTGCCAGACGATTGCCGACATATCTTGGACCCAAGTTGGCGACACTAGACAAGGAGCTACCAACAGAAGATACCTTCTCGAAAGATGAGGATGTCAAGACTTAGATGATAGTGACACCCTTAACATAGCCCCATGATGATGCCACCCTAGCCTTCGATGACCAGGGTACAAGACATGCAATGTCATGATATGCTTCGCTGATAGAGCAACCCTGTCCTTTTCGTTGTTATATCGGTAACCACTGGTGGATGAGAACCTCACCATTTGGTCCGCCTCACTATAGTGAGCAGGAAAACGCTTCTCATCATCCCCCGCTCTTGGTGCCGATGATATCGTCAACGTGACCGGCAGGATACAACTCTACCATGCCTTGCTAATGACATTGCATAAAAGGATTGACCACTTGGAACTCTCGACGCCTTGAAGGACAAGAAAGCATTGGCACGATTACGAAGACAATAGAAGACCCGTCAACAACAGTCATGAGGAACCACCTTCGTCATCAACTCACCAGACGTGAATTTTTCAAGGACACTTCAAGCACAACCCGGATCATTTCAACAACCAACAACAAGAAGCTTAGCAACACCGGAAGAAGACCTAGAAGACCGAGCGGACTCCTCTTGAAGACACGAAGCAAGCACGACTAATGAGTCTGAGAACCCCTAGGGTACGATGAGTCGTGTGTCCCCCATGAGAAGTCGACTCCATATGATGGTTTTGATAGAACCATGATTGTGTGTTGCTTGTTTTTGCTTGTTTGTGCTTTGGTGTAAGTCGCACTTTTGCCCCAGGCAACAAGTACGCGACTAAGCACCCACCTTATCTTAATAAGTGTGCTTTTGCCTTTTCGGCACTTGTTTGATTGCACTTGCACTATACCACCCCCTTAGGCATGCTCCTCTATGCTACTTTTCCTCTTTCCCCTCTCGTCAACTGAAGACCGGCAAGACAAGATGCACCAAGGATCCACCTCGGCAAACAACTAACATTGAAGACTTCAACTACAACGTACCCAACCAGACACAACCCCATAGAGTTATGCTTTTCCCTCAAGATTGGAAACCCCTCCCTCGCCCAACCTAGACCTCACAAGCTTCCCTAGCACAAGCCTCTAATCACATGTTTAATACACGGATTTGCGAGAGCACTTATTGAGCTTCAATAACCCTTGCTTTCCACTAGGTTCATTATGGAGCTAGTGATCATAGTGAACAAACATCCTTCATTCCTACGCTAGCACTAGAACCTTGATGCTATAGGAAGGATCATTCTGAGGATATACTATTCTTGGACAATGATTTGATTTAGCCATAATAGATGTCTTGAGGAAATAGTTGAGACCCTTTGGTGGATTACGAGGCTTAATGTTGGTAGACGAACTTGGTGGATCAAGATTGATAGAGTAGCATAACTTACTTGTCCCGTGAGCAAATTAGATTAGTAGGACAATTATGACCACAAGCCTGAATTTTTGGTGGATTAATGACTTAACTTTGGCAAGTAATGTTGACAGTGGATTGATGGTGATATGATAGTGACTGGAATAACTAGTAGGGAATTCTTACTAGATGAAAACCCTAGATTTAAATAGGTGATTATAATAGGTTCTCGAGATCAATTAAACCACATGGTTCGGAGTAAATTGGATTTAGACCAATGATCTTGATCATGATACCATGTTTCTCGGTGGATGATAGTAGAAGGAATCGGATGATGTTAGGGATAATTTAGGGATCTATATAAGCTCGACCTTGGAGTTTAGTTGTTCATGAGATTGGAAGTTCGTGGCTATACTGTGATGAGATAGTTCTTCCTGGAATTTGGGGATTTAGGAAATATGGAGATATATGGGACAACCCCGGTATTGGATTTGTAGCAATGATAGGTCATGTAATAGTGGATGGTATTTGTGGATCAATTAATTGGATTCGTATGAAGGAAACATGATCTTGGAGTGGTTTATTACGTGTTTCCTTAGCATAGTAATGCAATACCTTAGACCTTGGATAGGCTAGTAGGACACTTGGATTAGTAGTGTCATGATCAAGCTTAGCGGCTTGTAAATTATCCCGAGGATTTTTTATATAGGGATATATGTGAGTTAGCTATAGTATACATATGAGATTTTGGTTTAGTCCTTCTCTCGAACTTTGGAGTTGAATAGCATGAGTGATGTTGGAGTTGACTTATATGAGATGATACCTTCAATGAGATAGGGTGATTTTGTTTGGAGTAATAGGCTGTACTATTGACATCTAAGAATGGTGCTCAAGGATAATATGTTAGACATTCACTCACATCCTAAGCTCCTTGAAACCTCTAAGCTTTACCGAGCCACAATGTGGTCAGGTTATGACCATAGGTCTTGGCTCTACGTCATTTGACTATGGCCAATACTCCACCCTGACCTCCACCAGACATGTTCATATGGAAGGTAACCACAAGGACCTGTATTAGGTTGGACCACAAACCCATGGACAAGTGACCACCCGGAACAAACGACCGCCTCTCTCACACATCCCATGAGCAATGTGTTTATGTGGTATTGGAGGAATATGATATTATCCTCACTAATGACATACTTATTTACCCAATGAGAGGAAGGAACACCTTAGTCATGTTTGGACCAGCCCCAGGAACACCAATTACCATGCCTCTCGAGTATAAGGTCTCACCTTGAAGGAGTTGGACTCTACGAAGCACCCTCCCTACAGAAGAAGACTTTCTTGCCCAAGCAAGAGGAAGAACCATTGCGATTACGAAGCCATGACAACAACGAAGAAGAAGCAAAAATAAGTCAACCGCCACTTCTCTGCCGGCTACATCAACTGGACTATATCCCGAAGCACCGACGTTCAAGCCCGATGAAGCCCTTGGACATCAAGAGGATTAAAGATTCCCTTGCTTTAAGTAGTCACCTATCAGTTCCTGACTAGGATGGAACTGAGAAGTTGATGACACCCTCACTTCGCCACCTTGACGGTATACGTTGAGCATGACGTCCCTGCTCCCTTCAGATGTCTGGAACGGAGTGGAACGACTGTCATGTCATCATTGCTAGTCCCTTTTTGGTTCAATCAAGGACACGAGCCTAACTCGATCATAGTAAACCACCTGTGAAAGGTAATTCACCCCACTTGCCAAGCGTTGGACCTTGGGGATTAGATGGCCGATTTATACTCTGAATAGTCAGCTTATTTAGAACCCCTCAGAAACCTTTCCAGATGGTAGGCCCCGTTTTGAAGCCAAGTCTCTAAGCTCAGTCTTAGGGACGAGACTCAATGCAGACCTTGCCACGGAGAGACGAGTACCAAAGACCCTCTAGAAAAGTGCATCCATGATGATGAAGACAAACTACCAAAGAAGAATGAAGAATCTACCTGGGCAACCTACTCAAGCAGAAGGTCTCGATAAGAAGCCCACAATGACGCGCCTCAACACTCTCAAGGATGAAGACCACCTGCGACTGAAGATCTCTTGCCTTGAGGAAGATAGGAACTTCCCTGTCAACGAGAAGCTACACCAAGGCTCGACCCTTCTATTCTAACGTGAGACATCTTGATGCCACTACCCAACATGAGCAACCTCAGGACCAGCACACACACACACACACACACACACTACTTGGCCACATATTCCGACTTTGGAATACACACGCAAGCCAGGCCCTCGCCAAAACCCCATTCATCCTTAGACGAAGTCAACAATGCACTTGAATACATATCTTCAGGCACTTCAAGATCCAGAAGGACAACCCCGCCGGAGCAGAAGCAACATAGAATGTGGAGACCACATCACCCATGGATTTCCGCATCTCTTCTACGCCTAGCCTAGGAATCTCGGGGACGTGATTTTTGTAAGGGGGTAGGTCTGTCACACCCTGTGTTTTGCCTCATGACTAAGTTAACATGACTCAAAATTAGGGCCAATTAAAACTTTTTGTGTGCATTTGAATGCTTGACTTGTGTGTTATTTGCTTGCTTGTCTCATTGCTTGCTAGTGCTCTATAATTCATAAAACATCCTCCTACCCTCAAGAACTCTTTTCCTTGATCCCCACTCTTGTCCAATGATCATGCCATGTGAATAGGACTTAAATATATTTTTATAAATTATTATTTCGGCCAAAAAGCATTTATTCAAATTAGGTTTTCAAAACCCCTTGATTTGAGATTTGCATTGCAAGTCCCCAAATTGGGTGGATCCTTTTTCCCCAAATGCTCTATTTGAAACCCACTATGTATAAGACTTCCCAAAACCACCACATATTAATTTTAAAGATTATTTTACTATTTTATTTAGAGGCTTTTTCTTAAGGCCATAAATGGTATTTTATAGGGAAAAATATATTTAAATGCTTCAAAAATATTTGAGAAAATTTAGGAAAACTAAGTGGACATATATTGTCCATATATAAGAGTTTCAACACATGGTCATGTTCAACATATTGGACAAAACCATTCAAAACCATTTCTACCTATCTCAAGGATTTGAAATATTTCTATAAGAAATTTTATCAATAAATTCCAGGAGAATTCCAGCAAGTCCCAAATACCATATTTGATGATCTTAAAAAGTTTCAACCAAATCCCAATTGATTTCATTCACCAAAATATTCCAAAAGCATTCCTGTCCACAATCAAATTTGAGCAACTTTACATTGTGAAGTATCTCCTATTTATCCCAAACTTTGTGAGCATGTTTTATTACCCTAATGATGATGCTACACTAACTGGTGCATCAAGAGAATATTTTTGCAGACCTAGATCTACAGAAACCTGATTCTGTTGATTTCTAGGGATTACAAAGTTTACATTATCAACTTTCTTCAAATCATCTCAAATCTTGTGATCAGGACCAAATGGACTTACCATTTACCTCTGGTAAATATCAGGGCCATTGGATACCCCTAATGCCCTAGGACAACAGCAAACACCTTCAGCCATGAGCTTGTGGACAAGCAAAGTGGGCCCAAAAAGATTCTCCCTGTCTCTAAATTTTTACCACATCATGGGCTAGCCCCCCTTCTACCCCCAGTAACCTTTCCATGGCCTCTGCCAAATATTGGGGGGGGGGTAACTCCCTTATTCTTCCCCTCTTTTTACCAGAACAACACCTCTCTCTCCTCCCTCCCACTATTTTGTTCAAGAAATTCTCCCCAAACTTTTCTACAACCTCATTTGCATACTAATGCACCTTGGCACGCCCAAATATGGCATGCTCATGTGGAAAATATGAGCAAACCATCTGAACTTAGTTTAGGACAGTAATTGTAGCCTTGAACTACAAGTACCCTGCAAACTTGTCTACCTGAGCTAAGAATTGGTGGTCATGTAGTATCTCCATCCCCATGAACATTAGACAAGGTCTTTTCCCTAATGCTCTCCATTAGAATCCCCTGATATAACTCCCAAGTTTGTTGCTGCAAACTTACCTATAGTAGAAACCAGCCTTACCCAACTCCTTTTACAATGAAACTTCACCAGTGCTCTCCTGCATGCATGCCTCGAACGCCAGACATGTTTGGACGAACAAAAGCATTCTCGGGACAAGAGATGGCGTGGTGAGCAAGCTATTGGCATATAGAAATGGCGCTCTGCAGTCAAACATTGTCCTGTAGCCCGTGTCTGGCCTTAACAATGTGTCCCCGTGCACTGTGCATATTCCCTCGGCCTCCCCATGCCCCTCCCTGACACTGGGATGGCTCCAAGCCACTCTGGCACGCATGCTCTCCACGCCCGAAGCTCACCCGACGGCCACCCAAGTCCCCCTCTGTCACCCTCCTATATCCTCCTTCCCAAGAGCTCCCTGAAGGTCCTAGCGCACTTATCCCCCTCCTAGACACCCTCCGGGCACGCCCACGAACCTCTAGCGCCCTCTCCCTTCCCCCACGACCAGATATGCTCGCTTCGGCCTCCGGCTAAATTGGCGAAGCCCGGCCACCCTCCTCTCCTCCGAGACTCGTCAGGACTCCCCTCTACCTCCACGCTTCTCCCCGCGACCCCCCTCCTCCGTCCTCATGGCTATGTCATTGTGTCCGTCGTCACCATTGGCCTTCTCCACGGGGGCGATGCAGTGCTCGGGCTCGGTCTCCCACGGGGCATGAAGACCACCCAAACGGGTGCGGCAGGTCTCCCCAAGCCCACCGGTGGCCGGAGCGCCGCCGGAGGTGGCCGGGGCCACCGGGGCAGCCACTGGCGCATGCTCGGTCGGGCTCCTCTGCCCCTCCCCTGTGCTGACGGGAGGTGGAGGGAGACGCTGCCAGCGGGGCCCGCTGGTCAGCAGCTAAGGCCCGGGCCCCCGATTTAAGTGGCCGCGCCTTCTCCATGTATGCGTTTCCTCACGGAGAAAATGACTTTCGGGCTATGCGCCTTCGGCGTGGCCGTTGTGCGGGCGCGGCGGTGCTACTGGGTCGTCCCGTTCGCTACCTGACGCCCATGCGCAATATAGCCCCTTTTCGGTATGACCCTTTGTTTTTACTTCTGCAGAACTAATCAATTCATAGAAAATTCATATGACCTCCAATTTATTCGATTCATATTCCTACAAATTCATAAAATCATTTCATATCCAAATTAATGCATTGCACATTTTTTCAGAAGAGTTTCCTATTAAGTTCATATTCAAATTTGAATTTGAACCATGTAGAGCCCCACCTTGCCTATTCCTATGGAATTATTATGAACTCCAAATGGAGTGATTCAAGTTCCTAGGTGTACCAAATTCATTCAATGAGTTGTGAACATTTTTCCTTACACTTATTCTGCTATACAAATATTGGACCATTTCTTCATGTATGATCCACTTTGAAAAACCATGCCAACTCCAAATCTAGTTAAACCACTTCCCTAATGTTTCTAAAGTCATGCCCTAGTTGTTGGGTGCATCCAACCATTTTTATAAAAAGATTTTTTGTAGGCTTCTTGTAGGACCACCAATTTCCATATTTCCACCATTCAAAACTCCCCCTTGACCCACCTCCAACAAAACCTCCTTGGTTATTTTTCTCATGACCAGAGATGTCCAAGAAAAATAAACTCCTACTTATAGCGAACTTTTATTTTTTGCTTGTTGTGTTGCTTATTGCGGTTGTTTCCGGTGATAGTTGACGAAGTAGACGAAGTTCTCGGAGTGGACGAGAAGCGTGTGAAGACCTCGAAGACGTTGCTAAGCGAGGTAACCAGCCCTTTGACCATGACTATGAACCCTTTTATTGCATGTCATATAGCACTTGTTGTTCCGATGAATTAATCATGATGATGAGGTGCCCCCCATCGATGGGATGCTTCTGATACTTTACCAATGATACTTGCATCGTGCATGACCCTAACATTCTTATCAGGGTTGTGTGGGTGGGAGTAGTTAGGTTGCTAGTAGTGCTACGCAAGAGGGATCGGGAATATGCATGGTGATGGAAACAAAATGATTTCAAAGATTTTTAGAAAACCTCGTTGGGTGCCACTAATGCCCGAGGGAGATGATGTTGAGTTAGGTAACCACTTGAGAAATAAGTGGTGTACCGGAGCAAGTGAGTGTGTGTGTTTTCGAAAACGGATTAGATTTAAGATTTGTCGACCGTCCCAACCTTACATGTACAACCATGATACCCCTTATGGGACGGGGCTTTGTTAATTACCTTGATGGGTACTAGCATAGAGCCCGCATTACTAGTGGCGGGAGTGGCGTGGTCACTCTCGATACGGGGTTGTGCCGGTATGGACGATCATGCTTTGTCTTCACAGGCACCGGGCACACCGTTGGTCCCTTCATGGATGGTACGATCTGGAGCGAGGCTCGTATGATGTACATCATGAGGGTTGGGTACCAATCAAGTGGACTCTTTGTTTAGTATGATCAGGGGAAAGGCATTGTTCGTGTGCTTACCTCGGGTATGTTATATACCACGAGTCGTGGATGACACGGAAGTTCCCCGAGTCTTGTGGGTAAAGTGTGCAACCTCTGCAGAGTGTAAAACTATTCGAATAGCCGTGTCCACGGTCAAGGACACTTGGGTGGTGCTACTTAAACTATACCCTGTGTTTCCATAAACTTGGTGTGTGTGTGTGGATAACAAAGATGGTATACTTGAGATAAGTCAGATGACTTGGCGTGATGACTGAACATGAGATGTTCAACCCCCTGTTTATGGTGATCTCTGTAACTTGTTCATATGGATATCTGCCAACTATTGATGCATGCTTACATAGTTACTTGATCATGTCATTGCATTGAAAATTAGCTCCCTGCAAAATACCCACTTAGTGCTATATCATGCATTGTTGTTGCCTTGTTCCAAACATGGGTTGCTTGCGAGTATATTCAAAGTACTCATTGGCTTGCCACTGGTTATTTTATTGGCTAGACATGAAAGATCAAGTTATGATGAAGATTACCTTGGTGACGGACATGCGAGCTAGGATGCTTCCCAGTCAGAATGCCTATAGGGTTAAGGCAGATGGCATGGGTTCACGCTATCATTGAAGATTTCCACTGCAATCATATGAAGACTTGGCCATAAAGGCCCTATTGAATTATCCGGTACGTAATGGATGCAAGACTCTAGTTATTCAGTTCTGTGTGTTCAGTGAGCATTGACCTCTGGGATCACTGTGCACATACATTCGGTGATCACGACTTATGAGTCGGGGTCCCCACAGGCACCGACCGCGTTACTCAGAGTCACCGCCCTCGAGCTTGACGCCGAAGACATTGTTATCGTTGTCGCTGCCGCTCAAGGAGTTGAAGTCGCTGTCGCTCGAGCTTTCGGCGCAACACTCCAAGTGGACGCCAGTCGCCCTGAAGAACTTCACGGAGAGAGTGGAGGAGTCGTCGAACCTGAAGTGAAGGAGATGCCTGGGGGGCTAGTCCCCAGAAGCGATTGAACGACTTCCACCCTCGCGTCAGAAACATGGCGCTTCTAAGGGAGAGGTCGACCGCCGCCCACATGGGCCCATTGCAGCAGCCATCCGTCCAAAGCCACAAGTCGCGGGGTCGGCTGCCTTCCATGCCCCTCGCGAAAGGGTCAGGAAGTCGCAGCCAACTCTGAGGCCACCGGGGGACCACCACGATGAACTCCTACACCTCTTCCCCCGTGTGGATTCCCACATGGGGCTGTGGGAGAGGAGTGCTGCCACGACCGCTGCGAGTCAATCGGGCCACCTCTGCACAACCTCTAGACGTCGTCCTTCCACGAGAGCTGGGACCGGCACACGCCGCCGTCACCACAATGCGCATCGAGCTCCGGGGGCTTTCGCTCCTAGCGCCCTCGGAACCTCGAGTGCGCCCACGTCTCCTCGCCATCATGGGGGAGGCACGCTGGAAAAAGAAGTGGGGGAAGGAGAATGGAGGCGCCGAGCAGTAAAGGTAGCGAGCGACCACAGATGAGCTATGCCCCCTTTCGCCCTTTCCCTGTTTATAGGCCCTGAGCACAAGGGTAAGAAGAAGGGGTTGGCTCCTCGTGACCGATGGCAAGCGCGCATAGGCACACGCGCGGCCCCCAGCAACCTCCTTTTTCGGCCAATGATGAGCCTCACGCGTGACACACGTCACCCAAGGCGCAGTCAAGACAGAAGTGGGAACGACGCCGCTTAATGGCGAAAGGCGGACGGGCTCCACATCATTTCCCAGCTACATACCCGACCCTCAAGAATCATGGTACATCAAGCTACCTATATCCACAAAATATTGAAGAAATTTAATATGGACAAATTCTACCCATCTAAAACTTTCATGGTGGCTCGATCTCTAGACGTAGAGAAAGATCCATTCAGGGCAAGTGTAACGACCCGACCTAAAAGGTCAAGTCTCTGGTGTTTCCGTACCATCCCAAGATCATGCTGGTACACACACGGTACATCAATGTATATATCAAAGGGAAATCACACAGCATTGTATTAATCAAAATCTCATATCGAGTCCTTTATTACAATAAAGTGGCCGAAGGCCAACTCATGAGAATAACTAAGTCTTGCAGAAGCGTCGAAGGTAGGTGAGTCCATCTGACTCCAAGGGCATCTCACTGAGCATAGAACGTGTCCTCACTCCTGGTCAGAAAAGTACACTGCAACATGATACGTTGCAGCCGTGTAGGTCAACATATGGAATATGCCGGCAAAGTCACAAGAGAAGGGTGAAAAGATAATCATCTAGTCTATATGCATATATGGCAGGTGGGGTGGTAAGTTTTTGCGTAAAGCCAAGTTTTTCCTACATCAAGGGAGGGGCTAAGCAAAATATTACTAAGTTGGTTGATTAATGAGATGGTTCCACCAACCATTTCTCATACCCAAAATTATTAAATACCCACATCATCATATTAATTGTGTTGAGAGTTCCGGAAGTTTCAATTCCTTTGTCTCAAGTCGTCCATGACCGTGGACACGGCTAATCGATTAGGTTTTGAATACTCTGCAGAGTTTTGCACACGTTCCCCACAAGATTTGGTCGCCTCCGTTTGATTTCTCGCACTTCAGGGTGTTTGAGAAACGGATGACCAAAACATGGTCTTCCAAAGGGTTTCCCTGCGACTCTGTCGGTGCCCATCCTTTCCTACCGTTCTTCTACCTCTCGTAGCACCGCCTGTCCAGGGTCACCACGATATCCAACCAAGCCAGAGCCCATAATGACTTGTGGCTGTGCAGGTAAGCCTTGGGTTTTAAAGCATCCATCCATCTCTTTGTGCCTGGGTGGACCTTTCCGCGTGAATACTGGCCATCTCCAGCATCACCTAGGCAAGTCCACTGGTTTCTCCAGGGTGCCGTTCAACCATCATCCACCCAGAGGTATGTTGAAAACTCGGAGTCTTAAATCTTGATCATTATGTAGGTCTTGAAATTATTAACTCTCTCAACTCTCATGAATCACACAACCAACCCCGTCTACTAATAGCATAGCAAAAAGTAAAACAACGTTTCCCGAGGCCAATGTGTCAAAGAGTTTGAGGGGGGTACCTACCACATGATACTACTATAATGTAACCAAGTTTCCAACTAACCTATCTTGCATGCAATTTGGGGAGATGGTAGAACTAATGCATATAAAACATGGGTAAACATGATCAAAGTGACTTGCCTGATTGATGATCTTCGTACGTGAGTGACTCTAAGTAACAAGCTTCGCACTCCGGATAATCTAACGAAGCAAACAAGCACTCAATAAGCATACAACAAAATATTGTAACTCACAAACATCAACCAAGAACTAGTAAACAATCAAGACAAAACTATGCACAAATCTCAAGTAAGAGAACACACAAAGTTTTGTTTACTAGGAGGTGATTGATAAAACACTACTATCATAATAAAACTATTTTGTAATAACAAAACAATTGTTGTCAGCAAGGAAACAATAGAATATTTTATTAATAAACAGAATAAAATCAATTTAAGTTTGTTGGGAAAAGTTTAGTAAAGTTTATACAAGTTTGTGATAAACACTATATGAATCAACTATAGTTATATTAACAAAAGAATGAAAAACTAAACTTATTATTTATTTGTAAAACATGTTCTTAACAGAAAATAATTTACAATTAAATCTGTCTTAGAAAACAGAATTAAAATATACAAAACTTTGTTTGAAAACAAAACTATTACTAGTTAGTTGTTTTAATCAAATTATGCCTATTTGAAAAGAAGTTGTGATTCCTATGTTAAATAAAATTAAACTAAGCAAATTTATATTTTTATAATCAGTGAGTGAAAACACTAAATGTTTACTAACAGAACCTAATAAACAAATAAAACCAATTCTAAATCAAACTAATTAAAATTGAGTTTATAGAACTATATTATAATACTAAGCAGATTCTGTTTATAGCTAAAACACTATTCAAAATCATCCTAAAAATCCTCAAACTAAACATGGAGATAGTCCTAACCAATATCAAACAGTAGCAAAAAGAATCATATCAAAATCTATTTTTAAACTCTAGTTATTCAGATTTCAAGATTTTGAGCAAATTTGATTAAATTCAAATTCTATAGTTCAAATTTGAAATTTAAAAGTACAGGGTGAAACTACATGTAAAATGTGAGCTACTGCAAAAAGAATCAACTCAAAACACTAAATAGATTAAAAGATATAGCTAATTTTTTTTTGAAATCATACTGTTTTCTGAAAAACAAAACTGAAAAGAAAAACTAACTAACGGTCGACTAGGGTGACGTGGCGACCTGTGAGTGGCTGAGGTGGGTGTCCGAGCGGTGCTTCGGGCGGTCAACCGATCCTAAACAGAAAACGGTTCGGGAATAAGTGGCTTCTAATCTGAGCCGTTGGGTTTGGATCGGAGGGAGGGGGTGAGAAGGAGAAGGCTCACAGAGAAATAGGTCGCCGGCGAGGGTTCTCCTGCGAGTTCCGAAGCGGCGAGGTCGACGGCGTGGTGCTCCGGTGGTCGGGGAAGACAGTGGAGTGGTCCGGGAGACGACGACGGGTCTCCGGAGTCGAAAGGTGAGGTCGGTTGGGCGAGAGGTGGACGGAATTGGTGGCTACGGTCGACGGGAGGTCCGGTGGGGTGGGAGCTCCGGCGAGCAATTGCGGCAGCGCCTCGGCGAGAGAGAGAGGGCTTGGGGGAAATGGATGCGGGGAGTGGCCGGCTACTTATAGTGTGCTCGGGGGGTGCGGGGTGGAGAGAGGAGAGAGATCCGGGAGGGGGAAAGAAACGGCCGGCGTCGAGTCCGGCGCGCGCGGGAAGGAGAGTGGTGACCGCTCGGTCATTACGAGCGAACGAGGTGGGGTCCAGCGTCAGTGAGAGAGAGATATTAATGCGCGTCGGTCGGCCGGCTTTTAATCTATTCGCGAGTAACTGCTCGTGGGCCGGCCCGTTTAATACCGGAAACGGTTACCGTTTCCTTTTAATAATTTTCCAGAGACATTCAAAAGATTTTAAAGCATTCAAACCGTTTATAAATATAGGGGTATTATATATCAAAATTAACAGAATAATAAATGCTATTTAATGAACATTTCTATTCTGTTATTTGAACACTTTGAAAAAAATAATATTTTCAGAAATTGCCTAATTGTTTTTAAATCCTTTTTGCAAATATTTTCAAAATAACCCCTGGTTATTATTGTTCAAATATATCACCAATTAGTCCCTGGTGTGGAGTGTCATGTTCCTCCTCTCCTATTTGAACTTTTAACCAAAATTTCAAATGGGTGAAAGCAACTTAGGGAAAAGTAGAAAGAGCTTTCTGGAATTCAGAAGAGGCATTTCAACTAACACATACAATCAAGCAATGATGCAGATGGATGCATAACTATAAATCATAACATTCCAAAATGGAATTTTGGGATGTTACAGCAAGGGATGATGGAGAAGAAATATTGGGGGTCGAGTTTCCATATCTCGGGTCAATTGGGCGCTCATGTATCCTGCAAATTGCACGAGATATGACCTCATATTTGTAGTGAATCTACTTGCTGGACATAGCACAACTCCCACCAAACGCCATTGGTCTGGAGTGAATAATATCTTTTGATATCTCCAAGGCCTTGGCCTATTTTTTAAGTTTCGGAGAACATGACTCTAATATGATTGGATACGCCGATGTTGGCTGTTTATCTGATCCCCATAATGCTAGATCGCAGTCCCGCTTTGTGTTCCTACATGGTAGAACCGCCATACCATGGAAGTCTTCTAAACAGACTCTGGTGGCAACATCTACCAATCATTCTGATTTTTTTCATTATTTGAGGCATCACGTAAATGTGTATGACTTCGTAAAATGATAAACCACATACAACAATCATGTGAAATTGGTTCTATTGAATCACCTACCATTATCTACGAAGAGTCGAAGATAATGGCCCGTGTTGCATAGATGCAAACATGATATATCAAAAGTAATATCACTAATCATATTTCTCGTAAATGCTTTTCCCCCTCCTCTTAAAAAATGGAGAATAAACATCTTGCAAGTTAAATCATGTGAAAACCTTGCTGATTTATTTATCAAGTCTCCACCAAATTCTGCATTACAAAAATATGTTGGAATTGGTATGCGACGACTTGGGGGCTTGCAAGTTTCAGGGGAGTATCTCCCTAAACTATTCATGTTTAAAATGTCATGTTGCACTCTTTCTGTTTGTGAGTTTATGTTTCAGATTTTCATCAAGGATTTCAATGAAGACCTTTGGAGGAGAATCCTATCGAGATGATGATACTACCATGGACAATCTTAAAGATGATGATTCTATCTGAACAAAGATATGAAGATTATACGTGGACAAACATAGATTAAGGGAAGTGTTGTGATTAAGTTGCTTGTGTTAATTAGAGGGAAAATCTCCCCTTGTCCCACGCGGGCAGTTGCCTTCTAGCAACCGACGCATCTCTCATTCTCTTCAGTTCTAACCGTTGAATAGGTTTCAACCATCGTCTCTTCCAAACATATATAAGTTGTGTTGTATCTATTAATCAATACAATTGATTATTTTCACTCAAACACTATGTGGATAAATTTTGAAGGGGCAACTATTTTTTTTGCATGGTAATACGTTTCTCATTAATAGAATAAGATCAAGTTACAAGACACGTAAACACTGACCTTACAAGACTGAAAGGATGAAATAATCCTATGCAAAATACCATCGTCTGTCATTCTTTTTCAACACCACCAAAGCGGCCACCAAAAGGAAAGAAGACAGATCACCTCTTCACCCGAGCTCGACGCGGCTCCATCGCTAATTAGCAGCTTTACGGACCTCCAAAGTAGTTTGCCAGAAGCAAAACCATTGCCGTTGAAAGAATCAGACCGGGGCAACATGTCCCCGGACACGCCATCGAACTCCAGATCCGACACCCCCGCATGACGACAACGTCGGAGGAGGAAACCAGAACTGTCATCCACCGACCACAAACCCAACACACGATGCACCATCTTCCAGCTGTCACTTGCGTAGACACCCGTCTACGCGTACTCCTGAACGACAAAACCTCCCTGCTCCACATGACGTCGGAGAGTACGCCGCTGCAACGGGGACAGAGCAGAAGGAGAGACACACCTGATGGAGTCGTCGCCGCCGCCTCGCCAACACCATCCATGAACCCTAACGCCGCCAATCTGAAAGATCGACAAACACACGATGCCATCAACTCCGAGACGTCGCCACGAAGGACACCGTCGGTATGGGAGTAAAGCTGAGGCCGATTTATTCGTCCGGACGCTGCTCCCATCACCCCAACGACGCACCACGACCTACAGATCCAAACCCTAACTACATACCGAAAGAAACGGGCCCCCCTCCCTCCTGCCGCCGAAGCAGCAGTCGGAGGGAGAGGGGACAGTGTCATGGCCGGTTGAGATCCGGTGAAGGAAATCCTCTCCCTAGCTGCCTGGCTCCTGGCGACGGCTAGGGTAGAAAAGCTTGGATGCAGAGAGATATGCGTAATGCATATAAATTTTGAAGGAGCAACTAAATACGTCCTGCGTATGCAAGCATTTGCGATTATACCGGGTTAGGGAAAACTTGAAAGGAACAGCAAAGTACTTTTGCTAGCGAATCCGTGTTCTTGTAGGGATTAGCATGTTTCCGGTACTATATATGTCAAGGGTGTTTCTGAAAAAAGAGAGAGAAGATAACCCGACGTGCAAACCCCGAAGGCCCAAACCCCAGTAGGTCTCCCCCTCCCGATCCGAATCCAGACCCAAACTCAACACCGGCGGCGGCTGCAGCGATGGCGGCGGCGGCGATGAACACGGACGTGGAGGCGGTCGACTTCGACTCCGACGACGACGATCTCATGGACGAGGAGGGTGCCATCGAACCCTCGCCGGCCCCCGCTCCCCGCCTCCGATCTACCATCGCAGGGGGCGGCGGCGGCGACGACGACGCCCCGCGTAAGACTAAGGGGCGCGGCTTCCGCGAGGACCGCAACTCCTCGTCCGCGCACCGCGATTCGCGGTTAGCTGGCGCAGGCCGCTCTGGCTTCGACGCCCTCGCCTCCGATGGCGGCCCTGGACCCGTGCGCTGTACGTCTCCATCCTCGCCCCTCTCTCCCTATGTTTCACGATAAGAAGATTTCTTGTCAGGTAGGGTGGCGTGGTCTGACGCTGGCGGCGTAGGTCTGGTAACCTAGTATGTTATCTTCTTCAAGGTGTTAGTTTTGCTGTTTGAGGAACGAGATCTGAATGTCAAGGCACTGCAAAGATGCCGTCTTGATAGGTTTCTTCCGATGCCAATGGGCTGCTGCGTACGGCAGGGAGATATTTGGGTTCCTTGGTGCTATAGGTTGCCTTTTTCTTGAGCAATGTAGATGTGCAGATGGATAGTTTGGGCGATTTGGTCGGATGGTTTCCTTGCGTTTGGAAAGTGCTGCTTGCGCATAGTTTACCAAGATTGTTTACCTATGGTTTTATTGTAGATCTCTGAACCGCTTCATCCTACATGTTTAATGACTAGCTTGAAGCATAAATACGATTCTTTTTGAATGTTTGCCTCAGGACTCGTTTTCTGCTTGAGACTTTTTGGGTTACTTCTAATTCCAGCCCGTAAGTTGGTTTGTTGGGATGGTTAATTTCGTTTGCAAAAAAGTTTTTTTTTCTGTGCTTGACTGCTGAGATTGTTCTTTGATTGAAACTGTGTCTATCTTACTTCTTGTGATGTGAACGGACATGACTTAGGGTGTTGCCTTCTGTATTATTTTTCATACATAATTATTAAGTTGATATAGTCACTTAAACCTTCAGTTCCTCCAATAAGCTGCTAGGGCTTTGACTGCCATACATCTACAGAACCTTTGAATATTTTTACTCTCAACTTCTTATATCATGGGACGGAGGGAGTTTAAAGCATTGAATCAACTAATATACTATTAGTAACTAAATAAGTGCAACTGCAGTTCTGGACACTGTCCTTTGCAATGTGTATTTCCTTGCAGAAATTGTCACTAATGGAGTTATTTTCTTGCATGCTTTGCCTTGGGTACAGCCATTGAAGGGTGGATTGTACTGGTTACTGGAGTTCATGAAGAAGCTCAGGAGGAGGACCTCCATAATATTTTCGGGGATTATGGGCAGGTCAAGAACTTGCATTTGAATTTGGATCGCCGGACTGGATTTGTGAAGGTATGCTTCCTATGAGTGTGGACGTCCTGAATCCATGAGCATATCAACCCACTTTTGAAAAAATGCATTTTAAATACGTTTTAAAATGTCAAAAAAATCAAAAGAAAATTTCACGCATACATCTTTGCAACATATGGTGCACGGCACAAAGTTTTGTGAAAAAACCTCTTTTGCTTTTGCCACCGCAAAAAAGACAAATTTCAGTGCTTCTAAATAGCCTTCAAGGACACTTTTTTTTTGTCTTCTTTGCGCAGGCCAAAGAAAAAGGTGTTTTTTCACAAAACTTTATGCGCACGCGTGAATATAAATGTGTGCGTGAGGCTTCTTTAGAATTTTTTGACATTTGGAAATGAGTTTTCGAAAGTGGGTTCATATGCCCATGGGTTCATCCATGCACTTCTCTGCTTCCTACCACCTTTAGTCCTTTTTGAGGAGATACCATTCGGTTTAGTTTTGTTTTCTAGTTTACACTTGTGAAATCCTCAGGCAATTCCTTAATTATGAGTAACACAGGCATAAACAGGTTCATATGTGGAAAGGTTCATTTTATTGGAGCATACAAAGTTTGTCATCCATAGAATAAGAACAGGGCTTACTTGCATCCTTTCTTATTCACTCCTTAATATTTGTGTGGCTTCCCTTCTCCTATGCAGGGATATGCTCTAATTGAGTATGAGAACTTTGAGCAAGCCCAGCGTGCAATAAGAGAATCAGACGGAACTGAGCTTCTTTCGCAGATAATAAGTGTTGACTGGGCATTTAGTAATGGCCCTGTCAAACAGAGAAATACTCGGAAGAGGTATGGTTTATGTGTGCTTTCGAATTTAGTTCTTTTTTTTGGTTATGTTAAGAGGAAACTGTAGGCACGAGAGCAACAGGTTGATTGGCCAACATATTTGTGAGAACCTTCAGGATATAGTGATAAAAACGTTACTTAGGTACTCTGAACTGCAAATTAGCGCCCAACTGGCCATATTTATCATCCATATATGAGGCTTTAAGGCAAGCACTAAAGCAGGAGTCGGCTCTAGATTTTGGTGCAGAGACTGCTCGGGTGAAATGGCACCTGACACCTACTTGAGAGTTGAGAGTTGAAAGTGGGAAGAGCAAATCATTATAAATTATGATATATAAAAATTAGACTAGGAATGAAGAATATAAATGGTTAAGTTTGCTATAAACCTAGTTTGATGAAGTTACTTTTGGTTTGGTTAAATGTGTACTGGGCACCCAACTGAAAACCATCAAATCATTATGATAAAAAAACATTAGGAATACAAAATTATAAATCTAAATTAAGTTTGCTAAACTTAGTTGGTAGTAATTGGATGAAGTTATGTACCTTCTGAACTCTTAAATGCTTAATACAATCCCAAGGAGATTTTTCCTGGCTGGTTTTCAAGTTCTTGAAATGCTTTAATCTGAGGGGTTGGGGTTCACTTCATTTGCAACACATCCTTGGAGGAATGCCAGATTAAGTATGTTATGAGGTCCCTGGTTAATTACACAAGTCATCCTTTATTCCTTTTGCACTTTCCTCTCAAACAACTAGTTTTTCCCCTCTGCTTTATGCAATTCTTTCTAATATCTGTTGAGATTCCCCAAGTAATAATGTAGTATTTCTACAGTAGTTAATCAAGGCGATTTCAGTTAAATTTTGGGCAAGTGTTATGTAATATGATTTTATGGATTTTAATTATTTATTGGCCTGTACATATGATCTTTCTCTTCCAATATTTCCTGGTTTTACCTTGACGATGCCTTTTCTTGTCATCGTTTCACTTTTTAATCAGTCTGAATCCGAGTCACCGACCAAATGCATACATAGTTCAATATGTTGTTTACACAGCTCACAACCGAATATAATACTTACTTGAGTTTGTACTGTGTTCGTTTCAGATCACCGAGGCCTAATCGCTCAAGGAGCCCACCAAGGAGAAGATACCCTTAGGGGCGATGGAAGTGCGAGAATCATGGGGATTCAGTTGTTTGCTTATCGTAATTTGACGGTCGCCCTTGTTTCTGGCATTAGTTGTATGGCATCTTCAAAGGTCCCTCCTTTGGTGGATGGGGCCGTGTTTGCTGTTGAAGCTTGGCTTGCCAGTTTGAGACAATTGTAACCGTTGATGTTGGACCCGTGATGTGTTGGATTGGAGTGTTTGTGCGACAATTATGCCACAGGCCAAACAATTTAATGAACTTGAAGATGGGTAATGTGTATCATTATTTTTTTACTCTTTCTGCTCAACTTGTCTGATAGACTTGAATAAATTTTGGTGTGACATGTGTTTCTATTCTTCACTTGAGTGACACTTGCAGGGCAAATGGTTTTGATTGAATCCAACTAACCAATGTGTCCAACTTACGTATCAGGGTGGGTATGGTCGTCGTCTGTCAAGCATCTCCCATGGTCGTAGTAGTGGACCAGCTTGCCATGGGTGGGCATGGGCATGGCGACCGAAGCACCTGACCCTGCTGCCTGTTGCTCTGGCGCGGCCGGTGGCAAGAAGGAGAATCCCGGTCTATTCTGATTAGCAGTGGGAAGGAGAATCCTGGTGCCTCTATTCTGATTAGTAGTTTATTACTCCTTTGTTTCTAAATATAAGACTTTTAAAGATTTCATTATAGACTAGATACGGATATATATGGACATATTTTAGAATATAGATTCACTCATTTTGCTTCGTATGTAGTCCATGATAAAATCTTTAAAAGGTCTTATATTTAAGAACGAAGGAAGTAGGTTACTATTCTGGTTAGTAGTTTATTAGGTTAGAGTTTTTCAGTCATTGCAGCGTCGCAGTCCTCGAGTTCATTCATTTTGACATAGTTAACGGAGCTCTGACGTAGATTCCCATCGTTACAAGATTTGATGTTAGATGCTTCATATTTATTAAATATTATTAAAGGATTTAAAGATAACCATTATGGTTTTAGAACACTGGTCTTTGGGGGGTACGTGCACGAATCCTAGCTGTCATCAATAAAGCCAAACCAGCTTCAGTAGAGGAACGCCAACAATGAGGCGTTGGCAGATTATTCTGGCGGCGATAGTGGTTGATCGGTGGTCTAAGAATCTCAATGTATTTTTATTATGTTTGATGTGTTTTGTACTTCTGATGAATTTTGATAATATATTTAAATCATTTTCAAAAAAAAGAAACTTATTGTTAATCTTACAACCAGCACACCGCTTTTATCGTCATGACGAAGTAAATACAAATAACATGCTCATATGCATCTCAATTTTGATGATTTATCCCCTGAATTTTGTAGCTCCAGCCCCTCAAGGTCCAGCGTGGAGATGAGAAGCCGAAAAAGACGCCCTGGCGGGGGACTCATGGACAAATGTGATCGAACTGGAGTAAAAAAAATGTAGCAGTCTTGTTTGAAAAAAAAACCCTGTAGCAATGTGTTCTGTTTGGTTCTGTGCTGGAGTTACAAAAAATGGAGTAAGAAATGTAGAGGTCAAAGTATCGATGAATCTGTTCTAGTGCGTCAATGTGTGCAGTTTGAAGAAATGTAGAGGTAAAAGTACTTTATTTTTTCTAATTTCTATATCCTTTTTCATCACGGTGCAGCATATATAATTCGGGCCCGGAGGGTCAGAACCACAGACAACTCAAGTCATAGTAACAACCAGCATTAAGTTTGCAACGTTTACCAAGTAACAACCTGATCTCCCTCATTCTCCCTCAGGTCTTGATAAGACGTTTGGAGAACAGTGAAAGAATCAGTCAATGGATCACACTTCACACCCCAGATACTCTCATCAGAAATGTATGTCACGATGCCTACGTGGTTGATTCCGCAGACAGCGATCGACCATTTCCTCAACGTATCTAGAGCTATGTGGTACATCACCTAAAGCATTTCCGTAATGCCCGTCGACCCCATAGGGGGGTCATGAAGTGCGCAGCATTACCGGCTTATCCCTGCTGTGCCGCGGAGTTCCTCCGGACCCGAAAGGGGTACCGGCGGCAGGAACCCTTTCCGTTCAAGAGCCCGCTCGGTTCTGCCGAAGCAGCGCCTTCCACGGTGGCAGGAGATATTTGTCGCTTACTGGAACTGCGGGTACCCCGTCGACTAGGGCCTGACAATTCGTGTGTCGGCCCCAATTTTTCTGTGGCATGAGATATGCCGTTTGTGTCCGATTTGGGTCTTTTGATGGTTGGAGATCCCGGAGCATCATCTTCATCCGTGATGCTCTCCCCTGTATCTGAAATCAGGGAATAGCAAAGATGGTAAGTTTGCAGGGACTAACATCCCTGTGAAGTCGTCTATTGCTTCACAGACAGTACATGAAAGGCTAAGGGGAAATAGTACACTTCACCGAACTGAATTAACTAATAAATATCTCAACTGTGCTCAGTCAACAAAGTAACTAGGATCATAATTCCATTTTGGGGGATAATGTGGCCAACAACATGGATGGTTAATAATTCGTTCATTGAAATATTTGGACAGCTCACACAAGGAAAAGGGGGAAGGCCATAGGACACATTCATCTGTTACCGTTTTATTCTTTCAAGTTTCAACACCAAGATCAATGTCTAGAGGCACGATAGAACTCTATTAATTTCTGTAACGCAACCTGCCTCAAAAGCTATCCTCGTGTACTCAAATTCTCATGATAAGGTACTTCCTGTTTTAAGAATCTAATATTTTAGTGTGACTTATTTTTTTTTTACTTTCTCAATTGTGTTCTTGACTCTAGAATTATGTAAAGCATTGAAAACCACCAGGCATAGCATAATGTCAAAAGAGGCCAAGGTAGACCAAACTTGACATGGGAAGAGTCAGAGATCTGAAGGATTGGAGCATCACCAAAAAACTAGCCATGGACAGGGGTGTGTGGAAGCTTGCTATCCATGTGTCAAAACCATGAGTTGGTCGCGAGATCTTATGAGTTTCACCTCTAGCCTACCCCAACTTGTTTGGGACTAAAAGCTTTGTTGTTGTTGTTGTATTGAAAACCACCAGGCGAACATGAAATTAAATTTCCCAGTGTGCATGACAGCCACATATTTCCACAAAAGGTCAGCCGTACCGGATTTAGGATGAACCAGATGAGCAGCTTGCCAGCATTTCCCTTTTGCCTGACAATAAATAGATACACTATAAGATGTCTACAGACATAGACAATTAAATTCAGTTTAAGCTGTGGAATATAAGGTATACTGTCCAAAAAAGTAGAATCCATTCGATTCCATGAACTAACTCACAACTGGTCAAGGATCACTTCAATGCCCTACTACAAACATTAATCAACAAAATGTATTTAACTTACTGCCGAAAGAGGTACAGTCCATCCTTTAATGATGGACCAATCAAGCGCAGGCCTCAGGTCCTTTTTCTTAGCAGGATGCTGCCCGCCTTCACCCATGGGAGGATCCAAAAGCATTACCTGTAGAAAAATGTCAAGGAGAAACATGTGAGTTGTTGTCTCCGGTAATGTTGGTCTGTACAAAAGACCAATAATCAGGATGAAAACATGGAGAATGATTACTCAATTTGGCGCACTTCATATTTTAATCGTTGACCAGAGCATGGAAGTTCATTTGTCATTTTATCAGTGTGGGTCATCTACACCAGCAAGAAAGTTGATTGTGCCTTATTAGCCCCTAACACAACTGGACCGCCATATAACAATCAAACAAACCTAATTGGTGAAGTATGTGTCCTACACCAGCAAGAAAGTTGATTGTGCGTTGATCAGCCCCTAACGCAGTTGGACCACTAGCAAACAATCAAACAAACTTAATTGAAGTATACACCGGGCAGTAACATGAACGTAGTGGCCCACGGTAACAGCGAACAACAAGAGAGTTAATGACCAGCAGGAGCTAATTTCCGACAAAAACAGCAAATTACTAAATGTTTACCTGAACCACATCTTTACTATTCAACCTAATAATTTCTGCAGTCCAGTAACAATCTTCACACCGCCAGTCAACCTTGTCACCTACTTTCCAGGTATCACAAACGCTCACAAGCAGCTCATTCTTTGGAAAGTGCTCAGGAACTTGTTTTCCCCTATACCACTGAGGAAAGGCAGGACGCATCATTATTTCAGTACTCTCACTTGATTTCCCTTCCCCGCATGCTAGGCTGAGTGGGTTCTTTTGGAAGACTCTGATCCATTCGTTGGCTGCAAAGGAAATGCATGGACAGTAATGATATGAGGTGTACAAAAAACCAACAGCTATAATCTTGGTCAGATTAGAGTGTTCCAAGATTTTCTGGTGTCTAGCCAACAGTATAACTGTATAAGGGCAAAATTAATCACTTCAAAACCAAATTCATCAATTATGATCTGTTCAGAACGAACCATTTTGGGGGAGATATAAAGAGAGATCACATGGTTTTTCAAGCACTGCATGATTCATCTCATCAAAGGTAAACAATATTGGCCAGACATCATGCATGATCCATTAAAAGCTTGAGGCAATATTATAGGATTTGTAAAATACATATGCTTCTTCGTTATATTGTATGATTCATGCTCAAGGGAACCGCCTACAATAAAGTTTAACCATCCATGCATAACATGTGGCACATTTCTGGACTGACAAAAATTTAAACGACAGACAACTATACCATACATACACTACACATTGTTGCTTAAATTTTGGGCATCCCACATATATAGAGAAAACGTGTATAATAGCAGGTCTACTTTAAAAAATTGGGTGCATGCCATAAAATATATCAGCTGCCTCCAGGGCCTCAGTGGTGTACACGAGGATAATTCCAAGTACAAATTATGTCCATAAAACAGAAAACAAGGTGCTTGCACCGCAAGTCCACAATATCATTAAGCTAAAATTTCAAAAATGAGTTTTCAAATTGATTATTGCACATGATCCCTTTGCAATCTCTTCAAACAAAAGGTTATGTGGAAATGAAAAAACAGAGCTTGTCTAAAAATATGCTTGCCTTCTTCAGTATAGTCAATATACTCCAAGCAATACTCAAGGTGCCCAGATTCTGTGACACACATATCAATAATCTGAAAAAGAATTAATAGAATATGTGTTAGTAAAGCCCTGTACTCTACTCTGGAATGAGTAAGGAAAGAAGTGTTATGTTTGAAATCCAAGAGATAATGGTCAAACGATGAGAGTCTACATTACTATCTATTTGAAAGCAGTACCATACTAGCATGAAATATTGGAAAGAAAAAGCTTCATCATCTATATTTGTAATATGTATTCCACGACACATCAGTTTCGAGATCTTATGGGTTTCAGCTCTAGTCTACCCCAACTTGTGAAGGACTAAAGGCTTTGTTGTTGTTGTTGTTGTTGTTGTTGATAGACTTGAGGCCAACAATAGCAAAGCCTAGAAGTGTAGCACAGCCTTATAAACAACTCCCTACGTGCTTGAAAAGAAGGCATATAAATTTTGTCTGAAGTCAAACGTGCAAACTTTAACAGAGTTTGTAGAAAAAACTAAATCAACAATTTGCCCTGTTTGACTTCAGACAAAATTGATATGCCTTCTTTTCAAGCATGGAGGGAGTAATGACGAGAGTTCAATTCTCACCAAATACTCATTGGTGGACTATTCGTGTGGATTTCATTATGATACTCTGGTATTTAAACGGGCGACTTTATGGGTTGTGAGCCCTAAGAAGTTTAGTTCGTAATAAAAATGAAGGTTAACACGTTAGGCTCAAGGAGGGCTGAAGATAAGAGTGATGCCACAGGGGCCTGGTGAAGACCTAATATAACCAGGAGCTAAAATATGTGTGGGAGCCCAAGTGGCTAGCTCAAATTTGGAACATGCCACATTGGGCAATGCACACGGCCCAAGATGAAATAAAGAAGTTCAAAAGTCAAACAAATCCTACAAAAAAGAAGCCTAACAAGGATAAAGAAGTCAAGACCCCTAGAGAGTCAAGATGAAATAAAGATCTAGGTCCATAATCAATGGTATATCATAAAGTATGGTCCATGTTTCCTCTTATAGCCTTGCTTTTCTCTCCCACTAAAGGTGTTAGTGGTAACTGATGTCCTTTTAAGTTATTGCCTTTTTTACTTTCTCTCCCACTAAGGGAGGTGGTGGTCTTCAATCAACAAGGCTCTAGGCTTATATGAACCCTTGGGTCATTTATGTTTTATTAACTAGTCTCTTCTGCCTAGTTTGTGCAGGAGTTTCTGTAAAGAGCATAAAATAGTTACCCAAAGCATACATAATACATAATGATATCATAAGCCTGAATATTGACCGTCTCAACCCAATGTTGTTTGGATCCAATCTTAGGGCAAGTGAATTTGTAGAAATTCACGTGTCACTATTTCTGTCCATGTAACATGACTTTTTTCGAGGCTAGCATACACCCTTGTGCATCACTAGTTCACTACAACAACAAACAAACGGAGATGTATGAAAAATTGATGAGTACACTATAAGTGCAAAGAGAATGTGGGTCACATGTACTCAGCTAGCACTATAGAAACATATTCTCTTTTAAATATTTAGGTTGAGTGCTTATCAGTTATTATAATTCTTTAGTCAGGAAAATATAAAACAATAAAAAGTAGTCCAAAGCTAAAAAAAATCTAGCACTTTGGAATTCCGTCGAATAATCAAAATTGCTCATTTCAATTTGTCTTTGCAGAACCTTCTGGCTCAAGTGTACCTTAGCTATGCTCTTATCTATCATGCTTTCACAGGTGTGCTTGTTAGTTTGACTTAGAAAGCTTGCAATGGCCAAAGAAACCAGCAAGAAGCCTTGACAACTAAGAAAGCTCTTGTCAAGACCGCATAGCAGAAGGGGTCGTCAACAATTAATGCACCGGTTATTTTACAATCTACATGAATCATTGGAAAATTTAAAGACAATGTTGACACAAAAAAAACATGCTGAGAGTAGTTGTTTGCTTCCTAAATTATAAAATTCAAATCATACCCATAGTAATAGACATTAAATGTCCCACCTTGGACCGGAACCATGCACCTGTGAAACCCTTAACAAAAGACTTTGATTCGGCAAGATCTCCAATTTTGAACGGAAGAATTAAATCCATATCCAGCCAATCTGAAGGCAGTACCAACAGAAGAAACAGGGGGGTTAGCACAACATTGGACGTATAGTACTTCCTCCATTACAATAGTTCACATATACCATGTGTGCATATAATAAAGCACTAGTTCTAGGAAAAACTAACATACCATGCATAAAACTAGTAAATGCCATAGAGTGGAAACACCAAAACTATCACAAGCATGAGTTTTGTAATATTTGAAACAAAGTCATCCAAGGCCACACACAATTATAGTGAAACACCCAAGACCATGTACAACTATAGTGAAACAAACAATAGAAAAAATGGTGATACACATCAAGCCAATCTAAAGGCCGTACCAACAGAAGAAACAAGGGGGGTTAGCACAATGTTGGATGTATAGTACTTCCTCCATTGCAATAGTTCACATCCATGAAACAACACTAGCACGCTATCAAATATAGCATCACCCTTCTTCAAATGCTACACAAGTTATAGCGTGCTATATTTCAAAATAGCCTTTGCAAAAAAATTGCCAAATATATCCAGAAATAAAGTATTTCAGCAACTATTTTTTTCCCAGGAGCAATACATGCACAAGGGCCAAATCCAAATGCTAAAAGTACTCTATATTTGAGTGGAAGCACAATTTTAAACTGAATTTTGAACTGCAGTCAATCTATTTACCCTGCAGCCAGTATTGGAAATAAAGCACTATCTAACTGAATTTTGAACTGCAATCAATCTATTTAGTATTTACCCTGATGTGTGCATATAACAAACATCCATATGCATAAGTGGAACCACAAGCAAGCATGCAACGCGTGGCCAGCATGTAGCCATGGTGGCTTTCCCTATTGTCTGTTCAGTACAGAGTATAACCATGAAAAAGGAGTGCCCATGGTGGTCTTTCCTATTGTCCTACATCACCCAGCAACAAAAAGGATGCCTGTTCAGTACAGAGTATAGCAATGAAAAACGAGTGCCCATGGTGGCCTTTCCATATTGTCCTACATCACCCAGCAGCAACGAAAAAAATTGCACATACAAGAGATCAGCATGCAGTCAAAAGCATAAACCATATTCAGGAGATCGACATCTTTCTGTGGACTCCGCATACAAGAGATCCATATCCTTGACGGCACGACCGTAATATATACTTCTGAATCCATGATTGATGTGTAACTAATGTATGTACTACCAACTGACCCCCAGTTTCGTTTGTTGGTGCTCTTGCCGGCGGCATAACAGGAGACGGGGAGGGCGGGGAGATGGCACAAGGGAGGAAGTGGGCATGCGACGGTGTGGGAATTCAGCAAGGTGGAAGCGAGAATTACTTGGTGGTTGACTTGCCGGGGATATGGCTGACATGGCCCCTGCCGGTGCTAACCTAGAGTGGATCTAGAGGAAGACATGGCCTCGAGAAGATGTTGCTGCCGCCACTCATGAGAGATGCTACCGCCGCCGCCGCTCATCTTGACTGGGAAGGGGGATGAGAACTAGGGTTGGTGGTTGTCGTGTGTGAAACTGAGGATGAGAGCGAGAGCGGTGTGGCCGAGGGGTGGATTTGGGCCTGTGGGCTGCGGTTGCCTTATTTTCTGATTTTTGCATCATGTACGCTATAAGTTATAGCACCATGTAGTGTGCTAATTACATGATTAGCATTGTTTCATCTGAATTTGCTAAAACGTAGCATCTCCTTTCCTCCTTTCCTAATACGCCCTAATGGTGAGATAGCACACTACTTTTTGGTGGTTCACATCACACCATGTGTGCATATAATAAAGCGCTAGTTCTAGGAAAACTAATATACCATGCATAACACTAGTAAATGTCGTATAGAGTGGAAACACCAAAACAATCACAAGCATGAGTTTGTAATATTTGAATCAAAGTCATCCAAGGCCACACACAATTATAGTGAAACACCCAAGACCATGTACAACTACAATGAAACGAATAATAGAAAAAGTGGCGAGGTAATACGACGAAAATGTTTTAAGGCGGTAAGGCGAGGTGAGGCAAGGGAGGCAACACTTAAACACTAAAGCGTAAGGCAAGGCAGCGCCTTAGACACATACATATATAATAAATGCCACATAATGTACCCTCATTAAAAATGGCAAGAACCCATACTTCCAAATTGGATCTTCGGATGTAGCTCTTCTCCTAGGATCCAATCAGCCCTCAAAGAAAAAGAGCGGAGGTTTGTTCCAAAAAAATTAGGGAGAAGGAGAGAAGCGATGATGGGGTTGCTGCCATGTGGATGGAGAAGCAGATTTGGGAGGAAACAGATGCAAAGAAGGAGAAGGCAAGCAGCCAAGCACATCCACCTACACTACGGGCGAAAACGAAGTACTCGCAGGGGTAGAAGAAAAATCAAAGGAGGCTGGGGTAGAAGTGAGACGAGAATGGGAGCCACACCTTGTTGTTGCAGCCAGAGGAGGGAGAGCTGAGCCCGGAGAGGAGGGGCTCAGATCGGAGCCGTAGAGGAAGGAGCCGCCGCCAAAGGTCAAAGAGGAGAGAAGGAAACCCTATCGGGTGGATTGGACGATTGGTTTGATCCTCTCTCCCCCGCCCTTCACTTTATACTTGTTCACACTCGCGCGCGAGCCCAATATTTCCCACGGAAGTTTCCGGCACGGGCCACTCTTCCCCGCCTGGAAGCAGCCCATGGCATCCAAAGCGTTGCCCTACGTGCCTAGGTGGACGATTCAGACGCCCTAGGATCTAAAGTGATGCATACGCCCTAAAAACAATGGTGAAAACAAGCGCAACCATCGAAGATCACACACCCTTCTCTTTGTTTCAAATTCTTACTACTATTAGCCTATTTACTATGACACGAGTATACATTTTCTTATCACACCAATGCATGATCTAATATTGTTGGACAAGATCCCAACAGTAATCATGATGGGGTTATGCATGTAGTTGGTTGCCCATATGAGATTCACACAAGGCAATCAACCCAACTTCGAACCCTCACGGTACCCTACTCTTGCTTTGATGTATTATGATGGATCAACCTCATGTGAGAGCTAGGGTTTTGCGTACAATGATGAGATGAGTTGAGAGAGGAACCTAGCCATGAAGTATATAGGGGAACATGACTAGGGTTTACATGATTCCGAGTTGATAGGATCTAGCCTAATCTCGTGGGATACTCCTAGATCCCCGTGCATGATAGTATTGTACACCAAGTCGATGATGCACCCATGCGTACACTATTGGTCCGGTTGTGGGCTTGGCCGCCCCATGGCCTGATGGGCTGATGGGCTGGCTGCTGGTACACCCCAAGGGCATGGCCATCAAATATTATCATATTTATTTTGATTATCTTAAAAAGAGGAATATCTGCTTTTTCAATATTACACTCATGTTGTATCTCACATATTCCCTTCAAGTAACCTAGTTATTAGTGGACTAAGTTGGTTACTAGGTGAATGAACTAAGCTACTAGCTGGCTATAACTTGTGTATAAGCAAATGACTAACCTAAAAACTAGATGCCAAAAAATCCTTAGAAGAATACTGGCATGGATCAATGCCAAGGGGTTTAGGCTTACTAGGACCAAGACCGAGTATATAAGGTGTGACTTTAGTGGTGTTAGGTGCGAGGAGGGAGAAGTTAGTTTAGAGGGATATATAGTGCCTAAGAGATACCTGGGATCAATGCTACAAACCAATGGTGGTATTAATGGCGATGTTAGCCAAAAAATCAAAGTTGGATGGATGAAGTGGCGGCAAGCATCTAACATCCTCTATGAAAATAAAGTCCCACAAAAGCTCGAAGATAAGTTCTATAGGACGACGATTAGACATGCCATGCTATATGGAGCAGCGTTTGGCCTAATAAGAGACAACACATCCAACAAATAAGTATCACTAAGATGTGCATGCTAAGGTGGATGTGTGGACATGCAATCAAGGACTAAATTAGGAATGAGGGAATATGTGATAAGGTAGGGGTGACACTAATTGAATAGAAGCTTATCCAACACCAACTAATGTGGTTTGGGCATATTCAATGAAGACCTGCACAAGTACTACTGAATAAAAGTTATTCTAAAGTGTGGCGAACATACCGGGGGTAGGAGGCGACAAGTGTTGACAGAGGAGGAGGCAGTACAAAGAGACTTGGATGATTGGGATGTATCCAAGGATTTGGCTCTTGATAGTATTGCATGAAAATCATGGTCACAACTCTACCATCTCAACAATTATGATCAAACTCGAAGGAGACTACGAATACAAATGTGATTTTTCCTAAGTTGAATAAGAAATAACTATTTCAAAGTCGATGCTAAGACCAATCAAATCAACAACTCATTCATACAAGCACAAAGGGATAAAAAAGATCTTCATCAAATTACTATGTATTTTGAACCAAAAACAAAGTGAACACTCCCACAAGGACAAGGACAACTATTTTCATACAATATAAGATTCGTTAATTTTAAGTGTGATTTTGAACACAAATTAAACAACAAATACTACATTCATTCCAGAATATAAGGTGCATCCATTTTCCTGCAGTCAAACCATAGTACGATTTGACCAAGATTATAGAAGAAAATATCAACATCTCCAATACCTAATAGATAAAGTATGAAATAATTTTCATGACAGATCAAATGATATAAATTTGGTATTATAGACATTGATATTTTTTCTATAAACTTGGTCAAACATGCACACGTTTGACTTCTTAAAAAGCCAATACACCATATATTATTTAGCCGATGGAGTGTTAGTTATATGACATAAAAAATATACCATAAAATTAGTTATTTGAATGAATTTTCCAATAGCATAACTTCTTTTTCACATAACTCAAATTTCAAATTAGCTTTGCATCTAGACCAATATAAAAAGATCCAAATGGACAAGTTCGAATAATCTTGATCATCAAACCATATCAATCAAACGATCTAAATAGCTTCAATGGCAAGCGCACATCATATTTAGCATGCGATTAGTATCATGTCAAATATGAATATCAAACATGAAATCAATGTCATACTCCCACCGTCCCAAATAAGTGTTGATGATCTAGTACAAAAATTGTACTAGTATAACACAAAATCTGCGACACTTATTTCGGGACTGAGGGAGTACCTAATACGAGTGTGTAATTAATATTCCACTAAATATCAACTTACTCATTTACTAGTTTTAATAATGAGTATGAAACTTCAAGGATAACTCATGCCAATAATTTTGCAAATAAACCCTACAATGTCTTCCCTCTAAATGATACTCCCTCCGTTCCTAGATATAGGGTGTATAGTTTTTGGCACGAATATTAAAGAATGCACATGGAGGAACAATTTTACAAGTTTTGGACGAGATTACACCTGACTAATGGAGATCATAAAATACAGGAGTTTGCGTGATATAAGGAAATATAACCAAATTCCTAAAAAATATATCCAAACGAGTGGTGCAACGTAGTACACCTTATATTATGGGATTTTTCTCAAAAATCTATACACCTTATATCAAGGAACGGAGGGAGTAGATCTGAAGATATCACAAGATACACGAATACATTTTTTATCTTAATAAAACTTAAGCAAAACATCCTTTGTTGAAACAAGCTTATGCAATATGGGATTTATCAAGAATCACAAAGAAACCAAAAAAAATCACCTAATAAAATATAAAATCTCAAAACATGAGAAACCGATCTAAATCCAAACAACCCGTTGTAAGAAATAAAAAGAGAGAACTACAAGAACAATATGCAGACTTAAATCATATAAAGAAAACCATGAACCTAACAAGCCTGTCAACTCCACTACTTTCTCTTCAGCCATAAAGAAAAAGAAACCCGTTTGAACCCCAGATCTCCACGAAAAGGGATTGCTGAAACTTTGGTCCACCAGTACGGACATGTTGAAAAGGTTCAAAAAGAGGAGGGGGAAACCACGCAAACAAAACGCAAGATGGGGGACGCTGGGATGAGGGGAGGGGGCGCACCTGCTGCGCCACGGAGCCGGCAGGCCTGCTGCTCTCTGCCGCCGCCGCCGCAGGCTCCAGCGAATCGGGACTACGGAAGGTAGCGTCGTCGTCCTCTAGTCTTCTTCTACGGCGGCGCCAGGGCGCTGCGCTGCGTAGCCGCCGCTATGGGGCCATTTATTGAGGAGTTGTTAGCGCATTATTAGGAAGCAGATAGATGCGCCGCATTCTTGCCTTCTTTTAACGCGCATTACGCGACCGCGTTCGTGGGAGAGTTGTAAGCGTCGCGCTGCTTATGTAACGCCGTCGGTTCGGATTCAAGGCCGCGCACGGGAGAAAGGGGCCTTTTTTTTTTTAACACTAGAATCATTTCATTGATTAAAGCGGTGGAACAGCCCAACTTACAACAAGAACCCTGAAGAAACTAGGAAATACAAACAAGCCCCTGCATTTTGCGAAAAAGACCCCACTAAGGAAAGTGAAAACGCGATCGGATCCTTGCTGCACTTTGCTGGATCCAATCGTCGCCGGCGCCGAGGATGGACCACTTGGTCGAACAAGACCTCTGCAGAACACCACAGACAACTTAGCACAACACTGCCTTCCATTTGGCATGTTGCCCAGGAGGAATGAAAATGGTCGCCTTTCGGCCCGAAAAATCAATGGATGGGAGGAGGTCAGTCGGCCACCATGGGCGCCGTAGCTCCTCAAATACCACCATCGACTAAGCACAGGATCCCCATCATCTAATACTAAGTCGCGGGGCTTTTTCCAGCTTCGGGGACGACTCCATCTACGCCAGAAGCTGGGATCCGACGAGGTCCAACTCCAAGAGGCCAGACGGAAGCAAGCCATCACCTCCATCCTTCTACCGCCACCACGACGGCGAGAAGAAAGGGGCCTGTCTTGTTTGCCCAAAACCGATTTGGCGTGGCCCCCGAGCGGGTCGAGCCCAGTAGTGCACTCGAACGAAGCGAGCTGGTTTCGAACGAGTTGCTAAAAAGAAAAACTAGTTTCGATCACTCGCTTGCACGCTCATTTTCGAAAATCCCTATTTGACACATTTTGCGTCAAACTCTTGGGGCGCCGCACACCCTTCGTCCGTATTTGGACCGACCTTTTTTCCTGATTCCTGTTTCGACCGACTCTTCAAGTGCACGTTTGTTTCATCATTCCCGTGTCTTCCTCGTCCGACTACTTTGTCTTGATCCCATCTCTGCTTCATCCTCTCAATTCCTCTTCCTTCCTCTTGATTCTTCACCCTACTCTTGACCCCTTCCTCCTTCGTGCATCTCGGGGTGCTAGGTGCTCTGGCTCTTCGTATTCTCTTCCCTTCCTACAAGTCTCTCGGATGGAAGTTAGGGTTAGCTAATTTGTTCTTTGTTGCTGGTTGACGGTGTTTTGGCAACCAAATTCTAAGAAATGACACTTTAGTTTTGTGATAATTGGTCAAGGTTGGTTAGATTCGGTGTTCCTGTTTGGTTTTTATTCCAAATTCCTAGGTTGCTCAACTGCATTCGGCTTTCTTTTCTGTTTGTGTTTGCAAGTTCGGCTGAGATATAACAGATCATGGTTGTTCTACAAGATTGTAGGTAAATCATTACAACGAGTACTAGTCAACTGTTTTCTGTTCTGGTGCTTGAAAGTTTTGTTCATACCCCTTTGCGTGGATATGTTTTAAGATGTTTTGGATATGGCTATAGAAATGAACAAGCACGTGTAGATGCTCTAAATTTTCCATGTATATACTTATGTACCGGCGATAGTTTTGGTGATACTGTTGTAGTTCTCTTCTAGGTTAGAACCAAAACTGTTATAGGATTGAACCTGTGGAACTGTTCTATGTTTAGCTCCATTGTTCTACGGCTTAGTTTTGGTGCTCACCAGATTTCTTTTCTACTATTTCTTTTATAGTGTGCTACAGTTAGCAATGCTCTTGACCCCCACTCTTTGCCGGCACGGCCACTCTATGTATCGCCGGTGACCAACGCCACTCGGGAGTCTTGTTTCTCTGGTATGCATGAACTAGCTACTACCGTAAATAAATATGTTGAATCTCACTTAGTTTTTCTGGTAAATTCTCACAGATACAAGAGGCATTCTTTTCTTGAAAATGTCGAGTAACCTAGTATTCATTTGAACATTATTTCGTTTCCATGCAAACGATATCATTTTCTAGTTCATAAATAATAATTACCACTTTTAGTATGGTGATCTTCACGATGCATTCTGGTCTGGTTTTGAATGTTCAGTTAATTAATTTGAAGCACCTTCTAGTTTGTTAGGCAGCTGAATTAGTATCCACCTCTCTAATCTGCAAGTTTTGTGATGACAATATAACTACGTATGCACACTGTTTAGCAAACAGTAGCTACTTGCTTCCCTGAAAAAAAAATAGGTAGTTGCTTGCTGATCTGATTTGCCTCCACTATTTCTGTACCGAATTCTTCATAGACCTTGTTGCATTTTTGATACAAACCATTTCGGCACTTACTCCAGTATTTTTTTGTTGAACTATTTTAGGAAATCATTCCTCAATCTCGGCATATTGTTTTCAGAAAGGAAAGGAGTAGTCACAAGTAGATGTGTACTTCCATTTTTTTTATCGTCAATGTATACGTAAAAAGCATTCAGTTGTCGGGTTCATACAATAGAATTTCTAGCATGTGTGCATATGTTCTAAATGATTGCATTTTCGTTTTTGTTTGCTGTTTTCCTGTGTATCTCACTCCACAATATTGGATCAGAAATAGGGAAGTTGTTCTGAACCATATATTTCATGAATTTCTTGTTTTGTTTGCTGTCTTCGGGTACTATATTCGAACCACTATCTATTTGACCATGAATAGATTGTTGACTCAGCTTCTAATAATAATTTCATCAAAAAATGAATTAAGCATGAATATAACATTTTTTCAGCCCAAGTTTTCTTCTTGTGTTTATTCCGTGTTCACTTGGTTTTTATTTTTATTTTTTATTTTTTCTGCTTCTTTTTCTGTTTATCATTTTCTTTTAATTTTACTTTTTTCACGTTTTTTATTTTTCAATTTTGATTAAAAAATTCGAAAAAGATTGCATTTTCCAAATTTTTTTTAAAAAAATCCCATTTTCTAAATTTCGTTCAGAAATATTCAAAATATTCAAAATTCCAAAAAATAGAACTTCAAAATGTTTGTGTTTTTCAAAATACTCTAGTTCATGCTTATGAATTTTATTCGTGAGTTTAAAAAAATGTTCAAGTCTTCAAAAAAAATCGTGTTTTTTATTTTTGTTTAGGAGTTTTAGAAAATGTTCACGTTTCCAAAATTTGTAAGCAACTTCAAAAAGTTTGCATTTAATTTTTATTCACAAATTCAAAATTGTTCATATTTTCAATTTTTGTTTGTAAATTCAAAAAATGTTCCAGGTGTACAAGTTCATCACAAATTTATAAAATGTTCATGTTTTCAAATTTTGTTCACAAAATTTAAAATGTTCGGGAATTTCAGAAATGTCCATATTTTTAACTTTTTTTCACAAATTCAGATAATGTTCCTGCTTTCCAAAATCAGTCACATCAGAAAAATGTTCATGTTTTGCAATATTTGTTCACAAAATTTGAGAAATGGTTGAGTTTTGAAGTTTTTTTTTCAAAAACATGTTTTTTATTTTCATAATTTTTCAAAAACTGTTCTGGCGTTAAAAAAATGTTTCCATTTTTAAGAATTGTTTGCAAATTGCAAAAAATGTTCATGCTTTTATTTTTTTTCCGGTGTTTCAATAGATGTCCTAGAAAACGTGATCATTTTTTGCAATTTGCTAATAAAATTTTAAAAGATGATTTTTTTTGAAACTCTAGAAAGAATAAAAGCGTGAACATTTTTTGCAATTTGGAAACAATTTTTGAAAACTGGAACTTTTTTAGCGCCCGAACATTTTTTAAAAAGTTTTGAAATTTTTGAACAAAAGCATTCACAACATTTTTTGAAAATCCCAAACATTTTCTGAAGTTATGAATAGTTTTCTAAAACACAAACATTTTTGAAAATTGGAAACATTTTTTGAAAACACGAACACCTTTTCAAATTGGTGAACATTGTTTGTAAAAATAAAATTTTGTTGGGAAAACGTTGCATGGAAATTTTTTTGTACGCACACGCAAGATCTATCCATGAAGATGCATAGCTACGAGAGGGAGAATGTATGTACATACACTTATAGATTGTTAAGAAGAAGCGTATATGACGTGGTTGATGTAGTCGTATATCTTCACGATCCAATCGCGATCCGTCTCGATCTAGCGCCGAACGGACGACATCTCCAACACACATGCAGCTCGATGACGTCGCCGCCTCCTCGATCCAGCGAGCGAGGGTGGAATAGTAGATGGGTTCTCAACCATCACGATGGCATGGCGGTGGATCTATCCCGGAAGGGCTATGCCGAGCAGTACCGAAACCGCGGATGGAGGAGAAAACAATCTAGGAAGAGAGAGGGGCACGAAGGGCTTGGTGTATCCTCTTGAGACGCCCCCTCCCCTCTATATATAGGTGGAGGGCGTGGGGAACAATCCCTCCAAGCCCTAGGGAACAACCAAGGGGAAGGAGGTGGAATCCCAGTCCTCCTTCCTTTCCATACAAAGGTGGACTTTCCACCTTTCCCAACCGCATGGCCTTGAGGGACATGTGCGCCAGGGTGCCTCCCCTTAGTCCATGCAAACCCTTGGGACGTGGTGGAACCCTTGGTGGACTTCCGAACTCCTCCGAAAGTTTCTATAACCTTCTATAAGCTTCTCGGTACAATACCGAAAAAAATCCGTAACTTTTCCCGTAGCCAAAATATGACTTCCCATATATAAATAGTTACCCACAGACCATTACGGAGCTCCTCATGACGTCCGGGATCTCATCCGGAACTCCGAACAACATTCGATCACCAACATACATAACCCAATAATACTATATCGTCACCGAACGTTAAGCGTGCGGACCCTACAGGTTCGAGAATCATGTGGACATGACCGAGACACCTCTTCGGTAAATAAACAATAGCGGGACCTGAATGCCCATAATGGTTCCCACATATCCCATGAAGATCCTTATCGGTCGAACCATGATGCCAAGGATTCAATCAATCCCGTATGCAGTTCCCTTTGTCCAGCGGTATGTTACTTGCCCAAGATTCGATCATCGGTATTTCCATACCTAGTTCAATATCATTACCGGCAAGTTTCTTTACTCGTTCTGTAATACAAGATCCCCTGACTAACTCCTTAGTCACATTGCTTGCAAGCTTCTTGTGATGTTGTATTACCGAGAGGGCCCAAAGATACCTCTCCGTCAAACGGAGTGACAAATCCTAGCCTCGATTCATGCCAATGTTGGGGAACGTTGCATGGGAAACAAAAAAAATTCCACGCACACGCAAGATCTATCCATGGTGATGAGCATATATGAGGGGGAGAGTGGATCTACATACCCTAGTAGATCGCTAAGCGGGAAGCGTTAAGAAACGCGGTGTCACGCCCAAAATGCGCGCCTATCCATTTTAAGACACGAGGGCCTCGCAAGGGATAGAGGCGCATCTTGCCGTTCGCAAGTATAGTAACATTGCATCATACATTACGGAAGAGATGAGTATACAAGTTGGCTTACACTCGCCACATGCTAATTACAATTCACACAGAGTTCAAATCATCATGATGAAGATAGGGTCCGACTACAGACGAAATCAAACGATAAAACAGATGCAAATGATACTATCTCGCTATCCCAAAGATCACGACCATGGTCCTCTACTCATCTGGGTAGGTCACGTACATCCTGCCTCTTTCCTCATCGTATTCCCACTGGAGCCGGGTAAGATCATCCTACATGTACTCATCTGTACCTGTACCTGGAGGGTTGTAGTAATCTGTGAGCCACAAGGACTCAACAATCAAGTGCCCGGGTATCGAGACTATTCAAGCTTAAAGGTTGGGATGGGATAAGTGTTTAGTTTGCAGCAACACTAAGCATATATGGTGGCTAACTTACGAAACATGAAATAAATATGAGTGGCCTACGATGAACGATCGAATCTAGTATGATATCTATGAGATCCTGAACACTTACTTATGTCAAACATAACCCCATCGTGTTCTCTCTCGGATCATGTTCACGAGCAGAGACGATCACGGTTACTCACACAGTTGATGTATTTTATTAGAGTTTACTTCAAGTTTACTATAACCGGGTGTTAAACAAATATCCTAGTTGCCACATAACCGCGGGCACGGGTTCTCGAAAAGATTTAACCCTGCAGGGGTGCTCCAACTAGTCCATCACAAATAACCATACTCCACGGGAATATCCTCGACCACGGACCTCGTGGTCATCATAGGTAATTCCAAAGGAATTCCAACACCTCGAGAAAACCCAAAGAAAGTCAGACTCCACACACAAGACATTCGATAAAGGTAAAACAAATCCAGCAAGACCTCCCGACGTGTTAACGAACCTGATAAGAGCCACGTATCTCATTCTCAGGACACGACAGATGAGCAATGGTTACCATGCCAATCACCGAATTGCCCCGAGCGGCATTAATAAGCTGCTCTGGGTTGGACCAACACTCATGTGGAGCACTGGCCCGGGGGTTGATTAATTATCCACGGGTTTGCAAGGCCCTATGCAATTTTATTAAGTTGTTAAGCAAATGTAGTACCAATGTTGGGTCTTGCCAGATATGTTTTAATTTTGACTGAATAAACAAGGGGGTCCCCATAACAACCCCGAGCGTGTTAGGAGCGCAAAATATGGAAACCATAACACCGGTAACAAGAACTATGGCGGTAACAGCGGAACAAAACACTTAGTAAAAGGCCAAGCCTTCCACACTACCAAGATATATATGTGCATTAAATTAAATAATAGATAAATATTGTTATATCCAAATCCATGTTATCACATGGAACAACCTGCACCTGCAACTAAGAACGCTATAAGAGGGGCTGAGCAGCGGTAACTTAGCCAATCAAAGGTTTGCTAGGATGTGGAGGGTTAGAGGCTTTCATGGCATTTAGGAGGCTGATATCAAGTGGTAGGTAGCGCAATTGTAACGATAAGAGCAAGAAACTAGCAAGCGAAAATAGTATCGGGATCCGGGTTCGATCATCTTGCCTGTTGGTTCTTCAGTGGAACGAGTAGCGGGATCCTCGTAGTAGTACTCTCCTGGGTCCTCATACTTAGTATCAACACTCGCGTCTACCCAAGAGAAACAATAATAATAAATATCCAACCAAGGTGTAATGCACAACCAAGATGATGCATGATTCATTTATGAAGAATTAACATGGCAATCCAAAACTAGTCATGTTTCACATGCAAAGTTTGCTTATTAATGATTCTGGACAGAACCTCATGTTAAGTTATTTAAACATGCATGAACATGGCAAATATGGATGCAACATGCAAAATCGATAGAAATGCATATAAAGAACGAAAGAAACGGAGTTACGGTTCTCACGATACGCTCACGACAAGGTACGAGGGCAAAAACACAAGACAACAAAGCCATGGGCTAATTCTTGGCATTCCAAGGTAGCCACTGGTTAGGCAATGAAAAACCAACCACAATAGACTCAAAATCATTCAATTCCATGGAGTATAGCTCCCACAAGTCACAAAACAACAAAACAACAATCTGCCACAAAACAACAACATAGCAACTTACACAACCAACAACTTGAGCTACAGGAACCCTACAGCCACAAACAAGATACTGACAGAATCTACATAACAAATGCATCAACTAATCCAACTACACAATGTGCATAGGAGGCACACATCAATAAACATGAAACTATCAAGTGGACATGATGAAACAGTTTTCTGGGACTTAGTGAAAATAACAGTTTTCTGGAATCTGAGTTAATAAAGTAGCAAGTTGACAGCAGTAGTTAAATATGTTAGAGACCACCTCTTGGCATGAAAATTAACAGGATGATAGAAGACAACATCTACTCCAAAACACTAGCACCGATCATGCTCAAATTCATAACACATCACAAGATACCATCCACTCTACATGGCATAAAAATAACATCAGATTCTCAGACTTGGTAGTTTTTTAGCATGCTGAAACAGAAACATTAAGTTGGCTACTTAACAGCATGGTTCCCACTTATATGGGTGATTCTCATGTTAAACAAAAATACCATGACATAGTAGATATAAAACACTAGCACTTCCATGTTGGCGCATGCCCCAAAGCAAGCAAGGATTAAATCATGCAAAAATGACAAAGTAGCATCACAGCTAAAAATGACAGTTTTATAAACTTGCTCAAAAGTGAAATCTTAAAGCACCAATAGATTGATTGGCTCTTTTTACCCCAAAAACATGTGTCATACTCATATGATCATGTGAAACAACAAGGCACAAACAAGATAGCAAAAACTACCACCTATTCTCATAAATGAAACATAGCTCTAATTAACATGGCATAAATGATCAAAACCAGATTTGTAAACTTAGCTAGAGATTGAAAGGGGCTAACAATCCTACAAAACATGCATATACAGACAAAGGGTATGACAAGTGGGGAAAGGACCCACTTGTCACCCACACACATACACTCTACACACCACTATAAGCAAGCACACACACATGCCCTATATATATGCCCAAGGCATATGAGCACCAACACTCATGAGCATACCACCCAAGAAGGGGGTGTTCATCTACACACACTCACATGGCCATATATGCATAAGCATATGGCACACACACACTCACTCTCACAAGTGCACTAGGCACATACTCTCTCACACACACTAGCTCATGTGTGTGGGTGGTCATCCACACACATATGCATACATATATGCACAATGCATATATGCACATGTATATGTGTATGGTAACACACACACACTCCCACAAACAAGCATGCATAAAAACTCCCACCACACAAGGTCATGCATATGTGCACCTCACATGCACCTACACATACACTCACATGCATATACACCTATGTGCATACGCATATGCTCATGCACACACTCTCTAACACACATACACACATGCATATGTATGCACCCCACCATGTGGCACATACACACACAAGCACATACAAACATGCATATATATGCATATGGATGCAAAGCACACCCACACATACACTCAAATAAACAGAAAAGAAAAACTAGACCTGCTGGTTGCATCTACGCACACACATATACTAGCAATGGAGGAAAACAAAGAAAAACAAAAAAGGGAAAACAAATAAAAAATGGGGAGGGGTTCGGATTCGAACCCGCAACCTGCTGGTTACCTCCCACACATCACACCACTAGGCTACGAGCGCGACTGTTAACATAGGAGGGGCACCTGCCCTCTAGTACTAGCACACACACTACAGACTGACGAAACTGAAGAAGAACGACACCTGCAATACAAGGCACGACGGCGGCCAGAGGGGGGACTTCAGTGATCATACGAGCGGCGGAGGCGCACACTGAACGCCCTGCTCCTGCCCGCACACGCACACTCTAGCACAGCCACCTAACGCAGGAGAGAATGCTAATGGCGACGACAACAGAATGGCAACAACGGCGACCTGCACACGAATCGCACGGTGATGAACCAGACAATGAATTGGATGGGGCAGAGTGAAAACGGGCCCCTGCGAGAAGCAGGAACTCGCACGCGACGCCCGGAAGCATGAGCTCGTCGGTGCACTCGTCGGAGACGAGGTCCGACAGCGGCGGAACGCTCCTATCATGGGCACACACTATAGCGAAGCTCAAAGCTCGGGATAGGGCGAGGATGGACGGGGAGCTCACCTAGATGCGACTACACAGCCAATTTAGCTGGAGGAAGAACGGCGACGGAGGAGCTTGGCCGGAGGGGAAGAAGACGAAGCAGAGGCGCGACCTTGGCGTCCCACGCGGATGCAGAGGACGTCAGGGAAGCAGAAGGTGATGGCGACGCGATCCTGACAATATCCTTCCCGAGGGGATCATTAGAGAAACTGCCGCGGCGACGAGCTCTCTCTCTGAATCTCACTGAACCCTCTCTAGAACCTCTGAACCCATGCTTACCTGAGACGCAAGAGAGGGAGAGACGGAGGGCGGCGGCGTGAGGGGGAAGAGGGAACCCTAGGGGAGTGACACGGATGTCGAGGGGCTTATATGGGCTCGGGAACAGATGGCGACAGCGACGGAAAGGGGACGACAAAGCACTCCCTCTCACACTGAACCTGACGGAGGAGAACGGAGCAGGTGGCCATCTGTTCCTGCTGGGCCTCGGGAGCTTGCTGGGCCGCACTGGGAGGCAAGCCCACTCTGCCCTCTCTCTCAAACAGAAAACAGAGAAGGTTTTATTTTAAAATAAACAACTAACTTTGAAAAACCCATAGAAATAAATAAAAGGATTTTTGGGAAACCAAAAATACTTTTGACACTAGCATAATTGCAACATATTTAAATAATTACAAAGAGGTTTTCCCTAACAAGTATTTATTTTTTTTAAAATTAAAACAGCCCCTGTGATTTATAAGCCCCAAATACACAAAGCTCAAAACAATAAAAAAACCAACACTCACATGCTCAAAACATATTAGGCTAGCACTTGAACATTTTTAAATAATTTAATTTGCAAGTTAATTTTGCTATGAAAATAACATGGGGAAAAGAGGGGTATTGGAAGGTTTTTTTGTTGCAAAGGGAAAGAGAGGGGAAAATAAGAGGTTGCACACATGAACTCCAAGCACAAAACACAAACCAAACCATGACACTCACATACAAGATCACTTCACAACATGGCATGACAAGATGGATGCATGATGCATGATGCATGAATGCAAGAACAAGACATGGATGACAAGTTGCAAAACATCATAAATCTCATGGCACAAGGTTCATACAATAGGTTACATGCCAAATAAGGTAGGGGCAGCACTTGGGCTGTCACACGCGGTTGATGTAGTCGAACGTCTCCGCGATCCAAATTGCCGAGGGTCCCGCGATCCAATCACAACCCGTCCCGATCTAGCGCCAAACGGACAACACCTCCGCGTTCAACACACGTACATCTCGATGACGATCTCCGCCTTCTTGATCCAACAAGAGGGAGCAGAGAGGTAGATGAGTTCTCCGACAGTGCGACGGCATGGCGGCGATGGTGGTGGAACTATTCTCTTAGGGCTTCGCCAAGCACCGTTGGAACGATCTAGAGGAGAAACTACGATCTAGAGGGAAGAGGGCAACACGTGGCTTTTCGTATGTTGGCTGCCCTAAAACTGTTGGAAATATGCCCTAGAGGCAATAATAAAATGGTTATTATTGTATTTCCTTGTTCATGATAATTGTCTATTGTTCATGCTATAATTGTGTTAACCGGAAACCATAATACATGTGTGAATGCATAGACCACAATATGTCCCTAGTGAGCCTCTAGTTGACTAGCTCGTTGATCAATAGATGGTCACGGTTTCATGGCCATGGACATTGGATGTCATTGATAACGGGATCACATCATTAGGAGAATGATGTGATGGACAAGACCCAATCCTAAGCATAGCACAAAGATCGTGTAGTTCGTTTGCTAAAGCTTTTCAATGTCAAGTGTCATTTCCTTAGACCATGAGATTGTGTAACTCCCGGATACCGTAGGAATACTTTGGGTGTGCCAAACGTCACAACGTAACTGGGTGGCTATAAAGGTACGCTACGGGTATCTCCGAAAGTGTCTGTTGGGTTGACACGAATCGAGACTGGGATTTGTCACTCCGTGTGACGGAGAGGTATCTCTGGGCCCACTCGGTAAGACATCATCATTATGAGCTCAATGTGACTAAGGAGTTAGTCACGGGATGATGTATTACGGAACGAGTAAAGAGACTTGCCGGTAACGAGATTGAACAAGGTATGGGGATACCGACGATCGAATCTCGGGCAAGTACCATACCGATAGACAAAGGGAATTGTATACGGGATTGATTGAATCCCCGACATCGTGGTTCATCCGATGAGATAATCGTGGAGTACGTGGGAGCCAACATGGGTATCCAGATCCCGCTGTTGGTTATTGGCCGGAGAAGTGTCTCGGTCATGTCTACGTGTCTCCCGAACCCGTAGGGTCTACACACTTAAGGTTCGATGACGCTAGGGTTATAGGGAAATGGTATACGTGATTACCGAAGGTTGTTCGGAGTCCCGGATGAGATCCCGGACGTCACGAGGAGCTCCGGAATGGTCCGGAGGTAAAGATTGATATATAGGAAGTCCAGTTTTGGTCACCAGAAAGTTTTCGGGCTCATCGGTAGTGTACCGGGAGTGCCGGGAGGGTGCCGGAGGACCCCCGGGAGGGGTGTGACGACCAAAGGACCACATGGGCTGTTAGATAAAGTGTGCCAGCCCTTATTGGGCTGGGCAAGACTTTTGCTAAAGGCCCATGTGGCTGGAGATAAGGAGATAAGGCAAAAAGGATTTAAAAGGAGGAGATCCACCTCCCTTGTGGGAGGTGGACTCTCCCTTTAATTCGGCCGGCCATCTCCTCTTTGGAGTAGAGGCCAAGCCAGCCCTCCACGTCCCTCCTCCTATATATACTTGAGGTTTTGGATGTTTTGAGAGAAGATTTGATCTCTCTCTCTCACGGCAAAGCCCTACCTCTCTTCTTCCTCCTCCGCAGTGCTTAGGCGAAGCCCTGTCGGAATACCTTGCTACTCCACCACCAGCATGCCGTCGTGCTGCTGTTGGAGCCCTTCCCCAACCTCTCCTTCCTCCTTGCTGGATCAAGGTGTTGGAGACGTCACCGGGCTGCACGTGTGTTGAACGCGGAGGTGCCGTCCGTTCGGCACTTGATCGGATCTACCGCGATCTGAATCGCTGCGAGTACGACTCCATCAACCGCGTTCTTGTAACGCTTCCGCTTAGCGATCTTCAAAGGTATGAAGATGCAATCTCTCCCCTCTCGTTGCTGGTTTCTCCATATATAGATCTTGGTGAACGTAGGAAAATTTTGATTTACTACTACGTCTCCCAACAGTGGCATCATGAGCTAGGTCTATGCGTAGAATCTATGCACGAGTAGAACACAAAGTAGTTGTGGGCGTCGATTTTGTTAATATGCTTGCCGTTACTAGTCTTATCTTGATTCGACGGTATTGTGGGATGAAGCGGCCCGGACCAACCTTACACGTACGCTTACGTGAGACCGGTTCCACCGCCTGACATGCACTAGTTGCATAAGGTGGCTAGCGGGTGTCTGTCTCTCCCACCTTAGTCGGATTGGATTCGATGAAAAGGGTCCTTATGAAGGGTAAATAGCAATTGGCATATCACGTTGTGGTTTTGACGTAGGTAAGAAACGTTCTTGCTAGAAACCTATAGCAACCACGTAAAAACTTGCAACTACAAATTAGAGGACGTCTAACTTGTTTTTGCAGCATATAACGTGTGATGTGATATGGCCAAAAGGATGTGATGTGATGCATTGTGATGTATGAGATTGATCATGTTCTTGTAATAGGGTTCACGACTTGCATGTCGATGACTATGACAACCGGCAGGAGCCATAGGAGTTGTCTTATACTATTGTATGACCTGCGTGTCAATCATAAACGCCATGTAATTACTTTACTTTATTGCTAAACGTTAGCTGTAGTAGTAGAAGTAATATTTGGCGAGACAACTTCATGAAGACACAATGATGGAGATCATGATGATGGAGATCATGGTGTCGTGCCGGTGACAGTGATGATCATGGTGCCCCGAAGATGGAGATCAAAGGAGCAAGATGATATTGGCCATATCATGTCACTATATTGATTGCATGTGATGTTTATCATGTTTACATCTTATTTGCATAGAACGACGGTAGTAAATAAGATGATCTCTCAATAAAATTTCAAGAAAGGTGTTCACCCTAACTGTGCACCGTTGCTAAGGATCGTCGTTCCGAAGCACCATGTGATGATCGGGTGTGATAGGTTCTAACGTTCGCATACAACGGGTGTAAGCCAGATTTACACATGCGAAACACTTAGGTTGACTTGACGAGCCTAGCATGTACAGACATGGCCTCGGAACACGGAGGACCGAAAGGTCGAACATGAGTCGTATAGAAGATACGATCAACATAGAGATGTTCACCATGGATGACTAGTCCGTCTCACGTGATGATCGGACACGGGCTAGTTGACATGGATCATGTATCACTTGGAAGACTAGAGAGATGTCTATCTAAGTGGGAGTTCATTAATAATTTGATTAAATGAACTTAATTATCATGAACTTAGTCTAAAAATGTCCTTGCAAATTATGTCGTAGATAGCTCACGCTGTAGCTCCCCAGTTTTAGTGATACAATCCTAGAGAAAAGTAAGTTGAAAGTTGATGGTAGCAATAATGCGGACTGGGTCCGTGATCTGAGGATTATCCTCATTATTGCACAGAAAGCTTATGTTTTTTATGTACCGCTAACTGCATCACTCCCTGAAGCGTTGTCTGTAGATGTTGTGAACATATGACAGGCACTTTTTGGTGACTACGTGATAGTTCAATGCGTCATGCATTACGGCTTAGAATTGAGGCTCCAAAATGTTTTGAACGTCATGGAACATATGAGATGTTCTAGGAGCTGAGATTGTGACCTCAGGCTCGTGCCTATGTTGAGAGGTATGAGACCTCCAACAAGATTCTTTGTCTGCAATATAAAGGAGAATAGCTCAATCGCTGAGCGTGTGCTCAGATCGTCTGGGTGCTACAATCACTTGAATCAAGTGGGAGTTAATCTTCCAGATGAGATAGTGATTAATGCAGTTCTCCAAGTCACTGCCACCAAGCTACTAGAGCTTCGTGATGAACTATAACATGCCAGGGATGGATAAGATGATCCCTGAGTTGTTCGTGATGTTTGACACCACGAAGGTAGAAATCAAGAAGGAGCATCAAGTGTTGATGGTTAAGTGAAACCACTAGTTTCAAAAGGGGCAAGGGCAAGAACGGAAAACTTCAGGAATGGCAAGACAGTTGTTGCTCTAGTGAAGAAACCCAAGGTTGAGCCCGAACCCGAGACTAAGTGCTTCTGTTATGAGGAGAATGTTCGCTGAAGCGGAAAACCCCTAGATGCTTGGTAGATAAGAAGGCTGGTAATGTCAATGGAAGTATATTTGATATACGTGTTAGTGATGTGTACCTTGCTGGTACTCCTAGTAGCACCTGGGTATTGGATACCGGTTCGGTTGCTAAGTGTTAGCAACTCGAAATAAAAGCTACGGAGTAAATGGAGACTAGCTAGGTGAAAGGTGACGATGTGTGTTGGAAGTATTTCCAAGATTGATGTGATCACCATCGCACGCTCTCTCTACCTTCAGGATTTGTGATAAACCTAAATAAATGTTATTTGGTGTTTGCGTTGAGCATGAACGTGATTAGATCATGATTAGTGTGATACGGTTATTCATATAAGTTAGAGAATAATGGTTATTCTGTTTACATGGATAATGCCTTCAATGGTCATGCACCCACTCGAAATGGTTTATCGAATCATGATCGTAGTAGTACACATATTCATAACATTGGTACCAAAAGATACAAAGTTAATAATGATTGTACCACATGCTTGTGGCACTGCCACGTAATGTCATATTGGTATAAATCACATGAAGAAACTCCATGATGATGGATTTTTTGACTCACTCGATTTCGAATCGGTTGAGACATGCGAGCCATGCCTCTTGGGCAAGATGACTGAGACCCTGTCATCCAATATGATGGAGCGGGCAAGTGGCTTATTGGAATTAATACATGTTGATGTATGTGGTCCAATGAGTGTTGAAACACACAGTGGATATCGTTGTTTTTCTTTACCTTCACTGATGATTTGAGTAAATATGGGGATATTTACTTAATGAAACACGAATCTGAAATGTTTGAAAGGTTCAAGGAGTTTCAGAGTGAAGTTAAAGATCATCGTGACAAGAAGATAAATGTCTATGATATGATCATGGAGGTGAATATCTAAGTTACGAGTTTGGTATGCAATTTTAGACAATGTGGAAATTGTTTCACAGCTCACGCCTCCTGGAACACCATAGTGTGATGGTGTGTTCGAACGTCGTAGTCGTGCTCTATTGGATATAGTGAGTACTATGATGTCTCTTATCATTTTGCCACTATCGTTATGGGGTTATGCATTAAAGACAAATCCATTCACTTTAATAGGGCACCATCTAAGTCTGTTGAGATGACACCGTGAGAATTATGGTTTGACAGAAGCCTAAGCTGTCATTTCTTAATGTTTGGGGCTGCGACGCTTATGTGAAAATGGGTTTTTCAGCTAGCGAGCTCGAACCCAAAGCAGACAAATGTATCTTCATAGAATACCCTAATGAGACATTGGGTATACCTTCTATTTCAGATCCAAGCGCAAAAGGTGTTTGTTGCTAAGAATGGGTCCTTTCTTGAGAAAGAGTTTCTCTCGAAAGAATTGAGTGGGAGGAAGATAGAACTTGATGAGGTTGTTGAACCTTTGTTTCAACCAGAGAATAGCGCAACACAGAAAGATGTTTCTGTAGAGCCTACTCAGTTGAAAAGGAAGTTAATGATGATGATCATGAAGCTTCGGATCAAGTCACTATCGAACCTCGTAGGTCGACAAGGACGCGTACTGCTCCTGAGTAGTACGACAACCCTGTCTTGGAAATCATGTTGTTGGACAACGATGAACCTACGAACTATGGAGAAGCGATGGTGGGCCCGGATTCCAACAAATGGCTAGGAGCCATGAAATCCGAGAAAGGATCCATGTATGAAAACCAAGTATGGACTTTTATAGACTTGCCTGTTGAATGGCGGGTCATTGAGTACAAATGGACCTTTGAGATAAACATAGACGCTAATGGTGAAATGTCACCGTTTATAAAGCTCGACTTGTCGCAAAGAAGTTTCCGCCAAGTTCAAGGAGTTGACTACGATGAGATTGTCTCATCTGTAGCGATGCTAAATGTCTATTAAAATTTTGTTAGCAGTTGTTGCATTTTTCGATTATGAAATCTGGCAGATGGACGACAAAACAAGGTTTCCGTAATGGTTTCTGTGAGGAAGAGTTGTATGTGATACAACCAGAAGGTTTTGTCAATCCTAAGGATGCTAATAATATGCAAACTCCAGCGATCCTTCTATGGACTGGAGCAAGCATCTCGGAGTTGGAATATATGCTTTGATGAGGTGATCAAAGTTTTTAAGTTTATACAAAGTTTATGAGAAACTTGTATTTGCAAGAAAGTGAGTGGGAGCACTATAGAATTTCTTATAAGAATATGTAGTTGACATATTATTGATCGGAAATGATGTAGAATTTTTGGAAGAGCATGAAGGGTTGTTTGAAAAGAGTTTTTTCAAAGGAAGACCCAGATAAAGCTACTATTTTATTGAGCATCAAGATCTATAGGGATAGATCTATTCGCTTGATAAGTTTTTTTCGACGAAGACATACCTTGACAAGTTTTTTGAAGGAGTTCAAAATAGATGGGTCAAAGAAGGAGTTCTTGACTGTATTGTAAGGTGTGAAATTGAGTAAGACTCAATACCCGACCACGGCACAAGATAAAGAAAAGATGAGTGTCATCTCCTATGCTTTAGCCATAGGCTCTATATAGTATGCCATGCTGTGTACCGCACCTGTGTGTGCCTTGCCATGAGTCTGTCAAGGGGTACAAGAGTAATCCAAGAGTGGATCACTGGACAACGGTCAAAGTTATCCTTAGTAACTTGAGAACTAAGGAAATATTTCTCGATTATGGAGGTGATAAAGAGTTCATCGTAAAGGGTTACGATGATGCAAGCTTTAACTCCAGTCCGGATGACTCTTAGTAGAAATCCAGCTACATATAGTGGAGCAGCCATTTGGAATAGCTCCATGTGGAGCATGGGAGTAGTATCTACAAATATGACATGGAAAGTTTGCAAGGTACACACGGATCTAAATGTCGCAGACCCGTTGACTAAAAACCTCTTTCACGAGCAGAACATGAACAAACCCCAGAACTTATTGGGTGTTAATCACATGATGATATGATCACATGGTGATGTAAGTGTTAATCACATGGTGATGTGAACTAGATTATTGACTCTAGTGCAAGTGGGAGACTGTTGGAAATATGCCCTAGAGGCAATAATAAAATGGTTATTATTGTATTTCCTTGTTCATGGTAATTGTCTATTGTTCATGCTATAATTGTGTTAACCGGAAACCATAATACATGTGTGAATGCATAGACCACAATATGTCCCTAGTGAGCCTCTAGTTGACTAGCTCGTTGATCAATAGATGGTCACGGTTTCATGGCCATGGACATTGGATGTCATTGATAACGGGATCACATCATTAGGAGAATGATGTGATGGACAAGACCCAATCCTAAGCATAGCACAAAGATCGTGTAGTTCGTTTGCTAAAGCTTTTCAATGTCAAGTGTCATTTCCTTAGACCATGAGATTGTGTAACTCCCGGATACCGTAGGAATACTTTGGGTGTGCCAAACGTCACAACGTAACTGGGTGGCTATAAAGGTACGCTACGGGTATCTCCGAAAGTGTCTGTTGGGTTGACACGAATCGAGACTGGGATTTGTCACTCCGTGTGACGGAGAGGTATCTCTGGGCCCACTCGGTAAGACATCATCATTATGAGCTCAATGTGACTAAGGAGTTAGTCACGGGATGATGTATTACGGAACGAGTAAAGAGACTTGCAAGTACCATACCGATAGACAAAGGGAATTGTATACGGGATTGATTGAATCCCCGACATCGTGGTTCATCCGATGAGATAATCGTGGAGTACGTGGGAGCCAACATGGGTATCCAGATCCCGCTGTTGGTTATTGGCCGGAGAAGTGTCTCGGTCATGTCTACGTGTCTCCCGAACCCGTAGGGTCTACACACTTAAGGTTCGATGACGCTAGGGTTATAGGGAAATGGTATACGTGATTACCGAAGGTTGTTCGGAGTCCCGGATGAGATCCCGGACGTCACGAGGAGCTCCGGAATGGTCCGGAGGTAAAGATTGATATATAGGAAGTCCAGTTTTGGTCACCGGAAAGTTTTCGGGCTCATCGGTAGTGTATCGGGAGTGCCGGGAGGGTGCCGGAGGACCCCCGGGAGGGGTGTGACGACCAAAGGACCACATGGGCTGTTAGATAAAGTGTGCCAGCCCTTATTGGGCTGGGCAAGACTTTTGCTAAAGGCCCATGTGGCTGGAGATAAGGAGATAAGGCAAAAAGGATTTAAAAGGAGGAGATCCACCTCCCTTGTGGGAGGTGGACTCTCCCTTTAATTCGGCCGGCCATCTCCTCTTTGGAGTAGAGGCCAAGCCAGCCCTCCACGTCCCTCCTCCTATATATACTTGAGGTTTTGGATGTTTTGAGAGAAGATTTGATCTCTCTCTCTCACGGCAAAGCCCTACCTCTCTTCTTCCTCCTCCGCAGTGCTTAGGCGAAGCCCTGTCGGAATACCTTGCTACTCCACCACCAGCATGCCGTCGTGCTGCTGTTGGAGCCCTTCCCCAACCTCTCCTTCCTCCTTGCTGGATCAAGGTGTTGGAGACGTCACCGGGCTGCACGTGTGTTGAACGCGGAGGTGCCGTCCGTTCGGCACTTGATCGGATCTACCGCGATCTGAATCGCTGCGAGTACGACTCCATCAACCGCGTTCTTGTAACGCTTCCGCTTAGCGATCTTCAAAGGTATGAAGATGCAATCTCTCCCCTCTCGTTGCTGGTTTCTCCATATATAGATCTTGGTGAACGTAGGAAAATTTTGATTTACTACTACGTCTCCCAACAAAAACCTCCAGTATATATAGGAGGAGGGGGAGGGGAGGCTTCCTTGGACCTTCCTTCAAGTAGGGCTTCGGCGAAGGAGGTGGAGGAGTCCACCTCCAATCCTACTAGGAGTAGGACTCCTCTCCTACATGGAAAACACTTCCACCTCTTGGGGGTTTTCCACCTCTAGTCACATGGGCCTAATTGAGGGGTTCGTCCAGCCCACTAAGGGATGGTTTGGCTCCTCCAACAGCCCATGTGGCCCTTTGGGTCAAGACACCCCTCCCGATGGTCCCCAAGGTACCCTCCCGACACTCCTGGTACACTATCGATGAGCCCGAGACTTTTCCGATGACCAAAACAGGACTTCCTATATATCAATTTTACCTCCGGACCATTCCATAGCTCCTCATGACATACAGGATCTCATCCAGGACTCCGAACAACCTTCGGTCACCACCATACATAACTCTATACTACCGCAACGTCACCAAACCTTAAGTGTGCAGACCCTGCGGGTTCGAGAACTATGTAGACATGACCGAGACATCTCTACGGTCAATAACCAATAGAGGGACCTGGATGCCCATATTGGTTCCTACATATTCTACGGAGATCTTTATCGGTTAAACCTCTATGTCAAGGATTCAGTTAATCCCGTATGCTGTTCCCTTTGTTCATCGGTATGTACTTGCCCGAGTTCAATCGTCGGTATTTGTATACCTAGTTCAATCCCATTACCAACAAGTCTCTTTACTCGTTCCGTAATACAAGATCCCGTGGCTAATACTTTAGTACATTGCTTGCAAGGCTTGTTGTGATGTTGTTTTACCGGGTGGGCCCTGAGATACCTCTATTGGAAATATGCCCTAGAGGCAATAATAAATTGGTTATTATCATATTTCCTTGTTCATGATAATCGTTTATTATCCATGCTATAATTTTATTGATCGGAAACTCATATACATGTGTGGATACATAGACAACACCATGTCCCTATTATGCCTCTAATAGACTAGCTCGTTGATCAAAGATGGTCAAGGTTTCCTAGCCATGGCCATGAGATGTCAATTGATAACGGGATCACATCATTAGGAGAATGATGTGATGGACAAGACCATTACTACAAATGTAGCATATGATCGTGTCAGTTTATTGCTATAGTTTTCTGCATGTCAAGTATCTGTTCCTATGACATGAGATCATGCAGCTCACTGAAACCGGAGGAGTACCTTGTGTGTATCAAACGTCGCAACGTAACTGGGTGATTATAAAGGTACTCTATAGGTATCTCCGAAGGTATCTGTTGATTTGGCATGGATCAATACTGGGATTTGTTACTTCGTGTGAAGGAGAGGTATCTCAGGGCCAACTCGGTAATACAACATCACAACAAACCTTGCAAGGAATGTGACTAAGTGTTAGTTAAGGGATCTTGTATTACGAAACAAGTAAAGAGACTTGCCGGTAACGAGGTTGAACTAGGTATAGAGATACCGACGATCGAATCTCGGCCAAGTAACATACCGAAGGACAAAGGGAACATCATACGGGATTAACTGAATCCTTGAGATAGTGGTTAGACCGAAAGATCTTCATAGAACATGTAGGAACCAATATGGGCATCCAGGTCTCGCTATTGGTTATTGACCGTAGAGGTGTCTCGGTCATGTCTACATGGTTCTCAAACCCGTAGGGTTTGCACACTTAAGGTTTGGTGACGTTCCAGTATAGATGAGTTATGTGTGTTGGTAACCTAAGGTTGTTTAGAGTCCCAGATGAGATCTTAGACGTGACGAGGAGCTCTGGAATGGTCCGGAGGTGAAGATTCATATATAGGAAGTTCCATGTTGGTTACCGGGAAAAGTTCGGGCGTCACCGGTAACGTACCGGCGGTGCTGGGAGGGTCCTGGGGGTCCACCGGAAGGGGCCACTAGCCCCAAAGGCCTACAGGGGCTGTGAGAGATGGCACACCAGCCCCTAGTGGGCTGGCCACCCCTCCCACAAAGGCCCATGCGGCAAGGGGGTTGGTGGAAGGGCCAACCCTAGGGTTGGCGCCACCTAACTTGGGTGGCAAGCCACCCTAGGGCGCCTCCACTCTTGGCCGCCGCCCCAAGGTGGAAACCCTAGGGGTTTGGCGCACCACCCCTTCCCCTATATATATGTGAGAGGGAGGAGGGAAGCCGAACCCTAAGCCACGGCGCAACTCTTCCTCTCTCTCTTTGATAGTCTCTCCTCTAGTAGATTGGTTCGGTGCCGCTTAGCGAAGCTCTGTCGGATCAGCTCCACCACCGCCGCCGCCACGTTGTCGTGCGCTGGCGAACCCATCTACCTCTCTGATCCCTCTTTCTAGATCAAGAAGGCGGAGATCTTCATTGAGCTGCATGTGTGCTGAATGCGAAGGTGCCGTCCGTTCGGCACTTGATCGGGAGTTCGTGAGACGGCTTGCGATTTGGATCGTGGAGACGTATCACTACATCTACCGCGTTCTTTAACGCTTTCTCTTAGCGATCTACAAGGGTACGTGGATCCAATCTCTCCTTTCACAAATGCTCATCTCCTAGATTGATCTTGGTGAAGTGTAGGAATTTTTTTGTTTCCCATGCAACGTTCCCCAATAGTGGCATCATGAGCTAGGTCTATGTGTAGATGATATCTCGATTAGAACACAAAGAGTTTGTGGGCGTTGATGCTTAGATTGCTTCCTCCCTTGGTCATGTTTTGGTTCAGCGGTATTGTGGGATGAACCGGCCCGGACCAACCTTACTCGTACGCTTATGAGAGACCGGTTCCATCAACTGACGTGTAACTTCGTTGCACAAAGATGGCTGGAGGGAGTCTCTTTCTCCTACTTTAGTTGGATCGTATTTGACAAAGGCGGTCCTTGAGAAGGTTGAAAAGCAACTTATGTATCACTATTGTGGTTTTACGTAGGTGAGAATTGTTCTTGCTAGATACCCGTAGGAGCCACGTAAAACTTGCAACAACAATTAGAGGACGTCTAACTTGTTTTTGCAGGGTATGTTGTGATGTGATATGGCCAATTACATGATGAGATATATGTGATGTATGAGATGATCATATATTGTATAGAATATCACGACTTGCATGTCGATGAGCACGGCAACCTACAGGAGCCATAGGGTTGTCTTTAATTATTGTATGACTTGCGTGTCAATCATTAAGCGCTATGTAATGCTTTACTTCATCCCTAAGCGGTAGCAATAGTAGTAGAAGCATGGTGGGCGCGACAACCCCGATGGTGACACGTTGATGGAGATCAAGATGATGGAGATCATGGTGTCATGCCGGTGATGATGGAGATCATGCCGGTGCTTTCAAGATGGAGATCAAAAGCACAAGTTCATGGCCATATCATGTCACTTATGATTTGCATGTGATGTTAATCCTTTTATGCACCTTGTTTTGCTTGGGATGACGGTAACATTATAAGGTGACCCTCACTTAATTTCAAGATAAATTGTGTTCACCCCGAGTGTGCACCGTTGCGAAAGTTCGTCGTGTCGAGACACCTGGTGATGATCGGGTGTGATAGACTCTACGTTCACATACAACGGGTGCAAGCCAGTGTTGCACATGCGGGACACTCGGGTTAAACTTGACGAGCCTAGCATGTACATATCATGGCCTCGGAACACAAGATACCGAAAGGTCAAACATGAGTCATATAGTAGATATGATCAACATGACGATGTTCACCATTGAAACCACCTCAACTCACGTGATGATCGGACTTGAGTTGGTGAATTTGGATCATGTATCACTTGAATGACCGGAGGGATGTCAATTTGAGTGGGAGTTCTTAAGTAATATGATTAATTGGAGTCATTAACATGAACATAGTTAGTAGTGTCTTTTCAAATTATGTTGTAGCTCACGTTGTAGCTCCCTTGAATTTTTATATGTTCCTAGAGAAATAGAGTTGAAAGATGATGGTAACAATATTGCGGACTGGGTTCGTGATCCGAGGATTGTCCTCATTGCTACACAAAAGACTTATGTCCTTAATGCACCGCTCGATGCGCCACCCCCCTCTAGTGTCGTCTATTGATGTTGTGAACATCTGACAGGCACGTTCCGATGACTACTTGATAGTTTAGTGCGTCATGCATTATGGCTTAGAATTGAGACTCCAAAACGTTTTGAACGTCACGGAACATATGAGATGTTCTAAGAGCTGAAATTGGGATCTCAGGCTCATGCTTGTGTTGTGAGATATGAGATATCCAACAAGATTCTTTGCCTGCAAGATGAAGGAGAATAGCTCAATCGTTGAGCATGTGCTCAGATTTTCTGGGTGCTACAATCGCTTGAATCGAGTGGTAGTTGATCTTCCAGATAAGACAATGATTGATATAGTTCTCTGAGTCACTATCACTAAGCTACTAGAACTTTGTGATGAACTATAATTATACCAGGGATGGAAATGATGATCCCTGAGATGTTCGCGATGTTTGACACTGCGAAGGTAGAAATCATGATGGAGCATCAAGTGTTGATGGTTAGTAAAACCACTAGTTTTGAGAAGGGCAAGGGCAAGGAGGGAAACTTCATGGATGGCAAGTCAGTTGCTGGTCCAGTGAAGCAACCCAACGTTGAACCCAAACCCGAGACTAAGTGCTTCTATTACGAGGAGAGTGGTCGCTGAAGTGGAACAACCCTAGATACTTGGTAGATAAGAAGGCTGGCAACATCGACAGAAGTATATTTGATATACATGTTATTGATGTGTACCTTGCTAGTACTCCTAGTAGCACCTGGGTATTGGATACCGGTTCGGTTGCTAAATGTTAGTAACTCGAAATAAAAGCTACGGAATAAAGGGAGACTAGCTAAGTGTGAGGTGACGATGTATGTTGGAAATGTTTCCAAGGTTGATATGATTAACATCGCACGCTCTCTCTACCTTCGGGATTAGTGACAAACCTAAATAAATGTTATTTGGTGTTTGCGTTAAGCATGAACATGATTAGATTGTGTTTATTGCAACACGGTTATTCATTTAAGTTAGAGAATAATGGTTATTCTGTTTACATGAATAATACCTTCAATGGTCATGCACCCAATGAATGGTTTGTTGAATCTTGATCATAGTAGTACACATGTTCATAACATAGATGCCAAAAGATACAAAGTTAATAATGATAGTACCACATACTTGTGGCACTGCCGCTAAATGTCATGTTGGTGTAAAGCGCATGAAGAAACTCCATGCTGATGGATCTTTGGACTCATTCGATTTTGAATCGATTGAGACATGCACACCATGCCTCTTGTGCAAGATGACTAAAACCCCGTTTTCCGGCTTGATGAAACGGGCAAGTGACTTATTGGAAATAATACATATTGATGTATACGGTCCAATGAGTGTTGTAGCGTGCGGTGGATATCGCTATTCTCTTACCTTCATTGATGATTTGAGTAGATATAGTGTATATTTACTTAATGAGACAAGCAGAATCAGAGTGAAGATTGAGATCATCATGACGAGAAGATAAAATGTCTACAATATGATCGTGGAGGTGAATATCTGAGTTACGAGTTTGGTATACAACTTAAGACAATGTGAAAGTTGTTTCACAACTCATGCCACCTGGAACACCATAGTGTGATGGTGTGTCTGAACGTCGTAGTCATGCTCTATTGGATATGGTGTGAATTATGATGTCTCTTATCGTTTTGCCACTATCGTTTTGGGGTTATGTATTGGAGACAACTACATTCACTTTAAATAGGGCACCATCTAAATCTGTTGAGATGACACTATATGGTTTGGGAGAAACCTAAGCTGTCATTTCTTAGAGTTTGGGAATGCGACACTTATGTCTGATAAGCTCGAACCCAAAGCAGAAAAATGCATCTTCATAGAATATCCTAAGAACAGTCGGGTATACCTTCTATCTCAGATCCGAGTACAAAGTGTTTGTTGCTAAAACTGGGTCCTTTCTCGAGAAAGAGTTTCTCTCGAAAGAATTGAGTGGGAGGAAGATAGAACTTGATGAGGTTGTTGAACCTTTGTTCAACCAGAGAGTAGCGCAGAGCAGAAAGATGTTTCTGTGAAGCCTACGTCAGTTGAAGAGGAAGTTAATGATGATGATCATGAAGCTTCGGATCAAGTTACTATCAAACCTCGTAGGTCGACAAGGACGCGTACTGCTCCTGAGTGGTATGATAACCCTATCTTGAAGGTCATGTTGTTGGACAACGATGAACCTGCGAGCTATGGAGAAGCGATGATGGGCCTGGATTCCGACAAATGGTTAGAGGCCATGAAATCTGAGAAAGGATCCATGATGAAAACCAAGTATAGACTTTGGTAGACTTGCTCGTTGGACGGCAGGTCATTGAGTACAAATGGACCTTTAAGATGAAGACAAACGCTGATGGTGAATGTCACCATTTATAAAGCTTGACTTGTCACCAAGAAGTTTCCGCCAAGTTCAAGGAGTTGACTACGATGAGACTTTCTCACTCTCAGCGATGCTAAAGTCTGTTGGAATTATGTTAGCAGTTGTTGCATTTTTCAATTATGAAATTTGGCAGATGGATGTCAAAACATGGTTTCCTTCCTTGAGGAAAGGTTGTATGAGATACAACCAGTAGGTTTTGTCAGTCCTAAGGATGCTAAAAAGTGTGCAAGCTTCAATGATCCTTTTATGGACTGAAGCAAGCATCTCGGAGTTGGAATATATGCTTTGATGAGATGATCAAAGTTTTTGAGTCTATACAAAGTTTATGAGAAACTTGTATTTACAATAAAGTGAGTGGGAGCACTATAGAGTTTCTGATAAGCATATGTGGATGACATATTGTTGATCGGAAATGATGTAGAATTTCTGGAAAGCATAAATGGTTATTTGAAAAGAGTTTTTCAAAGGAAGACCTGGATAAAGCTACTTAATTGTTGGGTATCGAGATCTATAGAGATAGATCAAGACATCTTATGAGACTTTCAATGAGTACATACCTTGACAAGATTTTGAAAGAGTTCAAAATAGATCAGTCAAAGAAAGAGTTCTTGCCTGATTTGAAAGGTGTGAAGTTGAGTGAGACTCAAAGCTCGACCACGTCAAAAGAAACACTAAGGATGAAGGTCGTCCCCTATGCTTTATCCATAGGCTCTGTATAGTATGCCATGATGTGTACCGCACCTGTGTGTGCCTTGCCATGAGTTCCACTAGTAGAAAACGGACCTTTCGTCCCAAGCATGAGTCCCGGTCTGGTTACGAGCTGGTACTAAAGACGGTATTAGTCCCGATTCGTGCCGACTCCAACGGCTAGGAGCAGGGCAACCTTTAGTACCGGCTCGTGAGCGATCTTTAGTACCGGTTCGTGTCACGAGCCGATACTAAAGGGGGCATGGCAGGCTTTTGGTCAGACTTGGGCCTGCGTGCCTCTTTAGTACCGGTTCGTGGCACGAGCCGGTACTAAAGGCTGACCTTTAGTACCGGTTCGTGTCACGAACCAATACTAAAGGGGGCGTGGCAGGCTTTTGGTCAGACTTGGGCCCCGTGTGCCTCTTTAGTACCGGCTCGTGGCACGAGCCGGTACTAAAGGTTGACCTTTAGTACCGGTTGGTGACACCAACCGGTACTAAAGACTTCCTATATATATGCTTCGTCCGCAGCCGATGGAAGGAGCTCTCATTTCTCTGTTTTCTCCCATGTTCTTCTTCCTGCTCAAAGCTCATCCTCCATTTGCGCCGCCAGGCTGCCGAAATTAGCCATCGCCGCCGCCCGCCGTCTCGATGCCGCGCGCCGCCCTGACCCCACCGCGCCTCCCTCGAGCAGCTTTGCACGACTACACCCTCACGAGCCTCTCCCCTCCCAATTGCCCGCTGCCTTGACCCCAACACGCTCGTCGGAGCTCACCGGCCCCCACCGCGCTCCGCTTCGCTCATCTCGGCCACCGTTCGATGGAAAACACAAAATAGAGAACACAAAATAGCGTTCCCGGCCACTGTTCATCCCAAAAAACACAAAAAATAGAGAGGAAAATTAAAAGCTAAAAGCTAAAAAAAGAACACTTAGTACCGGTTGGTATCACCAACCGGTACTAAAGGTCCTCCACCACCAGCCCACACAAAGCAGCCACGTGGTGGGCCTTTAGTACCGGTCCGTGGGCCAACCGGTACTAAAGGTCTGGACCTTTAGTCCCGAACCTTTAGTACCGGTTGGGGAACCGGTACTAAAGGCCCATCCCGGTCGGGACTACAGACAGACATTCTACTAGTGTCCGTCAAGGGGTACAAAAGTGGTCCAGGAGTGGATCACTGGACAACGGTCAAGATTATCCTTAGTAACTAAAGGACTAAGGAAAGGTTTCTCGATTGTGGAGGTGATAAAGAGTTTGTCGTAAAGAGTTACATCGTTGCAAGGTTTAACACCAATCCGGATGACTCTTAGTAGCAATCCGGATACGTATAGTGGAGCAGCCACTTGGAAAAGCTCCAAGTGGAGTGTGGTAGCAGTGTCTACAGTATGACATAGAGATTTGCAAAGTACACACGGATCTGAATGTCACAGACCCGTTGACTAAAATACCTCTCTCACACGCAAAGCATGATCGAGACCCAGAACTCATTAGGTGTTAGATTCATAACAATGCAAATCACACGGTGATGTGAACTAGATTATTGACTCTAGTGCAAGTGGGAGACTGTTGGAAATATGCCCTAGAGGCAATAATAAATTGGTTATTATCATACTTCCTTGTTCATGATAATCGTTTATTATCCATGCTATAATTGTATTGATCGGAAATTCAGATACATGTGTGGATACATAGAAAACACCATGTCCCTAGTATGACTCTAATAGACTAGCTCGTTGATCAAAGATGGTCAAGGTTACCTAGCCATGGACATGAGATGTCATTTGATAACGTGATCACATCATTAGGAGAATGATGTTATGGACAAGACCCAAACTACAAACGTAGCATATGATCGTGTCAGTTTATTGCTATAGTTTTCCGCATGTCAAGTATTTGTTCCTGTGACCATGAGATCATGCAGCTCACTGACACCGAAGGAGTACCTTGTGTGTATCAAACGTCGCAACGTAACTGGGTGACTATAAAGATACTCTACAAGTATCTCCGAAGGTGTCTGTTGAGTTGGCATGGATCAATACTAGGATTTGTTACTCCATGTGATGGAGAGGTATCTTAGGGCCCACTTGGTAATACAACATCACAACAAACCTTGCAAGCAATGTGACTAAGTGTTAGTCGCGGGATCTTGTATTACGAAACGAGTAAAGAGACTTGCCGGTAACAAGGTTGAACTAGATGAGTTATGTGTGTTGGTAACCGAAGGTTATTCGGAGTCCTGGATGAGATCCCGGACGTGACGAGGAGCTCTGGAATGGTCCGGAGGTGAAGACTCATATATAGGAAGTTCCGTGTTGGTTATCGGGAAAAGTTCGGGCGTCACCGGTAACATACTAGGGGTGCCGAGAGGGTCCCGGGGGTCCACCGGAAGGGGCCACCAGCCCCAAAGGCCTACATGGGCTGTGAGTGAGGGCACACCAGCCCTTGGTGGGCTGTCCGCCCCTCCCACAAAGGCCCATGCGGCAAGGGGATTGGTGGGAGGGCCAACCCTAGGGTTGGCGCCACCTAACTTGGGTGGCAAGCCTGTTGGAAATATGCCCTAGAGGCAATAAATAAAGTGTTTATTATTATATTTCCTTGTTCATGATAATATTTTATTATCCATGCTATAATTGTATTAATTGGAAACACATTACATGTGTGGGTAAACAGACAACACTTTGTCCCTAGTATGCCTCTAGTGAACTAGCTCGTTCATCAAAGATGGTCAAGGTTTCCTGGCCATTGACATGTGATGTCATTTGATAATGGGATCACATCATTAGGAGAATGATGTGATGGACAAGACCCAAACTACAAACGTAGCATATGATCGTGTCAGTTTATTGCTACTATTTTCTGCATGTCAAGTATGTGTTCCTATGACCATGAGATCATGCAACTCACGAACATCGGAGGAGTGCCTTGTGTGTATCAAACATCGCAACGTAACTGGGTGACTATAAAGGTGCTCTACAGGTATCTCCGAGGGTGTCTGTTGAGTTGGCATGGATCAAGACTGAGATTTGTTACTCCGTGTGAACGGAGAGGTATCTCAGGGCCCACTCGGCAATACAAGATCACAATAAGCCTTGCAAGCAATATGACTAAGTGTTAGTTGCGGGATATTGTTTTACGGAACGAGTAAAGAGACTTGGCAATAACGAGGTTGAACTAGGTATGGAGATACCGACGATCGAATCTCGGGCAAGTAACATACCGAAGAACAAAGGGAACATCATACATGATTAACTGAATCCTTGACATAGAGGTTCGACCGATAAAAATCTTCATAGAATATGTAGGAACCAACATGGGCATCCAGGTCCTGCTATTTTTTATTGACCGTAGAAGTGTCTCGGTCATGTCTACATAGTTCTCGAACCCGCAGGGTCTGCACACTTAAGGTTTGGTGACATTTCGGTAGCATAAAGTTATGTATGGTGGTGACCGAAGGTTGTTCGGAGTCCCGGATGAGATCCCAAACGTCACGAGGAGCTCCGTAATGGTCCGGAGGTAAAGATTGATATATAGGAAGTCCTATTTTGGTCGCCGGAAAAGTTTTGGGCTCATCGGTAGTGTACCGGGAGTGCCGGTAGTGTACCGGGAGACCATTGGGAGGGGTATTTCGACCCAAGAGGCAACATGGGCTGTGGGAGAATAAATACCATCCCTTAGTGGGCTGGTGGAAGAACCACACAAAGCCCATGCGGCTAGGGAGAAAAAACCCAAAGAGAAAAAGTGGAAAAAGGCAAAAATAGGGTGAATCCTAGTCCTACTAGGATTGGAGGTGGATTCCACCTCTCCCACCTGGTTCAGCCGACTCCTAGAGGCTTGGCCCTTGGGCCAAGCCTCCTCCTCTCTTCCTCTTATATATACTGTAGGTTTTAGGGTTTTTGCACAGAATTTTCAGCCATGTGCTGCCCGTTCCTCCAGTGCATAGTTTCTCTCCTCTAGATCGGTTTTCTACAGCGCTTAGGCGAAGCCCTGCCAGAACAGCTCCACCACCATCGCCGGAGCGCCATCACGCTGCTGGAGAACTCTTCTTCCTCTCCGCCCCTTCTTGCTGGATCAAGACAACGGAGATCGTCATCAAGCTGTACGTGTGCTGAACGCGGAGGTGCCGTCCGTTCAGCGCTAGATCAGAAGGATCGTGATCGAGTTCGTGGGACGGATCGTGATCAATTTCGTGGGATGGATCATGATCAAGTTCGTGGGACAGATCGTGATTGGATCGCGGGACAGATCGTGATTGGATCGCAAGATGCACGGTGATTTGGATCGCGAAGACGTTCGACTACACCAACCGCGTTTCTTAACGCTTCCCGCTTAGCGATCTACAAGGTTACGTAGATCCACTCTCCCGCTCGTAGATGCTCATCACCATGGATAGATCTGCATGTGCGTAGGAATGTTTTTGTTTCCCATGCAACGTTCCCCAACAAAGCCACCATAGGGCGCCTCCACCCTTGGCCGCCGCCCCAAGGGGGAAACCCTTGGGGTTTGGCGCACCACCCCTCTCCCTATATATATGTGAGAGGGAGGAGGGAAGCCGAACCCTAAGACACGGCGCAACCCTTCCTCTCTCTCCGGTAGTCTCTCCTCTAGTAGATTGGTTTGGTGCCGCTTAGCGAAGCTCTGCCAGATCAGCTCCACCACCACTGCTGCCACGCTGTCGTGCTGTCGGCGAACCCATATACCTCTTCGCTCCCTCTTGTTGGATCAAGAAGGCGAAGATCTTCATCGAGCTGCACGTGTGCTGAACGCGGAGGTGCCATCCGTTTGGCACTTGACCGGGAGTTCGTGGGACGGCTGGCGATTTGGATCGCGGAGACGTACCACTACATCAACCTCGTTCTTTAACACTTCCGCTTAGCGATCTACAAGGGTACGTAGATCCAATCTCTCCTCTAATAGATGCTCATCTCCTAAATTGATCTTGGTGAAGCGTAGGAATTTTTTTGTTTCCCATGCAATGTTCCCCAACAACCTCTCCATTACACGTATTAACAAATCCCAGTCTTGATCCATACCCACTCAACAAGCACCCTCGGAGATACCTGTAGAGCACCTTTTGTAGTCACCCAGTTATGTTGCAACGTTTGATACACACAAGGCACTCCTCTGGTGTCAGTGAGTTGCATGATCTCATGGTCATAGGAATAGATACTTGACATGTAGAAAACTATAGCAATAAACTGACACAATCATATGCTATGTTTATAGTTTGAGTCTTGTCCATCACATCATTCTCCCAATGATGTGATCCCGTTATCAAATGACATCTTATGTCAATGGCTAGGAAACCTTGACCATCTTTGATCAATGAGCTAGTCTACTAGAGGCATACTAGGGACAAAGTGTTGTCTATGTATCCACACATGCAATATGTTTTCAGTCAATATAATTATAGCATGGATAATAAACGATTATCATGAACAAGGAAATATAATAATAACCATTTATTATTGCCTCTAGGGCATATTTCCAACAGTCTCACTTGCAGTAGAGTCAATAATCTAGCTCACATCGCTATGTGATTTACATTGTAATGAATCTAACACCCATACAGTTCTGGTGTTGATCATGTATAGCCCTTGGAAGAGGTTTAATCAATGCGTCTGCGACATTTAGATCTGTGTGCACTTTGCAAATATTTATGTCCTCCTCCTTGATGTACTCGCGGATGGAATTGAAGCGTCACTTTATGTGTCTGGTCCTCTTGTGAAACCTTGGTTCCTTGGCTAGAGCAATGGCACCAGTGTTGTCACAGAACAGATCCATTGGATCCAGTGCACTGGGCACTACTCCAAGATCTGTCATGAACTCCTTCATATAGACACCTTCCTTCGCTTCCGCCGAGGCTGCGATGTACTCCGCTTCACATGTAGAATCAGCTACCACGCTCTGCTTGGAACTACATCAGCTTACCGCTCCCCCGTTGAGAATAAATACGTATCCGTTTTGCGACCTAGAGTCATCCGGATCAGTGTCAAATCTTGCATCAACGTAACCCTTTACGACGAGCTCTTGATCACCTCCATAAACGAGAAACATTTCCTTAGTCCTTTTCAGGTACTTAAGGATATTCTCGACCGCCGTCCAGTGCTCCATTCCTGGATCACTTTGAAACCTTTTCGACCATACTTATGGCAAGGATGACATCGGGTCTTGTGCACAACATTGCATACATGATAGAGCCTATGGCTGAAGCATAGGGGATGACACTCATCTTTTCCCTATCTTCTGCAGTCATTGGGTATTGAGTCTTACTCAACTTCACACCTTGCAATACAGGCAAGAACCCCTTCTTGGACTGATCCATTTTGAACATCTTCAAAACTTTGTCAAGGTATGTGCTCTGTGAATGTCCTATTAAGCGTCTCGATCTCTCTCTATAGATCTTAATGCCTAATATGAAAGCAGCTTCTCCTAGGTCCTTCATTGAAAAACTCTTGTTCAAATATTCCTTCACGCTTTCTGGCATTTCTATATTGTTTCCAATCAGCAATATGTCATCCACATATAATATTAGAAATGCGATAGAGCTCTCACTCACTTTCTTGTAAATACAAGCTTCTCCATAAACTTGTATAAACCAGAATGCTTTGATCACCTCATCAAAGCGCAGGTTCCACCTCCGAGATGCTTGTGTTGGGGAACGTCGCATGGGAAACAAAAATTTTCCTACGCACACGCAGATCTATCCATGGTGATGAGCATCAATGAGAGGGAGAGTGGATCTACATACCCTTGTAGATCTCTAAGCGGGAAGCGTTAAGAAACGCGGTTGGTGTAGTCGAACATCTTCGCGATCCAAATCGCCGAGCGTCCCGCGATCTCATCACGATCCGTCCTGCGATCCAATCCCGATCCATCTCGTGAACTCATCACGATCCGTCCCGCGAACTCATCACGATCCGTCTCGCGATCTTGATCATGATCCATCCCCCGAACTCATCACGATCCGTCCCGCGAACTCATCACGATCTTATCCGATCTAGCGCCGAACGGACGGCACCTCCGCGTTCAACACATGTGCATCTTGATGACGATCTCCACCGTCTTGATCCAGCAAGAGGAAGTGAAGAGGAAGAAGAGTTCACCGGCAGCGTGACGGCGCTCTGGTGATGGTGGTGGAGCAATTCCGACAGGGCTTCGCCTAAGCAGTGCGGAAATCAGATCTAGAGGAGCACCGGTGGAACGAGTAGCACGTGGCCGTAAAATCTAGTGCAAAACACCCAATACCACCAGTATATATAGGAGGGAGGGAGGAGGAGGGCTGGTGCACAAGGCAGCCCTTGCGCAAGGAGGAGAGGAGGAATCCTCCTCCAATCCTATTAGGACTAGGATTCCTCCTTTCCTACTTGGAATCTCTTTCCACCTTGGCCTTTTTTCTCTCTTTCTCAAGTCCAGCCAAATGGGCCTCTTAGAGGACTTCCACCAGCCCACTAAGGGCTGGTTTCCACCCTCCTACAGCCCATGCAGCCTCTTGGGTCGAAATACCTCTCGCGATGGTCCCCCGGTACACTACCGGCACTCCCGGTACACTACCGATGAGCCCGAAACTTTTCCGGCGACCAAAATATGACTTCCTATATATGAATATTTACCTCCGGACCATTCCGGAGCTCCTCGTGAAGTCCGAGATCTCATCCGGGACTCTGAACAACCTTCGGTCACCACCATACATAACTCTATACTACCGAAACGTCACCAAACCTTAAGTGTGCAGACCCTGCGGGTTCGAGAACTATGTAGACATGAACGAGACACCTCTACGGTCAATAACCAATGGAGGGACCTGGATGTCCACATTGGTTCCTACATATTCTACGAAGATCTTTATCGGTCGAACCTCTATGTCAAGGATTCAGTTAATCCCGTATGATGTTCCCTTTGTTACTTGCCCGAGATTCGATCGTCGGTATCTCCATACCTAGTTCAACCTCGTTACCGGAAAATCTCTTTACTCGTTCAGTAATAGAAGATCCCGTGACTAACACTTAGTCACATTTCTTGCAAGGCTTATTGTGATGTTGTATTACCGAGTGGGCCCTGAGAGACCTCTCCGTCACACGGAGTAACAAATCCCAGTCTTGATCCATGCCAACTCAACAGACACCATTGGAGATACCTGTAGAGAACCTTTATAGTCACCCAGTTACGTTGCAACGTTTGATACACACAAGGTACTCCTCTGATGTCAGTGAGTTGCATGATCACCTGGTCATAGGAACACATACTTTGACATGCAGAAAACAGTAGCAATAAACTGACACGATCATATGCTACGTTTGTAGTTTGGATCTTGTCCATCACATCATTCTCCTAATGATGTGATCCCATTATCAAATGACATCACATGTCAATGGATAGGAAACCTTGACCATCTTTGATCAACGAGCTAGTTCACTAGAGGCATACTAGGGACAGAGTGTCGTCTATTTACCCACACATGTAATGTGTTTCCATTCAATACAATTATAGCATGGATAATAAACGATTATCATGAACAAGGAAATATGATAATAACTAATTTATTATTGCCTCTAGGGCATATTTCCAACAGTCTCCCACTTGCACTAGAGTCAATAATCTAGTTCACATCACCATGTGATTCGCATTGTTATGAATCTAACACCCAATGAGTTCTGGGGATCGATCATGCTTTGCATGTGAGAGAGGTATTATAGTCAACGGGTCTGCGACATTCAGATCCGAGTGTACTTTGCAAATCTCTATGCCAAACTGTAAACATTGCTACCACCCTTGGTACTATTACAAATGGCTGCTCCTACTATACGTATCCAGATTGCTACTACGAGTTATCCGGATTGGTGTTACAGCTTGCATCGATGTAACTCTTTACGACGAACTCTTTATCACCTCCATAATCAAGAAACATCTCCTTAGTTTTTAGTTACTAAGGATAATCTTGACCGCTGTCCAGTGACCCACTCCTGGATCACTCTTGTACCCCTTGACGGACTCATGTCAAGGCACACACAGGTGCGGTACACAGCATGGCATACTATACAGAGCCTATGGCTAAGGCATAGGGGAAGACATTCGTCCTTTCTCTTTCTTCTGCCGTGGTCAAGCTTTGAGTCTCACTCAACTCCACACCTTACAAAGCAGGCGAGAACACTTCTCTCTGACTAATCCATTTTGAACTCTTTCAAAATCTTGTCAAGGTATGTATTCATTGAAAGTCTTATCAAACATCTTGAGCTATCTTTATAGATCTTGATGCTCAACAATTAGGTAGCTTTATCCAGGTGTTCGTTTGAAAAACTCTTTTCAAACAACCGTTTATGCTCTCCAGAAATTCTACATCATTTCCGAATAGCAAGATGTCATCCACATATACTTATCAGAAACTCTATAGTGCTCCCACTCACTTTATTGCAAATACAAGTTTCTCGTAAACTTTGTATAGACTCAAAAACTTTGATCACCTCATCAAAGTGTATATTCCAACTCCGAGATGCTTGCTTCAGTTCATAGAAGAATCACTGAAGCTCGCACACCTTTTAGCATCCTTAGGACTAACAAAACCTTCTGGTTGTATCTCATACAATCTTTCCTTAAGGAAGGAAACGATGTTTTGGCATCCATCTGCCATATTTCATAATTGAAAAATGCAACAACTGCTAACATAATTCCAACAGACTTTAGCATCGCTACGAGTGAGAAAGTCTCATCGCAGTCAACTCCTTGAACTTGTCGTAAACTACTTTGCAACAAGTCGAGCTTTACAAATGGTAACATTTACCATCAGCGTCTGTCTTCATTTTAAAGATCCATTTGTACTTAACGACCTGCCGTCCAACGAGCAAGTCCACCAAAGTCTATACTTGGTTTTCATACATGGATCCTTTCTCGGATTTCATGGCCTCTAACCATTTGTTGGTTTCCGGGCCCATCATCGCTTCTCCATAGTTCGTAGGTTCATCGTTGTCCAACAGCATGACCTCCAAGACAAGGTTGTCGTACCGCTCAGTAGCAGTACACGTCCTTGTCGACCTACGAAGTTTGATAGTAACTTGATCCGAAGCTTCATGATGATCATCATTAACTTCCTCTTCAACTGACGTAGGCTTCACAGAAACATCTTTCTGCGCTGCACCACTTTCTGGTTGAAGTAAAGGTTCAATAACCTCATCAAGTTCTATTTTCCTTGTAGGTCGATAGTAACTTGATCCGAAGCTTCATGATCATCATCATTAACTTCCTCTTCAACTAACGTAGGCTTCACAGAAACATCTTTCTGCGTTGCGCTACTTTCTGGTTGAAGCAGAGGTTCAATAACCTCATCAAGTTCTATCCTCCTCCCACTCAATTCTTTCAAGAGAAACCCTTTCTCGAGAAAGGACCCAGTTTTAGCAACAAACATTTTATGCTTGGATCTGAGATAGAAGGTTCACCCAACTGTTCTTAGGGTATTCTATGAAGATGCATTTGTCCGCTTTGGGTTCGAGCTCATTAGGTGAAAACATTTTCCACACAAGCGTCGTAGCCCCAAACATTAAGAAATGACAACTTAGGTTTCTATCAAACCATAGTTCACACGGTGTCATCTCAATGGATTTAGATGGTGCCCTATTTAAAGTGAATTTAGTTGTCTCTAATGCATAACCCCAAAATTATAGTAACAAAACGATAATAGACATCATAGCACACACCATATCCAATAGAGCACGACTATGATGTTCGGACACACCATCACACTATGGTGTTCCAGGTGGCGTGAGTTGTGAAACAACTTTCACATTGTCTAAAGTTGTATGCCAAACTCGTAACTCAGATATTCACCTCCACGATCATATCGCAAACATTTTTATCTTCTTGTCACGATGATCTTAAACTTCACTCTGAATTTGCTTGAACCTTTCAAACGATTCAGACTTGTGTTTCATTAAGTAAATACACACTATATCTACTCAAATCATCAGTGAAGGTAAGAAAATAATGATATCCACCGCACGCTACAAGACTCATTGGACTGCACACATCAACACATATCATTTCCAATAAATCACTTGCCCGCTTCATCAAAACAGAAAACGAGGTCCTTAGTCATCTTGACCAAGAGGCATGGTTCGCATGTCTCAACCGATTCGAGATCGAATGAGTCCAAAGATCCATCAGCATGGAGTTTCTTCATGCTTTTTATACCAATATGACATTTAGTGGCAGTGCCACAAGTATGTGGTACTATTATTATTAACTTTGTATATCTTTGGCATCAATTTTATGAACATGTGTATTACTACGATCAAGTTTCAACAAACCATTCTTACTGGGTGCATCACCGTTGAAGGTATTATTCATGTAAATAGAATAACCATTATTCTCTAACTTAAATGAATAACCGTGTTGCAATGAACATGATCTAATCACGTTCATGCTCAACGCAAAAACACCAAATAACATTTATTTAGGTTCGTCACTAATCTCGAAGGTAGAGAGAGCGTGCGATGCTGATCACATCAACCTTGGAAACATTTCCAACACACATCATCATGTCACACTTAGCTAGTTCTCCGTTTATTCCGTAGCTTTTATTTCGAGTTACTAACATTTAGCAACCGAACCGGTATCCAATACCCAGGTGCTACTAGGAGTACAAGCAAGGTACACTTCAATAACACGTATATCAAATATACTTCTGTCGACGTTGCCAGCCTTCTTGTCTACCAAGTATCTAGGGTTGTTCTGCTTCAGCGACCTCTCTCCTCATATTTGAAGCACTTAGTCTCGGGTTTGGGTTCAACTTTGGGTTGCTTCACTGGAGCAGCAACTGACTTGCCATCCATGAAGTTTCCCACCTTGCCCTTGCCCTTCTCGAAACTAGTGGTTATACTAACCATCAACACTTGATGCTCCTTGTTGATTTCTACCTTCGCGGTGTCAAACATCACGAACAGCTCAGGGATCATTAATTCTATCCCTGGCATTTTATAGTTCATCACCAAGTTCTAGTATCTTAGTGGAAGTGACTTGGAGAACTATATCAATCACTATCTTATCTTGAAGATGAACTCCCACTCGATTCAAGCGATTGTAGCACCCAGACAATCTGAGCACATGCTCAATGATTGAGATATTCTTGTTCATCTTGCAGGCAAAGAATCTTGTTGGAGATCTCATATCTCGCAACACGGGCACGAGCCTGAGATCCTAATTTCAGCTCTTGGAACATCTCATATGTTCCGTGACATTCAAAACGTTTCGAAGCCTCAATTCTAAGCCGTAATGCATGACACACTAAACTATCAAGTAGTCATCAGCACGTACCAGTCAGATATTCACAACATCTACATACAACGCTAGAGGGGTTGGCGCACCGAGCGGTGCATTAAGGACATAAGCCTTCTGTGCAGCAACAAGGACAATCCTCAGATCACGGAGCCAATCCGCAATATTGCTACCATCATCTTTCAACTCTATTTCTCTAGGAACATATAAAAATTCAAGGGAGCTACAACGCGAGCAAGTAATCTACAACATAATTTGCAAAGACACTACTGACTATGTTCATGATAATGAGTTCAATTAATCATATTACTTAAGAACTCCCACTCAAATTGACATCCCTCCGGTCATTCGACTGATACATGATCCAAATTCACCAACTCAAGTCCGATCATCATGTGAGTTGAGGTGGTTACAATGGTGAACATCATCATGTTGATCATATCTACTATATGACTCATGTTCGACCTTTCGGTCTCTTGTGTTCCGAGGCCATGTCTGTACATGCTAGGCTCGTCAAGTTTAACCCGAGTGTTCTGCATGTGCAACACTGGCTTGCACCCGTTGTATGTGAACGTAGAGTCTATCACACCCGATCATCACGTGGTGTGTCAACACGACGAACTTTCACAACGGTGCACACTCGGGGAGAACACAATTTATCTTGAAATTAAGTGAGGGATCACCTTATAATGCTATCATTGTCCTAAGCAAAACAAGGTGCATAAAAGGATTAACATCACATGCAAATCATAAGTGACATGATATGGCTATGAACTTGTGCTTTTGATCTCCATCATGAAAGCACCGGCATGATCTCCATCGTCACCGGCATGACACCATGATCTCCATCATCTTGATCTCCATCAATATGTCGCCATCGGGGTTGTCGCGCCCACCATGCTTCTACTACTATTTCTACTGTTTAGCGATAAAGTAAAGCATTACATAGCGCTTAATGATTGACACGCCGGTCATACAATAATTAAAGACAACCCTATGGCTCCTGCCGGTTGTCGTACTCATCGACATCCAAGTCGTGATAATCTATACATCACATGATCATATCATACATCACATATATCACATCATGTAATTGGCCATATCATATCACAACATACCCTGCAAAAACAAGTTAGATGTCCTCTAATTGTTGTTGCATGTTTTACGTGGCTGCTATGGGTATCTAGCAAGAACAATTCTCATCTACACAAAAACCACGACGATGATACACTAGTTGCTTTTCAACCTTCTCAAGGACCGCCTTTGTCGAATCTGATCCAACTAAAGTGAGAGAAACTGGCACCCGCAAGCCATCTATGCAACAAGTTGCGGTCGAGGTAACCGGTCTCTCGTAAGCGTCCGAGAAATGTTTGTCTGGGCCGCTTCATCTCACAATACCTCTGAACCAAAATCCGACCAAGGGAGGAAGCAATCTAAGGATCAACGCCCACAAAATTTTTGTGTTCTACTCAAGATCTCATCTACACATAGACCTAGATCTGATACCACTGTTGGGGAACGTCGCATGGGAAACAAAATTTTTCCTACGCACACGTAGATCTATCCATGGTGATGAGCATCTACGAGAGGGAGAGTGGATCTACATACCCTTGTAGATCGCTAAGCGGGAAGCATTAAGAAACACGGTTGGTGTAGTCGAACATCTTCGCGATCCAAATCACCGAGCGTCCCGAGATCTCATCACGATCCGTCATGTGATCCAATCACGATCCGTCTCATGAACTCATCACGATCCGTCCCACAAACTCATCACAATCCGTACGCGATCTTGATCACGATCTGTCCCGCGAACTCATCACGATCCGTCCCGCGAACTCAGCACGATTTGTCCCGCGAACTCATCACGATCCTATCCGATCTAGCGCCGAACGGACGACACCTCCGTGTTCAGCACACGTGCAACTTGATGACGATCTCCACTGTCTTGATCTAGCATCAAGAAGTGGAGAGGAAAAAGAGTTCACCGGCAGCGTGACGGCGCTCCGGTGATGGTTGTGGAGCAATTCCGGCAGGGCTTTGCCTAAGCACTGCGAAAATCCGATCTAGAGGAGCACCGGTGGAAAGGGTAGCACGTGGCCGTAAAATCTAGTGCAAAACACCCAATACCACCAGTATATATAGGAGGGGGGAGGAGGAGGGCTGGCTCACAAGGCAGCCCTTGCGCAAGGAGGAGAGGAGGAATCCTCCTCCAATCCTATTAGGACTAGGATTCCTCCTTTCCTACTTGGAATCTCTTTCCACCTTGGCCTTTTTTCTCTCTTTCTCAAGTCCAGACGCATGGGACTCTTAGAGGACTTCCACCAGCCCACTAAGGGCTGGTTTCCACCCTCCTACAGCCCATGCAGCCTCTTGGGTCAAAATACCTCTCCCGATGGTCCCCCGGTACACTCCCGGCACTCCCGGTACACTACCGATGAGCCCGAAACTTTCCCGGTGACCAAAACAGGACTTCCTATATATGAATCTTTACCTCCGAACCATTCCGGAGCTCCTCATGACGTCCGGGATCTCATCCGGGACTCCAAACAACCTTCGGTCACCACCATACATAACTCTATACTATCGAAACGTCACCAAACCTTAATTGTGCAGACCCTGCGGGTTCGAGAACTATGTAGACATGACCGAGGCACCTCTACGATTAATAACCAATGGCGGGACCTGGATGTCCACATTGGTTCCTACATATTCTACGAAGATCTTTATCGGTCGAACCTCTATGTCAAGGATTCAGTTAATCCCGTATGATGTTCCCTTTGTTCTTCGGTATGTTACTTGCCCGAGATTCGATCGTCGGTATCTCCATACCTAGTTCAACCTCATTACCGGCAAGTCTCTTTACTCGTTCCGTAATACAAGATCCCGTGACTAACACTTAGTCACATTGCTTGCAAGGCTTATTGTGATGTTGTATTATCGAGTGGGCCCTGCGATACCTCTCCGTCACACGAAGTAACAAATCCCAGTCTTGATCCATGCCAACTCAACAGACACCCTCGGAGATACCTGTAGAGCACCTTTATAGTCACCCAGTTACGTTGCGACGTTTGATACACACAAGGTACTCCTCCGATGTTAGTGAGTTGCATGATCTCATGGTCATAGGAACATATACTTTGACATGCAGAAAACAGTAGCAATAAACTGACACGATCATATGCTACGTTTGTAGTTTGGGTCTTGTCCATCACATCATTCTCCTAATGATGTGATCCCGTTATCAAATGACATCACATGTCAATGGATAGGAAACCTTGACCATCTTTGATCAACGAGCTAGTTCACTAGAGGCATACTAGGGACAAAGTGTCGTCTATTTACCCACACATGTAATGTGTTTCCATTCAATACAATTATAGCATGGATAATAAACGATTATCATGAACAAGGAAATATGATAATAACTAATTTATTATTGCCTCTAGGGCATATTTCCAACAACTTGCACCAGTCCATAAATGGATCGCTAGAGTTTGCAAACTTTGTTAGCATTCCCTGGATCGACAAAACCTTCCGGTTGTATCATATACAACTCTTCCTTAAGGAAACCGTTAAGGAACGCTGTTTTGACATCCATCTACCAAATTTCATAGGCTAAATATGCAACTATTGCTAACATGATTCTAATGGACTTAAGCATCGCTACGGGTGAGAAGGTATCATCTTAGCTAACTCCTTGAACTTGTGAAAAACCCTTTGCCACAAGTCAAGCTTTATAGACGGTGAGATTACCGTCCGCGTCCGTCTTCCTCTTAAAGATCCATTTGTTCTGAATGGCCTTTCGCCCTTTAGGTAATACTTCCAAAGTCCATACTTTGTTTTCATACATGGATCCCATCTCGGATTTCATGGCCTCTAACCATTTCTCGGAATCTGGGCCCATCATCGCTTCTCCATAGCTCGTAGGTTCATTGTTGTCTAACAACATGACCTCTAAGATAGGGTTTCCATACCACTCAGGAGCAGTACATGCCCTTGTCGACCTATGAGGTTCAATAGTAACTTGATCCCAAGCTTCATGATCATCATCATTAACTTCCTCTTCAACCGATGCAGGCTCTACATAAACATCTTTCTGCACTGCGCTACTCTCTGGTTGAAGTAAAGGTTCAATACGCTCATCAAGTTCTATTTTCCTCCCACTCAATTCTTTCGAGAGAAACTCTTTCTCAAGAAATGTTCCATTCTTAGTGACAAACACTTTGCCTTCGGATCTGAGATAGAAGGTATACCCAACAGTCTCTTTTGGGTATCCTAAGAAGCTGCATTTCTCCGCTTTGGGTTCTAGCTTTTCAGGCTGAAGCTTTTTGACATAAGCATCACATCCCCAAACTTTAAGAAACGACAACTTTGGCTTCTTGCCAAACCACATCTCATATGGCATCGTCTCAACGGATTTTTATGGTGCCCTATTTAAAGTGAATGTAGCTGTCTCTAATGCATAGCCCCAAAAAATAGTAACAAATCGGCAAGAGACATCATAGAACGCACCATATCTAATAAGGTTCAATTACGATGTTCGGACACACCATTGCGATGTGGTGTTCCAAGCGATGTCAATTGTGAAACAATTCTACACTGTCTTAAGTGACCGCCAAACTCATAACTCTGATATTCACCTCCTCGATCAGATCATAGGAATTTAATCTTCTTGTTACGATGATTCTCAACTTCACTCTGAAATTGTTTGAACTTTTCAAAAGTTTTAGACTTGTGTTTCATTAAGTAAATATAACCATATCTACTTAAGTCATCAGTGAAGGTGAGAAAATAACGATATCCATCGCATGCCTCAATGCTCATCGGACCACACACATCAGTATGTATGATTTCTTACAAGTCATTTGCCCGTTCCATTGTTCTAGAGAATGGGGTTTTAGTCATCTTGCCTAAGAGGCATGGTTCAGATGTGTCTAGTGATTCAAAATCAAGTGACTCCAAAAGTCCATCAGCATGGAGCCTCTTCATGCCTTTTACACCAATATGACCTAAATGGTAGTGCCACAAGAAAGTGGTACTATCATTATCAACTCTACATCTTTTGGCGTCAATGTTATGAACATGTGTATCATCACTATCGAGATTCAATATGAATAAACCCCTCACATTGGGTGCATGACTATTAAAGATATTACTCATATAAATAGAACAACCATTATTCTCTGATTTAAATGAGTAACCATCTCACAATAAACAAGATCCTGATATAGTGTTCATGCTTAACGTAGGCACTAAATAACAATTATTCAGGTTCATCATAATCCTGATGGTAATCGAAGAGCGAGCGTGCCGACGGCGATCACATCAACCTTGGAACCATTTCCCATGTGCATCTTCACTTCGTCCTTAGCCAGCCTTCATTTATTCCGTAGCTCCTATTTTGAGTTGCAAATGTGAGCAACCGAACCGGTATCAAATACCTAGGCACTACTACGAGAGTTAGTAAGGTACATATCAATAACATGTATATCATATATACCTTGTTTGGTGTTGGCCGCCTTCTTGTCGGCTAGATACTTGGGGTAGTTCCGCTTCCAGTTACCAGTTCCCTTACAATGAAAGCACTCAGTTTCTGGCTTGGGTCCAGTCTTGGGTTTATTCACAGGAGGGGCAACTCCTTTGCCACTCTTCTTGGATTTACCCTTCTTACCCTTGCCATTCTTCTTGAAACTAGTGGTTTTATTGACCATCAACACTTGATGCTCTTTTTGGATTTTAGACTCAGCGATCTTTAGCATCGCAAACAGCTTGACGACTGACTTGTTCATCCCGTGCATGTTATAGTTCATCACGAAGCTCTTGTAGCTAGGTGGAAATGATTGAAGAACTCTGTCAGTGATCGCCTCCGACGGAAGGGGCATCCCTAACTTAGCCAGATGGTTGAATACCCAGACATTCTGAGTATATGTTCACTGACAGACCCGTTCTCCTCCATCTTGGAAGCATAGAACTTATTGGAGGTCTCATACCTCTCGATCTGGGCATTCTTCTCAAAGATAAACTTCAACTCCTGGAACATCTCATATGCTCCATGACGTTCAAAACATCTTTGAAGTCCCGGTTCTAAGACATACAACATTGCACATTGACCTATTGAGTGATGTCCAGAATGTGCCTCCAAACGTTCTTAACGTCTTCGGATGACACGGGAGCGGGTGCGTCACCAAGTGGTGCATCAAGGACATAAGCCTTCTGGGAAGCTGTCGGTGTCAAAACCGGCGGATCTCGGGTAGGGGGTCCCGAACTGTGAGACTAGAATCAACGATAACAAGAGACGAAGGGGACACGAGTTTACCCAGGTTCGGGCCCTCCTATGGAGGTAATACCCTATGTCCTGCTTGGTTGTATTGATGATGTGAGGGGTTACAGAGTTGATCTACCTCTAGATCGTATAGCTAACCGTAGATGAGTTGTCCAATATCCTATACCCTAAAACCCTCCGGCTTATATAGATGCTGAGGTTGCCTAGGGTTTACACATGGTCGGTTACATGCCGAAGAAATAAACATGCCTAAGTACTACATCAGACGTGGAGCGCAAGCTGTGCTTCCCGAAGCTTCCATCTTGGAGACCAGGCCTTCAAATCTTCCGATGTTCGGTAAGAAGCCCTCATAGTCTAGCCCATAACAATAGGTTAGCTATCCGAGGACCCCCTAATCCAGGACTCCCTCAATAGCCCCAGAACTTGCCTCCAACGTCAAGGGTCTTCAGCTCCGACGGCTTCGCGAACAGAGTCTCCGGCTTGCGAGGTGAGTTCCTTCCTGCCGAACCATAGTTCGGCCTCCAATGACAAGTAGTCTCTTGCATAGTGGCGCGCCCGAATACTGTAAATTGATTGGCTTTGAAGGCCAAACGTCAGGGGGTAAACAACAGCCCTCTGACGACCTTTCGTAAAACGTTAGGGGGTAAACAACGGCCCTCTGACGACCTTTCTTACGAAAGGCTACGACCCACCACGATCGCTAGGCCAGTTGCATAGACTCGATTCGTGGTTTGAGGCCGTTTTAATCATCACGATCTATCTATTTACCGACCGTGTCCCATTTTACAAGGGATATACTTAATTACGCGCACGCAATGGCTCGCCCGTCTCGGGAAGTGGAGGGATTCACGGCGCAACAAGGGGAGTCCACATTGATAGGCCTCATAAAAAGAGAAGGAAAACCCCAAAGGCTTTTTGACGCTCTCCATTTAACTTCTCCGCTTCCCATTCCCTTGCACCTCCAGAGCACAGATCTAGGTCTCTCTGCCCCCACCTTTGAGCTCAGCAATGGCGGGCTCCAACGCTAGTGGGAGGCTTCCACGGTCACCAACCAGGACATACTCGACCTCAAGAAGGCCGACTACCTCCCTACCAACATCCCTCACCGCGCAGCGGAGGAGGGCCAAGTGATCCCCACCCCAAGCTAGGCGAGAGGGTGGTGTTCATCCCCCACTTAATTAGGGGGTTGAGCTTCCCATTCCACCCTTCGTTAGGGGGCTGATGTTCTTCTACGACCTCGACTTCCATGACCTCCCGCCGAACTCCATCATGCACATCTCGGCGTTCATCCTCGTCTGCGAGGCCTTCCTATGCATCGAGCCACACTTCGGGCTCTAGCTGCAGGTCTTCAACATCAAGCCTAAGTGCGTCGGCGGCAAGCACGCGGATTGCAGCGGGGCCGTCATCGGCAAGCTCACCCGCGTCGGGTGGCCGTTGGGCACCCTGATCGACACCATCAAGGGGTGGCAAAAGGAGTGGCTCTACGTCACCGAACCACAAGAAGAGGGTCAGCTCCCTGCTGTCACATTCAGATCCGGTCCCCCCACTAGATTTGCTTCATGGATCAAAAAGGGCCTTGTCTCGGGATCGGGCAAGGAGGTGACCGATCTGCAGAAGCGCATGCGCTCCTTGGTCGAGGAGGGCACCAAGTTGACCGATGTGGTCCAGGTGATGCTCCGAAGACGCATCCTCCCCTGCCAGCACCGGGACACCCCCCTGTGGGCTCGAGAACTCAAAGTCGAGCCCACAGTCCGGAATCTCTTCTGCACTATGCGGGAGAAGTTGTGGAAGGCGCTCTTCAAATCGATGAAGAGATGGCCATCCGAGGAGGAGGACAAGGGTTTGCACACCGCCAAGCCCGCTTCTGAGGTATGATACACCCTAGCTTGGTCGGCTTCATTACACAAAAAATTCTTATAATCTCTTATCCAATCGATCCAAGTAGATATGGGTGAAGGAAGCCATCAACATCAACAGTCCGACGCTTCAGCCCGAAGATGAGAGGTCCGGGCTGTTAGCCAAGATTCTCGTGGTGAAGCCTTATGAGGCTCCCATGAAGAAAGAGAAGAAGAAGAAACCAGGCCAGGCTGGCCTTCGCATCAGGGACTAGCCTGATGTCGCATCCGAAGATACCCCCGCCTTCTCAAATCAGGAGGAGGCTGAGGAGGAGGAAGAAGAGGAGGAGGAGACCGAGGTCGAGGGCGAGGGGGAGGCAATTCCCCCCGTGCCAGGAAGAGAGCGGTGTCTTCGGACGCCCCAGAGCAGGTCGCTTCTCCTGCCCCGAAGAGGGCGCGACAAGTGCGGGTGGTTCTAACCGACGATAGTTCGGACTCGAGCTCCGCGTCCGAAGACCCCGAGGAGGTTCCATGAAGGAGCCTAAGAGTCAAGCCCCCCCCCAAAGGTTAGGATCCGAAGAGCCTCCTGTTCATTATGAGTAGATTTATAGTTTGCTAACACGCAGGTTATTGGCCTTGCATCCCCCCGGCGCATTATCCCTACCGAGGTGATATCGGACGGGGAGACCCCGCCCGCCGAACTTGCAGAGAGTGGGGATGCCTCGCATCCTACCACTCCAGGTGCCATGAAGGACGTCATGAAGGTGTTGTCCCAGCCCACTCCTATGGAGGCGGACACCGGCGGCGAGGGAGATGGCACCACGGTCGAGGCTAACGCCTCGGCCATTGAAGACCGGGGGGCAGCACCCCGCCTAGATACCGAGGAGGCCGGATGAGCGGGTGCTCAGTCCCCTCCGAGAACGTCTCCGGAGCACACTATGCCTCCAGAGGCGCCGGTCCAATCCCCGGTGGATGATCAGGGAATCTGATCATCGCCGGCACCACCGACCAATAGGTGGTAGGCCATGGAGGAGGCTCTATCGAGCGTCTCCATCCCCGAGGATCACTGCACCCTTATGGGTGCGGTACTACAAAGTGTCCAGTCCATTGACAACGGACTGAAGGAGGCCTTCAAAGGTCTCCTTGCGGGCTTTCAAGTAAGTCACCCGATGTTTATTCTGCAAAGATTTTTATTTATTCACATTGTATACATGGCAGCCCCTGAGCCCAAGGTGAGGTGAAAAATCTCACCTAGGGGTCACATTTGAATCCAACACCGAACGAGATGCACTTTAAGTGTCCAGAATGAGAGAATAACTCGACATATGATCAGATCGTCTATAAATCGGGAATTGAGAGCCCATGTAATGTATTAACTGTGTGTGCAACGCAGGCTTCATCATCGGCGGCGGCCATAAATGGCGCCGAGCTGGAGGAGCTAAATCGGAAGCTGAAGCGCTCCGAAGACGAAGTTGAGGCCCTTAACCGAAGGCTCAACGAGGCTCAAGGTATGTTGAAACAGAATCCGAATGCCTTCGTCTGAGTTTTATAGTCCGAATACTGTCAATACAACTTCTTTATCTTTGTGTACTGCACGCGCAGCCTCAGCGAAGGAGGTGCCAAGTCTCAAGGCCTAGCTCCAATGCGCGAAGGACGAGACGACCGCTGAGAGGGAGGCTTCTAAGGAAACGACTATCACCCTTTCCGCCATGCAGGCCACTAGTGGCAGAGGTCCAACAGGAGCTCAAGGATGCCAGCGAGAGATGCGAGGCCTTGGAGCAGAAGAATAAGGCGAGCTCGGCCGACTATGTTGGAAATATGCCCTAGAGGCAATCATAAATTAGTTATTATCATATTTCCTTGTTCATGATAATCGTTTATTATCCATGCTATAATTGTATTGATTGGAAACTAAATACTTGTGTGGATATATAGACAACACTGTGTCCCTGGTATGCCTCTAGTAGATTAGTTCGTTGATCAAAGATGGTTAAGGTTTCCTAGCCATGGACATGAGATGTCATTTGATAACGGGGATACATTAGGAGAATGATGTGATGGACAAGACCCAAACTATAAACGTAGCATATGATCGTGTTAGTTTATTGCTATAGTTTTCTACATGTCAAGTATCTGTTCCTATGACCATGAGATCATGCAACTCACTGACACCGGAGGAGTACCTTGTGTGTATCAAACGTCGCAACGTAACTGGGTGACTATAAAGGTGCCTTACTGAAAGGACGTAGATTTCGCCTAGAGGGGGGGTGAATATGCGCTTTAAAATAATTATGGTTTAGGCTTAAAAATGCGGAATAAAACTATCGTTTAATTAGTCAAGCAAAAAACCTAAAACAACTAGGCTCACCTATGTGCACCAACAACTTATGCTAAGCAAGATAGACAACTAAGTGATAGCAAGATATATAACAAGAAACAATATGGCTATCACAAAGTAAAGTGCATAAGTAAAGGGGCTCGGGTAAAATATAACCGAGGCACGCGGAGACGATGATGTATCCCGAAGTTCACACCCTTGCGGATGCTAATCTCCGTTTGGAGCGGTGTGGAGGCACAATGCTCCCCAAGAAGCCACTAGGGCCACCGTAATCTCCTCACGCCCTCGCACAATGCAAGATGCCGTGATTCCACTAAGGGACCCTTGAGGGTGGTCACCGAAACCGTACAAACAAGGTTGGGGCAATCTCCACAACTTGATTGGAGGCTCCCAACGACACCACGAAGCTTCACCACAATGGATTGTGGCTCCGAGGTGATCTGAAATGCTCGAGGCAATCTCCACAACCTAATTGGAGACCCCGAAGCTTGCCCGGAGCTTTGCACCACATTGATTGAGCTCCAAGGCACCACCAACCGTCTAGGGCGCCAAAGCACCCAATAGGAACAAGCTCTAAGGTGCTCAAACACCCAAGAATAATAGCTTCTAAACTTCTCACTTCCACGTATCACCATGGAGAACTCAAACCTATGCACCAAATGCAATGGCAAGGGCACACGGAGTGCCCAAATCCTTCTCTCCCAAATCCCACCAAAACAACTAATGCTAGGGAGGGAAATGAGAGGAAGAACAAAGAAGAACACTAAGAACTCCAAGATCTAGATCCAAGGGGTTCCCCTCACTTAGAGGAGAAAGTGATTGGTGGAAATGTGGATCTAGATATCCTCTATCTTTTCCGTCAAGAACTAGCAAGAATCATTGGAGGGATTGAGAGTTAGCAAGCTCAAAGAAGGTTAACAATGGGGGAAGAACACGAGCTCAAAAGATAAGGTTCAATGGGGAAGAAGACCCCCTTTTACAAGTAGGGAAAAATCCAACCGTGGTCCGGAGCGGTAGTACTGCTCTTGGATCCGCGGTAGTACCGCTCCGGAGCGGTAGTAAAAAAATACATCCGCTCTAGCCGCGGTAGTACTGTTGTAGCCTTTTAAGAACACCCAAATTGCCACAACTTTTGCAAACGAACTCCGAATTCAACGAAACAAAGTTTGTTGGAAAGCTAATGACATGGGATAACACAATCTTGATTTAAATATCAATAAGAAGCTAATGATAAAAGGCCCATAAGAAAATGGTGAGAACCCTTCCTCGAATAAGACCGATAAAACTTCCAACACCAAAAACGCAATAGATGAAGCATATGAAATCCATTTTCGATGTAATAGAGCTTGTCACCAAGATAACCACATGCTCAAGAACCCACATAGAGAAAGCCAACCAAGAACCAAGAAAGATGATGATGCTGAGAATGCAATGGTTTGAGCTCTCAACGAACGATACGATCAAGCTACTCACTTGAGAGCCCCCTTGATAGTATGGCAATGGATCCCATAACCTGGTCTCTCAAGTACCACCATGAGACCGGTAAAATATAAAACCCTATCAAGGTCAAACCTTAGCCTTGCGCATATTCCACTTGAGCTAGATGATGACGATCTTGACTTCCTCAAGATGGACCATCTTTCTTGATTGCGTTGGCTTGATGAATACTAGATGATTGCTTCCCCATACTCCACTATGGGTGAGCTACTCCTCGGCACATCTTCACAAGTCCATTGACACCACAATCGGAGGCAAGCTTCAAGCTTGATCTCTCTGTGATGCTTCACTTGAACTTGCGCACCTCAATCTTGATAACGATCACCATGTGATGTCATCTTCCATGGGTTGTATTGGATCTTCCTCTTGATGCAATCCCATGGAAATATGCCTAACCCCACAAAGAACTCTCACAAGGAACATGGGTTAGTACACAAAGCATAATGGACAATGCTTACCATACCATGGGATCACTTGATCCCTCTCGGTACATCTTGTATGCTTTGTGTGTTGATCACTTGATTCACTCTTTGACTAAGTCTTGGTCAACCTTGTATCTTATCTTCTCTCTTCATCAAGATGATGTCTTCAAGGTAATCATGAATGCTCACACAATCTCCTTCTTCAAGACATGCTTTCAATAAGCTCAACTCTCACATGACCAATCTTTGGATAAACCTTGAATACCACCTTGGTCATCATATAAACTCCTTGAAACCCAACAAATGGACTTCAAGAAGTGCCTATGGACAAATCCTTTGAATATAACTCAAGGTAACTATTAATCCATAGGGATCGTCATCAATTACCCAAAACCACACATGGAGAAATGTGCTCTTACAATCTCCCCCATTTTGGTAATTGATGACAAACACTTTCAAGAGAGTTTATATAAGGAAATAAGCACAACCAAGCACACACAAATGCATGCATGGATGTGAGATGAAAATGCTTAAGAAACAAAAGAAAAACTCTCAAAGCATTCCAAACTAAACTCTCTAAACTTCTCCCCCATTGGCATCGATTGCCAAAATGGACAAGAAGTTTAGAAAGCCAATATAATATGTGTTCCTCCAAAAGGTTTGTATATCTCAAAATACGTGTGCAAAGAAATACACATATCCAATGATAAGTAGTTGAAGGAAGACAAACTATATTGAGAACCCAAAGATTGCACAAAGGATCATATGGCACAAAGACATACACCGGAGTGAAGCAAGCAATCAAAGATACTAATTGGAACAATCAATCACATGGACCAATGAGCCACATGAATAAAAGATATTATGATATGGGTAAAAGAGTGTTTATAAATAAACTAGAGGAGCTCCCCATGATTTGTGCACAAATAATAATTTTTGTATTTGAATACAAGTGCACAAAATAGGATCATGAAGCCCCCATAATCAATATAAACACACCACAAGTGCAAGCAAGTAGATAATACAAATATCATAGTACTTGCACTAAACATATGGTTGAGAAACATGTAAAAGAGGCAATCTTAAGAATAGGATCAACCAAAATGATGTGTGTGAGTCATGGAAAAGCACTTGCAAAGACTAGTATAAGGATGAGCATAGTGCATCAACATAGTCTTGAGGAAATGAGACACAAAGTGCAAACCATATCCTTCCCACACACAAACCACTAGCAAAAGGGTTCACAAGCTTACTAATAGGAAAATTAAAAAACCAAAGCTTATGACAAACCCTAGTGAAGATAGGAAAATGATAGCCTTATCAATAGGAGGGATACCAATCGAAATGGAGAAACCCTCATGAAGACAAGCATGAGGAAAATAATTTTCACCAACAAAGAGTGCATCAAGATGCTAGGATATAAGATCCGCACTCAAGACAAATTATTTCACGAAACCACCAAGTAAATAAAAAGGAAATGCAATGGTGGACGTGAAATAAAAGAGGATATCAACTAGAGATGTAACTTCCCTCATGTGTATAAGATTCTAGGTAGAGGGCAATCATGATGATATATCCACAAAGAATAATGTACACACGAAATAGTTACAAGAAGGAACAAACAAGATATCCACAAGGAAGTCATAACTATACTAATAAGATCTTTGCTTGAAAGCATAGCACATAGCCTAATATTTTCTTATTGTACATAAATGAACTCCCAATACACGAACATCAAAGACATCACAACTAGCAATATGACATCATTGTTGAGACTCTTTGAGAAAGGAAACAAGTACCACAAGAATGACTCAAGAAATTCCTGTCATGATGCAACCTATAAACAGTTGAATGCGAGAAATGTATGCATGAAGTAGATACTTGTTACCGAGATAGCATTGGATTGATGTAGTAGACAATGGTTCTTCGATCATCCTAGCAAGGCTCCAATAAGCACATGGTGTAAACACCTTCCTTGTAAGTGAGCCGAGTGTCCAATGTGTCTCCAATTGTTCCTAGAACAACACCACAAACAAAGTGGTACCCAAACTTATTGGGACCAAAAAGTTAGTGTACCAACAATATATAGGACAAAACTCCACATAAATATGTGCATATAGATATGAAATTGAATTTCATGCACACTTTAGCCAATTTATGTCATAGTGGAGTTTCCCCTATATATTGGGTCAAGGAAAGAGAACATGCCAATGGAAGTACATGTAGTAAATATGCATGCTCAAGGCTTTTGAGAATAAAATCAACACACAGTTGATAAGATACCGAGAGGAAAGGAATCAAGTGAAAATAAAATACCAAACAAAAAAATATCACTTGGCAGATACCAACTAAAATATATATCAAGGAATGAGATATCCATTGACACATACCAAATAGAAGGAAACAATATACCAATTGAAGGAAAACAAGATGTATCAAGTTCCCAAAAGAGAGATAGGCTCCACAAACCACACCCTCCACAAATTTTCATGCTGGCACAATGTACCATAGAGAAAAGGCTTGCCTCCCTCCAACACACACTTGATGAGGATCAAAAGATTTTATGATAAACACATAAAGAGAGTGTTCTAAAGAAAATAGGAGGGCTCCCCCAAGAGATGTGCATTATATAGAATTTGCATTTGGATACAACATGCACATGATGGGATCATCACTTTCCCTATATCTATAGAAACACTAGACATGCTCAAAAAGATCCACAAGAGACAAGGAAGACAAACGATAAACAAAATAATATGTAAAGGTGATTAGCAATTTCTACCATGAAAGGGTACCAAATGTCGAAGGACAAGAAGTAATTCAAAATATTTCCTATTGGTAGATTGCAAAGAAATCCAACATCATCTTTACACATAAATCATAAGCAAATGACACTTGTAGAGCTAACATGACACCTAGGAACAAGATAAATTATAATATCAAATCTAAGTGGCAATATCTCAAATGTACACATTCTCTGGGATTGTAATATGCACATACCATATTACTCCCCCATAATGTGGTAACCGAACGATAATAACGAGTGGCAAATGAAGTACAACAAGGGATGATTAATGGACCTTTTAGAATTTGAATTTCTCATGATACGACATACCACATAGTAGCTAGATAATCTTGTAATATCAATACTAAGTGGTATTCCTCATGTACACACATTTTTAGGATTGTGAAGTGCACAAAGCACGTCACTTCCCCAAAATGGGATAATCCATTAATCTCTCAAGAGAGCCAACTAAGATAAGACAAGATGCAAAAAGGCTCAACACAAGACTCACACATACATGATGTGCAACCCATCATACATACTTGATTTCTCAAGATAAAAAAATAGGAAGCACAACATATACAAACGCATGTAAGGTACAAAACCACAACATGCAAAGGGGCAAGTAACTAACAATGTATTCAATTTAAGTACATGTTACCGTAAGGAGGAACATTGGATATAAGTGAGAAACTTGATAATCCACATGACTTGGCTTGAGATATATGAATGATGAAGATCCCTTAATTCTTCATGATGTATCCAAGTCACAAATGCCCTCCATCAATGCCTATTGATCAAGTTTGAGCTTGTTGGTCCCCAACCAAGTTGGGTCCTAAGAGGCCAGTCACAATAGGCTTGGCTACCCAAATGGTTCTTTTCTCGACACCACTTTGAGTACCAACACATTTGGCAAACACATTGCCAAGCTTATCCTTCCCAAGAGAATAAATATCATCAATAACGATTGGGTTGGATAAGTTACCTTTTGTGCAAGAAGAAGCGAAGTGACCCTTCTCACGACATAAGTAGCAACATTTACCTTTTGATTTCTTCTCAATTGATTTCTCAACTTGAAGAGTGGTGACTTGGGTCTTCTTGGGAAGAGGCCTTTCTTGAACTTGTGGTTGAGCATGAGATTGAACTTGTGGCCGCTTCCCTTGTTGCTTGTTACTTTGGGGCTTCTTCTTTAATGGGAAAGATCTAACATGGTGCCCTTCAATTTTGCACTTGAAGCAAATAATCTTGGCCGAATTCTTGACTTGTTCTTGGCCCTTATTCTTGTAGTTCGTGGACTTCTTCTTCTTCTTCTTCTTAGAGTTGAATCCAAGTCCACCTTTGTCATTTGGGAGTTTTTGCACACTCAAGATATTGTTGAGTGTGGACTTCCCTTCATGACTCTTTTCCAAGTCTTTCTTCAAAGAAGTGACTTGGGCCTTGAGCTCATTGATTTCCTCTACATGGTTAGAATCAACAAAGTGCTAGAGGAAGTATAAGCTTAATCGTTAGAGCAACAAGGCAAGGAAAGTAATTCATCACAAGATGTACCAACATTATGAGTAGATGAACTACGAGGACTAGCACATGGCAATAAAGCATTTCTACTAGATGTAGTGCTAATTTCCACATGAGGCTCACTAGATGTTACCTTAGTAGTACTAGCCTCATGAGCTATCTTTAGCACATTATGATATACTAGAATATCGCCATGAGAGCTAGAAAGCTTATCATTACTTTCTTCCAATTTCCCATAATTGCTAGATAGCAACTCAAGTTGAGCCCTTAGCTCAACATTCTCCTTTAATATGGATGCTTCACAAGAAATAGAGTTAGTAGCACAAGCATCATCATTAACAACAAGAGGAGAAGGCAACTTGGCAAGCTCTTTAGCATATGAAACTTCAAGTTGAGCATGAGACTCAGTGAGTTCAATGAGCGAACTCTTAACGACCCTTGAGCCATTTTCGAGGTGATCAAAGTCCTCAAAGAGTTTAGCATGTGCAACTTCAAGATAATCATTTTTAGTTCTAAAATCATTAGCCACCTTGAGCGCTCTTTCATGGGATTCCTTTAATCTAGATAATTCTTGAGCAAAGGTCTCCTCAAGAGATTCCTTGGTGGTTTGTTCATTTTCAAGAGCTTGAGATAGCTCCGCAATCTCATTAGCGTAATCACGTTCATGACCTTCCATTTTCTCAATGGTGGCCTCATGCTCCTCGAGATGAGCTTCCAACTCCTCAATATATTTCTTGCCATCAATGGAAATAGACATGATTTCCATGAAGTTGGAATGAGCAATATTATTCTTATGAAGAGCTTTAAAACCTATTTCTCCCTTAAGTTTTAAGGAAGCAATATTATCACTCTCTTCATCATTATCATCAACATCATCATCGTGAGATATATTGGGATTCAAAGTAGGAGATACCTTTGAAGCCTTAGCCATAAGGCAGAAGTGAGAAACAATAGATGATGATGTAGGATCCCTTGAAGCACCATTCAAGACCACATCTTGTTCCATGGAGTGTTGGGTTTCCTCTACATTGTTAGCACAACAACTCGAGGAAATAGAAACATTTTTATCACGGCAACAAGATATAGCAAGCATATCATCATGAGATTTAGTCAAGCAATTTGTACATGATATGCAAGGACTATCAACACAAGCATGTGAAACATTTAAAGTGCTCGAGGTGTTAAAGTCCAAAGATGAAGCATTGCAATAAGATAGTGAAGAAGAATTGTCAACAATAAGCCCACTATAATCATTAGAATGATCATCAGTACTCACCATATAATTACCTCGTGCAAATCCACATGTAGGTGAAGTAGATGAAGTTGAGAAGACAACACGACCGGAGGTGGAGTAAGAACAATCATCCCTACAAATCTTGGACTCACCAAATTTATATTGAAGCTTTGTCCACAACTCATGAGCATCCCGAAACGACATGAGTTCAAATATAACTACATTGCTCAAAGCATCAAAAAGCACATTAGAAGCTTGAGCATTGAGATAAGAGTTTTTCTCATCCTCTAAAGATATATGTTGAGAATCCTTTGGAGGACAAAACCCCATATCTACAATTTGCTCTAAATTTGGGTCCATGACCCTAAAGAGATTAAGCATGCGAATTACCCAAACATCAAAATTTATGCCATTGAAACTAAGAGTGTTAGAGAATCCTAATCCCTTAGTTGACATCCTTACTCTCTAGGTTGTTAAACCTAATAATGAGAGACCTAGCTCTGATACCAATTGAAAGGACTTGGATGTCGCCTAAAGGGGGGGGGGTGAATAAGCACTTCAAAATAATTACGGTTTAGGCTTGAAAAATGTGGAATAAAACTATCGTTTAATTAGTCAAGCACAATACCTAAAACAACTAGGCTCACCTATGTTCACCAACAACTTATGCTAAGCAAGATAGACAACTAAGTGATAGCAAGATATATAACTAGAAACAATATGGCTATCACAAAGTAAAGTGCATAAGTAAAGGGGCTCGGGTAAGAGATAACCAAGGCACACGGATACGATGATGTATCCCGAAGTTCACACTCTTGTGGATGCTAATCTCCGTTCGGAGCGGTGTGGAGGCACAATGCTCCCCAAGAAGACACTAGGGCCACCGTAATCTCCTCACACCCTCGCACAATGCAAGATGCCGTGATTCCACTAAGGGACCATTGAGGGTGGTCACCGAACCCATACAAACAAGGTTGGGGCAATCTCCACAACTTGATTGGAGGCTCCCAACGACACCATGAAGCTTCACCACAATGGATTGTGGCTCCGAGGTGACCTCAAATGCTCGGGGCAATCTCCACAACGTAATTGGAGACCCCGAAGCTTGCCTAGAGCTTTGCACCACGATGATTGAGCTCCGAGGCACCATCAACCATCTAGGGTGCCAAAGCACCCAAGAGGAACAAGCTCTAAGGTGCTCAAACACCCAAGAGTAATAGCTTCTCAACTTCTCACTTCCACGTATCACCGTGGAGAACTCAAACCTATGCACCAAATGTAATGGCAAGGGCACATGGAGTGCCCAAATCCTTCTCTCCCAAATCCCACCAAAACAACTAATGCTAGGGAGGTAAATGAGAGGAAGAACGAAGAAGAACACGAAGAACTCCAAGATCTAGATCCAAGGGGTTCCCCTCACTTAGAGGAGAAAGTGATGGGTGGAAATGTGGATCTAGATCTCCTCTCTCTTTTCCCTCAAGAACTAGCAAGAATCATTTGAGGGATTGAGAGTTAGCAGGCTCGAAGAAGGTCAACAATGAGGGAAGAAGACCCCCTTTTATAGGTAGGGAAAAATCCAACCGTTATGCTCACAGCCTGCACAGAGTGGTCTTACCGCTCCAAGGAGCGGTACTTCCGCTAGGGCGGCAGTAGCCCTTTGAAAAACAACACCGAGGTGGAAAAACGCCAGTAGAACCGGCGGAGCGGTGCTACCGCCCGTCCTCACGGTACTACCACTATGGATAGCAGTACTACCTCTACGGGTAGCGGTACTACTGCTTGCGAGCGGTACTAAAAAATTACATCCGTGCCTACCACGGCTGGACTTAACACGAGATTTTGGTCCGGAGCGGTAGTACCGCTCTTGGAGCCACGGTAGTACCGCTCTGGAGCGGTAGTAAAAAAATACATCCACTCTAGCCGCGGTAGTAGTGTTGCAGCCTTTTAAGAACACCCAAACTGCCACAACTTTTGCAAACGGACTCCGAATTCAAAGAAACAAAGTTTGTTGGAAAGCTAACGACATGGGCTAACAAAATCTTGATTTAAATATCAATAATAAGCAAATGAGAAAAGTGTTGGAAATATGCCCTAGAGGCAATAATAAATTAGTTATTATCATATTTCCTTGTTCATGATAATTGTTTATTATCCATGCTATAATTGTATTGATCGGAGACTTAAATGCATGTGTGGGTACATAGACAAAACCATGTCCCTAGTATGCCTCTAATGGACTAGCTCGTTGATCAAAGGATGGTTAAGGTTTCCTAGCCATGGACATGAGATGTCATTTGATAAAGGGATCACATCATTAGGAGAATGATGTGATGGATAAGACCCAAACTACAAACATAGCATATGATCGTGTCAGCTTATTGCTACTGTTTTCTGCATGTCAAGTATATGTTCCTATGACCATGAGATCATGCAACTCACGGATATCGGAGGAGTGCCTTGTGTGTATAAAACGTCGCAACGTAACTGGGTGACTATAAAGGTGCTCTACAGGTATCTCCGATGGTGTCTGTTGAGTTGGCATGGATCGAGACTGGGATTTGTTACTCCGTGTAACGGAGAGGTATCTCGGGGCCCACTCGGTAATGCAACATCAAATAAGCCTTGCAAGCAATGTGACCAATTGTTAGTTGCGGGATCTTGTATTATGGAACGAGTAAAGAGACTTGCCGGTAACGAGGTTGAACTAGGTATGGAGATACCGACGATCGAATCTTGGGCAAGTAACATACCGAAGAACAAAGGGAACGTCATACGGGATTAACTGAATCCTTGACATAGAGGTTCGACCGATAAAGATCTTCGTAGAATATGTAGGAACCAATGTGGACGTCCAGGTCCCGCCATTGGTTATTGACCGTAGAGGTGTCTCGGTCATGTCTACATAGTTCTCGAACCCGCAGGGTCTGCACACTTAAGGTTCGGTGACGTTTCGGTAGTGTAGAGTTATGTATGGTGGTGACCGAAGTTTGTTCGGAGTCCTAGATGAGATCCCGGACGTCACGAGGAGCTCCGGAATGGTCCGGAGGTAATGATTCATATATAGGAAGTCCCAGTTTGGTTTTCGGAAAAGTTTCGGGCTCATCGGTAGTGTACCGGGAGTGCCGGTAGTGTACCGGGAGTGCCGGTAGTGTACCGGGAGACCTCCGGGAGGGGTACTTCGACCCCAAGAGGTCCATGGGCTGTGGGAGAGTATTAACCAGCCCTTAGTGTGTTGGGAAAACAGCCACAAAGGCCCATGGCGCAGGAGAGAAAGTCCTAAAGCAAAAGGTGGAAAATCAGCTAATAGGAGGCAATCCTACGCCAACTTGGATTGGAGGTGAAGTAGGATTGCTTCCCACCTCCTATTTCGGCCGACCCAAAGGCCTTGGCTGCCTCTCCTATCCTCTCCTCCTATATATACTAGTGGATTGGGTGGTGTTTGGACAGAGTTTCCGGCCACGCGCTACCCGTTTCACCGGTGCACAGTTTCTCCTCTAGATCGGTTTTCCGCAGCGCTTAGGCGAAGCCCTGTCGGAATCACTCCACCACCATCACCGGAGCGCCGTCACGCTGCCGGTGAACTCTCTCTCCTCTCCACCTCCTCTTGCTGGATCAAGACGGTGGAGATCGTCATCAAGCTGCACGTGTGCTGAACGCGGAGGTGCCGTCCGTTCGGCGCTAGATCGGAAGGACCGTGATCGAGATCGCGAGACAGTTCGTGATGAGATTGCGGAACAGATCGTGATGAATTCGCGGGACATACCATGATCAAGATCATGAGATGGATCGTGATGATATCGCGGGACAGATCGTGATGAGTTCACGAGACGGATCGTGATTGGATCGCGGGACGGATCGTGATGAGATCGCGGGACGCTCGGCGATTTGGATCGCGAAGATGTTCGACTACACCAACCGCGTTTCTTAATGCTCCCCGCTTAGCGATCTACAAGGGTATGTAGATCCACTCTCCCTCTCGTAGATGCTCATCACCATGGATAGGTTTGCGTGTGCGTAGGAAATTTTTTGTTTCCCATGTGACGTTCCCTAACAGTGGTATCAGAGCTAGGTTGATGGTTCGATGAGATCTCGAGTAGAACACAAAAGGTTTGTGGGCGTTGATGCTTAGATTTCTTCCTCCCTTGGTCATATTTTGGTTCAGCGGGATTGTGAGATGAAGCGGCCCGGACCAACATTACTCGTACGCTTACGAGCGACCGGTTCCCTCGACGCAACTTGTTGCCTAGATGGCTTGCGGGTGACAGTTTCTCTCACTTTAGTTGGATCGGATTCGACAAAGGCGGTCCTTGAGAAAGTTGAAAAGCAAACTAGTGTATCACCGTTGTGGTTTATGCGTAGGTGAGAATTGTTCTTGCTAGATACCCGTAGCAGCCACGTAAAACATGCAACAACAATTAGAGGACGTCTAACTTGTTTTTGCAGGGTATGTTGTGATATGATATGGCCAATTACATGATGTGATATATGTGATGTATGAGATGATCATGTGATGTATAGATTATCACGACTTGCATGTCGATGAATACGACAACCGGCAGGAGCCATAGGGTTGTCTTTAATTATTGTATGACCCGCGTGTCAATCATTAAGCGCTATGTAATGCTTTACTTTATCGCTACGGTAGCAATAGTAGTAGAAGCATGCAGGGCGTGACAACCCCGATGGCGACACGTTGATGGAGATCAAGATGATGGAGATCATGGTGTCATGCCGGTGACGATGGAGATCATGCCGGTGCTTTCATGATGGAGATCAAAAGCACAAGATCATGGCCATATCATGTCACTTATGGTTTGCATGTGATGTTAATCCTTTGATGCACCTTGTTTTGCTTAGGACGACGGTAGCATTCTAAGGTGATCCCTCACTTAATTTCAAGATAAATTGTGTTCTCCCCGAGTGTGCACCGTTGCGAAAGTTCGTCGTGTTGAGACACCACGTGATGATCGGGTGTGATAGACTCTACGTTCACATACAACGGGTGCAAGCCAGTGTTGCACACGCAGAACACTCGGGTTAAACTTGACGAGCCTAGCATGTACAGACATGGCCTCGGAACACGAGAGACTGAAAGGTCGAACATGAGTCATATAGTAGATATGATCAACATAATGATGTTCACCATTGCAGCCACCTCAACTGACGTGATGATCGGACTTGAGTTGGTGAATTTGGATCATTTATCACTCGAATGATCGGAGGGATGTCAATTTGAGTGGGAGTTCTTAAGTAATATGATTAATTGAACTCATTATCATGAACATAGTCAAAGTGTCTTTGCAAATTATGTTGTATATTACTAGCTCACACTGTAGCTCCCTTGTATTTTTATATGTTCCTAGAGAAATAGAATTGAAAGATGATGGTAGCAATATTGCAGACTGGGTCCATGATCTGAGGATTGTCCTCATTGCTGCACAGAAGTCTTATGTCCTTAATGCACTGCTCGGTGCGCCGACCCCTCTAGCGTCGTCTGTAGATGTTGTGAACATCTGACAGGCGCGTTCTGATGACTACTTAATAGTTTAGTGCGTCATGCATTATGGCTTAGAATTGAGGCTCCAAAACGTTTTGAACGTCACGGAACATATGAGATGTTTCTAAGAGCTGAAATTAGGATCTCAGGCTCGTGCCCGTGTTGCGAGATATGAGATCTCCAACAAGATTCTTTGCCTGCAAGATGAAAGAGAATAGCTCAATCATTGAGCATGTACTCAGATTGTCTGGGTGCTACAATCGCTTGAATCAAGTGGGAGTTGATCTTCCAGATAAGATAGTGATTGGCATAGTTCTCCAAGTCACTGTCACTAAGCTACTAGAACTTGGTGATGAACTATAAATTGCCAGGGATAGAAATAATGATTCCTGAGCTGTTCGCGATGTTTGACACTGCGAAGGTAGAAATCAAAAAGGAGCGTCAAGTGTTGATGGTTAATCAAACCACTAGTTTTCGAGAAGGGCAAGAGCAAGGAGGGAAACTTCATGGATAGCAAGTCAGTTGCTGCTCCAGTGAAGCAACCCAAATTTGAACTCAAACCCGAGACTAATTGCTTCTATTATGAGGTGAGCAGTCGCTGAAGCGGAACAACCCTAGATGCTTGGTAGATAAGAAGGCTGGCAACATCGATAGAAATATATTTGATATACGAGTTATTAATGTGTACCTTGGTAGTACTCCTAGTAGCACCTGGGTATTGGATACCGGTTCGGTTGCTAAATGTTAGTAACTCAAAATAAAAGCTACGGGATAAACAGAGAACTTGCTAAGGGTGAGGTGACGATATGTGTTGGAAATGTTTCCAAGGTTGATGTGATCAACATCGCACGCTCTCTTTACCTTCAGGATTAGTGACGAACCTGAATAAATGTTACTTGGTGTTTTGCGTTGAGCATGGACATGATTAGATCATGCTTGTTGCAATACGGTTATTCATTTAAAGCTAGAGAATAATGGTTATTCTATTTACATGAATAATACCTTCAATGGTCATGCACCCAGTGAGAATGGTTTGTTGAAATCTTGATCGTAGTAATACACATGTTCATAACATTGATGTCAAAAGATACAAAGTTAATAATGATAGTACCACATATTTGTGGCACTACCGCAGAATGTCATATTGGTATAAAGATCATGAAGAAACTCCATGCTGATGGATCTTTGGACTCATTCGATTTCGAATCGGTTGAGACATGCGAACCATGCCTCTTGGGCAAGATGACTAAAGGATCCCATTGGATGGAGCGGGCAAGTTATTCATTGGAAATGATACATGTTGATGTATGCAATCCAGTGAGTCTTGTAGCGTGTAGTGGATATCATTATTTTCTTACCTTCACTGATGATTTGAGTAGATATAGTGTATATTTACTTAATGAAACACAAGTCTGAATCGTTTGAAAGGTTCAAGCAAATTCAGAGTGAAGTTTAAGATCATCGTGACAAGAAGATAAAAATGACTGCGATATGATCGTGGAGGTGAATATCTGAGTTACGAGTTTGGCATACAACTTAAGACAATGTGAAATTTGTTTCACAACTAACGCCACCTGGAACACCAGAGTGTGATGGTGTGTCCGAGCATCATAGTCATGCTCTATTGGATATGGTGCGTGCTATGATGTCTCTTATCGTTTTACTACTATAATTTTGGGGTTATGCATTAGAGACAACTACATTCACTTTAAATAGGGCACCATCTAAATCCATTGAGATGACACCGTGTGAATTATGGTTTGACAGAAACCTAAGCTGTCATTTCTTAATGTTTGGGGCTGCGATGCTTGTGTGGAAAATGTTTTCACATAATAAGCTAGAACCCAAAGCGGACAAATGTATCTTCATTGAATACCCTAAGAACAGATGGGTATGCCTTCTATCTCAGATCTGAGTGCAAAGTGTTTGTTGCTAGAACTGGGTCCTTTCTTGAGAAAAAGTTTCTCTCGAAAGAATTGAGTGGGAGGAAGATAGAACTTGATGAGGTTGTTAAACCTTTGTTCAACCAAAGAATAGCGCAGCGCAGAAAGATGTTTCTGTGAAGCCTACGTTAGTTGAAGAGGAAGTTAATGATGATGATCATGAAACTTCAGGATCAAGTTACTATCGAACTTCGTAAGTTGACAAGGATGTGTACTGCTCCTAAGAGGTACGACAACTCTATCTTGGAGGTCATGTTGTTGGACAACGATGAACCTACGAGCTATGGAGAAGCGATGATGGGCCCGGATTCCGACAAATGGTTGGAGGCCATGAAATCCGAGATAGGATCCATGTATGAAAACCAAGTATAGACTTTGGTAGACTTGCTCGTTGGACAGCAGGTCGTTGAGTACAAATGGATCTTTAAAATGAAGACAGACGCTGATGGTAATTGTCACCATTTGTAAAGCTCGACTTGTTGCAAAGATGTTTGTGACAAGTTCAAGGGGTTGACAGCGATGAGACTTTCTCACTCGTAGCGATGCTAGAGTCTGTTGGAATTATGTTAGCAGTTGCTGCGTTTTCAATTATGAAATCTGGCAGATGGATGTCAAAACATTGTTTCCTTAACGGTTTACTTGAGGAAAGGTTGTATGTGATACAACCAGAAGGTTTTGTCAGTCCTAAGGATGCTAAAAGGTGTGCAAGCTTCGGTGATCCTTCCATGGACTGAAGCAAGCATCTCGGAGTTGGAATATACGCTTTGATGAGTTTATCAAAGTTTTTGAGTTTATACAAAGTTTACGAGAAACTTGTATTTGCAACAAAGTGAGTGGGAGCACTATAGAATTTCTGATAAGTATATGTGGATGACATATTGTTGATCGGAAATAATGTAGGATTTCTGGAAAGCATAAATGGTTGTTTGGAAAGTGATTTTCAAAGGAAGACCTGGATAAAGCTACCAAATTGTTGAGCATCAAGATCTATAGAGATAGATCAAGATGACTTGATGAGACTTTCAATGAGTACATACCTTGACAAAGAGTTTGAAAGAGTTCAAAATGGATCAGTCAGAGAAAGAGTTCTCGCCTGATTTGTAAGGTGTGAAGTTGAGTGAGACTCAAAGCTCGACCACAGCAGAAGGAAGAGAAAGGATGAACGTCGTCCCCTATGCCTTAGCCATAGGCTCTGTATAGTATGCCATGCTGTGTACAACACCTGTGTGTGCCTTGCCATGAGTCTGTCAAGGGGTACAAGTGTGGTCCAGGAGTGGATCACTGGACAGCGGTCGGAATTATCCTTAGTAACCAGAGGACTAAGGAAATGTTTCTTGATTATGGAGGTGATAAAGAGTTCGTCGTAAAGAGTTACGTCGATGCAAGCTTTAACACCTATCCGAATGACTAGTAGTAGCAATCTGGATACGTATAGTGGAGCAGCCATTTGGAAATAGTACCAAGTGGAGTGTGGTAGCAGTGTTTACGGTTTGACATAGAGATTTGCAAAGTACACACGGATCTGAATATCACAGACCCGTTGACTATAAGACCTCTCTCACATGCAAAGCATGATCGAGCCCCAGAACTCATTGGGTGTTAGATTCATAACAATGCGAATCACATGGTGATGTGAACTAGATTATTGACTCTAGTGCAAGTGGGAGACTGTTGGAAATATGCCCTAGAGGCAATAATAAATTAGTTATTATCATATTTCCTTGTTCATGATAATTGTTTATTATCCATGCTATAATTGTATTGATCGGAGACTTAAATGCATGTGTGGGTACATAGACAAAACCATGTCCCTAGTATGCTTCTAATGGACTAGCTCGTTGATCAAAGGATGGTTAAGGTTTCCTAGCCATGGACATGAGATGTCATTTGATAACGGGATCACATCATTAGGAGAATGATGTGATGGATAAGACCCAAACTACAAACATAGCATATGATCGTGTCAGTTTATTGCTACTGTTTTCTGCATGTCAAGTATATGTTCCTATGACCATGAGATCATGCAACTCAAGGATATCGGAGGAGTGCCTTGTGTGTATCAAACATCGCAACGTAACTGGGTGACTATAAAGGTGCTCTACAGGTATCTTCGATGGTGTCTGTTGAGTTGGCATGGATCGAGACTGGGATTTGTTACTCCGTGTAATGGAGAGGTATCTCGGGGCCCACTCGGTAATGCAACATCACAATAAGCCTTGCAAGCAATGTGACTAATTGTTAGTTGCGGGATATTGTATTATGGAATGAGTAAAGAGACTTGCCGGTAACGAGGTTGAACTAGGTATGGAGATACCGACGATCGAATCTCGGGCAAGTAACATACCAAAGAACAAAGGGAACGTTATACGGGATTAACTGAATCCTTGACATAGAGGTTCGACCGATAAAGATCTTCGTAGAATATGTAGGAACCAATGTGGACATCCAGGTCCCGCCATTGGTTATTGACCGTAGAGGTGTCTCGGTCATGTCTACATAGTTCTCGAACCCGCAGGGTCTGCACACTTAAGGTTCGGTGACGTTTCGGTAGTGTAGAGTTATGTATGGTGGTGACCGAAGTTTGTTCGGAGTCCCAGATGAGATCTCGGACGTCACGAGGAGCTCCGGAATGGTCCTGAGGTAAAGATTCATATATAGGAAGTCCCAGTTTGGTTTCCGGAAAAGTTTCGGGCTCATCGGTAGTGTACCGGGAGTGCCGGTAGTGTACCGGGAGTGCCGGTAGTGTACCGGGAGACCTCCGGGAGGGGTACTTCGACCCCAAGAGGTCCATGGGCTGTGGGAGAGTATTAACCAGCCCTTAGTGGGCTGGGAAAACAGCCACAAAGGCCCATGGCGCAGGAGAGAAAGTCCTAAAGCAAAAGGTGGAAAATCAGCCAATAGGAGGCAATCCTACTCCAACTAGGATTGGAGGTGAAGTAGGATTGCTTCCCACCTCCTATTTCGTCCGACCCAAAGGCCTTGGATGCCTCTCCTATCCTCTCCTCCTATATATACTAGTGGATTTGGTGGTTTTTGGACAGAATTTCCGGCCACGCGCTACCCGTTTCACCGGTGCACAGTTTCTCCTCTAGATCGGTTTTCCGCAGCGCTTAGGCGAAGCCCTGTCGGAATCACTCCACCACCATCACCGGAGCGCCGTCACGCTGCCGGTGAACTCTCTATCCACTCCACCTCCTCTTGCTGGATCAAGACGGTGGAGATCGTCATCAAGCTGCACGTGTGCTGAACGCGGAGGTGCCGTCCGTTCGGCGCTAGATCGGAAGGACCGTGATCGAGATCGCGAGACAGTTCGTGATGAGATCGAGGAACGGATCGTGATGAGTTCGCGGGACAGGCCGTGATCAAGATCATGAGACGAATCGTGATGAGATCGTGGGATTGATCGTGATGAGTTCACGGGACGGATCGTGATTTGATCGCGGGACGGATCGTGATGAGATCGCGGGATGCTCGGCGATTTGGATCGCGAAGATGTTCGACTACACCAACTGCGTTTCTAAACGCTTCCCGCTTAGCGATCTACAAGGGTATGTAGATCCACTCTCCCTCTCGTAGATGCTCATCACCATGGATAGGTTTGCGTGTGCGTAGGAAATTTTTTGTTTCCCATGCGACGTTCCCCAACAAAAAGGCCCATAAGAAAATGGTGAGAACCCTTCCTCGAATAAGACCGACAAAACTTCCAACACCAAAAATGCAATAGACGAAGCATATGCAATCCATTTTCGATGTACTAGAGCTTGTCACGAAGATAACCACAAGCTGAAGAACCCACATAGAGAAAAGCCAACCAAGAACCAAGAAAGATGATGATGCCAAGAATGCAATGGTTTGAGCTCTCAACGAACGATACGATCAAGCTACTCACTTGAGAGCCCCCCTTGATATTACAAAAATTGATCCCATAACCCGATCTCTCAACTAACACCATGAGACCGGTAAAATATAAAACCCTATCAAGGTAAAACCTTAGCCTTGCGCATATTCCACTTGAGCTAGATGATGACAATCTTGACTTCCTCAAGATGGACCAGCTTTCTTGATTGCGTTGCGTTGACCAGATGATTGCTCCCCCATACTCAACTATGGGTGAGCTACTCTTAGGCACATCTTCACAAGTCCATTGACACCACAATGGATGGCAAGCTTCAAGCCTGATCTCTCCGTGATGCTTCACTCGAACTTGCACACCTCAATCTTGATAACGATCACCACTTGATGTCATCTTCCATGGGTTGTATTGGATCTTCCTCTTGATGCAATCCCATGGAAATATAACTAACCCCACAAAGAACTCTCACAAGGAACATGGTTTAGTACACAAAGCATAATGGACAATGCTTACCATACCATGGGATCACTTGGTCCCTCTCGGTACATCTTGTACGTTTTGTGTGTTGATCACTTGATTCACTCTTTGACTAAGTCTTGATCAACCTTGTATCTTATCTTCTCTCTTCATAAAGATGATGTCTTGAAGCTAATCATGAATGCTCACACAATCTCCTTCTTCAAGACATGCTTGCAATAAGCTCAACTCTCACATGACAAGTCTTTGGATAAACCTTGAATACCACCTTGGTCATCATATAAACTACTTGAAACCCAACAAATGGACTTCAAGAAGTGCCGATGGACAAATCCTTCGAATATAACTCAAGGCAACTATTAGTCCATAGGGATTGTTATCAATTACCCAAAACCACACATGGAGAAATGTGCTCTTACATCTACAGGTATCTCCGAGGGTGTCTATCGGGTTGGCATGGATCAAGACTAGGATTTGTTACTCCGTGTGACGGAGAGGTATCTCAGGGCCCACTCGGTAATACAATATCACTATAGGCCTTGCAAGCAATGTGACTAAAGAGTTGGCCACGGGATCTTGTATTATGGAAAAAGTAAAGAGACTTGCCGATAACGAGGTCGAACTAGGTATAGAGATACCGACGATCGAATCTCGACCAAGTAACATACCGAAGGACAAAGGGAACATCATACGGGATTAACTGAATCCTTGAGATAGTGGTTCGACCGAGAAATATCTTCGTAGAACATGTAGGAACCAATATGGGCATCTAGTTCCCGCTATTGGTTATTGACCATAGACGTGTCTCGGTCATGTCTACATGGTTCTCGAACCTGCAGGGTCTACACACTTAAGGTTCGGTGATGTTCCGGTATAGATGAGTTATGTGTGTTGGTAATTGAACGTTGTTCGGAGTCCTAGATGAGATCCCGGACGTGACGAGGAGCTCCGGAATGGTCCGGAGGTGAAGATTCATATATAGTAAGTTCCGTGTTGGTTACCGGGAAAAGTTTAGGCATCACTGGTAACGTACCGGGGCTGCCGGGAGGGTCCCGGGGGTCCACCAGAAGGGGCCACCAGCCCCAAAGGCCTACATGGGCTGTGAGAGAGGGGACACTAGACCCTGGTGGGCTGTCCGCCCCTCCCACAAAGGCCCATGCGGCAAGGGGGTTGGTGGGAGGGCCAACCCTTGGGTTGGCGCCACCTAACTTGGGTGGCAACCCACCCTAGGGCGCCTCCACCCTTGGCCGCCGCCCCAAGGGGGAAACCCTAGGGGTTTGGCACACCACCCCTGCCCCTATATATATGTGAGAGGGAGGAGGATAGACGAACTACAAGCCACGGCGCAGCCTCTCCCTCCCCCTCTAGACCCGTTTCTCCTCTAGATTGTCGCGGTAACACTTGGCGAAGCCCTGCCAGGACAGCTCCACAACCACTGCCACCATGCCATTGTGCTAGCGAAGAACTCATCTACCTCTCCTCCCTCACTTGCTGGATCAAGGAGGTGGAGGTCATCATCGAGCTGTACGTGTGCTGAACGCGGAGGTGCCATCCGTTCGGCACTAGATCGGAAGGACCACGATGAGATCGCAAGACAGCTCGTGATAAGACCACAGGACGAATCGTGATTGGATCGTGAATACGTTCAACTACATCAACCGCGTTTCTTAACGCTTCCCGCTTGGCGATCTACAAGGGTATGTAGATCCACTCTCCCTATCGTAGATGCTCATCACCATGGATAGATCTTGCGTGTGCGTAGGAATTTTTTTGTTTCCCATGCAACGTTCCCCAATAGTGGCATCATGAGCTAGGTCTATGTGTTGGTGAGATCTCAAGTAGAACACAAAGAGTTTGTGGGCGTTGATGCTTAGATTGCTTCCTCCCTTGGTCGTGTTTTGGTTCAGCGGTATTGTGGGATGAAGCGGCCCGGACCAACCTTACTCGTATGCTTACGAGAGACCGGTTCCATCGACCGGCGTGCAACTTTATTCCACAAAGATTGTTCGCGGGTGTCTGGTTCTCCTACTTTAGTTGGATCGGATTCAACAAAGGTGGTCCTTGAGAAGGTTGAAAAGCAACTTATGTATCACCGTTGTGGTTTTGCATAGGTGAGAATTGTTCTTGCTAGATACCCGTAGTAGCCACGTAAAACTTACAACAACAATTAGAGGACGTCTAACTTGTTTTTGTAGGGTATATTGTGTTGTGATATGGCCAATTACATGAGGAGATATATGTGATGTATGAGACGATCATGTGATGTATAGAATATCACGACTTGCATGTCAGTGAGTACGGCAACCGGCAGGAGCCATAGGGTTGTCTTTAATTATTATATGACCCGCGTGTCAATCATTAAGCGCTATGTAATGCTTTACTTTATAGCTAAATGGTAGCAATAGTAGTATGAGCATGGTGGGTGCGACAACCCCGATAGCGACACAATGATGGAGATCATGATGATGGAGATCATGGTGTTATGCCGGTGATGATGGAGATCATGCCGGTGCTTTCAAGATGGAGATAAAAAGCACAAGTTCATGGCCATATCATGTCACTTATGATTTGCATGTGATGTTAATCCTTTTATGAACCTTGTTTTGCTTAGGACGACGGTATCATTATAAGGTGATCCCTCACTTAATTTCAAGATAAATTGTGTTCTCCCCGAGTGTGCACCGTTGCGAAAGTTTGTCGTGCCGAGACACCACGTGATGATCGGGTGTGATAGACTCTACGTTCACATACAACGGGTGCAAGCCAGTGTTGCACATGCGGAACACTCGGGTTAAACTTGATGAGCCTAGCATGTACAGACATGGCCTCGGAATACTCGAGACCGAACGGTCGAAAATGAGCCATATAGTAGATATGATCAACATGATGATGTTCACCATTGAAACCACCTCAACTCATGTGATGATCGGACTTGAGTTGGTGAATTTGGATCATATATCACTCGAATGACTGGAGGGATGTCAATTTGAGTGGGAGTTCTTAAGTAATATGATTAATTGAACTCATTATCATGAACATAGTCAGTAGTGTCTTTGCAAATTATGTTGTAGATTACTAGCTCACGCTGTAGCTCCCTTGAATTTTTATATGTTCCTAGATAAATACAATTTAAAGATGTTAGTAGAAATATTGCGGACAAGGTCTGTGATCTGAGGATTGTCCTCATTGCTGCACAGAAGGCTTATGTCCTTAATGCACCACTCGGTACGCCACCCCTCTAGCATCGTCTGTAGATGTTGTGAACATCTGATAGGCACGTTCCGATGACTACTTGATAGTTTAGTGTGTCATGCATTACGGCTTAGAATTGAGGCTCCAAAACGTTTTTGAACGTCACGGAACATATGAGATGTTCTAAGAGCTGAAATTGGGATCTTAGGCTCGGGCCCATGTTGTGAGATATGAGATCTCCAACAAGATTCTTTGCCTACAAGATGAAGGAGAATAGCTCAATCGTTACACATGTGCTCAAATTGTCTAGGTACTACAATCGCTTGAATCGAGTGTGAGTTAATCTTCTAGATAAGATAGTGATTGACATAGTTCTCCAAGTCACTGTCACTAAGATACTAGAGCTTCATGATGAACTATGAAATGCCAGGGATATAAATTATGATCCCTGAGATATTCGCGATGTTTGACACCACAAAGGTAGAAATCAAGAAGGAGCATCAAGTGTTGATGGTTAGTAAAACTACTAGTTTCGAGAAGGGCAAGGGCAAGGAGGGAAACTTCATCGACGGCAAGTCAGTTGCTGCTCCAGTGAAGCAACCCAAAGTTGGACCCAAACCTGAGACTAAGTGCTTCTATTATGAGGAGAGTGGTCGCTGAAGCAGAACAACCCTAGATACTTGGTAGATAAGAAGGCTGGCAGTGTCGAGAGAAGTATATTTTTATATACGTGTTATTGATGTGTACCTTTCTGGTACTCCTAGTAGCACGTGGGTATTGGATACCGGTTCGGTTGCTAAATGTTAGTAACTCGAAATAAAAGCTACGGAATAAACGAAGACTAGCTAAGGGTGAGGTGACGATGTGTGTTGGAAATTTTTCCAAGGTTGATGTGATCAACATCTCACACTCTCTCTACCTTCGGTATTAGTGACGAACCTAAATAAATGTTATTTGGTGTTTGCATTAAGCATGGACATGATTGGATCGTTTTTATTGCAACACGGTTATTCATTTATGTTAGACAATAATGGTTATTCTGTTTACATGAATAATACCTTCAATGGTCATGCACCCAGTGAGAATGGTTTGTTGAATCTTGATCGTAGCAATACACATGTTCATAACATTGATGCCAAAAGATACAAAGTTAATAATGATAGTACCACATACTTGTGGCACTACCGTTAAATGTCATATTGGTATAAACAGCATGAAGAAATTCCATGTTGATGGATCTTTGGACTTGGTTTCGAATCACCTGAGACATGCGAACCATGCCTCTTGGGCAACATGACTAAGGACCCCGTTTTCCGGTTTGATGGAGCGGGCAAGTGATTTATTGGAAATGATACATGTTGATGTATGCAATCAAATGAGTCTTGTAGCATGCGGTGGATATCGTTACTTTCTTACCTTCACTGATGATTTGAGTAGATAATAGTGTATATTTACTTAATGAAGCACAAGCCTGAATCATTTGAAAAGTTCAAGAAAATTCATAGTGAAGTTTAAGATATCATCATGACAAGAAGATAAAAATGTCCGTGATATGATCGTGGAGGTGAATATGTGTGTTACGAGTTTGGCATACAACTTAAGATAATGTGAAAGTTGTTTCACAACTCACGCCACCTGTTACACCATAGTGTGATGGTGTGTCCGAACGTCGTAGTCGTGCTCTATTGGATATGGTGTGAATTATGATGTCTCTTATCGTTTTGCCAATATCGTTTTGGGGTTATGCATTAGAGACAACTACATTCACGTTAAATAGGGCACCATCTAAATCCGTTGAGATGACACCATATGGTTTGGCAGAAACCTAAGCTATCATTTCTTAATGTTTGGGGCTGCGACGCTTATGTGAAAAAGGTTTTCACCTAATGAGCTCGAACCCAAAGCGGACAAATGCATCTTCATAGAATACCCTAAGAACAGTTGGGTATACCTTCTATCTCAGATCCAAGTGCAAAGTGTTTGTTGCTAAAAACGAGTCCTTTATCGAGAAAGAGTTTCTCTCGAAAGAATTGAGTGGGAGGAAGATAGAACTTGATGAGGTTGTTGAACCTTTGTTTCAACTAGAGAGTAGCGCAGCGCAGAAAATTCTTTGTGTGGAGCCTACGTTAGTTGAAGAGGAAGTTAATGATGATGATCATGAAGCTTCGGATCAAGTTACTATAAAACCTTGTAGGTCGACAAGGGCGCGTACTACTCCTGAGTGGTATGGCAACCCTGTCTTAGAGGTCATGTTGTTGGACAACAATGAGCCTACGAGCTATGGAGAAGCGATGATGGTCCCGGATTCCGACAAATGGTTAGAGGCCGTGAAATCCGAGAAAGGATCCATGTATGAAAACCAATTATAGACTTTGGTAGACTTGCTTGTTGGACGGCAGGCCATCGAGTACAAATGGACCTTTAAGATGAAGAGAGACGCTGATGGTAAATGTCACCATTTATAAAGCTCGACTTGTCGCAAAGAAGTTTCCGACAAGTTCAAGGAGTTGACTACGATGAGACTTTCTCACTCGTAGCGATGCTAAAGTCTGTTGGAATTATGTTAGCAGTTGCTGCATTTTTCAATTATGAAATCTGGCAGATGGATGTCAAAACATCGTTTCCTTAATAGTTTACTTGAGGAAAAGTTTTATGAGATACAACCAGAAGGTTTTGTCAGTCCTAAGGATGCTAAAAGGTGTGCGAGCTCCAGCAATCCTTCTATGGGCTGGAGAAAGCATGTCGGAGTTGGAATATACGCTTTGATGAGGTGATCAAAGTTTTTGAGTCTATAAAAAGTTTATGAGAAAGTTGTATTTACAATAAAGTGAGTGGGAGCACTATAGAAATTTTGATAAGCATATGTGGTTGACATATTATTGATCGAAAATGATGTAGAATTTCTGGAAAGCATAAACGGTTGTTTGAAAAGAGTTTTTCAAAGGAAGACATCGATAAAGCTACTTGATTGTTGGGCATCGAGATCTTTAGAGATAGATCAATACGCCTGATGAGACTTTCAATGTGTACATACCTTGACAAGATTTAGAAAGAGTTCAAAATGGATCAGTGAAAGAAAAAGTTCTTGCCTGATTTGTAAGGTGTGAAGTTGAGTGAGACTCAAAGCTTGACCATGGTAGAAGAAAGAGAAAAGACGAAGGTCGTCCCCTATGCTTTATCCATAGGCTCTATATAGTATGCCATGCTGTGTACCACACCTGTGTGTGCCTTGCAATGAGTTTGTCAAAGGGTACAAGAGTGATCTAGGAGTGGATCACTGGACATCGGTCAAGATTATCCTTAGTAACTAGAGGACTAAGGAAATATTTCTCGATTATGGAGGTGATAAAGAGTTCGTCGGTAAAGGGTTATGTTGATGCAAAATTTAACACCAATCCGGATGACTCTGAGTAGCAATCCAGATACATATAGTGGAGCAACCATTTGGAATAAGCTCCAAGTGGAGTGTTGTAGCAGTGTATGCAGTATGACATAGAGATTTGCAAAGTACACACGGATATGAATGTCACAGACCCGTTGACTACAGACCTCTCTCACATGCAAAGCATGATCGAACCCCAGAACTCATTGGGTGTTAGATTCATAACAATGTGAATCACACGGTGATGTGAACTAGATTATTGACTCTAGTGCAAGTGGGACACTGTTGGAAATATGCCCTAGAGGCAATAATAAAGTAGTTATTATCATATTTCCTTTTTCATGATAATCATTTATTATCCATGCTATAATTGTATTGATTGGAAACTAAATACATGTGTGGGTATATAGACAACAATGTGTCCCTGGTATGCCTCTAGTAGACTAGTTCGTTGATCAAAGATGGTTAAGGTTTCCTAGCCATGGACATGAGATATCATTTGATAATGGGGTCACATCATTAGGAGAATGATGTGATGGACAAGACCCAAACTATAAATGTAGCATATGATCATGTCAGTTTATTGCTACAGTTTTCTGCATGTCCAGTATCTGTTCCTATGACCATGAGATCATGCAACTCACTGACACCGGAGAAGTACCTTGTGTGTATCAAACGTCGCAACGTAAATGGGTGACTATAAAGGTTCTCTACACGTATCTCCGAGGGTGTCTGTTGGGTTGGCATGGATCAAGACTGGGATTTGTTACTCTGTGTGACGGTGAGGTATCTTAGGGCCCACTCGGTAATACAACATTCCTATAAGCATTGCAAGCAATGTGACTAAAGAGTTCGCCACGGGATCTTGTATTATGCAACGAGTAAAGAGACTTGCCGGTAACGAGGTTGAACTAGGTATAGAGATACCGACGATCGAATCTCGGGCAAGTAACATACCGAAGGACAAAGGGAACATCATATGAGATTAACTGGATCCTTGACATAGTGGTTCGACCGATAAAGATCTTCATAGAACATGTAGGAACCAATATGGGCATCCAGGTCCCTCTATTAGTTATTGACCATAGAGGTGTCTCGGTCATGTCTACATGGTTCTCGAACACGTAGGGTCTGCACCCTTAAGGTTCGGTGACATTTCGGTATAGATGAGTTATGTTTGTTGGTAACCGAAGGTTGTTCGGAGTCCGAGATGAGATCCCGGACGTGACGAGGAGCTCCGGAATGGTCCGTAGGTGAAGATTCATATATAGGAAGTTCCGTGTTGGTTACCGAGAAAAGTTCGGGCGTCACCGATAACGTAACGGGGTGCTGGGTGGGTCCCGAGGGTCCACCAGAAGGGGCACCAGCCCCAAAGGCCTACATGGGATGGGAGAGAGGGCACACCATCCCCTGGTGGGCTGGTCACCCCTCCCACAAAGGCCCATGCGGCAAGGGGGTTGGTGGGAGGGCCAACCCTAGGGTTGGCGCCACCTAACTTCGGTGGCAAGCCACCCTGGGGCGCCTCCACCCTTGGCTGCCGCCCCAAGGGGGAAACCCTAGGGGTTTGGCGCACCACCCCTCCCCCTATATATATGTGAGAGGGAGGAGGGAAGCCGAACTACAAGCCATGACGCAACCTCTCCCCCCTCTAGATCTGTTTCTCCTCTAGATTGTCGCGGTAGTGCTTGGCGAAGCCCTGCCGGGACAGCTCCACCACCACTGCCACCACGCCATTGTGCTGGTGAAGAACTCATCTACCTATCCTCCCTCACTTGCTGGATCGAGGAGGTGGAGATCGTCATCGAGCTGTATGTGTGCTGAACGTGGAGGTGCCATCCGTTCGGCACTAGATCAGAAGGACCACGATGGGATCACGGGACGGCTCGTGATGAGATCGCGGGACGGATCATGATTGGATCGTGAAGACTGTCGACTACATCAACCACATTTCTTAACGCTTCCCGCTTAGCGATCTACAAGGGTATGTAGATCCACTCTCCCTCTCACAGATGCTCATCACCATGGATAGATCTTGCGTGTGCATAGGAATTTTGTTGTTTCCCATGCAATGTTCCCCAACAAACTGTCCACCATGAAAACTGACCTCCAGAAGGAGCGGATGGACAAACGATTCTACGAGGAGCAAGTGTGCCAAGCCAAGGAAATAGCAGACGGTAATCCGTACTCACTAAAGTGCGTATTCAGGGATAGCAGATTCAAATTGGTTACCCTGATGTGACGATCCTCAAGCGCATCCGCCGATCTCCAGAAGAGCGTGGCGGACGCCAATCAGCTGTTTGCCTCGTGGGGAGAGGAAGATGAAGCTCGGATGTTCTGGGCATAATTTGGAGCCCCCGAGCGTCCTCCTCTTCTGGTGGAGCACCTGAAACAGCTGATGAAGCTGCACCAGATGGTGGAGCCGGCCATGAAGGACCTCTACATCTGCTTATGGCCTGGCGAGCCGCTATCAGGCAGCTACTTCGGCCTGGTGCAGAGACTGATTGCTGCTACGCCCCGCCTTGACATCGTCAAGCGCTCCTCCTGCATTGAAGGAGTCCAGATGGCCCTTGCCAAGGCTAAAGTGCACTGGCCGAGGCTAAATCCAATGAAGGTCACCATCAACCCCCCGCCACCTAGGAAGGAGCATCGATGCCCCGAGCTATACTTCGATGGAGTGATGGAGAGTGCTCGGGTGATAGCGTCGCAATGTTTGGGTGAAAAATGTTTGAATGAGCTTGTAACATGGCCGAAGACTTGTGTTAACTTTTAATGATATTAGTATTTGCTCTTATATGGTTTTGCATTCCTTTATAACTCCTATGTGGCTGTTTAATACTGAAAGATGCGAGTCGTCGGCTTCAGTCCCCACGTAGATACTACATGGTGTGTCTATGCCAATGCACTTTGTCCCCTAGCCGTGTTATCGGAACCCGAAGGTGGCATAGTGCGGCAGACTAGGAAATTAGACTATAGTGCTTTATTTCTTTCGCTTAGCCGGAGGGGCGCGAAAAGGACTATGGGAAGCGTACGATTAGCCACCGGAGTGTTGTGATGTTCGGACGAACCGTGGACGAAGCCGGCATCACAATGTCTGCACAAAGGGCAAGTTCCTCGTATATCACGGAATACCCGCTTATGAGGATTGAAGTGTAATACTTCTAGCTCGGGGTTCATAGATCAGTTCGCGCATACTATGACAGTCTGTTTTCGGCTTTCTCCCCTGAGGTGCTTGACCAGACTATCCGAAAACACAATCGCAAGGGTGCTCCCTTTGCCCTTTTAGCCGAATGAGTGGAACGTAAAGGGGCAAGCACAGGAGTCGGGCAACCCAACTTATTGACCAAAGACATAGTTCAGAACCGATGCATATAAAGCGAACACCAAGACGCCGAACACATGATAGATAAGGCGATTTGTGTTTGAAATCGAGCCTCGAGTCTATTAGCCGGTTACCTCATGTCATACAGAACATGTTCACGGGAAGAGGGATAAAGGAGAAAAAAAACATGTGCCAAAAATAGGACAAATGAGGCGAACTCGCGCCATGCAATTTTGCATTTTCTCAACAACTCTTATAACTCGGATTGCCAAAGCAACTGCTTACAGGTATGTGAAACAAAATAAGAAATAAAATCATACATGAGTTGTTGTACCAAGGGTCTTCAACTGGTAACCTGACGTCGTCAATATGCCCCCTTGCTAGTTGACACCTGCTCTTAGATGCACCTTGATGGGTGTTAGTGTTCGGCGGGCGGATTTTACTAACAAAATCTTGAGGAGCCGCCGAATTGTAGGTGAGCTTTACACCGTAGGCAGGCTCTTTTTGGAGCGCCTGCATTTTGTCCGAAGACGTGTTGATGGTAGCAGGTCGGGGCAACCTAACACCCATCTTAATTTCCCCACCGCTACCCATGGAATCTTAGGTGCGAAGTTGTGCCTCCTCGGCACATACTTTGCTGGTCCTGAGGTTGTGCGGTGGGGGGCAAGTCCCTATAGGGGTGAAGAGGAAGGATCTGAGTTTTCGGTCTGAAGCCGAGCTTGCTTCCCAGCCTTATGTGCCTTTATGGCGGACGTCGAAACTTGCCGATCTTCTTTGTAGCTAAATTCGGTCGCTAGGGCCAGTGCATGTTCCTCAGTTCTAAAGGAGCGCTCGGTATTGCCATTGACAGTAATGACCCCCTTGGGGCCCGACATATTGAGCTTGAGGTATGCATAGTGTGGGACCACATTGAAACGAGCGAACGCTGTCTGACCAAGCAATGCGTGATGGCCGCTTCAGAAGGGCACGATGTCGAAGATTAATTCCTCATTGTGAAAGTTATTGGGCAAGCCGAACACGACCTCCAGAGTTACCGAGCCCGTGCATCGGGCCTCAACGCCGGGGATCACTCCTTTGAAGGTAGTGATGCTGGGTTTGATCCTTGATGGATCGATGCCCATCTTTTTCATCGTATCCGAGTAAATCAGGTTAAGGCTACTTCCTCCGTCCATTAGGACCTTTCTGAGGTGATACCCATCTATAATGGGGTCTAGGACGAGGGCCGCCGAACCCCCATGGCGGATACTGGTCGGATGATCACGCCGATCATAGGTGATCGGGTATGCCGACCATGGGTTGTACTTCAGGGGTACGGGTTCCATCACGTAGACTTCCCAGAGGGCCCTCTTCCTCTCCTTCTTAGGTATGTGGGTGGCATATATCATGTTCACCATTTTGACTTCGGGAGGGAATTTCTTCTATCCGCCATCAATTGGACCTCGAGGCTCATCTTCATCCTCACTATGAGAGCTTTTTCCTTGATCTTCGAGTGGTATCTTGCTAGCCTATTTAAACACCCAACAGTTGCAGTGTGTGTGGTTGGCGGGCTTTTCCAAAGTTCCATGGATTTGGCAGGGCATTTCATGATCTTCTCGAGCTAAGTGGGTCCGTCACGATTGCCTTTAGGGGGCTTCTTCCACTGTGCAAGTCGGGAGTTGCGGAATCTGACATTAACAGCCGTGTCATCGGCATCACTATTATTGTGCCGATGCGTATTCTTATTGCACTTTGGCTTTGAGTTGCCATCCCAGGCCTCAGGTGCCACGGGATCTTCAGAATTATGTCTGTGTCTTGCCAGCCAGTTATCTTCGCCCGCACAAAAGCAGGTCATGAGGGAGGTAAGGGAGGACATAGTCCGAGGCTTGTCCTGGCCTAGATGGCGGGCCAACCATTTGTCCCGAATATTGTGCCGAAAGGAGGCTATGGCCACAGCATCCGGACAGTTGTCGATTTGGTTCTTCTTAGTCAAGAACCGATTACAGAACTGCCGAGCGGACTCGCCGGACTTCTGGACGACGTTGCTGAGATCAGAAGAGTCTGATGGGCGGACATAGTTCCCCTAGAAGTTAGAGCAGAACGCACCTTCCAGGTCTTCCCAGCATCCAGTGGAGTTTTCGGGGAGGCTGTTTAACCAGTGCTGAGCTGGCCCCTTAAGCTTAAGAGGGGGGGGGGGGTATTTGATGGCATGAAGATCGTCTCCTCGCGCCATGTGGATATGGAGGAGGAAGTCCTCGATCCATATAGTTGGGTCAGTGGTCCCGTTGTACTGTTCTGTATTCACAGGTTTAAACCCTTTGGGGAGCTGATGCCGCATTACCTCATCTGTGAAGCATAGTGGGTGAGCGGCGCCTCTAACCCGTGCTATGTCCCGCCTATATTCGGCGTGTGTGTGGGGATGGTTGCGTTCCCGGACTCTGTTGTTTTGGTCGAACCATGGTCTTTATCTGCCGCGTCTATCGGGCGAGTACTCTCTAGATCCATAGATGGATCTAGTGCAACCTACTATATGATCTAGGTCATCTCACAGGTCGAACCTGTCATTGGGCTCTAATGGTTCCTTACCCCGTCTTCGAGGCACTGCTGGTATATAACCGGCATCGTCAGCCGTCCTATCCTAACCACGAGGGGGGCGGTCCGGCTTGTCATACGAAGTACGGTCTGGAGATGGAGTATCAGTAAGTTCATCATCGAATTGCGGCATCATCCTTCTCTGAGGGTAGCTTTTCGGCTGGTTTGACAGACCAGTGCCATATACTTCCTCGGCTGAGAGGACTTTCGTCCATCGATCATTGAGGTCGGCCTGTTCGGCTTTGAGTTGTCGTTCCTTAGCCTTTAGGCTGCGAGCCGTTGCCATGAGCCGTTGCCTGATTTCTTTCCGATCTTCGAGGTTATTAGGGATGTACAAGTCATCGAATTTTGGTATACCTTCCTCCTCGACGGGGGAAGGTAATCATCGCCTTCGGGGTCGTTGATGTTATCGGGGTTGTTTTGATCCTTAGGTCCCTCTGGACCCTCAAACGGGTGCTCAGGGATATCGGGATTGTCATGATCATTAGGGGCATTACCTTCCCCGTTGCTGATAATAGCTCTTCTTCCCTTTTTGCTTTTGGACCGCTCATGCGATTTCCGGCGCCTTGATGGCGCATCGCCCGATTTGTCGCCATCGTTGTGAGGCGTGTTGTCACCGTTGGTGGTAGGAGTATCCACCATGTAGACATCATATGTAGAAGTGGTGGTCCAACTCCTGGTGTTAATGGGGGTGGGAGCACGGTCCTCTTCATCCATGTATTCTGCCTCCTCAGAGGCATAGTCCAGCACGTCGGTAAAATCTTTGACAATGGCTATCAAGTGGGTGGTGGGTGGGTTGAAAAATTCGTCCCCGCCCGCACCGTAACCGAACCGAGCATAGATCGGGCTGGATCGCCAGTGATCTTCATTGACGAGAATCGCTCCAGGGCCTCGCCTAGCGCTGAGGGCCCGATCGGATCTAGCTGTTCGGAATTCATGGAGTTAACCTCCATGATGTCCAGACATGGGGAGTGTTCGGAAAGAACATGTGTTCGATCATCTGGATTAAGGGCCGGACCGGGATAAGAGATCGTTTTGTCGCCATGGGTGACCCCATCATCATGTCCAAAGAAGGGGCTCGAGGTTAAGGCCTCAGAGTCCTCAGAGGCTACAGGCGAAGCTGCGAGACCGATTAATGACAAGTTCCCCCGAGAATCGACGGAGAACTCTAAGTTTTCAAATCTGACCTCTCAGTCGGGGCGAAGTTCTCAACGCGGCCTAGATGGCCAGCGAAATCAGCATGCAGCACAATGCTGCCGAAGGCGAAGATCCGTCCGGGGACGAAAACATCCATGTTGCAGACCTCTTCGTTGATAACAAGGCGAGGCGTCGATTCCATCCCGCTCACAGAGCAACTCTCAATGAAAGCACTAATGTCGGTATCAAAACCGTTGGATCTTGGGTAGGGGGTCCCGAACTATGAGACTAGAATTGACGGTAACATGAGGCAAAGGGGACACGAGTTTACCCAGGTTCGGGCCCTCCTATGGAGGTAATACCCTACATCCTGCTTGGTTGTATTGATGATGTGAGGGGTTACAGAGTTGATCTACCTCGAGATCGTATAGCTAACCCTACATGAGTTGTCCTATATCCTATATCCTAAAACCCTCCGGCTTATATAGATTATGAGGTTGCCTGGGGTTTACACATGGTCGGTTACATGCCGAAGAGATAAACATGCCTAAGTACTATATCATACGTGGAGCGCAAGCCGTGCTTCCTGAAGCTTCCATCTTGGAGACTAGGCCTTCAAATCTTCCGGTGTTCGGTAAGTAGCCCTCATAGTCCGGCCAATAACAATAGGTCGGCTATCTGAGGACCCCCTAATCCAGGACTCCCTTAGAAGCCGTGAGGATAATCCTTAGATTACGGGCCCAGTCCACAAAGTTACTTCCATCATCTTTCAACTTGGCTTTCTCTAGGAACACATTAAAATTCAGGGGAACTACTGCGCGAGCCATTGATCTACAACACAAATATGCAAAGGTTACTAAGACTATTGTTCAAGATAATAAGTTTCGTTAATCAAATTACTAAAGCTCCCACTCAAATTGACATCCCTCTGTTCAGCTGAGTGATACATGATCCAAATTCACCAACTCAAGTCCGATCATCATGTGAGTTGAGGTGGTTTCAATGGTGAACATCATCATGTTGATCATATCTACTATATGACTCATGTTTGACCTTTTGGTATCTTGTGTTCCGAGGCCATGTCTGTACATGCTAGGCTCTTCAAGTTTTACCTGAGTATTCTGCAGGTGCAACACTGGCTTGCACCCGTTGTATGTGAACGTAGAGTCTATCACACCCGATCATCACGCGGTGTCTCGATACGACAAACTTTCGCAACGGTGCACACTCAGGGAGAACACAATTCATCTTGAAATTTTAAGTGAGGGATCATCTTATAATTCTATCGTCGTCCTAAGCAAAAATAACATGCATAAAAGGATTAACATCACGTGCAAATCATAAGTGACATGATATGGCCATGAACTTGTGCTTTTGATCTCCATCTTCAAAGCATCGGCATGATCTCCATCGTCACCGCCATGACACTATGATCTCCATCGTCTTGATCTCCATCAACGTGTCGCCATCGGGGTTGCCGCGCCGGCTGTTGCTTCCACGACTATTGCTAACTCATAGCGATAAAGGAAAGCAAAAACAGCGAAAATAATTAAAGACAATCCTATGGATCCTGCCGGTTGTCATACTCATCGACATGCAAGTCGTGATATTCTATACAAAACATCATCATTGCATACATCACATATATCTCATCATGTAATTGGCCATATCACATCACAACATACCTTGCAAAAACAAGTTAGACGTCCTCTAATTGTTGTTGCAAGTTTTATGTGGCTGCTACGGGGTATCTAGCAAGAACAATTCTCACCTACGCAAAACCACAACGGTGATACAAAAATTTCTATTCTACCTTCTCAAGGAATGCCTTTGTCGAATCTGATCCAACTAGAGTAGGAGAGACGACCACCTGCCATCCATCTTTGTGCAACAAAGTCACATGTCTATCGATGGAACCAGTCTCTCGTAAGCGTACAAGTAAGGTTGGTCTGGGCCGCTTCATCCCACAATACCGCTGAATCAAAACACGACCAAGGGAGGAAGCAATCTAAGCATCAACACCCACAAACTCCTTTTTGTTCTATTCATGATCTCATCTACACATATACCTAGCTCATGATGCCACAGTTGTGGAACGTTGCATGGGAAACAAAATTTTTCCTATGCACACGCAAGATCTATCCATGGTGATGAGCATCTACGAGGGGGAGTGGATCTACATACCCTTGTAGATCTCTAAGCGGGAAGCGTTATGAAACTTGGTTGATGTAGTGAAACGTCTCCTCGATCCAAATCGACAAGCGTCTCGCGATCCAATCACGATCTGTCTCGATCTAGCGCCGAATGGACGACACCTCCGCGTTCAGCACACATACATCTCGATGACGATCTTTGCCTTCTTGACACATCAAGAGGGAGCGGAGAGGTAGATGAGTTCTCCGGAAGCACGACGGCATGGTGGCGATGGTGGTGGAATTATTCCGGCAGGGCTTCGCCAAGCACCATCGGAATGATCTAGAGGAGAAACTATGATCTAGAGGGAAGAGGGCAGCACATGGATTTTCGTGTGTTGGCTGCCCTAGAACCTCCAGTATATATAGGAGGAGGGGGGAGGCTTACTTGGCCCTTCCTTCAAGGAGGGCTTCGGCCGAAGGAGGTGGAGGAGTCCACCTCCAATCCTACTAGGAGTAGGACTCCTCCTCTACTTGGAAAACACTTCCACCTCTTGGGGTTTTTCCACCTCTAGCAACATGGGCCTAAGTGGGGGGTTCGGCCATCCCACTAAGGGCTGGTTTGACTCCTCCCACAGCCCATGTGGCCCTTTGGGTCGAGACATCCCTCCTGATGGTCCCCCGGTACCCTCTCGGCACTCCCAGTACACTACATATGAGCCCAAAACTTTTCCGGTGACCAAAACATGACTTCCAATATACCAATCTTTACATCCGGACCATTCCGGGCCCCCTCGTGATGTCCACAATCTCATCCGGGACTCCAAAAAACCTTCGGTTACCACCATACATAACTCTATACTACCGAAACGTCACCAAACCTTAAGTGTGCAGACCCCACGGGTTCGAGAACTATGTAGACATGACCAAGACACCTCTACGGTCAATAACCAATAGCGGGACCTGGATGACAATATTGGTCCTTACATATTGTATGAAGATCTTTATCGGTTGAACCTCTATGTCAAGGATTCAGTTAATCCCGTATGCTGTTCCCTTTGTTCATCGGTATGTTACTTGCCCGAGATTCGATCGTCAGTATCTGTATACCTAGTTCAATCCCGTTACCGGCAAGTCTCTTTACTCGTTCTATAATACAAGATCCCGTGTCTAACACTTTAGTCACATTGCTTGCAAGGCTTATTGTGATGTTGTATTACCGAGTGGGCCCTGAGATACCTCTCCATCACATGCAGTAACAAATCCCAGTCTTGATCCATACCCACTCAATAGACACCTCGGAGATACCTGTAGAGCACCTTTATAGTCACCAGTTATGTTGCAATGTTTGATACACACAAGGCACTCCTCTGGTGTTAGTGAGTTGCATGATCTCATGGTCATCGGAACTAATACTTGACATGTAGAAAACTATAGAAATAAACTGACACGATCATATGCTATGTTTATAGTTTGGGTCTTGTCCATCACATTATTCTCCCAATGATGTGATCCCGTTATCAAATGACATCTTATGTCAATGGCTAGGAAACCATGACCTTCTTTGATCAACGAGGTAGTCTACTAGAGGCATACAGGGACAAAGTGTTGTTTATGTATCCACACATGCAATGTGTTTCCAGTCAATAGAATTATAGCATGGAAATAAACGATTATCATGAACAAGGAAATATAATAATAACCATGTATTATTGCCTCTAGGACATATTTCCAACAGCCAACCCAACAGACACCCTCAGAGATACCTTTAGAGTACCCTTATGATCACCCAGTTATGAAGTCACATTTTATACACACAAGGCATTTCTCCGATGTCAGGGAGTTGCATGATCTCATTGTCTTAGGAAGAGATACTTGACATGAAGAAAGGAGTAGCAACAAACTTAGTGGTACGATCAAATGCTATACATATGGTTTCGTTCTTGTCCATCACATCATTCTCCTAATGATGTGACCCTGTTATCAAATGACAACTCATGTCTATGGTTAGGAAACCTTAACCATGTTTGATCAATGAGCTAGTCTAGTAGAGGCTCAATAGGGACACGGTGTTGTCTATGTATCCACACACATGTATCCGAGTTTCCGATCAATACAATTTTAGCATGGATAATATAAGTTTATCATGAATAGGGAAATATGATAATAACCAATTTATTATTGCCTCTAGGGCATATTTCCAACAGTCTCCCACTTGCACTAGAGTCAATAATCTAGTTCACATCACCATGTGATTCTCACCCAATGAGTTCTGGGGTTTGATCATGTTTTGCTTCTGAGGGAGGTTTTAGTCAATGGGTCTGCAACATTTAGATCCATGTGTACTTTGCAAATCTATATGTCATATTGTAGATGCTGCTACCACGCCCCACTTGTAGCTATTCCAAATGACTTATCCACTATACGTATCTGGTTTGCGACTCAAAGTCATCCAGATTGGTGTCAAATGCATCGACATAACCCTTTACGATGAACTCTTTATCACCTCCTAACCGAGAAATATTTCCTTAGTCCTCTTTAGGTACCTAAGGATAATTTTGACCGCTATCCAATGGTCCACTCCTATATCACTCTTGTACCCCCTTTCCAGACACATGGCAAGGCACACATCAAGTGCGGTACACAACTTGGCATACCGTATAGATCCTATGGCTAAGACATAGGGGACGACCTTCATCCTTTCTCTTTATTCTGTCGTGGTTGAGCTTTGAGTCTTACTCAACTTCACACCTTACAACTCAGGTAAGAACTCCTTCTTTGACTGATCCATTTTGAACTCATTCAAAATCCTGTCAAGGCATGTGCATTGTGAAAGTCTTATTAGGCGTCTTGATCTATCTCTATAGATCTTGATGACCAATATGTAAGCAGCTTTACCTAGGTCTTCCTTTGAGAAACACCTTTCAAACAATCCTTTATGCTTTCCAGAAATTCTAAATCATTGCCGATCAACAATATGTCATCCACATATACTTATCAGAAATGCTATAGTGCTCCCACTCACTTTCTTGTAAATACAAGTTTCTTCATAAACTTTGTATAAACCCAAAAGCTTTGATCACCTCATCAAAGTGCATATTCCAACTCCGAGATGCTTGCACCAGTCCATACAAGGATCGCTAGAGCTTGCATACCTTTTAGCATCCTTAGGATCGGCTAAACCTTTTGGTTGTATCACATACAACCTTTCCTCACGAAAACCGTTAAATGGTGGTTTGGCATCCATCTGCCATATTTTGTAATCAAAAATGCAGCAACTGCTAACATAATCCCAAAAGACTTTAGCATCCCTATGGATGACTACCGGTAGTCTCATCATAGTCAACTCCTTGAACTTCTTGAAAACCCCTTTACAACAAGTCGAGCTTTATAGATAGTGACATTACTACCAGCGTATGTCTTCTTAAAGATCCATTTATCCTCAATGGCCCGCCGGTCATCGGACAAGTCTACCAAAGTCCATACTTGGTTATCATACATGGATCCTATCTCGGATTACATGGCCTCTAGCAATTTATCAGAATTCGGACCCATCATCGCTTCCTCATAGTTTGTAGGCTCATCGTTGTCTAATAACATGACTTCCAAGACAAAATCACCGCACCACTCGGGGCAGTACATGCTCTTATCAAGCTACAACGTTTGGTAGTAACTTGTGTTGGACATATGCCCTAGAGGCAATAATAAATTGGTTATTATAATATTTCCTAGTTCATGATAAACGTTCATTATCTATACTAGAATTGTATAGATCAAAAACTCAAATACATGTGTGGATACATAGACAACCACATGTCCCTAGTGAGCCTCTACTAGATTAGCTCGTTGATCAAAGATGGTCAAGGTTTCCTGACCATAGACATGAGTTGTCATTTGATAATGGGATCACATCATTAGGAGAATGATGTGATGGACAAGACCCAACCGTAAGCATAGCCGTTGAAGAGGTATCTCTGGGCCCACTCGATAATACAACATCACAAGAAGATTGCAAGCAATATTCCTAAGGATTTAGTCATGAGATCTTGTATTACGGAACGAGTAAAGAGACTTGTCGGTAACGATATTGAACTAGGTATGGAGATACCGATGATCGAATCTCGAGCTAGTAACATATCGATGGACAAAGGGAACTGCATAGGGGAAAATATATGAATCCTTGATATTATGGTTTGACCGATAAAGATCTTCATAGAATATGTAGGAACCAACATGGGCATCCAGGTCCCGTTATTGGTTATTAACCGTAGAGTTGTCTCGGTCATGTCTACATAGTTCTCGAACCCCCAGGGTCTGCACACTAACGTTTGGTGATGATTTGGAATTGTTGAGTTATGTATGTTGGTGACCGAAGGTTGTTTGGAGTCCTGAATGAGATCCCGGATGTTACGAGGAGCTTCGGAATGGTCCGGAGGTAAATATTTATATATGGGAAGTCATATTTTGGCTACGGGAAAAGTTTTGTTTTTTCCGGTATTGTACCGAGAAGCTTCTAGAAGGTTTTGGAAACTTCCGGAGGAGTCCGGAAGTCCACCAAGGGTTCCAGCAGGTCCCAAGGGTTTGCATGGTCTGAGAGGAGGTGCCTTGGCCTTATTGGGATAGGCGCACTAGTCCCTCAAGGCCCATGTGGCTTGGGATAGGCGGAAAGTCCACCTGGTTTTGGAAAGGGAGGGAATTGGACTAGGAGTCCAACTCCTCCCCCTTGGCTGCGCCCTAGGGCTTGGAGGGGCTGATATCGACGCCCCTCCACCTATATATAGATGGGAGGGTCGCCTCAAGAAGACACACGAAGCCCTTGGTGCCCCTCTCTCTCTTCCTATATCAATTTCTCCTCCGTTCGCAATTTCGGTAGTGCTAGGAGTAGCCCTACTAGAATAGCACCACCACCACTGCCACCACGCCATCGTGTTGCCGGAGAACTCATCTACTACTCCGCCCTCACTCACTGGATCGAGCAGGCGGAGACTTCATCGAGCTGTACGTGTGCTGGATACGGAGGTGCTGTCCGTTCTACACTAGATCGGGACGGATCGTGATTGGATCGCGAGACAGATTGTGATTGGATCACGAAGATGTTTGACTAAATTAACCACGTTTATTAACGCTTCCGCTTAGCGATCTACAAGGGTATGTAGACACACTCCCCCTCTCGTAGCTATGCATCTCCATGGATAGATCTTGCATGTGCATATGATTTTTTTTGTTCCCATGCAACGTTCCCCAACAACATGATCCGAAGTTTCATGATCATCATCATTAGCTTCTTCTTTAATTGGTGTACGCATTACAGGAACACCTTTCTACATTACGCTACTTTCCAATTCAAGTGAAGGTTCAATAACCTTATCAAGTTCTACCTTCCTCCCACTCACTTCTTTCGAGAGAACCTCCTTCTCGGGAAAGGATCCTGATGGGGATATAACCCCCGGGTATGCCAAAGTAGGGAGGTTCAACCACTTTTCAATACAATACGACCGGCTGGCATACTGCTGGTTTGCCCACGGCCGGCTAGAGCGTAGCCAGCTGGCATGCGGTTGGCTGGCCCGCGACCGGCTGGCCCATGGCCGCCTGGCAAGCAGTCAGCAAGCACAACGACGGCCGGCTGTCCCACTGAATCTCGGGTAGGCAAAGCACCCGTCCCCTCCCATCGTACCCATGTACGGTGACAAGATGTGACCCCCACTACAGGTCCCACGTTGTTGGGGATATAACCCCACGATGAGACCCAGCCTGGAGGGCTCCGGGTTAAACCGAACGGCTCGTAGCCAGCCCAAGGTTGAGTCGTGAGGACCGGAGGGACCAACAAGCGTAGCGGCTCACAGGATGGGTCGGCAGGGTGGCCCGGATGAGAAGACCCGGGCGTGTAAGCCGCCCGGGGACAACTTGGTCAGGATAGGCAAGAAAAGATAGAGGCAGACTCAGACGTGTAATGAGAGTCGGCCACAACTTGTATGACCCATGGTCTTGACCTAAGTATATAAAGGCAAGACCCGGGGCGACTTAGAGGTCAGGTTATCGAGAGCTAGGTCAAGCTTTAGCTCCCTTGTAATCGATACAACAAGCAATACAAACATAAGCAGGACGTAGGCTATTACCTCACCTTGAGGGGCCAAACCTGGGTAAACTCGTGTCCTTCATCCCTGTTAACCCCTTTGAGTCCACCATGTTAGCGATGGCCTCGAACCCAAGTCCGTTAACCCGGACATCTGCCATGATAAATCCACGACAGTTGGCGCCCACCGTGGGGCTGACGCTTGGTGGTGTTGAGTTCTCGAAGGGCTCTCTCCCGGGGCTCGAAGGATACGTGGTCGGAAGGATCAGCAAGAGTCGTCGTGGCCGGTTCTACATCAACGATGCCGGCTAGGGGCTTGATGCTGAGTCTGTGGAGTATGGATTCCGGGTTCCATTCGGCGGGATCCACGTCTTCATCGGAAGGGTTGATGGATCTACACCCGGGCCGGACGTCGGCACCGACATCATCGAGCCGGCCCAGCGTCTGCAACCTGCGTGTAACATGCATCCTGCCCATGCTAATCTAGGTCAGAAGCATGTCTTCATAGGCTTCACTCAAGGTACGGATCTGGAAGCTTCCGGATCACAGGAAACTCTCGTCTATTCGGAGGACGAATCTTCAAGTGGAGAAATGGAGTCGGTGTACCAGCTCCGCAACGGCGGCCTGGGGGGCTACGGCGACGTCTGCCTTGAGTCAGATCGCTCAGAGTCGGATAATCTTGAGTCTCCGGTTCACGCTGTCGTGTTTATGGCGGGGTCAGCCCCAGGCACGAGTAGTACAGCCGTAGGAGCCGGCTCAAGTTCTTGTGGAGCTGATGGATGAGCTCGCGGCTTTAACGACCACTGAGGTCACCCTAGATAATCAAGCAGCTCGGAATTTAGAGATCGCAAGGATCAAGGGCCAGATGATAGAGGAGCGACAAAGGATGGATGAGCTAAAGATCCAGATGGAGGAAGAGGCAGAACGTGTCAAGGCAGACGCTTTCCATCTAGGGCTGGAGCAGATATCAGCAGCAGCGGTACATCGAAGGAGGCATTAGTCCCGTCTACCAGAGCGCTATGAAGCAAGGAACCTCTTCAATACTCTTGGCGCGAGGTGAGTAACGGACGCGCCCGAAAGCTGCCCGACGGGGCGACTAGCGACTCATCCGGCCCGGCGTAACCAAGCTTCACCCGGTGGCTTTTCGACGCCGGTGGGTCATTATTCTAACCCGGCCGAGAATATGGTGGCAGCGGCCACCCAACTTGAGACAATTCCTATCCCAAATGAAGCACCCTTTGCAGAGGATGTGTGGAACGCCATCGGGTACCTGCAGACAGCCGTGGCCCAACAGGAGAAATATACTCACAGCTGGAGTCGTGTTCATTCAACCCCTCTTCCTGGCTGCAGCTTTAGCCGATGCTACGAATCACTGGCAGGTTCCAGCAGCAACTGACACAGAGAGATTCCGATGGGTCACCGGCCAAGTAGAGACACGTCAGCATTTGTAAACCATGCGGGAAGCCCGCAAGAGGTGCCAGCTAGGCCGGCTCACCAAGAGCCTGTACCTTCCGTTTCGGTAGGGGCAGGAGTAAACTCCAGGACGGGAGGGCTGTCGTGTCTGTCGCCGGCTCTGCGGAGCGAACGACTGTTAAAATACTTCAAAGGGCCCCGCAAGGTCCCGAATTATACCGCTGATTTACCCCCGGAGGCCTGGGTGGAGAGTTATGAACTGGCCATGGAGATGCTGGAGGTCAGTGAGGCGGTTTATGCCAAGTATTTCGTCATGGTGCTTGAAGGCCCAACTCGCATGTTGTTAAAGGGGTTACCGCCTAATACCATCAATTCATGGGCGGAGCTCCAGGCCCGGTTCATTAAAAACTTTCAAGGGACGTGCAAGCAACCGATGACCATTATGGATCTTGATCACTGTGTCCAATAGGAGAACGAGTCGGCCCATCATTGGGTATGGCGGGTCTCGACAATCATCCACTCCTCGGAGCAGATCACGGTGGCCTAGGCGGTACTGATCTTGGAGAAGAACTGCCATTTTGTTCCTCTGAAGCAGAAACTTGGCCGACTCAAACGTACGTGCTAGGACATGGGAGAGCTCATGACGGCTCTCACGAAATATGCCGACTCTGATAGTACGAAAGATCCGGGTTCTGATGATGAGAAAGTTGGCCAAGGTAAGAAAGGAATTCAAGGCAAGGGGGCAGCAAACAATGGTAGCTAGAGCAAACATAAGAATCCAGAGGCTGGGTTAGAACTGGTGGCCAATACAAACACCCAGTAGAATTACCCCAAAGGCAATAGGAGGTTTAGACCGCCCTTTGGCATGGATAGCTCTTCCCCGAACATGGAGGAGTTACTTAAGCGACCTTGTCCAAATCACAGTTTGCCTGATAAGCCGACAAACCACACATGGGGGAATTGCAATTTCATGCAGAAGTACAAACGGTATTTCACACAACCTAACAATCGAGATGGTGGTCTGCCAGGTGGCTTAGGACATGACGGGTCAGGAGCTTGTTTTGGTTCTGGCGGCTCAGGGTCCGGTCATCTGGTCCACCATCATTCAGGTCAGGATACTGAAGGGGGACACCAGCTGCATTCTGGTACCAATAATCAGCAACAACACCATAATTAGTCTGTTTTCCAGAGTAATCTGAAGCAGCTCAGCTCCGGGTAGTACCAAGTTTTCACAACCGGTCTAAACATACGGGACCAGAAGTTGCGAAAGCGGACAGTTAATGCGATTACACTGGCTCTTCCACAGTACTTAAAGTGGTCTGAATATGACATAACGTGGAGCCGAGAAGATCACCCGCCGCGTGTCGATGACCTGGGGCGGCTGGCTTTGGTTGTAGCCCCCCAGGTGGGCGGATATATGGTGAACAAGGTGCTTATGGATGGCGGCAGCAGCATAAACATCCTTTACTATGACACTTTTCGGCGGATGAAGTTGCTTGACAAGGATTTAAAACCTTCATCCACCGTTTTTCATGGTATGGTTCCGGGTAAGTCGGCGCGTTCGGTGGGCAGGATTTTGTTGGAAGTGGCTTTGGCAATGAGTACAATTACAGGGTGGAATCCTTGTGGTTCGAAGTGGTCAAGATCAAGAGTCCTTATCATGCGATATTTGGATGGCCGACTTATGCTAAGTTCATGGCTAGGCCCTGCTATGTTTACTTGCAGCTCAAGATGCCCGGCTTAAACGGTACCATTACCGTTCATGGTAATCGAAATACGGCTATTGAGTGTGAAGAAGGAGACGCGGCTTACGCGGAGTCCAGGTTGCGCTCAGGAGGAACTTAAGTTCTATAAGGAGAATGTTGATCTGGAGGATATGACCCCGCTGAAAAAGCCCACCACGGAGGTTGAGCCATCCCTCAAGTTTTCGGCGGATGATACCAAGACAGTAGATTTCATTCTGAGCGACTCATCTAAGCAGTTCATCATTGGATCTCACCTGGATCCCAAATAGGAAAGCACGCTCATTGAATTCATCCGTGAGAATCGGGACATCTTCGCATGGAAACCTTCTGACATGCCGGGTGTACCGAGAGAGTTCACTGAGCACAACCTTAATGTGGATCGAAATTTTAAGCTGATCAAATAGTTTTTGCGGCGGTTCAATGAGGAGAGGCGCAAGGCTATTGGGGAAGAAGTTGCCTGGCTCTTGGCAGCAGGTTTTATCATTGAAGTTTTTCATCCGGAATGGTTGGCTAACCCAATACTCGTGCTCAAAAAGAATGGCACATGGCGTATGTGTGTGGACTCCACGGACCTTAACAAGACTTGTCCGGCTGATCCATTTGCTGTCCCGCATATTGATCAGATCATTGATACTACGGCGGGGTGTGAGAGTTTGTGCTTCCTAGATGCGTATTCAGGTTATCATCAAATCAAGATGGCGGTTAAAGACCAGGAGAAAACGGTTTTTATTACACCCTTTGGGGCGTTCTGCTATGTCTATACGCCTTTCAGGCTCAAAAGTGCCTAGGCGACTTACCAGCGATGCGTGCAGAACTGCCTTCAGAGTCAGATTGGCCGTAATGTTCATGCTTATGTAGATGACATCGTGATCAAATCCAGAAATAAGGAGACTCTCTTGGAGGATTTAAAAGAAACTTTTGATAATCTTCGGAGCTACAAGATGATGCTTAACCCAACCAAGTGTGTCTTTGGTGTTTTGGCAGGCAAGCTTTTGGGTTTCCTTGTCTCTGAGCATGGTATCGAGGCTAACTTGGATAAAATCAAGGATATTACCTCTTTGGGAGAGCCGGCTTGCATTAATGATGTTCAGCGCTTGGCAGGGCGGATTGCTGCGTTGAGCCAGTTCATAAGCCGTCTTGGAGAGAAGGCTATTCCTTTATATCAAATGATGAAGAAGACAAACAAATTTGTCTGGAGTAAAGTGGCGGGTGAAGCACTTGAGGTGGTTAAAAAATAGCTCACAGAGCCGCTAGTGCTAGCTGTTCCGGCTGAAAAAGAACCGTTACTCCTTTATGTGGCGGCTAATACCCGGGCAGTGAGTGCTGCAATCGTGGTCGAGCGCAAGGAGGCTGGAAAGTAGTATCCAGTGCAAAGGCCGATTTATTATATTAGTGAGATCCTCACAGAGTCTAAGAAAAGGTATCCACATTGGCAGAAGCTGGTATATGGGGTCTTCATGGCCAACCGCAAGTTAAAACACTATTTCTTAGGGCATCAGATAACTGTGGTCAGTTCTGCTCCGCTGGGGGATATTATCCAGAACAGAGAAGCCACAGGAAGGATTGCTAAGTGGGCATTGGAGCTGGGACCTCTCAATGTAAAATATGTGCCTCGCACAGCTATCAAGTCGCAAGCCCTTGTGGATTTCATAAATGATTGGACGGAGTGTCAAGCTCCTGAGGAAAAGCCGGATAACACATACTGGACTATACACTTCGATGGATCCAAGCAATTAGAGGGGTTAGGGGCAGGAGTTGTTCTAACATCCCCCAAGGGTGATAAATTTTGTTATGTGCTCCGGCTGATGTTCCCCTGCACTAACAATGTGGCTGAATATGAAACGTTGCTTCATGGTCTTCGGTTAGCCAAGGAGATGAATTTGAGCCGAGTCAGGTGTTTGGGCGACTCAGATCTGGTGGATCAGCAAGTTTTTGGCACTTGGGATTCCAAGGACCCGCGGATGGCGGCTTACCGTCAGGCGGTCGATGTCATTGCAGGGCACTTCAAAGGATATCAGGTAGATCACATTGATCATCCCAGAAATGAGGCGGCTGATGCCTTACCACGATTAGGCTCTCAACGAAAGCCGGTGCCACCCAATGTCTTTCTGGACGTCTTACACCATCCGACTGTCAAGATACCTTTAGAAGAAGATTTGGTTGTTCCTGACCCGGAGGCAGAATTAGTGGCGGCTTAGCATGCTATCCCAGATTGGACTATTCCCTATTTGGCCTATTTGACCCGGGCTGAGTTACCTGAGGATGAAGACTTAGCGAGAAAGATCACCCGGCGTTCTAAGTCCATGACAATAATCAATGGTGAGTTGCATAAATGCAATGTTACGGGAGTCTTTCAACGTTGTGTTTCGCCAGAGGAGGGCCGACAGATCTTGAATGAAATCCATACTGGTGATTGTGGACACCACGCCGGCTCGAAATCTTTGGTGGCCAAGGCTTTCCGGCATGGGTTCTTCTGGCTGACGACTCATAAAGATGCAGAGGACCTAGTCCATAAATGCGACGGCTGTTAGTAGTTTGGCTGGCGTGCTCATATCCCGGCTCAGGAGTTAAGGATGATACCAATTACTTGGCCATTTGCGGTCTGGGGGCTTGACATGGTGGGACCTTTCAAGAGATCCATGGATAAGAAAACACACCTCCTAGTGGTGGTGGACAAGTTTACCAAGTGGGTAGAGGCAGAGCCGGTCAGCAAATGTGATGCGGCTATGGTGGTTTTATTTATCAAAAAGTTGATCTACCGTTTTGGTTACCCACACAACATCATCACTGGTAATGGTACAAATCTGTCCAAGGGGGCTATGAAAAAATTCTGCGACGAAGAGCATATCCGGCTTGATGTTTCAACAGTGGCGCATCCACAATCCAACGGTCAGGCGGAGCGTGCCAATCAGGAAATTTTAAGAGGGATTAAACCACGGCTTATGGTTCCTTTGCAGCGAACACCCGGGTGTTGGGTAGAAGAATTACCCTCCGTCTTATGGAGCATCAGGACCACCCCTATCAGATCTACGGGTTTCACGCCTTTCTTTATGGTGTATGGAGCTGAGGTAGTTTTGCCAAGTGACATCCGGCATGACTTACCAAGGGTGGCGGCTTACGTTGAGGCGAACAATGAGACGCCACGTCAAGACACATTAGATGCTCTGGAAGAGGCGCGAGAGTTAGCAGCAGCCCGGTCGGCAATTTATCAACAAGACTTGCATCACTATCACAACCGCAGGGTCAAGACCCAGACATTCCAGGAGGGTGACTTAGTACTCTGGCTGATTCAGGAGTAGACAAATATACATAAGCTCTCTCCTCCATGGGAAGGACCTTTTGTAGTTAGCAGAAATCTCAACAATGGGTTATATTACCTCATCGATATCCGAGATGACTCAGATACGGCGGGTCAGGAGACCCGCCAGCCGTGGAACATCACGCATCTCCGGCCTTATTTCACTTAAGGGTGTAGAGACCCCTCATCGTACACTATCATTGTACATGTCACAGTTATATCAAATAGTGTCACTGCCAAAGTAAAATTCCGGCTCAGGAAAATGAGCCGCGGCATCAGGTGTTATGCCACAAAATCCCGGCTCAGGAAAATGAGACGCAACACCAGGCATTATGCCACAAAATCCCGGCTCAGGAAAATGAGCCGCGGCACCAGGCTTTATGCCACAAAACAAAAAAACCGGATCAGGAAAATGAGTCGTGGCGAGGGCGGCTTCTTACCTTTGGGTACAACTTCTAAAACCTATCTGCCGACGGGATACGCCGTATTGCTGAGGGGGGCTTCTTACCGACGGGTATCGCTTCTAACACCCTATCGGCCGGCTTTATGCCAAATTTCCGGCTAACATATTTAGCCGCAGTTATGAGAGGTTTTTACCGACGGGTAGCTAACGTCTCATGACCTGCGAATGGCGGCTTCTTACCTTCGGGTATAGCTTATAATGCGTATTAGCCGGCTTTAGGCCACGTAAAACGGCTAAGGTAAATTAGCTGTGGCGAACGACGGCTTCTTACCTTCGGGTATAGCTTATAATGCCTATTAGCCGGCCTTATGGCACACAAATCCGGCTCAGGAAAATGAGTCGCGGCGAGAGCGGCTTCTTAGCTTCGGGTACAGCTTCTAACGTTTATTCGCCAAAAGGGAATTACCACCTCCGGGTATAGTTTACCTAATCTTGGCTGCAGGTGTCTTCTGTGATGACAAAGCAGTATAAATGGTTCAAGAACATACAAAGACAATGGCAGCTAAAAAGCTGGATCATCTTATAAAGCATAATGACACAAGGTTCCGGATAGGCAAAAGTAAACATCTTGTTTGTTACATACACTCCCAGAGGAGCTCAAAATTTCAGACAAGACCTTTCAAAAGCCACACGACGGGTTAAGGAGAGTCGGTTGTTACAAGTTTTTTCAAGAAGGGACTAACTAGCTTCCGGGTCATCCTGCTCCGGCTCTTCGGTGGCCCCGATCTGGAGGTTGTCCAAATCCCAGTTGCAGTTCGTTAGAGCCGCAAAAGAGCCTTCGTCAAAATAATGAGACGGGTCAAGGTTAGGAGCAAAGAAGTCCTTACTGTGGGCAGGCGTCAAGTCTTTGCACTCGTAAAGTGGGCCACGGATTCTTTTTTGATCCGGGCCAAAAGCTGCCTGGTAGGTTGTCAGATCAGCTTCTTCCGCTAAGACGGAAGCTAGTACTCGGGATTCCTTCACGCACCGCCTGTAGTCAGCATTAGTGAACTCTGAGCCGTCGTCTTTCTTTGAAGGGAAGCCATCCATCATTTCGGTTGATGTTAGACCCGGAGAAAATACCAAAGCCTGGCTGATGCCTACAATGGCCCCTTGGCGGGCGGCTGACTTCTTGAGTTCGGCAATCTGCTTAGGCATGGTGGAAAAGAGTTCCAAGACGCCCTTGAGAGTCGCCGAAATCTTGTCTTTGTACTGCACGGCTTTCATAGTGCACACTGCACCGCAGTACAGTTGCTCAGTCAAAGTGTAGATGGCCTTCAACGACAGCAGACTATCAGAAGCCAGTTGCCGGCTCCTAGGGCCTGCATAAGACGGACATTTCCGGATGAGTCTCCAGTACAAGTGTTATATAGACATTAAAACACAAGTTGTCATAAGCTTACCACAGAGGGCGGCTATCATCTTGGTAATATGGCGCTTCAGGGCTTGGAGTTCATCAGATACAGCTATCAGCCATTGATCGGCGTCATCCGCCCGTTTGGTCAAAGAGATCTTCGCAGACTCAGCTGACTCTTTAAAAGCAGCATAGTCAGCCTTGATCCTCACAGAGGAGCCGACACTTTTCATCGGTGGCACTTCGAGCCATTTTTTGAGCCGCTAGGTTGGTCTTCAGATCCGTCAACTGCGACCCGGCCTCGTTTAAAGCTTCCTGCGGCATATCAAAATGCAGAATAAGTCGCCAGGATGGAATTTTATCAGATGATGAAGATTAAGACAAAATTATGCAAGTTTCAAGCAGATTGCAAGCAATATGTTTGACACTTGGGGGCTAATGTATATGTGATCTCCAACATTAAAGTGCAGTTCCGGATCATCTTCATCAAGTTAATCCGGAACTTGGGGGGCTACAATTGGCTCTTAACACTATCCACATTGAAGCTCCGACTCAACTTTATCAAAGTTGAGCCGGCCCTTGGGGGCTATGGATTTAGATATTCTATAGAGGATCAGGGAAAGACCCGGTTCAACTCTTAATTAGGTTGAGCCGACCCTTGGGGGCTAAGTAAGGTTATAGCAAGAAAAGGAGTACCTCATATTTTTTCTTCATCAAGCTGACCAACTGAAGCTCCAAATCTCGGCTAGTGGAAAGCCGGTTCACATAACCGGCGTGAAGTTCTTCGGCCATCATCTTCTCAAAGGAAGAAGAGTCAAAATCCAGCTTCTTTAAAGCCTCGGCCGGCTCTTTATGCCTGGTCAGCACATGAGCCGGGGGAGACTGAAAAGGCAGACCCGGTGATCACGACGTCCGGAGTTGTAGTGGTCTTGGTCATTTGGGCAGGACTCGGTGGTTTCGAAGGACCCCTTGGAGGGCTCTCCGGGATGTTATCTTCAACAGCCGGCCCAGTGGATGCTGCTGGCGGATCTACATTCAGTCATGACTCTTCTGGATGTTCACGCTCTGGCTCTTGGGCTGTAGGGCTAGGGGAGGACTTGTTCGTCTTGCGATGCTTCGCTTGAGCCCTGGAGAACATGAAGTGTTAGAACCCAAGGATTACAGCCGCCATAGGGAATAGAAATGCACAGCTAAAAGAAATACTTAGAGCGGGTTGATCTTGGGAGGCGGCAGAGCGGTCGCTGAAGAGTCGCCAGAAGAGGGTGATTTCTGAGAGACAATTTAAGAAAGATGAGACAGCGTCGAGGTCGCAAAGTGAAATTAATTAAAACGGATATACATACCTCTGCGGGGCATTTCTTTGGAGGTGGCGAGTTTGGTAAGCCGGACATAAGTTCAGTAGAACTAGCGCTCCGGGTCTGGCGATGCTCAACCTGCTGTTGCTTTTTCAAAAGAAAATCGGGAGCCAGATAAGCAAGAGGATGAGAAAGAGGAACTTTTCTAGTAACCCGCCGCGGCCTTCGGGGGATAAAATATTCTGAGCCGGAAGAAATATAGATTACCTCAGGGGCGTTGGTGCAGCTTGTTTCAACATCATCCTGTGAGTAAAACAAGTGTAAGTAAAATAAGGTAATAAAATGGTAGAAAGCAGCCAAGGTTTACCTCTGAGTCGGACGATTGCGGCGGGTCAAACCATCCTTCTTGTGGGGCGGTCTTCTTGGGCTTCTTAGCCAGAACTTTCTTCTTGGGCTTCTTCAAAGGAGGAACATACTCCTTCTTCCAGAAATCAGAGTTGGCCTGGAAAGGTTAAACCAGTTAAACATTAATGCGTCAGAAAGGTATAAGTGACAAGGAGAAAAGTGGTGAAGAGTCGCCTTACATCTGGAGCAGGATTTTTGGCATTAAAAGGCGCCAGGCCAATCGCGCTGCATGATCCGGATGTTTCATGGACAAGGCTCCGGATGACGGTGGTGATGTCATCCTCCGTCAGGGTTGGTTGGCTGAAGCATAGTGAACTATCATACTTGCCTTCGTACTCACACATGAGCCAGCTTCTATGGCTTAAGGGCATAATCCGCCAAGAAACCCAGCAGCGGATCAGATCCAGCCCGGTTAAACCGTTGGCCATGAGGGCCTTGATGTTGGCGTGAGCCGGCTCGTACCTTGCACGTTCCGAAGCTGACGGCTGGCCCGGAAGCTCTGAAGTTGTCTTGATTCGGGAGGGACGATAACCTGGCAGTGGACGCTCATTCTCAATAGAGGTATCCTTGCAGTAGAACCAAGTCTTGTTCCCGTCCTTTGGATGACTCGGCATCTGAATGGCTGGAAAAGTAATATCCCTATGCCGTTGAATGGAGATCCCGCCAAGCTCTAGACTCGGACCGGCTTTCACCTCAGTTTGCCGATTGGCATAGAAAAACTATCGAAATAACCGCATAGACGGCTTGGCTTGCAGATAAACTTCACAGAGCACTTGAAAATTGCATATATTGGAGACGGAGTTGGGGGCCAAGTCTTGGGGGTGAAACTTGTAAAAGTGGAGGACGTCACGAAAGAACTTCGAGCCGGGGGGCACGAATCCTCGCTCGATATGATCGGAGAAGAGGGAGATGACAGCGCGAGCAGGAGAAAGTAAATGCCGCCCACAGTAGTCCTATTTAAAAGGAAAACAGGGCAGGCACGAAAATCCAGGCGACACAAATCGTCCGACCAAGGCGGACGCCTCGATTTTTGGGCTAACCATTTAATGGAAGGATTTGTCGGTGCGTCAGCGAATCTTTTTTGCAGAGTCCACGTGACGTCACGGCGGGTCACTACTGGGCGACTCGCCAAGGAACAGAAGAGAAGGATGAAATGAGCAAGCTCAAATCAACCTGGGGCCTAATGTTGGGGATATAACCCCATGATGAGACCCGCCCTGGAGGGCTCCGGGTTAAACCGGACATCTCGTAGCCAGCCCAAGGATGAGTCGTGAGGACCGGAGGGCCCAACAAGCGTAGCGGCTCATAGGATGGGCCGGCAGGGTGGCCCGGATGAGAAGACCCGGGCGTGTTAGCCGCCCGGGGACAACTTGGTCAGGATAGGCAACAGAAGATAGAGGTAGACTCGGACATGTAATGAGAGTCGGCCACAACCTGTATGACCCGTGGTCTTGACCTCAGTATATAAAGGCAAGACCCGGGGCGACTTAAAGGTCAGGTTATCGAGAGCTAGGTCAAGCTTTAGCTCCCTTGTAATCGATACAACAAGCAATACAAACATAAGCAGGACGTAGGCTATTACCTCACCTTGAGGGCCTGAACCTGGGTAAACTCGTGTCCTTCGTCCCTGTTAACCCCTTTGAGTCCACCACGTTAGCGATGGCCTCGAAGCCAAGTCCGTTAACCCGGACATCTGCCGTGATAAATCCACGACACACGTGGTTGCAGTAACCGCCAACGAGGGAACCGCGTGGCTACAGTATGCGTTGTCGTACCGCTGACCGCGGTTGACCGTGACCAGGCGGGGCGACTGTACCGGAACGCCCCCATCCACTCCATTACCTGCCCCCACATGGCTACTGGATGGCCGGCCATACCGCAGACTGCGGCCGGCTACCACAAGGCAACACCGCACAGTGCGGCCCGTGCTGGGGCAGGAGACTGCGGGCCAATAACGAAGGCCAGCTGGCGGGCCCTACAACGATGAGACGACACAGATGGCGGGACCCCCGGCCAGCTAGAGAGACTGCTTGCCGGGTCCCCCACCCTCGTACCATCCATGCATATTGTAAGCCGGGGGTTGGCCTATAAAAACCCCTCGGTGCCCCCCATGCGAGGGGGCAAGCATTCTCACCATTTCCCCACGCCCATTCCCACACATAGAGAGGCAGGAAGAGCCAGCTAGCTCCTTCTTCCCCCTCCCTCTAATATCTCTTGGAGCATCATTGTAGTCCTCTTAGTTCATCAACGAGACACGCAGGACTAGGTGTTGTTGGGAGACATAGTAGTAAATCAAATTTTTTCCTACATGTCACCAAGATCTATCTATGGAAATACCAGCAACGAGCAAAGGGGGAGTGCATCTTCATACCTTTGAAGATCACAAAGCAGAAGAGTTACTAGAACGTGGTTGGTGGAGTCGTACTCGCAGCGATTCAGATTGGGGTGGAATCGGATCTAAGCGCCGAACAACGGCGCCTCGACGTTCAACACTCGTGCAGCCCGATGACGTCTCCTATGCCTTGATCCAGCAAGGAGGAAGGAGAGGTTGAGGGAGAGCTCCGGCAGCACGACGGCGTGGTGACGATGGAGCTGCGTGGTACTCCGGTAGGGCTTCGCCAAGTGCTAGGGAGAATGAGGAAGAGGAAAGGTAGGGCTGCGCCGAGAGAGGAAGAACTCGTGTAGATGGCAGCCCCCAAAACCCCACTATATATAGGAGGAGGAGGTGGTGCCGGCGACAACCCTAGAAGGGACTTGGGCGCGGCGGCCAAGGGAGGGGAGAGGGGTGCGGCAGCCCTTGGGTGGGCCTAGGGCCCATCATGCCTAGGGTTTGCCCCCTCTCTCCTTTGTTGTGCCTTGGGACAAGGTGGAGGGAGCACTAGCCCACTCTAGGGCTGGTCCCTTCCCACTCTAGGCCCATGCAGCCTTCCGGGGCTGGTGGCCCCTCCCGGTGGACCCCCAGAACCCTTCCGGTGGTCCCGGTACATTACCAGTGATGCCCGGAACACTTCCGGTAACCAAATCCTCACTTCCTATATATCATTCTTTACCTCCGGACCATTCTGGAACTCCTCGTGATGTCTAGGATCTCATCCGGGACTCCGAACAACCTTCAGTAGACACGTACACTATTTCCCTATAACCCTAGTGTCATCGAACCTTAAGTGTTTAGACCCTACGGGTTCGGGAGGTATGTAGACATGACCGAGAGACCTCTCCGGTCAATAACCAATAGCGGAATCTGGATACCCATGTTGACTCCCACATGCTCCACGATGATCTCACCGGATGAACCATGATGTCGGGGATTCAATCAATCCCGTATACAATTCCCTTTGTCTATCGGTATGATACTTGCCCGAGATTCGATCGTCGGTATCCCTATACCTTGTTCAATCTCGTTACCGGCAAGTCTCTTTACTTGTTCCGTAACACATCATCCCGTGGCTAACTCCTTAGTCACATTGAGCTCATTATGATGATGTATTACCGAGTGTGCCCAGAGATACCTCTCCGTCACATGGAGTGACAAATCCCAGTCTCGATTCATGCCAACCCAACAGACACTTTCAAAGATACCCGTAGTGTACCTTTATAGCCACCCAGTTACGTTGTGATGTTTGGCACACCCAAATTATTCCTATGGTATCCACGAGTTGCACAATCTCATGGTCTAAGGAAACGATACTTGACATTAGAAAAGCTTTAGCAGACGAACTACACGATCTTGTGCTATGCTTAGGATTGCGTCTTGTCCATCACATCATTCTCCTAATGATGTGATCCCGTTATCAATGACATCCAATGTCCATGGGCATGAAACCGTGACCATCTATTGATCAACGAGCTAGCCAACTAGAGGCTCACTAGGGACATGTTGTGGTCTATGTATTCACACATGTATTATGGTTTCTGATTAACACAATTATAGCATGAACAATAGACAATTATCATGAACAAGGAAATACAATAATAACCATTTTATTATTGCCTCTAGGGCATATTTCCAACAGTCTCCGACTTGCACTAGAGTCAATAATCTAGTTATATTATGATGAATCGAACACCCATAGAGTTCTGGTGTTGATCATGTTTCGCTCATGACAGAGGTGTAGTCAACGGATCTGTGACATTCACATCCGTATGTACTTTACAAATATCTATATCTCCTTCCTGAATGTAATCACGAATGGAGTTGAAGTGGCGTTTGGTGTGTCTTGTCTTCTTGTGAAACCTGGGCTCCTTGGCAAGGGCAATAGCTCCACTGTTGTCACAGAATAGAGTCATCGGGCCCGACGCATTGGGTATCACTCCTAGGTCGAAGATGAACTCCTTCATCCAGACTCCTTCCTTTGCTGCTTCCGAAGTAGCTATGTACTCCGCTTCACATGTAGATGCCGCCACGGTGCTTTGCTTGTTCCTGCACTAGCTGACTGCCCCTCCGTTCAATATACACACATATCCGGTTTGTGACTTGGAGTCATCCGGATCTGTGTCGAAGCTAGCATCGACGTAACCCTTTACGACGAGCTCTTTGTCACCTCCATATACGAGAAACGTGTCCTTGGTCCTTTTCAGGTACTTCAGGATATTCTTGACCGCTGTCCAGTGTTCCGCTCCAGGATCACTTTGGTACCTCCCTACCAAACTTATGGCAAGGTTCACATCAGGTCTGGTACACAACATGGCATACATAATAGAGCCTATGGCTGAAGCATAGGGGATGCCACTCATCTCTTCTTTATCCTTTCCCATGGTCGGGCATTGAGTCGTACTCAATATCACACCTTGTAACATAGGCAAGAACCCCTTTTTGGACTGATCCATATTGAAATTCTTCAATATATTGTCAAGGTATGTGCTTTGTGAAAGACCTATGAGGCATCTTGATCTATCTCTATAGATCTTGATGCCTAATATGTAAGCAGCTTCTCCAAGGTCCTTCATTGAGAAACACTTATTCAAGTAGGCCTTTACGCTTTCCAAAAGTTCTATATCATTTCCCATCAACAATATGTCATCCACATATAATATGAGAAATGCTACAGAGCTCCCACTCACTTTCTTGTAAATACAGGGTTCTCCATAAACCTGTATAAACCCAAACACTTTAATCACCTCATTAAAGCAATTTTTCCAACTCCGAGATGCTTGCACCAGCCCATAGATGGACTGCTGGAGCTTGCATACCTTGTTAGCATCTTTAGGATCGACAAAACCTTCTGGCTGCATCATATATAGTTCTTCCTTAAGGAAGCCATTAAGGAATGTCGTTTTGACATCCATTTTCTAGATCTCATAATCGTAAAATGCGGCAATTGCTAACATGATTCGGACAAACTTCAGCATCGCTACGGGTGAGAAAGTCTCATCGTAGTCAACTCCTTGAACTTGTCGATAACCCTTAGCGACAAGCCGAGCCTTATAGACGGTCACATTACCATCCGCGTCAGTCTTGTTCTTAAAAATCCATTTATTTTCTATGGCTCTCTTATCATCAGGCAAGTCGACCAAAGTCCATACTTTGTTCTCATACATGGATCCTATCTCGGATTTCATGGCTTCAAGCCATTTGTTGGAATCTAGGCCCGCCATTGCTTCTTCATAGCTCGAAGGTTCACTATTGTCCAACAACATGATCTCCAGGACAGGGTTGCCGTACCACTCTGGTGCGGAACGTGTCCTAGTGGACCTTCGAATAGCAACTTGATCTGAAGTTTCATAATCATCATCATTAACGTCCCCTCCAGCCGGTGTAGGCTCCACAGAAACAACTTCCTGTGCTGCGCTACTCTCCGGTTCGAGTGGAGGTACAATTACCTCATCAAGTTCTATTTTCCTCCCACTTACTTCTTTCGAGAGAAACTCTTTCTCTAGAAAGGATCCATTCTTGGAAACAAAGACTTTGCCTTCGGATATGAGGTAGAAGGTATACCCAATAGTTTCTTTGGGGTATCCTATGAAGACGCACTTTTCCGCTTTGGGTTCGAGCTTCTCAGGTTGAAGTTTCTTCACATAAGCATCGCATCCCCAAACTTTCAGAAATGACATCTTAGGTTTCTTTCCAAACCATAATTCATACGGTGTCGTCTCAACGGATTTAGACGGTGCCCTATTTAAAGTGAATGCGGTAGTCTCTAATGCATATCCCCAAAATGATAGCGGTAAGTCGGTAAGAGACATCATAAATCGCACCATATCCAATAGATTGCGATTACGATGTTCAGACACACCATTACGCTAAGGTGTGCCAGGCGGCATGAGTTGTGAAACAATTCCACATTTCCCTAGGTGCGTGCCAAACTCTTGACTTAAATATTCTCCGCCACGATCAGATCGTAGGCACTTTATTTTCCTGTCATGTTGATTCTCTACCTCACTCTGAAATTCCTTGAACCTTTCAAAGGTTTCATACTTGTGTTTCATTAAGTAGACATACCCATATCTGCTCAAGTTATTAGTGAGGGTGAGAACATAACGGTAGCCACCGCGAGCCTCGACGCTCATTGGACTGCATACATCAGTATGTATTATCTCCAACAAGTTAGTTGCTCGCTCCATTGTTCCGGAGAACGAAGTCTTGGTCATCTTGCCCATGAGGCATGGTTCGCACATGTCAAATGATTCAAAATAAAGAGACTCCAAAAGTCCATCAGCATGGAGTTTCTTCATGCGTCTGACACCAATATGACCAAGGCGACAGTGCCACATGTAAGTGGGACTATCATTATCAATCTTACATCTTTTGGTACTCACACTATGGACATGTGTAACATCACGTTCGAGATTCATCAAAAATAAACCATTGACCAGCGGGGCATGACCATTAAACATTTCTCTCATATAAATAGAACAACCATTATTCTCAGATTTAAATGAGTAGCCATCTCGCATCAAATGAGATCCAGATGCAATGTTCATGCTCAAAGCTGGTACTAAATAATAATTATTGAGGTTTAAAACTAATCCCAAAGGTAGATGTAGAGGTAGCGTGCCGACGGCGATCACATCGACCTTGGAACCATTCCCAACGCGCATCGTCACCTCGTCCTTTGCTAGTCTTCGCTTATTCCGTAGCTCCTGCTTGGAGTTACAAATGTGAGCAACTGCACCGGTATCAAATACCCAGGAGCTACTACGAGCGCTGGTAAGGTACACATCAATAAAAAGTATATCACATATACGTTTAACGTTGCTGTCCTTCTTATCCGCTAAGTACTTGGGGCAGTTCCGCTTCCAGTGACCGGTACCCTTGCAATAAAAGCACTCAGTCTCAGGCTTGGGTCCATTCTTGTTCTTCTTCCTGACAACTTGCTTACTAGGCACGGAAACTGCTTTGCCGTCCTTCTTGAAGTTCTTCTTACCCTTGGCTTTCTTGAAACTAGTGGTCTTATTCACCATCAACACTTGATGCTCCTTTTTGATCTCAACCTCCGCTGATTTCAGCATCGAGTACAACTCAGGAATGGACTTCTCCATACCCTGCATGTTGTAGTTCAAAACAAAGCTCTTTTAGCTAGGTGGGAGTGACTGGAGGATTCTGTCAATAACCGAGTCATCCGGAAGATTAACTCCCAGCTGAGTCAAGCGGTTGTGCAACCCAGACATTTTGAGTATGTGCTACTAACAGAACTATTCTCCTCCATCTTATAACTGAAGAACTTGTCGGAGACATCATATCTCTGGACCCGGACATGAGCTTGGAAAACCAATTTCAGCTCTTGGAACATCTCATATGCTCCGTGTTGCTCAAAACGCTTTTCGAGCCCCGGTTCTAAACTATAAAGCATGCCACACTAAACTAGGGAGTAATCATCATAGCACGACTGCCAGGCGTTCATAACGTCCTGAGCTACTGAGAAAAAGGGTGCATCACCTAGAGGTGCATTAAGGACATATATAATCTTTTGGAAGCTATGAGGATGATCCTCAAGCCATGGACCCAATCCGCATAGTTGCTTCGATCATCTTTTAGGTTGGTTTTCTCTAGGAACGCGTTGAAGTTGAGGGCAACATTAGCATTGGCCATTGGATCTACAATATAGATTGTAATGACAATTCTTATACTAAGTTCATGATAATTAAGTTCACATAATCAAATTATTTAATGAACTCCCACTTAGGTAGACATCTCTCTAGTCATCCAAGTGGCACATGATCCACGTCAACTAGCCCATGTCCGATCATCACGTGAGACAGACTAGTCATCAATGGTGAACATCTCCATGTTGATTGTATCTTCTATACGACTCATGTTCGACCTTTCGGTCTCCCGTGTTCCCAGGCCATGTCTGTACATGCTAGGTTTGTCAAATCAACCTAAGTGTATTGTGTGTGTAAATCTGGCTTACACCCATTGTATGCGTGTCGGGACCCCGATCCTAAGTCATATGAATCCAGACTGTAACATATCACATCACTTTGCGGCCTCACGCACGGCAAGCTCCACGGCTGCAGCCTTACCTTAGCCGGGACCGTTTGCGTCTTTTGGCTCATGTATGAACATGTCGCTGGCAATCAAACGCCAGAGAATCTGGGCCGACATGACTAGTCATAGGACCCAAGTGGCACATCCGTACGGAAACAGGCATACGTAACCCAGCAATGCAGGTGTCGGCCTCAAGCGTGTGTAGACGAGTCATAGCAAGCTACAAGGACTCCATTATGCCATGGGTCGTAAATGCCATCATTGCACATAGACGAGTCGTAGCAGGCTACAGGGACTCCATTACACTGCGAGACATTTCCCCGAAGGGACAGACACAGCAGCAAACAAGGATACATGCCGGTCAATCAATGTGTCCGTAGCAGTAGCAAGCTACTATGGCTCGGTGGAAGCACAAAGAGGCAGTTTCCTGTAAAGAGTACTACTAGAGGAACATGACTAGGTGTCGGATCCCATACATACCGTTGCACGTCACATGTACGCACGACATGCCCGATATGCATAGATACAACCATGGCATCACAACATAACCATACAACAAATTTTATTTAAGGGGCTCAGACGAGCCTTGCATAACATGTTCTTACAGATAGGGGTCACATGACCCGACACTCAAGTCATACAAACAAGTTCATACAAACCAAGCGGAAGCATAAGCTGTCTAAGTACAGATAGATGAAAGGGTAAAAAGGCACATGGCCTGACTATCTACAACCCGCCACAGGGCATAGGTCATAGCTGGGACACCAGCTATTCGGCATCGTCGATATCTAGAAAGAACCCACCTGATGGGTCCTGGGTCTCATCTGCAACATTTATTAAGCAAACATGAGTACAAATATACTCAGCAAGCCTTTAAAACAGACCTAGTCTACTCATGCTCATGTATCAACAAGGGGAGTGGTGGAGTTTATGCAACAATGCCAGCTTTAACTCATGGCTAACCTACACTACACCATTTTAACTCTTTGTTTTTATTTTAGACATCGCACACGAGTCCACTAACTCCATGACAATACACCACCATGGATTCACTTCCCTCTCCTGGGAGAGTGCCATCGACGATACTCACACTTGTCTTGACATTTCTATGAGTATCCATTTGATTATCTATGAACAACATAAGTTATCCAAATAGTCCACATCCGAGGACGCGGCTATTCGAATAGTTTCATACCCTGCAGGGGTGTACTTATTCACACACGCTCTCACCACTTATCGCTGTGTGCTCATAAAACCATGCACCTCAGCAACCTTCAAGCGGAAGCCCAGCAAGGGAGTCGGCCACGACCGTCAATCACATAAGACCTCTAGTCCAGGCTATCGCCTATTTGAGACTGAACCCGCACGGAAGTCCGGCCGAAGTTTCCGCTACGACCCCAAACGATGTGCGCAGGGTTTCCAAGACGACCATACGGGTGACCCTTGGTACATCATGCCAGTGCCTACCGCGTCGTAAACCACCCCTAGGGTCAGCGCTACGCACGGCCTCTAGCATGCTATAAACATCAGAAACTACTTGCAACTCTTGGACTAAGGACTAAGCGATTGATAAGTTGAGAGGGTCAATTAAGTATCCCAACGTGTGGTAGTATCTAGTCTTGGATCACAAACACGGAACTCAGTTCCTAAGAACGGTCCCAATGAGACAACTCGCTATGTACTCCTACATAGCCTCTCATCGCTACCTTTACCAAATCGAGTTCATCGTAAGCTTATCACATCAGAACAACATGGTTTCACTTCAGTTCATCACCCAGATGAAACAGACCTGACACAACTCTAAGCATAGCAAGCATAGTAGGCAAAGTAAGCTAAGCACATCATGGCACAAGCATCTAGCAGGTATGCTAGGTTGCAAGGCTTAGCTATTTACTGTGACAATGATAGGTCATGCAAAAAATAGGTTCATCTACCGTGTATGATAGACAGGTGAACGTTTGTCCTAATGCAACAAACAAGAGCAGGAGCGAGAGAGTGGGATATTATCGAAATGATCAAGGGGGTTGCTTGCCTTGCTGGGTAGTGGGAAGGTTCTCTCCTTCGTTGGAATACTCAGGGGTATCCTCAAAAGCAGGGCCTACCGTAATGCAGATAAATAGCAATCAATACATGCAAGTGCAACAATATGATGCATGATCATGACATGACAGCATGTATGGATGATCTGATGCAGCTATTGTCCAAGTTAATTTGAAGTGAGTTTGAATATAGGTTCAAAATCATTCTTCATTTCAGATTCCATATATTAACCTATTAGCAAATGTCAATGTTCTTCTACATAGGTTGCTCTAACATGCATGATAATAGCACCATTAGATTCATTGGATTTTTCTGATAAATTTTCATATATAATTTATTTTCATGTGAGTTACATATTAATTTATATGATTTTTTTGAAGTTTTAAACATTTTCTGGAATCATTTTAAAACTAGAAATTCCTTTTATTGCATCAGCCCGACGTCATCATGGCGTCAGCACGTCAGTTGACCAGGCCAGGTCAAACCTGACTAGTGGGACCCACTAGTCAGTGACCCAGTCACTAATAGGGTTAATCATTTAACTAATTACAAATTAGATTAGGGTAGGGCCCATTGGTCAGTGGGCCATTAACTTAATTAATTTAGTTAATTAAATTATTAACCTAGATTTGACTAACAGGGCACGGCCCCACTTGCCAGTGACCCAGGGGTCAAACCCCTGGTGGTGAAACTGGTTGACTCGCCGGCGTTGAGCCGCCGACAATGTCAGGGACGACAGAGGGGGTCGAGATTCCTCCTCCGGTGACCAAACAAACGGCTGAGGGCACCAATCTACTCTGCTCGCTCGCGCACGTCGAGCCCGACACCTCCCAGGGTCTAGGATGGCCGGAGTCGGTGCCGACGATGAGCACGGCGGCTTCCGGAGCTCGGGCGAGCATGGTCTCATCGAGCCGGAGCTCGACCGAGCCATCCGAGGGTTCCTAGAGCTCCCTGGGATCATCCTAAGCACGACTACATGCGCAGGTGCAAGCTTGGGCCATTGCAGCGACGGCCACGTCCTTGCCGGTGGCGAGGAGCTCTCGGACCCGAGAGGATCCGGTGCTAGAACGACCTATCGACGGGGGAAATGAGGGGGAAAGGACCACGGGATCACGACGGTTGTAGCGGCATCAAGAGCGGGCTCGGGGAAGGCCTGGAGCAGCTGCGAGCTTCACTTCTTCGCCGGCGGTCGGAGGTTGAGGACGACGGTGATGCGGCGATGGGGAGCTCCCGACGATGCGCGACTTGGCGAGAGGAAGAGGGCGACGAGGCGGAGCTCTAGAGCTACCTAGCAAGGCAGGGGAGCGGCTGGAGCGACGACGCTACGTGCCGGAGCTTTGGCGGCCATGGCAACAGAGGGGGAGAGGAAGAGAGGCGAGCGAGAGTGAGAGGGAGAGGGCAATGGGGACGGCTCTTTGAGCTTATCCTTGTCGCGCTGGCGAGGGGGAGGCAGCCAGGCAGCTGCCGGCGTGGAGGACGACAACCTCCCTGGGCCAGGTGGGACGGCCTGGCCTGGGCCTAGGTAGGTTTCCTTTCCCTTTTTTCTCTTACTTTCTGTTTTCTAATTATGACATTTGTCTTATCTTCTTTTCAGGTACAAATACTTTTACAAAATATCGCAAATATTTTGTAATATCAAGTTTGAATATTTCAAACTCCAATAAAAAATTTCAGGATATTTTGAAATATAAAATAATGACAATGCTTTATTTGGCATTTTGAGAGGATTTATCATTTATTTTTATATTGCTATAGTTGTTCAAATATTTAAAATGGCCCCTATTATAATCATGTCCATAATTATCAAACATAGGGAACATTTTGTAAGGGCATATTGAATTTGTTGAGTTTTCACAACTTTAATTAATTTGATTCAAATATGAGCTTGGGGTTTCTTTTAGCCCCCATTTCATGTTGATGCAAAAATTGAAACACGATGCACACACATGATATCCTATGACATCTAGCTAGGTATGTGACAACTCACCCCCACTCAAAAGAATCTCGTCCCGAGATTTTGAAGTCGTCGGGAAGAGCGCGGGGTACTCTAGTCGAAGACGATCTTCTCTTTCCCATGTGGCCTCCTTTTCGGAATGGTGTGACCACTGAACCTTGAGAAACTTGATGTTTCGTCGCCGAGTGGTACGCTCAGCTTGATCAAGAATACGAACAGGGTATTCTCGATATGTAAGGTTATCTTGGAGATCAAGCGCTTCGTGGTCTACCTCACGGACAGGGTCCAAGAAGCAATGCTTGAGTTGCGAGACGTGGAAGACATCATGAACCTTGGACAAATGCGACGGAAGTTCCAATTGGTAGGCAACTTCTCCTCATTTAGCAAGAATGCGAAAAGGTCCAATGTAACGAGGAGCTAACTTTCCCTTGATACCGAATCGACGGGTACCCTTCAAAGGTGTAACCCGAAGGTAAGCCTTCTCTTCAAATTCATAGGTCACAGCCTTATGATGGCGATCATATTCGCTCTTTTGATGAGATTGGGCTGTTTTCAACTTTTCACGAATAATGTGAACTTGCTCCTCTGCATCCTGGATCATATCCGGGCTAAAGAGTTGCCTCTCTCCGGTTTCTGACCAGTTAAGAGGTGTTTGACACCTTCGTCCATAGAGAACTTCAAAAGGGGCTTTGACCAAGCTTGATTGATAACTATTGTTATAAGCAAATTCGGCAAATGGAAGACATTTCTCCCAGTTCATACCGAAAGATATAACACAAGCTCGGAGCATGTCTTCGAGGATTTGATTGACTCGCTCAACTTGACCACTTGATTGCGGGTGGAAAGCAGTGCTAAAGGATAGATGAGTCCCCATAGCAGTTTGAAAACTTTCCCAGAATCGGGAAGTAAAGATACTTCTGCGGTCTGAGTTAATCTCCAATGGAACACCATGAAGAGAGACTATTTGAGAAACATATAACTCCGCTAGCTGGCTAGCAGTTATACTCTCCCGAACAGGAAGAAAATGAGCCAGTTGGGAAAAGTGGTCAATGACCACAAAGATAGAATTATTCCCTCTCTTGGTCCTGGGAAATCCGGTAATGAAATCCATACCGACCTTATCCCATTTCCATTCGGGAATAGCTAATGAAATCTATAACAAACGTCGCAATTAGCAATGAACTGGGCAATTTCTCTCTTCATCTGGCGTAGGTCCTGATACATCTTGGTACTACCCGGATGAATTGTGAGAGGAGAATCATGAGCCTCCTTAAGGATCAGCTGTCTTAAGCGTGTGCTTTTGGGAACCACCAACCAGTTCTGGAAGAACACAACACCTTCCTCGTCCTTGGAGAAATCTTTAGCATTTCCGCTAGCAATATTCTCCTTGATCCGGGATATACCCTTATCATATTTATGGATAGCTACTACTTGATCCTTAAGATTAGGTTTTGCCACCAAGTTGGATAGGAATCCTTGAGGAACAATGTGAAGGTTTAACTTCCGGAATTCCTCATGGAGAAGTGGTTGACCTTGTTGTAGCATCAGGTTGTTACAATAAGACTTATGACTTAGTGCATCAGCCATAGCATTGGCTTTCCCCGGGGTGTAAGTTATCCCTAAGTCGTAATTTGTAATCAACTCAACCCACCGTCTTTGCCTGAGATTCAAATCCGGCTGGGTGAAAATATATTTCAGACTTTGGTGATCAGTGTAAATTTCGCAATGATTACCCAGAAGGTAATGTCGCCAGGTTTTCAGTGCATGGCCCACAGTTGCAAGCTCAAGATCATGTGTTGGATAATTATCCTCATGTGGACGCAACTGTCGAGATGCGTATGCAATCATATGACAATCTTGCATGACAATGCAACCTAATCCTTCTTGCGAGGCGTCGTAATAGATAACAAAGTCCTTAGAGAAGTCAGGTGGCACCAGAACGGGAGCAGAGGTCAGTCGTCTTTTCAACTCCTGAAAACTATGCTCGCATTGTGGAGTCCACTTGAACCTTTTATCTTTCTTGAGGAGTTCAGTCAGAGGTTTCACAACCTTGGAGAAATTCTCGACAAAGCGGCGACAATAGCTCGCTAAGCCAAGGAAACTCCGAACTTGCTTAACCGATTCAGGTTGAGTCCAATCAAGGACGGCCTAAACTCTCTCGGGATTGACAACAATACCTTTACCAGAGATCACGTGGCCTAGATAGGTCACTTCTGGCAACCAAAATTCACACTTGGAGAATTTGGCGTACAAACGGTGCTCTCGAAGTTTCATCAATACCAGCCTTAGATGCTTGGCATGTTCCTGTTCATTCTTCGAGTAGATGAGTATGTCCTCGAGGTAAACCACGACGAATTTATCCAAATACTCCATGAAGATCGAATTCATCAAGCGACAGAAGGTTGCTGGGGCATTGGTTAAACCGAAGGACATGACGGTGTACTCGTATTGGCCATAACGAGTAACAAAAGCCGTTTTTGGAATGTCCCCGTTTCTAATTCTTATTTGATGGTATCCCAACGTCAAATCCATTTTGGAAAAGACAGAGGATCCAACGAGTTGATCATACAAATCATTGATCCTGGGGAGCAGATACTTGTTCTTTATGGTGACCAGATTCACTGGACGATAATCCACAACCATCCGATCTGATCCATCCTTCTTCTTGACGAAGAGAACGGGACAAGCCCAAGGAGAAGAACTAGGACGGATGAAACCTTTCTTCAAAGCCTCATCGAGTTGAATCGTAAGCTCGGCTAGTTCTAAGGGCGCCATCTTATAGGGTCTTCTGGCTATTGAACACTCCCTGGAATAAGCTCTATCACAAACTCAACATCTCTAACAGGAGGAATTCCTAGCAGTTCTTCTGGAAAGACATCCGGAAAGTCACGGACCACCATAATATCTTCTAACTCTGGAAGAGGGCTAGCATTGAGGGAATAGAGTTGGCGCTTGGCTGTTCGAGTGGAGACATTAACTGTCTCACCCGATGGATGTGTAAGTTTAATATTCCTAGTATGAGTATCAATCTTAGCATAGTGGGCTTTCATCCAATCCATGCCTAGAATGATATTGATGTCTGAAGACTTGAGGGCTATCAAAGATGCTAGGAAGACTAGCCTATCCACCAGAATCTCATTATCATGGCTCACTCTAGAAGTTTGCCACTTTGAACCAGGAGTCTGAACTACTAAAGGAGTAGGCATATCACAAAAAGACATGTTATGCAACTGTGCATAACTTTCTGATATAAAAGAATGAGATGCCCCAGTATCAAATAGAACAGATACTGGATGACTATTGACAAGGAGCGTACCTAGGATAACATCAGGATCCTCAATGGCTTCCTCGGCAGAAACATAGTTCACTCGTCCACGAGCAGGAGCTGGCTTCACATAGAAGGCTTTTCCCGGCTTCCCACGTCCAGCGGGCTTAGCATTGCTATGAGGAAAATCACGAGAGTAGTGTCCTGGTTCTCCACATTTATAGCAGACCACGGTGGCACAGGGAGCAACATTGGCAGGCAGTCCTCCAAATGGCCTGGCTGGAGGGTTGGGCTGAGTTGGGCGAGGCGCCTGGAAGGATGGCCTCATGGTGTATCTTGGCAGCAGAGCTGCGTTGGGCACCCACACCCGGTGTTTGTTGGAGCTTGAGCTAGATGCGGGGCTGAAGTCACGGTTGTGCTTGCTCATGGCCTCATAGTCAGTCTGTCCAGACTCGGCATTGATAGCCTTGTTGACGAGAGCCTGGAAGGTTGTGCACTCATGCAGACGCAGATCTTGACGGAGCTCAGGGTTAAGTCCCTTAGGAACCTAGCCTGCTTCTTAGCATCGGTTGAAACTTCCTTTGGAGCATAGCGAGCAAGATTGCCGAACTCACGGCTATAGACAGCCAAGGACAGTCTACCCTGGGCGAAGGCACAGAATTCCTCTCTCTTGCGATCCATCAGCCCTTTCGGGATGTGATGGGTATGAAATGCTGCACTGAATTCTGCCCAAGTTGGTGTGAGGCCTGCGGGACGCATGGCTTCATAATTTTCCCACCACAGATTGGTGGGTCCTTCTAGAAAGTAGGTAGCAAAGGTCACCTTGTTGGCCTCGGACACATTGGCAGCCCGGATCTTGCGGAACATACTGGTCAGCCAGTCATCCGCATCGAGTGGGTCGATCAAATGATGATACTTAGGTGGGTACAGCCTGAAGAAATCATCGAGTGACACGCCATCATTGAGATCATTGCGGGGAGCACGTGCTGTGTTCTGCTCAATTCGTTCCAGCAGCCTGTTGGTCTCCCTTTTATTCCTTTCAGCCTCTAGCATCACTTCTGCCAAAGAAGGCGCATGTGGTAGATCCTCTTGCCTTGATTGGCTTCCCTCGCGCTGCTCGGGGGCAGGCACGGGGTTATTCCTAGTTGCCACCATCCTTGGAAAAACAAACCCACAACTTAGACATAGAGGACATCAACTCTAAGACATGAGATAAGGGATGTACTGGACAACATGGCATGCAGGGTAAACACCCAACAACATGGAAATAACAACTGCCATATGAATACCATGATTCATACACACCATGACATAGTTCAGTACAAGCCCAAGCTGAAAGCAAACTACAGAGAGATGACACAACTCATCGGAGGTATTACAAGCTTCCTATACATTATCTATCTACACCTCCGGAACCCAACTCTCAACCTCAATCATATCCCACAAGACACGTAGGACTGTGGCGATACGACTACTAACATACTAGAACTAACATCCACGTACTCAAGCATCGCCATAGAATGGCTCATACAGGTTACCCCCGTGACCCGGGAGCTGAACCTGAGGATCTGGAAACACTCTAGCCTATGATCCCTAGAAACCGTAAGGACACGGATGTGGCCTTGGTCCCCTTGTTGGCGGCTACAACTGTCCTCAAAGAGGGTGATGCCTCCAACATCGGGCCAGTCTACGCGTGCTGGCAGATGAGTCCGCGATGGGTTTAGCATCTCCAAATCTCCATAGCATGTCTGCACGACAGGTGCCAACTGCGTTAGGGCTGTCCAAAGACGTGCATGGGTAGCATAAAGCTCCATGCAAAGGGCAGGTGCATCACGATCCCTGTTCTCCAATATTTGAGCGGTCACATGTAGTCTAGGGTCCTCATGGGAATGATCATAGTAGGCTGCACTAAGATAACCATCCTCTCCTCCCATGGAATCAGGAACATAATAGAACTCTATGTTCTTAAGCAGACCATGGTGAAACCTCATGATAGTCAGCATGGTGTAGGCGGCCTCCTGAACTGCCATGCCTATGGTGACACCTAATCCATAGGTCCAGTGAAGCGGCTCTGCAGCTCCAGGATATGAAGGATATATCTTAACAGTACACAGATACTGAATCTGGTTGAAATCTCGATATTGTTCCTCCACTGTGTACTCTGGGTACCAACGGTAGCCAACCTCCATCATAACTCTAACCAACATGGCCGTGTGACCCGGTACATCGATGCACCTGGTTAGATGGACCACTTGACGGGAAGGACGAGAAGGCATCTGAAATAGAGAATGATGCAAAGACATTAGAGACTCTAGCAGAAATTAGACAGCATAACGGTTGTAATTGCTCAAAAAGGATTTTGAGACATCTGCAAAAGATTGGAAAAGCATAACCACTCGATTTTCTAGACTCAAATCTCTTCTCCATCTGTTTGGCACACCAACAATACTTGAGTACCGACATTCTTTTGCAAACAAGCTAGCTATTAGTCCATGGTTAGAAACTCGTCATCCTAAGCAATAGATGAGAAGCCTAGTTCTTAACCCCATAGAAAAGATGAGAATGACTCAGCATAGAATAACTTGGGAAGAGGAGTAAAAAGAGCCTTACGTTCCCTTACACAATCAATTCCCCTACTTTCCTATAGTGTTTCTAGACTCAACTTCGACCGGTTTGGCTTGGTAGTCCTACAGTCTGTCAAGCTCTGATACCAACGTTGTCGGGACCCCGATCCTAAGTCATATGAATCCAGACTGTAACATATCACATCACTTTGCGGCCTCACACACAGTAAGTTCCACGGCTGCAGCCTTACCTTAGCCGGGACCGTTTGCGTCTTTTGGCTCACGTATGTGAACATGTCGCTGGCAATCAAACGATAGAGAACCCGGGCCGACATGACTAGTCATAGAACCCAAGTGGCACATCCGTACGGAAACATACATACGTAACCCAGCAATGCAGGTGTCGGCCTCAAGCGTGTGTAGACGAGTCGTAGCAAGCTACAAGGACTCCATTACGCCGGGAGACATAAATGCCATCACTGCATGTAGACGAGTCATAGCAAGCTACAGGGACTCCATTACACCGCGAGACATTTCCCCGAAGGGACAAACACAGCAGCAAAGAAGGATACATGCCGATCAATCAATGTGTCCGGAGCAGTAGCAAGCTACCATGGCTCGGTGGAAGCACAAAGAGGTAGTTTCCCATAAAGAGTACTACTAAAGGCACATAACTAGGTGTCGGATCCCATACATACCATTGCACGTCACACGTATGCACGACATGCTCGATATGCATAGATACAACCATGGCATCACAACCTAAACATACAACAACTTTTATTTAAGAGGCTCAGACGAGCCTTGCATAATATGTTCTTACAGATAGGGGTCACATGACCCGACACTCAAGTCATACAAACAAGTTCATACAAACCAAGCGGAAGCATAAGCTGTGTGAGTATAGACAGATGATAGGGTAAAAAGGCACATGGCCTGACTATCTACAGCCCGCCACAGGGCATAGGTCGTAGCTGGGACACCAGCTATTCGACATCGTCGACATCTAGAAAGAACCCAGTTGATGGGTCCTCGGTCTCATCTGCAACATTGATTAAGCAAACGGGAGTAGAAACGTACTCAGCAAGTCTTTAAAGTAGGCCTAGTCTATTCATGCTCGTGTATCATCAAGGGGGTGGTGGAGTTTATGCAGCAATGCCAGCTTTGACTCATGGCTAACTACACTACACAATTTTAACTCTTTGTTTACATTTTAGATATCGCACATGAGTCCACTAACTCCATGACAATACACCACCATGGATTCACTTTCCTCTCCTGGGAGAGTACCATCCACGATACTCACACTTGTCTTGATATTTTTATGGGTATCCATTTGATTATCTATGAACAACATAAGTTATCCAAGTAGTCCATATCCGAGGACGCGGCTATTTGAATAGTTTCATATCCTGCAGGGGTGTACTTCTTCACACACACTCTAGCCACTTATTGTTGTGTGCTCATAAAACCAGGCACCTCGGCAACCTTCAAGCGGAAGCCCAGCGAGGGTGTTGGCCACGACCGTCAATCACATAAGACCTCTAGTCCAGGATATCGCCTATTTGAGACTGAACCCGCATGGAAGTCCGACCGAAGTTTCTACTATGGCCCCAAACAATGTGCACAGGGTTCCCAAGCCCGCCATTCGGGTTACCCTTGGTACACTGTGCCACAACCTACCGTGTTGTAACCCACCCTTAGGGTCAGTGCTACGCACGGCCTCTGGCATGCTATAAACACCAGAAACGATTTGCAACTCCTGGACTAAGGACTAAGCGACTGGTAAGTCGAGAGGGTCAATTAAGTATCCCAACGTGTGGTAGTAACTAGTCTTGGATCACAAACACGGAACTTAGTTCCTAAGAACGGTCCCAATGAGACAACCCACTATGTACTCCTACATAGCCTCTCATCGCTACCTTAACCAAATCGGGTTCATCATAAGCTTATCACATCGGAACAACAATGTTTCACTCCAGTTCATCACCCAGATGAATTAGACCTCACACGACTCTAAGCATAGCAAGCATAGCGGGCAAAGTAAGCTAATCACATCATGGCACAAGCATCTACCAGGTATGCTATGTTGCAAGGTTTAGCTATTTACTGTGGCAATGACAGGTCATGCAGAAGAATAGGTTCATCTACCATGTATGACAGACATGTGAACGGTTGTCCTAATGCAATAAACAAGAGCGGGAGCGAGAGAGTGGGATGATATCGGAATGATCAAGGGGGTTGCTTTCCTTGCTGGGTAGCAGAAATGTTCTCTCCTTCATTGGAATACTCGGGGGTATCCTCAGAAGTAGGGCCTACCGCAATACAGACAAATAACAATCAATACACCCAAGTGCAGCAATATGATGCATGATCATGACATGGTAGCATGTATGGATGAGCTAATGCAACTATTGTCCAAGTTAATTGAAGTGAGTTTGAATATAGGTTCAAAATCATTCTTCATTTCAATTTCCATATTTTAACATATTAGCAAATGTCTATGTTCTTCTACATAGGTTTCTATAACATGCATGATAATTGCACCATTGGATTCATTGGATTTTTCTGATAAATTTTCATATATAAATTATTTTCTTCTGATTACAGATTAATTTATAAGAATTTTTAAAGTTTTAAACAATTTCTGGAATTATTTTAAAACTGGAAAATGAAATATGACGTCATCCTCACGTCACTACGACATCAGCTGGTCGGCTGACCAGGCTAGGTCAAACCTGACAGGGTGGGACCCACTGGTCAATGACCCAGTCACTTAATTAGAGAATTAAAACTAATCCTAATTACTTAATCAACACTGGGCCCACTGGTTAGTGACTAATTAGGTTAATTAATTTGGTTAATTAAGTTATTAACTTAAATTTGACTAACAGGGCCCAGCCCCACTTGCTAGTGACCGAGGGGTCAAACCCCTGATGGTCAAACTGGTTGACTCGCCGGTGTTGAGCCGCCGACAACGTCAGGGACAGCGGAGGGGTCGGGATTCCTCCTCAGACGACCAAATGGACGACGGAGGGCACCAAATTGCTCTGCTTGCTCGCGCGCGTCGAGCCTGACACTTCCCAGGGGCTGGGATGGCCGGAGTCGGCGCTGGCGATGAGCACGGCGGCTGCCAGAGCTTGGACTAGCATGGGCTCATCGAACCAGAGCGAGACACGGCTGGAACTAGTCACCTACAAGCACTACGCGGCCTCACGAGCTCGATGGTGGCCTCTGATGGACCAACTGGTCACCGGAGCATCGCCGACGATGAGCTCGTGCGGCAGGTCATTTGGGAGCGCAATCGGGGCCTACCGAGGGGGAAAAGGCCGGAAAGGAGAGGGGAAAGAGCTGGGAGCTCACAGCGGACTCGAAGCCGTCGAGAGCTTGCTTGGGGAGGGCTCGGAGACCGCGATCAACGGCGGTGAAGCTTTGGGTCCGAGGAGGAAGATGAGCTCGGGGACGGCACTTCGGGGCTCCTTGCGATGCGCGGCTCAGTGAGGAGGGAGAAGGCGACGAGGCGGAGCGATTGGAGGGCTCAGAAGTGAGGGGGAGCGGCTATAACTACGGTGGCGAAGCTAAGGCACCGGCGGCCATGGCGGAGCAGAGGAGGAGGAGAGCAGAGAGGCGAGCGCAGGAGAGAGGGAGAGGGCGATGGGGACGGCTCTCAGAGCTTATCCCCGTTGCGCTGGTGAGGGGAAGCATGCAGGCAGCTGCCGACGTGGAGGCATGCCCACGCGCGCGCTCCGGCCACACGCCCGTCCTTGTGGCCGCTTATCAGGACGGTGATGGAGCTGGGCCCGCTGGGCCGGCCCAGGTTCATCCTCCCTTTTCCTTTCTGCTTTAGTTTCTTCATTTTTCTTTTCTATTTTCCTATTTCTGACATTTGTTTTATTTTATTTTCAGGTACATATGCTAATTTAAAATGTCCCAAATATTTTATATATTGAAGTTTGAATATTTCAAACTTATCTAAAAAGTTTTAGGATATTTTGGAAACTAAAATAATGATAATGCTTTATTTGATATTTCCAGAAGCTTTATCATTTATTTTTAAATTTCTTCAGTTGTTCAAATATTTAAAATGGCCCCTGTTATAATCATGTCCATATTTATCATACATAGGGAACATTTTGGTAGGGCATTTTGGATTTGTTGAATTTTCACCAACTTGAATTATTTTGATTCAATGTGAGCTTTGGGTTTCTTTTAATCCCCATTTCATGTTGATGCAAAATTGTAAAATGATGCACACACATGCTATCCTATGACATCTAGCTAGGGATGTGACATGAACTTGCCGCTTTGGTCCTCGATCACACCATCGCCAGCACGGAGCGAACTTGTCGCTTCTCTCGGGTACTGATAGATGGCGACAACACATCAACATTCTCTACCTCGACACAATGCACAAGCTGGGGCTGAAAATAGAAGACCTGCAGGCGATCCGGACGGTCTTCCACGGCATCGTGCCTGGGAAGTCCTGCTCCCCTGTCGGCAAGATCACGCTCGACATCCTCTTCGGTGGACCCGACCACTTCTGCCGCGAGCCGGTGCTGTTCGAGGTCGTGGACCTCGCGAGCCCCTCCCACGCGCTATTAGGCTAGCTATAGGACGGAAAGTATGTCAAAGAGTCCACGGAGGGCTCCACCCAAAAGGGTCCATGAAGTACCAATCTTGACTATTCCATATGGCTTCTATCCACGAAGGACTAGCCTCACTATGGGTAGATCTTCACGAAGTAGGCGATCTCCTTGCCCTTACAAACTTCTTGGTTCACTCCACAACACGAAGTAGGAGGCTCCCAAGCGACACGTAACCAATCTAGGAGGCACCACCCTCCAAAAGGTAATAGGCTCGATAATGACGATGAACTCCTTGCTCTTGTGCTTCAAGATGATAGACTCCTCAGCACAAAATCTCTCTCTCATAGGTTTGGCTTGGTAGAAGCGATGGGATTGGTGGACAGCTACTTGGGGAGGCTAGAAATCAAGATCCATATGATTGGAGTGGAAGATCTTGACCTAAACAAAAGGGTAGGTGGTTCTCTGTCAGAAAATCTGATAGGATAGGTATGGAATAGTTCTGAATGCTTCTCTTTCGAGTAAGTGGTGGTGAAGGGGTATATATAGGCATCCCCAAAAATCCAACTGTTACACTCAAAATGACCAACTCAGTGACACTGATGTGTTAATCTCGGTGGTACCGAAGTGACCAAAAGGTGGCAACTTTTGAATCTCGGTAAAGCCGATATAGGAAACTCGGTTGCACTGATAAGGTGACCAACGGTCAGATTTCCAATCTTGGTGACGCCGATCCAACATTCTCGGTGGGACCGAAAATGTGAATTTGCATAACAGAAAGTTGGCAACCTAAACTCGGTGGCACCGGTATGGAATCGATTGCACCGAAGTGGCTAGGGTTTGGCTTGAGTTTGTCTAGGTTCTGGAATCGGTGGCACCGAAGTGGGAAAGTTGGTTGCACCGATTTTGAGTGTTAGGTATAGAACTGACTTCGGTGGGAGAGTTTGTGGATGTTTTTGGCGAATATCATTTGTGCACGTTTGAGCATATTGTTCACCAACAAAACCTTACCCCCTTTTAATAGTATTGGCTTTCCTGTGGACTCAAAGTGATTTCTCACAAATATATAATGTAGAGTCCTCTTGCTTGAAGCTTGGCCAACCTATTTCCTTGCATCTTAGGGTTTCTCCACAATCTCCTTTTGCCAATCCTATCATTGAACATTTCCTGAAATATACTTGGTGGAAACATTAGTTCAATGACTTATATATTGTTATTAATTACCAAAACCACCAAGGGAGCAAATGTGCTTTCACCGGCCGGCCCTTGTCAGCTTCATGGTGGTCCCCCATTATGCCTACCTCAAGCTCAAGATGTCTGGCCGCAAGGGAATCATCACCATCACGGGTGACTACAAAATGTCGCTCGAGTGTGCTTGAGACTGCAGTCGGCTGGCTGAGGCCCTGGAAATCACCGAGGGGAAACGGCAGCTCGACCGGCTCGTGGCCCTTGCTACCAGCCAGCTGGCCATGCCGGCTCCTCCCTCGCAATCCGTTGGCGTGGCCTCCTTCCAGCCGTCCAAGGACACTAAGCAAATTCTGCTCGACCCGGCCAACCCGGCTTAGTGTGTCACCATCAGCCCCCGCCTCAACATCCAATAGGAAGGCGAGCTTGTCGGCTTCCTCCCTGAGAATCGGGACATCTTCGCATGGTCCCCCAAGGACATGCCGGGTGTTCCGAGGAAGTTCGCCGAGCATAAACTACACATCCGATCGGACGTCAAGCGAGTCAAGCAACCCCTGTGCCGCTTCTCCAAGGAGAAGCGGCGTACTATAGGCGAAGAGAATGCCCGGCTGCTCGCGGCCGGGTTCATCATGGAAGTGTTCCACCCAGACTGGCTAGCCAACCCAGTCCTGGTGCTGAAGAAGAACAAGACTTGCCACATGTGCATCGACTACACTAGCCTGAACAAGGCGTGTCCCAACGACCCATTTGCTCTGCCGCGGATCGATCAACACATCGACTCCATGGCCGGATACGACTTGCTGTCCTTCCTGGACTCCTACTCCGGCTACCACCAGATTAAGATGGACCCAGAAGATCGTCTCAAGACCTCCTTCATCACGCCCTTTGGGGCCTACTGCTACATCACCATGTCCTTCGGCCTGAAGAATGCAGGCGCCACCTTCCAATGGTGCATGCAGAAATGCCTCTTACCTCAGATTGGCAGGAATGTCCACGTATACATCGACGACATCATCATCAAAACCAAGAAGCACTTCAGCCTCCTCGACGACCTCCGGGAGACCTTCGCGAACTTGTGCAAGTACAAGATCAAGCTCAACTCGGAGAAATGTGTCTTTGCCGTCCCCGCCGGCCAACTCTTGGGTTTCTTCATGTCCGCTCGCGGCATCGAAGCCAACCCCGAGAAGATCAGCGCGATTGAGCGCATGCTGAAGACGACCCGGCTCCATGACTTCCATAAGTTCACCGGCTACCTCGCCTCGCTCAGCCGGTTCATCAGCCGGCTGGGGGAGAAGGCCTTGCCCCTCTACAGGCTCCTCCGCAAGACGGCTCTGATCGAGCCGGTCCACACCAAGAAACTGGGCGTGTTCGATTGGCCTGACGAGGCGGACAAGGCCTTCCGCGGCCTCAAGAAGGCACTCACCCGTGCGCCCATCCTGGCCGCACTGGCTGAGAACGAACCGCTTCTCGCCTACATCGCGGTGACCATCCATGTTATCAACATCGTCCTGGTGGTCGAGCGGACGGAGGAGGGCAAGTCCCTGCCGGTCGAACGACCTGTCTACTACCTTAGCGAGGTCCTCTCCGCGTCCAAGCAGAACTACCCACACTACCAAAAGATGTGTTATGGCATATACTTCGCCGCCAAGAAGGTCAAGCAGTACTTCTAGGAGCATACCATTACCGTGGTGAGCATGGCCCCACTTGGCGAGATCATGAGAGGTCGGGACTCCACCGGCCGGATCCCCAAATGGCTCATCACCCTCGCCGATCATGAGATCCGGTATGAGCCAAGAACCACGATCAAGTCACAAGCGTTGGCTGACTTCCTCGTCGAGTGGGCGGAGACAGAGTTCGTCCCACCTCCCCCAGACTCCACGCATTGTCACATGCGCTTCGACAGCTTGAAAATGAGGACTGTCCAGGGTGCCGGCATAGTCCTCTCCTCCCCAAAGGGCGACCAGCTCAAATACGCCCTCCAAATCCACTTTGCCGCCTCCAACAACGTGGCCGAGTACGAGGCTATCATCCACGGCCTCCGGCTCGCCAAGGAAATCGGCATCAGGCGCATTGTATGCTTCGGGGACTCCGACCTCGTGGTGCAGCAAGTCTCTGGTGAATGGGACGCCAGTGACGCCAACTTGGCCAGCTACCGCTTCCTCGTACAACAACTCACCGGCTCCTTCAAGGGTTGTGAGTTTCATCACATCCCACGAGCGGACAACGAGGCGGCTGACGCATTGGCAAAGATCGGCTCCACCCGACAGACCATCCCAGCCGGCGTCTCCCTCAGGAGGCTGCTCAAGCCATCGATCAAGACTTCCTCAGAGTCGGAGTCAATCTTTGTGCTGGCGGGTGTCACCGGCCCATCGACGGCCCCGGCCGACTCTCCGACACCTTCACCCCGACTCCCGAACCGTCGGCCGCTTAGCCGGCTCCGATCGAGCCGGCGGCGTCCGATGCGGCCGGCCCCGGTGGCGCGGCCGTCATGATGATCATCGACCAACCGGCCTTGGGGGCGAGCGAGCCTGGCCCGGGGGCTGATCAACCAGTCCTGGGGGCTTCCGAGAAGGTCCCGGGGGCTGGCGAGCCGTTCCCAGGGGCTGATCAGCCAGTTCTGGGGGCTCCCGAGCCGGCACCCATCTCAGCCCCCTCATGGGCCCAACCTATCATGGCGTTCCTCCTACGAGGCAAGCTCCCTCTGGACGAGGCCTTGTCTAGGCAAGTCCAACGCCAGGCCTCCGCATACAACATCATTAACAACGAGCTCGTTCATCGCAACACTACTGGCGTCTTTCAGCGATGCGTCGAGCCGGAAAAGGATCTAGAAATCCTCCTCGACATCCACTAGGGCGAGTGCGGGCATCACACCGCCTCTAGGACCCTGGTGGACAGGGCCTTCCGGCATGGTTTCTTCTAGCCCACAGCCCTCAAGGTGGCCAAGAAATTGGTCGACGAATGCGAGGGCTGCCAACGTTTCAGCACGCAGAGCCACCTGCCGGCGTCGGCCCTCTAGAACATTCCCCTCTCGTGGCCATTCGTTGTCTGGGGGCTGGACATGGTGGGCCCCTTCAAAACCTCTTGAGGCGGCATGACGCACTTACTGGTGGCTATCGACAAATTCACCAAATGGATCGAGGCGCGACCAATAAAGAAGCTGGACGGCCCTATGGCCGTCCGGTTCATCGACGACATCACAGTCCGCTATGGTGTCCCCCACAGCATCATCACGGACAACAGCACGAACTTCGCCAAGGGTGCACTCGCATGCTTCTGCTCCAAGCAGGGAATCCGGCTCGATCTGGCCTCCATCGCTCATCTGCAATCAAACGGCCAGGTCAAGAGGGCAAACAGCCTTATCCTGTCTGGCATCAAGCCCCGGCTCGTGACGCCGCTGGTGAGGTCGGCCGGCTGCTGGATCGACGAGCTATCGGCCGTCCTTTGGAGTCTTAGGACCACCTCGAACCATTCAACCGGCTACACTCCCTTCTTCCTTGTGTACGGGTCCGAGGCGATCATCCCCACCGACATCAAGTTCGATTCGCCTCGGGTCGCCCTATACACGGAGAAGGACGCAAAGGAGGCAAGAGAAGACGATGTCGACCTACTCGAGGAAGCTCGCGAACTGGCCTTAAGCCGGACGGCAATCTACCCGCAGAAGCTCCGGCACTACCATAGCAAGCGAATCCAGCCACTCTCGTTCCGCGAGGGGGACCTGGTCCTCAAGCGGATCCAGCGAACAGCCGGACAACACAAGCTGTCCTCCCCATGGGAGGGCCCATTCAAACTATATAATAGATGCCCACAATGAACAGCCAATTAGCAAGGCACTGCACAACAACGCATACTATCTAATAGATGCCTAGAAGCCACATAAGCGCAAAAGAGATGCCTCAGGAGAGGAGACGAAGCGCCCATGGAACGCGGCCCTCCTGCGCCCATTTTACTGCTGAAGAAACTAGTGTATGTATGTATCCCCACCCTTTTGGGCTTATGAACGCAATGGGTGCCCCAAGCCGGCTCTTAGGGCGCGCCCCATTTCGTTTCCCGCAAAAGTGTTCCTCACTCACCAGCTCCCCGACCCGGGGGCTAGCCGGCTGGACCTAGAGCGCTTCTCCCAAAAGTTGGCTAAGTAATGTGAGCCGGCCAAACCTCCCCATCCCTACCCTCTACAGAACAAGCTCCCGACTGTTCGGCTGACGGGGCGTCGGGGCGGTAAAGTTCGGCTCACACAAAAGGTCAAAATAAAGGGAGACCCCGGCTAGGCCTAGACGGACCATCGTCGCGTCTCTACCACTCTACTTATCTCGAAAATCCCTCGTGATTCCTAAGTTTTGAACCGGCTCCCTTGAGGCGAACACCCCGACCCAGCTACAGACCGGTTCCCAGCTGGCAGGCTGGCATGGCCGAAACCAAAGGGGAAAAGGAGAAGAACCGAAAAAAGTCGAGCGGGCAAAAAAGGATAAGGATGAGGCGGCATGAGTAACAAGGCAAACTATTCGTGGCATAAATGTTAAGGCAAAAGCGGCCCACGACCAGCATTAGTTCATTACATAAACACCCCCAGTGGGTGGGTTCGACCCTAACTTTGCAGGATGGAAAAAAAGTGAAAGATAAAAATGCCCGGGGGCTCAGGCCACCAGCGCGTCGCCAACCGGCATGCCTGCAGCCGGCGTGCTGCTGGGCGGCTCGGTCCCTGCCTCGGAGGTGGTCACGGCCTCCGGGTCAGCCTCCTTGGCCTTCAAGACGGGCTCCTCGGTCTCGGCCGCCTCGCCGCTCGAATCGGTGCTCTCATCGGCAACTTCATTGTCCGCCGGGACTTGGGGGATGCCGAAGGAGTCCTCGGGCAATGGCTCGCCGTCCTCACCGAGGGCCGGCAAGAACTCGTCTGCATCGATGTACAACGCGAGCTCGTTGGCCCGGAGGACAAGGGCCAGCTCATGAGCCTCCCATTTCGTGGCCGACACGTCCCGCATGGTCGCCAGCCGATCCAGGTCCATGCCGCGATACCACGACGTGACGAACCGGAGCGCCATCTATGCCCTGGCCCGAGCGGCCGACGCCTTCCAAGCCTCGAGGCGGGGGACGACATGCTCTAGCCACTAGACCACGCGGTTCATCGGAGCTCCCCCACATCCCAGCCATAGCGCGGTGATGACCTTTCTATCAGTTGTCTTTAGCCACTCCATGCTCCGCTCGAGATGGATCATCCGTATCTCGATGGCGAGTCCGATCTCGTCCACGTCCCATGTGGCATCCTCCTCAATGGAGCGACCACACTCCTGAAGGTACTCCCGATGCTCCTCAACGGCGTGCGCAGCGCGGCGCTGAGTTTCCGGGAAGCGCCCTAGAAGAAAGAAGAAGAGAAGGAAAGTAAGGCAAGTTGAAGGCAAGTTGAAACACAAGAAACGACAAAGGGAAAAGCAACCGACTGGGGAAGAGAAAAACCGGCATCTACCTTCAATCACGTCGTCCACTCCAAGGGCGAAGTTGAGCGCCGCCTTGCGCTCCGACTCTCGAGCCGCCTTCGACGCAGGGAGGGAACCCCTGACCTCCTCGAGTGTCCTCTCGAGCCGAATCACCTTGCCTTGGAGGGTGGTAGTCCTCAAGGCGGCATCAGCCGCCTCCTTGACGGTCGTCTCTCGGGCTGCCACCTCCTTCGCCACCTCGACCTTGAGCCGGTCCCGGACCGCCTCCCTGTCGGCTAGCAGTGCGGACAGCCGGTCCTTCTCCTACGTGGCCGCTTGGACGCCTTGTGCCAGCCGGTCCCGCTCGGAGACAAGCCCGATTCTCTCCTCCCAAAGGGTGGCCAGCTCACCTGCAAGACACAACAGGCGTCAGCCGGCTCTCGGGGGCTATGTGCCCCTCCTGCGAAGTGCAATCGACCTGGGACGCGCGCTAGCTCCTTCTCTAGGCTGTAGAAGCCGTATTTGTCGCGGTTGTGGATGGCGACCGCCTTCGCGAATAGCTTCTGCCGCAGGGAGGTTCCCTCCTATCGCAATGAGGCAAAAGATCAAGACGCGCTCAAAAGAGATCCGGCCAAGCTGTCGGTCAGCCGGCCAGTCGGCCCGCATCTCGGGGGCTATACCCAGTGGTTGCACTCGCGCGCCCCCACTAAAAACTCTAAGACAAAGATATCAGGCTTAACTCCGCATGTTGCAGCGCGGAGTCTGCCGCCTTCGCGAACCGGGCCAGCTCCTGTCGGCACCGGTCCAAGACGCTCCCCAAGTCCCCGAAGGAGGGGACCGGGCCGCCCCCCTGAGGAGCCAACAGGACTGGCGCATGCGCCAATGCCTCCCAGTCTCGGAGCACCTCCTGCATCAACCGTAGGGTCCTTCGGGCCCGGCCGTTGCTGCCACTTGGGCTCGCCACGGCTCCAGCCACCGGGGGCGGGTTGATGACGGCAGGGGGCCGAGAGTCGCTTCCCACCGCCCCCCCGCCTAGCACCGTCGCCGCCTCCTCTTCCTGCCGCTCTGGCACGTCGGTCGTGATGGAGGGCACCTCCACCTCCATGGACGCCACCTCTGGGATCGCCTCTGGGGCCACCGGGGCCTCCGGCACCTCGACCCGGGCCGACTCGGCCGCAAACGGAGTCACCTCCAGCACCTCGGGCCGGGCCGCCTCGGGAGCCGGCTCCGCCGTTGTCGCCCCCACCTGGGCCGCCTCCTGCATGGACGGGGGTGCTGGCGGATCCGTGGCCGTTTCTTGCGGCTCGCTCGACAGAGGCCTCGACATACGGGTCGACTCCGCCATCGAGTCCGACGCTCGCGGGGGATCCACCGACCTCCTCTGCCTCCAGCTGCTCGAGGTCCCGGAGTGCGAGGCCCCTCCTCGTGTCCCGGACTTGGAGGCTTGCAGCTCCGCGAGCCTCCTCTTCTCCTCCCTTAGGGTTGCCGCATGCTCGCGGGCCAGCCGGCTGGTGGCATCCGTCGGCTCCCCCTCCGGCTCCTCCTCGTGGAGCTCGATGGGGTCACTGTAGTGCCCAAGGATTGGTTACTCACCGGCTGGCGACCTGGAAGAAAACTCACATAAAGAAGAAACCTTACCCGATGACAAGGGGCTAGGCCCGCTTAGCGCGTGGCGGCGGCTTCTGTGCGGTCACCTTCACCCGCTTTAGGCCGGGAGGAGGGGCCGCTAGCCCCCCGAGCCGGTCGCCGAGGCTTGAGCCGGTCGCTCCTCGCTCCTCCGACCCTGACGCGCTGAGGGAGGAGGCTCGTTCAGAATCATTAATTCATCATCATCGTCGTCGTCCGTCTAGTCCCTGATCGTGGGGGCAAGAGGGAACTCACCCGCTCCGCTAGGCTCCCTGGCCACGCCGGACCCTCCGGCTCCGCTGGGAGAGCCGGTTCGCGGGTCTGTCGGCTCGTCGACTCCTCCCAAGTAGTCCACCCTCTCCTCCGGGGGGCCTCCCGTCTGGTAGTCTTCAAAGTCAGAGTTTTCATGCTCCGCCTCGAAGATCTGAGGATGTGGCCCGTCCGGTGTATTCTGTCGTACCAGCAGCTGCGATCAGCACATCAAAGTAAGCACTCCAGCCGGCTGCCGACTGGGAAGTATCAAACAAAGAATAAACCGCCTCGACGAAAAACTTACCAGGGGAGGCCGGTTGATGCGGTCGTACGGATCCATGCCGAAGGACTACGAGGCGGGCTTCAGCTTGAACATCGTAAGGGCGTTCACCCACTTCCCCACTTGAGCTGGCGTCAGCTCGATGGTGGACAGCCGGCAGGGATCGCACCGGCCGGACGTGTCCCAGATCCGATGTGGCCTCAGCTGGAGGGGCAACACCCGGCACGAGATAAAGGACGCCACCAGGTCGGCGGCAACCAGCCCCATGGAGCTCTTCAGAAGCATGAGCCAAGCAAGCTCCTCCAGGGCCACGCCGCGCAGGGAAGTCCCCAGCCAGTTCAACTGGGTGGACTGCCTGTCGTCAAATGGAGGCAGCCGGATGTAGTCCATCCTCGGGTCAGCGTTCTTCACGTAGAAGAACGTTTGGTGCCACCCCTTGACGGATTCAATAAGAGAGAGAGAGGGGGAAAGCGGGCGACGCCACGGTAGCACGCCACCGTGCCCCCGCAGGCATCGCTTTACAAAGGTTTGAGGTAGAAAAGAGAATTGAAGAGTTCGATGAAGGGAAGAATGTCGAGGTACCCCTTGCACAATGTCATGTAGGCGGAGAGATATCGAATCGAGTTCGGGCCGAGGTTATGCAGCTGGAGATCGAAAGTATCAAGGAGAAAGCAGAAGAAGAGACTCACCGGGAGCCCGAAGCCCCGGGAGAAGTGCCAGAGGAACACGACGTGCTCCCCCGGCGCCCGGCGTGCATGCGACCACCCGCTCCTCCGGCGGCAGCATGCGCGCGCGGAGGAACTCGGCAATGTCCGCGTTGACCACGATGGAGCCAGTCCAGCTCCCACCGCGTCCATCGGCCATCACGGCGGCGATGTGGTGTGTGAGCTCGGTTGCGTGCTCGGGTGCGGTGGCACGCGAGGAAGGCAGGGAGGCAACGAAGACGGGCAGCAAGGGGGCAAGTGAGGCGCGGGTACCTCTGCCTCCTTCCCTTCCTCCCCTTTTATAGGGGAGGACACAACCGGGGGATGTGGGATTGATTGATCCCACTCCCCCCGAAAATTCCGCGTGTGCGTGGGTGGCCCCAGGCCATAACGTCCGCTTCGGGGCGCAGAGGATCCTAGCATGCGCCCCGAGGCCTACTAGGCTACACCTGGGTCCTAGCAGGCTATAGGCCTAGGCGACGTCCCATCTCCCAGGGTGAGCGGGACCCACCGCATCATTACTCGCTGTGTGGCGTGCCGCGTGCCGATGCAGGTCCCAGGGCAGCATGCCGGTAACCAAGGCGTCGGATCCGACGACCGACCCAGCTGCCCTTTCACCTTCGAGACGGAGGCGGGTATCGCTGAGGGGAAGCCGCCGGCTCCCCACCGTCTGCCAGACACGGTCCCTCGCCGGCTTCGGGGACTACTGACGGGGTTATTACCCCTAGGTAGGCCAAAGCAACGGGGTCTTCCCCCTTTCGCTTCGAAGAAAAACTACGCGGTCGGCTGGCCATGGCCGGCTGGAGGACGTCCGGCACAACCCGGTGCCGACTAGTGCCCCGGACGGTTGGTCGAGCAGTCGGCTGGGCGTGGACGACTGCCTCCGGGCCGGCTCTTCCGTTGACCTTGGGATGGACATGCGACATCATGTCCCTCTACGCACGGGTACAACGACACGATGCGACCGGCATGATAGGCAGCCCTATGGCTACAGTGGCCGCTGACGCACTGCAGCGCGTGGCTACAGTCCAATCGTCCCAGCCACTGACCTCGGCGAGCGCGACCGGGCGTGGGAACAGTGCCGCCATGACCTCGCCACTCGATTACTCACCTCGGCATGGCTACAGCGCGACCGGCCGTACAGGAGACTTCGGCCGGCTGGCACTAGACGACACCCCCGGGCGACCCGTGCCATGGCAGGTGGGCGAGGGCCAATGGCAGAGCCGGCTGGCGGGCCCCAACAGGAGATGGGACCGCTCGGCCAGTGGACCCTGCCAACGACGAGACGACACGAATGGCGGGACCCTCTGGCCAGCTGGAGGGACTGCCAACCGGGTCCCCCCACCTTTGTACTTAGAACATATTATAAGAGTCGGTGGGTTGGCCTATAAAACCCCCTAACACCCCATGCAACAGGGAGGGACGATCATCTTCACACACACACAACCCCTTCTAGAAGTGGAGGAAGAGGAGCCGGCTGCCCCTTCTTCCTCCTCTAGACACAGCTCCAGGAGCACCATTGTATCTATACCCATCCATCCAACTAAACCAAGCAGGACTAGGGGTATTACCTCCTCCGGAGGGCCCTAAACCTGGGTACATTGTGTGTCATCACCGCTGGTGCCCAATCTCGCACCCGGAGCCCGTCAACGTCCTTCAGCCCCAACCACCTGCGATAAGCCACCCTATGGCATCTGTCATGAGAAAACAACGACATGTAGCATCTATTAGCATCCTATCTACACCCACCCTCATAACCCTCACAAGGTGGTAGGGTCATGCACGATGCAAGTGTCAACGATAAAAGTATCGGAGGCAACCCACCGAAGGGGGAGCACCCCATCATGATCAATCATCGAAACAACAAGTGTTATATGTCATGCATGAAAAAGTTCCTTAACATGGTCAAAGGGTTGCTTGACTGGCTCAACAAAGTCTTCAGGGTCTTCAAAGTCTTCGGGTCCAACTTCCTCGTCAATAGCGCAATCTATCGCCGCGATAAATAGTGATAAAAATAAGCATCACACAAAAACAGAGCACACAAAGCTAATATTAAAAATGCTACCCTACTCTGATAAATACTAAAATATATACTAAAAATCCTCCTAAGGTTTTGGTATGAAAGAGGTTTTCAAAGCTATTTTTAACAGTGGCTAAGAATGTCAAAAAGGGCTTTTAAAATAAAACAATAAATAAAAGTTTTTCAAAAATTTATACAAAAGCCACTATTAAATTCTATGGAATATTCTAGGAATTTAGGTGGAAAAAATATTGTCATTAGAATTAATTTCTGATCTGTGGAATTTTTGGAAAATAGAGGGAAAAAGAAAAAGGAAAAAGGCATTGTGCCTCTCGGGCCAAAAGCACACAACCGAGTGGCCCATGGCAAGATTCTCGCACGGCAGGTTTATTTTTAGGGACAATTGTATTTGAGCCCTTAGTTGTGCCACCATCGACAGGAATACCCCTAATTTTGGAAAACACGCGTTCATGCCCACATCACTTTGCTTATCTTGTGCTTTTGCCCTTTGACCGTTTGACTGCATTTTGAAAACTTCATAACTATTTCATACTAACTTGGAAAAATGCAAGTAAGATATAAAAATGTTTGGAAAGACATCATCTATATGTGTATGACATTTGCATTCAAGAGAAAATTGTTGGGAAGTCTTCATATCAGTTTTAGCTCATATAGGTGATGGGGATTTTCCAACACTTTTGTCATGACTGCAAATGACATGCACGTATAGGTGACGTGTTTCCGAACATTTTGATATCTTATTTGCATTTTTCTGAGTTAGTATGAAATAGTTATGAAGTCTTCAAAATGGTAGTCAAACGGTCAAAGGGAAAAGCACAAGACGAGCAAAGTGATGTGGGCATGACCGCGTATTTTTGGAAACTAGGGGTATTCCTGTCGACGGTGACACAACTAAGGGCACAAATACAATTATTCCTTATTTTTAAGGGATAATTGTATTTGAGCCCTTAGTTGTGCCACCATCGACAGGAATACCCCTAATTTTGGAAAACACGCGTTCATGCCCACATCACTTTGCTCATCTTGTGCTTTTGCCCTTTGACTGTTTGACTGTCATTTTGAAAACTTCATAACTATTTCATACAGCTTAGAAACATGCAAATAACATATCAAAATGTTCGAAAAGACATCACCTATATGTGTATGACATTTGCATTCATGAGAAAATTGTTGGGAAGTCTCCATATCAATTTTAGCTCATATAGGTGATGGGGACTTTCCAACACTTTTGTCATGACTGCAAATGACATGCACATATAGGTGATGTGTTTCCAAACATTTTGATATCTTATTTGCATTTTTCTCAGTTAGTTTGAAATAGTTATGAAGTTTTCAAAATGGCAGTCAAACGGTCAAAGGGCAAAAGCACAAGACGAGCAAAGTGATGTGGGCATGACCGCGTATTTTCGGAAACTAGGGGTATTCCCATCAACGATGACACAACTAAGGGCACAAATATAATTATTCCTATTTTTAAACCTGCTCGCGGGCCCAACTTGGCAGCGAGAGAGGAGGGGTGAGGGTATGACAGGTGGGACCCACCTGTCATCCCTCTCCTCGCGATGGGGACAGAGAGGAGCTCACCGGTAGGGACTCCGGCCACGGTGGCTCAGGCAGAAGGCACCGGCATGCTTAGGGGCTTCCCGCGCGTTGGTGGGTGATCGAGGTGGCCGCCGGGGCTGAGGGAATCGCTGGCGAGGGAGAAACCCGCACGGCAGCGAGGATTTGGCTCGGGCTCGAGCTCTCGAGCATGGGGGCGAGGGGCCTGGGCATGGGGTAGTGGCTGAGGGAGGAGAGAGAGAGAGAGGAGAGCAGCGGGAGCTCGGGGGAGAGCTTTATAGGCGGGCCTCGGTGCGTCGGGGACGCGCGGCACCGGCGAGGATGGGGGTGTCGCCATGGGCCACGGGGGCACCCGGGCCATGTCTGCAGTGGATGTGGATTTGGTTCGCGCCCACGGACAGGAGAAAGGCAGCCAGGGGGGACCGGAGGTGCGCGCGTGTGAGCTCGACCAGTGGGGCATCTGGCTGGTGTCGTGTGCGGGCTAAGGAGGGAAGCAAAGTAGGAGGGAGGAGGGGCCCGACCTCCTGGCGTGTTGTGGACGTCAAGGGGCAGCCGAGGGACATGCTCCCGCATTCCCATGTGATCAGGGGGCTCGGGGTGGGGGCGGCTACAGTGCGGGAGCGCACTATAGCGCACTCCAGAGTGCCCTTAGAAAAGAAATGGGGAGGGGAAAGGTAGAAAAGATGCTGTCATGGTGAAACTCAGGTGGAATTGGGGGTTTTACCCCACCCACTCTTGAGATGAGGCCACACAAGATTTATTGGAGGTAGTTGGTAACCCTGAGAGGCTGTGGTAAAATTTTTATAGCAAGGGGAATAGTGAAAGGGGTGAAAATAGTGCCTATACTATATCACCAGAAGGTGTTTGATGGGTGTTTGGGAAAGAAAATTTTACCCACTTACTTAGATATTCAATAGGGTCAAATGTTAGGTGAAAATAGGCCTGATCACCAAGTTTGAGCTTAAATGGGCAAAGTTGTCAATAGAAACTTTGTGAACCCTAGAAACTAACAGAATCAAGTTTCTGTAGATCTAGTTATGCTAAGCTATTACCATTGATGCATCACTGACTGTATCATCATTATTTGGTGATTAGAGAATGTCCACAAAGTTTGGGGTCAAGAGGAGAAACTTCAGTATGTAAAGTTGTTTCAGTTTGAATCTAGACAGGGAGGGTTTTGGGATGGTTTGATGAAACAAATCAACTTGGATTGATATGAAACTTTGCAAGATCATCACCTATGACAATTATGGCTTGCTGGAAATTTCCTGGAATTTATTGGGAATATTTCTTATAGAGATATTTCAAAAGCTTGATTTGGACAGAAAGGGTTTAGAGGGGTTTTGCCCATGATTTGAAAATGACCATGTGTTGAAACTCATATATACGGAAAATATATGTCCACTGAGTATCCCTAAATTTTGTCAAATATTTTTTAAGTATTTAATTAATTTTTCCCTATGAAGAACCATTTCTGGTCTTAAGAAAAAGCCTTTAAATAAAATATGAAAATAATCTTTAAAATTAATATTTGTTGGTTTTGGGAAGTCATAAATATAGTAGGTTTGAAATAAAGCTTTTGGGGAAGAAGGATCCACCCAATTTGAGGACTTGTAGTGCAAACCTCAACTCAGGGGTTTCTGAAAACCTAATTTGAATAAATCCTTTTTGGTCAAAACAAAATTGGATAAAAATAGTTTTGGGCACTATTCACATGGCATGGCCATTGGGCAAGAAGTTTGGGTCAAGGAAGATGAGTGCCATACACAACAATCAACAACCAAGCAAGCAAGCAACAATTCAAACAAGCACAAGCACTGAAAAAGTTTTAATTGGATCCAAATTTTATAAATCCAAACATAACAAGGTGATAAAAACACAGGGTGTGACACCGGTAGTTGGTGTAGCATCCCCCTCAGGAGGGGGAATCTCGGAGCCAACGAACACTGGCCGGTAGTCGGCATGGCATCCCCCTCAGGATGGGGAATCCGGAGCCGGCGGACACTGGCTGGTAGTCGGCACGACATCCCCCTCGAGAGGGGGAATCTTGGAGCCGGCATTGGCCTGGTCTATCTGGGCTTGCTGGGCGTTAGTAGTGGCAATGAGATCTTGGATGTGCCGCTCCTGCTGCACATGTTCTTCACCCTCTAGGCTGGCTAGATCAGCGTAGGCCACCTGGACGGCCCTCATGTAGGCCGCCGGCGTCTAGTAGGTGGGCTGCCTGCCACCAAGGATTTTCGTGACCATGCGGCCGTGGCTATGGACGGCCTCACACCGGTTAGGCTCGTTCCTGGTAGGGGTGAGCCATAGGCGGAGCTGTACTCGCACTGCGTGGACTCCATCCGATGCTTGGCGGTGGCGAGGGAGGTTGCCTCCGTGAACACCATTTGGCGAGCCACCTCTAGCTCGTCCATAGCCGTAGCCGAGTTGGTTGGCGGCACAATGGGGGTGTTGAGGCCCCAAATTGTGGAGCCAAGGGGGTCAAAAGTGCCAGGGCCGACAGCAGTGGCAACCGCCAGTGTTGCGGCCCTGGTGCGAGCCATTGCGGCGTTCGCGTCCTCTTCCGCCTTGGCGTGCCCGGAGCTCATAGTGGAGCTGGTGGCCATCACCTCTGTGCTGACATGGACATCGCCAGCGTCACGCAAAGTTGTCGCGACCACTGATGAGGGTGGGTCGAGGCAGTCGAGCAGCCTGTGGGGCAGCAGCTGGCTCTTCAGTGATATGCAGCCTCTCGAAACGCTCAACAAGGTCAGAGATGTCAAGTGAAGCGGTGTCGCTGCACAGCCCGCCGGAGGGGTTGATGGTGATGCCTATGGGGCTGGCGGAAACACGCTTCCACACTGCGGAAGTGAACCTCATGGGCATGCTAGTTCGTTCGGACGCGGAGCGCTTGGAGGAGTTGGCGAAGGGTCCCTCCCAGAGTGTAACTCCGTCCGGCGCCACCTACGGCCCCTCGGTGGGCGCCAGCTGTCGTAATTTTCTCATGACAGATGCCATGGGGTGGCTTATCGAGAGTGGTTGGGGCCAAAGGACATCGGTTGACTCCGGTAATGGGATCGGGAACAAGCGGTGCGAGACACACGATGTACCCAAGTTCGGGGCCCTCTATGAGAGGTAACACCTGTTGGAAATATGCCCTAGAGGCAATAATAAAATGGTTATTATTGTATTTCCTTGTTCATGATAACTGTCTATTGTTCATGTTATAATTGTGTTAACTGGAAACCGTAATACATGTGTGAATACATAGACCACAACATGTCCCTAGTGAGCCTCTGGTTGGCTAGCTCGTTGATCAATATATGGTCATGGTTTCATGACCATGGACATTGGATGTCATTGATAACGGGATCACATCATTAGGAGAATGATGTGATGGACAAGACCCAATCCTAAGCATAGCACAAGATCGTGTAGTTCGTCTGCTAAAGCTTTTCTAATGTCAAGTATCGCTTCCTTAGACCATGAGATTGTGCAACTCCCGGACACCGTAGGAATACTTTGGGTGTGCCAAACGTCACAACGTAACTGGGTGGCCATAAAGGTACACTACGGGTATCTCCAAAAGTGTCTGTTGGGTTGGCGCGAATCGAGACTGGGATTTGTCACTTCGTGTGACAGAGAGGTATCTCTAGGCCCACTCGGTAAGACATCATCATAATGAGCTCAATGTGACTAAGGAGTTAGCCACATGATGATGTGTTATGGAACGAGAAAAGAGAATTCCCGGTAACGAGATTGAACAAGGTATAGGGATACCGACGATCGAATCTCGGGCAAGTATCATACCGGTAGACAAAGGGAATTGTATACGGGATTGATTGAATCCCCGACATCGTGGTTCATCCGATGAGATCATCGTAGAACATGTGGGATCCAACATGGGTATCCATATCCCACTGTTGGTTATTGACCGGAGAGGTGTCTCGGTCATGTCTAGAGGCCTCCCGAACCCGTAGGGTCTACACACTTAAGGTTCGATGATGCTAGGGTTATAGGGAAATAGTGTAAGTGGTTATTGAAGGCTTTTCGGAGTCCCGGATGATATCCCGGACGTCACGAGGAGTTCCGGAATGGTCCGGAGGTAAAGAATGATATATAGGAAGTGAGGATTTGGTTATCGGAAGTGTTCCGGGCATCACAGGTAACGTACCGAGACCACCGAAAGGGTTCTGGGGGTCCACCGGGAGGGGCCACCAGCCCCGGAAGGCTGCATGGGCCTAGAGTGGGAAGGGACCAGCCCCAGAGTGGGCTGGTGTGCCCCCACCCTAGCCCAAGGCGCAGCAAAGGAGAGGGGGCAAACCCTAGGCGTGATGGGACCTAGGCCCACCCTAGGGCTGCCGCACCCCTCTCCCCTCCCTTGGCCGCCGCGCCAAAGTCCCATCTAGGGTTGCCGCCGGCCCCTAGGGTGGGAACCCTAGGGGATGCACCCTACCTCCTCCTCCTCCTATATATATTGGGGTTTTGGGGGCTGCCATCTACACTAGTTCTTCCTCTCTCGGCGTAGCCCTAACCTTCCTCTTCCTCGTTCTCTATAGCGCTTGGCGAAGCCCTGCCGAAGTACCACGCAGCTCCATCGTCACCACGCCGTCATGTTGCCGGAGTTATCCCTCAAGCTCTCCTTCCTCCTTGCTGGATCAGGGCATAGGAGAGCTCACCAGGCTGCACATGTGTTGAACGCGGAGGCGCCGTTGTTCGGCGCTTAGATCGGATTCCACCGCGATCTAAATCGCTGCGAGTACGACTTGACCAACCACATTCTAGTAACGCTTCCTCTTTGCGATCTTAAAAGGTATGAAGATGCACTCCCCCTTTGCTCATTGCTGGTTTCTCCATAGATAAATCTTGGTGACACGTAGGAATTTTTTTGATTTACTACTATGTCCCCCGACAGTGGCATCATGAGATAGGTCTATGCGTAGAATCTCTGCACGAGTAGAACACAAGTTGTTGTGCGCGTCGATCTTGTTAATTTGCTTGTCGTTACTAGTCTTATCTTGATTCGGCGGTATTGTGGGATGAAGCGGCCCGGACCAACTTTACACATACGCTTACGTGAGACCGGTTCCACTGTCTGACATGCACTTGTTGCATAAGGTGGCTAGCAGGCGTTTGTCTCTCCCACTCTAGTTAGATCGGATTCTATGAAGAGGGTCCTTATGAAGGGTAAATAGCAATTGGCATATCATGTTGTGGTTTTGCGTAGGTAAGAAACGTTCTTGCTAGAAACCTATAGCATCCACGTACAACTTGCAACAACAAATTAGAGGACATCTAACTTGTTTTTGAAGCATATGCCTTGTGATGTGATATGTCCAAAGGATGTGATGTGATGCATTGTGATGTATGAGATTGATCATGTTCTTGTAATAGGATTCACGACTTGCATGTCGATGAGTATGACAACCGGCAGGAGCCATAGGAGTTGTCTTATTTTATTGTATGACCTGCGTGTCAATCATAAATGCCATGTAATTACTTTACTGTATTGCTAATCGTTAGCCATAGTAGTAGAAGTAATATTGGCGAGACAACTTCATGAAGACACGATGATGGAGATCATGATGATATCATGGTGTTGTGCCGGTGACAGTGATGATCATGGTGCCCCGAAGATGGAGATCAAAGGAGCAAGATGAAATTAGCCATATCATGTCACTATATTGATTGCATGTGATGTTTATCATGTTTACATCTTATTTGCTTAGAACGACGATAGCTAAATAAGATGATCTCTCACTAAAATTTCAAGAAATGTGTTCACCCTAATAGTGCACCGTTGCTAAGGTTCGTTGTTCCGAAGCACCATGTGATGATCGGGTGTGATAGGTTCTAACATTCGCATTATCACATCCCTAGCTAGATGTCATATGATAGCATGTGTGTGCATCATGTTTCAATTTTTGCATCAACCTGAAATGGGGGCTAAAAGAAACCCCAAGCTCATAATTGAATCAAATTAATTCAAAGTTGTGAAAACTCAACAAATTCAATATGCCCTTACAATATGTTCCCTGTGTCTGATAATTATGGACATGATTATAACAGGGTCCATTTTAAATATTTGAACAACTATAGCAATATAAAAAAAATGATAAAGCCTCTGAGAATGCCAAATAAAGCATTATCATTATCTTATATTTCAAAATATCCTGAAATTTTTTATTGGAGTTTGAAATATTCAAACTTGATATTACAAAATATTTGGGATACTTTATCAAAGTATTTGTACCTGAAAAGAAAATAAAACGAATGTCAGAATTAGAAAAAAAAGTAAGAGAAAAAAAAGGGAAAGGAAACCTACCTAGGCCTAGGCCAGGCCAGCCCACCTGGCCCAGGGAGGTTGTCGTCCTCCTGGCGGCCAGGAGGACGGGCGTGTGGACGGAGCGCGCGTGCGGGTGTGCCTCCGCGCCGACAGCTGCCTGCCTGCCTCCCTCTCGCCAACACGACGGGGCTAAGCTTAGAGAGCCGTCCCCATCGCCCTCTCCCTCTCGCTCTCGCTCGCCTCTCTTCCTCTCCCCCTCCGTCGCCATGGCCACCGAAGCTCCGCCATGTATCGCCATCGCTCCAGCGGCTCCCCTGCCTCGCTAGGTAGCTCCAGAGCTCCGCCTCGTCGCCCTATTCCTTCTCGCCAAGCCGCGCATCGCCGAGAGCTCCCCATCGCCGCATCGCCGTCGTCTTCAACCTTCAGCCACCGGCGAAGAAGTGAAGCTCGAAGCTGCTCCAGGCCTTCCCCGAGCCCGCTCTCGATGCCGCTATAACCGCCGTGAGCCCGTGGTCCTTTTCCCCCCTTTTACCCCTTCGATAGGTCATTCAAGCACCGGATCCTCTCGGGTCCGACCGGCGAGGACGTGGCCGTCGCTACAACGGCCCAAGCTCGCACCTGAGCACATAGTCGTGCTTAGGATGATCCCAGGCAGCTTTAGGAACCCTTGGGTGGCTCGTTCGAGCTCCGGCTCGACGAGCCCGTGCTTGCCCGAGCTCCGGCAGCTGCCGTGCTCATCGCCGGCGCCGATTCCAGCCATCCCAGCCCCTAGGAGGTGTCGGGCTCGACGCGCGCGAGTGAGTAGAGTAGATCGGTGCCCTCCGTCGTCCGTTTGGTCACCGGAGGAGGAATCTCTACCCCCTCCGCCATCCCTGATGTTGCTGGCGGCTCAACACCGGCGAGTCAACCAGTTTAACCACCAGGGGTTTGACCCCTGGGTCAGTGGCAAGTGGGGCCGGGCCCTGTTAGTAAAATCTGGGTTAATAATTTAATTAACTAAGTTAATGAAGTTAATGGCCCACTGACAGGTGGGCCCTACCCTAATCTAATTAGTAATTAGTTAAATGATTAACCCTGTTAGTGACTAGGTCACTGACCAGTGGGTCCCACTAGTCAGGTTTGACCTAGCCTGGTCAGCTGACCTGCTGACGCCATGATGACGTCAGGCTGATGCAATAAAAGGAATTTCTAGTTTTAAAATATTCAAGAAAATGTTTAAAACTTCAAAAAATTCATATAAATTAATCTTTAACTAAGATGAAAATAAATATATATGACAATTTATCAGAAAAATCAAAGGAATCTAATGGTGCTATTATCATGCATGTTAGAGCAACCTATGTAGAAAAACATTGACATTTGCTAATAGGTTAACATATGGAATTTGAAATGAAGAACGATTTTGAACCTATATTCAAACTCACTTCAAATTAACTTGGACAATAGCTGCATCAGATCATCCATACATGCTGCCATGTCATGATCATGCACAAAATTGTTGCACTTGCATGCATTGATTGCTATTTATCTGCATTATAGTAGGCCCTGCTTCTGAGGATACCCCCAAGTATTCCAACGAAGAAGAGAACCTTCCCACTACCCATCAAGGCAAGCAACCCCCTTGATCATTCCGATAATATCCCACTCTCTCTCTCCTGCTCTTGTTTATTGCATTAGGACAAACGTTCACTTGTCTGTCATACACAGTAGATGAACCTATTCTTTTGCATGACTTGTCATTGTCACAGTAAATAGCTAAACCTTGCAACCTAGCATACCTAGTAGATGCTTGTGCCATGATGTGCTTAGCTTACTTTGCCTGCTATGCTTGCTATGCTTAGAGTTGTGTCAGGTCTGTTTCATCTGGGTGATGAACTAGAGTGAAACCATGTTGTTCTGATGTGATAAGCTTACGATGAACTCGATTTGGTAAAGGTAGCGATGATAGGCTATGTAGGAGTACATAGCAGGTTGTCTCATTGGGACCGTTCTTAGGAACTGAGTTACGTGTTTGTGATCCAAGACTAGATACTACCACACGTTGGGATACTTAATTGACCCTCTCGACTTATCAGACGCTTAGTCCTTAGTCTAGGAGTTGCAAGTAGTTTCTGGTGTTTATAGCATGCTAGTGACCGTGCGTTGCGCTGACCTTAGGGATGGGTTACGACGCGGTAGGCAGTGGCACGGTGTACCAAGGGTCACCCGAATGGTGGGCTTGGGAACCCTGTGCACATCGTTTGGGGCCGTAGCGGAAACTTCGGCTCGACTTCCGTGCAGGTTCAGTCTCAAATAGACGATAGCCTAGACTACAGGTCTTATGTGATTGACGGTCGTGGCCGACTCCCTCGCTGGGCTTCCGCTTGAAGGTTGCCGAGGTGCATGGTTGCACACAGCGATAAGTGGCAAGAGTGTGTGTGAAGAAGTACACCCCGGCAGGGTATGAAACTATTCGAATAGCCATCTCCTCGGATATGGACTACTTGGATAACTTATGTTGTTCATAGATAATCAAATGGATACTCATAGAAATATCAAGACAAGTGTGAGTACCGTGGATGGCACTCTCCCAGGAGAGGGAAGTGAATCCATGGTGGTATATTGTCATGGAGTTAGTGGACTCGTGTGCGATGTCTAAAATGAAAACAAAGAGTTAAAATGGTGTAGTGTAGGTTAGCCATGAGTCAAAGCTGGCATTGCTGCATAAACTCCACCACTCCCCTTGTTGATACATGAGAATGAATAGACTAGGTCTGTTTTAAAGACTTGCTGAGTGCATTTGTACTCATGGATGCTTAATAATTGTTGCAGATGAGATCCAGGACCCATTAGGTGGGTTCTTTCTAGATATCGACGATGCCGAATAGCTGGTGTCCGAGCTACGACCTATGCCTTGTGGCGGGCTGTAGATAGTCAGGCCATGTGCCTTTTCACCCTTTCATCTGTCTATACTCAGACAGCTTATGCTTCCGTTTGGTTTGTATGAACTTGTTTGTATGACTTGAGTGTCGGGTCATGTGACCCCTATCTGTAAAACATGTTATGCAAGGCTCGTCTGAGCCCCTTAAATAAAAGTTGTTGTATGGTTATGTTGTGATGCCATGGTTGTATCTATGCATATCGGGCATGTCGTGCGTACGTGTGACGTGCAACGGTATGTATGGGATCCGACACCTAGTCGTGTGCCTTTAGTAGTACTCTTTACGGGAAACTGCCTCTTTGTGGTTCCACCGAGCCATGGTAGCTTGCTATTGCTCCAGACACATTGATTGACCGGCATGTATCCTTCTTTGATGTTGTGTCTGTCCCTTCGGGGAAATGACTCGCAGTGTAATGGAGTCCCTGTAGCCTGCTACGACTCGTCTACGTGCAGTGATGGCATTTATGTCTCACGGCGCAATGGAGTCCTTGTAGCTTGCTATGACTTGTCTACACACGCTTGAGGCCGACACCAGCATTGCTGGGTTATCTATGCATGTTTCCATATGGATGTGCCACTTGGGTTCTATGACTAGTCATGTCGGCCCGGTTTCTCTGTTGTTTGATTGCCATCGACATGTTCACATATGTGAGCCAAAAGACGTAAACGGTCCCGGCTAAGGTAAGGCTGCAGCCATGGAGCTTACCGTGCATGAGTCCGCAAAGTGATGTGATATTTTACAGTCTAGATTCATATGACTTAGGATCGGGATCCTGACAACTTTGGTATCAGAGCCTGACTGACTGTAGGACTACCAAGCCAAACCGGTCGAAGTTGAGTCTAGAAACACTATAGAAAAGTAGGGGAATTGATTGTGGAAGGGAACGTAAGGCTCTTTTTACTCCTCTTCCCAAGTTATTCTATTCTGAGTCATTCTCATCTTTTCTACGGGGATAAGAACTAGGCTTCTCATTTATTGCTTAGGATGACGAGTTACTAACCATGGACAACTAGCTAGCTTGTTTGCAAGTGAGTGTCGGTACTTGAGTATTGTTGGTGTGACAAACTGATGGAGAAGTGATTTGAGTCTAGAAAGTAGAGTGATTATGCTTTTCCAATCTTTTGCAGTTCTCTCAAAATCCTTTTTGAGCAATTAGAGCCGTTATGCTGTCCAATTTCTGCTAGAATCTCTAATGTCTTTGCATCATTCTCTCTTTCAGATGCCCCCTCATCCTTCCCGTCAGGTGGTCCGTCTGACCAGGTGCATCGATGTACCGGGTCACATGGCCATGTTGGTTAGAGTTAAGATGGGGGCTGGTTACCGTTGGTACCCAGATTTCACAGTGGAGGAACAGTATCGAGATTTCAACCAGAGCCAGTATTTGTGTACTGTTAGGATATATCCTTCATATCCTTGAGCTGCAGAGCCGCTTCACTAGACTTATGGATTAGGTGTCACGATAGACATGGCAGTTCAGGAGGCCGCCTACACCATGCTGACTATCATGAGGATTCACCATGGTCTGCTTCAGAACACAGAGTTATGTTATGTTCCTGCTTCTATGGGAGGAGAGGATGGTTATCTTAGCGCAACCTACTATGATCATTCCCATGAGGATGCTAGGCCGTAGGTGATCGCTCAGATGTTGGAGAGCAGGGATCGTGATGCACGTGCCCTTCGCATGGAGCTTTATGCTACCCGTGCACGTCTTTGGACAGCCCTGACATAGTTGGCACCTGTCATGCAGACAGGCCATGGAGATTTGGAGATGCTGACCCCATCGCGGACTCATCTGCCTGCACATGTAGACTGGCCCGATGTTGGAGGCATCACCCCTCTTCGAGGACCGCTGTTGCCGCCAACAAGGGGACCAAGGCCACCTCCGTGTCCTTACGGTTTCTAGAGATCATAGGCTAGAGTGTTTCCAGATCCTTAGGTTCAGCTCTCGTGTCACGGGGGTAACCTGTATGAGGCATTTTATGGTGATGCTTGAGTACGTGGATGTTAGTACTAGTATGGTAGTAGTCGTATCGCCATAGTCCTGCGTGTCTTGTGGGATATGACCAAGGTTGAGAGTTGAGTTCCGGAGGTGTAGATAGATAATGTATAGGAAGCTTGTAATGCCTCCGATGAGTTGTGTCATCTCTCTGTAGTTTGTATTCAGCTTGGGCTTGTACTGAACTTTGTCATGGTGTGTATGAATCATGGTGTCATATGGCAGTTGTTATTACCATGTTGTTTGGGTGCTTACCCTGCATGCCATGTTGTCCAGTACATTCCTTATCTCATGTCTTAGAGTTGATGTCCTCTATGTTTAAGTTGTGGGTTTGTTTTCCCAGGATGGTGGCAACTAGGAATAACCCCGTGCTTGCCCCAGAGCAGGGTGAGGGAAGCCAGCCAAGGCAAGAGGATCTGCCACATGCGCCTTCTTTGGCAGAAGTGATGCTTGAAGCCGAAAGGAACAAAAGGGAGACCAACAGGTTGCTGGAACGAATTGAGCAGAACACAACGCGTGCTCCCCGCAATGATCACAATGATGGTGTGTCCATTGGTGACTTCGTCAAGTTATGCCCACCCAAGTATCATCATTCGATCGACCCACTCGATGCGGATGATTGGCTGACCAGCATGTTCCGTAAGATCCGAGCTGCCAATGTATCCGAGGCCAACAAGGTGACCTTTGCTACCTACTTTCTGGAAGGACCCAAACAATCTGTGGTGGGAAAATTATGAGGCCATGCGTCCCGCAGGCCCCGCACCAACTTGGGCAGAATTTAGTGTAGCATTTCCTACCCATCACATCCCGGAAGGGCTGATGGATCGCAAGAGAGAGGAATTCTATGCTTTCACCCAGGGCAGACTGTCAGTGGATGTCTATAGCCATGAGTTCGGCAATCTTGCTCGCTATGCTCTAGAGGAAGTTTCAACCGATGCTAAGAAGCAAGCTCGGTTCCGCAAGGGACTCAATCCTGAGCTCCGTCGAGATCTGCACCTGCATGAGTGCACAACCTTCCAGGCTCTCATCAACAAGGCTATCAATGCCGAGTCTAGACAGACTAACTATGAGGCCACGAGGAAGCACAACCATGACTTCAGCTATGCATCTGGCTCGGGCTCCAACAAACACCGGGTCTGGGTGCCCAACGCAGCTCTGCCGCCAAGATACACCGCAAGGCCATCCTTCCATGCGCCTTGCCCAGCTCAGCCCAATCCTCCAGCCAGGCCATTTGGAGGTCCAGTTGGAAATATGCCCTATAGGCAATAATAAATTGCTTATTATCATATTTCCTTGTTCATGATAATCGTTTATTATCCATGCTATAATTGTGTTGATCAGAAAATCAGATACATGTGTGGATACATAGACAACACCATGTCCCTAGTATGCCTCTAATAGATTAGCTCGTTGATCAAACATGGCTATGGTTTCCTAGTCATGGACATGAGATGTCAATTGATAACGGGATCACGTCATTAGGAGAATGATGTGATGGACAAGACCCAAACTACAAGTGTAGCATATGATCGTGTCAGTTTATTGCTACTATTTTCTGCATGTCAAGTATTTGTTCCTATGACCATCAGATCATGCAACTCACTGACACCGGAGGAGTACCTTGTGTGTATAAAATATCGCAACGTAACTGGGTGACTATAAAGGTGCTCTACAGGTATCCCTGAGGGTGTCTATTGGGTTGGCATGGATCAAGACTGGGATTTGTTACTCCATGTGACGGAGAGGTATCTCAGGGCCCACTCAGTTATACAACATCACAATAAGCCTTGCAAGCAATGTGACTAAGTGTTAGTCACGGGATCTTGTATTACGGAACGAGTAAAGAGACTTTCCGGTAACGAGGTTGAACTAGGTATGGAGATACCAACGATCGAATCCCCGGCAAGTAACATACCGAAGAACAAAGGGAACATCATACGGGATTAACTGAATCCTTGACAAAGAGGTTCGACCGATAAAGATCTTTGTAGAATATGCAGGAACCAATATGGGCATCTAGGTCCCGCTATTGGTTATTGACCATAGAGGTGTCTCGCTCATGTCTACGTAGTTCTCGAACCCGTAGGGTCTGCACACTTAAGGTTTGGTGGCATTTCGATAGTATAGAGTTATGTATGGTGGTGACCAAAGGTTGTTCGGAGTCCCGGATGAGATCCGGACGTCCTGAGGAGCTCTGGAATGCTCCCGAGGTAAAGATTGATATATATAGGTAGTCCTGTTTTGGTCGCTGGAAAAGTTTTGGTCTCATCGGTAGTGTACCGGGAGTGCCGGTAGTGTACCGAGGGACCATCGGGAGAGATATTTCGACCCAAGAGGCTACATGGGCTGTGGGAGGAGGTAAAGCAGCCCCTGGTGGGCTGGCCGAAGCCTCCTCTAAGGGCCCATGTGGCTGGAGTGGTTTGAGAAGGAAAAAAATCCAAAGGTGGAGAGGTGGAAAGAGTTTCCAAGTGGAAAGGAGGAATCCTACTCCTAATAGGATTGGAGTAGGACTCCTCCACCTCCAATTTTGACCAAACCTTGAGGGTTTGAGGCTGCCTCCTCCCCTCCCTCCCTCCTATATATACTAAAGGATTTAGAGGAAAAAACTAACCCTAATAGCCACGTGCTACCTCTCCTCTAGATCACAGTTTCTCCTCTAGATCGGTTTTCTGCAGTGCTTAGGCGAAGCCCTGCCGGAATAGCCCCACCACCATCGCTGCAACACCGTCGCGCTGCCGGAGAACTCTTCTACCTCTCTGCTCACCCTTGCTGGATAAAGAAGGAAGAGATCGTCATCGAGCTGTACGTGTGCTGAACATGGAGGTGCCATCCGTTCGGCACTAGATCGGAAGGACCGTGATCAAGATCGCGAGACGGATCGTGATGAGTTCGTGGGATGGATCATGATGAGTTCGTGGGACGGATAGTGATTGGATGGAGGGACGGATCGTGATGAGATCGCGGGACGCTCGGCGATTTGGATCGCGAAGACGTTCGACTACACCAACCGCGTTTCTTAACGCTTCCCGCTTAGCGATCTACAAGGGTATGTAGATCCACTCTCCCTCTCGTAGATGCTCGTCACCATGGATAGATCTTGCGTGTGCGTAGGAAAAGTTTTGTTTCCCATGCAACGTTCCCCAACAGTGGTATCAGAGCTAGGTCTATGTGTAGATGAGATCTCGAGTAGAACACAAAGAGTTTGTGGGCGTTGATGCTTAGATTGCTTCCTCCCTTGGTCGTGTTTTGGTTCAACAGTCTTGTGGGATGAAGCGGCCCGGACCATCCTTACTCGTACGCTTACGAGAGACCGGTTCCATCGACTGGCATGCAACTTCGTTGCACAAATATGGCTGGCGGGTGTCTGTTTCTCCTACTTTAGTTGGATCGGATCCGACTAAGGCGGTCCTTGAGAAGGTTGAAAAGCAACTTATGTATCACCGCTGTGGTTTATGCGTATGTGAGACTTGTTCTTTCTAGATACCCGTAGCAGCCACCTAAAACATGCAAAAACAATTAGAGGACGTCTAACTTGTTTTTGTAGGGTATGTTGTGATGTGATATGGCCAATTACATGATGAGATATATGTGATGTATGAGACGATCATGTGATGTATAGAATATCACGACTTGCATGTCGATGAGTATGACAACCGGCAGGAGCCATAGGGTTGTCTTTAATTATTATATGACCTGCGTGTCAATCATTAAGCGCTATGTAATTATTTACTTTATCGCTAAACGGTAGCAATAGTAGTATGAGCATGGTGGGCGCGACAACCCCGATGGCGACACAATGATGGAGATTATGATGATGGAGATCATGGTGTTATGCCAGTGATGATGGAGATCATGCCGGTGCTTTCAAGATGGAGATAAAAAGCACAAGTTCATGGCTATATCATGGCACTTATGATTTGCATGTGATGTTAATCCTTTTATGCACCTTGTTTTTCTTAGGACGATGGTAGCATTATAAGGTGATCCCTCACTTAATTTCAAGATAAATTGTGTTCTCCCCGAGTGTGCACCGTTGCGAAAGTTCGTCGTGTCGAGACACCACGTGATGATCGGGTGTGATAGACTCTACGTTCACATACAACAGTTGCAAGCCAGTGTTGCACATGCAGAACACTCGGGTTAAACTTGACGAGCCTAGCATGTACAGACATGGACTTGGAACACAAGAGACCGAAAGGCCGGACATGAGTCATATAGTAGATATGATCAACATGATGATGTTCACCATTGACACCACCTCAACTCACGTGATGATCGGACTTGAGTTGGTGAATTTGGATCATATATCACTCGAATGACCAGAGGGATGTCAATTTGAGTGGGAGTTCTTAAGTAATATGATTAATTGAACTCATTATCATGAACATAGTCAGTAGTCTCTTTCCAAAGTTATGTTGTATATTACTAGCTCATGTTGTAGCTACCTTGAATTTCTATATGTTCCTAGAGAAATAGAGTTGAAATATGATGGTAGCAATATTGCGGACTGGGTCCGTGATCTGAGGATTGTCCTCATTGTTGCACAGAAGGCTTATGTCCTTAATGCACCGCTCGGTGCGCCACCCCCTATAGCGTCGTCTGTAGATGTTGTGAACATCTGATAGGCATGTTCCGATGACTACTTGATAGTTTAGTGCGTCATGCATTACGACTTAGAATTGAGGCTCCAAAACATTTTGAACGTCACGGAACATATGAGATGTTCTAAGAGCTGAAATTGGGATCTCAGGCTCGTGCCCATGTTGTGAGATATGAGATCTCCAACAAGATTCTTTGCCTGCAAGGTGAAGGAGAATAGCTCAATCGTTAAGCATGTGCTTAGATTGTCTGGGTGCTACAATCGCTTGAATCGAGTGGGATTTATATAGTTCTCCAAGTCATTGTCATGAAGCTACTAGAACTTGGTGATGAACTATAAAATGCCAGGGATAGAAATAATGATCCCTGAGCTATTCGTGATGTTTGACACCGCGAAGGTAGAAATCCAGAAGGAGCATCAACTGTTGATGGTTAGTAAAACCACTAGTTTCGAGAAGGGCAAGGGCAAGGAGGGAAACTTCATGGATGGCAAGTCAGTTGCTGCTCCAGTGAAGCAACCCAAAGTTGAATCCAAACCCGAGACTAAGTGCTTCTATTATGAGGTGAGCGGTCGCTGAAGCGAGACAACCCTAGATACTTGGTAGATAAGAAGGCTGGCACCATCGACACAACTGTATTTGATATATGTGTTATTGATGTGTACCTTGCTAGTACTCCTAATAGCACCTGGGTATTGGATACTGATTCGGTTGCAAAATGTTAGTAACTCTAAGTAAAATCTACGGAATTAACAGAGACTAGCTAAGGGTGAGGTGACGATGTCTGTTGGAAATGTTTCCAAGGTTGATGTGATCGACATCGCACGCTCTCTCTACCTTCGGGATTAGTGATGAACCTAAACAAATGTTATTTGGTGTTTTGCGTTGAGCATGAACGTGATTAGATCATGTTTATTGCAACACGGTTATTCATTTAAGTTAGAGAATAATTGTTATTCTGTTTACATGAATAATACCTTCAATGTTCATGCACACAGTGAGAATGGTTTGTTGAATCTTGATCATAGTAATACACATGTTCATAACATTGATGCCAAAAGATACAAAGTTAATAATGATAGTACCACATACTTGTGGCACTGCGCTAAATGTCATATTGGTATAAAGCGCATGAAGAAAATCCATGTTGATGGATCTTTGGACTCATTCGATTTCGAATCGGTTGAGACATGCGAACCATGCCTCTTGGGTAACATGACTAAGGACCCTGTTTTCCGGATTGATGGAGCGGGCAAGTGATTTATTGGAAATGATACATGTTGATGTATGCAATCCAATGAGTCTTGTAGCGTGAAGTGGATATCGTTATTTTCTTACCTTCACTGATGATTTGAGTAGATATAGTGTATGTTTACTTAATGAAACACAAGTCTGAATCGTTTGAAAAGTTCAAGCAAATTCAGAGTGAAGTTTAAGATTATCGTGACAAGAAGATAAAAATGTCTGCGATATGATCATGGAGGTGAATATCTGAGTTACGAGTTTGGCATAAAACTTTATACAATGTGAAAGTCGTTTCACAACTCACGCCACCTGGAACACCATAGTGTGATGGTGTGTCCGAACGTCATAGTCGTGCTCTATTGGATGTGGTGCGGGCTATGATGTCCCTTATCGTTTTGCTACCATAGTTTTGGGGTTATGCATTAGAGACAACTACATTCACTTTAAATAGGGCACCATCTAAGTCCGTTGAGATGACATCGTGTGAATTATGGTTTGATAGAAACCTAAGCTGTCATTTCTTCGTGTTTGGGGTTGCGACGCTTGTGTGGAAAAATGTTTTCACCTAATGAGCTCGAACCCAAAGCGGACAAATGCATCTTCATAGATTACCCTAAGAACAGTTGGGTGAACCTTCTATCTCAGATCCAAGCATAAAGTGTTTGTTGCTAAAACAGGTCCTTTCCCGAGAAAAGTTTCTCTCGAAAGAATTGAGTGGGAGGAAGATAGAACTTGATGAGGTTGTTGAACCTTTGTTTCAACCAGAGAGTAGCACAGCACAGAAAGATGTTTCTGTGGAACCTACGTCAGTTGAAGAGGAAGTAAATGATGATGCTCATGAAGCTTCAGATCAAGTTACTATTGAACATCGTAGGTCGACAAGGATGCATACTGCTCCGGAGTGGTACGACAACCCTTTCTTGGAGGTCATGTTGTTGGACAACGATGAACCTACGAGATATGGAGAAGCGATGATGGGCCTGGATTTCGACAAATGGTAAGAGGCCATGAAATCCGAGAAAGGATCCATGTATGAAAACCAAGTATAGACTTTGGTAGACTTGCTCGTTGGACGGCAGGTCGTCGAGTACAAATGGACCTTTGAGATGAAGACAGACGCTGATGGTAAATGTCATCATTTATAAAGCTCGACTTGTCACAAAGAAGTTTCCGACAAGTTCAAAGAGTTGACTGCGATGAGACTTTCTCACTCGTAGCGATGCTAAAGTCTATTGGAATTATGTTAGCAGTTGCTGCATTTTTCAATTATGAAATTTGGCAGATGGATGACAAAACATCGTTTCCTTAACAATTTACTTGAGGAAAGGTTGTATGTGATACAACCAGAAGGTTTTGTCAGTCCTAAGGATGCTAAAAGGTGAGCAAGCTTTAGTGACCCTTCTATGGACTGAAGCAAGCATCTCAGAGTTGGAATATACACTTTGATGAGGTGATCAAATTTTTTGAGTCTATACAAAGTTTATGAGAAACTTGTGTTTACAATAAAGTGAGTGGGAGCACTATAGAGTTTTTGATAAGCATATGTGGTTGACATATTGTTGATCGGAAATGATGTAGAATTTTTGGAAAGCATAAAGGGTTGTTTGAAAGGAGTTTTTCAAAGGAAGACCTGGATAAATCTACCTAATTGTTGAGCATCAATATCTAAAGAGATAGATCAAGACGCTTGATGAGACTTTGAATGAGTACATACCTTGACAAGATTTTGAAAGAGTTCAAAATGGATTAGTCAGAGAGAAGTGTTCTCGCCTGCTTTGTAAGGTGTGAAGTTGAGTGAGACTCAGAGCTTGACCATGGCAGAAGAAAGAGAAAGGACGAATGTCGTCCCCTATGCCTTAGCCATAGGCTCTATATAGTATGCCATGTTGTGTACCGCGCCTGTGTGTGCCTTTCCATGAGTCCGTCAAGGGGTACAAGAGTGATCCAGGAGTGGATCACTGGACAGCGGTCAAGATCATACTTATTAACTAAAAGACTAAGGAAATGTTTCTCGATTATGGAGGTAAGAAAGAGTTCGTCGTAAAGAGTTACATCGATGCAATCTTTGACACCAATCCGGATGACTCTTAGTAGCAATCTGAATACGTATAGTAGGGCAGCCATTCGGAATAGCTCCAAGTGGAGTGTGACCTAGTGTGCTCCAAGTTGGAAATATGCCCTAGAGGCAATAATAAATTTGTTATTATCATATTTCCTTGTTCATGATAATCGTTTATTATCCGTGCTCTAATTGTGTTGATCGGAAACTCAGATACATGTCTGGATACATAGACAACACCATGTCCCTAGTATGCCTCTAATAGAACAGCTCGTTGATCGAAGATGGCTATGGTTTCCTAGTCATGGACATGAGATGTCATTTGATAACGGGATCACGTCATTACGAGAATGATGTGATGGACAAGACCCAAAGTACAAACGTAGCATATGATCGTGTCAGTTTATTGCTACTGTTTTCTGCATGTCAAGTATTTGTTCCTATGACCATGAGATCATGCGACTCACTGACACCGGAGGAGTACCTTGTGTGTATAAAACATCGCAACATAACTGGGTGACTATAAAGGTGCTCTACAGGTATCCCCGAGGGTGTCTGTTGGGTTGGCATGGATCAAGACTGGGATTTGTTACTCCGTGTGACGGAGTGGTATCTCAGGGCCCACTCGGTAATACAACATCACAATAAGCCTTGCAAGCAATGTGACTAAGTGTTAGTCATGGGATCTTGTATTACGGAACGAGTAAAGAGACTTTCCAGTAACGAGGTTGAACTAGGTATGGAGATACCGACGATAGAATCCCGGGCAAGTAACATACCGAAGATCTTAATAGAATATGTAGGAACCAATATGGGCATCCAGGTCCCGCTATTGGTTATTGACTGTAGAGGTGTCTCGGTCATGTCTACGTAGTTCTCGAACCCACAGGGTCTACACATTTAAGGTTCGGTGACGTTTCAGTAGTATAGAGTTATGTATGGTGGTGACCGAAGGTTGTTCGGAGTCCCGGATGAGATCCCGGACATCACGAGGAGCTCCGAAATGGTCCATAGGTAAAGATTGATATATAGGAAGTCCTGTTTTGGTCGCCGGAAAAGTTTTGGGCTCATCGGTAGTGTACCGGGAGTGCCGGTAGTGTACCGAGGGACCATCGGGAGAGGTATTTCGACCCAAGAGGCTACATGGGCTGCAGGAGGAGGTAAACTAGCTCCTGGTGGGCTGGCCGAAGCCTCCTCTAAGGGACCATGCGGCTGGAGTGGTGTGAGAAGGAAAAAATCCAAAGGTGGAGAGGTGGAAAGAGTTTCCAAGTGGAAAGGAGGAATCCTACTCCTAATAGGATTGGAGTAGGACTCCTATCACGCCCAAGATGCGGTCCTATCCTTGTTTTGGCACGAGGGCCCCGACAGGGATAGAAGCGCATCTCGATGCGTTCGCAAGAATGGATATCATTACAAGTACATGTACAGAAGAGATGAGTATATGAAATTGGCTTACACTCGCCACAAGCTACATCAGAGTCACATCAATACAATAACATCTCAAACATCATACATAAGAGCGGGGTCTGACTACGAACGAAATCAAACGATAAAATGACATCCACCCTTGCTATCCCAGGCTGTCACCTGGAACCCATCCAAGATTGAAGAAGAAGAAGAAGAACTCCAAGTCAAATCAAGCAACATGCTCACGTCAAATCATCACCTTACCAGTACCTGCAACTGGTGTTGTAGTAATCTTTGAGCCACAGGGACTCAGCAATCTCATTTCCAAGGGTATCAAGACTATTAAAGCTTAATGGGTGAGGTATGGTTAAGTGGTGAGGCTGGAGCAAGCGACTAAGCATTTATTTGAGTGGCTAACATACGAGTACAGAAAGTAAAGTATGCTGGTCTACGCATAACGGACGTGAACTAGTAATGATCACTAACTGATCCTGAACACCTACTTACGTCAAACATAACCCCACCGTGTTCTCTTCCGGATAAGACTCCCGAGAAGAGACAGTCACGGTTACGCACATAGTTGGTGTATTTTATTAGAGTTTACTTCAAGTTTGCTATGACCGGGTGTTAAACAAATTATCCAAGTTTTCCACATAACCGCGGGCACGGCTTCTCGAAAAGATTTAACCCTGCAGGGGTGCTCCAACTCATCCATCATAAATTAACCACGCGCAGCGGGAATAACCTCAACCACGGATCTCGTGATCTTCCTAGACAATTCCAAAGGAAATCCAATACCTCGAGATAACCCGAAGAAAATCAGGGTTCCTCACTCAAGACGGTCGATAAAGGTAAAACAAATCCAACAAGGCCTCCTGACGTGTGAACAATCCCGATAGGAGCCGCGTATCTCATTCTCAAGACACGGCGGATAAGCTACGCGTACAGTAACTGAAGTCTCGGGTTGCCCCAGGTAGCCCGGACGGTGCTCTAGTTTGGATCAGCACCAGCAGCACTGGCCCCCCTGTATTATGTTAAATTAATCCACGAGGGGGCGACCCTCTATGCATTTAAAAGGTGATCAGTTTTATTATGATGGGCAAATGTAGTACCAAAGTTGGGCCTTGCCAGACAAGTTTTAATCTAACTCGAAAATCAAGGGGGTCCCCATAACAACCCCGAGCATGTTAGGAGCGCTCATTTCTGGAACATAACACCGGTTCACAAGTAACTAAGGGCGGCAAGAGTGGAACAAAACACCAAGCAAAAGGCCAAGCCTTCCACCCTTTACCAAGTGTATATGTGCATTAAATTAAATAGCAGCAATATTGTGATATAACAAAAGAATGTCCATATTGACACATGGAAGCAATTGCACCTGCAACTAGCAATGCTATAAGAAGGTCTGAGCAAGCGGTAACATAGCCAAACAATGTTTTGCTGGGATGTGGAGGGGTTAGAGGCTTATCATGGCAGTGTTGGGAGGCTTATCAAACAAGTGGTAGGTAGCGAGACATAACGATAAAAGACGAGACAACTAGCATGGCAATGATAGTAATGGTATCCAGGGAAATGTGTCATCTTGCCTAAGATCCCGCTCGGAAGAAGAACGAATCCATGAAGAAGAAGAACCAACGTAGTCGAACGAATCCACACACTCCGAACGGTTTGGAAACTCTATCGAGAAGAAACAAGCCGAAGAAACAACAATCAACATGCGATTCACCACACATATGCAAAACACGATACACAAATGATATGATGCATGCCCGGTTAAATATGCAATGCAAGACAATTCGCAACAATCAAATACTACACATTAAGTGAAGCTCAATGTGCAATGAGTTGCATATTGACGAAACTCCATGTTTGAATTAATTAGTTTATTCCCGTTAGGTACAAGAAAATATTAAATTTTGTTAAACACGGCAAGAGGTGAAGCATAAGTAAACTATCTATCTAGGCATCTTAAATGAGGCCAGAAACAATTTATAGCATTTCCGAAATGACCCCATATGTATATTATGAATCTGGTCCAGATCTGAACTAACATATTTTATATTTGTTAAACAGTAGAATAAATCATACCATGTTGTTCTACACGTCATTCTAGTCAATTTACATATATAGAACATCTCAAACGGAGCTACGGTTCAGAAGATATGAGCAACACAAGATGCACATGGCATGAATGCAAATGCATGGGAAAACCACCACAAACATTTCAAATCATGAATGCAACATGTTTTTATGAATTACAAGAGATTCTAAGCAAGTTTCATATATGGAATGACCAAAACGGAGCTACGGTTCAACCACAATCATCAAAACAAGTTTTAGTTAAAATCTGCCAAAAACAGCAACATAGCATTTTGAACATATGAAAACAACAAGTTACAATAATCTAAAATGCACAAACTAAGCATGGGGCAATAGCATACAACATCCACTTCATTTCATCTTCACACATCATATTCAGAACATGCATGGATCACTAGGTAGGAAGCTCACAAGAAGGCTACTTGATAACAGTTCCAGACTTAGTGAAAATAGCAGTTTTAGACAGTGCTGTTTTTATCACGAAGGCATATTGACAGCAGTGAAAACATAAGCTACATGTCATGGAAAGGGATGAAACTTAACATCATACTAGAGGGCAATATCAACAACAATTAACTCCATTACACCTACCACAAAAGAGTTTTAGATCACTAGCAAATCACATGGCAAGACAGCAACAAAATATAACAGATTCCAGACTTAGAAATATTTTGGACCCTCAAAATAACAGATTTTCATAGCAAGTTTATAACAACAAAACAACACCTAAACATGCATATCTATGACAAGAAAAATTTCCATGGTCTAGGACACATATCAAAGAGCAACTTTCAGGTTGAAAATTAATTCATATCATGCCCGGATTAATTCCTACGAAAATGACAAAAGGGCATCACGGTGAAAAAGACATGCAATCAAACATGCTCAAATGACAAAACTAAATGCACAGTTAAATCCTATAGATTTTTCTACCTCGAAAACATATATAATATGCATATGTTCATGTAGAAAATTAATCACAATTAAATAAACGGGTAATAGGCCTATTCGCGGTAAAGCAATGCAACAATGCAAAATAAATGCAAACAAGATTCCAACAATTATCCCGTGCATGAAAATGCGATGCAAAAGATATGGATATTTTTTTAATATATGAATTTTATTAATTCCGATGCACGGTTATAAATATGCAAATATGACCTATATGCAAAAATGCGGAAATGACATGTTCCATAGTGTAACATGGATGCAAAATGGCGTAATATTAATCTACGCAAAATTCTAAACAACTATCAAGTTTAAATTATTTTAATTCGACTAACGGTTCTTTTTAAAATATTTTTACGAATATGCAAAATGATTAAAATAATAAAAAAAGAAAAAAAGGGCTCACCAATGGGCCAAGGCCCAACCGGCTGGGGAGAGGATCCAGCCCATAGCGGGCGCTGGATCGGGGTCAACGGGGCGGAGCGCCTCCCGCTCGCGCTCGGGGCGGCCATGGCCGGCAGGAGGTGGAGGGCAGTGAGGGAGCCGCGCTGGAGGGCGGGGACGGCCGACCCAGCCGCGGGGGAACCGGATCCCGGCGAGGGTGGCTCGATCCCAGCCGGAGGGAGGTCCGACGACGGCACTGCGGCTGCGGCCGGAAGCTCCATGGCGACGGCTAGCTGCGGCAAGAGGAAGGCGAGAAGGAAGAGAGAGGGGAGAAGGAAGAGAGAGGGGCGGCGCGGCGGCTGGCCAGGGCTGGGGCGGCTCCGGCGAGCGGCGGCTAGTCTCTGGCGACGGGGAGCACGGGCACGGGCACGGGGACCTCCATGGACGCTCGGGGAGCTCCGGAAACGGCTCCAAAACGTCCGATTCGGGCCCGGAACGGCTCAAACGGGCCCAGATGGGCTCGGGCGGGCTGGCTAGAGGTGGGAGAAGGGGCTGGCTAGGGTTTGGGGCACGGGGAATGAGGAACTATATATAGGGATCGGGGCTAGGGGTTACGTCACTGTCCGTTTTCTGACTGTCGGGTGTCGGTCCGACGGTCCGGAAGCGGAGGGACGGGCTGCGGATAGGCTGTGCCGAGGGACTAGGAGGGAAGAGAGGGAAGTCTGCGACCCGTGACACTGAGATTTAAAACACCGAGAACGTCCGACAAACGTCCGATAACTACCGATAACCTCTATGCTGCGACTGACCGACGGGGTATCTAACGAGCTCAGAACGCGCCGAAAATCAACGGGCGGTCTACCTACAATATAACAAGACCGCACGACAAGTTTCAACTCGATCCGAGAATATTTTGTGCGCGCTTAAAAACAGTTTTATTTAAAAGATGTCGCGGGCGCATGCGTGTGTGGCTAGACTCGAAACGGGCAACGGCGAAACGGAGAGAACCGACAACTACAAACGAATGCAAGTTTTCAAAAACGGGCGACGATGCAATGCAGATGATGCGAATGATGCCATGATGAATGCGACAATCCAAACGAAACACAAACGAAAATGGAAACACAAAGGGAATCTTCTGGAACGTCGGTCCCGGGCTGTCACAACTCTCCTCCACTACACAAGGATCTCGTCCCGACATCTATAATGAAAACGGGGAAGAGAAAGAGCAAAAGGCAAAACTTAGTTGCTTCTTGACAAATGAGTGAAACCAATGAAATGAGAAGGATGCAAAGAGATGAAGGAAGAGGAACAAGCAAGATTCCACGGAAAATTTCGGCAGCACTTCGATAGGAAAAGGATGAAAAATTCGATATGATGTAAAGCAATTGAAAGAGAGGCACCCAAACTTCGGTTGGAATAGAAGCAAAACTTCAAAAGATGGAAGGAACAAGAAAAGATATCACAACACTCCGGTTAACTGAATAAGCAAGAAAGAACATGAACTTGATCAAAGCAAGATGACAGACTGAAAAGACCAACATCACAAGGCCTCCGGAAGAAAGAATAGAAACTAGATCATAGGAAGAAGAGAACTGAGAAGAAAAAGGCGATTTTCTGCACAAATGAATTGAAAGCCTATTTAGGAAGAAGATTGAACGGAGTTGTTGAAACACCAACAACAAGAAGAACAAGCTTGTTATGGGCTTATGGAAAACATCTCAAAATTATGAGGTGACAACCAACCAAAACAGAAACAATTGATTGATTGGGAGCAACAAGATAATCAAAACTTCTTTCACCAAGAAAAGGAGGAGAAGCTTGAATCATTTATGACACCATGATAAGGATTGTTGCTATCTTGGTGAAATCCAACCCAAGATAACTCCAAGAAAGGAATGATGGGTTAACTTATCTTATTCTTGACGACTTCCTTCGAGACTCCTCATAATCAAGAATTTAATAACACCATCTCAAAAGACAAAGGAGAAGGAATTGAACTTATAATCCAAGATAAAGAACACTTGAGCACCTCCAACGAGAATCTTGAAGAACACTTGAAAAAGAATGAAAACTTGATGAACCACCATGAAGAATCTTCGGAAGAACTCTGAAACGAAGGATGATAGAAGAATTGAAGAATGCAAAAAGAATAAGATTGAGGCCTTCCAATGATAAGATGAAGCTTTGGAACAAGATACTTGAGAAAAAATAGGAACTCCGGAAAAGAAAGATGACCACTTGGGATAAGGAATTGATATCATGAACACTGCAGAAGGAGGATTGAAATCACTTGATGCACAAGAATAAGAATTATGATACGAATATCCTTCATCAAGTTAAATTGATGACAAGCAACATATTTCGCATACCACTTATTCTTCTTGACAAGATTGAAGAGAGAGAGATAGATCACACACTTGGAGAGGTCTTGCATGAGAACACTGGTTAGAATTCAAAACGAAAGAGGATAATGCAAATGGATGATATATCACGAGAACGAAGAGAGCATGAACCACCTGATAGAAAACTGAACAAGGCACCAGAAAGAATTAGAGACTAAAGAGGACACCTGAGAATGAAGAGAACAAGATCTACTTAATAGAAACTGAACAAGGCACATAATAACTGAGATACGAACGAAGGGACAACAATTAGAAGAATTTGAGAACGAAAGCTGAAAGCTAAGAATGAAGAAATCTTCTGAAATGATGGCCTTCGGAGTATCGAGATAAAAACAACAATGAAATGCACCGGATAGATATGGGAGGACCTAACTCATGATCAAAACAATTGAGATGATAACAACAAGCTGAATCCAAAATCTTTGGGGGAATGAACAATGATTTAAGAGAAACCTCCTTCGATCTTCAAGCTAAGAATGATGACGAGAACAACACCATGAATTACTGAGATACTCCGGAGTAATGAATAAACAAAAGACTAAGCCAACAATGAAAATGATTTCGAAGCGATCTTGAAAGCGAAATCTGACAGATGAAAATCATTCTTACGACATTTTGAAAAGAACTTGAGAACATCTCCAGAAAGCTTAGAAGAGTCAGGTATGATCCTGGGAAAAGACCTGTGGGTTATGGGCCCACTGAAAAGAAACCACCATTGAAGCAATTGATTAAAAGAGAGATTGCACCGGTACAAATTAAGAACTTGATGATATGAGACCCTTGAAATAATTTGAAAGGTTTATGAATGGGAATGAAAGTCTTCTAAGATATCTTCAACACTCCGGATAGAATAGAGATAAGAATAAGCAAGAGAGGCTTGATAAAGAATTTCCAACATGGGAGAGCAAAAGAGAATGAAATGATATGATGAACACCAAGAACTGGAATTGAATCCAGCGGAAAAGAAACAAGATGAACACTAATAAATGATAATTTGAGCACTAAGCATCTTCATAAAGAATCACCGGAGAAGAATACAACGAGAACGCGGAATATGAGGATAGATCTTGAAATTGAAACTCCTGAGAATCTTCACAAGAAATCACCGGATACAAGATAGAAGAAAGATAGAGGAAGCATTACATGAATAGAAAGACACTTGGATGAGGATTTAGTCCTTGAAGAAAAAGGGCGGGAGGGCGGGAAAAACAAAGAAAACTTGGAACAGATGAGATAACTCCGAAACGAAACATGAGGATTGATCTTGCAAATATTGGAGATGATAGAACTATCTTGAAGAGAAGCACATCAGTAGGAAAAGAATTGATATGATAACTTGATTGAGCAAATAATTAACATTCCCACAGAAATATGAGAACACTACTGAGCAAGATATGAAATCACCACTTGACATCGAAGCAACTCGAATCACCATATTCAAAACAAAACAAAGGATGAGGCTTAAGAAACAAGCCAGAAACAAATACATACCCACTACGCACTTGTTGGAAAGATAATCCTATGTAACTACTTGAATTCCCACCTATGAATTTCCGAAAACTTTCTTGTTTATGCGATTCAGGTTGCGGAATCAGGAACCTGCCCTAGGCAATCAGCTGCAACTGCATCTGCAACCTTCCACACCATAATTCAAGAAATTTCGCAAACTCATCTAATCTCGAATCCTCGAACTCACAACGATACTAAACCATGGTGGTACCCTGGACGCCTCCCTAGTACTGGGTGCCTCCGACCTTATCTCACCATGATAAGTATTAAAGCAATTCCGAACATTCTCCGTCCTGGGATACTAAGAAAACTGAATGATAACGATGTGACAACATTCCTCGGAGCTCAACTCCCCGGAAGAAATCAAGTCAGACAAGAGGCACCAAGACAGAACCCTGTCACATCAGCATCATATAGTTTCCAAAATACCCGCGTGATCCTAAAAATATTTTGATTGAGAAGAGGAGTAGAACAAAATTCCTAAGTCGAATACCTCACCAGAGCATAGAAGAGGAGTAAAAAGAATCCTCCTCTCCGATATAACTAGACTCAAAACAGTTTTTCACTAGACTTGACTCGGCCAAGTTCGATCAATCAAGGGGGCTCCTAGGTCGGTACAGGCTCTGATACCAACTTGTCACGCCCAAGATGCGGTCCTATCCTTGTTTGGGCACGAGGGCCCGACAGGGATAGAAGCGCATCTCGATGAGTTCGCAAGAATGGATATCATTACAAGTACATGTACAGAAGAGATGAGTATATTGAATTGGCTTACACTTGCCACAAGCTACATAAGAGTCACATCAATACAATAACATCTCAAACATCATCCATAAGAGCGGGGTCCGACTACGAACGAAATCAAACGATTAAATGACATCCACCCTTGCTATCCCAGGCTGCCGCCTGGAACCCATCCAAGATTCAAGAAGAAGAAGAAGAAGAAGAAGAAGAAGAAGAAGAACTCCAAGTCAAATCAAGCAACATGCTCACATCAAATCATCACCTTACCTGTACCTGCAACTGGTATTGTAGTAATCTGTGAGCCACAGGGACTCAGCAGTCTCATTTCCAAGGGTATCAAGACTATTAAAGCTTAATGGGTGAGGTATGGTTAAGTGGTGAGGCTGCAGCACGCGACTAAGCATTTATTTGAGTGGCTAACTTACGAGTACAGAAAGTAAAGTATGGTGGTCTACGCATAACGGACATGAACTAGTAATGATCACTAACTAATCCTGAACACCTACTTACGTCAAACATAACCCCACCGTGTTCTCTTCCGGATAAGACTCCCGAGAAGAGACAGTCACGGTTACGCACACAGTTGGTGTATTTTATTAGAGTTTACTTCAAGTTTGCTATGACCGGGTGTTAAACAATTATCCAAGTTTGCCACATAACCGCGGGCACGGCTACTCGAAAAGATTTAACCCTGCAGGGGTGCTCCAACTCATCCATCATAAATTAACCACGCGCAGCGGGAATAACCTCAACCACGGATCTCATGATCTTCCTAGGCAATTCCAAAGGAAATCCAACACCTCAAGATAACCCGAAGAAAATCAGGGTTCCTCACTCAAGACGGTCGAGAAAGGTAAAACAAATCCAGCAAGGCCGCCTGATGTGTCGACAATCCCGATAGGATCCGCGTATCTCGTTCTCAGGACACGGCGGATAAGCTACGCATACAGTAACTGAAGTCCCGGGTTGCCCCAGGTAGCCCGCACGGTGCTCTAGTTTGGACCAGCACCAGCAGCACTGGCCCCCCTGTATTATGTTAAATTAATCCACGAGGGGGCGACCCTCTATGCATTTAAAAGGTGATCAGTTTTATTATGATGGGCAAATGTAGTACCAAAGTTGGGCCATGCCAGACAAGTTTTAATCGAACTCGAAAATCAAGGGGTTCCTCATAACAACCCCGAGCATGTTAGGAGCGCTCATTTCTGGAACATAACACCGGTTCACAAGTAACTAAGGGCGGCAAGAGTGGAACAAAACACCAAGCAAAAGGCCAATCCTTCCACCCTTTACCAAGTGTATATGTGCATTAAATTAAATAGGAGCAATATTGTGATATAACAAAAGAATGTCCATATTGACACATGGAAGCAATTGCACCTGCAGCTAGCAATGCTATAAGAAGATCTGAGCAAGCGGTAACATAGCCAAACAATGTTTTGTTGGGATGTGGAGGGGTTAGAGGCTTATCATGGCAGTGTTGGGAGGCTTATCAAACAAGTGGTAGGTAGCGAGACATAACGATAAAATACGAGACAACTAGCATGGCAATGATAGTAATGGTATCCAGGGAAATGTGTCGTCTTGCCTGAGATCCCACTCGGAAGAAGAACGAATCCATGAAGAAGAAGAACCAACGTAGTCGAATGAATCCTCACACTCCGAACGGTTCGGAAACTCTATCGAGAAGAAACAAGCCGAAGAAACAACAATCAACACACGATTCACCACATATATGCAAAACACGATACACAAATGATATAATGCAGGTCCGGTTAAGTATGCAATGCAAGACAATTCGCAACAATCAAATACTACACATTAAGTGAAGCTCAATATGCAATGAGTTGCATATTGACGAAACTCCACGTTTTAATTAATTAGTTTATTCCCGTTAGGTACACGACAATATTAAATGTTGTTAAACACGCCAAGAGGTGAAAACATAAGCTACATGTCATGGAATAGGATGAAACTTAACAGCATACTAAAGGGCAATATCAACAAAAATTAACTCCATTACACCTACCACAAAAGAGTTTTAGATCACTAGCAAATCACATGGCAAGACATCAACAAAATATAACAGATTCCAGACTTAGAAATATTTTGGACCCTCAAAATAACAGATTTTCATAACAAGTTGATAACAACAAAACAACACCTAAACATGCATATCTATGACAAGAAAAATGTCCATGGGCTAGGACACATATCAAAGAGCAACTTTCATGTTGAAAATTAATTCATATCATGCCCGGATTAATTCCTACAAAAATGACAAAAGGACATCACGGTGAAAAAGACATGCACTCAAACATGCTCAAATGACAAAACTAAATGCACAGTTAAATCCTATAGATTTTTCTACCCCAAAAACATATATAATATGCATATGTTCATGTAGAAAATTAATCACAATTAAATAAACGGGTAATAGGCCTATTCGCGGTAAAGCAATGCAACAATGCAAAATAAATGCAAACAATACTCCAACAATTTTCCCGTGCTTGAAAATGCGATGCAAAAGATATGGACATTTTTTATATATATGAATTTTATTAATTCCGATGGACGGTTATAAATATGCAAATATGACCTATATGCAAAAATGCGGAAATGACATGTTCCATAGTGTAACATGGATGCAAAATGGCGTAATATTAATCTACGCAAAATTCTAAACAACTATCAAGTTTAAATTATTTTAATTCGACTAACGGTTCTTTTTAAAAGATTTTTACGAATATGCAAAATGAATAAAACAATAAAAAAATAAAAAAAAGGGGCTCACTAATGGGACAAGGCCCAACCGGCTGGGGAGAGGATCCAGCCCACAGCGGGCGCTGGATCGGGGTCAACGGGGCGGAGCGCCTCCCGCTCGTGCTCGGGGCGGCCATGGCCGGCAGGAGGCGGAGGGCAGCGAGGGAGTCGAGCTGGAGGGCGGGGACGGCCGACCCAGCCGCGGGGGAACCGGATCCCAGAGACGGCGGTTCGATCCCGACCGGAGGGAGGTCCGACGACGGCACTGCGGCTACGGCCGGAAGCTCCATGGCGGCGGCGAGCTGCGGCAAGAGGAAGGCCAGCAGGGTCAGGGGGAGAGGGAGAGAGGAAGGAGAAGGGAGAGGGAAGAGAGAGGGGCGGCGCGGTGGCTGGCCGGGGCTGGGGCGGCTCCGGCGAGCGGCGGCTAGTCTCCGGCGACGGGGAGCATGGGCACGGGCACGGGGACCTCCATGGACGCTCGGAGAGCTCTGGAAACGGCTCCGAAACGTCCGATTCGGGCCCGGAACATCTCGAATGGGCCCAGATGGGCTCGGGCGGGCTGGCTAGAGGTGGGAGAAGGGGCTGGCTAGGGTTTGGGGCACGGGGAATGAGGAACTATATATAGGGATCGGGGCTAGGGGTTACGGCAGTGTCCGTTTTCGGACTGTCGGGTGTCAGTCCGACGGTCCGGAAGCGGAGGGACGGGCTGCGGATAGGCTGTGCAGAGGGACTAGGAGGGAAGAGAGGGAAGTCTGCGACCCATGACACTGAGATTTAAAACGCCGAGAACGTCTGACGAACGTCCGATAACTACTGATAACCTCTATGCTGCGACTGACCGACGGGGTATCTAACAAGCTCAAAACGCGCCGAAAATCGACGGGCGGTCTACCTAAAATATAACAAGACCGCACGAAAAGTTTCAACTCGATCTGAGAATATTTTGCGCGCACTTAAAAACGGTTTTATTTAAAAGATGCCGCGGGCGCGTGCGTGTGTGGCTGGACTCGAAACGGGCAACGGCGAAACGGAGAGAACCGGCAACTACGAATGAATGCAAGTTTTTGAAAACGGGTGATGATGCAATGCAGATGATGCGAATTATGCCATGATGAATGCGACAATCCAAACGAAACACAAATGAATACGGAAACACAAAGGGAATCTTCTGGAATCTTCTGGAACGTCGGTCCCGGGCTGTCACGACTCCTCCACCTCCAATTTCGACAAACCTTAAGGGTTTGAGGCTGCCTCCTCCCCTCCCTCCCTCCTATATATACTAGAGGATTTAGAGGAAAAAGCTAACCCTAATAGCCACGTGCTACCTCTCCTCTAGATCGCAGTTTCTCCTCTAGATCGGTTTTCTGCAGTGCTTAGGCGAAGCCCTGCTGGAATAGCTCCACCACCATCGCTGCAATGCCGCCGCGCTGCCGGATAACTCGTCTACCTCTCTGCTCCCTCTTGCTGGATAAAGAAGGCGGAGATCATCATCGAGATGTATGTGTGCTGAACGCGGAGGTGTCATCCGTTCGGCGCTAGATCGGAAGGACCGTGATCAAGATCGCGAGACAGATCGTGATGAGTTCGCGGGACGGATCGTGATGAGTTCACGAGACGGATCATGATTGGATCGCGGGACAAATAGTGATGAGATCGCGGGACGCTCGGTGATTTGGATTGTGAAGACGTTCGACTACACCAACCGCGTTTCTTAACGCTTCCTGCTTAGCAATCTACAAGGGTATGTAGATCCACTCTCCCTCTCGTAGATGCTCATCAGCATGGATAGATCTTGCGTCTGCGTAGGAAAATTTTTATTTCCCATGCAACGTTCCCCAGCAGGTCCGCCTATCAACGTTGGTCCCCGTGCCACCATGGTCTGCTACAAGTGTGGGGAACCAGGACACTACTCTCGTGATTTTCCTTAGAGCAATGTTAAGCCGGCTGGATGAGGGAAGCCGGGAAAAGCCTTCTATGTGAAGCTAGCTCCTGCTCGTGGACGAGTGAATTATGTCTCTGCTTAGGAAGCCATTGAGGATCCTGATGTTATCCTAGGTATGCTCCTTTTCAATAGTCATCCATCTTCTACTCTATTTGATACTAGGGCATCTCATTCTTTCATCTCAGAAAGTTATGCACATTTGCATAACATGTCTCTTTGTGATATGCCTACTCCTTTAGTAGTTCAGACTCCTGCTTCAAAGTGGCAAACTTCTAGAGTGAGCCATGATAATGAGATTCTGGTGGATAGGCTAGTCTTCCTAGCATCTTTGATAGCCCTCAAGTCTTCGGACATCAATATCATCTTAGGCATGGATTGGATGAAAGCCCACTATGCTAAGATTGATACTCATACTAGGAATGTTCAACTTACACATCCATCGGGTGAGATAGTTAACATCTCCACTCGAACAGCCAAGCGCCAACTCTATTCCCTCAATGCTAGCCCTCTTCCAGAACTAGAAGATATTCCGGTAGTCCGTGACTTTCCGGATGTCTTTCAAGAAGAACTGCTAAGAATTCCTCCTGTCAGAGATGTTGAGTTTGTGATAGAGCTCATTCCAGGGACTGTCGCAATAGCCAGAAGACCCTATAAGATGGCACCCTTAGAACTAGCCAAACTTAAGATCCAACTCGATGAGGCTTTGAAGAAAGGTTTCATCCGTCCTAGTTCTTCTCCTTGGGCTTGTCCCCTTCTCTTCGTCAAGAAGAAGGATGGATCGGATCGGATGGTTGTGGATTATCGGCCAGTGAATCTGGTCACCATAAAGAACAAGTATCCGCTCCCTAGGATCAAAGATTTGTATGATCAACTCGCTGGATCCTCTGTCTTTTCCAAAATGGATTTGAGATTGGGATATCATCAAATCAGAATTAGGAACGCGGAAATTCCAAAAACGGCTTTTATTACTCGTTATGGCCAATACGAGTACACCGTCATGTCCTTCGGTTTAACCAATGCCCCAGCAACCTTCTCTTGCTTGATGAATTCGATCTTCATGGAGTATTTAGATAAATTTGTTGTGGTTTACCTCGATGATATACTCATCTACTCGAAGAACGAACAGGAACATGTCGAGCTACTAATCATGGACTAATAGCTATGGGGTTAAGAACTAGGCTTCTCATCTATTGCTTAGGATGACGAGTTACTAACCATGGACTAATAGCTAGCTTGTTTGCAAAAGAATGTCGGTACTCAAGTATTGTTGGTGTGCCAAACAGATGGAGAAGAGATTTGAGTCTAGAAAGTCGAATGGTTATGCTTTTCCAATCTTTTGCAGTTGTCTCAAAATCCTTTTTGAGCAATTACAACCGTTATGCTGTCTAATTTCTGCTAGAGTCTCTAATGTCTTTGCATCATTCTCTGTTTCAGATGCCTTCTCGTCCTTCCCGTCAAGTGGTCCATCTAACCAGGTGCATCGATGTACCGGGTCACACGGCCATGTTGGTTAGAGTTATGATGGAGGTTGGCTACCGTTGGTACCCAGAGTACATAGTGGAGGAACAATATCGAGATTTCAACCAGATTCAGTATCTGTGTACTGTTAAGATATATCCTTCATATCCTGGAGCTGAAGAGACGCTTCACTGGACCTATGGATTAGGTGTCACCATAGGCATGGCAGTTCAGGAGGCCGCCTACACCATGCTGACTATCATGAGGTTTCACCATGTGCTACTTCAGAACATAGAGTTCTATTATGTTCCTGGTTCCATGGGAGGAGAGGATGGTTATCTTAGTGCAGCCTACTGTGATCATTCCCATGAGGACCCTAGACTGCAGATGATCGCTCAGATATTGGAGAACAGGGATCGTGATGCACCTGCCCTTTGCATGGAGCTTTATGCTACCCGTGCACGTCTTTGGACAGCCCTAACGCAGTTGGCACCTGTCGTGCAGACATGCTATGGAGATTTGGAGATGCTGAACCCATCGCGGACTCATCTGCCAGCATGCGTAGACTGGCCCAATGTTGGAGGCATCACCCCTCTTCGAGAACCGTTGTTGCCGCCAACAAGGGGACCAAGGACACATCCGTGTCCTTACGGTTTCCAAGGATCATAGGCTAGAGTGTTTCCAGATCCTCAGGTTCAGCTCCCGGGTCACGGGGGTAACCTGTATGAGGCATTCTATGGCGATGCTTGAGTACGTGGATGTTAGTTCTAGTATGTTAGTAGTCGCATCGCCACAGTCCTACGTGTCTTGTGGGATATGATTGAGGTTGAGAGTTGGGTTCCGGAGGTGTAGATAGATAATGTATAGGAAGCTTGTAATACCTCCGATGAGTTGTGTCATCTCTCTGTAGTTTGCTTTCAGCTTGGGCTTGTACTGAACTATGTCATGGTGTGTATGAATCATGGTATTCATATGGCAGTTGTTATTTCCATGTTGTTGGGTGTTTACCCTGCATGCCATGTTGTCCAGTACATCCCTTATCTCATGTCTTAGAGTTGATGTCCTCTATGTCTAAGCTGTGGGTTTGTTTTTTCCAGGATGGTGGCAACTAGGAATAACCCCGTGCCTGCCCCCGAGCAGCGCGAGGGAAGCCAATCAAGGCAAGAGGATCTACCACATGCGCCTTCTTTGGCAGAAGTGATGCTAGAGGCTGAAAGGAATAAAAGGGAGACCAACAGGCTGCTGGAACGAATTGAGCAGAACACAGCACGTGCTCCCCGCAATGATCTCAATGATGACGTGTCACTCGATGATTTCTTCAGGCTATGCCCACCTAAGTATCATCATTTGATCGACCCACTCAATGCGGATGACTGGCTGACCAGTATGTTCCGCAAGATCTGGGCTGCCAATGTGTCCGAGGCCAACAAGGTGACCTTTGCTACCTACTTTCTAGAAGGACCCACCAATCTGTGGTGGGAAAATTATGAAGCCATGCGTCCTGCAGGCCCCGCACCAACTTGGGCAGAATTCAGTGCAACATTTCATACCCATCACATCCCGGAAGGGCTGATGGATCGCAAGAGAGAGGAATTTTGTGCCTTCGCCCAGGGTAGACTGTCCTTGGCTGTCTATAGCCGTGAGTTCGGCAATCTTGCTCGCTATGCTCCAAAGGAAGTTTCAACTGATGCTAAGAAGCAGGCTAGGTTCCTAAGGGACTTAACCCAGAGCTCCGTCAAGATCTGCGTCTGCATGAGTGCACAACCTTCTAGGCTCTCGTCAACAAGGCTATCAATGCCGAGTCTGGACAGACTGACTATGAGGCCATGAGCAAGCACAACCGTGACTTCAGCCCCGCATCTATCTCAGGCTCCAACAAACGCCGGGTGTGGGTGCCCAACGCAGCTCTGCTACCAAGATACACCATGAGGCCATCCTTCCAGGCGCCTCGCCCAACTCAGCCCAACCCTCCAGCCAGGCCATTTGGAGGACCGCCTGCCAATGTTGCTCCCCGTGCCACCGTGGTCTGCTATAAATGTGGAGAACCAGGACACTACTCTCATGATTGTCCTCATAGCAATGCTAAGCCCGCTGGACGTGGGAAGCCGGGAAAAGCCTTCTATGTGAAGTCAGCTCCTGCTCATGGACGAGTGAACTATGTTTCTGCTGAGGAAGCCATTGAGGATCCTGATGTTATCCTAGGTATGCTCCTTGTCAATAGTCATCCAGTATCTGTTCTATTTGATACTAGGGCATATCATTCTTTTATCTCAGAAAGTTATGCATAGTTGCATAACATGTCTTTTTGTGATATGCCTACTCCTTTAGTAGTTCAGACTCCTGGTTCAAAGTGGCAAACTTCTAGAGTGAGCCATGATAATGAGATTCTGTTGGATAGGCTAGTCTTCCTAGCATCTTTGATAGCCCTCAAGTCTTCGGACATCAATATCATTCTAGGCATGGATTGGATGAAAGCCCACTATGCTAAGATTGATACTCATACTAGGAATATTAAACTTACACATCCATCGGGTGAGATAGTTAATGTCTCCACTCGAACAGCCAAGCGCCAACTCTATTCCCTCAATTCTAGCCCTCTTTCAGAGTTAGAAGATATTATGGTGGTCCGTGACTTTCCGGATGTCTTTCCAGAAGAACTGCTAGGAATTCCTCCTGTTTGAGATGTTGAGTTTGTGATAGAGCTTATTCCAGGGACTGTTCCAATAGCCAAAAGACCCTATAAGATGGCGCCCTTAGAACTAGACGAGCTTACGATTCAACTCGATGAGGCTTTGAAGAAAGGTTTCATCCGTCCTAGTTCTTCTCCTTGGGCTTATCCCGTTCTCTTCGTCAAGAAGAAGGATGGATCAGATCGAATGGTTGTGGATTATCGGACAGTGAATCTGGTCACCATAAAGAACAAGTATCTGCTCCCCAGGATCAATGATTTGTATGATCAACTCGTTGGATCCTCTGTCTTTTCCAAAATGGATTTGAGGTTGGGATACCATCAAATAAGAATTAGAAACGAGGACATTCCAAGAACGGCTTTTCTTACTCGTTATGGCCAATACGAGTACACCGTCATGCCCTTCGGTTTAACCAATGCCCCAGCCACCTTCTCTTGCTTGATGAATTCGATCTTCATGGAGTATTTAGATAAATTTGTTGTGGTTTACCTCGATGATATACTCATCTACTCGAAGAACGAACAGGAACATGCCGAGCATCTAAGGCTAGTATTGATGAAACTTCGAGAGCACCGTTTGTATGCCAAATTCTCCAAGTGTGAATTTTGGTTGCTAGAAATGACCTATCTAGGCCACGTGATCTCTGGTAAAGGTATTACTATCAATCCCGAGGGAGTTCAGGCCGTCCTTGATTGGACTCAACCTGAATCGGTTAAGCAAGTTCGGAGTTTCCTTGGCTTAGCGAGCTATTGTTGCCGCTTTGTCAAGAATTTCTCCAAGGTTGCGAAACCTCTGACTGAACTCTTCAAGAAAGATAAAAAGTTTGAGTGGACTCCACAATGCGAGCACAGTTTTCAGGAGTTGAAAAGACGACTGACCTCTGCTGCCGTTCTGGTGCCACCAGACTTCTCTAAGGACTTTGTTATCTATTGCGACGCCTCACGACAAGGATTCGGTTGCATTCTCATGCAAGATTGTCATGTTATTGCATACGCATCCCGACAGTTGCGTCCACATGAGGATAATTATCCAACACATGACATTGAGCTTGCAGCTCCGGTCCATGCACTGAAAAGCTGGCAACATTACCTTCTGGGTAATCGTTGCAAAATTTACACTGATCACCAAAGTCTGAAATATATTTTCACCCAGTCGGATTTGAATCTCAGGCAAAGACGGTAGGTTGAGTTGATTACAGATTACGACTTACGGATAACTTACACCCTGGGGAAAGCCAATGTTATGGCTGATGCACTAAGTCATAAGTCTTATTGCAACAACCTGATGTTACAACAAGGTCAACCATTTCTCCATGAGGAATTTCGGAAGTTAAACCTCCACATTGTTCCTCGAGGATTCCTATCCAACTTGGTGGCAAAACCTAATCTTAAGGATCAAATAGTAGCTATCCAGAAATATGATAAGGGTATATCCCGGATCAAGGAGAATATTGCTAGCGGAAATGCTAAAGATTTCTCCAAGGACGATGAAGGTGTTGTGTTATTTCAGAACCGGTTGGTGGTTCCCAATAGCACACGTTTAAGAGAGCTGATCCTTAAGGAGGCTCATGATTCTCCTCTCACAATTCATTCGGGTAGTACCAAGATGTATCAGGACCTACGACAGAGGTTCTGGTGGACTAGGATGAAGAGAGAAATTGCCCAATTCGTTGCTAATTGCGACATTTGTCGTCGCGTGAAAGCTGAACATCAAAGGCCTACTGGCACCCTTCAACCTTTAGCTATTCCTGAATGGAAATGGGATAAGGTCGGTATGGATTTCATTACCGGATTTCCCAGGACTAAGAGAGGAAATAATGCTATCTTTGTGGTCATTGAGCGCCTTTCCAAAGCGTCTCATTTTCTTCCTGTTTGAGAGAGTATAACTGCTAGCCAGCTAGCGGAGTTATATGTTTCTCGAATAGTTTCTCTTCATGGTGTTCCTTTGGAGATTAACTCAGACTGCGGAAGTACCTTTACTTCCCGATTTTGGGAAAGTTTTCAAACCGCTATGGGGACTCATCTATCCTTTAGCACTGCTTTCCATCCGCAATCAAGTGGTCAAGTTGAGCGAGTCAATCAAATCCTTGAAGACATGCTCCGAGCTTGTGTTATATCCTTCGGTATGAATTGGGAGAAATGTCTTCCATTTTCCGAATTTGCATATAACAATAGTTATCAATCAAGCTTGGGCAAAGCACCTTTTGAAGTTCTCTATGGACGAAGGTGTCGAACACCTCTTAACTGGTCAGAAACCGGAGAGAGGCAACTCTTTGGCCCGGATATGATCCAGGATGTAGAGGAGCAAGTTCGCATTATTCATGAAAAGTTGAAAATAGCCCAATCTCGTCAAAAGAGCCAATATGATCGCCATCATAAGGCTGCGACCTATGAAGTTGACGAGAAGGCTTACCTTCGGGTTACACCTCTGAAGGGTACCCATCGATTCGGTATCAAGGGCAAGTTGGCTCCTCGTTACATTGGACCTTTTCACATTCTTGCTAAACGAGCAGAGGTTGCCTACTAATTGGAACTCCCGCCACATCTTTCCAAGGTTCATGATGTCTTCCACGTCTCGCAACTCAGGCGTTGCTTCTCGAACCCTGTTCGTGAAGTAGACCACGAAGCGCTTGATCTCCAAGATAACCTTACATATCGAGAATACCCTATTCGTATTCTCGATCAAGCTGAGCATACCACTCGGCGTCAGAACATCAAGTTTCTCAAGGTTCAGTGGCCACACCATTCTGAAAAGGAGGCCACATGGGAAAGGGAAGATCGTCTTCGACTAGAGTACCCCGCGCTCTTCCTGACGACTTCAAAATCTCGAGATGAGATTCTTTTGAGTGGGGGTGATTTGTCACATCCCTAGCTAGATGTCATAGGATAGCATGTGTGTGCATCATGTTACATTTTTGCATCAACATGAAATGGGGATTAAAAGAAACCCCAAGCTCACATTGAATCAAAATAATTCAAGTTGGTGAAAATTCAACAAATCCAAAATGCCCTACCAAAATGTTCCCTATGTCTGATAAATATGGATATGATTATAATAGGGGCCATTTTAAATATTTGAACAACTGAAGCAATTTAAAAATAAATGATAAAGCTTCTGAAAATATCAAATAAAGCATTATCATTATTTTAGTTTCCAAAATATCCTGAAACTTTTTAGATAAGTTTGAAATATTCAAACTTCAATATATAAAATATTTGGACATTTTAAATTAGCATATGTACCTGAAAAGAAAATAAAACAAATGTTAGAAATAGGAAAACAAAAAAGAAAAATGAAGAAAATAAAGCAGAAAGGAAAAGGGAGGATGAACCTGGGCCGGCCCAGCTGGTCCAGCTCCCTCGTCGTCCTCCTGGCGGCCAGGAGGACGAGCGTGTGGCCGGAGCGCACGCGCGAGCATGCCTCCACGCCGGCAGCTGCCTGCCTGCTTCCCCTCGCCAGCCTGACGGGGATAAGCTTTGAGAGCCGTCCCCATTGCCCTCTCCCTGTCGCCCTCGCTCGCCTCTCTGCTCTCCTCCTCCTCTGCTCCGCCATGGACGCCGGTGGCTTAGCTTCACCGTCGTAGTTCTAGCCGCTCGCCCTCACTTCTGAGCCCTCCAATCGCTCCGCCTCGTCGCCTTCTCCCTCCTCACTGAGCCGCGCATCGCCAGGAGCCCCGAAGTGTCGTCCCCGAGCTCGTCTTCCTCCTCGGACCCGAAGCTTCGCCGCCGTTGATCGCCGTCTCCGAGCCCTCCCCGAGCAAGCTCTCGACGGCTTCGAGTCCGCTATGAGCTCCCGGCTCTTTCCCCTCTCCTTTCCGGCCTTTTCCCCCTCGGTAGGCCCCGATTGCGCCAGCTCCCAAATGACCTGCCGCACGAGCTCATCACCGACGATGCTCCGGTGACCAGTTGGTCCATCAGAGGCTACCATCGAGCTCGTGAGGCCGCGTAGTGCTTGTAGGTTCCTAGTTCTAGCCGTGTCTCGCTCTGGTTCGATGAGCCCATGCTCGTCCGAGCTCTGGCAGCCGCTGTGCTCATCGTCGGCGCTGACTCCGGCCATCCTAGCCCCTGGGAAGTGTCAGGCTCGACGTGTGCGAGCAAGCAGAGCAATTTGGTGCCCTCCGCCGTCCATTTGGTCGCCGGAGGAGGAATCCCGACCCCTCCGCCATCCCTGACATTGTCGGCGGCTCAACGCCGGCGAGTCAACCAGTTTGACCATCAGGGGTTTGACCCCTGGGTCACTGGCAAGTGGGGCTGGGCCCTATTAGTCAAATTTAAGTTAATAACGTAATTAACCAAATTAATTAACCTAATTAGTCACTGACCAGTGGGCCCAGTGTTGATTAAGTAATTAGGATTAGTTTTAATTCTCTAATTAAGTGACTGGGTCATTGACCAGTGGGTCCCACCCTGTCAGGTTTGACCTGGCCTGGTCAGCCGACCAGCTGATGTCGTAGTGACGTCAGGATGACGTCATATTTCATTTTCCAGTTTTAAAATAATTTCAGAAATTGTTTAAAACTTTAAAAATTCATATAAATTAATCTGTAAATCAGATGAAAATAATTTATATATGAAAATTTATCAGAAAAATCCAATGAATCCAATGGTGCAATTATCATGCATGTTATAGCAACCTATGTAGAAGAACATAGACATTTGCTAATATGTTAAAATATGGAAATTGAAATGAAGAACGATTTTGAACCTATATTCAAACTCACTTCAATTAACTTGGACAATAGTTAAATTAGCTCATCCATACATGCTACCATCTCATGATCATGCATCATATTACTGCACTTGGGTGTATTGATTGTTATTTGTCTGTATTGCGGTAGGACCTACTTTTGAGGATACCCCCGAGTATTCCAACGAAGGAGAGAACCTTTCCGCTACCCAGCAAGGCAAGCAACCCCCTTGATCATTCCGATATCATCCCACTCTCTTGCTCCCGCTCTTGTTTATTGCATTAGGACAACCGTTCACATTGGGACCGTTCATAGGAACTGAGTTCCGTGTTTTTGATCCAAGACTAGTTACTACCACACGTTGGGAAACTTAATTGACCCTGTCGACTTATCAGTCGCTTAGTCCTTAGTCCAGGACTTGCAAGTAGTTTCTGGTGTTTATAGCATGCTGGAGGCCGTGCGTAACGCTGACCCTAGGGGTGGGTTACGATGCGGTACGCAGTGGCACGGTGTACCAAGGGTCACACGAATGGTGGGCTTGGGAACCCTGCGCACATCATTTGGGGCCGTAGCGGAAACTTCGGCCGAACTTCCATGTGGGTTCAGTCTTAAATAGGCGATAGCCTGGACTAGAGGTCTTATGTGATTGACAGTCGTGGCCGACTCCCTCGCTGGGCCTCCGCTTGAAGGTTGCCGAGGTGCCTGGTTTTATGAGCACACAGCAATAAGTGGCGAGAGTGTTTGTGAAGAAGTACACCCCTACAGGGTATGAAACTATTCGAATAGCCGCGTCCTCAGATATGGACTACTTGGATAACTTATGATGTTCATAGATAATCAAATGGATACCCATAAAAATATCAAGACAAGTGTGATTATCGAGGATGGCACTCTCCCAAGAGAGGAATGTGAATGCTTGGTGGTGTATTGTCATGGAGTTACTGGACTCATGTGCGATATCTAAAATGTAAACAAAGAGTTAAAATTGTGTAGTGTAGGTTAGCCATGAGTCAAAGCTGGCATTGCTGCATAAACTCCACCCCCCCCCTTGATGATACATGAGCATGAATAAAGTAGGCCTACTTTAAAGACTTGCTCAGTACGTTTGTACTCACGTTTTCTTAAATAATGTTGCAGATGAGACCCAGGACCCATCAGGTGGGTTCTTTCTAGATGTCGACGATGCCGAATAGCTGGTGTCCCAGCTATGACCTATGCCCTGTGGCAGGCTGTAGATAGTCAGGCCATGTGCCTTTTTACCCTTTCATCTGTCTGTACTCAGACAGCTTATGCTTCCGCTTGGTTTGTATGAACTTGTTTGTATGACTTGAGTGTCGGGTCATGTAACCCCTATCTGTAAGAACATATTATGCAAGGCTCGTCTGAGCCTCTTAAATAAAAGTTGTTGTATGGTTATGTTGTGATGCCATGGTTGTATCTATGCATATCGGGCATGTCGTGCGTACGTGTGACGTGCAACGGTATGTATGGGATCTGACACCTAGTTGTGTGCCTTTAGTAGTACTCTTTGCGGGAAACTGCCTCTTTGTGCTTCCACCGAGCCATGGTAGCTTGCTACTGCTCCGGACACATTGATTGACCAGCATGTATCCTTCTTTGCTGCTGTGTCTGTCACTTTGGGGAAATGTCTCACGGTGTAATGGAGTCCATGTAGCTTGCTATGACTCGTCTACGTGCAGTGATGGCATTTATGTCTCACGACATAATGGAGTCCTTGTAGCTTGCTACGACTCGTCTACACACGCTTGAGGCCGACACCTACATTGCTGGGTTACGTATGTTTGTTTCCATACGGATGTGCCACTTGGGTTCTATGACTAGTCATGTTGGCCCGGGTTCTCTGTCGTTTGATTGCTAGCGACATGTTCACCTATGTGAGCCAAAAGACGCAAACGATCCCGGCTAAGGTAAGCCTACAGACATGCAACTTACCGTGCGTGAGGCCGAAAAGTGATGTGATATGTTACAGTCTGGATTCATATGACTTAGGATAGGGGTCCCGACAGTTCACATCACGGCGGAGCTGGCGCTGAGCCTGTTTCCCCGTCTCTTCACTGGTGAAGACGACATAGCAACCGTCCTGGTTGGGAAACTGGTCGATTAGACGACTGTCGTTTTGGGCCGGAGCTGGAGCCGGCGTCGGGGCGACAGCTTGGGCTGGGGCCGGCGCGCGGGCTGGCGGCACGAGAGGAGCCGGAAGGCCGTCCCCCGGGCCAATCGCTATGAGAAGCTGCACTGCCGAAGCATGTGCATAGAGGGCTTGGCCCCTGAGTGGTTCTTGCAAGGGAGATCGAGCATTTGCTCGAAGGTGAGCTTCGGCTTCCAGGCAGCCTTGCCAGTGCACTGGCGCTGGCCGGAAGGCTGGGCAGCCCGCTTCTGCTCTTCGATGGTGTTGACATGCCGGCTCTCGTAGCGGGGATCCGGTTGGTCATTCTTGCGTTTGTTGTTCTGCGGCTGCCGGTTGTCGGCAGTCGGCCGGGACGTGGTCGGCGTTCTCGTCGCCTTGGCAGACGGGGTCGTCTTGACCTGGATGGCCGAATCGGCCGTAGCGTACTTGTCCGCCTTGGTCATGAGCTAGGCAAGCGTGGCCGGCTCGGAGCATAGAAGCTTATGTTTGAGAGGGGTGTCGTCCCGGCAACCCTCGATGAAGTACTGCACAACTTGCACCTCGTGCACCCCCTCGCAGGAATTGCGGAGCTCGGTCCACCGAGTGAGGTAGTCGCGGAGGGACTCGTTCGGCCCCTGAACACACATGGAGAGTTCACAGGGACGGCCAGGCCGCTTGTATGTGCCGGTGAAGTTGCGAATGAAGGCCTCCTCGAAGTCAGTCCAGGTGTTGATGCTGCTGGCCGCCAGGCTATTGAGCCAGGTGCGAGCCGAGCCGGTCAACATGAGGGGGGCGTATCGAACGGCTACACGCTTATTCCTCCTGACGATGCCAACCGCAGTGGTGTAGTTGATCAGCCAGTCTTCGGGCTTGGCGGCCCCGTTGTATTTCGGGGTGTCCCTAGGGAGCGTGAAGCCGGTTGGGAACGGCTCGGTGCGGATCCGGGGACCGAAGCAAGCCGGACCAATCGAGCCCTCCTCCTCGAGGAGGGCGGATTGCGCGAGCCTGTCGAGGCAGTTGTGGGCGTCGGTCTCGCTGCGGGGGACGCATGGTCCGGGACGAGCCGAGAGCTCGCGACGGACGGTGGGTGGCACCGACTGCCCCGACTCACGCTGCGGGGGCGGCGTGTGCCCGTGGCTGCGCCAGCTACCGGATGCTAGCGCTTCGTGGTGGCGACCGCTTCGAGGCGGATCGTTGGTGCGCCGGCTATTGGCCGCCGGCTGCTCGCTCTCCGGCATCTAAGAGGGTCGGGGGTTGTTTGCTTCGTTTCGGCGGCCGGAGACGCGAGGGGAGAAGGAGTACTAGGCCGCCTGGCGGCCGGTTGTTCCCATGTCCTCGCGCTCGGGCCGGGGGCCTTCAGTGGTAGCACCGCCCGTCGCGAGCAGATGCTGCTGCGCATCAGCAGCATCAATGAGCTTCGTGATGTGGCGCTTGTGGGAAGCACACTCTTCGCCCTCCAAGGTGGCCAATTACTCGTAGGCCACCTTGAGAGCCCGCAGGTTGGCTGCGGGGGTGTTGTAGACGGACATCTTTTCGCCGAGGATTTTGGCGACCATGCGACCGTAGTCGCGCACAGCTCCACGCCGGCTGGGCTTGGTGCCAGCCGGGGTGAGTCCGTAGGCGGAAGCATACTCCCGCTGTGCCGCCTCCATGCGGCGCCGTGTGGCCGCGAGGGCGGTGGCGTCCTCGAACAGGACGCGACAAGCCACCTCGAGATCAGCCGTGGCGGTGTCGGGGTTTGCCGTCGGGGCGATCAGAGTGCTCAAGCCCCGGAGGGCCGCGCCGAGCGGGTCGGACATGCCGACGCGGGCAGCGGCAGCGCTAGCCGCGACCCGCGCCCGTCCAGAAGCAGTGGAGGAAGTGATGGCAATTACTCCCACATGACCGTGAGAGCCGCTGGACTGAGTCACAGCGAGTGCGCCCACGGCCATGAGCGGACCGGCGCAGACGAGCACCTGCGCGGGGTACTCGTCAGCGGCCGGAGTCTCGGCGAGGCTGAGCCTGCCAAAGCGCTCAGTGAGCTCGTCGATGTCGGTCGTGAGGCCGATAGAGTTGCCCATGGGGCATGCCGGAGCAAGCCCCACAAGCCCCCCATGGTTTCGCCTGGACGAGCGGCGACGGCGGGGAATGGCGAGGGGTCCCACCCGGAGCATGAATCCGGCCGGCGTCACGTACGGCCCCATGGTGGGTGCCAACTGTCGTCGTTTTCTCACGACAGACGCCATAGGGTGGCTTATCGTAGGTGGTCGGGGCCGAAGGAAGCCGTCGGGCTCCGAGTGTGATATTAGGCACAAGCGGTGATGACACGCGATGTACCCAGGTTTAGGGCCCTCCAGAGGAGGTAATACCACTAGTCCTTCTTGGTTTAGTTGGATGGATGGGTATAGATACAATGGTGCTCCTGGAGCTGTGTCTAGAGGAGGAAGAAGGGGCAGCCGACTCCTCTTCCTCCACTGCTAGAAGGGGTTGTGTGTGTGTGTGTGAAGATGATCGTCCCTCCCCGTTGCATGGGGGCTCGGGGTGTTTTATAGGCCAACCCCATGACTCTTATAATATGTTCTAAGTACAAAGGTGGGGGGACCCGGCTGGTAGTCCCTCCGGCTGGCCAGAGGGTCCCGCCATTCGTGCCGTCTCGTCTTTGGTGGGGTCCGCCGGCCGAGCGGTCCCATCTCCCGTTGGGGCCCACCAACCGGCTCTGCGATTGGCCCTCGCCCACCTGCCGCGGCACGGGTCGCCCGGGGGGCGTCGTCTAGCGCCAACCGGCCGAAGTCTCCGGTACGGTTGGCCGCGCTGTAGCCATGCCGAGGTGAGTAATCGAGTGGCGTGGTCGTGCCGGCATTGTTCCCACGCCCGGTCACGCTTGTCGAGGTCAGCGGCCGGGATGGTTGGACTGTAGCCATGCGCTGTAGTGCGTCAGCGGCCACTGTAGCCATGGGGCCGCTCATCATGCCGATCGCGTCGTGTCGTCGTACCCGCGTGCAGAGGGACGGGATGTTGCATGTCCATCCCAAGGTCAACGGAAGAGCCGGCCCGGAGGCAGCCGTCCCAGCCCAGCTGCCCGAGTGTCCAACCGGTTCCTCGACCAACCGTCCGGGGCGCCAGCCGGCATCGGCTTGTGCCAGACGTCCTCCAGCGGGCCACGGCCAGCCGAAGCGAAAGGGGGAAGACCCCATTGCTTTGGCCTACCTAGGGGTAATAACCCCGTCACTACACAAGTGGGTTGGGATTTTTGTATAGTGACGAAAAGGAAGAAATGATTTCAAAGACTATCCGAAAACCTCGTCGGTTGCCACTAATGCCCGAGGGAGAATATGATCAGTTGGGCAACCACTTGAGAAAGAAGTGATCTATCGGAACAAGTGAGTGTGTGTTTTTGAAAGCGGAGAGTTTTAAGGTCTGCTGACCATCCCAACCTTACATGTGAAACCACGATACCCCTTATGGGATGGGGATTTGTTGATTACTATGGTGGGTACTGGCAAGGAGCCCGCATTACTAGTGGCGGGAGTGGCATGGTCACTCTCGATACAAGATCGTCTCAAAAGTGGAAGTCCATGCGCTGTCTTTACAGGCACCGGGCACACCATTGCGTGCCCTCATGGATGATACCTGTGATGTATATCATGAGGGGTGGCACCAACGAGTTGAATCTTTGTTTAGTATCACCATGGGAAAGGCAATGTTCGGGTGCTTACCTCGGGTATGTTATATACCAGGAGTTGTGGATGACACGGAAGTTCCCCGAGTCTTGTGGGTAAACTGTGCAACTTCTTGAGAGTGTAAAACTATTCGAATAGCCGTGTCCGCGGTCATGGACAGTTGGAGGTCCTTCTTAAACTACGTCCGGATGTTTTTGCAAACTTGGTGTTAGTGTGTGCGTGTTGGTGACAAAGAGGTTACTTGAGCTAAGTCCGATGACTTAGCTTGACGATTGACTATGTCCGATGACTTAGCATAATAAATGAAGATGAGATGCTCAACCCCTGCTTATGATGATAACTGTAACTTCTTCATATGGATATCTGCCAACTGATGATGCATGCTTACCTAGTTACTTGATCATGTCATTGCATTCAGAATTATCTTTCCGCAAAATACCTATTAGTGCTATGTCATGCATTGTTATTACCTTGATCCAAACATGGGTTGCTTGCGAGTCCATTCAAAGTACTCATTGGCTTCCCCACTGGTTATTTAATTGGCTAGGCATGGAAGAACAAGAGTACTTTGAAGAGTTTGTTGGTGATGAACATGCAAAGTAGGACGCTTCTGAGTCAGAATGCTTGTAGGTTTAAGGCAGATGGCATGGGTTCATGCTTTCGATCAAGATTTCTGCTTCTTGTTCTATTTAAGTGATTGGCCGTTGTGGCCATATCTATGTAAGACTAGACCTTCATGGTCTTTATTTGTGTAAGACGCTAAATGTGGATGTAAGACTCTTGTTATTCAGCTTCTGTGTGTTCAGTGAGCATTGATCTCTAGGATCACGGTACACGTGCATTCGGTGATCACGACTTATGAGTTGGGGTCCCCATAGAGATGGCATCAGAGCCATCCTGACTATAGGAAGCCCTTAGTTAGCATGGACGTTAGTTAGAATAAAACCGTTTTTCAAAAACTACACCTAGCACCTATACTTAGGAATTCTGTACTCTTTACCTCTTCTATTCTACACACAACACTTTGCTGACTCTCCTCCCTTCAAACCATTGTAGATGGTCGTCGTACCCGAAGCCTTCCTGACATCCGGCTTTCCCTTACTCCTTGGGGATAGCCTGGAGAAGTGCCAGTTCCGCCAACCACCCGTTTTCCTCCACCATGAGCACTGGGTTGATGCCGTCATGAGGGAGTACCACGTGGATGTGGTTGTGAAGGCAAATGACTCCCCGACCAGTTGGTTCTTCGAAGGACCATGGATGGAGACCATAATACTTGCAATCGAGTCAGCTGCACGCAAGGCACTTCTGCACCTTCGAGACATCATTCCAGAGATGGCTGACGAGCCGGCTACTCGCTACCTTCCCTTCAGGAAGGATGATCTTGGCGAGAGTTGGACGCTGGTTCCGTCCAAGGAGGATGGCACACCACTCAGGTTCCATACCTACTTCAGCCTCTCTGCCGATAGTCTGGTTCACCACTTGATTAAGGAGTCCGTGAAGCTCCGCGAGGAACTTCACCACACCCGAGAGCTACTTCGGCAAGCCCAGACGAAGTCGGACAAGATCAAGAAGGATGGAGCCCCTAAGGGGCGACCAACTATCACTTACAGAGGAGGAGTACCCCCAGCTAGAGATGCACACAGGCGTCGTCATCGCATGAGTGCGAAGGAGTACCGTGAGCTCTTCACTGACCCGCCAGCAAAGCGTCGTCGGGATGGACCTTCTTGTTCCCCGACCCCTTCGACCGGGAATGAGGCCCGTTCAGATGAGGAATAGGAGGAAGATCCAGAGGAGCGTGACTGCGAGACCTAGAACTCCACCACCTGAGTCCGAGAACCCCTAGGGTAGGATCAGTCATGTATCCCTCATGCGAAGTCGAGTCTGTGTAGTGGTTCATATGAAACCATGTGTGATTGTTGTTTGTTTTGTTGTTTGTGTTCCGATGCAAGTCACGCTTTTGCCTTAGGAAACATGTAAGCGACTCCATCGTCTATCTTAATATATGTTGGTCTTTCGACCTTTGTTTTACCACACTTGCACTCAACCAACCCCCTTAGGCACATTTTCCATTGTTGCTTTTTCTCTCGTCTGTCCCAGTTGTTTGACTTGGCTGCTCCAAACAGGATGGTGACTTCTACCCGCAATAGCTCCTTCGCCAACCCTGAAGCCGACAACTTAAGCCAGCAACATGGGACTGGTGGGGCTGCTCACGTTGGAGGACACCAGGAGCAGCTACAAGGCGACATTCCCCCGCCGCCACCACCACCACCGGAGAACATGACCATAGCTCAGTTTCTTCAAGTTCTCCGGGAGGAACGCCAAGCCAACAATGCTGCTATTCAGCAAATGGCTTAGGCCCTAGTGAACAACCACCAGCAAGGCAAGAATGGCAATAGCCGCTCCACACTGTCTGAGTTCATGAGGAATTCGCTCCCAACCTTCACCGAGAGTGCTGAACCTCTGGATGCTGATGGTTGGATCCGCACCATCAAGGACCTCCTTGCACTGGTCAATTGCAATGAGGACCGTGAGAAGGTGTTGTATGCCTCTCACTGCCTCGAAGGTACCGCCTGAGCTTGGTGGGATGGATTCAAGGTCATGCAAGGTGAGCGTGTGATCACTTGGAATGACTTCAAGGAAGGATTCTGTACCGCCCACATTCCTTCTGGGATCATGGCTATCAAGAAGAGGGAGTTCCGAGCGCTGAAGCAAGGAAGTGGCTCTGTCAAGGAGTACCTGCAGAAGTTCAACCTGCTGTCAAGATATGCACCTGAAGATGTCAACACGGAGGCTACCAAGAAGGAACGCTTCATGGAAGGACTTCAACAGACCCTGCAGTATCAGCTCATCGTCTGCGACTGCCGTACCTTCTTCGACCTGGTGAACAAGGCCCTCATGCTGGAAGACAAGTGTCATGCCATAGACGACACTTGCAAGCGCAAGATGATCAGCAAGGGTAGCCTCAGCAACCATAAGCCTCGCCCCTAGCAGCTAGCCCCAGCCAAGCCGACCTATCAGCCATAGCAGGCTAGACCTCCCGCGCCTTGTCCGAGCTACCAACCTCAGCAGTATGCCAATCCCAGGCCAGCTTACAACAACCCCAATAACAACAACGGTGGCAGAAACTACAACAACAACCCTGGGCAAGTCACTTGCTTTGGATGTGGTCAGTCTGGACACATCTCTAAGCTCTACGCCAACAAGAAGCCCGATGCATCGTGCCCCAATGCGCCAACTCAAGGTCAAGGCCGTGGAGCACCACCAAGGATCCCAGCTCCCCGCAACCAGCCCAACAATGGCAAGGGTCATGTGAATCACGTCACCGTAGAGGAAGCCCAGGAAGACCCGGACGTCATACTGGGTACGTTCCTCGTGACCTCAACCCCAGCAATAGTACTGTTTGATTGTGGAGCTTCGCATTCTCTTATCACCCAAAAGTTTGCATTAGAGAGTGGCATGAAACCTACACCCATGTGTAGTCATATGTTGATACAAACCCCGGGTTCAGTTATGAAGTCTGGGATAGGGTGTAAAGGAGTGAAGATTGACATCAACGGGGTAGACTTCCTAGCAGACCTTATAGTTCTGGATTCACCGGGCTTGGACGTCATCCTTGGCATGAATTGGTTGACCAAGCACCAAGGCATGTTAGACTGTGCCAAGAGGATTGTTACCATGACCAATAGCCAAGGAGTGGAAGTCAAGTATGTCCCCAACGCTGCCTCCACTCAAGCCCCTCAGACTAACTGTCTATCGGGAGTTGAGTTGGATCAAGTGCCAGTGGTATGTGAATACCCGGATGTGTTTCCAGATGAGCTGCCCGGAATGCCTCCTGACCGTGACATTGAGTTCATCATTGAGCTTATGCCCGGATCAAGGCCCATCTAAGAAGGCCTACAGGATGGGATCCAAAGAGTTGGCTGAATTGAAGAAGCAACTAGCAGAGCAGCTCAGAAAAGGATTCATTCGCCCAAGTGTCTCTCCTTGGGGATCACCTGTTCTATTTGTGTCAAAGAGGGACGAAACTATCAGACTCTGTGTCGATTATTGTTCTCTCAACTAGCAAAGTGACCCGCTCGTTGCGCGGGCTAGAACTTTAGTATTATTTTTATTATTTGATTTGTGTAAAGGAAAAATGACAGCATCCTTATCGTTTTATATTTGCTATAATATAAATTCAAATGCCATATATTTATTTAGCATTATTATATCTATGAGCGAAGATTGTCATAAAAGAAAATGCATATATCTAACTTCAAGAAATGACTATTACTGAAAAGGGGTAGATGATATAAATTTCCTTTTGTCAAATGTATATTTTGTAAAGGCATCATTTGTAATGTGTTCAAAACATTATATTTTTATATAGACATGTAACGGTTACTCCTATTACACTCTTCATTGTACAATGCACAATATTTTAGAGATTAGTATTTTCTAAAGGTGGAAGTTTAATGCCTATTACTACGAATATATGATTATGTTGTTTAAGGTGACAAAAGGGGACCAGGACTTGATTTCAGTGCCCAAGCGACCCTCATTCGATTGTTTACTCATGAATTAGTCCGGCTCATCAAAGCTTTCTGTTTCGGTTACAGCTCAAGCGGTTTATTTTCAAGTAAGTTTTTATGAAAAGATATAATAAATATAATCGTGTACAATTTTTTATATATTAACTTATTATCTGCTATGTTTCTTTTGTTAAGATAGAACTCTAGAGATAGGTGATGTTTTATCGTAAATCACTACTTAGGCTAAGAATTCTTTTTATAAATGACAGTTATATTTTGAGTGCACATCAAGTTATTTCCTGATTTAGTACTTGGTTATATACACGCATCTCATTCTTCCTTGCTTATAAGAAAACGAAATCATACATATATAAGAACATCTAGCATAATATCATTCACATGATAAGTTATATATCTCTTCAGTTTTCTCCTTATGAATAGTCTTAAATTTGCAGCTTCTCGAATTTCTTGTCGAAACAATGGTTGGTTCTGCGATGAAGTTTTATCAACAATCAAATATGTTTTCGCTGCAGTAAAGTACAGAAACCTGCCAAACTGATTCCTTGAGATCATGTCGTGACGATGACTCTTAAGAAATGAACTGAAGAAGCTGTAAATTGCGCATATTAGAAAGTATAGCTGAAACTGAGAATGTGTAATCATACTTCCAATCTGCATGTCGTTTCTCTTACTGGAAGAACACCCAGCGCACACTAAACCACCATGCACATGACGAAAATGTTTTGCTACCTGTTTAATCTATTTTTCAGGCAAGGACAGAGCTTTGCGGAACTTATTGTAAGGGACAAATAGAGAGATTTACTGAATCAGGAAACATTTACAACCATTTGACCAGCACTTTCTCTATAGTCTCCGGTGCATGTAGTTTGGTAATTCGTGATCTCAATATTTTCTATTATCCAACATGGGGATGACCAGTCCTAACACATTGATCTTTTTGTACATGGATGTGGACTTGTGTCTTGACAGGTTCATATCTGTGCGTTCAGCTGTCTAGCTGACACCACTACAGAAGATCCTGACTCGAGAACAAAAAGTATGTTGTTCCAAGGTCGCTACTATTCTTACGCCATCTAGGAATGCCACTGCTTCTACTTCTTGCGCATCATTCCATGACTGTAAGTCTGTAAAATTTTCAGCATTATCTTGGAAAATAATCCCCAACACTCGCAATTCCTGTTTTCCCGATGAAAGAGTCCAGCGACGTTTTTTTTCTTTTTTTTTCGAAAAGGAGGGTAGACCCCCGGCTTCTGCATGTGGACGATGCATATGGTCATTTTATTAATTATTCAAGAGTCCAGCGACGTGCAGCCATTGTATAGATGGTCTGTACTTTGGTGATATATACATGCATCTTATTCTTCCCCACTCCATCACTAAACATTCAGCTTTTTCCCCATTTGCATCATTTGATGTACGGGTCTCCGTCTGGAGGGAATCCATATAATTCTTCAGGAAGAATATACATTGATCAATAATAGTTCCACCCATCTCAAAAACAAATATTTTTCTACCAGCGGTACTACATGCATAAGACTCTTGTATGTGACAGAGAAGGTGAGGCTGGGGACATACACGATGGCTTATCATGGGATCTGGAAGACTGGAACTCTAAGGATGGAATTGTGGTCTTGAACTCTGAATGATCTAAACAGCAACGACAACTCTTCAAGAAAGAGCAAACACATCAGTGGACTACTCCCATAACCAAATATACTCATTACTTTCTTTGTTTAATTATAGTTAGCATGGTCACTCGTTCTATTTTCCTTGGTTTACATAATACCTTAATATATATGTTCACTTAGAACGTGTCTTCAATCTAAAATATAGGGCACCGGAGATACGACACACTACACAAATGGTTGACAACTTTCCAAGGAGGGAAACTAATGATCAAGCATAATTGCTGCTCAAAATTAATTCTTCACATAACCAAAATGGAAACTAAAACACGAAGATGGAATCTGAAAATAACTTCCATCAATTTGTTTAGCTTCTCTAGGCAGCAAAGAAAATATTGTTAAGGCCAAAATTCAGCTGTCTTCACATCCTTTATAGGTCCAAATCAAATGAAAAAAAATCCATCCCATATACAGTCTTTTGCAAACTCTCCATACAAGACACAAAGCAAAGTTCTAATGGCTGGAACGCCGCAGGCAAAATAATATTGAATAATAAACTAAACCCATGAGCTTAAATTAAATGTACGTATGCATTCTTGTTGGTGTCGTCCTTTACACCTCCAGGCCTCCAATCAACATGGTTTTGCGAGAATTATCTTTTCAATAACCATACCTTCCCATTATATATCTTTGTACTTGATCCGCACTATGGATGGAAGGATTTAGTTGACCTTAACACGCACTCACATATTGACATATACATTAGGATAAAATTGATCTATTCTTCCTATTAAAAGCTAGCCACTCTAGCTGATTGATTGCCGCCGGCCGGAAACCCAGGAACTCAAAACTTAAATTTCTCTTGTGGACGAATTCTAGCCGCTGGAACTATACCTAGAAGTGTAGATTAATGCGCACCTTGCTTTGTTGGGGATTTTGCCAATTCAACCTCACGTCCATGTATGCATGCTTCATCTGTACATACGTCTTCTTGTGATCATGGATTCATGGCGATGGGCTGGATATTGGGGTCTTGCTAGGGTTTTCCACCGCTACCCTCTAGTACTCCTACTACTGTACCACATACTTAGGTCTTTTTGAGATCTTCGTGAGATCATTGATTCCTGGCGATGATGGGCTAGTTTAATTGATCCGGTGTAGGAGGAGGGCAAGGTGCGGGCGTGAGGCTATGCGTGGAGTTGTAAGCTGGTACATGGGAATACGTAGGTTCTAGGTATTGGAAACTCATCTGCTTACTTCATTTTTTTAGGAAATTGCTTAGATCTAATTAAATGACCGTCTATCAAATTTAGTGACCGCATGTTTTGTTTTCCTTGTAGAGGAAAAATAGAGCCGAGAGAATCACATGTTATTATATTATAATGGCAATGGTGGGTAATTATTTGGCACTTAATAAAATCTAATGGCTGTAAAAAATATATCTCTTAAATGAATGGTTGGATGTTTCTAATTATTGTGGTAATTTCTAGCTTATTTATCAATTTTTTGGTTAAACCTTCATTTACTTTTTATATATAATAGATGAAGTCACAATAAAGAACAAATACCCACTCCCCAAGATTGAAGACCTGTTTGATCAGTTGAATGGAGCCAAGGTGTTCTCCAAGATCAATCTCAAGTTTGGGTACTATCAGCTGAAGATTAGACCCCAAGACATTCCGAAGACGACATTTGTAATCCGGTATGGCCTGTATGAATACACGGTCATGTCATTTGGGTTAACCAATGCCCCTGCCTACTTCATATACCTCATGAATAAAGTTTTCATGGAGTACTTGGACAAGTTTGTTGTCGTCTTCATTGATGACATACTCGTTTTCTCCAAGTCTGAAGAAGAGCATGAGGAACACTTGAGATTGGTCCTAGACAAGCTTCGAGAGCACCAACTTTATGCCAAGTTTAGCAAGTGTGAATTCTGGCTGCATGAAGTTGGATTCTTGGGTCATGTGTTGATTGCAGAAGGATTATCAGTGGATCCTGCCAAGATTGAAGCCGTGACTGAATGGCAAAGCCCTATCAGCGTGAAGGAAGTCAGAAGCTTCCTCGGACTCGCAGGATATTATCGCAAGTTCGTAGAAGGATTCTCGAGTATTGCCCGGCCCATGACCCAGCTTTTGAAGAAGGACAAGAAGTTCAAATGGACAACTAAATGCGAAGAAAGCTTCCAGGAGCTCAAGAAGAGGTTGACCACAGCCCCCGTTTTGGCTACCCCCGATATTCATAAGGAGTTTGTGATATATTGTGATGCATCGAGAACCGGGCTTGCAGGTGTTCTGATGCAAGAAGGCAGAGTTGTAGCGTATCTATCCAGATAGCTACGACCTCATGAAGAGAACTACGCAACTCATGATCTCGAGTTGGCAGCCGTGGTTCACGCCTTGAAGACATGGCGACACTACCTTCTGGGGAAGCGGTGTGAGATATACACAGACCACACGAGTTTGAAGTATATTTTCACGCAGAGGGAATTGAACATGAGGCAGCGAAGATGGTTAGAGTTGATCAAGGATTACGACCTCAGTGTTCAATACCACCCCGAAAAGGCTAACGTGGTAGTAGACGCCTTAAGTAGAAAGGCTTGTTCCTTGAATGCCATGATTAAGGAAAGGCTACCCGCCTTGTATGAAGAACTTGAAAGCTTCGGCTTGGAACTGGTTGCACCCGGGTTCCTCACCAACCTCGAAGCAAAGCCTACCTTGATGGATGATATTAAGGAAGCCCGGAAGGGACACGAGAGCATTGAAGGTATCAAGAGGAAGATCAAGGCAGACAAGGCCCTAGGGTTCTCAGTGGATGAACAAGGAGTTGTATGGTTCGGAAATCGCATCTGTGTACCCAACAAAGAGGAGCTCAAGAACTTGATCTTGCAAGAAGTTCATGACACTCCATACTCCATCCATCTTGGAGGTACCAAGATGTATCAAAATCTCAAGGCAAGATTCTGGTGGCATGGCATGAAACGGGAGATAGGCACCTTTGTCGCCAAGTGACATATGCCAAAGAGTCAAGGCTGAGCACCAGCGGCCCGCTGGGCTATTGCAACCTCTCAAAGTACCTGAATGGAAGTGGGACAAAGTCGGGATGGATTTCATCACCGGTTTACGAAGGTCAAGCAAAGGCATGACTCTATTTGGGTCATTGTCGACCACCTGACCAAAGTAGCCCATTTCATTCCCGTCAAGACCACCTATGACTGTAACAAGCTAGCCAGCCTCTACATCGAGCGCATCGTGAGCCTTCATGGAGTTCCTAAGGAGATCGTGTCGGATCGAGGAACCCAATTCACCTCGAGGTTCTGGAAGATGTTTCAAGGATCCATGGGCACCAAGCTCTCCTTCAACATTGCTTTTCACCCCCAGACCGGTGGGCAAACATAACGAATAAATCAGATACTCGAAGACATGCTCCGTGCTTGCGTTTTGGCGTATGGAGCCAAGTGGGAAGATTGCTTACCATTTGCCGAGTTCTCCTACAACAACAACTCTTAGTCAAGTCTTCAGATGGCACCATTTGAGGTGTTGTATGGGCGCAAGTGCCGCACTCCCCTCAACTGGTCAAAAACTGGGGAAGGATTAATTTTTGGACCAGACATCCTCCACGAAGTAGAAGAGCAAGTTAAACTCGTTCGAGAACGCCTTGAGACCGCCAAGTCAAGACAAAAGAGCTGCGTCGACTCCCATCGCCGAGAAGTGAACTTCTGTGTCGGTGACCATGTCTACCTCCGAGTCACGCCTCTCAAGGGAACCAAGCATTTCCATGTCAAAGGGAAGCTTGCACCAAGATACATGGCCCCTTCAAGATCACCGCTACGCACGGAGAAGTTGCCTATCAGCTAGAGCTACCTCCCGAGCTATCGAATGTGCACAACGTCTTTCATGTGTCACAACTCCGGAAGTGTCTGCAAGTTCCCAACCGCCCCGACCTCTACAAGGACATCGACCATCAAGCCATCGATCTTGAACCACACCTCACTTATCGTGAGAGGCCAGTTCACATTCTGGATGAAGCTGAGCATTGCACCCGAAGCCGCACCATCAAGTACTTCAAGGTCCAATGGAGCAACCACACTGAAGCTGAAGCAACCTGGGAGCGTGAAGACTATCTTAGATCGGAGTTCCCTTATCTTTTTAGCGCTTAGCCTAGGAATCTTGGGGAAGAGATTCTTGTAAGGGGCGGTAGGTTTGTCACACCCTGTGTTTGTATCACCTTGTTGTGTTAGGATTTATAAAATTTGGAGCCAATTAAAACTTTTTCAGTGCTTGTGCTTGTTTGACTTGTTGCTTGCTTGCTTGTTGATTGTTGTGTATGGCACTCTTGGATTCTATCCCTCTTTATACTCATCTTCCTTGACCCAAACTTCTTGCTCGATGGTCATGCCATGTGAATAGTGCCCAAAATTATTTTTATCCAATTTTGTTTTGACCAAAAAGGATTTATTCAAATTAGGTTTTTAGAAACCCCTGAGTTGAGGTTTGCACTGCAAGTCCTCAAATTGGGTGGTCCCTTCTTCCCCAAAGGCTTTATTTCAAACCTACTATATTTATGACTTCCCAAAACCACTAAATATTAATTTTAAATATTATTTTCATATTTTATTTAAAGGATTTTTCTAAAGACTAGAAATGGTTTTTCATAGGGAAAAATATTTAAATACTTACAAAATATTTGATAAAATTTAGGGAGACTCAATGGAAATATATTTTCCATATATATGAGTTTCAACACATGGTCATGTTGAAACCATGGGCAAAACCCCTCTAAACCCTTTCTGTCCAAATCAAGCTTTTGAAATATTTCTGTAAGAAATATTCCCAATAAATTCCAGCAAGCCAACACTCTCATAGGTGACGATCTTGCAAAGTTTCATCTCAATCCAAGTTGATTTGGTTTATCGAACCATCCCAAAACCCTCCCTGTCTAGATTCAAATTGAAACAACACTTTACATAGTGAAGTTTCTCCCCTTGACCCAAACTTTGTGGACATGCTCTAATGACCAAATAATGATGCTACACTCAGTGGTGCATCAAGGGTAATAGCTTAGCACAACTAGATCTACAGAAACCCGATTCTGTTAGTTTCTAGGGTTCACAAAGTTTCTATTGACAACTTTGCCCATTTGAGCTCAAACTTGGTGATCAGGCCTATTTTCACCTAACATTTGACCCTGTTGAATATCTCAGTATGTGGGTAAATTTTTCTTGCCCAAACACCCATCAAACACCTTCTGGTGATATAGTAAAGTCACTATTTTCACCCCTTTCACTATTCCCCTTGCTATAATTTTTTTACCACAGCCTCTCAGGGTTACCAACTACCTCCAGTAAATCTTGTGTGGTCTCAGCTCAAGAGTGGGTGGGGTAAAACCCCAATTCCCCCTCAGTTTCACCATGGCAGCATCTTTTCTACCTCTCCCCTCCCCATTTTTTTCTTTCCTAGACTCCCCTACCTTCTCCTAGCCCATGGGCATCTCCAGAACCCCCAAGACACTAATGGACATGCTAGTACCCATTTTCTATGCTGATGTCGGTCATAAGGGCGCTCTAGAGCATGCTACAGTGTGCTCCCACACTATAGCCGCCCCCATCCCGAGCCCCCCGACCACCCGGGATGTGGGAGCATGTCCCCCGGCCACCCCTCGACGTCCGCAACACGCTAGGAGGTCGGGCCCCTACTCCCTCCTCCTCTGCTGCCCTCCTTATCCCATGCACAGCACCGTCCAGATGCCCCAATGGCCGAGCTTGCACGCGCGCACCTCCGGTCCTCCCTGGCTGCCTTTCTCCTGTCCGCGGGCACGGACCAAGTCCACATCCACCGCAGACACGAGCCAGGATGCCCCCATCCTCGTCGACGCACCGCGTCCATGGCGCACCAGCGCTTGCCTATAAAGCTCTCCCCCGAGCTCCCACTGCTCTCCTCTTGCTCTCTCCTCCCCTCAGCCGCTCCCCTGTGCCCAGTCCCTTCGCCCCCGTGCTCGGGAGCTCGAGCCCGAGCCAAATCCTTGCCGCCATGCGGGTTTCTCCCTCATCGGCGATGCCCTCAGCCCCGGCGGCCACCTTGACCACCCACCGACGCGCGGGAAGCCCCAGAGAGCGCCGGTGCCTTCCACTTAAGGCGCCGTGGCCAGAGTCCCCACCGGTGAGCTCCTCTCCGTCCCTGTCGCGAGGAGAGGTATGACAGGTGGGGCCCACCTATCATACCCTCACCCCCTCCTCTCTCACTGCCAAGTTCGGCCCGCGGGCAGGTTTAAAAATAAACCTACCACGCGCGGCGTCTTGCCCTGGGCCGGTTCCCCTTTTGGGCCGGCTCGGCTATGTGCTTTTGGCTAGAGAGGCACAATGGCTTTTTCCTTTTTCTTTTTCCCTCTGTTTTCCAAAAATTCCACAGATCAGAAATTAATTCCAATCACAATATTTTTTCCACCTAAATTCCTAGAATATTCCATAGAATTTAATAGTGCATTTTGTATAAATTTTTGAAAAACTTTTATGTACTATTTTATTTTAAAGCCCCTTTTGACATTTTTAGCCACTGTTAAAAATAGCTTTGAAAACCTCTTTCATACCAAAACCTTATGAGGATATTTTTAGTATAGCTTTTAGTATTTATCAGAGTAGGGTAGCATTTTTAATATTAGCTTTGTGTGCCTTTTTTTTGTGTGATCCTTATTTTTTTCACTGTTTATCATGACGATAGATTGCGCTATTGACGAGGGAGTTGGACCCGAAGACTTTGAAGACCCCGAAGACTTTGTTGAGCCAGGCAAGTAGCCCTTTGACCATGTTAAGAAACTTTTTCATGCATGAAATATAACACTTGTTGTTTCGATGATTGATCATGATGGGGTGCTCCCCCTTTGGTGGGTTGCCTTTGATACATTTACCGTTGAAACTTGCATCGTGCATGACCCTACCACCTTATGAGGGTTATGTGGGTGGGTGTAGATAGGATGCTAATAGATGCTACGCAAGTGGGTTGGGATTTATGCATAGTGACGGAAAGGAAGAAATGATTTCAAAGACTTTTTGAAAATCCCGTCGGGTGCTACTAATGCTCGAGGGAGAAGATGATGAGTTGGGTAACCACTTGAGAAAGAAGTGGTGTACCAGAACAAGTGAGTGTGTGTTTTCAAAAACGGAGAGTTTTAAGGTCTGCTGACTGTCCCAACCTTACATGCGCAACCACGATACCCCTTATGGGATGGGGCTTTGTTGATTACTATGGTGGGTACTGGCAAGGAGCCCACATTACTAGTGGTGGGAGTGGCATGGTCACTCTCGATACGAGGTCGTCCCGGGAGTGGAAGGCCATGCGCTGTCTTTACAGGCACCACGCACACTGTTGCGTGCCCCTCATAGATGATACGTGTGATGTATATCATGAGGGGAGGCACCAACGAGTGGACTCTTTGTTTATTATCACCATGGGAAAGGCAATGTTCGGGTGCTTACCTCGGGTATGTTATATACCGCGAGTCGTGGATGACACGGAAGTTCCCCGAGTCTTGTGGGTGAAGTGTGCAACCTCTGCAGAGTGTAAAACTATTCGAATAGCCGTGTCCGCGGTCATGGACAGTTGGAGATCCTTCTGAAACTACATCCGGATGTTTTCGCAAACTTGGTGTGAGTGTGTGCGTGTTGGTGACAAAGAGGTTACTTGAGCTAAGTCCGATAACTTAGCTTGACGATTGACTATGTCTGATGACTTAGTATAATAAATGAACATGAGATGTTCAACCCCTACTTATGATGATAACTGTAACTTGTTCATATGGATATCTGCCAACTGATGATGCATGCTTACCTAGTTACTTGATCATGTCATTGCATTCAAAATTAGCTTTCTGCAAAATACCTATTAGTGCTATGTCATGCCTTATTATTACCTTGATCCAAACATGGATTGCTTGCGAGTACATTTAAAGTACTCATTGGCTTGCCACTTGTTAATTAATTGGCCAGGCATAGAAGAACAAGAGTATGTTGAAGAGTTCGCTGGTGAGGAACATGCGAACTAGGAAGCTTCCCAGTCAGAATGCCTGTAGGTTTAAGGCAGATGGCATGGGTTCACACTTTGATCAAGATTTCCGCTGCTTGTTCTATTTAAGTGTTTGGCCCTTGTGGCCCTATCTATATAAGACTAGACCTTCATGGTCTTTATATGTGTAAGACGCTAAATGTGGATGTAAGACTCTTGTTATTCAGCTTCTATGTGTTTAGTGAGCATTGATCTTTGGGATCATTGTACACGTGCATTCAGTGATCATGACTTATGAGTCGGGGTCCCCACAACCGGCCAGCGTTCGCTGGCCCGACAAGCTTCCTCCCCCCGCGGCTTTGCCCGATGGGCCAGAGGATCCCACAATGGGCGTTCCCAGCGCGGGAACCAGTAGCCGACCGTCACGAGTCGACGCGGCCATGTGCTGGAGGGAGACGACCGACGCCCGCGTGCCCACACCATGCCTCCGTGGCGGGAGCGCGCGCGCTCTCCCGCCCCGTCGTTGCACCCTGAGCTCACAGCCTGGCTCGGTCCGTGCGTCCCCCGGATAGAGAACGACGCTCGAACTCGCATGGACCGGCTGGCACAATTGGCCCTCCTGGAAGTGGAGGGGCCCATCGGCCCAGCATGCTTCGGCTCCCGGATCCATGAGGAGCCATTCCCGACCGGCTTCATGCTCCCTCGTGACACCCTGATGTACAATGGCACCCCAAGATGGAGGACTGACTGATCGACTATACCCCTACAGCCGGCATCACCAAGGGAAAAAAGCATGTCGCCGTGCGCTACGTCCCCCTCATGCTGATCGGCTCGTCCCTGACCTGGCTCAACAGCCTGTCAACCGATAGCATAAACTTCTCGACAGATTTCGAAGAGGTATTCGTCTGTAACTTCACCAACATGTACAAGCGCCCCGACCGCCCCCTCGAGCTGGGCATGTGCATCCAGGGTCGGATGAGTCTCTCTGCGACTACCTCATGCGATGGACCAAGCTCCGCAACTCCTGTGAGGGGGTGCACGAGGTACATGCCATGTAGTACTTTTCCGAGGGCTGCCGAGATGGCACCCTCCTTAAGCACAAGCTCATGTGCTCCGAGCCACCAACCCTGGCGGAACTCATGGCCAAGGCGGACAAATACGCCATGACCAACTCCGCAATGCGAATCAAGGTCATTACTCCCGGCAAGGCGATCCCATCGCCTACCGCATCGCGGCCGACTGCCGACAACCGACAACAGCAAAACAACAAGCAAAAGCCCAACCAGTCGGACCCCCGCTACGAGATCCGGTAGGTCGCCACCATCGAAGAAGAATAGTTGGCTACCAAGTCCAGCAGTCAGTGCTAGTGAACCAGCAAGGCCGCCTAGCAGCCCAAGCTCACCTTCGAGCAGATGCTCGACGCGCCCTACAAGATGCATTCTGAGGCCAAGTCGGTGACGCACACGCTTTGGTAATTTAGTTTCTCGCAGTGTCTGGGGGGCGAAGGTCTTTCGGCCCCCCCGCCACCTCCGGCCCGTGCATCGGCTCTGGATCCTGCTCCGGCACCAATGCCGGCTCCGGCCCCGCGTGACAGTCGTCTGCATGATCAGTTCCCTGTCCAGGATGGGGTGTATGTCGTCTTCATCGGTGAGGAGACATACAAGCACGCGCAACGCCGGCTCCGGCACGAAGTGAATTCCATCGTGCCCTCGATCCCCCAGTTCATGCATTGGTCCGAGAAGCCGGTCAGCCAGGCGGATCACCCAGCGGTGATGCCAAACCCGGGTAGCTACACCCTTGTCCTGGATCCCACATTGCCTCCGAGAGGCGCACTTGCCGTTTCTCGTGGGTGCTGATCGACGGGGGCATCAACATCATCATCCCCTACCTCGACAATCTACTCAATCTAGGGCTCAAAGTGGAGAACGCGCAGCCAAGCCAAAGGGTTTTCGACGACATCGTGCCCGGGCAGTCTTGCTCCCCCATCGACAAGATCTAGCTCGACGTCTTCAGCGATAAGAGCTATTTCCGCCACAAACCAATATGGTTCAAGGTGGTGGACCTTGATAGTCCCTACCACGCATTGCTGGGCCGACCGACGCTCATCAGTTTCATGGCAGTGCCCCACTACGCCTACCTCAAGCTCAAGATGTCGGGCTTGAAGGGCATCAGCATTGTCAGCGGCAACTACAAGATGTTGACGGAGTGCGCGCGCGATGGCAAACGGCTGGCCGAGGCTCTGGTGATCGCGAAGGAGAAGTGGCAGCTCGACCGCTCGCGGCTCACGCCACCGAGTAGCAGGCCATACCGACTCCCCATCCCAGCCGGCCAGCGAGGCAATGTTCCAGTCGTCCAAAGACACCAAGCAGGTGCCGATCGACCCCGCCAACCCCAAGCAGTGTGTCACCATTGGCGCCAAACTCAACAACAAATAGGAAGGCAAGCTTGTCGACTTCCTCCATGAGAATCGAGACATCTTCACATGGTCTCCTAAAGACATGTCGGGTGTTTCGAGGAAGTACGCCGAGCACAAACTTCATGTACGACCAGATGAGAAGCCGGTCAAGCAACCCCTATGCCGTTTCTCTGAGGAGAAGCGGTGTACTATAGGAGAAGAGATCGCCTGGTTGCTCGCAACCGGTTTTATCATGGAAGTTTTCCACCCGGACTGGCTGGCCAACCCAGTCTTGGTGCTGAAGAAGAACAAGACTTGGCGCATGTGTATCGACTACACCAGCATGAACAAGGCCTGTCCTAAGGATCCCTTTGCCCTGCCCCGGATCGATCAAGTGATTGACTCCCCGGCCAGCTGCGACCTATTGTCATTCCTGGACGCCTACTCCGGCTACCACCAAATCAAGCTGGACCTGGCCGACCGGCTGATGACCTCCTTCATCACCCCCTTCGGGGCGTACTGCAACATCATCATGTCATTCGACTTGAAGAATGCAGGCGCTACCTTCCAGTGTTGCATGGAGAAGTGCCTCCTACCCCAGATCGGCAGGAACGTCCACATCTATGTGGACTACATCACTGCCAAAACCAAGAAGCATTTCAACCTCCTCGACGACCTCTGGGAGACCTTTGCCAACCTATGCGAGTACAAGGTCTGACTCAACCTGGAGAAGTGCGTCTTCGACGTACCAGTAGGCCAGCTCCTGGGTTTCTTCATGTATGCCCGCGGCATTGAAGCCAACACAGAGAAGATTAGGGCCATTGAGCACATGCCCAAGCCGACCTAGCTCCACTACATTTAGAAGTTCACTGACTGCCTTGCCTCGCTCAGCCGGTTTGTCAGCCGGCTGGGCAAGAAGACCTTGCCCCTCTACCAGCTCATGAAGAAGGCCACCAAATTCGAGTGGACCGACCAGGCAGACGAGGCGTTCCGTGACCTCAAACGTGCCCTCTCCAGTGCACCTATCTTAGCAGTGCCGGCTAAGAAGGAGCCCTTGCTCGCATACCTCGCGGCAACCACATGCGTCGTCAACTTCGTCGTCGTGGTGGAGCGGCCGGAGGAAGGTAGAGCGCTGCCGGTCCAACGCCCTGTCTACTACCTCAGCAAGGTCCTCTCCGCCTCCAACTAGAACTACCCCACCACCAGAAGATGTGCTACGGTATATACTTTGCCGCCAAGAAAGTCAAGCAGTACTTCCAGGAGCACACCATCACCATGGTAAGCACGGCGCCGCTCGGCGAGATCATGAGCAGCCGGGGTGCCACCAAACGGATCGCCAAATGGGACATCGCCATGGCCGACCACGAGATCTGGTACGAGCTGCACACGGCCATGAAGTCGCAGACGATGGCCGACTTCCACGTTGACTAGGCCGAGACCCAGTTCGTACTGCCGCCTTCGGATTCCACACAATGGCGCATGCACTTCGACGGCTCAAAGATGTGGACTGGCTAGGGAACCGACATCGTTTTGTCATCCCCAAAAGGGGACCAGCTCAAGTACGCGCTCCAAATCCACTTCGTCGCCTCCGACAACGCGGCTGAGTACGAGGCGCTCTTCCACGGCCTCCGACTCGCCAAGGAAATTGGCATCCGATGCATCCCCTGCTTCGATGATTCTTACCTCGTGGTACAACAAGTCTTTGGTGAGTGGGATGCCAGGGATGCTAACATGGCCATCTTTGCTTCCTCGTCCAGTAGCTTACCGGCTCCTTCAAAGAGTGTGAATTCCAAAACGTCCCCCACATTTACAACGAGGCAGCAGACGCTCTGTCAAAGATAGGCTCCACCCGTCAGGCCATCCCAGCTGGCGTCTCCCTCAAACGGCTGACCAAGCCGTCGATCAAGCCATCCATCGAATTAGAATCAATCTTCATGCTACGGACCTCGCCGGCTCCTTAGCCGATCCGGGGGCTCAGTTCGCTCAGCCGTCCCAAACGGCTGCCGCCCCTGTGACGCCCAACTCCAACCCCCGACTATCATGATGGTGATCGACGCACCCTCAGCCGTCCTGGTCCAAGGGACTGATGCGCCGGTCCCGAGGACTAGCGAGCCGGACCCGAGGGCTCCGGCTGCTCCTAACCCCCAGCCCGAGTTGGAGCCGGTCCCCGTCTCGGCTCCCTCATGGCCCAACCAATCTTGGCTTTCCTCTTGTATGGCGAGATTTCCCCCAAGGAAGACAAGGCTTGGCAGATCTAGCAACGGTCTCCCGCCTACAACATCATGAACCATGAGCTGGTCCATCGCAGCACAACCGACATGTTCCAGCACTGCGTCGAGCCAGAGAAGGGCCAAGAAATCCTCCGAGACATCCACCAGGGCGAGTGCGGGCATCACGCCACCTCAAGGACCCTAGTAGCCAAGGCGTTCCGCCACGGTTTCTACTGGCTGACGGCCTTGAAGAAAGTAAAGGAGCTGGTCGACAATTGTGAGGGGTGCCAACGCTTCAACATACAGAGCCACCTGCCGGCCACGACCCTCCAAACTATCTCGCTATCGTGGCCCTTTGTTGTCTAGGGGCTTGACATGGTGGGACCATTCAAGACCGTGCAAGGCGGCATGACACATCTACTGGTGGCCGTCGACAAATTCACCAAGTGGATTGAGGCCAGGCCCATCAAGAAACTGGATGGCCCCATGAGTGTCCGGTTCATCAAAGACGTCACGATCCGCTACGGTGTTCCCCACGGCATCATCTCCAACAGCGATACGAATTTCGCCGAGGGCGCAATGGCGCGCTTCTGCGAAAAAAGGGCATCCAGCTCGACCTCGCATTAGTGGCCCATCCATAGTCAAACAACCATGCAGAGATGGGAAACGGACTGATCCTATCCGGCATCAAGCCCTGGCTCATGGCGCCCCTCATGCACTCAGCTGACTGCTGGATTGAAGAGCTGCCGGCTGTCCTATGGAGCCTTAGGACCACACCTAACTTGTCAACCGGCTTCACTCCTTTGTTTCTCGTGTATGGGTCCGAGGCGGTTATCCCCACGGATGTCGAGTTCGACTCGCCTCGTGTCACCATGTACAAGGAGACAGACGCAAGGGAGGCAAAAGAAGACGATGTCAACCTGCTCGAGGAGGTGCGCGAGCTAGCCCTGAGCCGGTCGACCATCTACCAGCAGAAGCTCTGGCACTACCACAACAAGCGGATCCAACCCTTCTCATTTCATGAGGGGGACTTGGTGCTCAAACGGATCTAGAGAACCGCTGGCCAACACAAGCTGTCCTCCCCATGGGAGGGCCCGTTCATCATCAGCAAGGCACTGCACAACAATGCGTACTATCTAATAGATACCCAGAAATCGTAGAAGTGCAAGAGATATGCCTTCGGTGAGGAGTTGCAGTGCTTGTGGAATGTGGCACTCCTTAGTCCGTTCTACTGCTAAGAAAAGGAATGGTGTATGTATATATCTCCCCACCCCTTTTGGGACCAAATGAATGCAACGGGTGCCCCAAGCTAACACTTGGGGCACGCCCTTTCGACTTCACTAAGAGCACACCGCTTCTCAAAGCAAGCACCCAGGTCTGGCTCCCCTAACCCGGGGGCTTGCCAGCTAGCTTAAGTCCCTTCCTCTCCGAAATAGTCAAGTAATGTGGATAAACAACCCCCCCGTCCGGCCACACACCGGCTGGCGGGACTCTAGGGTAGGAAAACTTACCACACGAAACATTGTTTGAAGAATAGCGGTCGGTTAGGTCTAGCCGGATCATTCGTTTGACAACTTGCCTCTGGCGGCTCACCCTAGCTTGAGCCGGATGACCCTAAGGTTTGCGAATTTTTCCCAAAGGATGATGCCCTCTCCCTGCCCCAGCCGGCTCCCGGCAGGCCGGTAGGTGGGGCAGAAGCCGGAAAGGAACTTGCGCAAAATATATCGGTCGAAAAGCAAAAAAGCAAAGGATGAGCCGGCACACAAACATTGTTCATTTCAAAAGAAAATTCAAAGAGTCAAGGCCACATGCCAAAAGATTCATTACAATACACACCCAGTGGGTGGAAATGTGTCCTAGCAGAGCTTACGACGAACAAAAAGACACATTAAAAATAGGGCCGCTTTGGCCTCAGGCGCGCCGCCAGCCGGCTCGACAGACTTCCCAGGGGTGGCCGCCATCTTTAGGTCCGCCTCCGTAGCCGTCGCGCCATCGATGTCGGTCCCCGTGCTGGAGTCGGTGCTCTTGTCGGCCATTTCCTCATCATCGGACCCCTCAGGAATGCCGAAGGAGTCCTCCATGACCGGCTCGCCGTACGCACCAAGCACCGACAAGAACTCGTCCGGGTCGATGTAGGAGGCCAGCTTGTTGTCCTGACGGACGAGGGAGCCCTCGCGGGTAACCCACTCCTCCTCAGGGACCTGACACATTGTGGCCAGCCGTTCCAGGTCGATGCCGCGATACCATGACAGGGCGAACTGGAGGGCCATCTACATCCCTGACCGGGCCGCCGAGGCTTTCCTAGCATCGAGGCACGCCACTGTGTGCTCAAGCCATAGCGCCACACAGCCACCTGGGATCTCATGACCCAGCCAAAGGGCCAAAATAATCCCCAAGCCGGCCGTGTGAAGCCGGTCCATGCAGTGCTGTTGGAAGATCGGCCGATTCTCGATAGCCAGCGAGATCTCCGGTAGGCTCCAGCCCTTGTTCGCACCAACCTCCTGCCCGCACTACCGGAAGCACTCCCGGTGCTCCGCCACGGCCCGCTCGGCGCAGCGTTGGGTATCCGGGAACCGATATAAGAAAAGGAAGAGAACCAGGAAGACAAGGCAACGCAACCAGCAAAAAAGACTCAAAGGAAAAAATACTCACGTTGAAAGGCATTGTCTACTTCGATCCCAAACTTGAGGCTCAGGATTTGCTCCTCCTCCAGCGCCTTCTCCGCCTGGGCGAGGGAGGCAGCACACTTCTCAATCTCACCGCCAAGACGAGTCACCTCGTCATAGAGGACAGTGGCCCGCTGGTTGGCGTTGGTTGCCTGCTTGGTAGCCTTCTCCCTGGCCGGCACCTCCTTCTGCAGCTCCATAGTAAGGCTCTCCCACATTGACTGGCCATTGATAATCCCCAAGTGCAAGGAATCACTAGCAATTTCCAAAGGTGGAAGTGATAAATATGGACTGTCAAATCCACAAGGAGCTAATTGTAAGATCAATATTATCTCAAGTCCTATCTTCCACTGATACGACTCTACGTACACCGAATGTTTGCTTCCAACTAGAAATGAGAAATAAAACTATGTTGTGGGTATGAAGAGAAGAGCTTTGCATGATATCAGAGAACTAAAATAGAGAAATAGGTGCTGTTATCATAAAATTAGAATATATTAAAAATAGCGAGTGGGGAATGATGATGGGTCGGTGTGTGGAATTTTCCTAGGCAATTGTTAACAAGATTGGTAATCATTATTGCAATTTTATATGAGGGAGAGGCATAAGCTAACATACTTTCTCTACTTGGATCATATGCACTTATGATTGGTACTCTAGCAAGCATCCGCAACTACTAAAGATCATTAAGGTAAAACCCAACCATAGCATTAAAGCATCAAGTCCCCTTTATCCCATACGCAACAACCCCTTACTCGGGTTTATGCTTCTGTCACTCTAGCAACCGACTATAAGCGAATCATGAACGTATTTCAACACCCTACAACGGGAATCCTTCATGTGTGCGCGGCATGGAAGGCACCATAGGACAAAACCAAAATAAACATACAACTCAAACCAATCTAGATCATCAATCAACCCATAAGACAAAAGAAATCTACTCAAAACATCATAGGATGGCAAATTGTCATTGGATCATTGTCGTAGTTTTCTCACGGGGGGTGCACCAAGATGGCAGATGCCATGGGATGGCTTAAGAGGTGAGAGCAAGACTGCAGTGGAATATCATAGATGGGTACGCGAATAGCACGCGGTGTTTTACCCAGATTCGGGACTCTACGGAGAGATAATACCCCTACTCATGCATCTATGTATATGAGGTGTATACATAGTACAGGGTTGCTCCTGGAGCTGTATGTAAGGAGGAAGAGGGAGCTATGAGCTCCTCACCTTGGCCTCCTGAGTATGCATGCATGAGCATGAGTGAGAGAGAGAGAGGATGGGAGGAGGCCTCCCATGAGTGTGTGTGTGAGTGGGCATGACCCCTTTATATAGGAACGGGGGCATGGGTGCATGCTTGGTTTCTAAGATAAGGTAGCTTACTAACCAAGCTAGGTGTGTGACGTGGTGCACATGCTAGCTTGTCCCTGGGCACTTTATAAAACAGTGTTCAGGGTACAAGTACAATATAGATGATGTCCTGTGTACAACGTCCGACTTTTCACCAATAGTGCGGGGCATGGTCGTCTTGTCCACACGTGTCTGATGGGACGTCGTAGTTGACTCCAAACAGTCGACCAGGAGGAGCCGGCTAGGGGGAGCCGGCCAGGAGGAGCCGGCAAGGCGGATCCAGCCAGGAGGAGCTAGCCAGGCCGTAGCTTTGTCTTCGCTTCTTCATTTTTCTTGTTGGTTCGTTGGGCTTGGCATACCAGGGGTGGTATCCCGTTGTTTTAAAATGTTGAGTCCTGTAACACCCCGTTACGCCTGGCGGGATCTAGACTAGCCCCACAGACCAACACTAGTCTTTCCTGCGCACATTGTCCTCACTCGTGCGCACCCGGGACCAACTTCCCGATCGGTCACCCATCCTAGAATCGCTCCAAGCCAAGCACGCTTAACTTTGAAGTTCTTTTCGAGTGGGCTTCCGAAAAAGAAGGAATTCCTTGTTGATTTGAGTAGTCTATCATTCCTATTAAGCCAGACTCTCACATACACCCCCACTCAAAGGAACCGACGTCCTCGTCGGCCCACCAGGAATGTTCCCTTTTGGCACACGTATGCGCGTCCAGTCCAGCACATGTGCCATGCTGTGTGCCACGACGGGCCACACACGCCATGCGCCACATGCCCGTGCACCTGGCCCGTGCATGCGCATATAACCGCAAGGGTCGGCTCTGATACCAATTGTAACACCCCGTTACGCCTGGCGGGATCTAGAATGGCCCCACAGACCAACACTAGTCTTTCCTGCGCATTATGTCCTCACTCGTGCGCACCCGGGACCAACTTCCCGGTCGGTCACCCATCCTAGAATCGCTCCAAGCCAAGCATGCTTAAATTTGGAGTTCTTTTTGAGTGGGCTTCCGGAAAATAAGGAATTCCTTGTTGATATGAGTAGTCTATCATTCCTATTAAGCCAGGCTCTCACAAGTCCTCTCCTTGAACCTACCTGGGGGTAATCCCCCCGACAGTAGCCTCCGAGCCTCCGGCGACTTGAAGAGTCAGGCGAAGGGTTTTTGTCGTTGGAGTTGCATAAGTCGTTGATGTCGCAGAAGTTGTTGATGTTGTAGAAGTTGTCGTTGTCGGTCGATCGCAGGCTGACGACGGCGTAGCTTGCTTCCAGCGGGGGCATGTCAGCACACCCGCTCGGTGTAGCCTCCGAGCCTGCGGGCGACTCGAAGAGTCGGGCGGAGGGTCTTTGTTGTTGCTGAAGTAGACAGTGGCGTCGAGGATGCCAGGTGCAGACGCGGAGTCTGCCAGATGAAGGGCGCGAGGCACTACCGGGGGCGAATGCGGAGTCCATCGGCCGGTGGTTTCAGCAGGGGAGTGCCAGCGCACCCATTGGGTGTAGCCTCCGAGCCTCCGGGCGACTCAAAGAGTCGGCCGAAGGGTCTTTGCCATTGCTGAACTAGACGATGGCATCCAGGAAGCCGGGAGCGGACGTGGAGTCCGCCGGCTGAATGGTACGAGGCGCTGCCGGGTGCGAATGCGGAGTCCACTGGTTGGGGGTTTCTAGCGGGGGCGCACCAGCGCAGCCAAAGAGTCGAGCGGAGGGTCTTTGCTGTTGCGAAAGGAGATGGTGGCTTCGAAGATGTCGGGCGCGGACGCGGGGTCCGCCGACTGAAGGGCGCAAGGCGCTGCCATGGGCAGACGCGTGGTCCGCCGGCTGATGGGCGTGGAGCCCTACTGAGGGCGGACGCGGGGTCCGCCGGCTGTCGAGCACGAGGCGTTGTCGGGGGTAGACGCGGGGTCCGCCACCGGATGGGCGAGGAGCCTTGCGGAGGGCGGATGCGGGGTCCGTCACCGGGTGGGCGAGGAGCCCTGCCAAGGGCAGATGCGGGGTTTGCTGGCTGTCGAGCGCGAGGCGCTGTCAAGGGCAGACACGGGGTCTGCCGCCTGTCGAGCACGAGGCATTGTCGGGGGCGGACATGGGGTCGGTCGCCGGAATGGGCGCAAGGTGCTGTCGGGGGCGGACTTGTGGTCCACCGCCGGATGGGCGTGGAGCCCTACGGAGGGCGAACGTGGGGTCCGCTGGCTGTCGAGTGGGAGGCGCCGCCACGTGCGGACGTGGGGTCCACCGGCTGATGGGTGCAAGGCTCTGTTGGGAGTAGCCCCCGGGCGAGAAGGTTCCTCATGGAAACGATCGTGTAGAAGACAAGGTTACGTCGACATAGATATATCAAACATTTGATTTGGGTAGTGCAAGTTTGTACAGAGGGTGCCGACTCGGTTTCGTCTCAGCCCCCTTAAGTCTTTTTCATTTTCTCTCATCTCTTTGGCTTTTGCTCTTGCTAGCCAAACAACCGGGAGCCGGTCGGTAGCTGAGATGAAGAATGGACCGCGGAATGGAGTGTACAGTACTCGGACTCTGGGAGCAGGCTCGACCGAGCAGATACTCATAAATGAAACGACCGGGTCGCCCAAGCCATTTTCTCCTTGGAAGCTTTTCACGTGTGGTGACCTCCAGCTTTTGCTCTCACTAGCTGGACAGCCGCGGTGCGGTCTATAGCTGAGACAAAGAGTGGAACTTCGGTCGCATGCACGGTACTAAGCCGTCTCGTGGGAACGAATGTATCGGGCCAAGCGGCCAGCCCCGGGCCGAGAATAGCTAGCAGCGAGGTGAATAGTAAGGCAGCAGAATAAATGCGAAGATGGCCCTCGACGGTCGCTCGGGGTTATTCATTTCATGTATACGTCTCAAGGATATGCGGGTGGAGATCTCACATTGCTTTTGGGTGCCGGCGAGGCGGTTTTGTCGATGTTGATCAGCGTAGCTTGTAGCCAACGTGGTCCGGCTGATACGCGCAAGGTGCTGCCGGGCGCAGACTTGGGGTCCGCCGGTAGATGGGCGCAAGGCGCTTCCAGGGGCGGACGCGAGGTCCACGGGCTGATGTGCGTGAGGCGCTACTGAACGCGGACGCAGGTCCGGCCGGCTGATGAGAGCGAGGCGCTACCGAGGGCGGACGCGGGGTCCGCTGGCTGATGAGTGCGAGGTGCTTCCGAGGGTAGCCTCCGAGCCTCCGGGCGAGGAGGTTCATTGCTTTTCGCATAGGCGAGGTGGGTGACGTCGAAGCGGTTGTTGTCGATGACGGTCGATGCGGCCTTGTGCGAGGGGAGCGTGCCGGCGCACCCGCTTGGTGTAGTCGCTGAGCCCTTGGCTGTCGGCGGGTGTGCTAGTCGGGCGGACCTAACCGGCCGGACGTTGAAGCTGGTGGGCAGATGGAATTGACCCGGTGTCAAAGTAGACGGGCAGGCTAGCCGGCTAGGCAACGATGCAGGTCGGCCGTCCGAGTGGGGACGTGGGCAGATGGATGCAGGTGCCTTCTTCTCCTCCTCTCTTCTTCTTCTTCTTCTTCTTCTTCTTCTTTTTGGAGGGGGCAACCGACCTTCTCTTTTTCTCCAACAGGACCACCACCGCCTTTTCTTTTCTCTCCCAGCCGGTCCGTGGTTAGAGGCTTGGCGTAACAAGACGCTGGGCGCACCCAGCCGCGGCGGGCTGGGTCGAGCGAGGCAGTCGGTAGCGGGGCCGTGCGGAGGCGTGAGCCGGCGCGAGGGCCAGGCCGTAGCCGGCGGGGGGTGCGGAGCCGGATGGGAGTGGCCAGGCTAGAGCCGGCATGCGGGGCGGCGTGTGTGGGCGGGGCCGGCCATGGAGGGCGGGCCCTAGCCGGCTCGCAGGACGCGCGAACATGGGCAGAAGAACCGGCGCACGAAGCGACATGGGTAGGGCCATCCAGGTTGCGAGGAGCCGGCCGCAGGGCGACGCGGACTCGGCACCCATGCGGGAGGATGTAGGCCGGGCAGCCGGAGTCGACGATGCGAAGCCCGCGACACGGGAGCAGGACCAGCAGGCAGCAAGCCGTCCGGCAGGCACATGGAGCAATGGCCCGGGCGGGGCACTGGCGACGGCATGCGGCTGGCCGGGTCGCGCGCGGACACTAGGTTTGTGGTCAGAGGCGCGGCGCAGCCGGACGCCGGGCGCACCCGACCGCGATGGGCCAAGTTGGGCGAGGGAATCGACTACCGGGGCCGTGCGGAGGCGCAAGGGCCAGGCCGTAGCCAGCGGGGGGTGGGTGCGAAGCCGGCTAGGTGCAGTTGCGTCTTGCTGGAGCGGGATAGCAGGAGGGAGGCGAGGAAGGAGGCCGCGACGACGGGACTTTGTGGCGTGGCATCCCAAGGCGCGACCGCACGCACGCGAGGAGTGGCATGGCTAACAGAAGGCTCCCGACGACGCATGAACTTAGCACGGGTCTCAGCAGGGTCCCGGCATACACGAGCGCCCTTGAGCGGGTGCTCGTGTCTTCGCAACAGAGCAGAGCAATGACAGCAAGGGACTTGGAGAGGCGGTCTGGCCGCGACGGATTGCTGATGGAGGAGAGCGCGGGCCTGGAGATGCCGACCGTGCCACAACAGATTCCGTTTCCAGTGTCCCTCCCCACGGCATGCTGTCGAGAGCAGCAGCACTCGTGGAGGCGAAGCAAGTGGCAGGCAGAGGTGGTGGGTCATCGTGGTAGAAGGAGGCCGCCGAGGAGTTGCACGGTGATGGCCAAGAACGCCACGGCGAGCCAACAACCATTAGGGCGGTGTGGCATGGAGCCGGCCAAGCCGGTGGGTGGCCGAGCCGGGGGGAGTGCGAAGGGAGGCGCGGCGAGGCTCAGGACGATGTGATGCGCCGGGGGAGTAGCGCGAGTGTGGAAGACGGCCGAGGTGCGCGCGACGGGGGCAGCCGACACCGTTGCCTTGTGGGATGCCCTGGAGGCAGGCATAGTTGGTTGAGGAGAGATCACATCGGCGTCATCGTTGGAAAGACCGGCCAGCTGGCCTCGTGCACGCACACAAGCCGAGCTAGCTAGCCAAGCCAGCACGCACGTAGTTGAATCGATGGCTCTGCTAGCTAGCTACCTAGGCATGAGGGTGTGTACGTACAGGAGAACTCATTGCCTCCCAGGAGCTCGCATAGGGACGGAGGAGGCTAAAGCGCGGCGTCAGGGAGGTCGGGCGCGCAGCCGGTTGGAGCGGACGGGCACGGGCGGCGCCAGTGGAGGTGTGTCGGTGCCGGCACGTGGACGACACGGCCATGCGGCGATGAAGGCGCCAGGAAGTTGGCACCGTGCACGTCGTGCTGACGCAGCGATGCGGCAACGGCGATGCGGACAACACAGTGACCCGTCGGCGTCGGGAGGCCGACGTCATGGGCGTCGCGGTGGTGATGACGAAGATAGTCCCGCCCGTATCGGGATTCCAGTGGAAGCTTGCCCCACGGTGGGCGCCAACTCTCGTTGTTTTCTCATGGGGGGTGCACCGAGACGGCGGATGCCATGTGATGGCTTAAGAGGTGAGAGCAAGGCTGAAGTGGAATATCCGGGACGGGTATGCGAATAGCACGTGGTGGTTTTCCCAGGTTCGATGCTCTCCGGAGAGATAATACCCCTACTCCTACATGTCTGTATATGAGGTGTATACATAGTACATGATTGCTCGTGGAGCTGTATCTGAGGAGGAAGAGGGTGCTGTGAGCTCCTCACCTTGGCCTCCTATGTATGCATGCATGAGCATGAGTGAGAGAGAGAGAGAGAGGATGGGAGGAGGCCTCTCGTGAGTGTGTGTGTGTGTGAGTGGGCATGACCCTTTTATATAGGCATGGGGGCATGGATGAGTGCTTGGTTTGTAAGCTACCTTGGGTAGCTTACAAACCAAGCTGGGTGTGTGACGTGGTGCGCATGCTAGCTCGTCCATGGGCACTTTATAAAACAGTGTTCAGGGTACAAGTACATTGTAGATGATGTCCCATGTATAATGTCCGACTGTTCGCCAACAGTGCGGGGCATGGTCGTCTTGTCCGCGCATGTCCGATGGGACGTCGTAGTTGACTCTAGGCAGCTGGGAGGAGCCGGCCAGGAGGAGCCGTCCAGGGGGAGCCGGCCAGGAGGAGCCGTCCAGCCAGGAGGAGCCGGCCGGGCGGAGCCAGTCGGGAGTAGCCAGTCGAGAGTAGCCATCCGGGACGAGCCAGCCGGGTCTCCCCCTTCTGCTTCCTGCTCCATGGTGATGATGGATCCTCCGTCTTCCTCCTTGATGGTGCCCCCCTTCGGCAGGGTGCTGGAGAGGGCCAAGATTGATTTTTCGTGGCTACATAGACTTGCGGCGGTGGAACTTCTGATCTAGCATTCTTTCTGGAGATTTTGGTATTTACAGGAATTTTTGGCATCTGTCTCATGTCAAGGGGGTTCTCGAGGCGTCCACAACCCGGGAGCACCCTCCTGGTGGGGGGGGGGGGTAGGGCGCGCCCCTAGGCTTGTGGCCTCCTCGGTTACTTCCTGGCCCATCCCCGGTGCTTCGGGGGTCTCTTTTGGTCCATAAAAAATCACCGTAAATTTTCAGCCCATTCCGAGAACTTTTATTTCTGCAAAAAAAATGACACCATGGTAGTTCTACTGAAAATAGCGTCAGTCCGGGTTAGTTCTAATAAAATCATATAAAATTATTGTAAACATGGTGTCGGTGTCAAAATCGGCAGATCTCTAGTAGGGGGTCCCGAACTGTGGGACTAGGATCGAAGGTTAGAGGAGGTGAAGGGGACACAAGTTTACCCAGGTTCGGGCCCTCCAATGGAGGTAATACCCTACGTCCTGCTTGATTGTGTTGATGGTGTATGGGAATACAAAGTTGATCTACCTTGAGATCGTATGTCTAACCCTAGATGAGTTATCCTGTCCCTATACCCTAAAACCCTCCGGCTTATATAGATGCCGAGGAGGCCTAGGGTTTTACACATGGTCGATTACATGCCGAAGAGATAAACATGCCTATTACTACATCAAACGTGAAATGCAAGCCGTGTTCCTTGAAGCTTCCATCCTAGAAACCGGGCCTTCAAACCATCCAGTGTTTGGTGAGTAGCCCATATAGTCCGGCCCGTAGACAATAGGTCGGATACCCGAGGACCCCCTAATCCAGGACTCCCTCAGTAGCCCCTGAACTTGCCTCCAATGCCAAGGGTCTTCAACTCCAATTACTTCACAAACAGAGTCTTCGGCTTGCAAGGTGAGTTCCTTTGTCCCAAACCATAGTTCAGCCTCCGATGACAAGTAGTTTTCCGCATAGTGGCACGTCCGAATCCTGTGAGATAAATTGGTTTTGAAGGCCAAGTGTCAAGGAAAAATGATAATGCTTCCTGATGACCTCTCTGACGAAAGGTCACAACCCACCACGACTGATAGGCCAGTTACAGGCACTCGATGCACGGTTCGAGGCCGTTCCATCCACACGATCTATCAACGTATCGATCGTGTCCCGTTTTATACGGGACATACTTAATCATGCGCCCACAACAGTTCGCGTGTCATGGGAAGTGGAAGGATTCATGGCGCAGCAAGGGGAGCCCAAATCGACAGACTTCATAAAAGGGGAAAGAAAACCCCGAAGGCCCCTCACGCTCTCCATTCGACTTCCCCGCCTCCTATTTCCCTGCACCTCCAGAGCACATATCTAGGCTTCTCCACCCCCGCTTACGAGCACAACAATGGCGGGCTCCAACGGCTAGTGGGAAGTCTCCATGGTCAACAACCAGGACATAACCGACCTCAAGAAGGCCGGTTATCTTCCCATCGACATCCCTCATTGTGCGGCGAAGAAGGGACAAGCGATCCCCTCCCCCAAGCCAGGCGAGCGAGTGGTGTTCATCCCCCACTTCATCAGGGGGTTGAGATTTATGCTCCACCCCTTTGTCAGGGGTTTAATGTTCTTCTATGGCCTCGATTTCCACGACCTCCCACCGAACTCCATCATGCACCTCTCCGCCTTCATCCTCTTCTGCGAGGCATTCCTGCACATCGAGCCGCACTTCGGGCTCTGGCTGCAGGTTTTCGACATTAAGTCGAAGTGCGTCAGCGGCAAGCATGCCGACTGCGATGGTGCCATCATTGGCAAACTCACGCGCATCGAGTGGCCGACGGGCACCCTCATCGACATCATCAAGGGGTGGCAGAAAGAGTGGTTCTATATCACCGAACCACAGGAACAAGGTCTGCACCCCGCCACGACATTTAGATCTGGTCCTCCGACCAGACTAGCTTCATGGATCGAAAAGGGGCTCATTTGGGGGTCGAGCAAGGAGGTGGCCGATCTACAAAAGTGGATCCGCTCCTTGGCCGAGAATGGCACCAAGCGGGCTGATGTGGTCCAGGTAATGTTCCGAAGATGCATCCTCCCCTACCAGCACCGAGACACTCCCCTGTGGGATCAGAAACTCGACACCGAGCCCACAATCCAGAAATTCTTCCGCACTACACGGGAGAAGCTATGGAAGGCGTTCTTCAAATAAATGAAGAGCTGGTCAGCCAAGGAGGAGGACAAGGGCCTACACGCCGCCAAGCCAGACTCTGAGGTATGACTCGTCTTAGCCTGATTGGTTCTATACATAGAAGGTCCATAACCCTGTGTCCGATATGTTCATACAGAGATGGCTAAAGAAAGCCATCAACATCAGTAGTCCGGCTACTCAGCTGGAAGACGAGAAGACTGGGCTGTTTGCCAAGATAATCGTGGAGAAGTCCTACGAAGCTCCCACGAAGAAGGAGAAGAATAAGAAACTAGGTTAGGGTGGCCTTCGCATCAAGGATCAGCCTGATGCTGCTTCTGAAAACATGCCCGCCTCTTGGAATCAGGAGGAGGCCGAAGAGGAGGAAGAAGAGGAGGAGGAGGTCGAGAGTGAGGGGGGAGACTATCTCCCTCTCCCCAAGAAGTGAGCGGCGACTTCGAACGCCCCGGGGCAGGCAACCTCTGCTTCCCTGAAGAGGGAACGGCAAGTGCGGATGATCTTGTTCGACAACAGCTCGGACTCGAGCTCCGCGTCCAAAGAGGCTGAGGAGGTTCCTCGAAGGAGCCTCAGGGTCAAGCCTCCGCCATCCAAGTTAGGACCCGAAGACCCTCCTTCCTATTGGTGCTACATCCCCCACGCATGCCATTGGTGGTTCAGAGCTTGCTGACATGCATGACATTGGTGCTACAGCCCCCATGCATCATTCCCACCGAGGTGGTATCGGATGGGGAGACCCCTCCCACCGAACTAGCGGAGAGCAGGGATGTCTCGCACCTCCCCACTCCAGGCGCTATGATGGATGATGTGGAGGTGTCGTCCTAGCCTACTCCAATGGAGGAGGACACAGGGGGTGAGGGAGATATTCCCATGGCCGAGGCTAATGCGTCGGCCACCGAAGACCAGGGGACAGTCCCCCATCCGTACACCGAGGAGGCCGGACGGATGGGGGCATTAGTCCCCTGTCAGGACATCTCCAGAGCGTACTATGCCTCTGGAGGCACTAGTCCAATCCTCGGTGCGTTATCAGGAAATCCGATCATCCCCGGCACCACCGACCTCCGGGGGGTCGGCCATGGGGGAGGCTCTAACAAGCGCCTCCATCCCAGAGAAATATGCCCTAGAGGCAATAATAAATTGGTTATTATCATATTTCCTTGTTCATAATAATCGTTTATTATCCATGCTATAATTGTGTTGATCGGAAACTCATTTACATGTGTGGATACATAGACAACACCATCTCCCTAGTATGCCTCTAATAGACTAGCTCGTTGATCAAAGATGGTTGTGGTTTCCTAGTCATGGACATGAGATGTCATTTGGTAATGGGATCACATCATTAGGAAAATGATGTGATGGACAAGACCCAAACTACGAACGTATCATGTCGGTTTATTGCTACTGTTTTCTGCATGTCAAGTATCTATTCCTATGACCATGAGATCATGCAACTCACTGACACCGGAAGAGTGCCTTGTGTGTATCAAACGTCGCAACGTAACTGGGTGACTATAAAGGTACTCTACAAGTATCTCCGAGGGTGTCTGTTGGGTTGGCATGGATCAAGACTGGGTTTTGTTACTCCGTGTGACAGAGAGGTATCTCAGGGCCCACTCAGTAATACAACATCACAATAAGACTTGCAAGCAATGTGACTAAGTTTTAGTCACGGGATCTTGTATTACGGAACGAGTAAAGAGACTTGGCGGTAACGAGGTTGAACTAGGTATGGAGATACTGACGATCGAATCTCGGGCAAGTAGCACACCAAAGAACAAAGGGAACATCATACGGGATTAACTGAATCCTTGACATAGAGGTTCGACCGATAAAGATCTTCGTAGAATATGTAGGAACCAATATGGGCATCCAGTTCCCGCTATTGGTCATGTCTACGTAGTTCTCGAACCCGCAGGGTCTGCACACTTAAGGTTCAGTGACATTTCGGTAGTATAAAGTTATGTATGGTGGTGACCGAAGGTTGTTCGGAGTCCCGGATGAGATCCCGGACGTCACGAGGAGCTCCGGAATGGTTCGTAGGTAAATATTGATATATAGGAAGTCCTATTTTGGTCGCCGGAAAAGTTTCAGGCTCATTGGTAGTGTACCGGGAGTGCCGGTAGTGTACCGGGGGTGCCGGTAGTGTACCGATAGTGCCGGTAGTGTAGCGGGAGACCATCGGGAGGGGTATTTCGACCCAAGAGGCTACATAGGCTGTGGGAGAGTAAATACCAGCTCTTTGTGGGCTGGTTGAAGTCCCACACAAGGCCCATGCGGCTGGGAGAAAAAGCCCAAAGGGACAAAGGTGGAAAAAGGCCAAAAAAAAGGTGGAGGAATCCTAGTCCTACTAGGATTGGAGGAGGAGTCCTCCTCTCCTCCCCACTTCGGCCAACCCAAGGGCTGGCTTTTTGGCAGCCAACACTCCTCCTCCTCTCCTCCTATATATACTAGAGGATTTTAGGGTTTTGGCAGAGAATTTTCAGGCACGTGCTACCCATTCCTCCGGTGCATAGTTTCTCCTCTAGATCGGATTTCTGCAGTGCTTAGGCGAAGCCCTGCCGGAATAGCTCCACCACCATCACCGGAGCGCCGTAGCACTGTCGGAGAACTCTTCTACCTCTCCGCTCCCTCTTACTGGATCAAGACGACGGAGATCTTCATCAAGTCGTACGAGTGTTGAACGCGGAGGTGTCGTCCGTTCGACGCTAGATCGGAAGGACTGTGATCAAGATTGCGAAAGGCAGATCGTGATGAGTTCATAGGACGGATCGTGATGAGTTCGTGGGATGGATCGTGATGAGTTCCCGGGACAGATCGTGATTGGATCGCGAGACGGATCGTGATGAGATCACGGGATGCTCGACGATTTGGATCGCGAAGATGTTCGACTACACCAACCGCGTTTCTTAACGCTTCCCGCTTAGCGATCTACAAGGGTACGTAGATCCACTCTCCCTCTCTTAGATTCTCATCACCATGGATAGGTCTTGCGTGAACGTAGGAAATTTTTTGTTTCCCATGTGACGTTCCCCAACAGTGGCATCATGAGCTAGGTCTATGTGTAGATGAGATCTCGAGTAGAACACAAAGAGTTTGTGGGCGTTGATGCTTAGATTGCTTCCTCCCTTGGTCTGGTGTTGGTTCAGTGGTATTGTGAGATGAAGCGGCCCGGACCAACATTACCCACACGCTTACGAGAGACCGGTTCCCTCAAACGCAACTTGTTGCATAGATGGCTTGCGGGTCCTAGTTTCTCTCACTTTAGTTTGATCGGATTCGACAAAGGCGGTCCTTGAGAAGGTTGAAAAGCAACTAGTGTATCACCGTTGTGGTTTATGCGTAGGTGAGTATTGTTCTTGCTAGATACCCGTAGCAGCCATGTAAAACATGCAACAACAATTAGAGGATAAAAATATTTGCGATATGATCGTGCTGGTGAATATCTGAGTTACGAGTTTGACATACAACTTTAGACAATGTGAAAGTTGTTTCACAACTCACGCCACCTGGAACACCATAGAGTGATGGTGTGTTCGAACGTCGCAGTCGTGCTCTATTGGACATGGTGCGGGCTATGATGTCTCTTATCGTTTTGCTACTATAGTTTTGGGGTTACGCTTTAGAGACAACTACGTTCACTTTAAATAGGGCACCATCTAAATCCGTTGAGATGACACCGTGTGAATTATGGTTTGATAGAAACCTAAGTTGTCATTTCTTAATGTTTGTGCTGCGATGCTTGTGTGGAAAATGTTTTCACCGAATGAGATCAAACCCAAAGTGGACAAATACATCTTCATAGAATACCCTAAGAACAGTTGGGTGAACCTTCTATCTCATATCCAAGCATAACATGTTTGTTGCTAAAACTGGGTCCTTTCTCGAGAAAGAGTTTCTCTCAAAATTCTCTCAAAAGAATTGAGTGGGAGGAAGATAGAACTTGATGAGGTTGTTGAACCTTTGTTTCAACCATAGAGTAGCGCAGCGCAGGAAGATGTTTCTGTGAAGACTACGTTAGTTGAAGAGGTTAATGATGATGATCATGAAGCTTCGGATCAAGTTACTATCAAACCTCGTAGGTCGACAAGGATGTGTACTGCTTCTGAGCGGTACGACAACCCTGTCTTGAAGGTCATGTTGTTGGACAACAATGAACCTACGAGCTGTGGAGAAGCGATGATGGGCCCGGATTTCGACAAATGGTTAGAGGCCATGAAATCCGAGGAAGGATCCATGTATGAAAACGAAGTATAGACTTTGGTAGACTTGCTCGTTGGATGGCAGGTCGTTGAGTACAAATGGACCTTTAAGATGAAGACAGACGTTGATGGTGAACGTCACCATTTATAAAGCTCGACTTGTCGCAAAGAAATTTCTGCCAAGTTCAAGGAGTTGACTGCGATGAGACTTTCTCACTCGTAGCGATGCTAAAGTCTATTGGAATTATGTTAGCAGTTGCTGCACTTTTCAATTATGAAATCTGACAGATGGATACCAAAACATCGTTTCCTTCCTTAAGGAAAGGTTGTATGAGATACAACCAGAAGGTTTTGTCAGTCCTAAGAATGCTAAAAGGTGTGCAAGCTTCAATGATCCTTCTATGAACTGAAGCAAGCATCTCGGAGTTGGAATATACACTTTGATGAGGTGATCAAAGTTTTTGGGTCTATACAAAGTTTATGAGAAACTTGTATTTACAATAAAGTGAGTGGGAGCACTATAGAGTTTCTAGTAAGCATATGTGGTTGACATATTGTTAATCAGAAATGATGTAGAATTTCTGGAAAGCATAAACGGTTGTTTGAAAAGAGGTTTTCAAAGGAAGACCTGGATAAAGCTACCTAATTGTTGAGAATCAAGATCTATAGAGATAGATCAAAGAGCTTGATGAGACTTTCAATGAGTACATTCCTTCACAAGATTTTGAAAGAGTTCAAAATGGATCAGTCAGAGAAAGAGTTCTCGCCTGATTTGTAAGGTGTGAAGTTGAGTGAGACTCAAAGCTCGACAACGGAAAAAGAAAGAGAAAGGACGAACGTTGTCCCCTATGCCTTAGCCATAGGCTCTATATTATGCCATTATGTGTACCGCACCTGGTGTGTGCCTTGCCATGAGTGTGTCAAGGGGTACAAAAGTTATCCAGGAGTGGATCACTGGACAACGGTCAAGATTATACTTAGTAACTAATAGACTAAGGAGATGTTTCTCGATTATGGGGGTGATAAAGAGTTCATCGTAAAGAGTTACATCGATGCAAGCTTTAACACTAATCCGGATGACTTAGTAGCAATCCGGATACATATAGTGGAGCAGCCATTTGAAATAGTACCAAGTGGAGTCTGGTAGCAGTGTTTACAGTTTGACATAGAGATTTGCAAAGTACACTCGGATCTGAATATCGTAGACCCGTTGACTATAAGACCTCTCTCACATGTAAAGCATGATCGAGCCCCAGAACTCATTGGGTGTTAGATTCATAACAATGCGTATCACATGGTGATGTGAACTAGATTATTGACTCTAGTGTAAGTGGGAGACTATTGGAAAATGCCCTAGAGGAAATAATAAATTGGTTATTATCATATTTCATTGTTCATGATAATCGTTTATTATCCATGCTATAATTATGCTGAACGGAAACTCAGATACATGTGTGGAGACATAGACAACACCATGTCCCTAGTATGCCTCTAATAGACTAGCTCATTGATCAAAGATGGTTGTGGTTTCCTAGTCATGGACATGAGATGTCATTTGGTAACGGGATCACATCATTAGGAACATGATGTGATGGATAAGACCCAAACTACAAACATAGCATATGATCATGTCAGTTTATTGCTACTGTTTTCTGCATGTCAAGTATCTGTTCCTATGACCATGAGATCATGCAACTCACTAACACCGGAAGAGTGCCTTGTGTGTATCAAACGTCACAAAGTAAATGGGTGACTATAAAGGTACTATACAGGTCTCTCCGAGGGTGTCTGTTGGGTTGGCATGGATCAAGACTGGGATTTGTTACTCCGTGTGACGGAGAGGTATCTCAGGGCCCACTCGGTAATGCAACATCACAATAAGACTTGCAAGAAATGTGACTAAGTGTTAGTCACGGGATCTTGTATTCTAGGACGAGTAAAGAGACTTGGCGGTAACGAGGTTGAACTAGGCATGAAGATACCGACGATGAAATCTCGGGCAAGTAACACACCAAAGAACAAAGGGAACATCATACGGGATTAACTGAATCCTTGACATAGAGGTTTGACCGATAAAGATCTTTGTAGAATATGTAGGAACCAATATGGGCATCCAGGTCCCGCTATTGGTTGTTGACCGTAGAGGTGTCTCGGTCATGTCTACATAGTTCTCAAACCCGCAAGGTCTGCACACTTAAGGTTCAGTGACATTTCGGTAGTATAGAGTGATGTATGGTGGTGACCGAATGTTGTTCAGAGTCCCAGATGAGATCCCGGACGTCACGAGGAGCTTCGGAATCGTCCGGAGGTAAAGATTGATATATAGGAAGTCCTATTTTGGTCGCCGGAAAAGTTTCAGGCTCATCGGTAGTGTACCGGGAGTGCCGGTAGTGTACCAGGAGACCATCGGGAGGGGTATTTCGACCCAAGAGGCTACATGGGCTGTGGGAGAGTAAATACCATCCCTTTGTGGGCTGGTGGAAGTCCCACACAAGGCCCATACGGCTGGGAGAAAAAGCCCAAAGGGAAAAAGGTGGAAAAAGGCAAAAAAAAGGGGGAGGAATCCTAGTCCTACTAGGATTGGTGGAGGAGTCCTCCTCTCCTCCCCACTTCGGCCGACCCAAGGGCTGGCTTTTTGGCAGCCAAGCCTCCTCCTCCTCTCCTCCTATATATACTAGAGGATTTTAGGGTTTTGGCAGAGAATTTTCAGCCACGTGCTGCCCATTCCTCCGGTGCATAGTTTCTCCTCTAGATCGGATTTCTGCAGTGCTTAGGCGAAGCCCTGCCGGAATAGCTCCACCACCATCACCGGAGCGCCATAACACTGTCGGAGAACTCTTCTACCTCTCCGCTCCCTCTTACTGGATCAAGACGACGGAGATCGTCATCAAGTCGTACGAGTGCTGAACGCGGAGGTGTCGTCCGTTCGACGCTAGATCGGAAGGACTGTGATCAAGATTGCGAAAGACAGATCGTGATGAGTTCGTAGGACGGATCGTGATGAGTTCGTGGGATGGATTGTGATGAGTTCGTGGGACGGATCGTGATTGGATCGCGGGGCGGATCATGATGAGATCGCGGGACGCTCGGCGATTTGGAACGCGAAGACGTTCGACTACACCAACCGCATTTCTTAACGCTTCCCGCATAGCGATCTACAAGGGTATGTAGATCCACTCTCCCTCCCATAGATGCTCATCACCATGGATAGGTCTTGCGTGAATGTAGGAATTTTTTGTTTCCCATGCGACGTTCCCCAACAGCACCACACCCTTATGGGTGTGGTACTAGAGAGCATCCAGTCCGTTGATAACGAACTGGAGGAGGCCTTCAAAGGTCTCCTCACGGGCTTTCAAGTAAGTCACTCGGAATTTTGCTAAGTACTTTTATTTATCCGTACTGTAGACATGGCAGCCCCCAAGCCCTAGGTGAGATGAACAAGCTCACTTAGGGGTCATCACTTTAATTTTGGGAAGTGAGTGCCGATGTGATGTATGAATTGTGTAATTTAGGCTTCATCATCGTCAGCGGCTGAAAATGGTGCCGAGCTGGACGAGCTACATCGGAAGCTCAAGCACTCCGAGGATGAGGTGGAAGCCCTCAACAAGAGGTTCAACGAGGCACATGGTAAGTCCGAACTACATTTGGATGCTTTCTCCCGAATACTGTCAATGCAGATTCCTAATGAATTCACATCATGATGCAGCTTCGTTGAAAGGGATTGAAAAACTGAAGGCCGAGCTTCAACTTGCAAAAGATGTAGCGGCCGTGGAGAAGGGGGCGGTCAAGGAAGCGGCCACCGCACTCTCCGCCCTATGAGCCACCCGTGATAAACACCAGGATCGTGTGGTGGAGATACAGGATGAGCTCAACGACACCAGCAACAAATGTAAGTCCTTGGAGCAAAAGAACACGACGATCTCGGCCAAACTGTCGACCATGAAGTCCGATTTCTAGAAGAAACGGGTGGACAGACGGTTCTTCGAGGAACAAGTTCACCAAGCCAAGGAGATAGCCGATGGTAAGCCGTACTTCCTAAAGTGTGTGTTCGGAGATACCAAACTCGAATTGCTGACCCGGGTGTGGCAATCCTCAGGCGTGGCCGCCAAGCTCCAGAAGAGCGTAGCAGACGTCAATCAGCTGCTTGCCTAGCGGGGAGAGGAAGACGAAGCTCTGATGTTCTGGGCACAATTCAGAGCCCCTGAGCATTCTCCTCTTATGGTGGAGCAGCTGAAACAGCTGATGGAGATGCACCGGATGGCAGAGCCGGCCATGAAGGACCTCTGCATTCGCCTATGGCCCGGCGAGCCACTCCCAGGCAGCTACTTTGGCCTGGTGCAACGGTTGATTGAGGCGACGCCCTACCTTGACGCTGCCAAGCATTCCCCTTGCATCGAAGGAGTCCAGATGGCCCTTTCCAAGGCCAAAGTGCACTGGCTGGGGCTCAGTTCGATGAAAGTCGCTACCGATCCACTGCCACCCGGAAAGGAGCACCAACGTCGTGAGCTTTACTTCGATGGACTGATGGAGAGTGCGTGGGTGATCGCATTGCAGTGTTCGGGCGAAAAATATATTTGAATGAGCTTGTAATATGTCCGAAGACTTGTTTATAACTTTCAGTGATATTAGTATCTGCTCTTATATTGTTTTGGCATTCCTTTATAACTCATGTATGGTTGTTTGATACTGAAAGATGCGAGTCGTCGGCTTCAACCCCCACGTAGATAATGCATGGGGTGTCTATGCCAATGCATTGTGTTCCTTAGCAAAATTATAGGAACCCGAAGGCGATTTAGTGCGGCAGACTAGGCAACCGGACTATTGATCTTTATTTCTTTCACTTAACCGAAGGGGCGCAAAAAGGACTACGGGAAGCGTACGATTAGCTAACAGAGTTTTTGCGATGTTCGGACGAGCCGAGGCCGAAGCCGACATGGTAGTGTTTGCACAAAGGGAAAATTCCTCGTATAACACGGAATAACCGCTTACGAGGGTCGAAGTGTAATACTTCTAACTTGGGGTTCATAGGTTGTGTCGCGCATACTATGACAGTCTCTTTGCGGCTTTCTCCCCTGAGGTGCTTGACCGGACTATTCGGAAGCACAATCGCCCTTTTAGCCGAATGAGCAGAACATAAAGGGTAGCACACGAGGCGGGCAACCCAACTTAATGACCAAAGACATAGTTCGGAACCGATGCATATAAAGCGAATGCCAAGATGCTGAACACACAATGGTTAAGGCGATTTGTGTTTGAAATCGATCCCCTTGGTCTATTAGCCGGTGACCTTGAGTCGTATCGAACAGGTTCATGAGAAGAGGAAGGGAAAAAATTATATGCCAAAAATAGGACAAATAAAGCGTACGTGCGCCATGCAATATCACATTTCCTCAACAACTCTTATAACTCGGATTGACGAAGCAGCTGTTTACAAGTATGTGATAAGAAATAAAGTCTTGCAGGAGCAATTGTACTAGGGGTCTTCAATTGGTGGCCAGCCGCCTTCGATATGCCCTGTTGCTAGTTGACTCCTGCTTTGGATGTACCTTGATGGGTGTTGGTCTGGGCGGACTTTGCAAAAAAATAATCTTGAGAGGCCGTTGTGTTAAAGGTGAGCTTTACGTCATGGGCAGGCTCTTTTAGGAGGTCCTGCAGTTTGTCCAAAGACGTGTTGATGGTAACAGTTCGGAACAACCGAACGCCTATCGTAAGTTCTCCACCGCTACCCATGGAATCTTAAGTGCAAAGTGGTGCATCCTCGGCACATACTTTGCTGGTACTGAGGTTGTGCAGTGGGGGGCGAGTCCCTATTGAGGGGAGGAAGGAGGGTCGGAGTGTTCGGCCTGAATCCGAACTCGCTTCTCAGCCTTCCGTGCCTTTACGACGAATGTCGAAGCTTGTCAGTCATCTTTGTAGCTGAATTCGTCCGCCAGTACCAGTGCATGTTCCTCCGTTCTAAGGGACCACTCTGTATTGCCGTTGACAGTGATGACCCCCTTGGGGCCTGACATCTTGAGCTTGAGGTATGCATAATGCAGGACCCCGTTGAATCGAGCAAACACCGTCCGGCCGAGCGGTGCGTGATAGCTGCTGCGAAAGGGCACAATGTCGAAGACCAAGTCCTCGCTGCGGAAGTTATTAGGCGATCCGAACACAACCTCCAGGGTTACAGAGCCCGTACATCGGGACTCAACACCTGGTATCACTCCCTTGAAGGTAGTGCTGCTGGGTTTGATCCTTGACAGATCTATACCCATCTTCTTCACCATGTCTGAGTAAATCAGATTGAGGCTACTTCCTCCGTCCATTAGGACTTTAGTGAGGTGATACCCATCTATAATGGGATCTAGGACGAGGGTAGCCGAGCCGCCATGTCAGATACTTGTGGGATGGTCGCGCCGGTCGAAGGTGATCGGGTATGGTGACCATGGGTTATACTTCGGAGCTATAGGTTCCACGACATAGACCTCCCAAAGGGCCCGCTTTCTCTCTTTCTTTGGTATGTAGGTGGCGTATATCATATTCACCATTTTGACTTTAGGAGGGAATTTCTTCTGACCGCCACCTATTGGACCCCGAGGCTCTTCTTCGTCCTCACTGCGCGAACTCTTGCTCTGGTCTTCGGGTTGTATTTTTCTGGCCTATTTAAACACCCAATAGTTGCAGCGTGTGTGATTGGATGGCTTCTCCAAAGTTCCATGAATTTGGCAAGTCCTATCCATGATCTTCTCGAGCTGAGTGGGTCCATCATGATTGCCTTTAGAGGGCTTCTTCCCCTGCCCGAGTCGGGAGTTGCGGAATCCGGCATTAACCGCCGTGTCATCGGCGTTGTTGCTATTGTGTCGGCGTTTGTTCTTATTGCACTTAGGCTTTAAGTTGCCATCTTGAGCTTCAGGTGCCACATGATCTTCAGAATTGTGGCCGCGTCTTGCTAGCCACTTATCTTCGCCCGCACAGAAGCGGGTCATGAGGGAGGTAAGGGCGGACATAGTCCGAGGCTTGTCCTATCCTAGCTGGCGGGCCATCCATTCGTCCCGGATATTGTGCCGGAAGGAGGCAATGGCCTCGGCGCCCGAACAATCAAGAATTTGGTTCTTCTTAGTTAAGAACTGATTCCAAAACTGTTGGGCAGACTCGTCGGGCTTCTGGACGACGTTACTGAGGTCGGAAGAGTCCGGCGGGTGGACATAAGTCCCCTGGAAGTTAGAGGGAAACACATCTTCCAAGTCTTCCCAGCATCCTATGGAGTTTTCGGGGAGGCTGTTTAACCAGTGCCGAGCTGGCCCCTTAAGCTTAAGAGGTATGTATTTGATGGCATGGAGATCATCTCCTCGTGCCATATGGATATGGAGGAGGAAGTATTCGATCCATACAGTTGGGTCGGTAGTCCCGTCATACTGTTCTATATTTACGGGTTTAAGCCCTTCGGGGAACTGACCGCGCATTACTTCATCTATGAAGCACAGTGGGTGAGCGGCACCTTTGACCCGAGCTATGTCCCGCCTATACTTGGTGTTTGTATGGGATCGGTTGCATTCCCGAACTCTATTATTTTGGTGGAACCATGGTGTATATTCTCCCCGTCTATCTGGTGAGTAATCTCTGGATCCGTGGATGGATCTTGTACGACCTGCCCTGTGATTTAAGTCGTCGCACAGGTCAAACCGGTAATTGGGATCGAATGGCTCCTTACCCTGTCTTCGAGGCATCACCGGTACATAACCAGTGTCTTTAGCCGCTCTGTCATGCCCACGAGGAGGGCGTTCCGGCTCGTCATAAGTGGTATGATGCGGAGACGGAGTGTTAGTGAGCTCATCGTCGAATTGTGGCAGCAATCACCTCCGAGGGTAGCTTCTAGGATGGTTTGATAGACCAGCGTCGTATACTTCCTCGGCTGAGAGGACTTTCGTCCATTGACCAGTGAGGTTAGCCTATTCGGCTTTGAGTTGCCGCTCTTTGGCCTTTAGGCTGCGAGCCGTTGCTATGAGCCGCTGCCTGATTTCTTCCTGATCCTCGAGGTTATCAGGGATGTACAAGTCATCGGCTTCTGGTAGGTCTTCCTCCTCGACGGGGGAAGGTAATCGTCGTCTTCGGGGTTCTTGATGGTATCGTGGTCATTTTGGTCCGCAGGTTTGTCCGAACCCTCAAACAGGTGCTCGGGCACATCGGGATGATCGTGATCGGCAGGGGCGTTGCCATCCCTGCTGCTGATAATAGTTCTTCTTACCTTTTTGCTTTCGGACTGTTTATGCGATTTCTGACGCCTTGATGGCGCATCGCCTGATTTGTCGCCGTTGTTGTGAGGCGTGTTGTCACCGTTCATGGCGGGAGTATGTACCATGTAGACGTCGTATGTAGAAGTGGCGGTCCAATTCCTGGTGTTAACGGGAGTGGGAGCATGGTCCTCTTCATCGATGTATTCTGCCTCCTCGGAGGCATAGTCTAGCACGTCGGTTAAGTCTTTGATGGTGGATATGAAGTGGGTGGTGCGTGGGTCAAAAAATATGTCCCTGTCCGAACTATAACCGGGATGGGCATAGATCGGAGCTGGACCGTCAGTGATCTTCATCGACGAGAATTGCTACAAGGCCTCATCGACCGCCGAGGGCCCAATTGAATCCAGCTGTTCAGAACTCGTGGAGTTAACCCCCATGAATCCCACCCGTGGGGAGTGTTCGGTAGGAACACATGTCTGGTCATATGGTTTGATGGCCAGGCCGGGGTTAAAGATCGGACTGTGGCCATGGGTGACCCCATTGGCATGTCCGACGAAGGGGCTCGAGGTTAAGGCCGTGATCCCTATTAGTGACAAGTCGCCTCGAGAGTCGACAAAAAACTCTAGGTTTCTGAATCTAACTTCCTGGTTGGGGGCAAAATTCTCCACACGGCCTAGATGGCCGGTGGAATCAGCATGCAACACAATGCTGCCGAAGGCGAAGATCTACCCGGGCACGAAAACGTCCATGTTGCGGACCTCTTCATTGATGACCAAGCGAGGCGTCGATTCCATGTCGCTCACAAAGGAACTCTCAATGAAAGCACCAATGTCGGTGTCAAAATTGGCACATCTCGGGTAGGGGGTACCGAACTGTGAGACTAGGATCGACGGTAACAGGAGACGAAGGGGACACAAGTTTACCCAAGTTCGGGCCCTCCAATGGAGGTAATACCCTAGGTCCTGCATAATTGTATTGATGGTCTATGGGAACACAGAGTTGATCTACCTCGAGATCGTATGTCTAACCCTAGATGAGTTATCCTGCCCCTATGCCCTAAAACCCACCGGCTTATATAGATGCCGAGGAAGCCTAGGGTTTTACACATGGTCGGTTACATGCCGAAGATATAAACATGCCTATTACAATCAAACGTGAAATGCAAGCCGTGTTCCTAGAAGCTTCCATCCTTGAAACTAGGCCTTCAAACAATCTAGTGTTTGGTGAGTAGCCCATATAGTCCGGCCCGTGGAAAACAGGTCGGATACCCGAGGACCCCCTAATCCAGGACTCCCTCACGTGGCATGAATACTTCATAAATTATATATACATTGGAGACGTATCAACATCCCCAAGCTTAATTCCTGCTCGTCCTCGAGTAGGTAAATGATAAAAGAAATAATTTATGAAGTGTGAATGCTAGCAAGTGCACAAGTTCGATCAATGATAATTCCAATCACTTTTTCTAGAATCAATATAGACCATAAAAGGTAGCTCATCTCATAAAACTTCTCATGATCAAGTAACAAGCTATTCACATGTTAAAGTATGGACCAGAAAGTTTCTTCAAAACTAACAAACCATATTCCTAGTCATCGAACAATTGCAATTCATCTTATTTTCAGGAAGGGTCTATGTAAGAGCTTTGACTTAGCAAATTTTACATACTCAACTATCATATAGTCTTCCGTGATTATTGACACTCAAAGCATATTTCTAGAACAAATAGCATCCATCGAACACAGAGAAAGATAGGGGCTTAATGTTTCGCCTCCCAACTTATTTATCATATAGATAATTGTCAACAATAATAATTCATGATCAAATATATTTGTATGGATATATATGTCTAGATCATTCCCCAACACATGATGCTTGCCAAGAGAAAAATGCGAAATATAGGAAGCGGTCAAGATCACCATGACTCTTGCATAAATGTAAGTACTAGAAAGTAAAAGATAGGCCCTTCGCAGAGGGAAGCAGGGGTTGTCATGCGCTTTTTGTTTTTGGATGCACAAACCCTCAATGCAAAGGAACATCACGTTGTATTGCCCTTTATGATAGCAACCTTTATTATGTAGTTCGTCGCTTTTATTTCTTTACCATCACAAGTTCATACAACACTTAATTTCCCTTATAATAAAATAAAATAGATATTTAGGAGCAATTTTTATTGGTTTTTGCACTAATGACAACTTACTTGAAGGATCTTACTCAATCCATAGGTAGGTATAGTGGACTCTCATGGCAAAACTGGTTTAAGGGTGTTTGGATGCACAAGTAGTGTTTCTACTTGGTGCGGAAGTTTTGGCTTGTATGAGGTGGAAGCAAGCACCACATGTTGGAGGATCCATATCAATATAACTTCTATACAAATATACCCAAACATAACTTATTAAGTTGTCCTGCTTGTCCAATTTCAGCTAATTTACTCGATTTGAAAATAATTAATGAGCTCACAATCATAGAATATGTCCAAGATAGTATATTTCTATGCGGAATCTCTCTTCCTTCAATATTCTTTCATGAATTGTTCAAGTGACCAATGCAGTGTTTGCTAACTTTCAATAAATTTACCACCTATACTTATTATGTGTGAAGTCATTACTCCCCATGGGATAAGTATATGAAGCATATTTAATTTCAAATTTATTATATTCAATTCATTCAACCATTTACTCACAGGATATAAGTGAAGCACGAGAGTGAGTGTCAAACTACTCCAAAAAGATATCAGTGAAGATCAATGCGTAGTCAATTACTTAAATAGCCATGTGAGGAATCTCTCTCTTATTCAAAATTTCAGATCCAATGCTTTTATTCAAACAGCAAAAAAATGATATTCCAAGGATAGCACATATTATGTTAAGAAGCGAAAACTTAGGTTCAACCGATACTAACTGATAATTGTTAAAGAAGAAAGGTGGGATGCCTACCAGGGCATCCCCAAGATTAGATGTTCGAGACTTATTGAAATATTAATTAGGAATGCCTAGTGCATCCCCAATATTGAGCTCTCATGTCTCCTTAATTCCTCTCATATCATGGTTTTCCTAAATCTCAAAAACTTCATACACCCAAAACTCAACAAGAACTCATGAGATAAGTTAGTATAAATCAATGCATAAACTTATCATTCCCAAATGTAGCCAACCTTATCACTAAAATTATTATTTGAAATTGAATAATAAATGCCTCTGCATATTTAATACTTCCATCCTCAAATACAATCATTAAACAAGCCAACATATGCAAAAAATGCAAATATAACATCAATCTGCCTCAACAGAACATTCTATAAAGAATGCAGCAAGATCCATACTTAATAGAATTTATAAAAACATGTTGTGTCAAAATTTCAAGTTTTTATGACATACTCTCTATTCTAGTGAATTTTTGCACTAACAACAAACTTTCTGTTTTGAAACAGCTACTCATATGCTTGCAAATTGAGCATGGTGCAGGCTACCCTTGACACTTTTATTGAAATAAAAGATGCAAAACATTAATCCAAATAACAGCAAGAAAATACTAACAAAAGAAAATGATGCTCCATGCAAAACACATATCATGTGACCAATAAAAATATAGCTCCAAGTGAGGTTACCGATAATGTTGAATATGAAAGAGCGGATGCCTTCCGGGGCATCCCCAAGCTTAGTTGCTTGGATATTACTTGAATATTACCTTGGGGTGCCTTGGACATACCCAAGCTTAGGGTCTTGCCACTCAATATTCTCCTCATATCGATACCTCACCCAAAACTTGAAAACTTCAATCACACAAAACTTATGAGAACTTCGTGAGATGGGTTAGTATGATAAAGAGCAAATCATCCACTTAGGTACTGTCAAATACAAGATCCATAATTGCTCTCGCATAATGTCTACTGTAACTTATAATTTCCACAATTTAAGCCATGGAAATGCTAAAACAAGCAAAATGAAGTTACTTGGCACTTTATAATTACTTGGCACCAAAGTTTTTGTTTTTGCACAAAATGAAGTGAACTATCAACCACATCATCCCAAAGGCATTACTTGGCCCTTTATTGAAAGAAAACATATAAAACATAGTTACTACAGTATCACAATTATGATAACAGACAAAAACAATAGGGGTAATATTGGGTTGTCTCCCAACAAGCGCTTTTCTTTAATGCCTTTTTAGCTAGGCATGACATTTTAATGATACTCTTTCAAGCCTAATTCCGATGATAATTTTATTCATACTCTAAAAGATATAGGTGAAGTTCATAAAGCATTCTAAAATTAATATAGATTAACCAATATCCAAGCTCAAAATATATAAGTGAAGCACATGAAGCATTCTATAAAGCCATACTCAAAAGATTTAAGTGAAGCACAAAGAGCATTCTACAAAGCCATACTAAAAAATTTAAGTGAAGCACATGAAGCATTCTACAAATCAATGAAGGATTATCTCATACTAGAAGGGTGCATAAAGGAAAAGAAAAACACTAAAGACGCATATCATGTGAACAAAACAAAAACCGAGATACTTGAATAAAGATGGGATGCCTCCCGGGGCATACCCAAGCTTAGATGCTTGAATCTTCTTGAAATATTTACTTGGGGTGCCTTGGGCATCCCCAAGTTTGAACTCTTGTCTCTCCGCATTCTTCTTATATTGTTACCTTCTCAATCTTTGAAGACTTCATCCACACAAAACTTAACAAAACCCTCATGAGATCCGTTAGTATAATAAACCAAATTACTACCTTTACGTACTGTTGTAAACTCATTCCAATTTCATATTAGCATTATATCTACTGTATTCCAACTTCACCATTGTTCATACCCCCCGATACAACCCATAGCTTCATCAAAATAAGTGAACAACACATAGAAAACATAATATGTCAAAAATAGTAAAGCCTATAGCAATCTGGAAACTTCGTATACTTATGTAAGTCAAATAATTCTGAAAAATTAGGAAAGTTAAACAATTTATATAGAAGTACTGTGTAAAAATGTCAGCAACTTATGACATTTTAGTAAGAAAAGTAAATTCATGCACTACAGTGAAAGTTTCTCTTTTTGCACTGTACATAGGAAACAAGCAATCTAATCATCCTAAAAGCAAATCTTGGCACATTATTTTTACAATACAATGGATACATACAAGGGTATAATTATTTTTGAGAAGCTTCCATGAAAAATTCTACATTGTTTCCATGAGCATAAACAGAAGTGTTCAAGGTTGACCCTCACTTCTCCAATGCACAACCTTCCAATCACTTCTCTTTTTGAAAAACTTCTTAGGCATCAGAGGCAGGCAATTATTTTTGTATTTTTCATTATTATTTTTTGTTTCACACACAACTAAAGAAAGTAAAAATGGAAAACAAAATATACTTAGTTAAGAAAGAAAACAAGCACACACGAGAATATCAAGCCCACGCTATTGCTCCTCGGCAACAACGCCAAAAAAGAGCTTGATAATCCCCAGATGCAAGGAATCATCGTAGCAATTTCCAAAGGTGGAAGTGATAAGTATCGAATGTTGAACCCACAAGGAGCTAAAGGTAAGATGAATATTCTCCGAAGTCCTATCTGCCACTGATATGTCTCTACGTACACCAAATGTTTGCTTCCAACTAGAAATGAGAAATAAAACTACGTTGTGGGTATGACGAGAATAGCTTTGCATAATATCGGAGAACTATAATATAAAATAGGTGCTGTTATCATAAATTTAGAATATATTACAAATAGTGAGTGTGGAATAATGATGGGTCGGTTCGCGGAATTGTCCTAGGCAATTGTTAACAAGATCGGTAATCATTATTGCAATTTTATAGGAGGGAGAGGCATAAGCTAACATACTTTCTCTACTTGGATCATATGCACTTATGATTGGAACTCTAGCAAGCATCCACAACTACTAAAGATCATTAAGGTAAAACCCAACCATAGCATTAAAGCATCAAGTCCCGTTTATCCCATTAGCAACAACCCCCTTACCAGGGTTTAAGCTTCTGTCACTCTAGCAACCCACTATAAGGGAATCATGAACATATTGCAACACCCTACAATGGGAATCCTTCACGTGTGCGCGGCATGGAAGGCACCATAGGACAACACCAAAATAAACATACAACTCAAACCAATCTAGATCATCAAGCAAACCATAAGACAAAAGAAATCTACTCAAAACATCATGGGATGGCAACACATCATTGGATCATAATATGTGGCATAAAGCACCATGTTCAAGTAGGGGAGTACAACAGGATGCGAGAGAGTGGATTGCTACAAAGATATGAGGACGGTGATGAAGCAGGTGATGTTGATGAAGATGATCACCATGGCGATGGTTCCCTCGATGGCTCTCCGGCGCCACCGAGAGAGAGGGGGACAGGGTCTCCCCCTTGTGCTTCCTCATCCATGGCCTCCCCCTAGGTGGGGAGAGGTTCTCCCTCTGGTACTTGGCATCCATGGTGATGATGGACCCTCCGTCTCCTCCTCCATGGTCTCCGGTGATGGTGACCCACTCCGGCAGGGTGCCGGAGAGGGCCAAGATAGATTTTTCGTGGCTACAAAGACTTGCGGTGGCGAAACTTCTGATCTAGGGTTCTTTCTCACATCAAGGGGGTGCTCAAGGAGTCCACAAGCTTGGAGTACCCTCCTAGGGGGGGGGGGTAGGAAGTGCCCCTAGGCTTGTGGCCTCCTCGGTCACTTCATGGACCCACCTACAGTGCATCGGGGGTCTCTTTTGGTCCATAAAAATCGTAAATTTTCAGCCCATTCCAAGAACTTTTATTTCTGCACAAAAACCGACACCATGGTAATTCTGCTGAAAAAAGTGTCAGTCCGGGTTAGTTCTAATAAAATTATATAAAATTGTTGTAAACATGGCATGAATACTTCATAAATTATAGACGTGTTGGAGACGTATTAGCCGTCGACAACCAGACTGCCCAGCTGGTCCCGCTCCGTCGTGGCCGCCTAGAGGTCCAGCGCCACCCGGTCCTGCTTGGAGGCCACCTCATCCCGCTACAGCCTGAACTGGGTCAGGGTCTCTAGCTCCTATGCAGAAGACACAAGCCAAATCAGCTAAGTTCTGAAGATCCAAGCCGACTGACGCACAATCGGCCCAAATCTCGGGGGCTACACCCAATGGTTGCGCTCGCGTGCCCTCACAGGAATTTTCATACCTCACGCCTTCTTCAAGTCCTCGTTGGCTTAGTTGTAGCCCCACGTTTCCCTGTTATGGCTAGCGACCGCCTCGTCGAAGAAAGATTGCCGCTTGGCATACTCGGCCTGCTCCACACCAAGACACGGTATGTTAGAAACTTGCACAAAAAGATTCAAGCCGGCTCCCACACAGCTGGCCAGCTAGCCTGAATCTCGAGGCGACACCCAATGGATACGCTCGCACGCACCCAATAAAAAAGAAAACCAATATGGGAAGGAGTCTCACCTCGACTGCCTCCTCCACGCATCGGAAGTTGCTCTCGGTGGCCTCGGCAAACCTAGCCAGCCCCTCACGGCAGTGGGCCGTAATTCAGGATGGCTCCCCGGGTACAAGGGCCTACCTACCGGCTGGTGGAGCCAAGGCAGCTGGATTATAGGCCAACATAGACCAGTCCTTAAGGACGACGGCCATGTTCCTCCTCGAGCAGCTCGGCCCGCCGTTTGGCGCCGCGTCCGCCACAACGCTAGCTAGCTAAGGCCGCGTGGCAACCACAAGGGCACGACAGTCGACCCTAGGCTCCCCTGCGGCCGACACTGGCTACTGCACGGCCTCCATGACTGGCTCAGGAACCACGTCCACCGGCCGGGACGTCTCCACTGCCGGCTCCGGTGGCTCGCTCGATAGCGGCAGGGACATCTAGGTCGACTCTGCGCCCGACTTCATCGCGCGCGCGGAGTCTGAGCGCCATCTCCGCCTCCCATCACTCGACGCTGCAGAGCACGAAGGGGCGCCCTTCGACATCCCCTTCGTGGAACACAATTCAGCCTGCCGCCTCTTCTCCTCCTATGCCGTTGGCGCATGCTCCTGGGTGAGCCGGATCGCGGCCTTTGTCGGTGCCACGATGGACTCCGTGTCTTGGAGCTCGAGGGCCTTGCTGAAAAAGGGAAGGGAGTTACCCCTAGAACCTTGGGCGGCCTGAAACAAAAATAAAACAAGCCACAAGGAAGGGGTCCTCACCCAATTACTACGGGAAGGGGACGCCTAGCCCGGGGTGGCGGCTTCGTGATGGCGACGCGTGTTTTCTTCTTTACCGGCTAAAGTGTTGCGGCTACCCAGCAGCCACCAGTCGGCCTCTTTTCCTTCCGGGCCACGTCGCTCGCCCGTCCCCTCGCTAGTAGCTCCTTGCTCCTTCCTTGCGGCTCCCGTCGAGCTATGAGGGAGGCGCATCCAAGATCCGAACGTCGTCATCATCATCGTCATCAGTCCAATCTCTAATCAGGGGTGCAGTGTCAACCTCACCAGCCGCCCTGGATCCGTCGGCTCCCGGGTCGCCGATCGTTCCGTCCTCCTCGACCTCCCGGGAGGACTCTACCTCCTCCTCGACGGCTCCCCCCAACTCAAAATCCTTCGGATCAAAGTTGTCGTGGTCTGCCTCGAACACTTGGGGGTGCGGGCAGTCCGGCGTGTTCTGTCGCACAAAATGCTGCGGTCAGCACGACACGTGAGCGTAGGGGGCGGGAAGAGAAGAACGGGGGGGGGGGGGGGGGGGGGGCGGCGAACCATGGTTACAGCAAAACATACCAAGGGCGCTAGGTCGAGCCGGCTGTATGACATCTTGCCGAAGCGCCACGTGCGAGTCTCCAGCTTGAAGTCGGTGATGGAGTTCAGCCACTCCACGACCTGAGCCGGCGTTAGCTCGAAGGTGGATAGTCAGCATGGGTCGCACGGGCCTCCCATGTCACAAATCCGGTGCGGCCTCTGTCACAGAGGCATCACCCGGCGATCGACGAAGGTGACCACCAGGTCTGCCATGACCAGCCCCTCTCCGCTTCTCATGGATTGCAACTGGCCCAAGATGCTGGTGACCTCTCCGGCCACCACATCTCCCTTCTAGTTCGCCCCCGTGGATGGGATGTTGACGAAAGGGGGAAGCCGTATATAGTTCCACTCCGGGTTGATGTTCTTCACATAGAAGAAGGACCTATTCCACTTCTTGACAGAGTTGATGAGGGTGAGGCGGGGGAAAGCGTCCCATGGATGCACACCACCGCACCCCTCCCCTGCAGGCGTACGGCTTGTGTTCGTTCTTCAGGGCCTACAGGTAAAAAAGCTTCCTTCATAGCTCCAAAAAGGGGAGGTGGCCGTGGTATCCCTCATACAGGATCACAAATCTAGAGAGTTGCAAGATGGACTTTGTCCCCAGATGGTGCGGTTGGAGGTCGAGGGTGTCAAGGAAGAGCCTGACGAACCTGCTCACCGAGAGGCCTAAACTACACGAGAAGTGCGAGGAGAAGACCACACACTCTTCCACCTTGGGCTCCGGCACCACCTCATCGCTCGGAGGACGGGCAGTGATGCGGTTCTCTAACGGCATCATTCAGGAGCGGTGGAGGTACTCGATGTCCTCCGCGGTCACGGTGGAGCCACCCCAACTACCGAAAGGGCCATCGTCCATCTCCGAGGTAGATACCCATGCTGGGGAGAGGACGGTGGTGTCTCCTAGCGCAGCGGGTCCCTACGATCTCCTAGTAGCGGCCACAACAAGCGCGAGAAGGCGAGCGGTGGCAGAGTGGCGCGAGCTTGAGGTGCAGGGCGACGATTGAGAGAAGATGATGGGGAGAGGAGGTGCTGACGAAGGATGGGGGACGTTGGGATTAACAGCGCCCACGCCCCCTAGAAATCTGCTAGACATGGGCATCACAGGCCGCAACCGCCGGGGTCCGGCCACAAAGGATCCCCGCTCGCGGCCCGAGGCGTATTGGGCTAGGCTTGTGGCAACATCCCATCGCATCCCTAGGGGTGGGCCCCACAATGCTCACAACGTCACGTGTGGCGTGCCACAGCCCAGCATGCGCTACGAACCGTCGCCACAGGACTGGAGGCATCGGACACGGCTACCGGCGCACTCGGCCAACCGGGCATTGTTCCAAGACTCGCGCCACTCAACTCAGAAAAGTATGAAGCCACCGGCCCCCCTCAATTGGGAAAAACGCAGAGAGTTTCAACCTCGTCTGAAAGCAATACGGCCGGCTGGCATCCGATCGTCTGGCGTCAGGCTGGCTAGCGTACGGCTGGTTGGCCCACGGCTAGCTGGACTGTGGTCGGCTGGCATGCGGCTAGCTAGCCCACGACAGGCTGGCACATGGCCACCTAGCGAGCATCTGACAAGCACAACGACGGCCGGCTCTCCCGTTGACTCTCGAGCGGGCAAAGCACCCGTCCCCTCCCACCATACCCATGTATGGCGACAAGACGCAACCCCCACGATGGGTCCCGCATGGCTGTAGTAACCGCTGAAGAGGGAACCGGATGGCTACAGTATACGCTGTCGTAGCACTAACAACGGTCGACCGTGACAACGCGGGGTGACACTGCTGGCACGCCCCCATCCACTCCATTACCTGCCCCCGCATGGCTACAGGGCGGCCGCCCGTACCGCTGACCGTGGTCGGTTTGCATAAGGTGATGTCGCACTGTGCGGCCCGTGCTGAGGCAGGTGACCGCGGGCCAATAGCAAAGGCCATCTGGCGGGCCCCGGCAGGGTCCCATGGTCGGCGGGCCCTACCGCGATGAGATGACACAAACGGCGGGACCCTCGGCAGGCTAGAGAGACTGCCAGCCGGGTCCCCCACCCCCGTATCGTCCATGCATATTGTAAGCCAGGGGGTTGGCCTATAACCCCCCTCGGTGCCCCCATGCGAGGGGCAAGCATTCTCACCATTTCCCCACGTCCATTCCCACACATAGAGGGGCACGAAGAGCCGGTTAGCTCCTTCTTCCTCCTCCCTTCAACATCTCTAGGAGCATCATTGTAGTCATCTTAGTTCATCAACCAGACAACCATGACTAGGGGTGTTACCTACCTCTCACAAAGGCCCCAAACCTGGGTACATCGTGTGTCTTGCACCGCTTGTTCCCGATCCCATTATCGGAGTCCACCAGCGTCCTTCAGCCCCAACCACTCGTGATAAGCCACCTCATGGCATGTGTTGTGAGAAAACGACAACAGATCCATTCTTGGCAACAAACAACTTGCCTTCGAATATTTGATAGAAGGTATACCCAATTGTTGCCTTAAGGTATCTTATGAAGATACACTTTTCTGCTTTGGGTTTGAGCTTATCAAACATAAGTTTCGCATTCCCAAACTCTAAGAAACGATAGCTTAAGTTTCTTGCCAAACCATAATTCATGCGGTGTCATCTCAACAGATTTAGATGGTGCCCTATTTAATGTGAATGTAGTTGTCTATAATGCATAACCCCAAAACGATAGTGGCAAATCGATAAAAGACATCATAGATCACACCATATCCAATAGAGTACAATTACGATGCTCGGACACACCGTTAGACTATGGTGTTCCAGGTGGCATGAGCTATGAAACAATTCCACATTGTCTTTAATGCATACCGAACTCATAACTAAGATATTTCTCCACCATGATCAAATCATAAAAACTTTATCTTCTTGTTACGATGATTTTTGTCTTCACTCTGAATTTGCTTGGACTTCAAACATTCAGACTTGTGTTTCATTAAGTAAATATACCCATATCTACTCAAATCGTCTGTGAAGGTAAGAAAATATAGATAGCCAACCTGCTCTTCATCACTCATTGGACCGCATACATCAGTATTTATGATTTCCAACAAGTCACTTGCGTGCTCCATTGTTTTGGAAAACGAGGTTTCTGTCATCTTGCCCATGAGGCATGGTTCGTATGTATCAAGCGATTCAAAATTGAATGATTCCCAAAGTCCATCAACATGGAGTTTCTTCATGTGCTTTACACAAAAATGACCTTGGCGGCAGTGCCACAAATATGTGGTACTATCATAATTAACTTTGCATATTTTGGTATCAATATTATGAACATGTGTATCACTACGATCGAGATTCAATAAACCATTCACATTAGTGCATGACCATAGAAGGTATTTTTCATGTAAATAGAATAACCACTATTCTCTTAAATCAATAACCATATCGCAACAAAAAAGATCAACATAATGTTTATGCTCAATGCAGGCACCAAATAACATTTATTTAGGTTCAACACTAATCCCAAAGGTAGAGGGAGCGTGCGATGGTGATCACATCAACCTTGGAAACACTTCCAACACACGTCGTCATGTCGCCCTTAGCTAATCTCCGTCTATTCTGTAGCTTTTATTTCAAGTTACCAATATTAGCAACTGAACTGATATCTAATACCCAGGCGCTACTACGAGTACTAGTAAGGTACACATCAATAACATGTATATAAAACATACTTTTGTTGATTTTGCCAGCCTTCTTATCTGCCAAGTACTTGGGGAAGTTCCGCTTCGAGTGACCGTTCCCCTTACAAAAGAAGCACTCAGTCTCGGGTTTGGGTCCAACCTTAGGTTTCTTCACTGGAGCGACAACTGGCTTGCCATTCTCGAAGTTTCCCTTCTTGACCTTGCCCTTCTTGAAACTAGTGGTTTTGCTAACCATCAATACTTGATGCTCCTTCTTGATTTCTACCTTCGTAGTGTAAAACATCGTGAATAGCTCAGGGATCATATTCTCCATCCCTTGCATGTTATAGTTCATTACAAAGCTCTAGTAGCTTGGTGACAGTGACTTGGAGAACTCTGTCAATCACTATCTTATTTGGAAGATCAACTCCCGCTTGATTCAAGCGATTGTAGCACCCAGACAATCTTAGCACATGCTCACCGATTGAGCTATTCTCTTCCATCTCGTAAACAAAGAACTTGTCAAAGGTCTCATACCTCTCAACACGGGCCTGAGCCTGAAATACCAATTTCAACTCCTGGTACATCTCATATGCTCCATGGCATTCAAAACATTGATGCCTACTACACAACTTTATTCTTGTAGACTATGTTGGGCCTCCAAGTGCAGAGTTTTGTAGAACAGTAGCAATTTTCCCTCAAGTGGATGACCTAAGGTTTACCAATCCATGGGAGGTGTAGGATGAAGATGGTCTCTATCAAGCAACCCTGCAATAAAATACAAGAAATCTCTTGTGTCCCCAACACACCCAATATAATGGAAAATTGTATAGGTGCACTAGTTTGGCAAAGAGATGGTGCTACAAGTGCCATATGGATGATAGAAATAGGTTTTTGTAATCTGAAAATATAAAACAGCAAGGTAATAAATAGTAAACAACGAGCAAGACGATATATTAATGCTTGGAAACAAGGCCTAGGGTTCATACTTTCACTAGTGCAATCTCATCATGATAGAGTAGCAATCAATTCACATGTCATGGTTCAAACAATTTATTCACTTGAAACTTACCAATCTATGTTCTTGGTCACCAAACAATTTAAATCCATCATCAAGTCTTGTAAGAGATCCACATACTCAATTATCATATAGTATTTTATGATTGCTAATACTCAAGGCATATTTTTAGAACAAACAACATCCATTGAACAAACAGAAAGATCGGGGCTTAAGGTTTCGCCTCCCAACATACTTATCATAAAGATAATTGTGAACGATAATGAATCATGATCAAATATATTTGATTGGATATATGTGTTTGGATCTTTCCCAACCACATGGTTCTTTCCAACTAATAGATTGAGGGTGGAATAAGAAGTTGACTCAACATGAAATTAAGTAATCATGAAAGTAAATAGATTGTCCCTTCGTAGAGGGAAGCATGGATTTGCAAAGGTGCCAGAGCTCATTGTTTAAAACAGATATGAATATGTAATTTTGAGTGGTGTACTTCTCCTGTCAACGTCACAATAGAGTTTTCAGTATCTTCCATGCTAATCACATTATTGTTGGTTCCCAAGGAGAATTGAAATTTTACAACCCCTCCACCATTCAAAAAAATTGCATGGCTGGCCGAATCCATAGTTTCCCACCAAACAATCAACATTCTAGGGGGAGTTTTGTTTATTTATTTTTGTATTATGCAAGACTGGGCATCCCTTTTACTAGCCTCTCTCGTGCAATGATGAGTAAATAAACACTCGTCTTGAGAATAACTGGCTTAGCATGGAAGATAATGACCGCCCCGTCGCTCCATGAGCAGTACGAGCACACAAAACAAATGTTTATTTGAATGTTTAGAGGCCGCACTTGCAAACTTACTTGGAATGACAGTGAAATACCATATATAGGTAGGTATGGTGGACTCTCATGGAAGAACTTGGCTCAAGCGTTTGGATGCACAAGTAGTATCTCTACCTAGTATGGAGTTTTGGCTAGCAAAAGGTTCTAAACAAGCACCACATGTTGGAGGATCCATAACAATATAATTTTGATGTAAATATACCCAAACATAACCATTATGTTGTCTTCCTTGTCCAACTTCAAATATTTTATCAAGTTTGAAAATAATTAATGGGCATTCACAATCATAAAAGATGTCCAAGATAATATATTTGTATGTGAAAGTTCTCTTTATTATACTAATCATTCATGAATTTCTTGTATGACCAATGTGATGATTGTCAAACTTCAATAGATTTTACTTTATAGACCATATGTGAAGCTACTACTAAGCATAAAGCACATTGATCATTTCATATTTATGATATTTCATTCATTCACAATTTACTTTTAGGATATGAGTGAAGCATAAGAGTAAACATCAAACTACTCTCAAAATATATAAGTGAAGATCAATGAGTAGTCAAACAATAAAGTAGTTATGTGAGGAATCTCTCTCAATAAAGGATTTCAGATCTGAGAATTTAATTCAAACAAGAAAGAAAACAAAAGACACTCCAAGGATAGCACATATCATGTGGACAAATAAAAATTTAGGCTCAACATAGGTTAACTGATAGTTGTTGATGAAGAGAGGTGGGATGCGTAGAACCCCCAAGCTTAGATGCTTGAGACTTCTTGAAATATCTACTTGGGGTGCCTTGGGCATCCCTAAGCTTGAGATTTTGTATCTCGTTCAATCCTCTCATATCTAGATTTCACCTAAGTCTCAAAAACTTCATCCACAAAAACTCGATAAGAACTCGTGAGATAGGTTAGTGCACATAGGAATAAATCCACACTTCCGGTAATGCCAAGACAAGTAGCACAAGAATTTTCCAACATTATCTATTGTGTACTATCGTTTCCACAAGTTATATCTACCAACATAGGCTATGGAAACTATAGGATAAGCAGATAACAAAACTATGACATCAATGTGTCTAAACATAACAGTCTGTAGCAACCTATTAAGCCAATGTACTTCTATAACTCCAAAAATTCTGAAAATTTAGGACATGCTAAATAGTTTATGGGCAAGGCTACATGTCTATCAACGGATAATCTAAAAAGATCCACCACCTCAATAACCATAGATCTTACACCATCCAATGGCTTAACCTGTCCTCCTCATTGCAACAGAACACATGTTGCACAAATCCTTTTACAACATATTTGTTGTTGTGGAATATTTTATTGCCTTCACTTTTGTGCAACATGGGTGTTGTTGCAGAAGGAATTTTTGCAACATAGGTGATTTTACAAAAATGATCCGTCTTTACTTTTCTGCAACATGGGTGATGTTGTGGAAGGCACTTTTGCAACATAAATGATCCTATAGAAAAAATTTCACCTTTACTTTTCTACAACATGGGTGTTGTTGTGAAAGAAACGTCTGAAACACACATGATGTTCGAAAAAAATTCAATGAAAATGAAGTTACAGAAACACCGATGACTAACCAACAACACTGCCGTTGTTTGCGTCGTCGCCGCCAACCACAAGGCCATCCACTTTCGAGCACCACCAATCCCCATTGTCGGTCGACGAGCTCGCATGCTACCTCCATGCCTCTTGCGGCTGTAGCCACCAGTAGCTGCTTGTGCCCGGGTTGGAACTGTTCGTGGCTGACTCAATGGCAGCTTGCATCTCCGAACATGTCCCTGATTATGTGTGTGATGCAAGAGTATCTATGGTTGGGAAGGAAGGAATGATGCATAAGAAATAATAAAATATGTGGATGTTAGCAATCAGACGAGAAGATAAGACAACACGCAAAGTGGTGCAGGCCCATTGGGACACGGGTCACCCTTGGGAGACGGTAGATGAGTGAGAGAAAATCCGGCGATAGACACTCGGAGTTTTCCATAATTTATATGACAATAATGTGTCAAATTTCAGAAACTTTCCATGTTCCAGTAAAATACGAAAATTCAAACACTACAACAAAAGTTTCTATTTTTACACAGCACACATCAAACATGTAATTCAAGCATCCTAAAGTAGTTATTGGAACTTTTTATTGAAAAACAAGATTATAAATAACATGTAACATATAATAACAAAATATAATGACGATCCAACCAAAGCACATATTATGTGATGAATAAAAATATAGCCCCAAGTAAGACATACTAAGAATGTTGGAGACGAAAGAGGGGATGCCTTCTAGGGCATCCCCAAGCTTAGACACTTGAGTATTCCTTGGATATTAACTTGGGGGTGCCTTGGGCATCCCCAAGTTTAGGTCCTTGCTTCTCCTTATTCACCTCATATCGGTATCTCACCCAAAACTTGAAAACTTCAACCACACAAAACTTAACGGAACTTCGTGAGATGGGTTAGTATAATAAAGATAGATCATTCACTTCGGTACTGTCAAGACAAGATTCATAATTGTTATCACATAATAACTACTGTATTATAACATTCCCATGATTTATATCACTCAATATAAGCTATAGAACCACTTAAAACAAGCAAACTATGAATGGAAAACAGAATCTGTCAAAAACAGAACAGTCTGTCAAGATCTGACTGAACACCATAATTCCCTAACTCTAAAAATTCTAAAAAACTAGGACAACGCTATCGCTGCACTAGAGTTTTTGGGCCATCTAGTGCCCTTTACTCATGCACGGGCAGTGGTAGCCGCCCTGGCGGCAGGACCTAGCGAGGACTTACCAAGCCCTAACATAGAAGACTCAAGACTATCGGCAAGACCTTGCCGGGAGGGCCGTAGAGTCTCCAGGCCCCTGGCAAGGCAAGGTCCCGGCAAGGTTAGAGCCCGGCAAGCACCGCCAACACACAGGACAGTTGTCGATCCACTTGGACGCGTTGCACGATGTCGATGTTGGAGGGAGCTAAGCAGCGCCGATGGGACAGCCCCCGTCCCGTCCCAATGACGGACTGAGGCCCCTAACGGTGCATTTAATGTTCTTGTCCTACTCCGTTAAGGTTAGGAATGATAGCACTATAGCAGCACTGTGCATCCCGTGTGCGCACTGTACGCTACTGTTGGGATTCCCTTAAGTATAAAAGGAGACCTAGGGCATTACAGAAAAGGACTTTTGGACTCTTTGGCTATCGAGCTTTTGGGAGTTAGGCAGTTAGACAACTAGACAACCCGACGGTTAGAGAGGGAGAGAAGGTTCCCAAGCTCACGTAGCAGCCGTTCATGGTGCTCCTGTAGCTCAAACCCTAGAACAGGATCAATACAACCAAGCAGGAGTAGGGTTTTATGCATCCGTGCGGCCCGAACCTGGGTAAAAACACGCCATGCGCAGCTCACCAGACCGGCTCTTCATGCCAGCATGCCCCCTCGCCGAACCAAAAGGGACCCCCGCGGTCCCATAGGTGTTTGTTCCCATGACACCTTTGGTGCGCCTGGTAGGGGTATTGCGTAAGAATTTCTACAAACCCGTTCTGGTGATCTGCACCCTAGCTTCATCGTCGCCATGGCCCCCAAGAAGAAGGGCCTGACTGCAGTTGGTCCATCCGCGTCTGCCATACCTGTATCTGCACAGACAGGAGACGGCATGGATGCAGGTGGAGGAGGAGGAGGTAGAGGTTCGGGCGACATTCTAGTGACCAAGGCCAAGCAAGCGGCGACGCTCGCCGTAGAGACGCCCATGGCGACGGTGGGAACCCCCACGCACCTAGGTCTCAGGATAGAACGGTGCCGCCTACGGGTGGCATGGAAAACTCCGGGGGCGGAAGAGTATTTCCCAGGGCACCCATGCCGGCGCCTACGCTGCGACCTTCTCAGGATGCGCGCGGAGAGCCATGCCACGGTGCCCACATGGAAAGGCTCCTCCGGATCATTCCCAAGATGCACGGGACCAGCACGCGAGCAGGTATGGCATGCCACCACGGGACCGCGGAGATGCTGCTTCTAACACGGTTAGGAGTCAGAGCACCTCGCGTTCCTCGCACCGCTCGATGTCGTCCACAGTGGAGGGAGCGATGGCACAGGTGCATCTACTCCTGAACTTCCCTCCTGCTGCGGAGAAGCTCGACGAATGGAGAGCCACCATTCAGAGCCTCCTCATCCTCGCGGATAAGCTTCAGCCCACAGGGCCGCCGCAGGACAATGGTGAGGTGCCCGGGGTCAGCATGACCTCGGCGCACTCTCCTCCGCGACAGCATCCTCGATCACCGACCCGACGGACCGACACTCCTGACGGTTAGTCGACAGTGTCGTCTGACTCGTGGACGCTCCGTGATCAGCGTCATGTTCTTTGGGGACATGGCTAGGAGGATGCTTGAACTGCGATCGAGCGGCTATGGGAAGCATGCCTCCAATAGGACAGGCGCGCAGGACCCACCCTAGACAAGTCTGTGTCGGGGTACCCTGTCAGCCTACCTTACAAGGTTGGCTGCCCAGTGTTTACCCCCGAGCTGCGGCAAGTCCAGTGTCCCAACACCCGCATGTTCAAACCAGAAGTCCCGAAGAAGTACGACGGCAAGACTCATCCGTCAGAGTTCCTGAGCATCTATACCATAGCGGTGTAGGCTGCCGGGGACCGTGATGTCATGACCCTAGTTTCTTTATGATTGCAAGAGCATTCATGCATACATTTTTATTTTTAAATGAAGATGAAATGAGGAATGATCAAGCCTCATAAATCAAAATTTTGTCAAATAAGCATTATAAAAATTGCTTCAAACAATTCCAAGAAAATGTTCCTGGTTCTCTAGTAAAATATTAGGTTGAGATAAAATTGCCAACCAATATTTAGGGATCACAGAAATATTTTATACTGGATTTTCAAACTAAGTTAACTCTATTTGCATTGGATATATATTCTTCTATATATGAAATATATGTCAAATAATTTTGAAATTAATTATGTGGCATAAGTCATCTATGTGCAGGTCATATAATAATTTTAAGGATTTTATAAAATGGCTAGTTATTTTTTTTAGCTAGCACAAATGTCATAAAAACAAAACAGAAAATAAAAGAAAAAGGAGAAAAGCTTACCTGGGCCTCCCTGGCAGAAGCAGCCTAGCCCACCAGGGGCAGCCTCGTTTTCTTCCTCCTGCCAGAAGGCAGAGGAGAAGCAGAGGACAGTGCCCGCGGCCGTGGCGCCACGCCACCTGCCTGCCTGGCCGCCCCCTCGTCGCGTTGGCGAGCGGGATGACCTCACCAGGGTCGCGCTGGCCCCGTCCCCTCTCCATTTCCCCTGGCTCTCTCTTCTCCTCCTTTGCCCGAGCGCCGCTCGCCGCCACCCGCAGCCTCCGGCCTCCCCTCACCCCTCTGTCGTGCCCTTGAGCTCCGTCGAGACCCCCTGGTTCTCCTCATGGCGCTAGAAGAACCCGGGAGCCCCTCGAAGCCGCCGTCGTGGTCATCTTCAACCTCCGGACCCGCCGGAGCTCCGTCGCTGATTTCGCCGCAGCCGGGACGTCCTCGAGCCGTTGAGCCCCCTGCAGCCCCCTCTGTGAGCACGCCATCCTTCTCCCTCTCTCCCCCTGTCTCCCCATGCCCTCTAGCGTCCCCCCCGCCATGGCCGTATGGGCGTCGCCGCGAAAGATCTCTCCGGCGAGCTCTCCGGCGACCCCGAGCCCCCCTGACCAGCCCACTCGATGCGGTCGAGCACGGGTTTCACCCCAGTGCTCTCCGCGCATCGATCCGAGCCTCCTAGCGGCATCCGACGAACCTCCGCCGCGTCGAATGGTCGCCGGCCACCACCGTCCAGCCGGTGCCGACGTGGCCATCCGATTAGCCACTAATGCCCCTCCGTAATTAAGCACAACCACTGATAGTGGGCCCCAGAAGTGGGTCAAACCCTGGTCAGTGCGGGGATTAGCCCCTGACGCTTACACGAGGGCCCCACACTGTCAGGTTTGACCTGGCCTGGCGTGTGACTGGCTGACGTCATGATGACGTCGGCCTGACGTATTAAAAGAATTTCTAGAATAAAATTAATTCAGAAAATTCCAGAAAATGATATAAACTTCAAAAATTCATAGAAAATAATCTGTAAGTCACATTAAAATAATATATATATGAAAATTTATCAGAAAAATCCAATGAATCTAATGGTGGCATTTTCATACATGTTAGAACAACCTAAATAGCCAAACTTGGAAATTTTGTTCAAAATACAATAGGTCACCTCACTTTTGGATTTAAATTTGACCTTGGGTTCAAACCATCTTCATTTAATATGATGGTAGATGCATTAGCTCAAACCAGTACCATATTGACATGCTATTATCATGCAGCATTGTGCAGCATTTGCCTTGTTTAAATTGTACCTTGTTTGATCTTGTCGATAGACTTGCGAGAGGTAGTTATCGACGACATTGAAGAACAGCTGAGTTCTTCTAATAAACAAGCAAGCAACCCCCCCCTTGAGAATATTCAATACAATCTCATCTCTCGCTCTTGCTCTCATTTCAATGCATTAGGATACCGTTTTTCAACTACTACTTGTGTTGCGATAGATTAACCCACTCCTTTGCATGACCTATCATTGTCATAGTAAATACCTAAACCAAGCAACCTAGCATACTTGGTACATGCTTGAGCCATGTTTTGCTATAACCCTGTTATGCTTGCCATGCTTAGAGTTGTTTCAGGTCTGATTCATCTGGGGGATGAACCAGAGGGAAATGAATGTGTCCTGACGATGAGAGTTAAGTGATGAACCTGTTTTGGTAAAGGTAGCGATGAGAGGCCATGTAGGAGTACATGGTGGGTTGTCCCATTGAAACTGCTCATAGGAGCTGAGTTCCGTGTTTGTGTTCCAAGACTAGCTACTACCGCACATTGGGGTCCGGTAACTCGACCCCTCTCGTCCTATTAACCTACCCTGTTCTCAGTCCAGGAGTCGCGGTACTTCAAAACATTGATAGGTGTGGCACGGCCTGCGAAGTGGATGAACGGCCCAATCGGGACCGGCTTGGGGCCCAGCCCGCAACATTTGAGGCCATGTTGGAAACCTCGGACGGACTTCCATTATGGGTTCCAACTCAGATAGGCGATTGCCTTGGATGTTAGTCGTTGAAGGTTAACGTTCGTGGCCAACTCCCTCGCTGGGCTTCTGCTTGAAGGTTGCCGAGGTGCCTTTTATGTGCACATGGCGATAAGTGGAGGGAGCATGTGTGACGAAGTACACCCCTGTAGGGTAAATTATCTATTCGAATAGCCGCGTCTGCGGATATGGACTACTTGGATACTTGCATTGTTCATAGACAACTTAAGTGGATACTCTAAAATGCACCGAACAAGTGTGAGTGCTATGGATGGCTTCTCGTAGAAAGACGAGAGAGGATCCATAGTGGTGTATTGAGATGGTGAACATGTGGGCTCGTGTGTGCTCTCTCGTAGGGAGACGAGAGAGTAGTGGTATGTTGGTTTCTTTGTCGTAGTCTAGGATATCCAAAGGTCAAAGCTGGCATTCTGCAGTAAACCCCACAATCCTATTCATTGATACATGATGCATATGTAGATAGTTCTGATGTAAGACTTGCTGAGTACCTTCGTACTCACTATTGCTTATTTATATTTTTGCTGAGTTAGACATTGTGTTCGATTATGTTATCCTAACATTGACATCGATGGATTAGCTTAGTAACCCAGACAGAGGTCTGGTTCCTATGGTAGGGTCGTTGTAGCTTTTCAGGCTCTTCTATCCGCTTTTGTAGATGTCTGTACTCAGACATGTCAATTCCTCTTGATGTTTGTATGCCCTGAATGTTGGGTCATGTGACCCCTTCTGCTTGTAACATTATACTATGTTGGCTTCTCGGAGCCTCCTAAATAAATGTTATGTTATAGAGTTTTGTTGTGATGCCATGTTGTATCCACGCATATCGTGCATAGTGTGTGTATGATTGAAATGCATTGGTATGCGTGGGATTCAACACCTAGTTGTGTGCCTTTAGTAGCCCTCTTTACGGGGAAATGCCTCTTTGTGCTTCCACTGAGCCTTGGTAGCTTGCTACTGCTCCGGACACATTGATTGACTGGCATGTATCCTTCTTTGTTGTCATGTTTGTCCCTTCGGGGAAACATCTCGCAGTGTAATGGAGTCCTTGTAGCCTGATATGACTCGTCTACATGCAGTGATGACATTTATGTCTCACGGCGTAATGGAGTCTTTGTAGCTTGCCATGACTCGTCTACACACGCTGATGAGCGACACCTGCATTGATGGGTTATGTATGCCTGTCCCTATACAGTTGTGCCACTTGGGTCTATAACTAGTCATGTCGAACCGGGTTCTCTGATGTGTGAATGCTAGCGACACGTTCATATCCATGAGCCAAAAGGCGCAAACGGTTCCGGCCAAGGTAAGGTGTCAGCCATGGCTTACCGTGCGTGAGGCCACAAAGTGGTGTGACGTGTTACAGGCTGGATTCATATGTCTTAGGATCAGCGTCCCGACATCGTTGGTATCAGAGCCGAACTGTCTGTAGGTTTACGAAGCCAACTGGTCGATGTTGAGTCTAGAAATGCTTTAGTTATATAAGGGAATTGATTGTGGAAGGGAACGTAAGGCTCTTTTTACTCCTTTCCTCCAGTTACTCTATTTTGGGTCACTCTCTTCTTTTCTATGGGATTAAGAACTAGGCTCCTCTACTTAACTGCTAGGATGATGAGTTACTAGACCACAGACTCATAGAATGGTTGTTTGATAAGTTTTGTCCTGTCAGAGTTATGAGAAGTGATGCCTATGTTCTCTATGTGCCTTGAACCATGATGTTGAGCTGTTAGGCTGGCCAAATCTTGTGCAGGTTGTTGGGGAACGTCGCATGGGAAACAAAAATTTTCCTATGCACACGCAAACCTATCCATGGTGATGAGCATCTACGAGAGGGAGAGTGGATCTATGTACCCTTGTAGATCGCTAAGCGAGAAGCGTTAAGAAACGCGGTTGGTGTAGTCAAACATCTTCGCGATCCAAATCGCCGAGCATCCCGCGATCTCATCACGAGCTGTCCCGCGATCCAATCACGATCCGTCCCGCAATCTCGTCACGATCCGTCCCGCGATCTCCTCACGATCCGTCCCGCGATCTCATCACAAATCGTCTCGTGGCCTTGATCACGATCCTTCCGATCTAGTACCGAACGGACGGCACCTCCGCGTTCAGCACACGTGCAGCTTGATGACGATCTCCACCATCTTGATCCAGCAAGAGGGGGTGGAGAGGAGAGAGAGTTCACCGGCAGCGTGACGGTGCTCCGGTCATGGTTGTGGAGCAATTCCGGCAGGGCTTCGCCTAAGCACTGCGGAAAACCAATCTAGAGGAGCACCGGTGGAACGGGTAGCACGTGGCTGCAATTGTTAGCCAAACCCTAGCTATTCCACTAGTATATATAGGAGGAGAGGAGAGGAGAGGCAGCCAAGGCCTTTGGTTCAGCCGAAATAGGAGGTGGGAAGCAATCCTACTTCACCTCCAATCCTAGTTGGAGTAGGATTGCCTCCTATTGGCTGATTTTTCACCTTTTCCTTAGCCTTTTTCTCTCCCTGCGCCATGGGCCTTTTGTGGCTGATTTACCAGCACACTAAGGGCTGGTTAATACTCTCCCACAGCCCATGGTCCCTCTAGGGTCGAAAAACCCCTCCCGGAGGCCTCCCGGTACACTACTGGCACTCCCGGTACACTACCGATGAGCCCAAAACCTTTCCGGAAACCAAACTGGGACTTCCTATATATGAATCTTTACCTTCGGACCATTCCGGAGCTCCTCGTGAAGTCCGGGATCTCATCCGGGACTCCGAACAACCTTCGGTCACCACCATACATAACTCTACACAATCGAAACGTCACCGAACCTTAAGTGTGTAGACCCTGCGGGTTCGAGAACTATGTAGACATGACCGAGACACCTCTACGGTCAATAACCAATGACGGGACATGGACGTCCACATTGGTTCCTACATATTCTATGAAGATCTTTATCGGTCGAACCTCTATGTCAAGGATTCAGTTAATCCCGTATAACGTTCCCTTTGTTCTTCGGTATGTTACTTACCCGAGATTCGATCGTCGGTATCTCCATACCTAGTTCAACCTCGTTACCGGCAAGTCTCTTTACTCGTTCCGTAATACAAGATCCCGTGACTAACACTTAGCCACATTGCTTGCAAGGCTTGTTGTGATGTTGTATTACCGAGTGGGCCCCGAGATACCTCTCCGTCACACGGAGTAACAAATCCCAGTCTCGATCCATGCCAACTCAACAGACACCATCGGAGATACCTGTAGAGAACCTTTATAGTCACCCAGTTATGTTGCAACGTTTGATACACACAAGGCACTCCTCCGATGTCCATGAGTTGCATGATCTCATGGTCATAGGAACATATACTTGACATGCAGAAAACAGTAGCAATAAACTCACACGATCATATGCTACGTTTGTAGTTTGGGTCTTGTCCATCACATCATTCTCCTAATGATGTGATCCTGTTATCAAATGACATCTCATGTACATGGCTAGGAAACCTTGACCATCTTTTGATCAACGAGCTAGTCTATTAGAGGCATACTAGGGACATGGTTTTGTCTATGTATCCACACATGCATTTAAGTCTCCGATCAATACAATTATAGCATGGATAATAAACGATAATCATGAACAAGGAAATATGAAAATAACTAATTTATTATTGCCTCTAGGGCATATTTCCAACACTGGTTGCCTCATATTTTATGCCCATACGGCCATTATGCTGTCTGAGTTCACCTAACATTCTTTAAGTGTTAGTATTCTCCCTTGATTCTGAACCCTGGTTGTTTCCTTTAGGATGTTGCCAGTCAACCGTAATCTGTTGGTCATAGTCAGGACCATGGATATGGTAGGGATGAAGAAGAACCTCCCAGCCCGCCTTTGTTGACGGAGGTCATGCTAGAAGTTGAGAGGAACAAGCGTGCCACCAACCGTCTGTTGGAGCACATCGAGCAGAATACAGTGCATCGTCACAGTGAGCCAGTATCCATTAGAGACTTCATCAAGTTGCAAGCACCCACCTTCCATCATTCCATTGAGCCACTAGACATAGATGAATGGCTCCAAAGTATCAACAAGAAGCTGCGTTATGCAAATGTGGCTGAAGGAGACAAGGTCACGTATGTCACATATCATCTTGAAGGTTCTGCTAGTTTATGGTGAGAGAATTTCGAGGCCATGCGTCCTGCAGGACAAGCTACATCATGGAAGGAATTTTGTGAGGCTTTTCGCGAGCATCACATTCCACAGGCCCTGCTAGATCGTAAGCAAGAAGAGTTCTGTGATCTGACCCAAGGCAAGATGGATGTGGATGCCTATAGCTGTGAATTTGAACGCTTCGCGCGCTATGCCCTAGAAAAGGTATACACAGATGCCAAGAAGCAAGCAAGGTTTAGGAAAGGCCTTAACCCAAAGCTCCGTCATGACCTCAGTCTGCATGAGTTCGTTAGCTTCCAAGTTCTTGTGAACAAAGCAATCCAAGCAGAGACGAGTAGGATGACCTACGAGGAATCTCGCAAGCACAACCGTGATGTTGGATCATCTTCAACGTCTACATCCCAAAAGCAAAGGATATGGATCCCGAATGCCGCTCTTCCTCCGAGGTATGCACCAAGGCCATCCTACGTGGCACCTCGTCTGCCGATGCCATGTGCTTCCCAAAAGAACCTCATCAACCGAGTGCTCAACCTGGATCCACGTCCCATCCATGGGGCATGCTTCAAGTGTAGTCAACCCGGACATTATTCAAAGAATTGCCCTCTGCAAGCAAATGTTCCACCTTCTTCGACAAGTGGTGTTGTTCATTGCAAGACGCCAACCAAGAAGCCCAATGTCAGGTCAGTTGTTTATACTCGTGGATGTGTGCACCATGTAACTGCAACGAAGCTGAAGATGATGCCAATGTCGCGCTTAAGACGCTTCTTGTCAATTCTCATCCAGCCTCAGTTTTGTTTGACTCAGGAGCATCCCACTCCTTCATCTCTGAACGTTATGCCTCTTTGCATAACATTGCTTTCGAGGTTATGCCCTCTCCTCTAGTAATTCAAAGTCCAGGTTCCAAATGGCAAACCAATGCAGTAAGCCATGGGAACCAAATCCTTGTTGATGGTTTAGTGTTTCTTGCCTCTCTAATAGCCCTTAAAACTTCAGACATCAATATCGTTTTGGGGATGTACTGGATGACAGCTCATCTTGCCAAAATTGATTGTTTCTCTAGGTCTATTCAGCTTACCCATCCTTCTGGCCAGATAGTCAATATCCAAACTCGCATTCCAAAGGGCATGATTTATTCCCTCAATGCCAATCCTCTCCCAGACCTTGAAAACATTCCGGTAGTACGAGACTCCCGGATGTGTTTCCAAAAGAATTGCGAGGGGTTCCACCTGACAAAGAAGTGGAGTTTGTCATAGAACTTGTTCCAGGAACTGCTCCAATTGCTAGAAGGCCCTATAAGATGTCTCCCCAAGAGCTAGCTGAGCTTAAGACCCAACTCGATGAATCTTTGAAGAAAGGTTTCATACGTCCTAGTTATTCTCCATGGGTTATCCTATCCTCTTCGTCAAGAAGAAGGATGGTACGGACCAGATGGTTGTGGATTATCGGCCGGTTATTCTGGTCACGATAAAGAACAAATACCCGCTCCCCAGGTCAAAGATCTGTACGATCAGCTTGCTGGATCCACAGTCTTTTCTAAGATGGATTGGAGATTAGGTTATCATCAAATCAAAATCAGGAACGGGGACCTTCCAAAGACGACTTTTGTCACTCTTATGGCCAATACGAGTACACCGTCATGTCCTTCGGTCTAACCAATGCCCCAGCCACTTTCTCCTGCTTAATGAATTCGATCTTCATGGAGTATTTGGACAAATTTGTCGTGGTTTACCTCGATGATATCCTCATATACTCGAAGAACGAAGAAGAACAAGCTGCGCATCTTAGGTTGGTATTGATGAAACTCCGAGAGCACCGCCTTTACGCCAAATTCTCCAGGTGTGAGTTCTGGTTGCCATAAGTGACCTATCTGGGTCACGTAATCTCTCCGAAAGGTATAGCTATCAATCCCGAGAGAGTTCAAGCTGTCCTTGATTGGACTCAACCTGAATCAGTGAAGCAAGTTAGGAGTTTCCTTGGCTTAGCGAGCTATTGTCGCCGCTTCATTGAGAACTTCTCCAAAGTTGCCAAACCTCTAACTGAACTCCTCAAGTAAGATAAGAAGTTCGAGTGGACTCCAAAATGTGAGGCAAGTTTTCAGGAGTTGAAAAGACGATTGACTACTGCCCCGGTACTTGTACCCCTGAATTTCACAAAGGACTTTGTTATCTATTGTGATGCTTCGCGACAAGGTCTAGGTTGCATTCTTATGCAAGATCATCATGTGATTATCTACGCATCCCGACAGTTGCGTACACATGAGCAAAATTATCCAACACACGATCTGGAACTTGCCGCAGTAGTCCATGCACTAGTCACTTGGCGACATTACCTTCTGGGTAATCATTGTGAAATATTTAGTGATCACCGGAGTCTCAAATATATATTCACCCAACCAGATTTGAATCTCAGGCAAAGATGGTGGATTGAGTTGATTACGGACTACGACTTTGGAATATCTTACACCCCAGGCAAAGCCAATGTCATAGCTGATGCACTAAGTCGTAAATCCTATTGTAACAACCTCTTGTTGCTACAAAGTCAACCATTTCTCCACGAGGAATTTCGTAAGTTAAATCTTCACATTGTTCCTTGAGGATTCCTTTCTACCTTGGTGGCGAAACCAACTCTTGAGGATCAGATCACAGCTGCCCAGAAGCAGGATACGGGAATATCTCGTATCAAGAGCAACATTTCCACGGGAGTTGCTCGTTCTTTCTCGGTAAATGATCAAGGTGTTGTTTTATTTGAGGACCGCTTGGTGGTTCCCCAAAAGCAACAACTTCGAGAACTGATTCTCAAGGAAGCTCAGGAATCTCCTCTCACGATTCATCCCAGTAGTACTAAGATGTATCAGGACCTACGCCAGAGGTTTTGGTGGACCCGTATGAAGAGAGAAATTGCTCAATTCATTGCTAACTGCGATGTTTGTCGTCGCGTTAAAGCAGAGCATCAAAGGGGTGCTGGCACCCTTTAGCCCTTGGCTATTCCCGAGTGGAAATGGGACAAGGTCGGTATGGATTTCATCACCGGCTTTCCAAAGACTAAGAAAGAGAATGATGCCATCTTCATGGTTATCGATCACCTTTCAAAATTTGCTCATTTCCTTCCAGTTCGAGAAAGTATAACTGCTAGTCAGCTAGCAGATTTGTATATCTCTCGAATAGTTTCTCCTCATGGTGTTCCTCTGGAGATTAATTCTGATCGTGGAAGACTTTTCACTTCTCGATTTTGGGAAAGTTTCTAGAATGCTATGGGAACCCATCTCTCCTTTAGCACCGCTTATCACCCTCAGTCAAGTGGTCAAGTAGAAAGAGTCAATCGAATTCTTGAGGAGATGCTCAGAGCCTGTGTGATCTCATTCGGAATGAACTGGGAGAAATGTCTTCCATTTGCCAAATTTCCTTATAACAACAACTTTCAGTCTAGTCTGGGAAAAGCTCCTTTCGAAGTTCTGTATGGACGAAGATGTCAAACGCCATTAAACTGGTCAGAAACTGGTGAAAGACAATTCTTTGGACCGGATATGATCCAGGACGCAGAAGAGCAAGTTCGCATCATTCGTGAGAATCTGAAAACTGCCCAATCTCGTCAGAAGAGCCATTATGACCGTCATCATAAGGATGTAAGTTATGAGGTTGACGAGAAGGCTTACCCTCGGGTGTCACCTTTGAAGGGCACCCATCGTTTCGGTATCAAAGGCAAATTGGCTCCTCGTTACATTGGTCCTTTTCGCATTCTTGCTAAACAAGGAGAGGATGCCTACCAATTGGAACTACCCCTGCAGCTTTCCAAAGTTCATGATGTGTTCCACGTTTCTCAACTCAGGCGTTGCTTCAAGGATCCTATCCGCGAAGTAGACCACGAAATGCTTGATCTTCAAGATGATCTCTCATATCGAGAATATCCTGTTTGTATTGTTGATGAAACCGAGTGCAACACTCGACGTACAGCATCAAGTTTCTAAAGGTTCAGTGGTCGCATCATTCCGAGGATGAAGCAACCTGGGAGCATGAAGATCGCCTTCGGCTTGAGTACCCCGCACTCTTCCCGACTACTCCTGAATCTCGGGACGAGATTCTTGTTTAGTGGGGGTGAGTTGTCATAGCCCTACTTTCTTTATGATTGCAAGTGCATTCATGCATGCATTTTCATTTTATAAATGAAAATGAAATGAGGAATGATCAAGCCTCATAATTCAAATTTTTGTCAAATAAGCATTATAAAAAATGCGTCAAACAATTCCAAGAAAATGTTCCTGGTTCTCTAGTAAAATATTGGGTTGAGATAAAATTGCCAACCAATATTTTGGGATCATAGACATATTTTTACTGGGTTCTTGAATTAAGTTAACTCTATTTGCATTGGATATATATTCTTCTATTTATGAAATATATGTCAAATAATTTTGAAATTAATTATGTGGCATAAGTCATCTATGTCCAGGTCATATAATAATTTTCAGGATTTTATAAAATGGCTAGTTATTTTTTTAGCCAGCACAAATGTCATAAAAACAAAACAGGAAATAAAAGAAAAAGGAGAAAAGCTTACCTGGCCCTCCTTCGCAGAAGCAGCCCAGCCCACCAGGGGCAGCCTCGTCTTCCTCCTCCTACCAGAAGGCAGAGGAGAAGCAGAGGACGGCGCCCGTGGCGGTGGCGCCATGCCACCTGTCTGCCTGGCCACCCCCTCGTCGCGCTGGCGAGCGAGATGACCTCGCCAGGGTCGCGCTGGCCCCCTCCCCTCTCCATTTTTCCCCTGGCTCTCTCTTCTCCTCCTCTGCCCCAACACTGCTCGCAGCCTCCGGCCTCCCCTCGCCCCTCTGCCATGCCCCTAAGCTCCACCGAGACCCCCTGGTTCTCCCCGTGGCGCCAGAAGAACCTGGGAGCCCCTCGAAGCCGCCATTGTGGTCATCTTCAACCTCCGGACCCGTCGGAGCTCCGTCGCTGATTTCGCCCCCTGCAGCCCCCTCTGTGAGCACGTCGTCCTTCTCCCTCTCGCCCTTGGTCTCCCCGTGCCCTCTAGCATCCCCCCCGTCGTGGTTGTACGAGCGCCGCCACGGAAGAGCTCTCCGGCGAGACCTCCAGCGACCCGAGCCCCCCCTGACCAGCCCACTCGACGCGGTCGAGCACGGGTTTCACCTCAGTGCTCTCCGCGCGTCGATCCAAGCCTCCTAAAGGCTTCCTGCGAAACTCTGCCGCCTCAGATGGTCGCCGGCAACTACCCTCCGGCCGGTTCCGACGTGGCCGGCCGATTAGCCACTACCCCCCTACCTAATTAACCGCAGCCACTGACAGTGGGCCCAGAAGTGGGTCAAACCCTGGTTAGCGCGGGGATTAGCCCCTGACGCTGACACGAGGGCCCCACACTGTCAGGTTTGACCTGGCCTAGCCTTTGACTGGCTAACGTCATGATGACGTCGGCCTTACGCATTAAGAGAATTTATAGAATAAAATTAATTCAGAAAATTCGAGAAAATCATATAAACTTCAGAAATTCATAGAAAATAATCTGTAAGTTAGATTAAAATAATTTATATAAGAAAATTTGTGAAAAAAATCCACTGAATCTAATGGTGGCGTTTTCATACATGTTAGAACAATATAAATAGCCAAACTTGGACATTTTGTTCAAAACACAATAGGTCACCTCACTTTTGGATTTAAATTTGACCTTGGGTTCAAACCATCTTCATTTAATATGATGGTAGATGCATTACCTCAAACCAGGACCATATTGACATGCTATTATCCTGCATCATTGTGCAACATTTGACTTGTTTAAATTGTACCTTGTTTGATCTTATCGACAGACTTGCGAGACATACTTATCGACGACATCGAAGAACAGTTGAGTTCTTATGATAAACAGTCAAGCAACCCCCCCTTGAGAATAATCGATACAATACCATCTCTCAGTCTTGCTCTCATTTCAATGCATTAGGACAATGCTTTTCAACTACTACTTGTGTTGCGATAGATTAACCCACTCCTTTGCATGACCTGTTATTGTCACAGTAAATAGCTAAACCAAGCAACCTAGCATACCTGGTAGATGCTTGCGCCATGTTTTGCTATAACCCTGTTATGCTTGCTATGCTTAGAGTTGTGTTAGGTCTGATATATTTGGGAGATGAACCAGAGTGAAATGAATGTGTCCTGATGATGAGAGTTCAGTGATGAACCTGGTTTGGTAAAGGTAGCGATGAGAGGCCATGTAGGAGTACATGGTGGGTTGTCTCATTGAAACTGCTCATAGGAGCTGAGTTCCGTGTTTTTGTTCCAAGACTAGCTACTACCACACATTGGGTTTCGGTAACTCGACCCCTCTCGGCCTATTAAACCTACCCTATTCTCAGTCCAGGAGTCGTAGTAGTTCGAAACATTGATAGGTGCGGCATGGCCTGCGAAGTGGATGAACGGCCCAATCGGGACCCGCTTGGGGCCCTGCTCGCAACATTTGAGGCTATGTTGGAAACCTCAGACGGACTTCCATTATGGGTTCCAAGTCAGATAGGCGACTGCCTTGGACTTGAGTCGTTGAAGGTTAACGTCCGTGGCCGACTCCCTCACTAGGCTTCCGCTTGAAGGTTGCTGAGGTGGCTTTTATGTGCACATGGCGATAAGTGGCGGGAGCATGTGTGACGAAGTATACCCCTACAGGGTAAATTATCTATTCAAATAGCCGCGTCCGCGGATATGGACTACTTGGATACTTGCATTGTTCATAGACAACTTAAGTGGATACTCTAAAATGCATCGAACAAGTGTGAGTGCTATGGATGGCTTCTCGTAGAAAGACGAGAGAGGATCCATAGTGGTGTATTGAGATGGTGAACATGTGGGCTTGTGTGTGCTCTCTCGTAGGGAGACGAGAGAGTAGTGGTATGTTGGTTACTTTGTCGTAGTCTAGGATAGCCAAAAGTCAAAGCTGACATGCTGCAGTAAACCCCACAATCCTATTTAGTGGTACATGATGCATATGTAGATAGTTCTGATGTAAGACTTGCTGAGTACCTTCGTACTCACTGTTGCTTATTTATACTTTTGCAGAGTTAGATGTTTTTTTCGGTTATGTTCTCCTTACGTTGACATCGACGGATTAGCTTAGTAACCCAGACAGAGGTCTGGTTCCTATGGTAGGGTCATTGTAGCTTTTCAGGCTCTTCTAGCCGCCTTTGTAGATGTCTGTACTCAGACATGTAACTTCCACTTGATGTTTGTATGCCCTGAATGTTGGGTCATGTGACCTCTTCTGCTTGTAACATTATACTATGTTGGCTCCTCAGAGCCTCCTAAATAAATGTTATGTTGTAGAGTTTTGTTGTGATGCCATGTTGTATCTATGCATATCGTGCATAGTGTGTGTATGATTGAAATGCATTGGTATGCGTGGGATTCGACACCTAGTTGTGTGCCTTTAGTAGCCCTCTTTACGGGGAAATGCCTCTTTGTGCTTCCACCGAGCCTTGGTAGCTTGCTACTGCTTCAGACACATTGATTGACCCGCATGTATCCTTCTTTGCTGTTGTGTCTGTCCCTTCGGGGAAACGTCTCGCAGTGTAATGAAGTCCCTGTAGCCTTCTATGACTCGTCTATGTGCAGTGATGACATTTATGTCTCATGGCGTAATGGAGTCCTTGTAGCTTCCTATGACTCGTCTGCACACGCTGATAACCGACATCTGCATTGATGGGTTATGTATGCATGTCCCTGTACGGTTGTGCCACTTGGGTCTATAACTAGTCATGTCGACCCGGGTTCTCTGATGTGTGAATGCTAGCGACACGTTCATATCCGTGAGCCAAAAGGCACAAACGGTCCCGACCAGGGTAAGGTGGCAGCCGTGGCTTACCGTGCGTGAGGCCGCATAGTGGTGTGATGTGTTACATGATGGATTCATATGTCTTAGGATCGGGGTCCCGACAGCGTCGACAAGATATTGGCTAACTACTTCCCGTTGGTGCTTAAGCCCAACGTCAGATCATGGCTGATGCACTTGCTAGAGAGATCCTTCGCCTCATGGGCGGACCTGTGTCACGAGTTCGTTGGCGCCTTCACCGAAGGCCATCAACCTCCTGGTTAGGAGAGCGGCCTGCACATCATCCCCCAGAAGGAGGGCGAAACTCTGCACAAGTACATCCAGAGGTTCAGCCGCGTACATCACAACATCCCAGTCATTCACCCTGCCGCTGTTATCAGCGTGTTCCATCAGAACGTGTGCAACCGCAGGATGCAGGAAGTGCTGGCGATGAACAGAGTCAGGGACGTCGCCGAGGTTTATGCTTTGGCATACAGATGTGCATGGGTGGAAGAAGGGAGGAGAGTCCCCGCCGAGGGTCCCGGCACGGAGGTCGACTCTAAAGACGATGACATTGCTGCCCCGACAAAGAAGGGCTGGCGGCAAAACAAGAAGCGCAAGGGTAAGACCATGCTAGCCATCGAAGGGTTCGGCAACCCCGGCGCCGCCAAGAATGGCAAGATCGACGACCCCGACAACGATGTTGCCGGGTGCGCCTCCTGCCATGCTCTGGTGGCTGTCGGCAAGCGAGGAGACTCCGGCAAGCAGTACTGCAAGATTCATCGCACCAAAGGCAATGACCTCCAAGACTGCCGGCAAGTTGAGCAGCTTGCCGAGAAGCAGAGATCGGAATATGAAAGGCGCGACAAGGAGAAGGGTCAATATGGTGCTAAGGGGTCCGGCAAGAAGTGTGTTGGCCGAGGAGGTCGCCGCGGCAAGCCCAAGCAATAGAAGAATCGGCCCGCCCGCGGCCGCAACAAGCAAGAGGGAGATGATGATGACGTCGAAGAGGACGACGAGTCCAGTGAGCATGAATTCCAGAGAGCTACAGAGGCGATGTGCATAGAAGGAGGAGCCTCGTTGCATTCCTCTCACCGCCAACTCAAACAGTGGGCGCGAGAGGTCAATGCCGTAGAGCCCTCTATCGGTGCATAGAAACCTCTAAAATGGTCCAACACTCCTATAATCTTCGATGCCAAGGATCACCCTGATCATGTAACCGTAGTCGGGTGCCTGCCGTTGTTGGTCTCGCCAACAACCGCAACCTCAAGGTGATGAATATGTTAGTCCACAGCGGAGCCATCCTGAACCTAATCTCGCCCGATGTTATTCGAAGGCTGCAGATTCCTGACGAAGATCTCGAGCTGACAGGCGCTTTCCAAGGGGTCAATTCAGGAAGGACTCAACCGAAAGGCAAGGTCACGCTACCGTTGACGTTCGGCAGCAATATCAATTTCAGAACGGAGAAGATCGTATTTGACGGTGCCGAGATTTCATTGCTGTACAACGGCATTCTCGGGCGTCCGACACTGGCCAAGTTCATGGCAGCCACTCACTTCGTTTACAATGTGCTGAAGATGCTTGGACCAATGAGCGTCACTACCATCAACTCCGATAAGAAGAGCGCACTTGCTCCTGCCACCGAAGCCCCTAGGGGGATGAAGACCGGCAAGGCCTCTGGCACACATTTCGGCAAGCGCACCTCTTTGGAGTGTTGCGCTGCTGTTGACAATGTGTCAGAGAGCTCCACCGGCAAGAGAAAGAAGTCCAAGGCAGCTCCGCCGGAAACCAAGAAGGTGCCCGCCAAGGAGAATGGCACGAGGGGAACTTTTACCATAAGTTCCACCCTTGATGACAAATAGGAAATTGCGCTCGTCACCTTCCTGCGGGCAAATGTCGATGTGTTTGCATGGCAACCATCTGACATCCTCTGTGTTCCCAGGAAGGTGATTGAGCACCACCTTGTCGTCTGTCTACATGCACGACCCGTCAAGCAGAAGGTTAGGAAACAAGCTTTGGAGCGGCAACAATTTATTGCCGAAGAGATCAAGAAGTTAGAGGCAGCTGATCTGATCAGAGGAGTACTCCACCCTACGTGGTAGGCCAATCCAGTCATAGTGCGCAAGGAGAATGGGAAGTGGAGGCTATTAACTAATTTCATGGACAACAAGGCTTGCCCCAAAGATCCTTTTCCCTTGCCGCACATCGACTAGATTGTGGACTCTACCGCCGGCTGCGACTTATTGTCCTTCCATGATACCTATTCCGGTTATCATCAGATCTTTATGTCCAAGTAAGACGAAGAGTAGACTGCATTTATCACCCCATGTGATATGTACCACTTTTTGTGTATGCCTTTCGGGTTGAAAAGTGCTGGTTCTACCTTTGCGAGAGCGGTCCAGATAGGTTTTGAACCCCAGCTGCATAGAAATATGGAGGCTTATATGGATGACATAGTGGTCAAAACCAAGGACAAAGCCACACTCAAAGCGGACCTAGAAGAGACGTTCGCTAATCTGCGCAAGATCAACATGAAGCTCAATCCTGAGAAATGTGTGTTTGGTGTCCCATCCGGCAAGCTTCTCGGGTTCTTTGTGTCTCAACGTGGAATCGAAGGGAATCCCGACAAGATCAAAGCAATTGAGTAGATTGAGGCACCAAAACGAGTCAAGGACGTGCGACGCCTTGCCGGCTGTGTTGCTGCTCTGAGTAGGTTCATCTCAAAGTCTGCTGAGCGTGCCCTGCCCTTTTTCAAATTCATAAAGAAGGCAGGTCCAATGAAATGGACTCTGGAAGCAGAGGCAGCGCTTGAAGATTTGAAGAAGTACCTTTCCTCTCCGCCAGTCCTAGTCGTACCAAAACCACAAGAGTCGTTGCTGCTGTACTTGGTGGCAATGAATCAAGGGGTGAGTACTACATTAGTGGCTGAAAGACAGGTTGACAAAGAAGCAGTGGTAGCGGCAGATGCGCCAAACAATGAGCCAGGACAGCCTTTGGTAGGGTGTGGTGCCGACAAGGAAGGATCTGCGCAGTTGAAATAGACAGCTCAGAAGAAGAAGGTGGTGCAGTGACCAGTCTATTTTGTCAGCTCCTTGTTGCAAGGGGCTAGGTCAAGATATTCTGGTGTGCAAAAATTGCTCTTCGGCCTTCTTATGACCTCGAGGAAGCTGCGCCACTACTTCCAAGCACATGAGATCACCGTTGTCACTCGCTTTCCACTACAGCAGATCTTGCGAAACCCAGAAGCTACCGGGAGGATTGTGGAGTGGGCTTTGGAACTATCAAGCTTTGGTCTTAAATTTGAAAGAACTTCGACCATTCAGAGCAGGGCCTTGGTGGAGTTCATTGCATAATGGACCCCAATGCCCGATGAAGAGGTTCTAGAGTCAACTCTCCCCAGCAAAGAAACCGATCGGGAATGGATCATGTATTTTGATGGAGCTTTCTCGCTGCAAGGCGCCGGTGCCGGAGTGCTACTTGTCACACCCACCGGAGAGAACCTCAGATATGTGGTCAAGATGCACTTTCCCCAGGAGAGATCAACGAACAACACTGCTGAGTACGAAGGGCTGCTTGCCGGTCTCAGGATCGCGACAGACCTTGGGATGAAGAAACTTATTGTCAGGGGTGATTTTCAACTTGTCGTCAGGAAAGTGAACAAAGACTACCAGAGTCTGCTAATGGAAGCTTTTGTTGATGAAGTGAGGAAGTTGGAAGAACATTTTGACGTCCTGCAAAAGGAGTATGTTCCACGTGTAGTGAACAACGTTGCCGATGGACTGTCAAAATGTGCTGCCCTTAAGTTACCTATGGAACCAGGAACTTTCGTGCTCCAACTAACTCAACCCTCCGTGACACCATCAACTGGACAAGAGAAGAGAAGGAAGCGAAGTTCCGAAAAGTCTTTCCCGATAGAGCTCCCTAAAGCCACTGGCGAGAAAATTACCCAAGGGAACGACAAGCTTGTCAGTGAGTTCTATGCTCCGGCAGGGCCCCCGGCTCTTTCCGTAGAAGCGTATGCTCCCGCCAGGCTTGCCGGGGCGCAGCTGACTCTAGCAGGCCCCCAAGCCCTTGCCGTCGAGGCAGATGCTCCCCCGATAGAGAATACGCCTTTAGTCCTTGTTGTCGAGCCCAGGCTCCAACATGGGCACAACACATTGTCCAATTCCTTCAAACAGGAGAGCTCCTCCAGGAACAAGAGCAAGCAGAAAAAGTAGCCGACCGGTCTCATGTGTACCAGTTCATGGACAACGTCCTGTACGGAAAGAGACCGAACGACGTAAAACTCAAGTGGATTTGTCAGGAGGATGGACTAGAGTTGTTGGCAGAGATACACTGAGGCATATGTGGCTCCCACATAGGATCAAGAGCACTTGGCATTCCGGCAAGGTTTCTATTGGCCCATAACATTCCAGGATGCAACGGCGTTAGTAACCAAGTGTGAAGCATGCTAGTTTCATTCGAAGAAACAACATCAACCAGCATAGGCTCTTCAAATAATCCCTCTCTCTTGGCCATTTTCGGTCTGGGGGCTCGACATCTTGGATCCCTTTCCCTGTGCTGCCGGGGGCTTTGCGTACTTGTACGTGGCAATCGACAAGTTCACAAAGTGGCCAGAAGTGGAAGCAGTGAGGAAGGTGACAGCACAGTCAGCTGTCGGATTCTATAAGGGACTAGTTTGCCGCTTTGGTGTTCCCAACAGGATCATCACTGACAATGGCACACAGTTCACGAGCCGCACCTTCATGCAATATGTCCAAGACTTTGGTAGCAAAATCTGTTTTGTTTCCGTTGCCCACCCGAGGAGCAACGGCCAAGCAGAGAGGGCTAATGCTGAAGTGTTGTGAGGTCTCAAGACAAGAACTTTTGATAGGCTGCACAAGTGCAAAAGAAACTGGATTAATGAGTTGCCGGTGGTTCTTTGGTCAATCAGGACGACACCAAATCGAGCTACCGGCCCAACCCCCTTCTCCCTTGTCTATGGGGCGGAAGCAATGCTCCCCACGGAACTCATATATGGGTCACCTCGAGTGCTCGCTTATGATGAGCTTGAGCAAGAGAAGTTGCGGCAAGATGATGCGACGCTCCTTGAGGAAGACCATCTCCGGGCTGCTGTGAGAGCTGCACGCTACCAACAAGCCTTGCACCGCTACCATAGCCGCAAGGGTAAAGCCAGAGTCTTGAGGAAGGTGACCTTGTTCTTCGACGAGTTCAGTCCGCCAAGAATCCAAACAAGTTGACGCCGAAGTGGGAAGGCCCTTATCGGGTCGTACGAGTCACTAGGCCTAGTGTAGTCCGCCTGGAGACCTAGGATGGCGTTCTGGTGAGCAACTCCTGGAATATCGAGCATCCTCGAAAGTTCTACCCATGAGACGCGGTTGCCGGGCCAGCCCTGGCAACCACCTTTTGTACGAGTCTTGCCACTGAAGCATGTAATCCTTGGTACAAAGCCAGGCTCAGACCCTATGCGTAGGTAAATAAAGATAAGTGTTCTGCAATCCTGCTCGGCTCTCATGTTTACTTATGTACATGATTATCTGGAGAATTGCATTACGCTTAATCTCGGGAAGAACTGACGAACCGCCAAGGTTCCATATCCGTATTTTCTCTTCTTTCATTGTACAAAGGGCAGAAGGACCCCTCGCGTGCAGCTTTGCCGGGGAGGATGATGGTACGGATACCTATGAGCGCAATGTTCCAAAAAAGGTTGCCAAAAGGAGAAAGGCAACAAAGAGATAAGTTGCGAAAACCCCATGTGAAACTTGGTCGGGAAGTTATTTTCCTTGAGCGGTTTCAATTTTTGTATGGATAACCTACATGCACGGGAACCTTGCCGCGATTGAAAACGCCCTCACCATGTTCAGGACCTCTCAATGGCTTAAGTGGCTTCACTCGCGCTCCTTGTTTCATTTTGAGTCCGCTCAATGATCCATGTGACAGCGCTCGTGCCCTTATCCAGTTTCGAGTAAGGCCGACGCCCTAAACGGCCGTGTCAGGAACGCCAAGGTGTCTTGCCCATAGTAGCACCACTAGTGGGCTGCTAAGGACCCATTCCTCAAGGCGCTTGCGGTAGGACTACACACGCCGGAAATATTTTTCGAGAAAGGGCATAGGGAAAATTCCATACATAGAGTCATCCTAACAAGGAAGATAACATGCATTCATTCATTCAAAATGGGGTGAAATTTACATAAGATACTACCCTTTTTCTAAGTACATCTTTATTTGACTTTCTCCCCTAGGGGAGATTACAGGTAGCTCCGGAATGGACCGCCCAGCTCAAGGACGAAGTCTAGCGCCATCCCCTCGGCGTGGGCCTCCTCCTCGGAGATGCTTGGCGTCGGAGAAGGGGGTGGAGCAGCGCTCCGCCTCCCTCGACCTCGACCTCTGCCGTGGCCGTGGCCCCTCGCACCTCCTCCTCCATGCAAACTCGAGCCTCCTGCCGCCTCCGTGGCTGAAGTGGCGGCATGATCCTGACGAGAGCTCCTCCTCACAATCGAGGAAGGAGGTCGCCCTCGCCCCCTGGTCATGGCGAAGGGCAAACGCTGCCTGGATATCGAGAAGACGAGGGAGGAGGTGGACTACGGAGTCTTGCAATCGAAGGGCGGAAGAAGGATGGATGAACTCCGCCCCCACCGTCCCCAATTTATAGGAGGAAGCACGGGGGATGGCTCTCCCCCACTCCAAAGGATACCGCCCACCTCCTCCAATAGCGGCGCCCTCGTTCATGGAGTGAACAACAACTGCCCTGCCGCCCCAATCCATGGCGCCGCAGTTACTGCCTTTCCTCGGGGACTTTAAGTCACGGGCTCCTGTTGCTAGCCCCCTTGCTATGCATGCGGCGCGCGTGGCGGAAAAGACCTGACGCGGTAATTAAAAAACTCAACGGACCCAACGCGCACGTATCCCACTACACGCATTCAATGGGCATCGTGGGGAAGTGCAACGAGCGTAGTGACCACAACTGCAAGGCCCTACCACGCGTGCCCATGCACTGGTTGGGCCTGGCCCAACAATGCCCCACGACGTGCAAGGCCCAGGCCCCGGGGCTCCCGTCGGTGCACTAGAGTTTTTGGGCCATCTAGTGCCCCTTTACTCGTGCACGGGCAGTGGTAGCCGCCCCGGCGGCAGGACCTAGCAAGGACTTACCAAGCACCAGCACAGAAGACTCAACACTACCGGCAAGACCTTGTCGGCAGGGCTGTAGAGCCTCTAGGCCCCAGCCAAGGCAAGGTCCCAGCAAGGTCAGAGCCCGGCAAACACCGCCAGCACACAAGACGGGTGTCGATCCACCTGGACGCGTGTTGCGACGTCGATGTTGGAGGGAGCTAAGTGGTGCCTATGGGACGGCCCGCGTCCCGTCCCACCGACGGACTGAGGCCCCTGACAGTGCATTTAATGTTCTTGTCCTACTCCGTCAAGGTTAGGTATGATAGCACTATAGCAGCATTGTGCATCCCATTTGCGCACTATACGCCACTATTGGGATGCCCTTAAGTATAAAAGGAGACCCAGGGCGTTAGAGAAAAGGACTTTTGGACTCTCTGGGTATCGAGCTCTCGGGAGTTAGGCAGTTAGACAACCGGACAGCCCAACGGTTAGAGAGGGAGAGAAGGTTCCCAAGCTCACGTAGCAGCCATTCATGGTGCTCCTGTAGCTCAAACCCTAGAACAGGATCAATACAACCAAGCTGGAGTAGGGTTTTAGGCATCCATGCGACCCGAATCTAGGTAAAAACACCCCGTTCGTAGCTCACCAGACAGGCTCTTCATGCTAGCACGCTCCCTCTCCGAACTAAAAGGGACCCCAGTGGTCCCATAGGTGTTCGTTCCCACAACAAACGCGATAATTTTCATAGAATGAATTTGTAAAAATTTCAGGTTTTTTTGAGGCTCCAGTAAAATCAAAGAAATTCTGCACTAACGTAAAAGTTTCTGTTTTTGCATAGAATCAAACTAACAAGTATCCACACTATCCCAAAGGCTTTACTTGGCACTTTATTGAAATAAAAGACACAAAACATGATTACTACCATAGATTAAACATATGAACACACAAAAATAGAAAGGAAAGGTGTTGGGTTATGTCCAAACAAGCGCTTTTCTTTAGTGCCTTTTAGATAGGCATGATGATTTCAATGATGCTCACATAGGAATAGTAATTGAAACACAATGGGAGCATCATGGAGCATATGACAAGAACACTTAAGTCTAACCCTCTTCCTATGCTTAGGGATTTTTTGAGCAAACAATTTATGAGAGCAAGAATCAACTATCATAGGAAGGAAAAAGGCAGATCTTCAAGATTTTCAACACATAGAGAGGAAACTTGCTCTCTCTCGTGTTCTTGAGATGATACGATCTTGATGTATCACGGGCTTTATTGATATAGATGAATCATATGGACTTTTCCCCTCTCTATCTTCTTGTGATGAATAGAGTTTTCCCTTTGAAGTTTTCTTATCGGATTGAGTCTTTAAGGATTTGAAGTTTTCTTTATTGATATAGATGTATGTTTTGGTGATCAACTTGCGGGTTCTGTGACCTTGGGAATCTGTGCATAGCGGTTGGCACATGTTTTCGTCTTGAATCTTTGGTAGAAACTTTGGGGCACTCTTTGAAGTTCTTTGTGTTGGATTGAACATGTGGAATCTGAAATTGTGTGATATATATCGTATAATCAAGCCCGTGGGTACTTGTGGTGACATTGGAGTATCTAGGTGACATTAGGGTTTTGGTTTATGTGTGTCTTAAGGTGTTATTTTTGTACGAACTCTAGGGCTGTTTGTGACACTTATAGGGATAGCTCATAAGATTGATCGAAAACGATAACTTTGAGGTGGTTTCATACCCTACAATAATTTATTCGTTAGTTCTTCTCTATTTTTGAATTTGGAGTGAACTCTTTGTCGCACTAGAGGTATTTACATATGATTCAACCATGTGAGTATTGTTGAGAGAACTTGCACTAGTGAAAGTATGAATCCTAGGCCTTGTTTTCAAGCATTGCAATACTGTTTGTGCTCACTTTTGTTACTTGTTAACTTGTTGTTTTTATATTTTCATATTACAAAAACCTTTATCTACTATCCATATTACACTTGTATCACCATCTCTTCGCTGACCTAGTGCACCTATACAATTTGACATTGTATTGGGTGTGTTGGGGATACAAGAGAATTCTTGTATTTGATTGCGGGGTTGTTTGAGAGAGACCATCTTCATCCTACAACTCCCACGGATTGATAAACCTTTGGTCATCCACTTCAAGGAAAATTGCTACTGTCCTACAAAACTCTACGCTTGGAGGCCCAACACGAGTCTACAAGAAGAAGATTGCGTAGTAGACATCAGTAGCTTAAAGCACAAATTGTCCCTAGGTGTTTTTGGTAATTAATAACAACATATATTTCATTGGACTAATGTTTCCACTAAGTATATTTCAGTAAAAAGTTCAATGTTATGATGGGAAAAGGATTATGAGGAGACCCCATGATGCAAGCATAGGATTGGTCAAGCTACAAGCATGAAGACTCTAAATTTTACTTGTTGAGAAATCACTTTGAGTCCATAGGAAAGCCAATAATATCAAAAGGGGGTGAGGTATTAATGATGAATGAAATGCTCAAAGTGATCAAGTGTTAGTCACCAAAAACACCCACAAGCTCTCCCACAAAGATTCTGTTCTAGAACCTACCACTCAAAATCGGTGCCACCAACATTTCCATATGGGTTACACTAAGTCAAAACCCTAGACAAAAACCCTATCCAAAACCCACTTCTCAGTACTACTAACATTCACTTCAGTGCAACCGAGTTTCAGTGACCAACTTTTTGTTGCCTATTTCACAAGAATTGGAATTTTCGACATTTGTGAATCGGTCTCACCGAGTTGTGTAACTGCCCTCGAGCACTCATATCTGTATCGCCGAGAATTATATATCGGTCTCACCGAAATGGCAAAGTTGCACATTTTGCATTAATAGATTCAACCAGGTTTTCACTTTGGTTTCACCGAGTTGGGCAATAATGTTGTAACGGTTGGACTTTTGGAGATGCCTATATATACCTCTCCACCACATCCTACTCACAAGAGAAGCACTCAGAACAGACCCACACTTCCCATATCCAATTTTCTGAGAGAGAACCACATACCCTTGTGTTGAGGTCAAGATCATCCACTCCAACCATATGGATCTTCATTTGTAGCCTCCCCAAGTTGCTTTCCACCCAATCAATCTCTTCTACCCAAGCCAAACATATGAGAGAGTGATTGTGTGTTCAGGAGACTATCATTTGAAACACAACAACAAGGAGTTCATCATTACTATCGAGCCTATTACCTTTTGGAGGGTGGTGCCTCCTAGATTGGTTAGGTGTCGCTTGGGAGCCTCCTACTTCGTGTTGTGTAGTTGAACCAAGAAGTTTGTAAGGGCAAGGAGATCGCCTACTTCGTGAAGATCTACCCTGAGTTAGGCTAGTCCTCTATGGACGTAGGTCATCATGGTATATACAAGGTTGCTTGTTCATGGAACCCTTCATGGGTAGAGCCCTCCGTGGACTCCCGCGACCGTTACCCTCCGTGGGTTGAAGTCTCCATAAATGTTGATGTATGATATCTACACCTATCGAAACCACGGGAGAAATCTTTGTGTCTACAACTACGTTTGATCTTTAAACCCTCATCCTCTTAGATATGCTTGTCTTTACTTTCCATTGCAATACTCGTGGACATTCATGTGTACGATGTACTTGATATGCTAGAATTGCTAAAAAAATCCAACCAATTAATTTGGGAAAAGGTTAGGTTTTATTTGGTCAAGTAGTCTAATCACCCCCTCTAGACCTACTTTTGTTCCCTACAAGTGGTATCAGAGCGTTGGTCTCCACTGAATTGGTCTCACAACCACGAAGAGTGTGGCGTCTAGTGAGGGAAACTATCATCGTAGAGGTCCATATTTTGATGGCACAAATTTTTCTAGTTGGAAGCATAAGATGAAAATGCATATTCTTTGTCATAACCCCGCCGTATGGGCTGTTGTTCATGTTGACTTGCAAGGTGAATTCTTTGGTGATGGAAAGGAACCGATCATGGAGCGACCTAGGAAGAATTGAAGATGTTGCAATACAATGCTCATGCATGTGACATTCTATTCAACTGCCTACGCCTCAAAGAATTTAACAAAAGAAATTTGGGACACTTTGGTTGATATGCATGAAGGTACCGACTCCGTCAGGGAATCTAAGTTGTATGTTCTTCAAAGTCAACTTGACAAGTTCAAGATGAAGGATAGTGAATGAGTCGCCGAAATGTACTCTAGGCTTGCTCTCATCAAAAATGAGATTGCAGCTTAGGAAGCGAAGAAATGACCGAAAAATTCATCATCAATAAGATACTTAGAGATTTGGATGGAAAGTATGACACCGTGTGCACATTAATCCAAATGATGCCAAACCTCAAGCCTACGAAAGTGATTGGAAGGATTGTTTCTTATGACATGCTCATGGACAAGGAAGAACTTCACAACAAGTCAAGCGGTGCTTACAAAGCCTCAAGTGGCAATCCCGCTACATCAAGTGACAACCTTGTTACCAATGAAGAGATAAGCCTCATGGTCAAGAAATTGAACAAATTCTAGAAGAGTAGAGGCAAAGAGAGGAACTTCAATTCTAGATATGAAGAGAAGCGTTCATCTAGTCGTGATCAAAATTGCTACAATTTTGGAAGGCCTGGACACAATTCCAATGAGTGCACGACCACCCACAAAACAAGGGAAGAGTCACCTAGAATAAAGAGCTCAAGAGATGAGTCACATTGAAGAGAGAGAAGGAGTAGAGGTGATCATTATGATAGAAGACCCTCTCGGAGAAGAAAAGACTCATAGAAGAAGGACAAGTACACCAAGAGCTACACAAGAATAAGACATCAAACTCATGTTGGTGAATGGATTTCAGGCTCCAAATCCGACAACCACTCCGAGAGAAACTATCACCCGGACTCCGACTATATTCAAGATGAAGGTGTTGCCAGGCTTGCACTCGTTTCCTCCAACTCCTACGACATATTTGATTCACCAAATGAAGGGAGTGGAAGTTGCTTCATGGACAAAGTACCCAAGGTATCAAACCCCAAATACCTTAAATTTAATAGTAATGAGGATGACCTACTTGGAGATGATGACTTGCTATTTGACAAATATAGTGATACTAGTCAAAATGAACTTGTTAGTAATTACTCTAGTGAAGATAAGTCGTCTAATGATGATAAATTGGAAATAGAGCGACTAACTAAAGAACTAAACACTCTTAAGTTAGCCCACGAGTCTACTCTAGAAGATCATGGAGAACTTGTAAGGACTCATGTGAAGCTCCGGTTCGAGAAGCTCAATTTGGAGCAAGAGCATGTATTCCTTAAAGATATCAATGACGATCTTGGAAAGAAGGCTTCCTCTTATCTATCCAAACGACCACTCTTGTCTACATTGATTCCATAGTAAGGCTAAACAAACTGGTAACAAAGGCAAGAAAGGTTCTTCAACTAGTAGCAATAAAAATGATAAATCCAATGATATTGCTTCTAGTGGTTCTATTGATTCCACTAAATATTCCCTTAGCCAAGTTACACTTGAGGAATAAAATGATCTATCTAAAGGGACTATACAAAAAGGTATCTACAATATTCTTGCCGGATGTAAGCAATTTGAGGAAATTGTAAGCGAGCATGGAGGATATCGGAAGAACCATGGCATTGGCTACTTCAACGCCAATGGATTTGAATGGGAAGAAGGTCAATACCCCAAGCCTAAGTTTGTTCCTCAAAGGGAGAAGTATGAACATACACTTCCCAAGGGAACAAAAGCTCAAGATGACTTTCCACCACAAGACCACAAGCTCAAGCGAAAGAACAAGCATCAGGATGAGATTGACTCATATGAAGATGAATCCCAGGCCATAGTCAAGTGGGTTCCCAAGGCTACTACAAGCTCAACTTCTACAAGTGCTACTTCAACTCCAAGGATTCCCATCAAGTTGATGTGGATCCCAAATAAGAAGAACTAGAGAAGTTCTTGAGGGGTGACCCCGCCAACAAAATTCACTCACATTCATTTTTGGCAAGGACTATTTTCAATCAACTCCAAATTTATGCAATAGTTCAAGGAGTCACAAATTACCTCAAAGGTAAGCAAGGGACAAGGTAATTAATGAATCCATGGACATCATCATGTATTCTTTGCACTCCATGTCCATAGATATCCTTGTATTTGTCTCTTGTTTGGGACTAAACCATATAGGTGAGAAGAGTAAGAAACGACGAGGATTGCTCCCAACTCAAGATGATCTTCATAAACTATGAGCATCCACCACTACATGACCCACATGAAGTCTTATACGACAAACCAAAGGTTAATTTATCCCTCTTAGGGAGGATGTCACATCAAGGGGGAGCCTTACTCTAAGACTTGAGTTAAAGCACCTCTTAAAGATGTGAACACATTAAATGCTTTATGTAAAAGTGGTAACCCCAGTTTTTCTTAAACGATGAGTATGACCTATGATCAAGTATTTGTACTTGGCTTCTAAGTCAATATACTCATATGTAGATGACTCCGTCATCGCCAAAGTGCTTGGTAGATACTAGAGTGGTTTTGCATGTTTGTCATATTTCATTTGATATCTTATTGTGTGAGCATGTTGGTATGCATATCTTTTCTCATTCAAGGATGTCCAATTGTTGTTATTTGGCTTTAAATTTTATTTGGCCAATTGGATATACAAAAATGCCTAGGACCCATCTCTAGCTATCTATGTTCTCTCGTCTCAAATTCTATTCATGCTACATCACAAAATTTGAGCAAGCACTTCTCGAACCCTCTGTGTGAGGAGCACTCGGAGTTCCGTTTCGTCAAGAGCTGACCACCAAATCCTCCCAAGTGCATCTCGGTGGAACCAACACAAAAATATCGGTCTCATCGATGCCCAGGGTTGATCTGGTTTTCCAAACTCGATAACACCGATTCCATATTCTCGGTTTCACTGAGTTTCTCTGTCAACTTACAGTTGAGGACTCGGTGGCACCGAAATTTTTGAACCAATGTCAACGACAGCAAGGGATATATAATGTGTTGGACCGTACTTTTGAAATTATATCATCAATCGTCTGATTTCCTCCAAGCCCTAGCTGCCGCCGTGGATCCCTGGTCGTTGCTCGTCCCTCCCTGTGTGCCCTCGCCGTAGGGATCCTCGCTGTCTTTGCCGTAGCGGATTCTTCACCGAATTAGGGTGATAATCCAATCCCCTTTGAATACCCTTATCCAATTCTAGCGCATTAGGGTCATTTTATCTATAAGCCACGATATGAGATTGATCCATCCTCGAAAAACCTCCTTTAGAGTAGAAGAACGAATTTTTTAGGGTTAAGTTTCCGCCAAGTCTGGCTAGGTGACACCAAGTTGAAAATATCGGTCTTACCAATATGCAGATTAGGGCAACCAAGAACGCTCTTGGTGGAATCGGTGCCTCTTTTCTGTCTCACCGAAAAGGGCTGCCAAGTTCCTATATCAGGAGAGTGTCTGTCTTGGTGGCTCTGATTTTTCTGACTCGATGGTACCGAAACCCACTTAGCTCAAATTGAAAATCAAGGATTTGAGTTCAAATTTGAGAAAAACTTATGTATTTTGTGATGCTCAATCTCTCTGCTCTTGTATGCTATATTCGTAGGGTCAGCATGTCAGGATCGGATGAGAGTCAGAACAACTTCATGGAAACAGATGTGGAGATGAGTTCAGGCACTAGTCCTGAGGGTAGTTCATCTTCTTGTGATGATAACCCTAGCTCACCTTATTTTCCCAAGGCTGCCACCCGAGCAAGAAATAAGCTGAATTCTGATGAGGAGGATTCTGACTTTGTGCCAGAGGAAGAACTTGCCAAGAGGCAGAAAGATAAGGCTGCCAAAAGCACACTAGCAGATGCCACTTATTCCAAAAGACCCTTCAAGAAAGTGTATGCAAGTGGTCATGGCTTGATGCTATGAGGGCACCTGAGAGTGCCAGGTCCAACACCTCAGTTTCAGTTGAGCCAGCCAGGAGATCCATGCCCAAGAAGGCAGGAGAGAAGAGAGCAAGAAAGAGGATTGCCAGTGTCATTGGTCGACCTACATCTATGTATGAGGATGCACCTGAAGTTGAGGAGGTGGAAGTGGAGGAAGAGCCAGCTGCCCATGCTCCTCCTGACAAGAAGAATAAACTTCTTGCAGAAGCTATGTCTAGTCAGGCTCCATCAAAGAGCAAGAAATCTGCACCCAAGAAGTCAATTGCTCCAAAGTGCAAGAATACCACTAGAGACATACCTGTAACTGCCAATAACAAGACATCAACCTCCAGAGATGTTGAGGAGGACTTGCCAGTGTTGAGGAAGCTCGGGCCCCATCTGCCAGAGCATAATGATGCTCATCCTTTAGCTAAGGAGATGAAGAAGAGGAGGGACTCACGAGTGAGATTGTGGAGATAAAATGACCCATGTGCCTCCAAGAAAAGGACTGATGTGGATGCCAGATTCCACACCAAGGAACAACTGGATTTCCATGAGACTGTTCTTTTGGACAAGAGCCTAGTAGTCGGTGATATGCGATATGTTGAATGAGCATATATCAAGGAAAATAAAGACTATTTTCCAAGTGTGCAAGACAACTTCCAATGCATTTACATTGCAAACTTTGTTTGAAGGGAGTTTACTGCCTAGAATGATGAGATGATCATGCAGCTCTACTCCACTGATCACTTCTATCCAGATGGCAGGATAGTATGGATGACTGAGGGTACAAGGTACTAATCTACCATTGAAGAGTGGGCTACCGTCTTAGGAGCTCCACCTGTTGAGGAAGGTGACTTGCATGTATACACTAAAGCCAATATGAGCCGCAACTTCATGGCATATATGTATAAGGTGATTCCTGCGGATTATGTGTATTCACAAAAGTTTGGCTCAATATACTATCTGCAAGCAGGGTTGCCTACAACCAACACCATTCTGAGATACACATTGATGCCCAAGTCAGGAGATGAGAAGATGATCCGAGGCTACTCAATCAACATGTTGCACCGCATTGACTCCCACACTAGGTTCGGGGTAATGGATCTTTTTGTTGAGACATTGAAAAGGATAGCTGCAGATCAGAAGAGATCATGTGGATATGCACCATACATTCAGATGCTCATCAACTCTAAGTTAGAGAAGAATGTATGTGCACTTGATCGCCCTCATTTGCCACTCCAGCCAGATTTTGCGGACAATGTTTTGGTGATGGATCCAAGTTATCCCACTTCATCTACTACATAGACAAAGGCCGAGGCAGCCAGAGCCGCTAGTGTTGAGGTGCCAAGGACCAAGAGTGACCAAATGGAACTTCTTATCAGCACCATTCAAGGCATGCAGAAGGACATCAAGACCATTCAGCTCAATCAGGAGAGCCTTGTGAGGATTGTGGAGGACAGGTTTACAACAATGAACAACAAAGTGGATGGGCTGACAAAAACTGTGGATGAGCTCCACAAGGAAGTGGATGCAGTTCCTATCCCCCACACTTTTTACGGGGAGAATAGACCCGGGGTAGCCTTAGGCATACCGGTGCCTTCCGATTTTCAAAACAACCACGGGGCAGCTTGCCCCCCCCTGTGGGCCGGCTCCCCAAGGCCGGCTGCGCGGCGTGGACCGGCTCGATATGGAGCCACCGGCTATTCGGTTCCTAGGTGATCCGCCAGCAGACAGGTCAACGCCTGTCACATTAACACAACAAGGCTACAACAACTCTGGCACCACTGACCAGAGTCGGTATGGCTGTAGTGCACCCGCCATGCCGCTGGTCAACACGTGCATGCCTACAGTGGATATAGTTGTACCGCTGACCGTAGCCGACTGTGACTAAGCGAGGCGACACAGTGATGGCACACCTCCAACCACTCCATTACCTTCCCCTGCATGGCTACAGTGTGGCCGGTTGTAACAGCGACCATGGCCGGCTGCCGCAAGACGACGCTACTCAGTGTGACCCACGCCGCTACATGACAAGCACACACCAATATTGGCAGCTAGCCGGCTGGTCCGAGACCTTGATGGGACCTTGCAGCCGGCGGGCCCTATGTATGATGGTCCATGCACTCGGTGGGCCCTACAAACGACAAGACCGCTCGAACTGAGGGCCCCCCGGCCGGCTAGGGAGACTGCCAGCCAGGTTCCCCCCAGCATTATCTATGCATATTGTAAGCCAGGGGTTGGCCTATAAAACCCCCTGGACCCCCCTCATGTAAGGGGCGGCCTCATTCTCCCCCTAGAACACTCATAAACTCACACACCAGAGAGGTAGAGAGCAAGCTAGCTCCTCCTTCCGCCTCCACCGAATAGCACAAGGAGCACCATTGTAGCCCTCTTGGTTCATCAACCAGACTAGCAGGACAAGGGGTGTTACCTCCCTTGCAGGGCCTCGAACCTGGGTAAACCGTGTGTTGCCCACTGCCCGTCCCGGATCCCATTTCCGGAGCCCGCCGACATCCTTTTGGCCCCAACCACTCTCGATAAGCCACCCCATGGAATTTGTCGTGGGAAAATGACGCAACATCAGACTCAGGTGATGATGATGATAGGAGGCCACCCCTCAGGACCAACACTCGGTTCACGACTCAAGCCATAACCCCTACAGTGCTAACTCCAGAGATGAGGCCTTCTTCTTCAGCACTTGTAGCAGCTCCTTCAGCTCCATCACCTCCAGTGTCTACTCCACCACCTCAAAGGAAGTCAGCTGAAGCCTTCGTGGATGCAGTTCTCTCGACTCCATCGACTGCCACATAAGGAGATCATGCTCAGATCGACTAGTATCTCTATAAATTTGAACTTTCTCGCAACTTGTTGCCAAACGGGGAGAGGTTATAGATCATAGGGCTTCGAGAGAGAGAGTGTTACATTTTGATCCTCTTTGCTTTTCAAAACATTTGGTTTATCATTTGGTGTTACAAACTTTTGTCGGTGTTTGATCGTATACTCTTGTGTGATGCTACTATTGCTTATCTTTGAGATGTTTATATGATGATCATTCACTTAATGTTTGGTGTGATGTTCTTATGTAATTCACTCATATTAATCTTTGCGCACCACCAAGTTGTATGTGACATGTAAGAGTGACCCATGATCCTGATCAATTGTGCCTTTGCATTCAAACACAAATTTAAAATAATGCACAAATTTAGGGGGAGCTCTTGCTTATCACATACATCTCAAAGCAATGATGATATTCATTGATTATATTTCTATTGAAGCTTTCATCTATATGTTGTCATAAATTACCAAAAAGGGGGAGATTGAAAGCACAACTTCTCCCTAGGTGGTTTGGTAATTAATAACAACATATATTTCATTGGATTAATATTTCCAATAAGTATATTTCAGGAGAAAGTTCAATGTTATGATTGGCAAAGGATTGTGAGGAGACCCCAAGATGCAAGCATAGGATTGGCCAAGCTACAAGCATGAAGACTCTGCATTCTACTTTGTGAGAAATCACTCTGAGTCCATAGGAAAGACAATACTATCAAAAGGGGGCGAGGTATTAATGGTAAATGAAATGCTCAAAGTGATCAAGTGTTAGTCACCAAGAACACCCACAAGCTCTCCCACAAAGATTCTATTCTAGAACCTACCACACAAAATCGGTGCCACCAACATTTCCACATCGGCTACACCAAGTCAAAACCATAGACAAAAACCCTAGCCAAAACGCACTTCTCAGTACTACCAACATTCACTTCGGTGCAACTGAGTTTCAGTGATCAACTTTCTATTGCCTATTTCACAAGAATCAGAATTTTCGAGATTTGTGAATCAGTCTCACCGAGTTGTGTAAATGCCCTCAACCACTCATATCGGTACCACCGAGAATTATATATCGGTCTCACCGAAATGCCAAAGTTGCCACATTTTGCACTAGTCGGTGCAACCGAGTATTCACCGAGTTGGGCAATAATGTTGTAAGGGTTAGATTTTTGGAGACGCCTATATATATATATATATATATATATCTTGACCACATCCTATTCGCAAGAGAAGCACTTAGAACAAACCCACACTTCCCATATCCAATTTTCTTTAGAGAGAACCACCTACCCTTGTGTTGAGATCAAGATCATCCACTCCAACCATATGGATCTTGATTTCTAGCCTCCCCAAGTTGCTTTCCACCCAATCAATCTCTTCTACCCCAGCCAAATCTGTGAGAGAGTGATTGAGTGTTGAGGAGACTATCATTTGAAACACAAGAGCAAGGAGTTCATCATTACTATCGACCCTATTACCTTTTGGTGGGTGGTGCCTCCGAGATTGGTTAGGTGTCGCTTGGGAGACTCCTACTTTGTGTTGTGGTGTTGAACCAAGAAGTTTGTAAGGGAAAGGACATCGCCTACTTCGTGAATATCTACCCCGAGTTAGGCTAGTCTTCCGTGGATGTAGGCCATCATGGTATAGGGTTGCTTCTTCTTGGAACCCTTTGTGGGTAGAGCCCTCCATGGACTCTCTTGGCCACTACCCTCCGTGGGTTGAAGTCTCCATAAACATGTATGTACGATAGCGCCACCTATCAGAACCAGAGGAAAAATCTTCGTGTCTATAACCGCGTTTGATCTTCAAACCCTCATCCTCTTACATATGCTTGTCTTTACTTTCCGCTGCAATACTCGTGGACATGGATGTGTAGGTTGTACTTGATATGCTAGAATTGATAAAATCTTCCAACCAATTAACTTGGGAAAAGATTAGGTTTTTATTTGGTCAAGTAGTCTAATCACGACCCCCTAAACCTACTTCCGATCCCTACAGTAGCATCATGAAGGAATTCAACAATATAAGTATCACATAAGACATTCTTTTCATGATCTACAAGCATATAAAATTTATCACTCTCCACATGAGCAAATTTGGTCTCATTCATAATAGTGGGAGCAAACTCAACAAAATAACTATCACGAGCAACTTGATTGGCATAATCGAAATGAAAATTAAAATCATGATGACATGTTCCATTGTCATCATTACTCTTCATAGCCTATATTTCATCACAATAATCAATATACATAGGAGGCATGCTATAATCATAGTAAATATCATCATCACAAGTAGGGGGACTAAAAAGATCATCTTCATCAAACATAGCATCCCCAAGCTTGTGGCTTTGCATATCATTAGCATCATGGATATTCAGAATATTAATACTAACACTATTAATATCATGCTCATCATTCAAGAAATTCTCATTAAGTATTTTCTTAAATTCTTCCTCTACCAATTGAGCACAATTTTCTGAACCATCATTTTCACGAAAGACATTAAAAAGATGAAACAATTGAGGCAACCTAAACTCCATTTTTTGTACTATTATTTTATATAAGCAAACTACTGGAAAAAATTATATTTAATTGCAAGATCTAAGGATATACCTTCAAGAACTCACCTCCCCGACAACGACGTGAGAAAAGAGCTTGATGTATACTACCCAATTTTATTCTTGGAGACTATGTTGGTCCTCCAAGCACAGAGTTTTGTAGGACAGTAGCAATTTTCCCTCAAGTGGATGACCCAAGGTTTATCAATCCGTGGGAGGTGTAGCATGAAGATGGTCTCTCTCAAACAACCCTACAATCAAATATAAGAAATTTGTTATGTCCCCAACAAACCCAATACAAATGGCAAATTGTACAGGTGCACTAGTTCAGCGAAGAGTTGGTGATACAAGGGCAATATAGATGATAGAAATAGGTTTTTGTACTCTGAAAATATAAAAACAGGAAGGTAATAAATAGTAAACAGCAAGCAAAACAATATATTAATACTTGGAAACAAGGCCTAGGGTTCATACTTTCACTATTGCAATCTCCCAACAATGCTAACATAGTTGAATCATATGATCATCCCTCAACGTGCAACAAATAATCACTCGAAAGTTCCTATCTAGCGGAGAAAAAATAGATGAAATTGGTGTAGGTAGTACAACCACCTCAAAGTTATTCTTTCCGATCAATCTTTTGATCTATTCCTATAAGTGTAACAAATAGCCCTAGAGTTCGTAGTAAAATAACACCAATGATACATATCAATCCACCCAAATGTCATCTAGATACTTCAATGTCACCTCAAGTATCCCTGGGTAAATTATGTGACATGCATCAAATAATCTCAGGTCTATCATATTCAATCCAACACAAAGAACTTCAAGGAGCACCCCAAGATTTCGATCGGAGAACGTAGTATGGAAACGTGCAGTCAACCCCAATGCATAGATTCCCAAGATCGCCGGAATCCTCAAGTTGATGCCATAACATATATCAAGTGAATCACTTGAATACCCCAATGTTACTATGGGTATCTGCATGCAAGACATACATCAAGTGTTTTCAAACCAAAATATTCAGTCCAACATAATGAGATCTCAAAGGGAAAGATTCAATTAATCACAACACGCTAGCGAGGGAAGAACACCATATGATCCAACTATATTAACAAATCCCATGATACGTCAAGTTCGTGACATCTCAAGAACACGAGAGAGAGAGAGAGATTGAACATATAGCTACTGGTACATACCTTAGCCCCGAGGGTGAACTACTCCCTCCTCGTCATGGCCTCTGTCGGGATGATGAAGATGGCCACCGGGGATAGTTTACCGTCTTCGACAGTGTACTGGAACGGCTCCATATTGGTGTTTCATCGGTACAGAGAGTTGCGGTGGCGGAGTAAGGGGTCTCTGTTTATTTCTGGGGTTTTTGGGGTTTATAAGATTTTTTAGCATTGGAATCACGCGCAATGGAGGCACGTGGGCTGCTACTTCTCGAGCATGCGTTGGTTTCCTGTGAAGAGGGACGGTTTGATGCAGCAACATACATAAGTATTTCCCTCAGTTTTTGAGAACAAAGGTATCAATCCAGTAGGAGATACAAGCAAATCACCAATAGATGTACCTGCACAAAGAATCAAACTCTTGCACCCAATGCTATAAAGGGGTTGTCAATCCCTTCACGGTTACTTGGAAGGATGAGATCTAATAGAGATATATATAATAGGATGCTTGAACGGAAAGTAAAACTAAAAGTAAAAATAATGCATCAAGTATTTTTGGTATTTTTGGTTTTAGATCTGAAAGTTTAATATGGAAAATAGACCCGGGGGCCATAGGTTTCACTAGATGGCTTCTCTCATGATGGCAAGTATTACAGTGGGTGAAAAAATTACTGTCGAGCAATTGATAGAAAAGCGAATAATTACGAAGATATCCAAGGCAATGATTATGCATATAGGCATCATGTCCACGACAAGTAGACTGAAATGATTCTGCATCTACTACTATTACTCCACACATGGACCGACTCCTGCCTTCATCTAGAGTATGAAATTCATGAAGAACAGAGTAACACTTTAAGTAAGATGACATGATGTAGAGGGATAAACTCAAGCAATATGATGAAAAACCCATCTTTCTACCCTTGATGGCAACAATACAATACGTGCATCGCTACCCCTACTTTGGCACTGGGTGAGGACACCGTAAGATTGAACCCAAAACTAAGCACTTCTCCTATTGCAAGAATTACCAATCTAGTTGGCCAAACCAAATCAATAACTCAAAGAGACTTGCAAAGATATGAAATCATGCATATAAGATTTCAGGAAAGACTCAAATAATATTCATGGATAATCTGAACATAAACCCACAATTCATCGGATCTCAACAAACACACGACAAAAGAGTATTACATTGGATAGATCTCTAGGAAGATCATGAAGAACATGGTATTGAGAAGGAAAGAGAGAGAAGAAGCCATCTAGCTACTAGATATGGACCCGTAGGTCTTTGGTGAACTACTCATGCATTATTGGAGGGGCAATGGAGTTGATGTAGATCCCCTCTGTGATCGAATCACCCTCCGGCAGATTACTAGAAAAGGCTCCAAGATTGGATCTCTCGGGAACGGAGGCTTCTGGCGGCAGAAAAGTGTTTTAGTGGCTCCTTCTGATAATGATGGAATATTTGGGAATTTATAGGTCGAAGATTAGGTTTAGGGGAGCAGACTGTTGGAAATATGCCCTAGAGGCAATAATAAATTGGTTGTTATCATATTTCCTTGTTCACGATAATCGTTTATTATCCATGCTATAAATTGTGTTGATCGGAAACTCAGATACGTGTGTGGATACACAGGCAACACCATGTCCCTAGTATGTTTCTAATAGACTAGCTCGTTGATCAAAGATGGCTATGGTTTCCTAGTCATGGACATGAGATGTCATTTGGTAACGGGATCACATCATTAGGAGAATGATGTGATGGACAAGACCCAAACTACAAATGTAGCATATGATCGTGTCAGTTTATTGCTACAATTTCCTGCATGTCAAGTATATGTTCCTATGACCATGAGATCAAGCAACTCACTGACACCGGAGGAGTACGTTGTGTGTATCAAACGTTGCAGTGTAACTGGGTGACTATAAAGGTGCTCTATAGGTATCTCCGAGGGTGTCTGTTGGGTTGGCATGGATCAAGACTGGGATTTGTTACTTCGTGTGACGGAGAGGTATCTCAGGGCCCACTCGGTAATACAACATCACAATAAAGCCTTGCAAGCAATGTGACTAATTGTTAGTCATGGGATCTTGTATTACAGAATGAGTAAAGAGACTTGCCGGTAACGAGGTTGAACTAGGTATGGAGATACCGACGATCGAATCTCGGGCAAGTAACATATCGAAGAACAAAGGGAACATCATACGGGATTAACTGAATCCTTGACATAGAGGTTCGACCGACAAAGATCTTCGTAGGATATGTAGGAACCAATATGGGCATCCAGGTCCTGCTATTGTTTATTGACCGTAGAGGTGTCTCGGTCATGTCTACATAGTTCTCGAACCCATAGGGTCTGCACACTTAATGTTCGATGACATTTCGATAGTATAGAGTTTTGTATGGTGGTGACCAAAGGTTGTTCGGAGTCTTGGATGAGATCCTGGACGTCACGATGAGCTCCGGAATGGTCCATAGGTAAAGATTGATATATAGGAAGTCCTATTTTGGTCACCGGAAAAGTTTCGGGCTCATCGGTAGTGTACCAGGAGTGCCGGTAGTGTACCGAGAGACCATCGGGAGGTGTATTTCGATCCAAGAGGCTACATGGGCTATGGGAGAGTGAATACCAGCCCTTAGTGGGCTTGTGGAAGTCCCACACAAGGCCCATGCGGCTGGGAGAGAAAGCCCAAAGAGAAAAAGGTGGAAAAAGGCAAAAAGACCAAAATAAGGAGGAGTCCTAGTCCTACTAGGATTGGAGGAGGATTCCTCCTCTCCTGCTTGGTTCGGCCGACCCAAGGGCTGGATCCTTGGGAGCCAAGCCTCCTCCTCTCTTCCTCCTATATATACTAGAGGTTTTAGGGTTTTTGGCACTAGATTTTCAGCCATGTGTCACCCGTTCCTCCAGTGCATAGTTTCTCCTCTAAATTGGATTTCTGTAGTGCTTAGGCGAAGCCCTGCCGGAATAGCTCCACCATCATCGCCGGAGCACCGTCATGCTGCCGGAGAACTCTTCTACCTCTCTGCTCCCTCTTGCTGGATCAAGAAGGCGGAGATCGTCATCAAGCTGTACGTGTGCTCAACGTGGAGGTGCCGTCCGTTCGGCGCTAGATCGGAAGGACCGTGATCAAGATCGCGAGACGGATCCTGATGAGATCTCGGGACGGATCGTGATGAGTTCTCTGGACGGATCGTGATTGGATTGCATGACGGATTGTGATGAGATCGTGGGAAGCTCGGCGATTTGGATCGCAATGACGTTCGACTACACCAACCGCGTTTCCTAACGCTTCCCGCTCAGCGATCTACAAGGGTATGTAGATCCACTCTCCCTCTCGTAGATGCTCATCACCATGGATAGATCTTGCGTGTGCGTAGGAATTTTTTTGTTTCCCATGCAACGTTCCCCAACAGTGTTATCAGAGCTAGGTCTATGTGTAGATGAGATCTTGAGTAGAACAGAAAGAGTTTGTGGGCATTGATGCTTAGATTGCTTCCTCCCTTGGTCGTGTTTTGGTTCAGCGGTATTGTGAGATGAAGCGTCCCGGACCAACATTACTCGTACGCTTACGAGAGACCGGTTCCCTCAACCGTAACTTGTTGCATATATGGCTTGCGGGTGCTAGTTTCTCTCACTTTAGTTGGATCGGATTCGACAAAGGCGGTCCTTGAGAAGGTTGAAAAGCAACTAGTGTATCACCGTTGTGGTTTTTGCATAGATGAAAATTGTTCTTGCTAGATACCCGTAGCAGCCACATAAAACATGCCATAACAATTAGAGGACGTCTAACTTGTTTTTGTAGGGTATGTTGTGATGTGATATGGCCAATTACATGATGTGATATATGTGATGTATGAGATGATCATGTGTTGTATAGAATATCACGACTTGCATGTCGATGAGTACGGCAACCGGGAGGAGCCATAGGGTTGTCTTTAATTATTGTATGACCTGCGTGTCAATCATTAAGCGCTATGTAATGCTGTACTTTCTCGCTAAATGGTAGCAATAGTAGTACAAGCATGATGGGCGCGACCACCCCGATGGCGACACGTTGATGGAGATCAAGATGATGGAGATCATGGTGTCGTGTCGGTGACGATGGAGATCATGCTGGTGCTTTCATGATGGAGATCAAAAGCACAAGTTCATGGCCATATCATGGCCATATTATGCACCTTGTTTTGCTTAGGACGACGGTAGCATTATTAGGTGATCCCTCACTTAAATTTCAAGATGAATTGTGTTCTCCACGAATGTGCACCATTGCGGAAGTTCATCATGTTGAGAAACCACGTAATGGTCGGGTATGATAGACTCTACATTCACATACAACGGGTGCAAGCTAGTGTTGCACATGCAGAACACTCGGGTTAAACATGACGAGCCTAGCATGTACAGACATGGCCTCGGAACACAAGAGACCGAAAGGTCGAACATGAATCATATAGCAGATATGATCAACATGATGATGTTCACCATTGAAACCACCTCAACTCACGTGATGATCAGACTTGAGTTGGTGAATTTGGATCATGTATCGCTAGAATGACCGGAGGGATGTCAATGTGAGTGGGAGTTCTTAAGTAACATGATTAATTGAACTCATTATCATGAACATAGTCACTAGTGTCTTTGCAAACTGTGTTGTAGATTACTAGCTCATGCTGTAGCTCGCTTGATTTTTTATATGTTCCTAGAGAAATAGAGTTGAAAGATGATGGTAGCAATATTGCGGACTGGCTCCGTGATCTGAGGATTGTCCTTGTTGCTGCACAGAAGGCTTATGTCCTTAATGCACTGCTTTGTGCGCCAACCCCTCTAGCGTCATTTGTAGATGTTGTGAACATCTGACAGGCACGTTCTGATGACAACTTGATAGTTTAGTGTGTCATGCATTACGGCTTAAAATTGAGGCTCCAAAACATTTTGAACGTCACGGAACATATGAGATGTTCTAAGAGCTGAAATTAGGATCTCAGGCTCGTGCCCGTGTTGCGAGATATGAGATCTCCAACAAGATTCTTTGCCTGCAAGATGAAAGAGAATAGCTCAATCGTTGAGCATGTGCTCAGATTGTCTGGATGCTACAATCGCTTGAATCGAGTGGGAGTTGATCTTTCAGATAATATAGTGATTGATATAGTTCTCCAAGTCACTATCACTAAAGCTACTAGAACTTGGCGATGAACTATAAAATGCCAGGGATAGAAATAATGATCCTTGAGCTATTCGCGATGTTTGACACCGCGAAGGTAGAAATCAAGAAGGGGCGTCAAGTGTTGATGGTTAGTCAAACCACTAGTTTCGAGAAGGGAAAGAGCAAGGAAGGAAACTTGATGGATAGCAAGTCAGTTGCTTGTCCAGTGAAGCAACCCAAAGTTGAATCCAAACCCGAGACTAAGTGCTTCGATTATGAGGAGAGCGGTCGCTGAAGCGGAACACCCTAGATACTTGGTAGATAAGAAGGCTGGCAACATCGACAGAAGTATATTCGATATACGTGTTAATGATGTGTACCTTGCGAGTACTCCTTGTAGCACATGGGTATTGGATACCGGTTCGGTTGCTAAATGTTAGTAACTCGAAATAAAAGCTACGGAATAAACAGAGAACTAGCTAAGGGTGAGGTGACGATGTGTGTTGGAAATGTTTCCAAGGTTGATGTGATCAACATCGCACGCTCTCTCTGCCTTCGAGATTTGTGACAAACCTAAATAAATGTTATTTGGTGTTTTGCGTTGAGCATGAACGTGATTAGATCATGTTTACTGCAACACGGTTATTCATTTAAGTTAGAGAATAATGGTTATTCTATTTACATGAATAATACCTTCAATGGAAATGCACCTAGTGAGAATGGTTTGTTGAATCTTGATCGTAGTAATACACATGTTCATAACATTGATGCCAAAAGATACAAAGTTAATAATGATAGTACCACATACTTGTGGCACTGCCGCTAAATGTCATATTTTTATAAAGCGCATGAAGAAACTCCATGTCGATGGATCTTTGGACTCATTCGATTTCAAATCGGTTGAGACATGCGAACCATGCCTCTTGGGCAAGATGACTAAGGACCCCGCTTCCAGATGGATGGAGCGGGCAAGTGATTTATTGGAAATGATACATGTTGATGTATGCAATCCAATGAGTCTTGTAGCATGCGGTGGATATCGTTATTTTCTCACCTTCACTAATGATTTGAGTAGATATAGTGTATATTTACTTAATGAAACACAAGTCTGAATCATTTGAAAGGTTGAAGCAAATTCAGAGTGAAGTTTAAGATCATCGTTACAAGAAGATAAAAATGTCTGCGATATGATCGTGGAGGTAAATATCTGAGTTACGAGTTTGTCATACAACTTTAGACAATGTGAAAGTTGTTTCACAACTCATGCCACCTAGAACACCATAGTGTGATGGTGTGTTCGAACGTCATAGTCGTGCTCTTTTGAAAACGGTGCTTGCTATGATGTCTCTTATCATTTTGCTACTATAATTTTGGGGTTATGCATTAGAGACAACTACATTCACTTCAGATAGGGCACCATCCAAATTCGTTGAGATGACACCGTGTGAATTATGGTTTGATAGAAACCTAAGCTATCATTTCTTAATGTTTGGGGCTGCAACACTTATGTGAAAAAGGTTTTCACCTAATGAGCTCGAACCCAAAGCGGACAAATGCATCTTCATAGAATACCGTAAAAACAGTTGGGGTAAACCTTGTATCTAAAATCCAAGCATAAAGTGTTTGTTGCTAAAACTGGGTCCTTTCTCGAGAAAGAGTTTCTCTCGAAAGAATTGAGTGCGAGGAAGATAGAACTTGATGAGGTTGTTGAACCTTTGTTCAACCAGAGAGTAGCGCAGTGCAGGAATTTGTTTCTGTGATGGCTACGTTAGTTGAAGAGGAAGTTAATGATGATGATCATGAAGCTTCGGATCAAGTTACTATCGAACCTCGTAGGTCGACAAGGATGTGTATTGCTCCTGAGCGGCATGACAACCCTGTCTTGGAGGTCATGTTATTGGACAACGATGAACCTACGAGCTGTGGAGAAGCGATGATGGGCCCTGATTCCAACAAATGGTTAGAGGCTATGAAATCCGAGAAAGGATCCATGTATGAAAACCAAGTATAGACTTTTGGTAGACTTGCTCGTTCGACGGCAGGTCGTTGAGTACAAATGGATGTTTAAAATGAAGACATACGCTCATGGTAAATGTCACCATTTGTATAGCTCAATTTTCTGCAAAGAAGTTTACGACAAGTTCAAGGAGTTGACTGCGATGAGACTTTCTCACTCGTAGCGATGCTAAAGTCTATTGGAATTATGGTAGCAGTTGCTACATTTTTCAATTATGAAATCTGGCAAATGGATATCAAAACATCGTTTCCCTAAAGGTTTACTTGAGGAAAGGTTGTATGTGATACAACCAGAAGGTTTTGTTAGTCCTAAGGATGCTAGAAGTGTGCAAGCTTTAGTGATTCTTCTATGAACTACAGCAAGCATCTCGGAGTTGGAATATACACTTTGATGAGGTGATCAAAGTTTTTGAGTCTATACAAAGTTTACGAGAAAGTTGTATTTACAATAAAATGAGTGGGAGCACTATAGAATTTTTGATAAGTATATGTGGATGACATATTGTTGATCGAAAATGATGTAGAATTTCTGTCAAGCATAAACGGTTGTTTGAAAAGAGTTTTTCAAAGGAAGACCTAGATAAAGCTACCTAATTGTTGAGCATAAAGATCTATAGAGATATATCAAGATGCTTGATGAGACTTTCAATGAGTACATACCTTGACAAGGTTTTGAAAGAGTTCAAAGTGGATCAGTAAAAGAAAGAGTTCTCGCCTGATTTGCGAGGTGTGAAGTTGAGTGAGACTCAAAGCTCGACAACGGCAGAAGAAAGAGAAAGGACGAATGTCGTCCCCTATGCCTTAGCCATAGGCTCTGTATAGTATGCCATGTTGTGTACCGCACCTATGTGTGCCTTGCCATGAGTTCGTCAAGGGGTACAAGAGTGATCCAGGAGTGGATCACTTGAAAGCGGTCAATACTATCCTTAGTGACTAAAAGACTAAGGAAACGTTTCTCGATTATGAAAGTGATAAAGGGTTCGTCGTAAAGAGTTACGTCAATGCAAGCTTTGACACTAATCCGGATGACTCCTAGTAGCAATCCGGATACGTATAGTGGAGTAGCCATTTGGAATAGTACCAAGTGGAGTGTGGTAGCAGTGTTTACAGTTTGACATGGAGATTTGCAAAGTACATATGGATCTGAATGTCGTAGACCCGTCGACTATAAGACCTCTCTCACATGCAAAGCATGATCGAGCCCCAGAACTCAGTGGGTGTTAGATTCATAACAATGCGAATCACATGGTGATGTGAACTAGATTATTGACTCTAGTGCAAGTGGGAGACTGTTGGAAATATGCCCTAGAGGCAATAATAAATTAGTTATTATCGTATTTCCTTGTTCATGATAATCGTTTATTATCCATGCTATAAATTGTGTTGATCGGAAACTCAGATACATGTGTGGATACATAGACAACACCATGTCCCTAGTATGCCTCTAATAGACTAGCTCGTTGATCAAAGATGGCTATGGTTTCCTAGTCATGGACATGAGATGTCATTTGGTAATGGCATCACATCATTAGGAGAATGATGTGATGGACAACACCCAAAATACAAACGTAGCATATGACCGTGTCAGTTTATTGCTACTGTTTTCTGCATGTCAAGTATATGTTCCTATGACCATGAGATCATGCAACTCACTGACACCGGAGGAGTACCTTGTGTGTATCAAACGTCGCAACGTAACTAAATTAATATAAAGGTGCTCTATAGGTATCTTCGTGGGTGTCTGTTGGGTTGGCATGGATCAAGACTGGGATTTGTTAATCCGTGTGACGGAGATGTATCTCCGGGCCCACTCGGTAATACAACATCACAATAAAGCCTTGCAAGCAATGTTACTAAGTGTTAGTCATGGGATCTTGTATTAAGGAACGAGTAAAGAGACTTTCCGGTAACGAGGTTGAACTAGGTATGGAGATACTGACGATCGAATCTTGGGCAAGTAACATACCGAAGAACAAAGGGAACATCATACGGGATTAACTGAATCCTTGACATAGAGGTTCGACCGACAAAGATCTTCGTAGAATATGTAGGAACCAATATGGGCTTCCAGCTCCCGCTATTGGTTATTGACCTTAGAGGTGTCTCGGTCATGTCTACATAGTTCTCGAACCCATAGGGTCTGCACACTTAAGGTTCGGTGACGTTTCGGTAGTATAGAGTTATGTATGGTGGTGACCGAAGGTTGTTCGGAGTCCCGGATGAGATCCCAGACATCATGAGGAGCTCCGACATGGTCCGGATGTAAAGATTGATATATAGGAAGTCCTATTTTTGTCGCCGGAAAAGTTTCGGGTCATCGGTAGTCTACCGGGAGTGCCGGTAGTGTACCGGGAGACCATCGGGAGGTGTATTTCGACCCAAAAGGCTACATGGTCTGTGGGAGAGTGAATAACAACCCTTGGTGGGCTGGTGGAAGTCCCACACAAGGCCCATGCGGCTGGGAGAGAAAGCCCAAAGAGAAAAAGGTGGAAAAAGGCAAAAAGACCAAAATAAGGAGGAGTCCTAGTCCTACTAGGATTGGAGGAGGATTCCTCCTGACCTCCTTGGTTCGACCGACCCAAGGGCTGGATCCTTGGGAGACAAGCCTCCTCCTCGCTTCCTCCGATATATACTAGAGGTTTTAGGGTTTTTGGCACTAGATTTTCAGCCACGTGCCACCCGTTCCTCCAGTGCATAGTTTCTCCTCTAAATCGGATTTGTGCAGTGCTTAGGCGAAGCCCTGCCGGAATAACTCCACCATCATCGCCGAAGCACCGTCATGCTTCCGGAGAACTCTTATAAATCTCCGCTCCCTCTTGCTAGATCAACAAGGCAGAGACCGTCATCAAGTTGTACGTGTGCTGAACGTGGAGGTGCCATCCGTTCGGTGCTAGATCGGAAGGACCGTGATGAAGATCGCGAGACAGATCGTGATGAGATCGCGGGACGGATCGTGATGAGTTCGCGGGACGGATCGTGATGAGTTCGCGGGACGAATCATGATTGGATCACGTGACGGATCGTGATGAGATCGTGGGATGCTTGACGATTTGGATCGCAAAGACGTACGACTACCCCAACCGCGTTTCTTACCGCTACCCGCTGAGCGATCTACAAGGGTATGTAGATCCATTCTCCCTCTCATAGATGCTCATCACCATGGATAGATCTTGCGTGTGCGTAGGAAATTTTTTATTTCCCATGCAATGTTCCCCAACACAAACATGGGCCCACAAGCCTGTCGGGCATGGCCACCCCCTGGCCGTGGCCTTAGGGCTTGTGGCCCCACGGAGGCTCCTCTGCCTTGGTTCTCAAGTCTCGCAGTTTCCTTTTGTTCCATAGAAAATCATTCTGAAGGTTTTATTCCCTTTGGACTCCGTTTAATATTCCTTATCTATGAAACTCAAAAACAAGGAAAAAACAGAAACTGGCACTTGGCTGTCGATTAATAGGTTAGTCCTAAAAAAATATAAAATAGCATATTAATGCATATAAAACATCCAAATAGATAATATAATAACCTGGAACAATCAAAATTTATAAATACGTTGGAGGCGTATCAGCATCCCCAAGCTGAATTCCTGCTCGTCCTCGAGTAGGTAAATGTTAAAAACGGAATGTTTGATGTGGAATGCTACCTAATATATTTATCCATGTAATATTATTTATTGTGGAATGAATATGCCGATCCGTAAGATTGAAAACAATAGTCTAATATTGATGTAAAAACATTAATACTTCGAGCACACCAACAAGGTAGTCATGTCCTTAGAAAGTTATCCCTTCAAAATCATATGGTCTGGCTATGCTCCATCTTCCCCACACAAAGTATCTAAATCATGCACAACCCCGATGAACAAGTCAAGCAATTGTTTCAATTGGTGTTCTCAAACCTTTTCAACTCTCATGCAATAGATGAGCATGAGCCATGGATATAGCATTATAGGTGGAATAGAATATGGAGGAGGTGCAAGGGAAAAAGGAGAAGATAGTCTCACATCAACTAGGCGTATCAACGGGTTATGGAGATGCCCGTCAATAGATATCAATGTGAGTGAGTAGGGATTGCCATGCAAGAAATGCACTTAGAGCTATAAGTGTATGAAAGCTCAAAAAGAAAACTAAGTGGTCATGCATAATGAATAGACACTAGTTATATGAATGTGACAAAATAGGAGACTCTCTATTATGAAGATCATGGTGCTACTTTGAAGCACAAGTGTGGAAACGGTAGTAAAAATTGTCCCTTCTCTCTTTCTCTCATTTTTTGGTGTGTTTCTTTGGCCTCTTTTATTTTTTTGTTTGGGCTTCGCTGGCCTCTTTTATTTTTTGTAAAGTTCAGATACTCATCCCAACTTATGAGGGAGTCATAGCCTCCATCATCCCTTTCTCTCATTGGAAAATGCTCTATTAATGAAAAATCATCACACTTTTATTTATTTATAACTCAAATAAAAAGAAATTACAACTCGATTCCTATGACAAAATATGACTCTATATGCAATATGAAAGTGATGGTGCATGTCATAAAAAACTAAATGGTGGAAGTTGCATGGCAATATATCTCACAATAGCTATGGAAATGCCATAATAGGTAGGTATTGTGGATTTTTTGAGGAATATATGGTGGCTGTTTTGAGGAAGGAGGGTTTGATGTACCGGCGAAAGTTGCGCGGTACTAGAGAGGCTAGCAAAGGTGGAAGGGTGAGAGTGCGTATAATCCATGGACTCAACATTAGTCATAAAGAACTCACATACTTATTGCAAAATTCTATTAGTTATCAAACAAAGAATTAGACGCATGCTCCTAGGGGAGAGGTTGGTAGGAGTTAACCATCGCACTCTCCCGACCCTCACACAAAGGTAGACAATCATTAAACAAATCATGCTCCGACTTTGTTACATCACGGTTCACCATACGTGCATGCTACGGGAATCACAATCTTTAACACACATATCTCTTCAATTCACAACTACTCACTACCATGACTCTCATATTACCATCCCTATTATCTCAAAAATGTATGCAAGGAATCCAACCTCTCATAGTTTTTAATGCACTTAATATGAAAGTTTTTATTATATCCCTCTTGGATGCGCATTATATTAGGACTAAAATCATAACCTAAAAAAATTACCATGCTGTTTTAAGAAACTCTCAAAATAATATAAGTGAGGACCGAGAGTTCAATAATTTCTTTAAAATATGACACCACCATGCTCTATAAAGATATAAGTGAAGCACTAGAGCAACATTGCCTAGCACAAAAGATATAAGTGAAGCACATAGAGTATTCTAACAAATTCATGATTCAATGTGTCTCTCTCAAAAGATATGAGTATCAAGGATGATTTTGGCAAACTAACAAGAAAATACTCATATCATACAAGACGCTCCAAGCAAAACACATATCATGTGGTGAATAAAAAAATAGCCTCAAGTAAATTTACCGATGAATTGAAGACAAAAGAGGGGATGCCTTCCGGGGCATCCCCAAGCTTAGGATTTTTGGTATCCTTGAATATTACTTGGGGTGCCATGGGCATCCCCAATATTAGGCTCTTGCCACTCTTTATTCCATAGTCAATCAAATCTTCACCCAAAACTTGAAAACTTCACAACACAAAACTCAACAGAAAACTCATGAGATCCGTTAGTATAAAAAGATAAATTACCACTTTTAGGTACTGTTGCAAACTCATTCTTTAGTAGTATTTGTGTAATACCTACTATATTCTAACTTTTCCATGACTCATACCCCCGATATGACCCATAGATATATCAAATAAGCAAACAACACAAAGAAAACAGAATCTATCAAAAACAGAATAGTCTGTAGCAATCTATAAACTTCAAATACTTTTGGAACTTTAAAATTCTTAAAAATTAGGAAAACTAGGGAAATTCCTATATCAATCATGTGTAAACATTTCAGATCAATCATGTGTAAACAAGATCAAATCGACAACTACTATAGATTACCCCAAAGGTTTTACTTGCCTCAAACACTAAATTAAACACAAAAACACAATTACTACAGAAGTAATAATGTGCCAAACACACCAAAACAGAAGCAAAAAGCAAAATAAAATTTGGTTGCCTCCCAACAAGCGCTATTGTTTAATGCCCCTAGCTAGCCAAAACACAATAGATCTAGGTATTGTCATCTTTGGTATTCGAAATTTTTGTGAGGACGTTCTCAAATCCAAGAGGTTCTTTAGTTTAATAAATGATCATACTCCTAGGCAAAAAATCAAGAAATTCTCTTATAGCAATCAGTTCCCGACAATGTTGATAAAATTAGGGTGAACACTTATCATCTTAAGATATTCGTCCACTTTACTACAGGATTCACCCTTATTCTTGGGAACGTAAACAAACTTGGCAGCCTTAGAAAGAGGAAATTTAGGAGTGGTTTGAACAGCGGCAAAAGCGGAACCGAGGTTGGTAATAATGTGCTCTAGCTTTCCTATTCTAAAGGAATCTTGATCCAATATTTCATTAACTATGGGTTCCTTTTCCCTTAGGTCTTTTAGAGTAACTCCTACCTTAGATCCATATTGAGTGATATGATTATGGATCTTTTTTATCCAAGTTTTCAATGAGCTCTATAGTAGAAACTTTATTTTCAATGATATCTAACCTTCGGATAACATGTTCCAAAGTTAAAATTGTCCCATTAACCATGATTGGTGGTGATCTAAACAAATTTATCCTAGCACTATAGGAGTCAAAGGTATGACTTCCCAAAAAATTTGCTCACATGATGGTATCTAAGATATATCTATTCCAAGGAGTGATTCCCACGTAAAAATTGCAAAGGAGAATGGTAGTAGATTGCTTACAAATAGATATATTTTGAGCGTTGCAAATTCTATACCAAGCATCTTTTAAGTTTTCTTCCTCCCTTTGATGAAAGTTAAGAACTTCATAATCGGGACCGATAGTAGCAAGGCTAGCCATGAGTTTGAGCGATCTACCACACAAAAAGCAAGCGAAAAGACAAACAAAAAAGGGCAAATAAAAAGGCAAACCTTTTTCGTATTTTATGAAAATCGTTTTAGAAGTGGGACAGAGGAAAACGAGAGGCAAATGGCAAATAATATAAATGCAAGAGATGAGTTTGTGATGGGTACTTGGTATCTTGACTTGCTATGTATCTCCCCGGCAACAGCGCCAGAAATCCTTCTTGCTACTTCTCGACCATGCGTTGGTTTCCCATGAAGAGGAATGGTTGGATGCGGTAAAGTAGATAAGTATTTCCCTCAGATTTTGAGAACCAAGGTATCAATCTAGTAGGAGATACGAGCGAATCACCAATAGACATACCTGCACAAAGAATCAAACTCTTGCACCCAATGCTATAAAGGGGTTGTCAATCCCTTCAGCGTTACTTGCAAGGATGAGATCTAATAGAGATAGATATAATAGGATGCTTGAATGGAAAGTAAAACTAAAAGTAAAAATAATGCAGAGAGTACTTTTGGTATTTTTTGTTTTAGATCTGAAAGTATAATATGGAAAATAGACCTGGGGGCCATAGGTTTCACTAGATGGCTTCTCTCATGATGGCAAGTATTACGGTGGGTGAACAAATTACTATCGAGCAATTGATAGAAAAGCGAAAAAATTATGAAGATATCCAAGGCAATGAATATGCATATATGCATCACGTCCATGACAAGTAGACCGAAATGATTCTGCATCTACAACTATTACTCCACACATCAACCGATTCCTGCCTGCATCTAGAGTATTAAGTTCATGAAGAATAGAGTAACGCATTAAGTAAGATGAGATGATGTAGAGGGATAAACTCAAGCAATGTGACGAAAACCCCATCTTTTTACCCTTGATGGCAACAATACAATACGTGCCTCGCTACCCCTACTTTGTCACTGGGTGAGGACACCGCAAGATTGAACCCAAAACTAAGCACTTCTCCTATTGCAAGAATTACCAAACTAGTTGTCCAAACCAAATAGATAACTCGAAGAGACTTGCAAAGATATGAAATCATGCATATAAGAATTCATGAAAGACTCAAATAATATTCATGGATAATCTGAACATAAACCCACAATTCAAGATCTCGACAAACACACCACAAAAGAGTATTACTGTCACATCCCTAGCGACCGTACTTAGGACAGCATGTGTGTGCATCATGTCTCACTTTTTGCATCAATTTTAAGTGGGGATTAACAAAAACTCCAAACACGTCATATGAATCAAACCAATTTAATGATTGTGAAAAACCAACAAATCGAAAATGCCCGTCAAAAATGTCCCCTGTGTATGATAAATGTGGACATGAATGTTTCTAGGGGTCATTCTAAATATTTGAATATTTATAGAATTTCAAAAATAAATATTAAAGCTACTCAAAATGCCAAATAAAGCATTATAATTATTTTAGTTTTCAAAATATTCTGAAACTTTTTATAGAAGTTTGAAATATTCAAACAAAGTTCTATAAAATATTTGGGATATTTTATGCCTAGCATTTGTGCCTAAAAATAAATAAAACATATGTCAGAAAAATAAAAAATAAACTGGAATTTAAAAAAAGAAAAGGAGGAAGCCACGTGGGCCGGCCCATTTGGCCTACTATCGTCGTCGTCCTCATGGCGGCTAGGAGGACGAACGTATGCTCGCCGTGTGCTCGCGTCGGTGCTACCACACAGCTCCCTATGTGCGTGCATCCTCCGCCGCGCTAGCAAGAGGATGAGGACGCCGCTGTCGTCCCCATCTCTCTCTCTCTCTCTTGCCCATTCGCTCCCCTGCTTCTTCCCTCTTGTCGGGACCCCGATCCTAAGTCATATGATTCCATACTGTAACAAGCCACATCACTTTGCGGCTTCACACACGGTACTCCACGGCTGCCACCTTACCTTCGCCGGGACCGTTTGCGTCTTTTGGCTCACGTATGTGAACATGTCACTGGCAATCACACAACAAAGAACCCGGGCCGACATGACTAGTCATAGAACCCAAGTGGCACATCCGTACGAAAACAGGCATACATAACCCAGCAATGCAGGTGTCGGTCTCAAGCGTGTGTAGACGAGTCATAGCAAGCTACAAGGACTCCATTACGTCGCGAGACACAAATGTCATCACTGCACGTAGACGAGTCGTAGGAGGCTACGGGGACTCCATTACACTGCGAGACATTTCCCCGAAGGAACAGACACAGCAGCAAAGAAGGATACATGCCGGTCAATCAATGTGTCCGGAGCAGTAGCAAGCTACCATGGCTCGGTGGAAGCACAAAGAGGCAGTTTCCCGTAAAGAGTACTACTACAGGCATACGACTAGGTGTCGGATCCCATACATACCGTTGCATGTCACACGTACGCACGACATGCCCGATATGCATAGATACAACCATGACATCACAACATAACCATATAATAACATGACTTTTATTTAAGAGGCTCAGACGAGCCTTGCATAATATGTTCATACAGACAGGGGTCACATGACCCGGCACTCAAGTCATACAAACATAGTCATACAAGCCAGCGGAAACTAAAGTTGTCTGAGTATAGACGGCAAAATATAAAAGAGGCACATGGCCTGACTATCTATAGCCCACCACACGGGCAAGATCGTAGCTGGGACACCAGCTATTCGGCATCGTCAACGTCTAGATAAAACCCACCTGATGGGTCCTGGTTCTCTTCTGCAACATTAATTAAGCAAGGATGAGTACAATCGTACTCAGCAAGTCTTTAAAACAGACCTAGTCTATTTATGCTCATGTATCAACACTGGGGTGGTGGAGTTTATGCAGAAAGCCAGCTTTGACTCATGGCTAACCTACACTACTCAATTTTAACTCCTTGTTACAATTTTAGTTATCGCACACGAGTCCACTACCTCCATCACAATACACTACCATGGATTCCCCTTCCCCTTCCGGAAGAGTGCCATTCACGGTACTCACACTTGTCTTGAGTTTTTTAGAAGTATCCATTTGATTATCTATGAATAGCATAAGTTCTCCAAGTAGTCCATATCCGAGGATGCGGCTATTCGAATAGTTTCATAACCCTGCAGGGGTGTACTTCTTCACACACGCTCTCACCACTTATCGTTGTGTGCTTATAAAACCATGCACCTCGGCAACATTCAAGCGGATGCCCAGCGAGGGAGTCGGCCACGACCGTCAATCACATAAGACCTCTAGTCCAGGCTACCGCCTATTTGAGACTGACCTGCATGGAAGTCCGGCCGAAGTTTCCGCTACGGTCCCAAACGATGTGCACAGGGTTCCCATGCCCACCATTCGGGTGACCCTTGGTACACCGTGCCACTGCCTACCGCGTCATAACCCACCCCGAGGGTCAGCGCTACGCACGGCCTCCAGCATGCTATAAACACCAGAAACTACTTGCAATACCTGGACCAAAGACTAAGCGACTGATAAGTCGAGAGGGGTCGAGTTACCGGAACCCAATGCATGGTAGTATCTAGTCTTGGATCACAAACACGGAACCCAGTTCCTAAGAACGGTCCCAATGAGACAACCCACTATGTACTCCTACGTAGCCTCTCATCGCTACCTTTGCCAAATCGTATTCATTATATGCTCATCACATCGGACAACACCATTTCACTCAGTTCATCACCCAGATGAAACAGACCTGACATACTCTAAGCTTAGCAAACATAGGAGGCAAGGTAAGCTAAGCACATCATGGCACAAGCATCTACCAGGTATGCTAGGTTGCAAGGTTTAGCTATTTACTGTGACAAGATCAGGTCATGCATAAGAATGGGATCATCTACCATGTATGACTGACATGTGATCGTTTGTCCTAATGCAATAAATGAGAGCAGGAGCGAGAGAATGGGATGTTATCGAAATGATCAATGGGGTTGCTTGCCTTGCTGGGTTGCGGAAGAGTTCTCTCCTTCGTCAGGGTACGGGGTAGTATCCTCCGGATTAGGGCCTACCACAACGCAGATGAAACATTCAATACAAGCAGATGCAACAATATGATGCATGATCATGGCATGATAGTATGCATGGATGAGCTAATGTAACTAGTGATCATGTCAATTTGAAATGCATTTGAATATAGGTTCAAAGTTGTTCTCATTTCAAATTCTATATATTGACCTAATGCTAAAATGTCCATGTTCACCTATTTAGGTTGTTGCTCTAACATGCATGAGAATAGCACCATTGGATTCATTGGATTTTTCTGATAAATTTTCATATATAAATTATTTTCATCTGAGTTACAGATTAATTTATATGATTTTTCAAAGTTTTAAATAATTTCTGGAATTATTTTTAAATAGGAAATTGACTTATTGCATCAGCATGATGTCATGATGACATCAGCTGGTCAGCTGACTCGGCCCAGAGTCAAACCTGACATGTGGGGTCCACATGTCAGTGTCTGGTTAATTTAATTAATTGATTAAAACTAATCCTGTTTTAATTAACTAACTGGGCCCACGTGCCAGTGTCTAATTAACTTAATTAATTAAAATGTTTAAATAGCACTAATTTCTAATTAGCTAGGGGGCTGGCCCCACCTGTCAGGGGTCAAACCCCATGGTCAAACTGACCAGGGCCACCGGCGTTGAGCCGCCGGCGACTCCAGGAACGACGGAGGGGCTCGGAAACCTACCTCTGACGACCAAATCCACGATGGATGGCACCTATCTACTCAGCGTCGATGCGCACATCCATTCCGACTCTTTCCACAAGCTGGGGTGGTCGAAATCGATGCCGACGATGAGCTGGGCGGCGGCCGAAGCTCAGGCGAGCTTGGGCTCGTCGAACCAGGGCACGACAAGCTTCTACTTGGCACTAGCAGCAACTACGCGACTCCGCAAGCTCAACGGTGGCCTCGGAGGGACCAACTGGTCATCGGAACGCGACCGGCGACGAGCTCAGGCGGCGGCGGCGTTTGGGCCTCGATGGAATCCGAGGCTAGGTCACGAAATAGAAGGGGGAAGGAGGGGAAAAAGGACCAGGGGCTCACGGCGAATGCAGGGGCGTCGAAAGCGGGCTCGGGGACGATCGGAATCGACGGCGAGCTTCGATTTCCCCTCCGGCGACCTGAGGAGGAAGAAGACGGTCGGCGACGACAGAGAGCTTCCGGCGACGTGTGGCTCGGCTAGGAGGTAGAGGGGGTTCGGGCGGAGCGTTTGGCTGGCTCAGATGGGCTCGGGGTTGGCTAGGGCGATGGCACAACGGCGAGGAGCGGGGCGGCCATGGCGGGAGCAGAGAGGGGAATGCGCGAGGGAGAGAGAGAGCGCGAGGGAGAGAAGAGAGAAGAGGGGGCCACGGCGGCTGAGGTGCTTCGCGCTGGTGCCCTCCCAGCCCTCCAGCAAGGTGCCAGGCAGGGAGGAGGTGGCTGGCGCGCGGCAACCACGCTCCCGGCATCCTTCTGGCGCGAGGAGGACGACGACTGGCACCGGTTCGCTCCTGGGCCGGGCCTGCTATAGTGTTGGGCCACAGGTAAGCTTCTCCCTTTTTCTTTTATTTCTGTTTTCTGATTTCTTCTAACATTTGTTTATTTCTTGCAGGTCCAAATACCCCTTCAATAATTCTAAAAGTTTTTATAACTTCAAGTTTGAATATTTCAAACTTGTATCAAAAGTTTCAGATTATTTTGAAAGCAGTGATAATGATAATGTTTTTATTTGTCATTTTCAGAGCCATAATTCATTAATTTAAAATATTTCCAATGTTCAAATAATTGAAATGGTCCCTGGTATATCCATGCCTTTAATTATCAGACATAGGGAACATTTTTGAGGGGCATTTTGCATTTGTTGAAATTTCATTTGTTTGGAATTCCTTTAATTCATAAAATGCTTAGGGTTTCTTTCTTTCTCCCCATTTCATATTGATGCAATGATGATGATGATGATGCAAACACAATGCTAGCCTAGACACTTGCTAGGGTTGTGACACCTCTCCTTTGCCCGCTATGGCCGTCGCCTTCTCGCTGTCGTAGTTGCCGCTCCAGTCGCTCCCTCTTGCCCTTCAGCCCCCCTGTAGCTCCGCCTCGACGTGCTGAACCTCTTCGCCGAAAGAATCGAGCCCGGAGGCCCCCAACATCGACCTCGACATCTTCTTCCTCCTCGGTCACTTGAGACCGTCGCATCCGCTGTGAGCTCTTGCTCCTTCTCCCCCCTTTCCCCCCTTTCGCTAGCACTTTCTAGCGTCGGATCCCCTCGGGCCCGACAGCTCCTCGCCATCGTCGTGGACGTGGCCGTCGCTGCAATGGCCCATGCTCGCACCTGAGCACGTAGTCGTGCTCAGGAGGAACCTAGGTAGCCTTAGGAACACGTAGTTGGGTCATTCGAGCTCCGGCTCGATGAGCCCGTTCTCGCCCAAGCTCCGGCAGCCGCCGTGCTCATCGCCAGCGCTGATTCCGGCCATTCCAGCCCCTGGGGGGCGTTCGGCTCGACGCGCGCGAGCACGCAAAGCCGATCGGTGCCCTCCACTGCCCATTTGCTCGCCGGAGGAGGAAACCCGATCCCCTCCGTCGTCCCTAACGTCGCCGGCAGCTCAACGCTGGCGAGTCAACCAGTTTGACCACCGGGGGTTAGTCCCCTAGCTCACTGGCAAGTGGGGCCAGGCTTCGCTAATTAGAATTAGGTTAAATAATTAATTAATCAATTTAATTAAGTTAATGACCCACTACCAGCGGGCCCTACCCTAACTAATTAGTAATTAGTACTTTAACTAAGTTTGTTAGTAGCTGGGTCACTGACTAGTGGAGCCCACTAGTCAGGTTTGACCTGTCAACGGTCTGTTGACCAGCTGACGCCATGATGATGTCATGCTGATGCAATAAAGAATTTTCTGAATTAAATTGATTTCATAAACTATTTAAAACTTAGAAAAATCATAGAAATTAATCTATACCTCAGATTGAAATAATTTATATATGAAAATTTATCAGAAAAATCCAATGAATCCAATGGTGCTGTTATCATGCATGTTAGAGCAACCTATGTAGATGAACATTGACATTTATGAATAGGTTAACATATGAAATATGAAATGGAGAATGATTTTGAACATATATTCAAAATCACTTCATTTAACTTGGATAGTAGTTACATTAGCTCATCCATTCATGTTGCCATGTCATGATCATGCATCATATTGTTGCACTTGTCGTGTATTGATTGCTATTTATCTGCATTGCGGTAGGCCCTGCTTCTAAGAATACCTCCGAGTATTCCAACGACGGAGAAAACCTTCCCGCTTCCCACAAAGGCAAGCAACCCCATTGATCATGCCGAGAACAGCCCATTCTCTCGCTCCTGCTCTTGATTATTGCATTAGGACAAACATTCACTTGTCTGTCATACATGGTAGATGAACCCATTTGTTTGCATGACCTGTCATTGTCACAGTAAATAGCGAAACCTTGCAACCTAGCATACTTGGTAGATGCTTGGGCCATGTTGTGCTTTATCTACTTTGCCTGCTATGCTTGCTATGCTTAGAGTTGTGTCAGGTCTGATTCATCTAGGTGATGAACTGGAGTGAAACAATACTGTTCTGATGTGATAAGCTTATTATGAACCCGATTTTGTAAAGGTAGCGATGAGAGGCTATGTAGGAGTACATAGCGGGTTGTCTCATTGGGACCGTTCTTGGGAACTAAGTTCCATGTTTGTGATCCAAGGCTAATTAATACCACATGCTGGGCCCTGAAATATGACCCCGCTCGACTTATCAATCGCTTAGTCCTTGGTCCAGGAGTTGCAAGTAGTTTTTGGTGTTTATAGCATCCTGGAGGCCTTGCGTAGCACTGACCCTAGGGGGGTTACGAGATGGTAGGTAGTGGCATGGTGTACCAAGGGTCACCCGAATGGTGGGCTTGGGAACCCTGCGCACATCGTTTGGGGACGTAGCGGAAACTTCGGCCAGACTTCCGTGTGGGTTCAGTCTCAAATAGGAGATAGCCTGGACTAGAGGTCTTATGCGATTGACGGTCGTGGTCGACTCCCTCACTAGGCTTCTGCTTGAAGGTGTTCGAGGTGCTTGGTTTTATGAGCACACCATGATAAGTGGCAAGAGCATGTGTGAAGAAGTACACCCCTACAGGGTATGAAACTATTCGAATAGCCGCATCCTTGGATATGGACTACTTGGAGAACTTATGTTGTTCATAGATAATTTACTGGATACTCCTAAAAGTATCAAGAGAAGTGTGAGTACTGTGGATAGCACTCTCATAGGATACGGAAGTGAATCCATGGTGGTGTATTGATGTGGAGTTAGTGGACTCATGTGCGATATCTAAAATCTAAACAAAGAGTTAAAATGGTGTAGTATAGGTTAGCCATGAATCAAAGCTGGCATTGCTGCATAAAATCCACCACTCCCCTTGTTGATACTTCAGCATGAATAGTCTAGGTCTGCTTTAAAGTCTTGTTGAGTATGTTTGTACTCATGTTTGCTTAATAAATGTTGCAGATAAGATTCAGGACCCATCAGGTGGGTTCTATTTAGATGTCGACGACGCTGAATAGCTAATGTCCCAGCTACGACATTACGCCCTCTGGCGGGCTATAGATAGTCAGGCCATGTGCCTTTTTTACCCTTTCAACTGTCTATACTCAGACAGCTTTATGCTTCTGCTTGGTTTGTATGAACTTGCTTGTATGACTTGAGTGTCGATTCTTGTGACCCCTACCTGTAAGAACATATTATGCAAGGATCTTCTGAGCCTCTTAAATAGAAGTTGTGTTGTTCTATGGTTATGTTGTGATTCCATAGTTGTATCTATGCATATCGGGCATGTCGTGTGTACGTGTGACGTGTGACGGTATGTATGGGATCCGACACCTAGTCATGTGCCTTTAGTAGTACTCTTTACGAGAAACTGCCTCTTTGTGCTTCCACCGAGACTTGGTACCTTGCTACTGCTCTGGACACATTGATTGACCGGCATGTATCCTTGTTTGCTGCTATGTCTATCCCTTTAGGGAAATGTCTCATAGTGTAATGGAGTCCCTGTAGCTTGCTACGACTCGTCTACGTGCGGTGATGACATTTATGCCCATGGCGTAATGGAGTCCTTGTAGCTTGCTATGACTCGTCTACACATGCTTGAGGCCGACACCTGCATTGTTGGGTTACGTATGCCTGTTTCCGTACGGATGTGCCACTTGGGTTCTATGACTAGTCATGTCGGCCCGGGTTCTCTATCGTTTGATTGCCAGCGACATGTTCACATACATGAGCCAAAAGACGCAAACGGTCCCGGCTAAGGTAAGGCTTAAGCCGTGGAGTTTACCGTGCGTGAGGCCGCAAAGTGATGTGATGTGTTACATTTTGGATTCATATGACCTAGGATCGGGGTCCTGACAACATTGGTATCAGAGCCTGACTGACTGTAGGACTACCAAGACAAACTGGTCGAAGTTGAGTCTAGAAACACTATATAAAAGTAGGGGAATTGATTGTGGAAGGGAACGTAAGGCTCTTTTTACTCCTCTTCCCAAGTTATTTTATTCTGAGTCACTCTCATCTTTTCTACGGGGTTAAGAACTAAGCTTCTCATCTATTGCTTAGGATGACGAGTTATTAACCATGGAGTATTAGCTAGTTTGTTCGCTAGTGAACTTCGGTACTCGAGTATTGTTGGTGTGACAAACAGTTGGAGAAGAGATTTGAGTCTAGGTAGTCGAGTGGTTATGCTATCCAATCTTGTGCAGTTGTCTCAAAATCCTTTTTGAGCAATTACAGCCGTTATGATGTCCAATTTCTGCTAGAATCTCTAATGTCTTGCATCATTCTCTGTTTCAGATGCCCCCTCGTCCTTCCCGTCAGGTTGTCCGTCTGACCAGGTGCATTGATGTACCGTGTCACACGGCCATGTTGGTTAGAGTTATGATGGAGGCTGGCTACCGTTGGTACCTAGAGTACACAGTGGAGGAGCAATATCGAGATTTCAACCAGAGCCAGTATCTGTGTACTGTTAAGATATATCCATCATTTCCTGGAGCTGCAGAGCTGCTTCATTGGACTTATGGATTAGGTGTCATCATAGACATGGCAGTTCAGGAGGCCTCCTACATCATGCTGACTATCATGAGGTTTCACCATGGTCTGCTTCAGAACACAGAGTTCTGTTATGTTCCTACTTCTCTAGGAGGAGAGGATAGTTACCTTAGCGCAGCCTATTATGATCATTCCCATGAGGACCCTAGGCTGTAGGTGACTACTCAGAGGTTGGAGAACAGGGATTGTCATGCACGTGCCTTTTGCATGGAGCTATATGCTACCCGTGCACGTCTTTGGATAGGCCTGACGCAGCTAGCACCTGTCGTGTAGACATGCTATGGAGATTTGGAGATGCTGAACCCATCGTCGACTCATCTGCCAGCGCACTTAGACTGGCCCGATGTTGGAGGCATCACCCCTCTTCGAGGACCGCTGTTGACACCAACAAGGGGACCGAGGCCACATCCGTGTCCTTACAGTTTCCAGGGATCGCCGGCTAGGGTGTTTCCAGATCCTCAGGTTTAGCATCTGGGCCACGGGGGTAACCTATATGAGGCATTCTACGGCGATGCTTGAGTACGTGGATGTTAGTACTAGTATGGTAGTAGTCGTATTGCCATAGTCCTGCGTGTCTTGTGGGATATGACTAAGGTTGAGAGATGAATTCCGGAGGTGTAGATACATAATGTATAGGAAGCTTGTAATGCCCCGATGAGTTGTGTCATCTCTCTGTAGTTTGTATTTCAGCTTGGGCTTGTACTGAACTATGTCATGGTGCGTATGAATCATGGTGTTCATATGGCAGTTGTTGTTACCATGTTGATCGGGTGTTTACCCCTGCATGCCATGTTGTCCAGTACATTCCTTATCTCATGTCTTAGAGCTGGTGTCCTCTATGTCTAAGCTGTGGGTTTATTTTCCCAGGATGGTGTCAACTAGGAATAACCCCGTGCCTGCCTCCGAGCAGGGCGAGGGAAGCCAGCCAAGACAAGAGAATCTTCCACAGGCGCCCTCCCTGGCAGAAGTGATGCTCGAAGCTGAGAGGAATACAAGGGAGAGCAACAGGCTGTTGGAACGTATTGACAAGAACATAGCACGTCCTCCTCGCAATGATCACAGTGATGTTGTGTCCCTCAATGACTTCGTGAAGTTGTGCCCACCTAAGTTTCATCATTTGGTCGACCCGCTCGACACGGATGACTGGCTGACCAGCATGTCCCATAAAATCCGAGCTGCCAATGTATCTGAGGCCAACAAGGTGACCTTTACTGCATACTTTCTGGAAGGACCCACCAATCTGTGGTGGGAAAATTATGAAGCCATGTGTCCCGTCGGCCCCGCACCAACTTGGCCAGATTTCAGTCAGGCATTCCGTACCCATCACATTCTGAAAGGGCTGATGGATCGCAAGAGAGAGGAGTTTTGTGCTTTCACCCAGGGCTGACTCACAGTGGATGCTTATAGTTGTGAGTTCGGCAATCTTGCTCGTTATGCTTCGGAGGAAGTGTCAAACGATGCCAAGAAACAGGCTAGGTTCCGCAAGGGACTTAGTTCCGAGCTGTGTCGAGATCTGCGTCTGCATGAGTGCAATTCTTTCGAGGCTCTCTTCAACAAGGCTATCAATGACAAAACTGGACAGACTGACTACGAGGCAACTAATAAGCACACCCATGACTTCGGCCCCGCATCTGGCTTGGGCTCCAACAAACGCCGGGTGTGGGTGCCCAACGCAGCTCTGCCGCCAAGGTACACCGCGAGGCCATCCTTCCTGGCACCTCGCCCCGCTCAGCCCAACCCTCCAGCCAGGACATTTGGAGGTCCCCCTGTCAATGCTGCTTCCCGTGTCACCATTGTCTGCTACAAATGTGGAGAACTAGAAAACTATTCCAGTGAGTGTCCCGAGAACAATGCCAAGCCGGCAGGACGTAGAAAGCCGGGAAAAGCCTTCTATGTGAAGCCAACTCCTGCTCGTGGTCGAGTGAATTATGTTTCTGCTGAAGAAGCCCTTGAGGATCCTGATGTTATCCTAGGTACACTCCTCATCAGTAGTCATCCAGCATCTGTTCTGTTTGATACCGGGGCATCTCATTCATTCATCTCAGAAAGTTATGCACAGTTGCATAACATGTCTTTTTGTAATATGCCTACTCCTTTAGTAGTTCAGACTCCTGGTTCAAAATGGCAAACTTCTAGATTGAGCCATGATAATGAGATTCTTGTGGATAGGCTAGTCTTCCTAGCATCCCTGATAGCCCTCAAGTCTTCGGTCATCAATATCATCTTAGGCATGGACTGGATGAAATCCCACTATGCTAAGATTGATACTCATACTAGGAATGTTCAACTTACACATCCCTCGGGTGAGATAGTTAATGTCTCCACTCGACCAGCCAAGTGTCAACTCTATTCTCTGAATGCTAGCCCTCTTCCAAAATTAGAAGATATTCCGGTAGTCCGTCACTTTCCGGATGTCTTTCCAGAAGAACTGCCAGGAATTCCACCTGTCAGAGATGTTGAGTTTGTGATAGAGCTCATCCCTGGGACTGTCCCAATAGCCAGAAGACCCGATAAGATGGCACCCTTAGAACTAGCCAAACTTAAGAAACAACTCGATGAGGCTTTGAATAAAGGTTTCATCCGTCCTAGTTCTTCTCCTTGGGCTTTCCCCGTCCTCTTTGTTAAGAACAAAGATGGATCAGATCGGATGGTTGTGGATTATCGGCTAGTGAATTTGGTCACCATAAAGAACAAGTATCCGCTCCCCAGGATCAACGATTTGTATGATCAACTCGCTGGATCCTCTGTCTTTTCCAAAATGGATTTGAGGTTGGGATACCATCAAATCAAAATTAGAAACGGGGACATTCCAAAAATGGCTATTATTACTCGTTATGGCCTATACGAGTACACCATCATGTCCTTCGGTTTAACCAATGCCCCAGCCACCTTCTCTTGCTTGATGAATTCGATCTTCATGAAGTATTTGGATAAATTCTTTGTGGTACACCTCGACGATATATTCATCTGCTCGAAGAACGAACAGGAACATGCCGAGCATCTAAGGCTGGTATTGATGAAACTTCGAGAGCATCGTCTGTATGCCAAATTCTCCAAGTGTGAATTTTGGTTAACAGAAGTGACCTACCTAGGCCACGTGATCTCTGGTAAAGGTATTGTTGTCAATCCTGAGAGAGTTTAGGCCGTCCTTGATTGGACTCAACCTGAATCGATTAAGCAAGTTTGGAGTTTCCTAGGCTTAGCGAGCTATTGTCTCTGCTTTGTCGAGAATATCTCCAAGGTTATGAAACCTTTGACTGAACTCCTCAAGAAAGATAAAAAGTTCGAGTGGACTCCACAATGCGAGCACAGTTTTTAGGAGTTGAAAAGACGCCTGACCTCTGCTCCCGTTTTGGTGCCACCAGACTTCTCTAAGGACTTTGTTATCTATTGAGATCCCTCGTGACAAGGATTAGGTTGCATTCTCATCCAAGACCATCATGTGATTGCATACGCATCTTGACAGTCCACATGAGGATAATTATCGAACACATGATCTTGAGCTTGCAGCTATGGTCCATGCACTGAAAACTTGGCGACATTACCTTCTGGGTAATCGTTGCGAAATTTACATTAATCACCAAAGTCTGAAATATATTTTCACCCAGCCGGATTTGAATCTCAGGCAAAGACGATGGGTTGAGTTGATTACAGATTATGACTTAGGGATAACTTACACCCTAGGGAAATCCAATGTCATGGCTGATGCACTAAGTCGTAAGTCTTACTGTAACAACCTGATGTTACAACAAGGTCAAAAACTTCTCTATGAGGAATTTTGGAAGTTGAACCTCCACATTGTTCCTCAAGGATTCCTTTCCAACATGGTCGCGAAACCTACTCTTTAGGATCAAATTATAGCTGTCCAAAAGCATGATAAGGGTATTTCCCAGATCAAAGAGAACCTCGTTAGCGATATTGCTAAGGATTTCTCTATCAAAGATCGAGGTGTGGTGTTCTTTTAGAACCGTTTGGTGGTTCGCAAGAACCAACATCTTCGGCAGCTGATCCTTTAGGAGGCTCATGATTCTCCTCTCACAATTCATCCGGGTAGTACCAAGATGTATCAGGACGTACGCCAGAGGTTCTGGTGGACTAGGATGAAGAGAGAAATTGCTTAGTTCATTGCTAACTGCGATGTTTATCGTCGCGTTAAGGAAGAACATCAAAGGCCTGCTAGCACCCTTCAACCTTTAGCTATTCCTGAATGGAAATGGGATAAGGTTAGTATGGATTTCATTACCGAAGTTCCTAGGAGTAAGAGAGGGAATAATGCTATCTTTGTGGTCATAGACCGCCTTTCCAAAGTGGCTCATTTTCTTCCTGTTCGGGAGATTATAACTGCTAGCCAGCTAGTGGAGTTATATGTTTCTCGAATAGTTTCTCTGCATGGTGTTCCATTGGAGATTAACTCAGACCGCGGAAGTATCTTTATTTCCTGATTTTGGGAAAGTTTCCAAACCTCTATGGGGAGTCAGCTATCCTTTAGCACTGCTTTCCATCCGCAGTCAAGTGGTCAAGTTGGGCGAGTCAATCAAATCCTCAAAGACATGCTCCGAGTGTTGGAAATATGCCCTAGAGGCAATAATAAATTAGTTATTATCATATTTCCTTGTTCATGATAATCGTTTATTATCCATTCTATAATTGTTTTGATCGGACACTTAGGTGCATGTGTGGATACATAGACAAAACTATGTCCCTACTATGCCTCTAATAGACTAGCTCGTTGATCAAAGATGGTTAAGGTTTCCTAGCCATTGACATGAGATGTCATTTGATAATGGGATCACATCATTAGGAGAATGATGGGATGGACAAGACCCAAACTACAAATGTATCATATGATCATGTCAGTTTAATGCTACTGTTTTCTACATGTCAAGTATCTCTTCCTATGACCATGAAATCATGCAACTCACTAACACCGGAGGAGTGCCTTGTGTGTATCAAACGTCGCAACGTAACTAGGTGACAATAAAGGTACTCTACAGGTATCTCCGAGGGTGTCTGTTGGGTTGCCATGAATCAAGACTGGGATTTGTTACTCCGCGTGATGGAGAGGTATCTTAGGGCCCACTCGGTAATACAACTTCACAACAAGCCTTGCAAGCAATGTGACTAAGTGTTAGTCACAGGATCTTGTATTATGGAATGAGTAAAGAGACTTGCCGGTAACAAGGTTGAACTAGGTATGGAGATACCGACGATCGAATCTCGGGCAAGTAAACATACCGAAGAACAAAGGGAGCATCATACGGGATTAACTGAATCCTTGACATAGAGGTTCGACCGATAAAGATCTTTGTATAATATGTAGGAACCAATATGGTCATCCAGGTCCCGCTATTGGTTATTGACTGTAGAGGTGTCTCGGTCATGTCTACATAGTTCTCGAACCCACAGGGTCTGCACACTTATGGTTCGGTGACGTTTCGGTAGTATAGAGTTATGTATGGTGGTGACCGAAGGTTGTTAGGAGTCCTAGATGAGATCATAAACATCACGAGGATCTCCAGAATGGTCCAGAGGTAAAGATTGATACATAGGAAGTCCCATTTTGGTCGCCGGAAAAGTTTCGGGCTAATCGGTAATGTACCGGGAGTGCCGGTAGTGTACCGGGAGACCACTGCGAGGGGTATTTCGACCCAAGAGGCTTCATGGGCTGTGGTATAGTAAATACCATCCTTTTGTGGGCTGGTGGATGTACCACACAAGGCCCATGCATCTGGGAGAAAAATCCCAAAGGGAAAAAGGTGGAAAAAAGGCCAAAAAAAGGAGGAATTCTAGTCCTACTTGGATTGGAGGAGGAGTCCTCCACTCCTCCCCACTTTGGTCGACCCAAGGGCTGGCTTTTTGGCAGACAAGAATCCTCCTCCTCTCCTCCTATATATACTAGAGGATTTTAGGTTTTTGGCATAGAATTTTCAGCCACGTGCTACCCGTTCCTCTAGTGCATAGTTTCTCCTCTAGATCGGTTTACTACAGTGCTTAGGCGAAGCCCTGCCAGAATAGCTCCACCAGCATCGCCGCAGCGCCGTCACGCTGCCAGAGAACTCTTCTAACTCTATGCTCCCTCTTGATTGATCAAGAAGGCGGAGATCGTCATTAAGCTGTACGTGTGCTGAACGCGGAGGTGTCGTCCGTTCGGCGCTAGATCGGAAGGACCGTGATCAAGATTGCGAGACGGATCGTGATGAGATTGCGGGACGGATCGTGATGAGATTGCGGGACGAATCATGATGAGTTTGCGGGACAGATCGTGATTGGATCGCGGGACAGATCATGATGAGATCGCGGGACGCTTGGCGATTTGGATCGCGAAGACGTTCGACTACACCAACCGCGTTTCTTAACGCTTCCCGCTTAGCGATCTACAAGGGTATGTAGATCCACTCTCCCTCTCGTAGATGCTCATCACCAAGGATAGATCATGCATGTGCGTAGGAAATTTTTTGTTTCCCATGCAACGTTCCCCAACAGTGGCATCATGAGCTAGGTCTATGTGTAGATGAGATCTCGAGTAGAACACAAAGAGTTTGTGGGCGTTGATGCTTAGATTGCTTCCTCCATTGGTCGTGTTTTGTTTCAGCGGTATTGTGAGATGAAGCGGCCCGGACCAACATTACTCGTATGCTTACGAGAGACCGGTTCCCTCAAACGCAACTAGTTACATAGATGGCTTGCGGGTGCTAGTTTCTCTCACTTTAGTTGGATCAGATTCGACAAAGGCGGTCCTTGAGAAGGTTGAAAAGCAACTAGTGTATCATCGTTGTGGTTTATGCGTAGGTGATAATTATTCTTGCTAGATACCCACAGAAGTCACGTAAAACATGCAACAACAATTGGAGGACGTCTAACTTGTTTTTGCAGGGTATGTTGTGGTGTGATATGGCCAATTACATGATGTGATATATGTGATGTATGAGATGATCATGTGTTGTATAGAATATCACGACTTGCATGTCGATGAGTACGGCAACCGGCAGGAGCCATAGGGTTGTCTTTAATTATTGTATGACCTGCATGTCAATCATTAAGCGCAATGTAATGCTTTACATTATCGCTAAATGGTAGCAATAGTAGTAGAAGCATGGTGGGCGTGACAACCCCAATGGCGACACGTTGATGGAGATCGAGATGATGGAGATCATGGTGTCATGCCGGTGACGATGGAGATCATGCCGGTGGTTTCATGATGGAGATCAAAAGCACAAGTTCATGGCCATATCATGTCACTTATGATTTGCATGTGATGTTAATCCTTTTATGCACCTTGTTTTGCTTAGGACGACGGTAGCATTATAAGGTGATCCCTCACTTAATTTCAAGATAAATTGTGTTCTCCCCGAGTGTGCACCATTGCGAAAGTTCTTCGTGTCGAGACACCACGTGATGATCGGGTGTGATAGACTCTACGCTCACATACAACGGGTGCAAGCCAGTGTTGCACATGCAGAACACTCGAGTTAAACTTGACAAGCCTAGCATGTACATACATGGCCTCGGAACAAAAGAGACCGAAAGGTCGAACATGAGTCATATAGTAGATATGATCAACATAATGATGTTCACCATTGAAACCACCTCAACTCACGTGATGATCGGACTTGAGTTGGTGAATTTGGATCATGTATAACTCGAATGACCGGAGGGATGTCAATTTGAGTGGGAGTTCTTAAGTAATATGATTAATCGAACTCATTATCATGAACACAGTTAATAGTGTCTGTGCAAATTATGTTGTAGATCACTTGCTCAGACTATAGCTCCCTTGAATTTTTATATGTTCCTAGACCAAAAAGAGTTGAAAGATGCTGGTAGCAATATTGCGGACTGGGTCCGTGATCTGAGGATTGTCCTCATTGCTGCACAAAAGGTTTATGTCCTTAATGCACCGCCTGATGCGCCAACCCCGCTAGCGTGGTTTGTAGATGTTGTGAACATCTGACAGGCACGTTCTGATGACTACTTGATAGATTAGTGCGTCATGCATTACGGCTTAGAATTGAGGCTCCGAAACATTTTGAACGTCACAGAACATATGAGATGTTCTAAGTGCTGAAATAAGGATCTCTGGCTCGTGCCCATGTTGCGAGATATGAGATCTCCAACAAGATTCTTTGCCTGCAAGATGAAGGAGAATAGCTCAATCGTTGAGCATGTGCTCAGATTGTCTGGGTGCTACAATTGCTTGAATCGAGTGGGAGTTGATCTTCCAGATAAGATAGTGATTGGTATAGTTCTCCAAGTCACTGTCACTAAGCTACTAGAACTTGGTGATGAACTATAAAATGCTATGGATAGAAATAATGATCCCTGAGCTGTTCGCGATGTTTGACACCGCGAAGGTAGAAATCAAGAAGGAGCGTCAAGTGTTGATGGTTAGTCAAACCACTAGTTTCGAGAAGGGCAAGAGCAAGGAGGGAAACTTCATGGATAGCAAGTCTGTTGCTTCTCCAGTGAAGCAACCCAAAGTTGAACTCAAACCCGAGACTAAGTGCTTCGATTATGAGGAGAGCGGTCGCTGAAGTGGAACAACCCTAGATACTTGGTAGATAAGAAGGCTGGCAACGTCAACAGAAGTATATTCGATATACATGTTATTGATGTCTACCTTGCTAGTACTCCTAGTAGCACCTGGGTATTGGATACCGGTTCGGTTGCTAAAAGTTAGTAACTCGAAATAAAAGCTACGGAATAAACGGAGAACTAGCTAAGGGTGAGGTGACGATGTGTGTTGGAACTGTTTCCAAGGTTGATGTGATCGACATCGCACACTCTCTCTACCTTCGGGATTAGTAACAAACCTAAATAAGTGTTATTTGGTGTTTTGTGTTGAGCATGAACGTGATTAGATCGTTTTTATTGCAACACGGTTATTCATTTAAGTTAGAGACTAATGGTTATTCTGTGTACATGAATAATACCTTCAATGGTCATGCACCCAGTGAGAATGGTTTGTTGAATCTTAATCGTAGTAATACACATGTTCAAAACATTGATGCCAAAAGATGCAAAGTTAATAATGATAGTACCACATACTTGTGGCACTGCCACTAAATGTCATATTGGTATAAAACGCATGAAGAAACTCCATACTGATGGATCTTTGGACTCTTTCGATTTCGAATCGATTGAGACATGCGGACCATGCCTCTTGGTCAAAGAAGACTAAGGACCCCTTTTTCTGGTTTGACGGAGCGGGCAAGTGATATATTATAAATGATACATGTTGATGTATGCAATCCAATGAGTCTTGTGGCGTGCGGTGGATATCGTTATTTTCTTACCTTCACTGATGATTTGGGTAGATATAGTGTATGTTTACTTAATGAAACACAAGTCTAAATCGTTTGAAAAGTTCAAGCAAATTCAGAGTGAAGTTTAAGATCATCGTGACAAGAAGATAAAAATATCTGCGATATGATCGTGGAGGTGAATATCTGAGTTACGAGTTTGTCATACAACTTTAGACAATGTGAAAGTTGTTTCCCAACACACGCCACCTGGAACACCATAGTGTGATGGTATGTCCGAACGTCATAGTCGTGCTCTATTGGATATGGTGCATGTTATGATGTCTCTTATCATTTTTCTACTATAATTTTGGGGTTGTGCATTACAGACAACTACATTCACTTTAAATAGGGCGCCATCTAAATCCGTTGAGATGACACCGTGTGAATTATGGTTTGATTGAAACCTAAGCTGTCATTTCTTGATGTTTGGGGCTGCAACGCTTGTGTGGAAAATGTTTTCACCTAATGAGCCCGAACCCAAAGCGGACAAATGCATCTTCATAGAATACCCTAAGAACAGTTGGGTGAACCTTCTATCTCAGATCCAAGCATAAAGTGTTTGTTGCTAAAACAGGTCCTTTCCCGAGAAAAAGTTTCTCTCAAAAGAATTGAGTGGAGGAAGATAGAACTTGATGAGGTTGTTGAACCTTTGTTTCAACCAGAGAGTAGCGCAGTGCAGAAAGATGTTTCTGTGGAACCTACGTCCGTTGAAGAGGAAGTAAATGATGATGATCATGAAGCTTCGGATCAAGTTACTATCGAACCTCGTAGGTCAACAAGGATGTGTACTGCTCCTGCGCGGTATGACAACCCTGTCTTGGAGGTCATGTTGTTGGACAACAATGAACCTACGAGCTGTGGAGAAGCGATGATGGGCCCTGATTCCGACAAATGGTTAGAGGCCTTGAAATCCGAGAAAGGATGCATATATGAAAACCAAGTATAGACTTTGGTAGACTTGCTCGTTGGACGGCAGGTTGTTGAGTACAAATGGATCTTTAAAATGAAGACAGACGCTGATGGTGAATATCACCATTTATAAAGCTCGACTTGCCGCAAAGAAGTTTCCGACAAGTTCAAGGAGTTGACTACGATGAGACTTTCTCACTCATAGCGATGCTAAAATCTGTTAGAATTATGTTAGCAGTTGCTGCATTTTTCAATTATGAAATCTGGCATATGGATGCCAAAACATCGTTTCCTTTCTTGAGGAAAGGTTGTATGTGATACAACCAGAAGGTTTTGTCAGTCCTAAGGATGCTAAAAGGTGTGCAAGCTTTAGTGATCCTTCTATGAACTGAAGCAAGCATCTCGGAGTTGGAATATACACTTTGATGAGGTGATTAAAGTTTTCGAGTCCATACAAAGTTTACGAGAAACTTGTATTTACAATAAAGTGAGTGGGAGCACTGTAGAGTTTCTGATAAGCATATGTGGTTGACATATTGTTGATCAGAAATGATATAGAATTTCTGGAAAGCATAAAGGGTTGTTTGAAAAGAGTTTTTCAAAGGAAGACCTGAATAAAGATATTTGATGAGATTTTCAATGAGTACATACCTTGACAAGATTTTGAAAGAGTTCAAAATGGATCAGTCAGAGAAAGAGTTCTCGCCTGATTTGTAAGGTATAAAGTTGAGTAACACTCAATGCCCAGTGACTACAGAGGATAGAGAAAAGACGAGTGTCATCCCCTATGCTTCAGCCATAGACTCTATCATGCTTGCAATGCTGTGCACAAGACCCGATGTCAGCCTTGCCATAAGTATGTCCGGAAGGTTTCAAAGTGATTCTGGAATGGAGCACTGGACAACGGTCAAGATTATCCTTAGTAACTAAAAGACTAAGGAGATGTTTCTCGATTATGGAGGTGATAAAGAGTTCATCATAAAGAGTCACGTCGATGCAAGCTTTAACACCAATCTGAATGACTCGTAGTAGCAATGTGGATACGTATAATGGAGCAGCCATTTGGAATAGTACCAAGTGGAGTGTGGTAGCAGTGTTTACGGTTTGACATAGAAATTTGCAAAGTACACACGGATCTGAATATCGCAGACCTGTTGACTATAAGACCTCTCTCACATGCAAAGCATGATCGAGCCCCAGAACTCATTGGGTGTTAGATTCACAACAATGCAAATCAAATGGTGATGTGAACTAGATTATTGACCCTAGTGCAAGTGGGAGACTGTTGGAAATATGCCCTAGAGGCAATAATAAATTAGTTATTATCATATTTCCTTGTTCATGATAATCGTTTATTATCCATGCTATAATTGTATTGATCGGAGACTTAGATGCATGCGTGGATACATAGACAAAACCATGTGCCTAGTATGCCTCTAATAGACTAGCTCGTTGATCAAAGATGGTTAAGGTTTCCTAGCCATTGACATGAGATGTCATTTGATAAAGGAATCACATCATTAGGAGAATGATGGGATGGACAAGACCCAAACTACAAGTGTAGCATATGATCGTGTCAGTTTAATGCTACTGTTTTCTACATGTCAAGTATATGTTCCTATGACCATGAGATCATGCAACTCACTGACACCGGAGGAGTGCCTTGTGTGTATCAAACGTCGCAATGTAACTGGGTGACTATAAAGGTACTCTACAGGTATCTCCGAGGGTGTCTGTTGGGTTGGCATGGATCAAGACTGGGATTTGTTACTCCATGTGATGGAGAGGTATCTCATGGCCCACTCGGTAATACAACATCAAAACAAGCCTTGCAAGCAATGTGACTAAGTGTTAGTCACAAGATCTTGTATTATGGAATGAGTAAAGAGACTTGCCGGTAACAAGGTTGAACTAGGTATGGAGATACCGACGATCGAATCTCGAGAAAGTAAACATACCGAAGAACAAAGGGAACAACATACAGGATTAACTGAATCCTTGACATAGAGGTTCGACCGATAAAGATCTTTGTAGAATATGTAGGAACCAATATGGGCATCCAGGTCCTGCTATTGGTTATTGACTGTAGAGGTGTCTCGGTCATGTCTAGAGAGTACTCGAACCCGTAGGGTCTGCACACTTAAGGTTTGGTGACGTTTCGGTAGTATAGAGTTATGTATGGTGGTGACCAAAGGTTGTTCGGAGTCCCGGATGAGATCCCGGAATTCACGAGGAGCTCTGCAATGGTCCGGAGGTAATGATATATAGGAAGTCCCATTTTGCTCGCCAGAAAAGTTTCGGGCTAATCGGTAATGTACCGGGAGTGCCGGTAGTGTACCAGGAGACCACCTGGAGGGGTATTTCGACCCAAGAGGCTTCATGGTCTGTGGGAGAGTAAATACCAGCCTTTTGTGGGCTGGTGGAGGTCCCACACAAGGCCCATGCGGCTGGGAGAAAAAGCCCAAAGGGGAAAAGGTGGAAAAAGGCCAAAAAAGGAGGAATCCTAGTCCTACTAGGATTGGAGGAGGAGTCAAGACCGAAGGGCTGGCTTTTTGGCAGCCAAGACTCCTCCTCCTCTCCTCCTATATATACTAGAGGATTTTAGGGTTTTGGCACAGAATTTTCAGCCACCTGCTACCCGTTCCTCTAGTGCATACTTTCTCCTCTAGATCGGTTTACTGCAGTGCTTAGGTGAATTCCTACCGGAATAGCTCCACCACCATCGCCGTAGCGCCATCACGCTGCTGGAGAACTCTTCTACCTCTCTGCTCCCTCTTGATGGATCAAGAAGGCAGAGATAGTCATCAAGATGTACGTGTGCTGAATGCAGAGGTGCTGTCCGTTCGGTGCTAGATCGGAAGGACCGTGATCAAGATGGCGAGACGGATCGTGACGAGATCGCGGGACGGATCGTGATGAGATCGCGGGACGGATCATGATGAGTTCGCGGGATGGATCGTTATTGTATCGCTGGACGGATCATGATGAGATCACGGGACGCTCGGCGATTTGGATCGCGAAGACGTTCGACTACACCAACCGCGTTTCTTAACGCTTCCCGCTTAGCGATCTACAAGGGTATGTAGATCCACTCTCCCTCTCGTAGATGCTCATCACCATGGATAGATCTTGCGTGTGCGTCTGAAATTTTTTGTTTCCCATGCAACGTTCCCCAACACCGAGCTTGTGTTATATCTTTCGATATGAATTGGGAGAAATTCTTCCATTTGCCAAATTTGCTTATAACAATAGTTATCAATCAAGCTTGGGCAAAGCCCCTTTTGAAGTTCTCTATGGATGAAGGTGTCGAACACCTCTTAACTGGTCAAAAACCGGAGAGAGGCAACTCTTTGGCCCGGATATGATTCAGGATGCAGAGGAGCAAGTTCGCATTATTCGTGAAAAGTTGAAAACAGCCCAATCTCGTCAAAAGAGCCAATATGATCGTCATCATAAGGTTGTGAACTATGAAGTTGACGAGAAGGCTTATCTTCCGGTTACACCTCTGAAGGGTACCCGTCGATTCGGTATCAAGGGCAAGTTGGCTCCTCGTTGCATTGGACCTTTTCGCATTCTTGCTAAATGAGGAGAGGTTGCCTACCAATTGGAACTTCCGCCGCACCTTTCCAAGGTTCATGATGTCTTCCACATCTCGCAACTCAGGCGTTGCTTCTCGGACCCTGTCCGCGAAGTAGACCACGAAGCGCTTGATCTCCAAGATAACCTTACATATCAAGAATACCCTGTTTGTATTCTTGATAAGGCTGAGCATACCACTCGGTGTCGAAACATTAAGTTTCTCAAGGTTCAATTGTCACACCATTCTGAGAAGGAGGCGACATGGGAAAGAGAGGATCGTCTTCGACTAGAGTACCCTGCGCTCTTCCCGACGACTTCCAAATCTTTGCTTACTTAGGACAACATGTGTGTGCATCATGTTTCACTTTTTGCATCAATTGGAAATGGCGATTAACAGAAACCCCAAACACCTCATATGAATCAAACCAATTAAATGATTGTGAAAAACCAACAAATCAAAAATGCCCATAAAAATGTTCCCTATGTCTGATAAATGTGGACATGAATATTCCACTGGTCATTCTAAATATTTGAATATTTATAGCATTTCAAAAATAAATATTAAAGCTACTTAAAATGCCAAATAAAGCATTATAATTATTTTAGTTTTTGAAATATTCTAAAACTTTTTATAGAAGTTTGAAATATTCAAACTAAGTTCTATAAAATATTTGGGATATTTTATGCCTAGCATTTGTGCCTAAAAATAAATAAAACAAATGTCAGAAAAATAAAACAGAATTTGGAATTTTAAAAAAAGAAAAGGAGGAAGCCACCTGGGCCGACCCATCTGGCCCAGCACCGTCGTCGTCCTCCTAGCGGCCAAGAGGACGAGCATGTGCTCGCCGTGCGCCCGCGCCAGTGCTGCCACGCAGTTCCGTGAGTGCCTGCATCCCCCGCCGCGCTGGCGAGAGGATGAGGACACCGCTGCCTTCCCCATCGCTCTCTCTCTCGCCCATTCGCACCCCTGCTTCTTCCCTCTCCTTTGTCCGCCATGGCCGCCGCCTTCTCGCCGCCGTAGCTACCGCTCCAGTCGCTCCCTCTCGCCCCTGAGCCCCACTGTAGCTCCGCCTCAATGTGCTGAACCTCTCTGCCAAAAGAATCAAGCCCAAAGGCGCCCATCATCGACCTTGACGTCTTCTTCCTCCTCGGCCACCGGAGATCGCCGCTGTCCGTTCGTTGCAAGCAAGGCCTCCCCGAGCCCGCCCTCGTCGCGATCGCATCCGCTGTGAGCTCCTGCTCCTTCTCCCCCTTTTCCCCCTTCGCTAGCGCATTCTAGCGCCGGATCCCCTCGGGTTAGAGAGCTCCTCGCTGCTGGCAAGGACGTGGCCATCGCTGCGGCGGCCCAAGCTCGCACCTAAGCACGTAGTCGTGCTCTGGAGGAACCTAGGTAGCCTTAGGAGCCCGTAGTTTGATCATTCGAGCTCCAGCTCGATGAGCTTGTGCTCGCCCGAGTTCCGGCAGCCGCCGTGCTCATTGCCGATGCCGATTCTGTCCATTGCAGCCCCTGGGAGGCGTCGGGATCGACGTGCGCGAGCATGTAGAGCCGATCGGCGCCCTCCGCCGCCCATTTGGTCGCCGGAAGAGGAAACCTGATCCCCTCCGCCATCCGTGACGTCGACGGCGGCTAAACGCCGGCGAGTCAACCAGTTTGACCACCGGGGGTTAGTCCCCTGGGTCACTGGCAAGTGGGGCCAGGCTCTGCTAATTAGGATTAGTTTAAACAGTCAATTAATCAATTTAATTAAGTTAATGACCCACTGACAGTGGGCCCTACCCTAACTAAGTAGTAATTAGTATTTTAACTAACTCTATTAGTAGCTGGGTCACTGACCAGTGGACCCCACTAGTTAGGTTTGATCTGTCAACGGTCTATTGACCAGCTGACGTCATGATGATGTCATGCTGATGCAATAAAGAATTTTCTGAATTAAATTAATTTCAGAAACTATTTAAAACTTAGAAAATTCATAGAAATTAATGTATACCTCAGATTGAAATAATGTATACATGAAAATTTATCAGAAAATCCAATGAATCCAATGGTTCTGTTATCATGCATGTTAGAGCAACCTATGTAGATGAACATTGATATTTACTAATAGGTTAACATATGAAATATGAAATGGAGAATGATTTTGAACCTATATTCAAAATCACTTCATTTAACTTGGACAGTAGTTGCATTAGCTCATCCATACATGCTGCCATGTCATGATCATGCATCATATTGTTGCACTTGCCATGTATTGATTGCTATTAATCTGCATTGCGGTACGCCCTGCTTCTGAGGATACCTCTGAGTATTCCAACGAAAGAGAAAACCTTCCCGCTTCCTATCAAGGCAAGCAACCCCATTGATCATTCCGATAACATCCCATTATCTCGCTCCTTCTCTTGATTATTGCATTACGACAAACGTTCACTTGTCTGTCATACACGGTAGATGAACCCATTCCTTTGCATGACCTGTCATTGTCACAGTATATAGCTAAACCTTGCAACCTAGCATACTTGGTAGATGCTTGATCCATGTTTTTCTTTACCTACTTTTCCTACTATGCTTGCTATGCCTAGAGTTGTGTCAGGTCTGATTCATCTGGGTGATGAACTGGAGTGAAACAATACTGTTCTAATGTGATAAGCTTATGATGAACCCGATTTGGTAAAGGTAGCTATGAGAGGCTATGTAGGAGTACATAGTGGGTTGTCTCATTGGGACCGTTCTTAGGTACTGAGTTCCGTGTTTGTGATCCAAGGCTAGTTAATAACACATGATGGGCCCTAAAATATGACCCCGCTCGACTTATCAGTCGCTTAGTCCTTGGTCCAGGAGTTGCAAGTAGTTTTTGGTGTTTATAGCATGCTAAAGGCCGTGCGTAGCGCTGACCCTAGGGGTGGGTTACGACGCGGTAGGCAGTGGCACGGTGTACCAAGGGTCACCAGAATGGTGGGCTTGGGAACCCTACGCACATCGTTTGGGGCCATAGCGGAAACTTTGGCCAAACTTCTGTGCGGGTTCAGTCTCAAAAAGGCGATAGCCTAGACTAGAGGTCCTATGAGAGTGACGGTCGTGGCCAACTCCCTCGCTGGGTTTCCGCTTGAAGGTTGCCGAGGTTATGAGCACACAACGATAAGTGGCGAGAGTGTGTTTGAAGAAGTACACCCCTGCAGGGTATGAAACTATTCGAATAGCCGCGTCCTCGGATATGGTCTACTTGGAGAACTTATGTTGTTCATAGATAATTTAATGGATACTCATCAAAATATCAAGACAAGTGTGAGTACCATGGATGGCACTCCCATAGGAGACGGAAGTGAATCCATGGTGGTGTATTGATGTGGAGTTAGTGGACTCGTGTGTGATATCTAAAATCTAAACATAGAGTTAAAATGGTGTAATATAGGTTAGCCATGAGTCAAAGCTGGCATTGCTGCATAAACTCCACCACTCCCCTTGTTGATACTTGAGCATGAATAGTCTAGGTCTGCTTTGAAGACTTATTGAGTACGTTTGTACTCATGTTTGCTTAATAAATGTTGCAGATGAGACTCAAGACCCATTAGGTGGGTTCTATCTAGATGTCGACGACGCTGAATAGCTGATATCCTAGCTACGACCTTATGCCCTATGGCGAGCTGTAGATAGTCAGGCCCTGTGCCTTTTCTTACCCTTTCAACTGTCTGTACTCAGACAGCTTTATCCTTCCGCTTGGTTTGTATGAACTTGCTTGTATGACTTGAGTGTCGGGTCTTGTGACCCCTACCCGTAAGAACATATTATGCAAGGCTCTTCTGAGCCTCTTAAATAAAAGTCGTGTTGTTGTATGGTTACGTTGTGATACCATAGTTGTATCTATGCATATCAGGCATGTCGTGCATACATGTGACATGCAACGGTATGTATGGGATCCGACACCTAGTCATGTGCCTTTAGTAGTACTCTTTACGAGAAACTGTCTCTTTGTGCTTCCACCGAGCCTTGGTAGCTTGCTACTGCTCCGGACACATTGATTGACTGGCATGTATCCTTCTTTGCTGTTGTGTCTGTCCCTTCGGGGAAATGTCTCGTAGTGTAATGGATTCCCTGTAGCCTGCTTCGAGTCGTCTACGTGCGGTGATGACATTTATGTCCCACAGCGTAATGGAGTCCTTGTAGCTTGCTATGACTCGTCTACACATGCTTGAGGCCGACACCTACATTGTTGGGTTACGTATGCCTGTTTCCGTACGGATGTGCCACTTGGGTTCTATGACTAGTCATGTTGGCTCGGGTTCTCTATCGTTGGTAAGGCTGCAGCCATGGAGTTTACCGTGCGTGAGGCCGCAAAGTGATGTGATGTGTTAAAGTCTGGATTCATATGAATTAGGATCAGGGTCCCGACAATTACATCGGATAGATCTTCATGAAGATCATGAAGAACATGGTATTGAGAAGAAGCCATCTGGTACTAGCTATGGCCCTGTAGGTCTATGGTGAATTACGCATGCATCATCGGAGGGGCAATGGAGTTGATGTAGATGCCCTCCGTGATCGAATCCCCCTCTAACAGATTATCGGAAAAGGCTCCAAGATTGGATCTCTCGGGCATAGAAGCTTCTGGTGGCGGAAAATTGTTTTCGTGGCTCCTTCTGATAATGATGGAATATTAGGGAATTTATAGGCCAAAGATTAGGGTTAGGGGAGCATGTGTTGGCCCACAAGCCTGCCTAGCATGGCCACCCCCCTGGCCGCGGCCCTAGGGCTTGTGGCCCCACGGAGGCTTCTCTGCCTTTGTTCTCATGTCTCATAGTTTCCTTTTGTTCCAGAAAAATCATTCCGAAGGTTTTATTACGTTTGGACTCCGTTTAACATTCCTTATCTGCGAAACTCAAACACAAGGAAAAAACAGAAACTAGCACTAGGCTCTAGATTAATAGGTTAGTCCCAAAAATAATATAAAATAGCATATTAATGCATATAAAACATCCAAAACAGATAATATAATAGCATGGAACAATAAAAAATTATAGACATGTTGGAGACGTATCAAGGGCCCCAGCCCATATCAGGGAACGACCCACCAGGGTCGCGCCCTAATGGCTTTTGGCCCTAGGGTGGCTCCCCTCAGTTGGTTCTACGCACCAATTTTTCTTATTTCCTCCAAAAAAATCACAAAAAAGTTTCGGGCTATTCCGAGAACTTCCATTTTTTTCACATAAACAACACCACAGTAATTTTTCTGAAAACATCGTCAGTCTGGGTTAGTTCTAAATAAATCATGTAAAGTGCATCAAAACCATATAAAAGTATTGTAAACATATGTAAACAAGCATGAATACCTCATAAATTATCAATACGTTGGAGACGTATCACTCCAATGCTCTTAAAAAATGAATCGCAATTCATAAAGGGGTGTTCCAAAGCCCAGAGTCCACCAAAATTTTTGTTGAGCTGTTCATAGTAGAACTTGGGAAAAATGTGAAACTGAAGAGAAGAGGTCTAGAGATGGGACGCAGGAGCCACATAGCTGGCATGAATCCACTCATTCAAAATAGGTTTTCGTCCCGCTATATTAATATAGTAACCACCCAGTACAATAGAGATCCCAATGTCGGGACAGACAACGCAAATATGCCCAAGAGAAATAGAAGAGAAAGTAAAAGAAACAAATGACAACAAAATCGGATCGACAGAAATGATGATGATCCAGAATCGCTGCACCCTCAAAAGATTTCCACCATGCTAAGCGGGAAGTGTTAAGAAACATGGTTGTTGTAGTCGAACGTGCTCGCGATCCAAATCTCTAGCCATCCCGTGATACGATCATGATCCGTCCCGCGATCCAATCACGAACTATCCCGCGATCCAATAACTTTCCTTCCGATCTAGCGCCAAACGGACGACACCTCCGCGTTCAGCACACGTACAACTCGATGACGATCTCCACCTCTTTGATCCAGCAAGTGAGGGTGGAGAGGTAGATGATTTCTCTGGCAGCACAACGGCATGGTGGGGGTGGTGGTGAACTAATCCGGCAGGGCTTCTCCGAGCTCTGCCGAACTAATCTAGAGGAGAAACAATCTAGAGGAAGAAGTGGGCAGCACATGTCTATTAGGGTTAGAGCTGCCCTCAAATCTTGTCATATATATAGGAGGAAGGGAGGGGAGGAGGAAGCCTCAAAACATCCACAAGGAGGATTCGGTCGAACTTGGGGGGAGGAGTCCTCCCCCATCTAGGATTCCTCCCCTCACAAGGGAGGTGGAGTCCTGGGAGGACTCCCCACTTGGCCCTCCTCTCTCCGCTTTGCATGGGCCCTTAGGGGCTGGCTTGCCCTACCCACTAAGGGCTGGTGCGCCACCCCTAAGGCCCATGTGCCCCCGCAGTGGGTGCCCCTCTTGATGGTGTTTGAAATATTCCCTAGAGGCAATAATAAATTAGTTATTATCATATTTCCTTGTTCATGATAATCGTTTATTATCCATGCTATAATTGTGTTGATCGGAAACTCACATACATGTGTGGATACATAGACAACACCATGTCCCTAGTAGGCCTCTAATAGACTAGCTCGTTGATCAAAGATGGCTATGGTTTCCTAGTCATGGACATGAAATGTCATTTGGTAAAAGGATCACATCATTAGAAGAATGATTTGATGGACAAGACCCAAACTACAAACGTAGCATATGATTGTGTCAGTTTACTGCTACTGTTTTTTGCATGTCAAGTATCTGTTCCTATGACCATGAGATGATGCAACTCACTGACACTGGAGGAGTGCCTTGTGTGTATCAAACGTCGCAACGTAACTGGGTGACTATAAAGGTGCTCTACAGGTATCTCCGAGGGTGTTGGTTGGGTTGGCATGGATCAAGACTGGGATTTGTTACTCCGTGTGACGGAGAGGTATCTCAGAGCCCACTCGGTAATACAACATCACAATAAGCCTTGCAAGCAACGTGACTAAGTGTTAGTCACGGGATCTTGTGTCACGGAATGAGTAAAGTGACTTGCCGGTAACAAGGTTGAACTAGGTATGGAGATACCAACGATTGAATCTCTGTCAAGTAACATACCGAAGAACAAGGGGAACATCATACGGGATTAACTGAATCCTTGACATAGAGGTTCGACCGATAAAGATATTCGTAGAATATGTAGGAACCAATATGGGCATCCAGGTCCCGCTATTGGTTATTGACCGTAGAGGTGTCTCGGTCATGTCTACATAGTTCTCGAACCTGTAGGGTCTGCACACATAAGGTTCGGTGATGTTTCTGTAGGATAGAGTTATGTATGGTGGTGACCTAAGGTTGTTTGGAGTCCCGGATGAGATCCCGGATGTGACGAGGAGCTCCGGAATGGTCCGTAGGTAAATATTGATATATTGGAAGTCCTATTTTGGTCGCCGGAAAAGTTCCGGGCTCATCAGTAGTGTACCGGGAGTGGCGGGAATGTATCGGGAGACCATCGGGAGAGGTATTTCGACCCAAGAGGCTACATGGGCTGTGGGAGAGTGAATACAAGCCCTTAGTGGGCTGGTGGAATTGCCACACAAGGCCCATGCGGCTGGGAATGAAAACCCAAAGAGAAAAGGTGGAAAAAAAGGCAAAACAGGGAGGAATCCTAGTCCTACTAGGATTGGAGGAGGAGTCCCCCTCTCCTCCTTGATTCGGCCGAACCAAGGGCTGCTCCCTTGAGGTCCAAGCCTCCTCCTCTCTTGCTCCTATATATACTGGAGGTTTTAGGGTTTTTGGCACTACATTTTCAGCCATGTGCTACCCGTTCCTCTAGTGCATAGTTTCTCCTCTAGATCGGTATTCTGTAGTGCTTAGGTGAAGCCCGACCGAAATAGCTCCACCACCATCGCCGCAACACCGTCGCGCTGCCGGAGAATTTTTCTACCTCTCCGCTCCCTCTTGCTGGATAAAGAAGGCGGAGATCGTCATCAAGCTGCACATGTGCTGAGCGTGGAGGTGCCGTCCGTTCGGCGCTAGATCGGAAGGACCGTGATCAAGATCACGAGACGGATCATGATGACATCACAGGACGGATTGTGATGAGTTCGCGGGACAGATCATAATTGGATCGCGGAATGGATCATGATGAGATCGTGGGACGCTCGGCGATTTGGATCACGAAGACGTTCGACTACACCAACCGCGTTTCTTAATTCTTCCCGCTTAGCGATCTACAAGGGTATGTAGATCCACTATCCTTCTCTTAGATGCTCATCACCATGGATAGATCTTGCGTGCGCGTAGGAATTTTTTTGTTTCCCATGCAACGTTCCCCAACAGATGGACACTCGGAACCCTCCCGGCACCCTAGACACTACCGGTAACGCCGAAACTATTTCCAATGACCAAGATGGGACTTCTTATATATCAATCTTTACCTCCGCACCATTCCGGAGCTCCTCATGACATCCGGGACTCATCGGGAACACCGAACATACATAACTCAATACTATCGAAACGTCATCGAGCCTTAAGTGTGCAGACCCTGCGGGTTCGAGAACTATGTAGAGATGACCAAGACACCTCTACGGTCAATAACCAATAGCGGTACCTGGATTCCCAAATTGGTTCCTACATATTCTATAGAGATCTTTATCAGTTGAAACTCTATTTCAAGGATTCAGTTAATCCCATATGCAGTTCCCTATTCTTCGGTATGTTACTTGCCCAAGATTCGATTGTCGGTATTTCCTTACCTAGTTCAATCCTGTTATTGGCAAGTCTCTTTACTCGTTCCGTAATACACAATCCCATTACTAGCAAGTCTCTTTACTCGTTCTACAAGATCCCGTGGCTAACTCTTTAGTCAGTTTGCTTGCAAGGCTCATTCTGATGTTGTATTACTGAGTGGGCCCTAAGATACCTCTCCGTCACATGGAGTAACAAATCCCAGTCTTGATCCATGCCAACCAACAGACACCCTCGGAGATACCTGTAGAGAACCTTTATAGTCACCCAGTTACGTTGTGACGTTTGATACACACAAGGTACTCTTCTAATATTAGTGGGTTGCATGATTGCATGGTCATAGGAACAGATACTTGACATGTAGAAACCTATAGCAATAAACTGACACGATTATATGCTATGTTTATAGTTTGGGTCTTGTCCATCACATCATTCTCCTACTGATGTGATCCCGTTATCAAATGACATCTCATGTCCATGGCGAGGAAACCTTGACCATCTTTGATCAATGAGCTAGTGTATTGGAGGCATACTAGGGACATGGTGTTGTCTATGTATCCACACATGTACCTGACTTTCCGATCAATACAATTCTAGCATGGATAATAAATGATATTATGAACAAGGAAATATGATAATAACTAATTTATTATTGCCATTAGGGCATATTTCCAACAATCTCCCACTTACACTAGAGTCAATAATCTAGCTCACATTGCTATGTGATTTACATTGTTATGAATCTCACACCCAATGAGTTCTAGTGTCCGATCATGTTTTGCATGTGAAAGAGGTTTTAGTCAACGGGTCTGTGACATTTAGATCCATGTGTAGTTTGCAAATCTCTATGTCATATTATAAATACTGCTACAATGCTCCACATGGATCTATTCCAAATGGCTCCTCCTCTATACGTATTCGGATTGCTACTAAGAGTCATCTGGATTGGTGTTAAAGCTTGCATCGACGTAACCCTTTATGACGACTCTTTATCACCTCCATAATCGATAAATATTTCCTTAGTCGTCTAGTTACTAAGGATAATTTTTACCGCTGTCTAGTGATCCACACCTGGATCACTCTTGTACCCCTTGACAGACTCATGGCAAGGCACACACAGGTGCGATACACAACATGGCATACTATATAGAGCCTATGGCTAAGGCATAGCGGACGACCTTCGTCCTTTCTCTTTCTTCTGCCGTGGTCGAGCTTTGAGTCTTACTCAACTTCATACCTTATAAATTAGGCAAGAACTCCTTCTTTGACTGATCCATTTTGAACTCTTTCAAAATCCTATCGCGGTATGTACTCATTGAAAGTCTCATCCAGCGCCTTGATCTATCTCTATAGGTCTTGATGCCCAGCAATTAAGTAGCTTTATCTAGGTCCTCCTTTGAAAAACTCTTTTCAACCAACCATTTATGTTTTCTAGAAATTCTAAATCATTTCCGATCAACAATATGTCAACCACATATACTTATCAGAAATTCTATAGTGCTCCTACTCACTTTCTTGTAAATACAAGTTTCTCAAAAACTTTGTATAAACCCAATAACTTTGATCACCTCATCAAAGTGTATATTCCAACTCTGAGATGCTTGCTCCATCCCATAGAAGGATTGCTGGAGCTTTCACACCTTTTAGCAACCTTAGGACTCACAAAACCTTTTGGTTGTATCACATACAACCTTTCCTCTAGGAAACTGTTAAGGAAACGATGTTTTGACATCCATCTGCCAGATTTCATAATGAAAAAAATACAGCAACTGCTAACATAATACCAACAGACTTTAGCATCGCTATGGGTGAGAAATTCTCATCATAGTCAACTCCTTGAACTTGTTAGAATCTTCTTTGCGACATGTCGAGCTTTATAAATGGTGACATTTACCATGAGCGGCTGTCGTCTTCTTAAAGGTCATTTGTATTCAATGACCTGCCGTTCAACGGGAAAGTCTACCAAAGTCCATACTTGGTTTTCATACGTGGATCCTTTCTGAGGTTTTAGGGCTCCTAACCATTTGTTGGAATCCGGGCCCACCATCGTTTCTTCATGGCTTGCAGGTTCACTGTTGTCTAACAACATGACCTCCAACTTAGGATTGACGTACTACTCAGAGGCGGTACAAGTCCTTGTTGACCTCGAGGTTCGAGAGTAACTTTATCCGAAGCTTCATGATCATCATCGTTTGCTTCCTCTTCACTTGGTGTAGGCATCACAGAAACATCTTTCTGCGTCGTGCTGCTATCCAACTGAAGTGAGGGTTCAACAACCTCATCAAGTTCTACTTTCCTCCCACTCGATTCTTTTGAGAGAAACTCTTTCTTGAGAAAGGACCCATTTTTAGCAACAAACACTGTGCCCTCGGATCTGAGATAGAAGGTATACCCAACTATTTCCTTAGCGTATCCTCTGAAGATGCACCTTTCCACTTTGGGTTCAAGCTTATCAGACATAACCGTTGTATTCCCAAACTTTGAGAAAGGACAACTTAGGTTTCTGCCAAACCATAATTCATACGGTGGCATCTCAACGGATTTGGATGATGCCCTATTTAAGGTGAATGTAGTAGTTTCTAATGCATAACACCAAAACGATAGTGGTAAAACGATAACAGATATCATAGTACACACTATACCCAATAGTGCACAACTACGACATTCGGACACACCATCACACTATGGTGTTCCAGGTGGCATGAGTTGTGAAACAACTTCCACAATGTCTTAAGTTGTATACCAAACTCGTAACTCAAATATTCACCCCCACGATCATATCATAGACATTTTATCTCCTTTTCACGATGATCTAGAACTTCACTCTGAATTTGCTTGAACATTTCAAATGCTTTAGACTTGTGTTTCATCAAGTACATATGTTCGTATCTACTCGAATCATCAGTGAAGGTAAGAAAATAACGATATCCTCCGCATGCTACAATACTCATGGGACCGCATACATAAACATGTATTATTTCCAATAAGTCACTTGCTCGCTCCATCATACCAGAAAACGGAGTCTTGTAATCTTGCCCAAGAGGCATGGTCCGCATGTCTCAACCGATTTGAAATTGAATGCGTCCCAAGATCCAGAAGCATGGGGTTTCTTCATGTGTTTTACACCAATATGTCATTTAGCAGCAGTGCCACAAGTATGTGGTATTATGAACATGTGTATAACTACGATCAAGACTCAATAAACTATTCTCATTCGATGGATGACCATTGAAGGTATTATTCATGTAAACAGAATAACCATTATTCTCTAATTTAAATTAATAATCGTATTGCAATAAACGCAATCAAATCATGTTCATGCTTAACGCAAACACCAAATAACATTTATTTAGGTTCAACACTGATCCTGATGGTAGAGGGAGCGTGCGATGGTGATCACATCAACCTTGGAAACACTTCCAACACACATCGTCACCATTTATTTTGAGTTACCAACATTTAGCAATTGAACCGGTATCTAATACCCAAGTGCTACTAGGAGTACTAGTAAGGTACACATTAATAACACATATATCAAATATACTTTTGTTGACATTGCCAACCTTCTTATCTACCATATATCTAGGGTGGTTCCCCTTCAGCGACTGTTCTCCTCATAATAGAAGCACTTAGTCTCAGGTTTGGGTTCAACCTTGGGTTTCTTCACTAGAGTGGCAATTGGCTTGTCATTCATGAAGTTCCCCTTCTTGCCCTTTCCCTTCTCGAAACTAGTGGTTTTACTAACCATCAACACTTGATGATCCGTCTTGATTTCTTCCTTCGCGGTGTCAAACATCATGAACATCTCAGGGATCATCTACTCCATCCCTAGCATGTTATAGTTCATCACGAAGCTCTAGTAGCTTGGTGGCAGTGATTTGGAGAACTATATCAATCACTATCTTATCTGAAAATCAACTCCCACTCGATTCAAGCGATTGTAGCGCCGAGACAATCTGAGTACATGCTCACTCATTGAGATATTCTCCTTCATCTTGTAGGCAAAGAATCTTTGTGGGAGACTCATACCTCTCAACACGGGCATGAGCCTGAAATCCAATTTCAGCTCTTGGAACATCACATATATGCTCCGTGACGTTCAAAACGTATTTGGAGCCTCAATTCTAATCTGTAATGCATAACGCACTGAACTATCAAGTAGCCATCAAAACGTGCCCGTCAGATGTTCACAACATCCACAGTCGCCGTGTGAGGGGGTGGCACACTGAGCGGTGCATTAAGGACATAAGCCTTTTGTGCAGAAACTAAGGAGAATCCTCTGATCACGAACCTAGTCCGCATAATTGCTACCATCATCTTTCAACTCTATTTTCTCTAGGAACGTATCAAAAACACAAGGGAGCTACAACGCGAGCTATTGATCTACAACATAATTTTTCAAAGACAATTTTAGCCTATGTTCATGATAATGAGTTTAATCTATCATATTACTTAAGAACTCCCAATCAAATTGACATCCCTTCGATCATCTGAGTGCTACATGATCCAAATTCACCAACCCAAGTCTGATCATCACGTGAGATAAGGTGGTGTGAATGGTGAACATCTCCGTGTTGATCATATCTACTATATGACTCATGTTCGACCTTTAGGTCTCTTGTGTTTCGAAGCCATGTATGTACATGCTAGGCTTATCAAGTTTAACCCAAGTGTTCTGCATGTGCAACACTAGCTTGCACCCATTGTATGTGAACATAGAGTCTATCACACCCGATCATCATGTGGTGCTTCAAAATGACGATCTTTCACAATGGTGCACACTCGGGGAGAACACAATTTTATTTTGAAATTTTAGTGAGGGATCACCTTATAATGCTACCGTCATCCGAAGCAAGAAAGATGCATAAAAGGATTAACATCACATACAAATCATAAGTGACATGATATGGCCATGAACTTGTGCTTTTGATCTCCATCTCCAAAGCACCAACATGATCTCCATCGTCACCAGCATAACACCATCATCTCCATCCTTGTGTCGCCATTGGGGTTGTCGCTTCCACCATGCTTCTACTACTATTGCTACCACTTAGTGATAAAGTAAAGCATTACATAGCGCATAATGATTGACATGCAGATCATAAAATAATTAAAGAAAGCCCTATGGCTCCTGCCGGTTGTCATACTCATCGACATGCGAGTCGTCATATTCTATACAAAACATGATCATCTCATACATAACATATATATCATCACGCAATTGGCCATATCATATCACAACATAACCTGCAACAACAAGTTAGACATCCTCTAATTGTTGTTGCATGTTTTACGTGGCTGCTATGGGTATCTAGCAAGAATGATTCTTACCTACGCAAAACCACAACGGTGATCCACAAATTGCTTTCAGCCTTCTCAAGGACCACCTCTGTCGAATCCGATCCAGCTAAAGAAGGAGAGACAGACACCCACCAGCCATCTTTATGCAACAAAGTCACATGTCAGTCGATGGAACCGGTCTCTCGTAAGTGTATGTGTCGTGGATTTGTCACGGCAGATGTCTGGGTGAACGGACTTAGGTTCGGAGTGAAGACACAACTACGTGGCGGCTTGAAGGGGTTGATCAGAATCGAGAGACACGGAGTTTACCCAGGTTCGGCCCATCTGATGGAGGTAAAAGCCTACGTCCTGCTTGTCTGGTATTGATGATGAAGAACATCTCTCGGTTACAAGGGCGTTGTTTTGCTACCTCTAATAACGAGAGCCTCTAATTTGTCTATCTCTAATCTCTTGTGTATGTCTCAACTTGTAGACTTGTGAACCTGTCTTTCTGGGGGTGCTCTACCCCTCCTTATATAAGTGGAGAGGGTAGGTTAACAAATAGAGTCCTACTAGGAGTAGGATTAGGACTAGTCTCTCTAGAATCCTATTTCGTGTCTTGTTTCCTTCGGTAGGGAGTCTTTCTCTCTTTGGGCCTTCTCCTGTGAGCCGCCTGGCGCCGGCTTACACGCCGAGTCTTGAGCCTGGTCATCTTGCGACTCACCTGCCAGGTCATTAATAAAATGTCATGCCTTTACCGGGTCTCCTATGAGTCATCAGGCCGGGTCATACCACGGGGTATATCCCTGACGTTAGCTCCCAGGTTAGCTATAATTTATTCATGGTAACCTCCTCAAATAGGAATGATAAATATGTTAAGTGGCCGACTTGCTCCTTTGGCTAGCTTATGAAGTGGCTCCTCAGAAATCCGGATCTCTTCTGCATATGAATGAGTCGTCTTGATAATCATCTTGCTTGTCAATGTCCTATGAAAAATATTGATAATATAACACCCATATGCCATTGAGTCGGCTTCCAATACTCTTGGCAGGTAATCTCCGCCGGGTCATAATCATTGATGATGCCGGGTCAAATAACTAGAATCCATCCAATTTGATAAAAATATTGGGCTAAAAATCCATCTAATTTAAATCCGGACTTCCATTGCTATGAAGCAAGGCGCCTTATGAAATCTTCCGGGTTATGATCTTTTGATAATACCGGGTTATGAATTTTTGGGACGCCGGGTCTAACAACTGAACTCCATAATTCATATCTTGAAAATACTCCTCCAAGTTTTTGATATGTCCATATTACCTGTAGCCCCCAAGCTCCGAGATTATCCATGCTAACTTGGTGCTTTGCTATAATATTTTGGACTGTGTAGCCCCCAAGTGTCGGGTTGTCCTGCTTGCAGCAACCTGGGACTTATAACTGTCTTATACCTTATGAAACTTCAGCAGTTGTAGCCCCCAAGGGCCAGCTCATTAGTATGTAATGCGCCGGGTCTTCAATTTGAACCTCACAGTATGTTTAAACAGCTGAATACTGTAGCCCCCAAGTGCCGGGTCACACGCGTGCGACGACTTGGGACTTTTAGAAATTTTTGATCTAAGTGGTGTAGCCCCCAAGTGCCGAGTCAGTAAGAATTACTAGGCTGGGACTTAGAAGAATATAGAAAGGCCGGCTCATCTCCTTGAGATAATATGGTCTTGCTGACAATGTAATGATTTGAAAACCGGCTTGCATTTGCCCCCAAGCGCCGTGGTGCATGCTTGCAGGGACAAGGGACTTGCATACTTGATATAAACTGTATTTGGATAGTGTAGCCCCCAAGTGCCGGGTCATCTGCCTGCGGCGACTCGGGACTATGTGAGAATAATATGACTCGCCATGATTTGTTGAATGAATCTGTGACCATGGTTGTAATATAACCCGGAATGAATATCCTGGAACAATTCCTTTGTCTTTGACATGAAATCCCAACTCATGGTTGCGATGTAACCCGACAAATATATATAGGAGAAATCCATGAGTGTTGTAGATTACTACAGAGAACAATTGAAGAAATCCGAGAACCGGTCAATTAGATGACACGGCATTATATCTGATAGGGCGGCTCTTCAAAAAATAATGAATTCTCCGAGCTGGCTTGAAAACCCCAATCATTTAGTATTGGTTATGATAAATCATGAAGATCCAGCCATGTTGGCTATTAAAGATCCATTTGCTCTTTGCCGAAGTTTTTCATCATACTTAACGGCGACTCATCTTAAGAGACAAGACCTGCAAAAATAAACAAGAAAAAATATATTCTGCGTTGTTGTAAGGGCGGCTTGAAAATGCACAACCCGGAGATGTTATAACATTGCACGTTCTTTCATAATCTTGCTCTGACCCGACTTGATAAGCTGGCATGTTATGTGAATATGATGTGATGATGCAATGTTGATGAAATGTATGATGCAATGTTGATGAGATGTATAACGCGATGTATAATGCGATGTGGACTTGTCCACATTTTTGGCGCGAACGCCGGTTGTTAGGGATAGATAAGCTACACCCGAAGGTGGGAAGCCCCCTTCGACAACCATAGCCGACATGTTAACCGGATTGGCATAAAGCCGGCGGTTAGGGTGAGATAAGCGATACCCGAAGGTAAGAAGCCCCCTTTAACAGCCAATGTTGACTTGTCAACATTTTTGGCACGAACGCCGGTTGTTAGGGTGAGATAAGCGATACCCGAAGGTAAGAAGACCCCTTCAACAACCGCGGCTAACATGTTAACCGGAATGGCATAAATCCGGCTATTAGGGTGAGAGAAGCGATACCCCAAGGTAAGAAGCCCCCTTCGATAGACGCAGCTGACATGTCAACTGGAATGGCATAAAGCCGGTTGTTAGGGTGATATAAGCGAACCCGTCGGTAAGAAGCCCCTTCGACAGCCAATGTTTTGTGCACCATCTTGTAAGTCTCCATCGTGTAAGCCGCCATCTTGTAAGACGCCATCTTGTATGAAGAAAAGGTAGAAGCTCCAAGTGATGATCCAACAAATCCGGGCACCTATGTTTAAATGGTGCATCACGGCGGTTCGTCCTCTTGAGCAACTTTTAATCTTTCCGCCAAAAATGTAGTAGCCCCCAGGAGCGGGTTAACTTTGCCATGACTCGGGGTTCTCGTTAAAAACGACCAAATGTGTCTTGCCATGTCTGTAGCCCCCGAGTCTTAAGTTGACTCAAAGAGGCAGCTTGAGAATCTCCACTGGAAAGTTTGAGGCTGGCCGTGGCGGGTTATAGATGATCCCGCATGATTTGTTTCAATGATCCGGTCGATGGTTTGTTCCGGCTGGTTGTTGAAGTGAACCAAACTGTAGTGGCGGCGACTTGTGTGCATGTCCGTCGGGCGGCTCATACAGGCGAGCACCACACTAATATGTTGATGTAAATCAGACTGTGGTCAGCGTCTTGCGCGCGTCTCTTGGGTGGCTCATATAGGCGAGCATTACATCGATATGTTGATGTAGATAAAACTACGGGTGGCGTCTTGCGCACGTCCGTTGGGAAGCTCGTACAGGTGTATGCAGCCACTGGCTTGTTGATGTAGACGTAGAAAACGGCTACGGTATTGTAAACCAGCGATGTTGTGAAAGACGCCATGATGTTGTAAGCCGGTGCGGGTGGCGAGAGACAGCCACGGCGTTGTAAGCCGGTGCAGATAGCCGCAGGAGATAGCCGCGGCATGGTAAGCTGACGCGGTCGTAAGAGACGGCCGTAGTGTTGTAAGCCGGCGGACGGTGAGCCGCCCGCGACGTTGACTGACGATATTGGCACGAACTCTTGTAAATGCCACCTTTGAAATGAATAATTCTCCTGCGCAAGAATTATTACAGACGGAGTATATCACCTGATGATTTTTGCAGAAACTACCGACGATCTGCACGCGGACGTAATCTGACAAAACGGATGTCCTTCGTCCAACCAGGGCCTTCCTCTGATATATTTTTATTACCTTTTCCAACGGGCCCCCATTCTCACCCTTTTCCTTATATTCCCACCGACCGCACAACTCGGGGTGAGGCAGACGGCCTTCCTGGCAATGGAGCCCATGGCGACGGCGGCAGGCACGGCGTTGGCTCGAGGCGAGCTACGGTGAAGGCGGGCGCGACGGCACAAGGCCAGCTCGAGGCAAGGCACGCGGTGGGAGCCGGCCTTGGCACGGTAGAGCCGACGGCCAGGGGCAGGAGCGGCATCAGCAACCGGGGGCGACGGTTCGATTCGGAGGCAAGAGGTGGCAAGGCGGGCAAGAGGTGGCGAGGCGGCTTGCATGCAAGGTGAGGGCGGCTGAGCGCTGAGCCAGCAGGCAGTGCAGTGCGCTGCAGCGAGCTCAACGGGCGAAGTGGGAAACAGCGGCCGAGCGGCTCAGCGTTACCGGCAATTGAGAAGCTGGTGCGACTATGAGCTGGCGAGTTGGCACTGTGCGGGGGCGAGGATGTTGCGGCTGAAGTGCGGGTGCGGCAGGGCAGATTCCGCGTGCGGCTCCATATCCAGCCCATGTTGATCTCCGGTTGTGTCTTAGAGCAGATCGCCATGCCAATAGGATCACTTTTCTCTTGGTGTGGTTGTCCTGATCATCATGCGAATCCATTGCTAGTATTCTCACGGTAGTTCCCCTATGCCATGATCTGGAGCGTGAAGAAGTAGTACTTGGTAGATGTGATGCTATTGTAGCTCCGCGCGTCGATCTATAAGAAGTAGTACTTGGTAGATGTGACGCTATTGTAGCTCCACGCGTCGATCCGAAAGAAGTAGTACACAAGGATTGGAAGGATGGTTGTACTCGGGTCGTCACAGAAATCAGTCTCCAGCCGGTTTCGATGGATCGCCAAGAGACACCCGTGCGGTGGCTCACGCAACCTTAATTTTTCTACTGATCTAAAATCTTGTACATGGTCGCATTGGCTATGCGTCGTCGATGTGACGTTCTTGTGCCGAATCTTCTTTGTCTGGCGGATCTTAATCTTTTTGATCCCCATGAAAACTCCCTCCAAGAACAACATCATCGCACCTCGCCCCACGGTGGGCGCAAACTGTCGTGGATTTGTCACAGCGGATGTCCAGGTGAATGGACTTAGGTTCGGGGCAAAGATGCAACTACATGGTGGCTTGAAGGGGTTTATCGGAATCGAGAGACACGGAGTTTACCCAGGTTCGGCCCCTCCGATGGAGGTAAAAGCATACGTCCTGCTTGTCTGTTATTGATGATGAAGAAGATCTCTCGGTTACAAGGGTGCTATTTTGCTACTTCTAATCACGGGAGCCTCTAATTTGTCTATCTCTAATCTCTTGTGTCTGTCTCAACTTGTAGACTTGTGAACTTGTCTTTCTAGGGGTGCTCTACCCCTCCTTATATAAGTGGAGAGGGTAGGTTAACAAATAGAGTCCTACTAGGAGTAGGATTAGGACTAGTCTCTCTAGAATCCTATTTCGGGTCTTGTTTCCTTCGTCAGGGAGTCTTTCTCTCTTTGGGCCTTCTCCTGTGAGCCGCCTGGCGCCGGCTTACACGCTGGGTCTTGAGCGTGGTCGTCCTGCAACCCACCTGCCGGGTCATTAATAAAATGTCATGCCTTTACCGGGTCTCCTATGAGTCGTTAGGCCGGGTCATGACACGAGGTATATCCCTGACAGTACGAGTAACGTTTTTCCGGGCCGCTTCAACCCAAAATATAGGTGAATCAAGAAAAGACCAAGGGAGGAAGAAATCTGAGCATGAACATCCACAAAATCATTTGTGTTCTACTCGTGATCTTATCTATGCATAGACCTACCTCTGATACAACCGTTTGGGGGAACGTTGCATGGGAAACACAAAATTCCTACGTACACGCAAGATCTATCCATGGTGATGAGCATCTACGAGAGGGAGAGTGGATCTACGTACCCTTGTAGATCGCTAAGCGGGAATCATTAAGAAACGCGGTTGATTTAGTCAAACGTCTTCGTGATCCAAATCGCTAGCCGTTCCGCGATCCGATCACGATCCGTCCCGCGATGGAATCACGAATTGTCCTGTGATCTATTCACGGTCCTTCTAATCTAGCGCCGAATGGACGGCACCTCCGCGTTTAGCACACGTACAACTCTATGAAGATCTCCACCTCCTTGATCCAGCAAGCGAGGGTGGATAGGTAGATGAGTTCTCTGACAGCACGATGGCATGGTGGCGGTGGTGGTGAACTAATCCGGGAGGGCTTCGCCGAGCTCTGCTGAACTAATCTAGAGGAGAAACGATCTAGAGGAAGAAGTAGGCAACACGTGGATATTAGGGTTACGGATGCCCTCAAATCCTCTAGTATATAGAGGAGGAAGGGAGGGGAGGAGGCAGCATCAAACCCTCCACCAGGAGGATTGAGCCGAACCTAGGGGGAGGAGTCCTCCCCCAACTAGGATTCCTCCTCCCACAAGGGAGGTGGAGTCCCCGAAGGACTCCCCACTTGGCCCTCCTCTCTCCTCGTCGCATGGGCCATTAGGGGCTGGCTTTCCCAGCCAACTAAGGGCTGGTGCGCCACCCCTAAGGCCGGTGTGCCCCCGAGAGTGGGTGGCCCGTCCCGATGGACCCCCGGAACCGCTAGTACACTACCGGTAATGCCCGAACTTTTTTTGGTGACCAAAACGGGACTTCCTATATATCAATATTTACCTCCGGACCATTCCGGAGCTCCTGGTGACGTTCGGGATCTCATTTTGGACTCCGAATGACCTTCGGCCACCAACATACATAACTCAATACCACCGAAACATCACCGAACCATAAGTATGCAGACCCTGCGGGTTCGAGAACTATGTAGACATGACAAAGACACCTCTACGGTCCATAACCAATAGCGGGACCTAGATGCCCATATTGGTTCCTACATATTCTATGAAGATCTTTATCGGTTCAACCTCTATGTCAAGGATTCAGGTAATCCTGTATGATGCTCCCTTTATTCTTCAGTATGTTACTTGCCTCAGATTTGATCGTCTATATTTCCATACCTAGTTCAATCCCGTTACCTACAAGTCTCTCTACTCGTTCCGTAATACAAGATCCCGTGGCTAACTCTTTAGTCACTTTTCTTGCAAGGCTCATTATGATGTTGTATTACCGAGTGGGCCTTGAGATACCTCTCCGTCACACGGCGTAACAAATCCCAGTCTTGATCGATGCCAACCCAATAGACACCCTCGGAGATAACTGTAGAGAACCTTTATAGTCACCCAGTTACGTTGCGACGTTTGATACACACAAGGTACTCCTCTTGTGTCAGTGAGTTGCATGATCTCATGGACATTGGAATAGATACTTGACATGCAGAAAACTATAGCAATAAACTGTCACAATCATATGCTATGTTTATAGTTTGGATCTTGTCCGTCACATCATTCTCCTAATGATGTGATCCCGTTACCAAATGACATCTCATGTCCATGGCTAGTAAACCTTGAACATCTTTGATCAACGAGCTAGTCTATTCGAGACATACTAGGGACATGGTGTTGTCTATGTATCCACACATGTACCTGAGTGTCCGATCAATACAATTATAGCATGGATAATACACGATTATCATGAACAAGGAAATATGATAATAACATATTTCCAACAACCACCGCATTACAAGCAACACCTTCGGGAAGGAACACGATGATAATGATGTTGCTGCCTAGATGGTCCTACAGTTTCCCTCAGTATGCGGAGGGGCATGGGTGAGTGGGATACCTGACGCCCTTTGGGGAGGAACGAAGGCGCCCACGAGTGTCGTTGCATCAGTGCTAGCAACACTGACAAGGATTTCTCCCGTCCACCACACACCCACCACCCAAACTGATCTGTCGCGCTCCACCAAACTTGCCTCCAACAACATGCTCCACCAGGGGCTTGGAGTCACCACAACCGTTTCACCAGAAAGCAAGGTGAGACCGAAGAATCTGAGAGGGAGCAGCTAGGAACGAGAAGCAGCAGAATCAGCAGCCATGCGGGAGGGGACAACCTTTACTACCTCAATGATCACCAATCGGGCGCAACAAGAGGAGCACATTGGGCACTGATAACCAACAAGTGCAGAGGATCACGACAGTCTTCATGGGTAGTATTTCACCCTAATTTATTGGTTCGACAAAATGGGAGCTAAAGAATATTTATTGTCCTTGACAATTGAGTTGTCAATTAAACCGCACCGAGGATATCTCTCTGCAACAAAGATTTAGTAGCATAGCAAATAGTAGTAGTAAAAGTAACAATAGTGGTAACACTAGCAGTTTTGTAGCAGGTGTGAGAGTATTAATAGTAATAGTAATAGGAACATGGCAAGATTCAGTATATGTAAAGTGTATGCATGTGGATCGGTGATGGATAATGATTTAGATGATATTGATCATAAAACTAGGGCGACATAGAACTAGCTCCAATTCATCAATGTAATGTAGGCATGTATTCCGTATATAGTCATATGTGCTTGCGATAAGAACTTGCATGACATGTTTTGTCCTACCCTCCAGTGGTAGCAGGGTCTTATTGGAAGGGATATTAAGGCCTCCTTTTAATAGAGACCCGGAACAACGCATTAACACATGGTGAACACATGAACTCCTCAAACTACGACAATCACCAGAAAGAATCCCAATTATTGTCACCTTGGGGTATGTGGATCATGACACGTAATAGGTGCATACAACTTCCAAGATAGGATCCAAATCATTCTTATATACCTGAAAACATAATACGTTCAGATCTGAAATCATGGCACTCGGGGCCTAGTGAGAAGAATTAAGCATAGCAAAGTCATAGCAACATCAATCTCATAACATAATGGATACTAGGGATCAAGCCCTATCAAAGTTAACTCGATTACATGATCAATCTCATCCAATCCAACCATCGGCCAGCAAGACTACAACGGAATTACTCACTCGCGGTGGTGAGCATCATGGTGGTGTTGATGAAGAAGGGTTGGTGATGATGAAGATGATGATTTCCCCTCTCTAGAGCCCAAAATAGGCTCTAGATCAGCCCTCTAGAGGGAGAACAGGAGGTGGCGGCAGCACCGTCTCGTGAAACCCGATGAAATCTTCTTTTCTTTTTTCTCCATGAATTTGAATTTATAGGACTAGAATTAGGGTCGGAGGGGCCATGAGGGCCCCACAAGCCATCAGGGCTTGCCACAAGGGGGTGCGCCCTGATATGTGGTGGCCCCCAAGCACACCCCCTCCGATAGGTCTTCGCTCAATAATTCATCAGATATTCTAGAAATAATTCACAAAAAGTTTTGTCCAATTCCGAGAACTTTTATTTCTGCACAAAAATAACACCAAGGTAGTTCTGCTGAAAACATCGTCAGTCCGGGTTAGTTTCATTCAAATCATGCAAATTAGAGGCCAAAACTAGAGCAAAAGTGTTTGGAAAAGTAGATACGTTTAAGATGTATCAACTCCCCAAAGCTCAACTCATTGCTTGTCCTCAAGCATGTCAGTTGATAAACTGAAAGTCATAAAGAAAACTTTTATAAACTCTTTTGTTCTCGTTATTATACACATGCTTAGCTAGTGCTCAAGTTTTCAGCATAAATCATAAATAGACATGTCCATGACAATAAAGAGGTATTATGTTAACTCATGGCAATACATAACCAGCTACCAACCAATAATAAAATATCTTGTATGACAACAATTTTGTCAAAATGATCATAATACAATATGATGACATGGTATTCCTCTAGCTCTTTCTGAGACCACAAAATATAAATGTAGAGCACCTATGATATCCAAGCAATGACTAAACATTAAAATTCAGGGTAGAAAAGATCCAGTCATGCTCAAATCCAACATTAATTAGACTCGATGCATAAGGATGACAATAGTGCTCTCGGGTCTGGTGCTTAAATGAGAGGATGATGACTCAACATAAAAGTAAATAGATAGGCCCTTCATAGAGGGAAGCATTGATTTGCAGTGGTGCCATAGCTCGAATCTTAATACAAGATTGAAAATATGATTTTTGAGTGGTGCAATTTTCTTGTCAACAGTATGACAAAGGTTTTCAATATTTTCCATGCTAAACTCATTATTGGCATTTCCCAAACAGTACAGTAAAGTTTACTCCTATCCACCATCCATAAAAAACCATGGTTGACCGAATCCACGAATGCCTACCAAAATACTATTGTCCCAAGGTGTTTGTTTAATTTATTTTGATTATGTGGGACTGAGCATCCCTCTTACCAGCCTCTCTCATGCAATGACAGCGAATAAACGACCGTCCTGAGAATAACTTGCTTAGCATAGAAAATATCGACCTCCTCGTTGCTGCATGAGCGAGACAAGTGCACAAAATAGATGTCTATTTGAATATTTAGAGATGGCACATACAAATTTACTTGGAATGGCAAGGTAATAATGCATATAGGTAGGTATGGTGAACTCAAGTGGAATAACTTGGTTTAAGGATTTTGAATGCACAAGCAGCATTCCCGCTTAGTACAAGTGAAGGCTAGCAATAGGTTGAGAAGCGACCAGCTAGAGAGCAACAATGGTCATGAACATGCATTTTGAATAATTAGCATTGGACGTAGCATGAGTAGGATATGAAGACTCTGAATTTAAGCATCAGGAAGGTCTTGATTCAACTACATGTTTGCACATGGGCCTAGTCAAACCGCTTGAATTTCTCAGAGGGAAATACCATACTACCACATCATATTATAACCACTTTAATGCATGTTGAGACACAAGATAAATCATTATTAACTCCTAGCTATTTAGGCATGGCGTGAGAATCTATAATCTCTAATTGTCATCACGAACATGTTTACTCATCATATACTGAATCAGGATCAAATTGGCTAAACATATTAAAAAACGGAAAACAAGAAGAGTTAATACCAGCTTCCTTTGCCACGATAACTTCATCAAATATCGTCATTATTGCCTTTTCACTCGCATGATCGGATGATTTGATAATAATAATAGTGAAAGAATGCCGTGGACTAAGCTGGAATCTGCAGGGCAGCCTAAGATAGAGGAGAAGACTAGGTAAAATTGGATCTCTGTTTGATCATCAATAAGGCATATGAGAGCCACTAAACATTTTCATGGTGGCCTCATCCTTTGAGGGGGTCACCAAAAAGAAATAAATTTAGAGAAACACACTGAAACATTTTTGGAGTTTTTGTTTTTCATAAATAGGGAAACATTACCAAGGGAAAACAAGAACTAGGAAAACTATTTACACGAGAAAGCTCCAAGCAGAAGAAATCCTTTTGGGTTTTCTTTTTAGTTCTACAACTAAAGAAATGAGGAAATGAAAAACCGAAAAGAAGTGACAAATATTTTTTGATTTTTAAAGTTTTTCAAACACACAATAAGAAAACAAGAAAAATAAAGCTAACATTGATATACAATGAAAGAGGATGAACACCGACCATTTATATGAAGTGTGAGAACATAAATGTAATGTCGGTGAGAAATACATACTCCCCTAAGCTTAGGCTTTTGCCTAGCTTGGTAATCATCACTGTTGATCCGGGTAATGGTTGAAATGATAACTTCTGGAGGCATTCTTGGCCTCCTCCTCTGCTAGACGAGCAGTCTCTGCTGCTAAGCGAGCAGCCTCCACAACAACATTGTGCTCTTGCACATCGTCCTCAAGAACATAATGTCTTTGTCGAGCCAGAAAGTCAAAGAGGACAGGTGCAGGCAAAAAGACAAACATAGTCATGTGTTTTCTAAATATTAAGTTGTACTCATAGCCTCTAGCATGATTCAAAAGAAATTCCTGATAACACATAGCTTCATAATCTAAATATCGTTCAGGCAAAATGGGATCATTAGGTTGTGGTGACACTCCCAAATGTACAGCTAAGTGGGAAGCATAAATTCCTATATACAATTTTCCATTGCTAGAGTTGGAGTGCAACCTTCGGACGACTATTGGACCAAGATTAAAATGTCATTCCCCTGTCACAATAGTATGTATAATACTCAAGTTAGGGGAACATAGTGTGTTGCATTCTTGTTTTCCTACTATGCACTTCCCATTGAACAATGCAAAGTAACGGATAGAGGGAAACTGTATACTCTTAATTATAGCCTATGTCACTCCCCTATCTTCTCCCACGCGAGGACTCTCAAGAAACATATTATAATTATTTGTCGATGGTTTCTCCAGTGGACCCCAGAGTGGAAGTTTGCAAGCAACTGAAAAAATTTCTAGGTCCATGCTAAAAGATTCATTGTAAAGTTTAAATAACACCCTAAAGTTATGTGCTTGAAAGCGAAACCCATCCATGAATGTACGGGTATGGTTATAATGTTGGACGGACTTATTAGCGAGGAAGTCGGTGAGGCCGGTATTGTCACTAAAATGATCAAATTCCTATTTGATACCCGCACCTCTCATAAATTCATCACTTGGCCACCGACAAGATTTTGCATCGGCCATGACTATTTGATTAGCCTTGGGCTCTATGTAGGTTTGTCCAACAGAGATTTTGCTCGACGACTCAACCAAAGAATGCCTCCTTGAAGCGATCCCCCTAAAGAAACTCATCTTTCCGAACACAAATTTCTGAAATTTTTGAGGCACAAATTAATGTCAACAAAACTCTATAGGAATGGTAGCAACTACTCATAGTGATGCCTAGAGGCCATATTAAGCATTCATATTACTTGGAATTCAAATAATTCAACATGCAAGCTCATTTCCTATAGCACCAACTGCAGCAACTTATGAAAATATAAACTGCTAAAACAAAAACTAATTGGAAGAATGGGAGAGTCACATACCAAGTAGCAATTCCTTAGAACGGTTTCGGAAATGGAGTTCCGAGGAAAGAAATCGAAAATTTCACTTTCTGGGTGAAGAACGCGAGAGAGAGATGAATAGGGAATTTTTTCCGGAGGTAGGAGAAGGATTGGGACGAAGGGATAAGGCATGGGATCGTGTGGGCCCCATAACCCAATAGGGCGTGCCACTAGGGGGCACCCTATTATATGGTGGCCTGATAACCCACAAGTATAGGGGATCAGTTATAGCCTCTTTCGATAAGTAAGAGTGTCGAACCCAACGAGGAGCTAAAGGTAGAACAAATATTCCCTCAAGTTCTATCGACCACCGATACAACTCTACGCATGCTTAACGTTCGCTTTACCTAGAACAAGTATGAAACTAGAAGTACTTTGTAGGTGTGATAGGATAGGTTTGCAAGATAATAAAGAACACGTAAATAAAAACTAGGGGCTACTTAGATAGAGAAAGAACTAAGTTAGTGTCGGGACCCCGATCCTAAGTAATATGAATCTAGACTGTAACATATCACATCACTTTGCGGCCTCACGCATGGTAAGCTCCATGGCTGTAGGCTTACCTTAGACGGGACCGTTTGCATCTTTTGGCTCACGTATGTGAACATGTCACTGGCAATCAAACGATAGAGAACCCAAGCCGACATGACTAGTCATAGAACCCAAGTGGCACATCCATACGGAAACAGGCATACGTAACCCAGCAATGGAGGTGTTGGCCTCAAGCGTGTGTAGACGAGTCATAGCAAGCTACAAGGACTCCATTATGCCGTGGGACATAAATGTCATCACTGCACATAGACGAGTCGTAGTAGGTTACAGGGACTCCATTACACTGCGAGACATTTCCCCGAAAGGACAGACACAGTAGCAAAGAAGGATACATGCCGGTCAATCAATGTGTTTGGAGCAGTAGCAAGCTATCAAGGCTCGATGGAAGCACAAAGGGGCAGTTTTCCGTAAAGAGTACTACTAAAGGCACCTGCCTAGGTGTCGGATCCCATACATACCGTTGCACGTCACACGTACGCACGACATGCCCGATATGCATAGATACAACTATGGCATCACAACATAACCATACATCAACACAACTTTTATTTCAGAGGCTCAGACGAGCCTTGCATAATATGTTCTTACAGGTAGGGGTCACATGACCCGACACTCAAGTCATACAAGCAAGGTCATGCAAACCAAGCGGGAGCATAAAGCTGTCTGAGTACAGACAGATGAAAGGGTAAAAAGGCACATGGCCTGACTATCTACAGCCCGCCAAAAGGCATAAGGTCATAGCTGGCACACCAGCTATTTGGCATCATCGACATCTAGATATAACCCACCTGATGGGTCCTGAGTCTCATCTGTAACATTTATTAAGCAAACGTGAGTACAAACATACTCAACAAGTCTTTAGAACAAACCTAGACTATTCATGCTCATGTATCAACAAGGGGAGTGGTGGAGTTTATGCAGCAATGCCAGCTTTGACTCATGGCTAACCTACACTACACCATTTTAACTCTTGTTTAATTTCTAGATATCGCACACGAGTCCACTAACTCCATAACAACACACCACCATGGATTCACTTCCGTCTCCTATGAGAGTTCCATCCACGGTACTCATACTTGTCTTGATATTTTTATTAGTATCCATTTGATTATCTATAAAAAGCATAAGTTCTCCAACTAGTCCAGATCCAAGGACGTGGCTATTCAAATAGTTTCATACCCTGTAGGTGTGTACTTCTTCACACACGTTCTCGCCACTTATCATTGTGTGCTCATAAAACCATGCACCTCGGCAACCTTCAAGCGGAAGCCCAACGAGGGAGTCGGCCATGACTGTCAACCACATAAGACCTCTTGTCCAGGTTATCGCCTATATGAGACTGAACTCGCATGGAAGTCCGGCCAAAGTTTCCACTATGGCCCCAAACGATGTGCGCAGGGTTCCCAAGCCCACCATTCTGGTGACCCTTGGTACACCGTGCCACTGCCTACCGTGTCATAACCCACCCCTAGGGTCAGCGCTACACACGGCCTCCAGCATGCTATAAACACCAGAAACTACTTGCAACTCCTGGACCAAGGACTACGCGATTGATAAGTTGAGAGAGTCAATTAAGTATCCCAACGTGTGGTAGTAACTAGTCTTGGATCACAAACACGGAACTCAGTTCCTAAGAACGGTCCCAATGAGACAACCCGCTATGTACTCCTACATAGCCTCTCATCGCTACCTTTACCAAATTGGGTTCATCATAATCTTATCACATCAGAACAACATTGTTTCACTCCAGTTCATCACCCAGATGAATCTAACCTGACACAACCCTAAGCATAGCAAGCACAGCAGGCAAAGTAAGCAAAGTACAACATGGCACAAGAATCTACCAGGTATGCCAGGTTGCAAGGTTTATCTATTTACTATGAGAATGACAGGTAATGCAAACGAATAAGTTCATCTATCATGTATCCGAACGTTTGTCCTAATGTAATAAACAAGAGCGGGAGCAAGAGAGTGGAATGTTATCGGAATGATCAAAGGGGTTGCTTGCCTTCCTGGGTAGCGGGAAGGTTTTCTCCTTCGTTGGAATACTCGAAGGTCTCCTTAGAAACAGGGCCTACCGCAATGCAGATAAATAGCAATCAATACACGCAAGTGCAACAATATGATGCATGATTGCGACATGGCAGCATGTATGGATGAGCTAATGCAACTATTGTCCAAGTTAATTTGAAGTGAGTTTGAATATAGGTTCAAAATCATTTTCCATTTCATATTTCATAAGTTAACCTATTAGTAAATGTCAATGTTCATCTACATAGCTTGCTCTAACATGCATGATAGTGGCACCATTGGATTCATTGGATTTTTCTGATAAATTTTCATATATAAATTATTTCAATTTGAGTTACTGATTAATTTATATGAATTTTAGAAGTTTTAAACATTTTCTGGAATTATTTAAATCAGATATTCCTTTATTGCATGAGCATCACATCATTATGACGTCAGCTAGTCAACAGAACGTTGACAGGTCAAACCTGACCAGTGGGGCCCACTGGTTAGTGACCTAGCCTCTAACAGAGCTAATTAATTAACTAATTACTAATTAGTTTAGGGTAGGGCCCACTGGTCTGTGGGCCATTAACTTAATTAATTTAGTTAATTAAATTATTAATCCAATTTTGACTAACAGGGCCCGGCCCCACTTGCCAGTGACCCAGGGGTAAACCCCTGGTGGTCAAACTGGTTGACGCGTCGGCGTTGAGCCACCGGTGACATCAGGGACGGCGGAGGGGGTTGAGTTCCCTCCTCCGGCGACCAAAAGGACGGCAAAGGGCACCGATCAACTCTGCTCACTCGCGCGCGTCGAGCCTGACACCTCCCAGGGGATGGGATGTCCGGAATCGGCGCCGGCGATGAGCACGGCGGCTGCCGGAGCTCGGGTGAGCACGGGCTCGTCGACCCGGAGCTCGAATGAGCCACCTAAGGGCTGCTCAGACTGCCTGGGATCATCCTAAGCATGACTACGTGCTCAGGTGCGAGCTTAGGCCGCGGCAGCGACGACCACGTCCTTGCCGGCGGCAAGGAACTCTCGGACCCGAGGGGATCCGGCGCTAGAACGCGCTAGCGAAGGGGGGAAATGGGGGAGAAGGAGCAAGAGCTCACAGCGGACGTAGCGGCGATGAGACTGGGCTCGGGGAGGCCTTGATTGTGACATGTGGTTGGCAGCGGTCTCCAGTGATCGAGGAGGAAGATGGCAGCGAGGTCGGTGCTCGGGGGCCTCCAGGCTTGATTCTTTCGGTGGAGAGGACCGACACGTCATGGCAGAGCTAAAGGTGGGGCTCGAGAGCGAGGGGGAGCGGCTGGAACGACAGCTATGGCGGCGAGAAGGCGACGGCCATGGCAGGTAGAGGAGAGGAAGAAAGCAGGGGGCGAATGCGAGAGAGAGAGACAGAGAGAGAGAGAGATGGGGACGGTAGAGGTATCCTCATCCTCTTGCCAGCATGGTGGGGGATGCATGTGCGTAGGGTGCTGTGTGGCAGCACCGGCACGAGCGCACGGCGAGCACACGCTCGTCCTCCTAGCCAGGAGGACGACGACGGTGCTGGGCCAGCTGGGCCAGCCCAGGTGCCTCCTCCTTTCCTTTTTTTCTAATTCTGTTTTATTTTCTGTCATTTGTCTTATTTGTTTGTAGGAACAATTGCTAATTCATAAATATCCGAAATATTTTATAGCATTAAATTTGAATATTTCAAACTTCTGTAAAAAGTTTCAGGATACTTTGAAATCTAAAATAATGATAATGCTTTATTTGGCATTTTCAGAAGCTTTATTATTTATTTTTAAAATACTATAAATGTTCAAATATTTAAGATGGCCCCTGATATATTCATGTCCATATTTATCAGACATAGGGGACATTTTAGATGGGCATTTTGAATTTGTTGTTTTTTCACAAACATTTAATTAGTTTGATTCAAATGAGAGTTTAGGGTTCCTTTTAATCCCCATTTCAAGTTGATGCAAAAATGAAATATGATGCAGAGACATGCTGTCCTAAGACAGCTAGCTAGGGTGTGATAATTAGTTTAATGAGTGTGGAAAATTGGTGGTAGCAGTTGCAGAATTGTCCCTAGGCAATTGATAACTAGACCGGTAATCATTATTGCAATTTTATATGAGGGAGAGGCATAAGCAAACATACTTTCTCTACTTGGATCATATGCACTTATGACTGGAACTCTAGCAAGCATCTGCAACTACTACAGATCATTAAGGTAAAACCCAACCATAGCATTATAAGGTATCAAGTCCTCTTTACTCCCATATGCAACAAACCACCTACTCTGGTTTATGCTTGTCACTCAAGCAACCCACCATAGGCAAATCATGAACACATTGCACCACCCTACAGTGAGGATCCCTCATGCTTGCGTGACACAGAAAGCACCAATAATAAAACATGCAACTCAAACCAATCATGATCATCAATCAACCAATAGGACAAAAATAGATCGACTCAGACATCATAGGATGGAAATACATCATTGGATAATAATATGAAGCATAAATCACCATGTTCAAGTAGAGGGTACAGCGGCTTGCAGGAGAGTGGACCACTATAGACAGATGGGGGAAGGTGATGGAGGTGTTGGTGAAGATGACTGAGTTGTTGGAGTAGATCGTCGTCACGATGATGGCCCCGGCGGCGTTCCAGTGACACCGGGAAAGAGGGGGAGATAGCTCCCTCCTTATTCTTCTTCCTTGACCTCCTCCCTAGATGGGAGGAGGGTTTCCCTATGGTCCTTGGCCTCCATGGCGGCGGAGGGGCGAGAGCCCCTCCGAGATTGGATCTCTCTTTGTTTCCTTCTGTTTCTATGCTCCTAGATTCTGGCCTTTCACCGTTTCTTAAATATCCGGCGATCCGTAAATCCGATGGGGCTGAAATTTTGAGTGGATCTTCTTACAAATATTATCTTTATTGCTGCGAAAGGACACCTCCAACCGACCTAAGGGGTGGCCACGAGCCCTCTGGGCGGGTCCAAGGGGTGGGCCGCGCCTACTAGGCTTGTGACCTCCTCGGACATCGTCTCGCGTTGATTCTTTTTCCCCAAAATCATATATATTCAAAAAAATCTCTATAAGATTTTATCGCGTTTGGAGTTCGTTTGATATGGATTTCCCGCGAAACAAAAAACATGTAACAAATGGGAACTCGCACTGGGCACTAGATCAATATGTTAGTCCCAAAAAATAGTAGAATAAGTTGCCAAAAGTATATGAAATTGTAGAATATTGGCATGAAACAATCAAAAATTATAGATACGACGGAGACATATCATCATCCCCAAGCTTAATTCCTGCTCGTCCTCGAGTAGGTAAATGATAACAAAGATAATTTTTGATGTGGAATGCTACCTAGCATAATCTTGATCATATAATCTAATCATCGCATGAATATTAAGATATGAGTGATTCAAAGCAATAGTCTATATTGACATAAAAACAATAATACTTCGAGCACACCAATAATGCAATCGTGTCCTTTCAAAAATAACATGGCCTTAGAAATTTATCCCTACAAGATAATATGGTGTGACTATGCTCCATCTTCCCCACACAAAGTATCTAAATCATGCACAACCCTGATGACAAGTCAAGCAATGGTTTCATACTTTTTATGTTCTCAAACCTTTTCAACTCTCACACAATACATGAGCGTGAGCCATGGATATAGTATTATAAGTGGAATAGAATATGGTGGAGGTGATGAGGAAAAAGGAGAAGATAGTCTCACATCAACTAGGCGTATCAACGGGCTATGGAGATGCCCACCAGTAGATATCAATGTGAGTGAGTAGGGATTTCCATACAACAAATGCACTTAGAGATATAAGTGTATGAAAGCTCAAAAAGAAAACTAAGTGGTCGTGCAAAAAATTCCACTAGTTATATGAAAGTGACAAAATAGGAGACTCTCTATCATGAAGATCATGGTGCAACATTGAAGCACAAGTGTGGAAAAAGATAGTAGCAATTGTCCCTTCTCTCTTTCTCTCATTTTTTTATTATTTTTTTCCTTTTTTTATTTTGGTGGGCATCTTTGGCCTCTTTTTTTATTTTTTTATTTGGGCTTCGCTGGCCTCTTTTATTTTTTGTAAAGTCCGGAGACTCCTCCCAACTTGTGAGGGAATAATAACTTCCATCATCCTTTTCTCACATGGGACAATGCTCTAATAATGAAAATCATCACACTTTTATTTACTTACAACTTGATACCTAGAACAAAAATATGACTCTATATGAATGCTTCCGATAGGATACCGGGATGTGCAACGATCTAGCCTAGCAAATGACATCAAAAAATGGACAAGCCATGAAAACATCAAGCAAGCGTCTTACGATCATGCAAAGCAATATGAAAATGATGGTGCATGTCATACTAAACGGAATGGTGGAAGTTGCATGACAATATATCTCGGAATGGATATGGAAATGCCATAATAGGTAGGTCTGGTGGCTGTTTTGAAGAAGGTGTATGGTGGCTGTTTTGAGGAAGGTGGGTTTGATGCACCGGCGAAAGTTGCGTGGTACTATAGAGGCTAGCAAAGGTGGAAGGGTGAGAGTGCGTATAATCCATGGACTCAACATTAGTCATAAAGAACTCCCATACTTATTGGTAAAGTCTATTAGTTATCAATCAAAGTATTAGATGCGTGCTCCTATGGGAGAGGTTGGTAGGAGTTAACCATCACGCACTCTGAACCCTCACACAAAGGTTGACAATCATTAAAGAAATCATGCTCTGACTTTGTTACATAACGGTTCACCATACGTGCATGCTACAGGAATCACAAACTTCAACACATGTATTTATCTAATTCACAACTACTCACTAGCATGACTCTCATATTACCATCTTCATATCGCAAAACTATTGCAAGGAATCAAACATATCATATTCAGTGATCTACAAGTTCTAGGTAGGATTTTATGACTAACCATGTGAATGACCAACTCCTGTTAACTCTCTAAATAGATATAAGTGAACCATGAGAGTTTGATTCTTTATACAAAATATATGCCCACGCTCTAAAAAATATAAGTGAAGCAAAAGAGCATTCTACAAATGGTGGTTTTCTATGTGTGAGAAACAGGCAATCCAAACTTCAAATGATATAAGTGAAGCACATGAAGCATTCTATAAAGCATACTCAAAAGATATAAGTGAAGTGCATGAAGCATTCTATAAACCAACAAAGGACTTTCTCATACCAGCATGGTGCATTATTAAAATAAAAATAAAAATCACACACTGCTCCAAGATTTACGCATATCATGTGACGAATAAAAATATAGCTCCAAGTAAAATTACCGATGGTTGTCAGAAGAAAGATGGGATGCCTTCCGGGGCATCCTCAAGCTTAGTTTCTTGGGAGTCCTTGAATATTACCTTGGTGTGCATCGGGCATCCCCAAGCTTAGTCTCTTTCCACTCCTTATTCCTTCATCCATCGTGATCTCACCCAAAACTTGAAAACTTCAATCACACAAAACATACCAAAACCCTCGTGAGATCTGTTAGTATAATAAACTTTAAGTACTATTGCAAACCAATTGATATTTTGTTTTTGCATTGTATCTACTGTATTATAATTGTTCCATGTCTTGTACCACCGATACAATCGATAGTTTCATCAAAACGAGCAAAACAATGCATGAAAACAGAATCTATCTTAAATAGGACAGTCTGTAGCAATCTGAACATTCACCATACTTCTGTAACACTAAAACTTCTGAACAATTAGGAAAAAATAATAAATTTGCATAGCAGTATTGTGTAAAAATTTCATAAATGTTTGACATTCTAGTAAAAAATGTAAATTCACGCACTACAGCCAAAGTTTTTGTTTTTGCACTACACACACCAAACAAGCAATCTAATCATCCTAAAGGAAAATCTTGGCACATTATTTTTATAATACAATGGATTTATACAAGGGGATAATTATTTTTGTTGAAAAGTTTTTGTAATCAAGATTTGCAAAGTTTCCATGGGCATGAACAAAGTTCAAGGCAAGCTCCCACTTTCACAATGCTCGTCTCTCTCACTTTCACTTTTCTTTTTGAAAAGGTTTTAGGTTACCCTCTTTATTTTTTTGTTTTTAAAATATATAAAATCACACAACATAATTAAATGACTCTCTAAAACTTCCGGGTTGTGTCCCTGGCAGCTCTTTCTTTAAAGCCATTAAGCTAGGCATAAAGTGCTCAAGTAATGGATCCACCCGGATCCCAAGGTATATCAAAGCCAATTTTAATTATCAATGATTTGTAGTTTAGTAGTAAGAACAATGTAACATATATCATGCAACAATGAAGTCTAACACTCTTCCTATGCATCGACATGTCATAAAAGAACAATTCATGCACACAAAGTAAAGGCCAATACATAGCATAAGCAGTTTCTTGCAATTTTATCATATTGGAAACATAGAGAGGTGGAGATGTAGTTCCTCTCTCATAATAATTTCAAGTAGGACCAGCAAGCACATGCATATTATATCTATCAAAATCATCATGTGTAATAGTAAAAGGCAACCCATCTATATAATCCTTAGTAAGTGCAAAGTTCTCCGATATAGTGTAGTTGGGAGAATTCAAAAAGATAATAGGACTATCATGCGTGGGTGAAATAGCAAAAATTTCATTCTTAACATAAGGAACTATACCAAGTTCATCTCCATAAGCATCTTTCATATTGGCATCATGGCCACAAGCATAGCAAGAATCAAGTTCATCAAAAAGGGATATTTCAAATGAATCCAAGGGATCACAGCAATCAACATAGCATTCATCCTTCGGTAAGAATGAAGGGAAATTAAACAATGTATGATTTGAATAGTTACTCTCATTAGAAGGTGGGCACGGGTAGCTAATCCGCTCTTCCTCCTTTTGTTCTTCGCACTCCTCGTCATCTTTTTCATCTAATGAGGTCACAGTGTCAGGAATTTCTTCTTCCATAGATTCCTGCAAAATATTAGTCTCTTCGAAAGCAGTGGTCATTCTTTCAATAAATTCGACAATATCAACATTGGAAACATAATTCTCATAGCAATATTTAATTATGGCAAAAAATTCAGATTCGTAAGGAACATCATCATCATACTTTTCAAGCAAAGAAGCAATTTGATAAGCACCTTTAGAAACAACAAATCCTTCTATTCATTCCACATCATAGTAATCATAAATAACTTTAGCACAAGAAGCTAAGGTTTCATTATCATTAGAGTTGCATTGAAAGGGGAGGTGTCGAGCTTCTATATTAGATCAACAAGTAAAGTCACATCTCGAGCATGCATCCCAAGCAAATCATCCCAGTATTCTAATTTGATCCCATACGTGTTTCCCTTTTTGAGATAAGCGATAATCCCTAAAGTATTCTCGTTGATCCAACGTGTATCCCATTATCAAGTTGAATGGGTTTTTCTCAGGATTATCAAAGTAGTGCATAATATTTTCCACATAACGAGCATTGATTGTTTAAGAAGGTTCCCCATCTCCATGAGTTGCTAGTACACCTAATTTTTTTTGTATTTTGTGTTCCATATCCATAACTAAAGATAGAGAACAACTTAGGACAGAAAATAAAATTTACTTAGTGATAAAGCAAACAAGCACACATGAGAATATTCAACCCACGCTATTGCTCCCCAGCAACAGTGCCAGAAAAAGGTCTTGATGACCCACAAGTACAGGGGATCAGTTAAAGCCTCTTTCGATAAGTAAGAGTGTCGAACGCAAGGAGGATCTAAAGGTAGAACAAATATTCCCTCAAGTTCTATCGACCACCGATACAACTCTACGCACGCTTAACGTTCGCTTTACCTAGAACAAGTATGAAACTAGAAGTACTTTGTAGGTGTGATAGGATAGGTTTGGAAGATAATAAAGAACACGTGAATAAAAACTAGGGGCTTCTTAGATAGAAAAACAACTAAGTTAGTTTAATGAGTGTGGAAAAGTGGTGGTAGGAGTTGTGGAATTGTCCCTAGGAAATCGATAACTAGTCCGGTAATCATTGTTGCAATTTTATATGAGGGAGAGGCATAAGCTAACATACTTTCTCTACTTGGATCATATGCACTTATGATTGGAACACTAGCAAGCATCCACAACTACTAAAGATCATTAAGGTAAAACCCAACCATAGCATTATAAAGTATCAAGTCCTCTTTACTCCCATATGCAAGAACCCACCTACTCGGGTTTATGCTTCTGTCACTCAAGCAACCCACCATAGGCAAATCATGAGCACATTGCAACACCCTACAACGAGGATCCCTCACGCTTGCATGACACGGAGAGCACCATAGGACAGAACCAATAATAAAACATGGAACTCAAACCAATCATGATCATCAATCAACCAATAGGACAAAATAGATCTACTCAGACATCATAGGATGGCAACACATCATTGGATAATAATATGAAGCATAAAGCACCATGTACATGTAGAGGGTACAATGGATTGTGGGAGAGTGGACCACTGTAGATAGGTGGGGGAGGTGATGGAGGTGTTGGTGAAGATGACGGAGTTGTTGGAGTAGATCGCCGTCATGATGATGGCCCTGACGGCATTCCGATGCCACCAGGAGAGAGTGGGAGAGAGCCCCCTCCTTCTTCTTCCTTGAACTCCTCCCTAGATGGGAGGAGGGTTTGCCCTCTGGTCCATGGCCTCCATGGCGGTGGAGGGGCGAGAGCCCCTCCGAGATTGGATATCTCTCTATATATATTTCCTTCTATTTCTGCGCTCCTAGATTCTTGTCTTTCACCATTTCTTAAATATCCGGAGATCTGTAACTCCGACCGGGCTGAAATTTTGAGGGGATCTTCTTTCAAATATTAGCTTTCCTGTGGCCAGAGGACACCTCCAACTGACCTAAGGGGTGGCCACAAGCCCTCTAGGCGCGGCCAGGGGGTGGGCCGCGCCTAGTAGGCCTTTGACCTCCTCGGGCATCGTCTCGCTTTGATTCTTTTTCCCAAAAATCACATATATTCAAAAAACAATATCCGTAATTTTTTATCGCGTTTGGACTTCATTTGATATGGACTTTCTGCGAAACAAAAAACATGCAACAAACAGGTACTTGCACTAGGCACTGGATCAATATGTTAGTCCCAAAAAATAGTATAAAAAGTTGCCAAACGTATATGAAAGTTGTAGAATATTGACATGAAACAATCAAAAATTATAGATACGGCGGATATGTATCATGGACCACTGGCACACCCCCCATGCAATATTTTCACACCCAAAAATTTAAAATATTCTGGAGAAAATCATACCAAAATTTTGTGGCATTTTGAGACTTTTTATTTCTGGAGTATTTTTCATGCATGGGAAAAACAAAAAATAGGAATTTCAAGATATTTATTTTTATTTAACTAAGAAAAACAAAGATTAAATTTGTGATACAGATAGTTGTATATATTCAATTCATCAACCACATGTCCTTCGAAAAGGATACATTAATAAGGTTGATCAAATCTTATTAACAACCATTTCCACCAACATGAAACTGATATATTTTTGTATACTAATAGGTTACCTCAATAGGTATATGTATTTCCCCAACAATGAGATTATAATATTTGTTCTTCTTAGTAGTAGGTAGAGGAATTATAATATATCCAATGGTAAAAGTGGGAATAGGATCAATGACGTTAATATTATTAACCAAAGTTTTCTTCTTCGGAAAATGCATGACATGTTGCTTGCCATTGATATGAAAGGTAACCTTGCTTTTATTGCAATAAATAACCGCCCCTACCGTATTTATAAAGGGTCTACCATGATAACCATATTGTCGTCCTCAGGCATATCAAGAATAACAAAGTCTGTTAAGATAGTAACATTTGCAACCACAAAGGGAATGGCCTCACAAATTCCAATAGGTAAAGAAGTGGATTTATCAGCCATTTGCAAAGGTATCTCACTAGGTGTGAGTTTACTAAATTCAAGTCTTTTATTAAGGGAGAAAGCCATATCACTAATACCGGCTCCTAAATCACATAATGCAGTTTTGACATAGTTCCTTTTAATAGAGCAAGGTATTGTGGGTATACCCGGATCTTCCAACTTCTTAGGTACTCCACCATCAAAAGAAAAATTATCAAACATGGTGACAATTTCACTTTCAGGTATCTTTCTTTTTTTGGTAATAATGCCTTTCATATACTTAGCATACATAGGCATTTTCAATGTATCAGTCAAACTAGTGCGCAAATGGACATGTCTAATCATTTCAGTAAAACGCTCAAAATCTTCATCATACTTACTTTTAGTGACCTTACGAGGGAATTACATAGGTTTTTTAACCCATGGCTCCCTTTCCATTCCATGTTTCCTAGCAACAAAGTCCTCTTATCATAACGTTTATTTTTAGAAGGTGGGTTATCAAGATCCTCAACAGGTTCAATTTCCACATCATTATCATTTTCTTTGCTATCATATGGTTGAGCATCTATGCGAGAATCATCATTATTATCATTTTCATTATCACTAGGTGTGTGCTCCCTACCAGACTGCGTCTCAACATCAGACACAGAAACTTCATTATGTTTGTAAGGAGGTTTTTCTATAATAGGTTCACTAGAAGCATGCAAGTTCCTATCGTGTTTCTTTTTCTTCTTCTTCTTCTTAGATAAACTAGGTGCATCTTCATTAATTTTCTGAGAATCTTGTTCAATTATTTTAGGGTGACCTTCAGTATAAAGGGGATCTTGGGTCATTCTACCTCCTCTAGTCAGTACTCTAATAACACGATCATTTATATTATTCATTTCAAACAGCAAATCATTTTGTGATTTAGCGACTTGATCTTATTGGGTGTGAACCATAGAAGCATCTTTGCCCAAACCTTTCACATCATTTGCAATTCTAAACACCAAGTCACTTAAACGGTCTATCATCATCGCATTACATTGCAATTGATACTTAACATAATTGTTGAAGTGTTCTTGCTTAACAACGTAATTATCAAATTCATCCAAGCATTGTTGACGAGTCTTAGTATAAGGTATATAACATGTGTTAAATTAACGGAGAGAGTTTACCTCTACTACCTATGTCGGGATGTGAAGTCCATGTATTTCTTCAATAGGCGGTAATTTCTTGACATCATCAGTTTTAATACCTTTCTCTTTAATAGATATTTTTGCTTTTTGCATATATTTGGGACTAAGGAATAGAATACCTATCTTCTTTTCAATAGGTTCCAAAGGTGGTTTAGGAAGTGTCCAATCATCTAAATTTTGCATTATGTTGTTCAATAATTCTTTAGCTTGGTCAACAGTTCTTTCCCTAGAAACACAACCAACACAACACTATCTAGGAAATCCCTAGAAGCATCAGTTAGTCCATTATAAAAAATATCAATTATTTCATTCTTATCAAGAGGACAATCAGGTAAAGCTCTTAGTAACCGGAGAAGCCTGCCCAAGCTTGAGGTAGATTCTCTTCTTCAGTTTGAGCAAAGTTAAATATTTCATGTAAGGCAGCTTGTTTCTTATGAGCTGGAAATTACTTTAGAGAAAAGTTGTGAAGCATATCCTGGGGACTACGTATACAACCAGGAGCAAGTGAAAGGAACCATTCCTTTGCCTCACCTTTTAGTGAGAAAGGAAAAAAGCTTAATAAGGATATATTATTAGCGAAGTTCTTCATCATTGGTAAACAGAGCAGCAATATCATTCAATTTCATAAGGTGTTTGACAACAGTTTCATTTTCATAACCATGAAAAGGATCATACTCTACTATAGGAATTAACTGACGGTGTATAGAGAACTCATAATCCTTATCAGTAACAAAAATAGGAGAAGTAGCAAATTTAGGATCACGTTTCATTTTCTCCATCATAGATTTTTCTTTTAATTTGCATGATAGTTTCTTCACATCATCTATATCCTTACAAGCAAGAAAGTCCCTAGCTACCTCACCATCCATAACATAACCTTCAGGTACAAAAGGAAATTCATATCTATTAGGTGAGCGAGGGGTAATAGGTGATTCAAAGTCTTCCTCGGTTTCATCATTCTCAAGTTCTCTAGCTTTAGCAATATGAGCATAAAGTAATTCATTCAGTGGCATGATACATCTCCAACGTATCTATAATTTTTGAGGATGGCATGCTATTATATTATCTATTTTGGATGTTTTATATGCATTAATACACTATTTTATATTATTTTTGGGACTAACCTATTAATCTAGAGCCAAGTGTCAGTTTCTGTTTTTTCCTTGTTTTTGAGTTTTGCAGATATGGGATATCAAACGGAGTCCAAAAGGAATAAAACCTTTGGAAGGAATTTTCTAGAAGGAAACAAGTCGATCAAGCTTGGAGTGCACGTCACGGGAGGTGCCAGGGTGCCACAAGCTTGCTAGGCGTGGGTCCCCCCCTGGTCACGCCTAGCAGGCTTGTCACTCCCTGGCAGGTCTCCTAACCCTATTCTCTAGCCTATAAATACCCAAATATTCCCCCAACATCGAAGAGAGCCACGAAAATACTTTTCTACCGTCGGAAGCCTCCGTTCTCGAGAGATCCAATCTTGGAGCCTTTTTCGGTAATCTGACAGAGGGGGTTTCGATCACGGAGGGCATCTACATCAACTCCATTCCCCTCCGATGATGCGTGAGTTGTCCACCATAGACCTACGGGCCCATAGCGAGTAGCTAGATGGATTCTTCTCTCTCTTTGATCTTCAATACCATGTTCTTCATGATCTTCATGGAGATCTATCCGATGTAATCCTGTTTTGTGGTGTGTTTGTTAATATCCAATGAATTGTGAGCTTAAGTTCAAATTATCCATGAATCTTGTTTGAATCTCCTCTGAATTCCTATTTTCATAATTTCATATCCTTGCAAGTCTCTTCGAGTTGTTGGCTTGGTTTGGCCAACTAGATTGGTAATTCTTGCAATGGGAGAAGTGCTTGGTTTTGGGTTCAATCTTGCGGTGTACTCACCCAATGACATAGTAGGGGTAGCGAGGCACGTATTGTATTGTTGCCATAAAGGGTAACATGATGGGGGTTTTCATCATATTGCTTGAGTTTATCCCTCTACATCATGTCATCTTTCTTAATGTGTTACTCTGTTCTTATCGTGGGGGACGAATACCTATGGGATCGGGAGGACCCCTTTCGGTTTGGCAGGGACATGGGTGTGCGCAAAGAGCAGGACGAACGAATAGCGCACGGAAATTTTCACCAGGTTCATGCCACAAAGATGCATAAAACCCTACTCCTGCTTGGTTGTATTGAATGAGTTCTAGCTCAGGTTTTGGGAGCGCTATAGTACACAGCCGCTACTCATGCAGAATGGGCCAGAGAAGATCCAAAAGTCCAAAAGTCCAAAAGTCCCTCTACCGTAAAGCCCTGGGCCTCCTTTTATATGACTACGGGGATCCCAACAGCAGCGTACAATACGTACATGAGGTTTACAGAGCTACCGTGCTATCATACCTAACTCTGACAGTGTAAAATAGGCGCATTTAATGCTCCATCTGGTGCCTCTGACCGTCCACAGGACGGGACAGGACCCCGTCCCATCGGCACCGCTTAGCCCCTCCATCGCCGCCGCCTCGACACGTGCCTACTTGGGGCGACACCTGCCCTGTGTGCTGATGTTGCTATATTTACTCTCAAATGCTTCCTGGCAGGCCTTGCCGCTGGTATGGCTACAACTGTCCATGCACAAGTACAGGGTACTAAAATGCCCATACTTTAGTACACCGACAGGAGTCCTCAGGCCTAGGCTATACACGGTGCGAGGCGTTGTTGGGCTAGGCCCAAATAGTGCATGGGCGTGCATGGCAGGGATTAACTGCTGTTGTAACCATTCCGCTTACTGCGCCTCCCCATGACGCACGTTAACTGAGCGACATGGGGTACATGTGCGGAACGGTAATAATTGTTTCCATGGCTGCGTCAGGCTGTTTCCGCCATGCACGCCGCATGCATAGCGGAGTGCCAACAACGGGCGCCCATGACTTAAAGTCCTGGCCTTGGCAGAAACTTCAGCACCGTGGATTGGAGTAACGGGGCGGTTGTTGTTCGCCCCATGATCGTGGGCGACGCTATTGGAGGAGGTGGGCTATGACTCTTGGAGCAGGGGAGAGCTAGCCCCGACACTTCCCCCTATAAGTTGAGGGGTAGCAAGGGCGATGCTCATCCATCCTTCTTTCTTCATCAAGTGTGAATCTCTAGAGCTCGCCTTTCCACCTCTTTCAAACCTTGGGTGGCGCCCGCCCTTAGCCATGAATGGGGGGCGATGGCGACCACCGTCTTCTGCACCAAGGAGGAGTTCTCGTCTGGATCATGCCATCGCTTCCGCCGCAGAGGTAGAGGATGACCTGGGTGCTCGTGGCAGGAGAGACGTGAGCGTCATGGTCATCGTGGAGGCCAAGGTCAGGGGAGGCGGAGTGTTGCTCCATCTCTCCCTTCGACGTCAGGCCCCTTCCTCGAAGAGAACTCACGCCGAGGGGACGGCGTTGGAGTTCATCCTCAAACTGCACGATCCCCTTTGGAGCCATTTGTGCCTTCCTCACCCTTTCGCCAGGGCAATGGAGGCCGACGAGCTGCCCGTTTTGTGGTTGTGGGTGCATGGCTGCTACAATGTGATGTCTACTATGCAACCTTCTTCGTGTAGACTCGTGTTGGGCCTCCAAGTGCAGGGTTTTGTAGAGCAGTGGCAATTTTCCCTCAAGTGGATGACCTAAGGTTTATCAATCCATGGGAGGTGTAGGATGAAGATGGTCTCTCTCAAACAACCCTGCAACCAAATAACAAAGAGTCTCTTGTGTCCCCAACACACCCAATACAATGGTAAACAGTATAGGTGCACTATTTCGGCGAAAAGATGGTGATACAAGTGTAATATAGATGGTAGATATAGGTTTTCGTAATCTGAAAATATAAAAACAGCAAGGTAACAAATAGTAAACAACGAGCAAAATATTGTATAAATGCTTGGAAACAAGGCCTAGGGTCCATACTTTCACTAGTGTAATTTCTCTCAACATTATTGACATAGTTGAATCATATGTAAGTACCTCTCATGCGACAAAGAGCTCACTCCAAAGTCACAAATAGTGGAGAACTAACGAAGAAATTATTGTAAGGTACGAAACCGCCTCAAAGTTATCTTTTTTGATCGATCTTACGAGCTATCCCTATAAGTGTCATGAACATCCCTAGAGTTCATACTAAAATAACACCTTAAGATGCACATCAACCAAAAGCCTAATGTCACCTAGATACTCCAATGTCACCACAAGTACCCATGGGCTTGATTATACGATATGCATCACATAATTTCAGACTCATCATGTTCAATCCAACACAAAGAACTTCAAAGAGTGCCCCAAAGTTTCTACTGGAACGTCAAGACAAGAATGTGTGCCAACCCCTATGCATAGATTCCCAAGGTCACGGAACCCGCAAGTTGATCACCAAAACATACATCAAGTGGATCAATAGAACATCCCATTGTCACCACGGATATCCCATCACAAGACATACATCAAGTGTTCTCAAATCTTTAAAGACTCAATCCTATAAGAAAACTTCAAAGGGAAAACTCAATTCATCACAAGAAGATAGAGAGGGGAAAACTCCATATGATTCAATCTATATCAATAAAGCTCGCGGTACAACAAGATCGTGCCATCTCAAGAACACGAAAGTGAGAGAGAGAGAGAGCAAACACATAGCTACTCGTACATATCCTCAGCCCCGAGGATGAACTGCTCCCTCCTCATTGTGGAGAGCATCAGGATGATGAAGATGGCCTCCGGTGATGGTTTCCCCCTCCGGCAGGGTGCCGAAACGGGCTCCCAATTGGTTTTTCGTGGCTCTGGAGGCTTGCGGCAGTGGAAGTCCCGATCTAGGATTCTTTTTTGGGTTTTTAGTATTTATAGGAATTTTTGGCGTCGGTCCCACGTCCAGAAGGTTCACAAGGAAGTCACAAGCCAGGGGACGCGCCCTAGGGGGGCGCCCGTGTGGCTTGTCGCTTCCTCGGCCTTCCTCTCCGGTGACTCTTAGTTCCAATATTTTTTATATTTTCCAAAACTATTCTCCGTAAATTTCAGCTCGTTCTGAGAACTTTTATTTCTACACAAAAACAACACCACGGTAGTTCTGTTGAAAACAACATCAGTCCAGGTTAGTTGTAATAAAATCATACCAAATTCATATAGAATTATTGTAAACATGGCATGAATACTTCATAAATTATATATACGTTGGAGACGTATCAGCATCCCCAACCTTAATTCCTGCTCGTCGTCAAGTAGGTAAATGATAAAAGAAATAATTTAGGAAGTGCGAATGTTGCCTAACATATTTATCAATGCAATCTTCTTATTGTGGCAAGAATTTTTAGATCCTTAAGACTCAAAACAAAAGCTTAATGTGGACATAAAAACAGTAATATTTCAAGCATTCTAACAAAGCAATTGTGTCTCTTCAAAATAACATGGCAAAAAAAAGTTATCCCTACAAAATCATATGGTCTAGCAATGCTCCATCTTCCCCACACAAAGTATTTATATCATGCACAACCACGATGACAAGTCAAGCAATTGTTTCACACCTTTTATGTTCTCAAACCTTTTCAACTCTTATGCAATACATGAGTGTGAGCCATCGATATAGCACTACAGGTGGAATAGAATATGGTGGAGGTTGTGAAGAAAAGGAGAAGATAGTCTCACATCAACTAGGTGTATCAACGGGCTATGGAGGTGACCATTAATATATATCAATGTGAGTGAGTAGGGATTGCCATGCAATGGATAAACTAGACATAGAAGTGTATGAAAGCTCAAAAATAAACTAAGTGGGTGTGCATCCAACTCGCTTGCTCACAAAGACCTTGGGCAATTTGAGGAAGCCCATCATTGGAATATACTAGCCAAGTTCTATAATGAAAATTACCACTAGTATATGAAAGTGACAATATAGGAGACTCTCTATATGAAAAACATGAGGCTACTCTGAAGCACAAGTGTGGTAAAGAATAGTATCATTACCCCTTCTCTCTTTTCTCTCATCCTTTTTTATTTCCCCTTTTTTCATTTTCTTGGGTGGGCATCTTTGGTCTTTTTTTTATTTGGGCTTCTCTGGCCTCTTTTATTTGTGAGGGAGACTCATCCCAACTTGTGAGGGAATCCTAGCTTCCATCATCCTTTCCTCACATGGGACAATGCTCTAATAATGATGATCATCACACTTTTATTTACTTACAACTTAATAATTACAAGTCTATACTCAAAATATGACTATAAATCAATGCCTCCGGTGGTGTACTAGGATGTGCAATGGTCTATCATAGCAAGTGACATCAATGAAATGGACAAGCCATGAAAACATCATGCTAGCTATCTTACGATCATGCAAAGCAATATGATAATTATGATGCATGTCATAAACGGAGCGGCGGAAGTTGCATGGCCATATATCTCGGAATGGCTACGGAAATGCCATAATAGGTAGGTATGGCGGCTGTTTTGAGGAAGAATATATGGTGGGTTTATCGCACCAACAAAAGTTGCGTGGTACTAGAGAGTCCGCCAAAGGTGAAGGGTGAGAGTGCATATAATCCATGGACTCACATTAGTCATAAAGAACTCACATACTTATTGCAAGTCTATTTGTTATTGAAGCAAGGTATTAGATGCATGCTCCTAGGGGAGAGGTTGGTAGGAGTTAACCAATCCATGCTCCCAACCCTCACACAAAGGATGACAATCAATAAACAAATCATGCGCCAAATTCAATACATAACGGTTCACTGTACGTGCATGCTATGGGAATCACATACTTCAACACAAGTATCTCTTCCAATTCACAACTACTCACTAGCATGACTTTAATATCACCATCTTTATATCTCAAAACTTTATGCAAGGAATAAAATTTCTCATAGTATTCAATGCACTTCATAAGAAAGTTTTTATTATATCCCTGTAGCATGCCCATTATATTAGGAATATTCATCACCTAAGCAAATTACCACACTGTTTTAGAGACTCTCAAAATAATATAAGTTAAGCACTAGAGCAAAAGACAAAACTACTCCAAAACATATAAGTGAAGATCAATGAGTAGTCAAAAAATTAAGTAGCTATGTGAGGACTTTATATCTATCTCTCAATAAATATTTTAATACCTGAGTATTTTATTTAAACAACAAGCAAAACAAAAATACCACTCCAAGAATAGCACATATCATGTGAAAGAATAAAAAATTAGGCTCAACATAGGCTAACCGAAAATTGTTGATGATGAGATGTGTGATGCGTAGCATCGCCAAGCTTAAATGCTTGAGAGTTCTTGAAATATTTACTTGGGGTGCCTTGGGCATCCCCAAGCTTGAGCTTTTGTATCTAGTTCAATCCTCTCGTATCCCGGTTTCACCTATTCTCAAAAACATCTTCCACACAAAACTTGAAAAGAACTCGCGAGATAGGTTAGTACACATAACAATAAATCAACACTTCATGTACTGCCAAGAGAAGTTGCGTAATAATTTTCAAACATTAGGTACTGTATACTATCATTTCCACAATTTATATCTACCAATATAGGCTATGGAAACTATAGGATAAGTAGATAACAAAACTATGACAGCAATTTGCCCAAACAGAACAGTCTGTAGAAATTTATAAAAACAATGTACTTGTCTAAATGAAAAATTATAAAAGTTTAGAACATGCTATAAAATTTATATGGAAACACTGTGTAAAATTTTAAGAAACTTTCCACATTCCAGTAAAATATGAAAATTCAAATACTATAGCCAAAGTTTTTGTTTTTACAAAGCACTCATCAAAACAAAATAAAATGGCGCTCCAAGAAAAACTCATATTATGTGACGAATAAAAATATAGCTCCAAGTGAGATATACCGATAGTGTTGAAGACGAAAGAGGGGATGCCTTCCGGGGCATCCCCAAGCTTAGGCGCTTGAGTCTTCCTTGGATATTACCTTGGGGTGCCTTGGGAATCCCCAATCTTAGGTTCTTGTCACTCCTTATTCTCCTTATATAGGTGTCTCACCCAAAACTTGAAAACTTCAATCACACAAAACTTAACGAAACTTTGTGAGATGGGTTAGTGTAATAAAGATAGATCATTCACTTAGGTACTGCCAAGAAAAGATTCATCATTGTTCTCACATAATATCTACTATATTCCATAATTCCCACAATTTATATTAATCAACATAAGCTATAGTAACACTTAAAACAAGCAAACTATTCATGCAAAACATAATCTATCAAAAAGAGAACAGTCTGTAAAGATCTGAATGATCACCATACCTAACTGACTCTAAAAATTCAGGAAAAAATAATAAAACTTAAGGAATTTGCATATAAATGTTTTGTAAAAATTTCAGAATTTTGTGATACTCTAGTAAAATCAGATAATTCATATATTCGACGCAAAACTTTCTATTTTTTCATAGAATCCAACAAGCAAGTATCCATACTATCCCAGAGGCTTTATTTGGAACTTTATTGAAATAAAAGACACAAAAAATGATTACTACAGTATCTTAATCATGTTAACACATCAAAACAGAAGGTAAAAGTGTTGGGTTATCTCCCAACAAGCGCTTTTCTTTAATGCCTTTTAGCTAGGCATGATGATTTCAATGATGCTCGCATAGGAATAATGATTGAAACTTGCAAAAGAGAATCACGAATCTCATGCCAAGCACATTTAAGTCTAACCCACTTCTTATGCATAGGGATTTTGTGAGAAACCAATTTATGGGAGCAAGAATCATCTAGCATAGGAAGGGAAAACAAGCATATCTTCAAGAATTTGAACACATAGAGAGGAAACTTTATAATATTGCAATTCCTATAAGCATATGTTCCTCCCTCATAATAATTTTCAGTAGCATCATGAAGGAATTCCACAATATAACAAGAACATAAAGCATTCTTTTCATGATCTACAAGCATAGAAATTTTAATACTCTCCACATAAGCAAATTTCTTCCCATGACTAATAGTGGGAGTATCAAAAAAGACTTGAATACTACAAATTGGTTCCACACTAAACGGGTAATATTCAGTAAAAATATATTCATAATTATGAAAAGTATCATAATAGTAATAATCACTCTTTTTCATTACATAGGTATCATCACAATAATCATCGTAAGTAGGAGGCATGCAATCATTAGAACAAATTTGCTCATTCAAAGTAGGGGGAATAAAAAGATCATCTTCATTAAGCATAGAATCCCCAAGCTTGGGACAAACATTAATTGCAGCAAATAACTTCTCAAACATGTCATTTTCATCAAACATAGCATCCCCAAGCTTGTGGCTTTGTATATCCTAAACATAATCACTCTCATCATTAATGGTATGAATAGCACCAATAGTATAGCAACCTCCAAATTGGTTCCATAAATATTTTCAAGATTATAAGAAGTATCATTATCTTCCCAATCATAATTATAACAACAAGCAATAGGCATAACAAAATCATCCTCAGGTGTATCCTCTTCCACTACTATTTTTGATTCATTCTCATGAGGCCTATCAATAATGGGAACAACATTATTTGGCAGAGATACCTATTTAACTTTACTTTTCCTTCTTTTCTCCTTATTAACCGGATTATGTGTGGCTTTATTTAATTCCTCCAAACTTCTTTTTGAAGAGGTTGGTTGAATAAAAAGCTTCTCCTCGTTAGCTGATTTATAATAAGAAAAAATAGGAGGATATTGGCAAACCTCTTCCCCTTCGTTAGTATTCTCTTCCTCTTATATTTGTTTTTTTGTCTTTAAATAATTGGCAATATAAGGTTCTCAATGCAATTTACCATGCAATACATATAGATTTCATTTAGATCAAAATCAATCATTTCCATCAGAACCCAAGCTGGAACATCCTTAGTTTCATGTTTCATTTCTTCATACCCCAAGAATAGACTAAGTTCATTATGATGCTCAAGGGTAATGAGGTTATCACAATTTTTGGACACAATTTGATAACGAAATAATTCACATTGGAAATTAAAATGACCACTTTCATTGCAAAGTTCACAAGGACGGAAGAAATATTAAGTCTTTCAGCACAAACATATAGCCCCTCTTGCAACCATTTAGTTTCTAAATACTTATGACTCTTACAAAATCTATTTTACCTTTCAGGCATGTCTTGCCAAACTCTACACACTCCACAAGAATTGACATACTTACAAGAAATATTTTTATCATGACTAGTGCAATCATCATTAGTACTGTGGATATTCAAAGAATTCATACTAACAACATTGCAATCATGATCATCACTCAAAGATTTAGTGCCAAACATTTTAATAACTTCTTCTTCTAACACTTGAGCACAATCTTCCATTCCATCATTTTCATGAAAGGCCTTAAAAAGATGCAGCATATGAGGCAACCTCAATTCCATTTTTTGTAGTTTTCTTTTATAAAACCAAACTAGTGAAAAACAAGAAACTAAAAGATTTAATTGCAAGATCTAAAGATATACCTTCACTCCAAAGTCACAAATAGCGGAGAACTAATGAAGAAATTATTGTAGGGAACGAAAGCACCTCAAAGTTATCTTTTCTGATCAATCTTATGAGCTATACCTATAAGCGTCATGAACAGCCCTAGAGTTCATACTAAAATAACACCTTAAGATGCACATGAACCAAAACCCTAATGTCACCTGGATACTCCAATTTCACCACAAGTACCCATCGGCTTGACTATACGATATACATCACATAAATTCAGATTCATCATGTTCAATCCAATACAAAGAACTTCAAAGAGTGCCCCAAAGTTTCTACCGGAACGTCAAGACAAGAACGTGTGCCAACCCCTATGCATAGATTCCCAAGGTCATGGAACCCGAAGTTGATCACCAAAACATACATCAAGTGGATCAATAGAACATCCCATTGTCACCACGGATCTCCCTTCACAAGACATACATCAAGTGTTCTCAAATCCTTAAAGACTCAATCCAATAAGAAAACTTCAAAGGGAAAACTCAATTCATCACAAGAAGATAGAGAGGGGAAAACTCCATATGATTCAACCTATATCAATAAAGCTCGATGTACATCAAGATTGTGTCGTCTCAACAACATGAGAGAGAGAGATCAAACACATAGCTACTGGTACATACCCTCAGCCTCGAGGGTGAACTACTCTCTCCTCGCCATGAAGAGCGTAGGGATGATGAAGATGGCCTCTGTTGATGGTTTCCCCCTTCGATAGGGTGCCGGAACGGGCTCCCGATTGTTTATTCATGGCTCTGGAGGCTTGCAGCAGTGGAACTCCCGATCTAGGATTCTTTCCGGGTTTTTAGTATTTATAGGATTTTTTGGCATCGGTCCCACATCCAGCAGGTTCCCGAGGAAGTCACAAGCCAGGGGGACGCGCCCTAGGGGAGGGCACCCCTGTGGCTTGTGGCTTCCTCGGTCTTCCTATCCGGTGACTCTTCTCTCCACTATTTTTTTATTTTCCAAAAATATTCTATGTAAATTTTCAGCTCATTTCGAGAACTTTTATTTATGCACAAAAACAACACCACGATAGTTCTGCTAAAAATAACATCAGTCCAGGTTAGTTCTAATAAAATCGTATAGAATTATTGTAAACATGGCATGAATACTTCATAAATTATAAATACGGTGGAGACGTATCACAATGGCGCCACGCGGGTGGACGTCGAGTATCCGGAGAGCCGCATCATGTTCTTCAGGCGCGGTTGGAAAACCTTCGCCCGCACCCACAACCTCCAGGATGGGCACGCCCTTTGTTTCAAAATTACAGAGTCTAATTTGCTCTCCGTCAGGATTTATGGGTGCTCTCCGTCTCAGCTGCTGCGAAGAGAGCTCGACCAGAGACTAAGGTTCCTCCTCGAGCGATAGTGACGAGGCGGATAGTGGTAAAGATGACGACAATGAGTCCAGTCTTCAGGCCGTCAAGTCGGAATACAATGACCCGGACTCAGACTAACCGTCGGCCCAACCATCACCGTCAGCCTCGCGCTTCTCCTCCTCCCGGTAGGACGATCCTTCCGGGGGTCCTTGTCCCGGGCGCTTCTTCATCTTCCAGCTGGATCTCCCGGCAGGCCCGTGGACTTCAGCTTCTGGGGCCCCCCTCTCGTACGCGCATCGCTGGTCTTCTCCTCCGTGCAATGCTGGCCCAGAAGGGGTCAGGCTCTCGTCAGAGGCCCTTGCTACCTTTTTCTCCTTGTAATCCGCCTCCTCCTCCCATCTTTTTCTTCTCGTAATCTCCCCTAGGGGAGAAAGTCAAATAAAGATGTACCTAGGAAGAGGCAACATCTCATGTAAATATCACCCTAATTGAGTGACTGAATATTATTCTCCTCGTTAGATTCCTCTTTGCATGGTGTTTTCCCTATGCTTTTTCGAAAAACCCTTGGCGGCATGTGCAGCCCTAAAACAAGCGTTTCGAGGAGCGGGTCCTTAGCAGCCTACTGGCGGTGCCACTGCTGGCAAGATACCTTGATTTTCTTGGAGTGGCCACTTAAGCTATTGAGTGGGCTCGAAATAGAGTAAGGGCGCGAGCGTAGCCACTTGAGCCATTGAGCAGACTCGAAACGGAACAAAGGCGCGAGCGCAGCCACTTAAGCTGTTGAGTAGACTCGAAACATAGCAAGGGCGCCATCAATCACGGCAAGGTTCCTTAGCGTGCAGGTTTTCCATAGAAAAGTTGAAATCATCCAAGGAAAATAACTTCATAGAAATAATTCACTTAGGGTCTAGGAACTTAGCTTTTCGTTGCCCTACTCCTTCCGGCAAGATGTTTTTGCCGTACTCCTTCTGACAAGATGTTTTCCTTGAACATCATCCATCGATATCCATACCACTATTCTCCCCCCGAAAAAGCTGCACGCGAGGGGACATTCTATCCTTTGAGAAAAAGAAAGAAGATAAAATAGGGATATGGAACCTTGGCGATCCGTTAGCTCTTGCCGGAAGTAAGCGCAATACAATATCTCGGACAAACATGTACATAAGTAAACATGAGAATCAATATGATTTGTAGAACACTTAGGTTTATTTTACTATGCACATGGTCTACGCCTGGATTTGTACCAAGGATTACATGCTTCAGCGACAAGACTTATACAAAAGCTTGTTGCCAGGAGACCCGGCAACCGCGCCTCATGGCTAGAACTTACAGAGATGTTTAGTATTCCAGGAGTTGCTCACTAGGATGCCATCTTCGGTCTCCAGGCGGACTGTGCCATGCCTGGTGACTCGCACTACCCGATAAGGGCCTTCCCACTTTGGCGTCAACTTGTTGGAATTCTTGGCGTACTGAACGGGCCGAAGAACAAGGTTGCCTTCCTCAAGACTTTGAGCATGAACCTTGCGGCTATGATAGCGGCGCAAAGCTTGCTGGTAGTGTTCAGCTTGCACAGCAGCCTGAAGGCGATCTTCCTGAAGGAGCATAGTGTGATCTTGCCGCAACTGCTCTTGCTCAATCTCATCATAAGCGAGCATTCGAGGTGACCCGTATATGAGTTCGTTGGGGAGAACTGCTTCTGCCCCGTATACCAGGGAGATGGTTGTCTGGCCAGTGGCTCGATTTGGTGTCGTTTTGATTGACAAAAGAATCGCTGTCAACTCATCAATCCAGCGTCTTCCGCACTTGAGCCTCCCGTCAGAAGTTCTTGTTTTGAGGCCTCGCAACACTTCATCATTAGCCCTTTCTGCCTGGCTATTGCTCCTTGGGTGGGCAATAGAAGCAAAACAGATCTTGGACATACTGCATGAAGGTGCGACTCGTGAACTGTGTGCCGTTGTCGGTGATGATCCTGTTTGGTACACCAAAATGGCAAACTAGTCCTTTGAAGAACTTGACGGCTGATTGTGCTGTCACCTTTCTCACTGGTTCCACTTCTGACCACTTTGTGAACTTGTCGATCATGACGTACAAGTACTCAAAGCCCCCGATAGCACGGGGAAAGGTGCCCAAGATATCGAGCCCCCAAACCAAAAATGGCTAGGAGAGAGGGATTGTCTGAAGAGCTTGAGATGGTTGATGCATTTTCTTCGAATGAAACTGGCATGCATCACACTTGGTTACTAGCGCAGTTGCATCCTGGAGGGCAGTGGGCCAAAAGAAACCTTGCGAGAATGCTTTACCGGCAAGCACTTTTGATCCTATGTGGGAGCCACATATGCCTCTAAGTATCTCCACCAACATCTCCAGCCCATCTTCCTGAGAAATGCACTTGAGTTTCACACCATTCGGCCTCTTTCTGTACAGGACATTGTCCACGAACTGGTACATATTAGAACGGCGGGCTACTTTCTCTGCTTCTTCTTGTTCCTCAGGTAGTTCTCCTACTTGAAGGAAATGTATGATGTGTTGTGCCCATGCTGGACCCTGGGGCTCGACAACAAGGACTAAAGGCATATCCTTTGCCGGGGAAGCATTTGTCTCAATGGCAAGGGCTCAAGACCATGCCAGAGCCCGTTACCCCCTGACAAGCTTGGCGGGAGCATGTGCTTCCACGGCAAGAGCCTAAGGCCCTGCCGGAGCATGACGCTCATAGGCAAGCCTAGCATCGTTCCCGACAATTTCCCTGTCGACGACTTCTAGGAGTGCTGCTGGGAAATACTTGCCGGAACTCAACTTTCTTCTTTTCTCTTGTCCAATTGATGGTGTCACAGATAGTTGTCAGTTAGAGCACAAAAGTTCCTGGTTCCACAGGAAACTTAAGGGCAACACACTTTGACAGGACTTCAGCAACACTTTGTTTGCACGTCGAACATGTTCCATTTGCAGACCATCAAAATGTTCTTCCAACTTTCTCCCTTCATCTACATAAGCTTCCGTCAATGGACTCTAATAATCCTTATTCACCTGCTTGACGACAAGCTGAGAGTCACCCTTGACAATAAGTTTCTTAATCCCAATGTCTTCCACAATCTTGAGACCGGCAAGCAGCCCTTCATATTCTGTAGTATTGTTCGTTGACCTCTCCTGGGGAAAGTGCATTTGAATCACATATTTGAGGTGCTCTCCGGTGGGTGCGACAAGCAGCACTCCAGCACCGACGCCTTGCAGCAAGAAAGCCTCATCAAAATAAATGATCCACTCTTGATTTGTTTCCTTGCCGGGGAGAGTCAACTCTGGAACTTCATCTGGCATTGGGGTCCATTCCGCAATGAACTCTGCCAAGGCGTTGTTCTGGATTGTTGAAGTACTTTAAAACTTGAGACCAAAGCTTGACAGTTCCAACGCCCACTCCACAATCCTGCCGGTAGCATCTGGCTTTCGCAAAATCTGCTGCAACAGGAAGCGAGTGACAACGGGTATCTCATGTGCCTGGAAGTAATGTCCTAGCTTCCTCAAGGCCATAAGGAGACCGAAGAGCAACTTTTGCACTCTAGAATATCTTGACCTAGCCCCCTGCAAAAGGGAGCTGACAAAATAGACTGGTGCTGCACCATCTTTTTCTTCTGAATTGTTTCATTTGACTGCACAGATCCTGCCTCGTCGGCACCAGACTCTGCTGGGGAATATCCTGGCTTGTCACTTGGCGGTCCTACCACTGCCGCTATTTCTTCATCAGCCTCTCTTTCATCCACTAACGCAACACTCACCACTTGATTTGTTGCCGCTAGATATAGCAGCAACGGCTCTTGCGGTTTGGGCGCAACTAGGGCTGCTGGAGAAGAGAGGTACTTCTTCAAATCCTACAGTGCTGCCTCCACTTCCAGAGTCCTTTTCATCGGACCTGACTTCTTCAAGATTTTGAAAAAGGGCAGGGAGCACTCAGCAGATTTTGAAATGAACCTACTTAGAGCGGCAACACATCCGGCAAGACGACGCACATCCTTGACACGTTTTGGTGCTTCATTTTGCTCAATTGCTTTGATTTGGTCGGCATTTTCTTCAATTCCACGTTGAGATACAAAGAACCCGAGAAGCTTGCCGGATGGGACACCAAACACACACTTCTTAGGGTTGAGCATCAAGTTGATCTTGCGCAGATTTGTTAATGTTTCTTCTAGGTCTAATATGAGCGTAGCCTTGTCCTTAGTTTTGACCACTATGTCATCCATATAAGCCTCCATATTTCTATGTAGCTGGGGCTCAAAACCAATCTGAACAGCTCTTGCAAATGTAGAAGCAGCACTTTTCAAGCCGAAAGGCATACGCAAAAAGCAATACGTAACACATGGGGTGATAAATGCGATCTTCTGTTCGTCTTCCTTGGCCATGAAAATCTGATGATAACCTGAATAGGCGTCAAGGAAAGACAATGACTCACAGCCGGTGGTGGAGTCCACAATCTGCTTGATGCGCGGCAAGGGAAAATGATATTTGGGGCAGGCCTTATTGATATTTGTGTAGTCAATACATAGCCTCCATTTCCCATTCGCCTTGTGCACTACAACTGGATTGGCCAACCATGTTGGATGAAGTAATCCGCTAACCAAGCCAGCCGCTTGTAATTTCTTTATTCCTTCTGCAATAAACTGTTGCCGGTCCAAAGACTGCTTCCTGACCTTCTGCTTGACGGGCTGCGCGTGTGGACACACGACAAGGTGGTGCTCAGTCACCTTCTTGGGAACACCGGTGATCAGATGGTTGCCATGCAAACACGTCGATATTCGCCCACAGGAAGGCGACGAGCGCTCTTTCCTATTTGTTGTCAAGGGTGGAACTTATGGTGAAAGTTCCTCCTGTACCATCCTCCTTGGCGGGCACCTTCTTAGTCTACGGTGGAGCTATCTTGGACTTCTTGCTCTTGCCGGTGGAACTCTCCGGCACGTCCCCAATAGGAGCACAGCACTCCGAACAGGTGTGCTTGTGGGAGTCTGTGCGAGAGGTCTTGCCTGGCTTCTTCATCCCGGGTGTTTCAGCGGCAGGAGCAAGTGCTTTGGTGGCAGATGCTACAACTGCCTCTCGGTAGAGTTGATCGGCGTAGACAAGCGCGTCCTTCTTGTCGGACTTGACAGTGATAATGCTCATCGGCCCGGGCAGCTCCAACACATTGTAGGCGTAGTGCAACGCCACCATGAACTTGGCTAACGCTGGGCGGCCAAGCATGCCACTGTATGGCAACGGAATTTTGGCAACGTCAAAAACAACCTTCTTCGTCCTGAAGTTCAGATCGCTACCAAATGTTACCGGAAGCATGATCTTTCCGTTGGGATGGCTCCTTCCTAGATTGACCCCCTCAAATGAGACTGTTTCCTTGAGATCCCCATCAGGAGTTTGCAATCTCTTGATCACCTTGGGTGAGATCAAGATCAAGCCGTCCCCACTGTCAACTAACATTTTCGTCACTCTGAGGTTGCGAATCGTTGGTGAGACCAACAACGGCAAACACCCAACCACAGTTATGCGATTAGGGTAATCCTCAATGTCGAAAATGATAGGCGTGTTGGACCATTTCAAGGGCTTCCGGACGCCGACAGATGGCTCAGTTGCATTAACCTCACACACCCACTGTTTAAGTTGGCAGTGGGAAGAATGCAACAAGTCACCTCCGTCAACGCACATGGTGTCTGTAGCTCTTTGGAATTCTTCCTCGCTGGACTCATCGCCCTCTTCAATGTCATCATCATCCCCCTCTTGCTTGTCCCGGCCAAGAGCGGGCCGGTCCTTCTGTTGTTTGGCCTTGCCACGGCAACCTCCATGGCCACCGTGCTTCTTGCCGGACCCCTGCGCACCATCCTAGCCCTTCTCCTTGTCTCGCCTCTCATATTCGGCTTTTTGCTTCTCGGCAAGTTTCTCAACTTGTTGGCAGTCCTGGAGATCGTGTACTTTGTTGTGATGGATCTTGCAATACTGCTTGACGGAGCCTTCCGGCTTGTCGGCAGCCGCCAAACCCTTATGGGATACACACCCAGCAACATCCTTGCCGGGGTCATCACCCTTGGCCTTCTTGGCGGTGCTGGGGTTGCCAGATCCCTCAACGGCAAGCACGGCCTTGCCCTTGCGCTTCTTGTTATGCCGCCGGCTCTTCTTTGTCAGGGCGGCGATGTCCTCATCATTAGAGTCGACCCCTGCGCCAGCATCCTCGCTGGGGAGACTCCTCCCTTCCTTAGCCCGAGCACACTTATCCGCCAAAGCATAGAGCTTGGCAACATCCCTGACCTTGTTCATCGCAAGCTCTTCCCGCATCTTGTGGTTGCACACATTTTGATGGAACACGCTCATAATAGCAATAGGAAGAACGTCTGGTATGTTGTGGTGTATGCGGCTGAACCTCTGGATGTACTTGCACAAAGTCTCGCCCTCCTTCTAGGGGATGAGATGTAAATCACTTTCCTGGCCAGGAGGACGATGACCTCTGGTAGATGCTCAAGAACTCCAACGGGTGAGTCTTGCCGTCAAATTTCTCGGGACCTCTGGCTTGAACGTTCAGGAGTTGGGCCACAGGACTCGCCGTAGGTCATGGGTAAACACTGGGCAACCCATGTCGTAAGGATACCCAAGCGCAGATTTGTCTACAGTGGGCCCCACGCACTTATCAGATTGATGGCGCGCTTCCTGCCGCCGCTTGATCACAGTTCAAGCATCTTCTTTGCTTCATTCCTGAAGAACATGACGCTGATCACAGCAAGGCCGTGGATCAGACGATGTCATCGAGTAACTATCGCAAGCGTCGGTCCGTAGAGTCGGTGAGCGGCGTTGTTGCTGTGGAAGAGAGTGCACCGTGGTCGCACCACCTCCGGCCTTCTCGCCACTGGTGTGAGCTGGCTCGGTGGACCAAAACTTGTCAGCGAGGTTGAGGAGGCTCAGAATGGTGGCTCTCCACTCGTCGAGCTTCTCCACAGGAGGAGGGAAGTTCATGAGTAGTTGTGCCCGTGCCATTGCTTCTTCCGACATGGTCGACAGCGAATAGCGCGAAGAACGCGAGGTGCTCTGACACCTAACCGTGTTAGAAAGAGCTCCGCCGTGGTCTCGCATCCTACTCCCACTAGCATGTTGGCATGCATGCTGGTCCCGCGCATCTTGGGAACGATGGGCATGAGATTTTCCGTGGGGACATTGAGAATCACCGACATCGCGGCTTTGCTCTTCGCGCGCGTCCTGGGAAGGTCGCGGTGTACGTGCCGGCATGGGTGTCTTGGAAGGTGCCCTTCCATCCCCGGAGTTCACTTTACCACTCGCAGGCGGTGCAGCACTGTCTTGAGGCCCAGCGGTGCGGGGATTTCTGCCGCCATCATGAGCATTTCCGTGGCGGGTGTCGCCGCTTCCTTATCCTTAATGATCGGAGCGCCGGGTGGGCGCAGGGTCTCCGCTCCCTCCGCCCGTGCCCACTCCATCACCCGCTTGGGAGGCTATGGGTGCTGCGGACATGGAGGGTTCCACCGCCGTGAAACCCTTCTTCTTGGGATCCATGGCGATGGATATGGCGAAGCAAGTGACGCGCTGGTCATGGGACCAGGTTTACGTAGCCAACCCGCCTACTTGGTGTGCCAAAGATATTGTGGGGGACCAACACCTATGGAATCAGGAGGACCCCTTTCGGTTCGGCAAGGAGATGCGTGTGCGCAAAGAGCAGGACGAACAAACAACGCGGGGGAATCAGATTTGGGCTGCAAAGATGCGTAAAACCCTACTCCTGCTTGGTTGTATTGGATGAGTTACAGCTTAGGTTCTAGGAGCGCTACAGTACACAGCCGCTGCTCATGCAGAATGGGCCGGAGGAGATCCAAAAGTCTAAAAGTCCAAAAGTCCCTCTACCGTAATGCCCTGGGACTCCTTTTATATGACTAAGGGGATCCCAACAGTGGCATACAGTATGTACACGAGGTGTACAGAGCTATAGTGCTATCATACCTAACTCTGACGGTGTATGATAGGCACATTTAATGCTCCATATGGTGCCTCTGACTGTCCATGGTACGGGACAGGACCCCGTCCCATCGGCACCGCTTAGCCCCTCCATCTCCGACGCCTCGACACGTGCCCAGGTGGGGCGACACATGGCCTATGTGTTGGCGGGGTCTTGTCGGGGCTTCGCCTTGTCGGGGCCCCGTAGGCTATCCCGGGAAGATCTTTCCGGTGTCTTAGCCTTCGGTCCGTTGACTTGAATACCTTCTTGATATTGTTGTATTTGTTCTCCGTTGCTCCCTGGCAGGCCTTGTCGCTGATATGGCTACAACTGTTAGTGCATAAGTACGGGGTACTAAAAGCCCATACTTTAATACACTGACAGTTCTTCATGAACTTAATACTCTAGATGGAGGCAGGAGTCGGTCGATGTGTGGAGTAATAGTAGTAGATACAGAACCGTTTTGGTCTACTTGTCACGGACGTGATGCCTATATGCATGATCATTTCCTTGGATAACTACATGATTATTCGCTTTTCTATCAATTTGTTGACAGTAATTTGTTTACCCACCATGATATTTGCCTTCAAGAGAGAAGCCTCTAGTGAAACCTATGGCCCCCGGGTCTATTTTGCATCATATACTTTTAAATCTATACTTTGCTGCAATTTATTTATCTTTTACTTTCCTCACTCGTTTATATCTATCTCTTTCAGATATAATCCTTGCAAATAACCGTGAAGGGATTGACAACCCCTTTATAGCGTTGGGTGCAAGAGTTTGATTTTTTGTGTAGGTGCAACCATTGGTGACTTGCTTGTTCCTCCTAATGGATTGATACCTTGGTTTTCAACAACTGAGGGAAATACTTATCTACTTTCCTGCATCACCCTTTCCTCTTCAAGGGAAAACCAACACAAGCTCAAGGGGTAGCAAGAAGGATTTCTGGCGCCGTCGCTGGGGAGGATACATAGCAAGTCAAGACAAGAACTCTCCCCTCAACTTGCCAATTTCTAGCGCCGTTGTCGGGGAGAATACACATCAAGCCTACCAAGTACCCATCACAAACTCATCTCTTGCATTTACATTATTTGCCATTTGCCTCTCGTTTTCCTCTCCCCCACTTCTAAAATGATTTTATGAAAACACCAAAAATATTTGCCGCTCTATTCTCCTTCTTTTGCTTCTTTCTTCCTAGACCACTATGTCTAGTATTACCATGTCCCCCTTGTCCCAAAATTTTGAAGTTCTCTACTTCAAACAAAAACAGGGGGACTTTTTGAAAGATGCTTGGTATAGTCTAATGGAATCTTATCGTATTTCCAATCTAAAAGGGGATGCGAAAGTTTTGCTTAGAAATTTTTACATTTGTTTAGCTTTGCATCATAGGGAACTCCTAGATTTCAAAAGGAAATTTTATTAAGCTTGACATGAATGCTGCTTATGAAGTTTTAGAAGGGATTGTGGGGGTTCCTCTACCAAAAAGGGGTTCGCTTTCTCACAAGAGGGAGTTCAAGTTCTAGAAAAATTGGGTGACTTACATAAGCACTTGGTTGAGTTACAACAATACCAGGAACCCTCAAACATATCAACGGGAACCTTAATTTCTTGAATACTTTGATTACCCTTTGCAATAAGTGTTTGGACATTTTGGACACCAAGATAGATCCTCCCCCTACAGATGGGGGAAAGAGGAAAGAACCCCGTGTATTCGAGAAGGTCCTCACAAAAGTTGTCAATACCAAAGATGACAATACCTAGATCTATTGTGTTTTGCCTAGCTAAGGGCGTTAAACAATAGCGCTTGTTGGGAGGCAACCCAAATTTATTTTTCTGTTCTATTTTTGCTTCTGTTTTTGAGTGTCTCCCACATTATTACTTCTGTAGTAATTGTGTTTTGCTGTTTTAATTAGTGTTTGAGCCAAGTAAAACCTTTGGGGTGATCTATGGTAGTTGTTGATTAGATCTTGCTAAAAAACAGAAACTTTTGCGCTCAGTCCAAGAATTTTCTAATTTTTTAAGAGCGCGGGATTGATCTGAATTTTTTACACAATATTGATATATAAATTTCCCAGACTGTCCTATGTTTTAGGGTTTTTGAGTTACATAAGTATACGAAGTTTCTGATTTCTACAGACTGTTGTGTTTTTGACAGATTTTGTTTTCTTTGAGTTGTTTGCCTATTTTGATGAATCTATGGGTTGTATCATGTGGTATGAGCCATGCAGAAGTTATATTATAGTAGGTATAACACCAATATAAATAAATAATGAGTTCACAACAGTACCTAAAGTGGTGATTTATTTTCTTATAGTAACGGATCTCATGAGTTTCCTGTTAAGTTTTGTATTGTGAAGTGTTCAAGTTTTGGGTAAAGATTTGATGGACTATAGAATAAGGAGTGGCAAGAGCCTAATCTTGGGGATGCCCAAGTAACCCCAAGTCATATTCAAGGATGCCAAAGAGCCTAATCTAGGGGATGCCCCGGATGGCATCCCCTCTTTCGTCTTCAATCCATTGGTAAATTTACTTGAGGCTATATTTTTATTCACCACATGATATGTATTTTTCTTGGAGCGTCTTGTATGATGAGTCTTTGCTTGTTAGTTTGCCAAAATCTTCCTTGCTGCATACATATTTTGATAGAGACACACTGAATCAGGAATTTATTAGAATATTCTATGTGCTTCACTTATATCTTTTGAGTTGGGCAATTTTGCTCTGTGTGCTTCACTTATATCTTTTAGAGCACGGTGGTGTTGCGTTTTATACAAATACTTGAACTCTCGTACCTCACTTATATTATTTTGAGATTTTCTACAACAGCACTATAATTGGTCTAGGTTATGAATTTAGTCCTAATATGATAGGCATCCAAAAGGGATATAATAAAAACTTCCATATTAAGTGCATTGAGTATTTATGAGAAGTTTGATTCCTTGCATAAAGTTTTGAGATATAGAGATGGTAAAGTTAAGACACATGTTAGGAAGTAAATTGTGATTTGGTAAAAATGCTTGTGTAAAGGTTTGTGATTCCCATAGCATGCACGTATGGTGAACAATTATGTAAGGAAGTCAGAGCATGACTTGTTTATAGATTGTCAACCTTTGTGTGAGGGTCGGGAGCGCGCGATGGTTAACTCCTACCAACCTCCCCCCTAGGAGAATGCGTTTAATGCTTTGCTTCATTGACTAATAGACTTTTGCAATAAGTATGTGAGTTCATTATGACTAATGTTGAGTCCATGCATTATACGCACTCTCACCCTTCCACTTTTGCTAGCCCCTCTAGTACCGTGCAACTTTCGCCGGTGCAACAAACACCTTCTGAAAACAGCCACCATTTACCTTGCTAAAAACAGCCACCATATATCTTTCCTCAAAACAGCCACCATACCTACCTATTATGGCATTTCCATAGCCATTCCGAGATATATTGCCATGCAACTTCCACCGTTTCCTTTTATGACATGCACCATCCCCTGCATATTGCCTATAGAGTCATATTTTGTCATAGGTATCGAGTTGTAATTTTATTTTGAGTTGAAAGTAAACAAAAGTGTGATGATCATCATTAACAGAGAATGTCCCATGTGAGGAAAGGATGATGGAAGCTATGATTCCCTCACAAGTGAGGATGAGATTCTGGACGTTATGAAAAAATAAAAGAGGCCATCGAAGCCCAAATAAAAAAATGAATAAAAGAGGCCCTGCTACTACCTTAGATGCCCACACAAAAAAAATGAAAAAATGAGAAAATAGAAAAGTGACATTGCTACTACCTTTTTCTACACTTGTTCTTCAAAGTAGCACCATGATCTTCATGATAGAGAGTCTCCTATTTTGTCACTTTCATATAGCTAGCAGAATTTTTCTTCATGATGCACGTCCACTTAGTTTCCTTTTGAGATTTCATACACTTATGGTCTAGTGCATCCGTTGCATGGCAATCCATACTCACTCACATTCATATATATTGATGGGCATTTCCATAGCCCGTTGATATGCCTAGTTGATGTCAGACTATCTACTCCCTTTCCTTGACAACCTCCACCACATTCTATTCCACCTATAGTGCTATATCCATGGCTCGTGCTCATGTATTGCGTGAGAGTTGAAAAAGTTTGAGAAAATAAAGGTGTGAAACCAATTGATTAACTTTTAATCGGGGTTGTGCATGATATAAATACTTTCTGTGGGGAAGATGGATCACAGCCAGACCATATGATATTATAGGGATAACTTTCTTTTGCCATTATATTTTGAAGAGATATAGTTGCTTTGCTAGTATGCTTGAAATGTTAGTGTTTCTATATCAATATTATGCTTTTATTTTGAGTCTTACAGATCTGAATATTCATGCCACCATAAAGAATGTTACACGGATAAATATGTTAGGTATCACTCCACATCAAAAATTTTGTTTTTATCATTTACCTACTCGAGGATGAGAAGGAATTAAGCTTGGGGATGCTGATAGGTCTCCAATGTATCTATAATTTTTTATGATGGCATGCTATTATATTATCTATTTTGGATGTTTTATATGCATTAATATGCTATTTTATATTATTTTTGAGACTAACCTATTAATCTAGAGCCAAGTGCCAATTTCTGTTTTTTCCTTGTTTTTGAGTTTTGCAGAAATGGGATACTAAACTGAGTCCAAATGGAATAAAACCTTCGAAAGGAATTTTTCTCGAAGGAAACAAGTTGATCAATCTTGGAATTCACGTCAGGGGAGGTGCCAGGGCGCCACAAGCCTGCTAGGCGCCCCCCGGTCATGCCTAGCAGGCTTGTCGCTCCCTAGCAGGTCTCCTAAACCTATTCTCTGGCCTATAAATACCCAAATATTCCCCCAACATCGAAGTGAGCCAAGAAAATACTTTTCTGCTGTAGGAAGCCTCCGTTTCCGAGAGATCCAATTTTGGAGCCTTTTCCGGTAATCTGCCGGAGGGTTTTTTGATCACGGAGGTCATCTACATCAACTCCATTGCCCCTCCGATGATGTGTGAGTTGTCCACCATAGACCTACGGGTCCATAGCGAGTAGCTAGATGGCTTCTTCTCTCTCTTTGATCTTTAATACCATGTTCCTCATGATCTTCATGAAGATCTATCCAATGTAATCCTCTTTTGTGGTGTGTTTCTCGAGATCCGATGAATTGTGAGTTTATGTTGAAATTATCCATGAAGCTTATTTGAATCTCCTCTGAATTCTTATTTGCATGATTTCATATCATTGCAAGTCTCTTCGAGTTATTGGTTTGGTTTGGCCAACTAGATTGGTAATTCTTGCAATGGGAGAAGTGCTTGGTTTTGGGTTCAGCCTTGCGGAGTCCTCACCCAGTGACTTAGTAGGGGTAGCGTGGCAGGTATTGTATTGTTGCCATCAAGGGTAACAAGATGGGGTTTTCATCATATTGCTTGAGTTTATCCCTCTACATCATGTTATCTTTCTTAATGTGTTACTCTATTCTTCATGAACTTAATACTCTAGATGCAGGCAAGAGTTAGTCAATGTGTGGCGTAATATTAGTAGACACAGAATCGTTTCGGTCTACTTGTCACGGACGTGATGCCTATATGCATGATCATTGCCTTGGATAACTATATGATTATTCGCTTTTCTATCAATTGCTTGACAGTAATTTGTTTACCCACCATGATATTTGCCTTCAAGAGAGAAGCCTCTAGTGAAACCTATGGCCCTCGGGTCTATTTTCCATCATATACTTTCAGATCTATACTTCACTACAATTTTCTTTATCTTTTACTTTCTGCAGTCGTTTACATCTATCTCTTTCAGATCTAATCCTTGCAAATAACCGTGAAGGGATTGACAACCCCTTTATAGCGTTGGGTGCAAGAGTTTGATTGTTTGTGTAGGTGCAACCATTGGTGACTTGCTTGTTCCTCCTACTGGATTTATATCTTGGTTCTCAACAACTGAGGGAAATACTTATCTACTTCGATGCATCAGCCTTTCCTCTTCAAGGGAAAACCAACGCAAGCTCAAGAGGTAGCATGGCACAGGTTTAGTTTCAACATGTGTAGCAATAGTTTCATCATTAATTTCAGAAGTAGCATCATCAAGTTCATGTGACATATCGGGACGATCAATAGGTGGTGGTGTAGCAAGTTGATCCAAATCAGTAGGTGAATCGAAACCAGAGCTAGATGCCAGTTCCTTACCTCCTCTCGTGCGAGAGGTGACAATCTTAGTTTGATTGTCTTTCTGATTCTTGATAGTAGCAATTGGATATCCTTAACTTAACACAATAAATAGAGCCGGGCTGCTAGCAACGGTGCCAGAAAAAGGTCTTGATAACCCACAAGTGTAGGGGATCGCGATAGTCTTCACGGGTAGTATTTCACCCTAATTTATTGGTTTGACACAAGGGGAGCCAAAGAATATTTATTGTCCTTGGTAGTTGAGTTGTCAATTCAACCGCCTCGAGGATATCTCTCTGCAGCAAAGATTTAGTAGCATGACAAATAATTGTAGCAAAAGTAACAGTAGTAGTAACACAAGCAGTTTTGTAGCAGGTGTGACAGTAGCAATAGTAATAGTAACTTGGAAAGATTCAGTATATGTAAAGCGTAGGCATGTGGATTGGTGATGGATAATGATTTATATGATATTGATTATATAACAATTACACACTAGGGCGACACAGAACTAGATCCAATTCACCAATGTAATGTAGGCATGTATTCTGTATATAGTCATACGTGCTTGTGATAAGAACTTGCATGACATGTTTTGTCCAACCCCTCCCGTGGCAGCAGGGTCCTATTGGAAACTATGGGATATTTAGGCCTCCTTTTAATAGAGAACCAAAACAAACCATTAACACATGGTGAATACATGAACTCGTCAAACTATGGCAATCACCGGAAAGAATCCCAATTATTGGTACCTTGGGGTATGCGGATCATGACACGTAATAGGTGCATATAACTTGCAAGATAGGATCCCAATCACTCTTATAATCATGAAAACATAATAGGTTCAGATATGAAATCATGGCACTCGGGTCCTAGTGACAAGCATTAAGCATATCAAAGTCATAGCAACATCAATCTCATAACGTAATGGATACTAGGGATCAAGCCCTATCAAACTTAACTCGATTACATGATCAATCTCATCCAATCCCACCACCGTCCAGCAGGCCTACAAAGGAAATACTCACTCCCGGTGGTAAACTTCATGGCGGTGTTGATGGAGAAGGTTTGGTGGCGACGAGGACGATTTCCTCTCTCCGGAGCTCAAAACAGGCTCCAGATCAACCCTACGGAGGAAGAACAGGAGGTGGCAATGGCTCTGTCTCGTGAAATGCGATGAAATCTATTCTCTGATTTTTTTTCTCCGTGGATGTGAATTTATAGGACTGGAATTAGGGTTAGAGGGGCTGAAGGGCCCTATAAGCCATTAGGGCGCGCCACTAGGGGGCTGAAATGTGGTGGCCCCTGGCACCCCCTCGACAGGTCTTTGCTCTGTAATTAATCATATATTGCAGAAATAATTCACAAAAAGTTTCGTCCAATTCCGAGAACTTTTGTTTCTGTACAAAAATAACACCAAGGTAGTTCTACTTAAAACAGTGTGAGTCTGGGTTAGTTTCATTCAAATCATGCAAATTAGAGGCCAAAACCAGAGCAAAAGTGTTTGGAAAAATAGATACGTTTAAGGCATACTAAGCATGTTGGCCCAACTGAGCCCAAAATGGCTCGTGAAGCTTCCGTCACCATGCTACAGTGGGCGGGCCGTCGTTTCCGTAACCCCCCGCACAAGCCATACCTTCGTCCATCGGAGTTGTGGTAGGCGGAGCCGAGCCAGGGCTGCCGAGACACAAATGGGCTACCAAAGGGCCCAAATCTGGGATGGTAGGGCGCCGCCACCAATTGTCGCTCCAGCCCGCGGCCAAGTGGCTGCTCCCCAACCTCCTCACCATATGTAGTTGCGCTGCCCGAGGTAGCGCCTCCGCCGAAACCGCCGCTGCCTGATGTGCACCACAGTGCACCCGCAACGAGAAGGACCAATAGCAGTCGTCGGGAGCCCGAAGCCGGACCCCAGCATCTGCCCTCGTTGTCCGCGGCCCGGGCCGCTTGGATCTAGACCCATCCGCTAGGCCGACATCGATCTACACCCAAGCGCACCCCTCCATGACAGCCGCCGTATCACCATGAGAACCCTGGGTGACAGCGAGCCGCTGCCACCCAAAGCACCAGGAGCTGCACCGTTGAACCTCGCCATAGCCCGGTGCCTCTAGCGGCCAGCCTTCCGATACCGGTCGGGGATTCACGAGGATGAGAAGGGGCAACCCTGCCACCGCCCAACCCGGCCAGGCTTTGCCCGACCACGACTCGGGACAATGGCAAGGTAGGAAGGGGACAGAGGGGAGGGGCCGGGGGCCGGCGGCTAGGGTTTGTCCCCGTCGCCACGTGGTGGCGAGGCTGGAGGACGAGGCTCCAACTCATCTCCCGGTCAATGCTTCAGCATGAAGCCACCGCCGCCTCGATACGTTAAAGTGCACATGGACACTAGCTTTCCTCATACGGGCATCGGTTAGCATGAACCCACCACCGCCTGGATATGCTAAGATGCATGTGTATGCCAATATTTCTCAAGCGGGAATAGGTGGTACAACAGTAGCAGTCTGCCAGGATTCCCATGAAATTGTTTATGCTCCTCAACCATTGTAGTGCAGGGAGTTAGAGATGTTACATCACTAGAAGCAATCGCTTGTTGGGAAGGTTTGTGCCTCACGGGAAATATCTTTATACATGATTTTATTATAGCCACATATTTGAAGCAAGTGGAGAGGGACATTCACAAGGGAAGCAAGGGGAACTATGGGATGATCATATAAAAGATTAAACAAAGAAGTTTGACTTACAACTATAAGTTTGTATATGAGCGAAGAGTATCCAATTATGAGGCAGACTCTTTAGCTAAACTCTCATATTTTAGGTCAGAGGTGTCAGGTATGGCTGGGCGAACCCCTATGACCAAGTCTATATCCCGCCTTTTGTAACTTTTGAGTAATATAGTTTGGACTTCCTCAAAAATAAAAAATAAAAGCTCTATTGTTTGCGGTTAAGAAAGGAATATACATTAAACTACATAATTGCTCATGTGTTGCAATGGGTCTGAATATTCTAGTACGCTAAATTGTAATTTACCCGCGCACATTGATATGATTGTATAAATAAATGTTTACTAAAATCATACCCATGATATACCTACCCAAATAAATTTTAGATTTTATTTGGTAATCGCTTATTTATAAGAAATTTTTATCTTATCAAATAAAATATTTTTTTAATTTTATCAAATAAAGTATATTTTTAAGGCAGTTTTTAGAAAAACCTTTGGAAAATAATGATTGATAGGAAGGAAAAATAAAAATTGAAAGGCGAAGGGATCGAACGTAAGGTTGGATGAAGAACAAAATGGATGACAAAACCATATGTTCTTTTTAATACTAGGAGAATGCCCATGTGTTGCTACGGGCTATTTGAGATGTTATCTCCAACACCCGAGGGTCACACAAAAACCCCACCCCACGACACTCCTTTATTTATCTGTAGGATCCTTCCCTTCCCGCTCGGTTTCCTGCCATAGTGGGGCATTTATTGCTGGAGCCCCCTCCTTTAAAACCAGATGACATTCACCTCACCCTCACCATGCATTGCAATAGGGTTGAAAATTTCCATATTTACAATATTATAGTGTGGGTTAAACCAACACATACTATTGACAGAAAAGAACAAATACTTATAAAGATCATTCTCAAAGGTCCATTCAACTTTATGAATGGAGGCGAGTGGCAACCCTAACGTATTTCTAGTTACGCTCCACATCCAACCCACATACCATTTATTGCTAGCAGGGACAATTGTCAGTCTTCCCTTTCCGGTTGTTCTCTAAATATTCTACTCCTAGCCTCTTCCATAACCCATTTCATTGGTGCCAACCAACACCATGTCAACATCAGTGCGTTCATTAACAATGCCTCATCTACTTCTTCCTCCTTCGTTGCTAGTTTTAGTTCTCATTATTACTTATTTTCTAGAATACTCTTTCTTTCTTTTTCTTTTTTGTAACACTCTTTCCTTATCCAACACCATGGACAACTGGGTGATTGTAGTACTTTTTACTTCTTATTCTTGGAACACTCTTTCTTTCTACGATAGCATGAACCACCTGGTCAATGTTATCGCGTCTTGTCCGCCTCTTCGGAAGTTTTGGCAACCGTCAACATGTGAACATCCTATAGAGCATGATCATCATCCATATTGATGAATGCTAGGTCGCCCATGTCGTAAGGGCATGATGGTCATTGTCCATATTTTGGCTACCCGTTGCTCGGCCATGTCGATGAGAGCCTATTGATCGTCCATGCACACGAGCACTTTCAAAATGATTCAACACGATTTACTTCTTGAATGATTAATTAAGTACACAACTAATTATCTATCAACAGTCTGTGACACGTAGACCAAAATGATCCTACATCTACTACTATTACTCCACCAACTGACCGGCCCCTGTCGGGATCTATGGTATTAAGTTTATGGCAAACACAGCAACACATTAAACAAGATGACATGATGTAGACAAAGTTGAAAGGACCTGGATGTCGCCTAGAGGGGGTGAATAGGAACTTTAAAATAATTACAATTTAGGCTTGAAAAAATGCGGAATAAAACTATCGTTTAATTTTTCAAGCAAAAATCCTAAAACAACTAGGCTCACCTATGTGCACCAACAACTTATGCTAAGCAAGATGAACAACTAAGTGATAACAAGATATATAACAATATGTTACCACAACGTAAAAGTGCATAAGTAAAGGGCTCGGTTAGGAGATAACCAAGGCACGAGGAGATGATGATGGATCCCGAAGTTCACACCCTTGCAGATGCTAATCTCCGTTTGAAGTGGTGTGGAGGCACAATGCTCCCCAAGAAGCCACTAGGGCCACCGTAATCTCCTCGCGCCCTCGCATAATACAATATGTCGTGATTCCACTAAGGGACCCTTGATGGCGGTCACCAAACCTGTACGAATGCAACCCTTGGGGGGGGGGTCACCGAATTCATACAAATTTCTCGAGGCAATCTCCACAACCTAATTGGAGACCCCGATGCTTGCCCGGAGCTTTACGCCATCGAGACACCATCAACCATCTAGCGCCAAAGCACCCAAGAGGAACAAGATCTAGGGTGCCCAAACACCCAAGAGTAATAAGATTCTCAAACTTCACTTCTGCGTATCACCATGGAACTCAAACCTATGCACCAAATGCAATGGCAAGGGCATACAGAGTGCCCAAGTCCTTCTCTCCCAAATCCCACCACAACTAATGATATTGAGGAAATGGGAGGAAGAACGAAGAAGATAACACAAAGAACTCCAAGATCTAGATACAAGGGGTTCCCCTCACATAGAGGAGAAAGTTATCGATGGAAATGTAGATCGAGATCTCCTCTCTCTTTTCCCTCAAGAACTAGCCAGAATCATTGGAGGACTTGAGAGTTAGCAAGATCGAAGAAGGTCAACATTGGGGGGAAGAACATGAGCTCAAAGGATAGGGACCACTAGAGAAGAAGTCCCCATTAAGTAGCTCCCCACCCCCACCCTCAAATCCAACTATTACGGCCACAAGTCGTGCTGAAGCGGTACTACCGCTTAGCACGGTCAAAACAGCCCAATGAGATAGAAAAAGTTCTGCCAGAGAGCTACTACCGCTTTGTCACGCCCTGTGTTTGTATAACATTGTTATGCTTGGATTCATAAAATTGGAACTAGTTAACACTTTTTGAGTGCATGCTTGTTCGAATTATTACTTGTTGGATTGTTTGGGTGCATTTGTTTGGAACTTTTAGTTTCTAATCCTCTCCATATTCATCCTCCTTGGACCAAACTTCTTGCCCAATGATCATGTCATGTGAATAGTGCCCAAAACTATTTTTATCAAATAATATTTTAACCAAAAAGGATTTATTCAAATTAAGTTTTCAAAACCCCCTGAGTTGAGGTTTGCACTACAAGTCCTCAACTTGGGTGGATCCTTTTTCCCCAAATGCTTTATTTGAAACCAACTATATTTATGACTTCCTAAAACCACCAAATATTAATTTTAAAAGATTATTTTACTATTTATTTAAAAGGATTTTTCTTAAGTCCAGAAATGGTTTTTTATGGGTAAAATTATTTAAATGCTTTCAAAATATGTGAGAAAATTTAGGGAAACTCAATGGACATATATTTTCCATATATATGAGTTTCAACACATGGTCATGTTCAAAATCCTGTGCAGAACCCCTCAAAACCCTTCCTGTCCAAATCAAGCTTTTGAAACATTTCTATAAGAAATATTCTTAATAAATTACAAGAAATTTCTAGAAAGTCAACATTGTCATAGGTGATTATCTTGCTAAGTTTCATATCAATAAAAATTACTTTGATTCATCAAAATGTTCCAAAACCCTCCGTGTCCAGATTCAATTTTGAGCAACTTTACATTGTGAGGTTTCTTCCTTTGACCCCAAACTTTGTGGACATGTTCTAGTCACTAAATAATGACGCTATCCTAAGTGGTGCATCAAGGAGATTTGCTCAGCATGACTAGATCTACAAAAACTAGATTATGTTGATTTCTAGGGTTTCACAATGTTACATTGTGAACTTTCTTCAATCAAGCTCAAACTTGGTGATCAAGCCTAATTCTAATCACCATTTGCCCCTGTTAAATTTCTTGCCAAACAAGCTCCATTTTCTTAGCCTAATCATCATCAAACACCTTCTGCCAGAAATATAAAACCCATGTTTGGCCCCTTATCATGTTCTCCTTGAGTTGAAATTTTTACCACAGTCACTTCCATGCCCCTCCTATCCCCTGTAACTCTCCCTGGCCAAAACTCAATCATAAAGTGGAGCAAAACTTCCTTTTTACCCCTGGACAATGATGGCAGCACCATTTATACCCCTCCTTTTTATTTGAACCCTCTCCTCACCTCTCAGAGCATCCAAAGGAGCATCCTTGCTTACTCGAGGAGCTAGAGGACAAGGTGGGACACACTAGAGTGTGACCAGCATGCCATGGCATGCAAAACGCGTGCTCTGGAGCACGCTATAGTACGCTCCCACACTGTAGCCACACCAATCCCGAGCTTCCCGACCACCTGAGGATGTGGGAACTTGTTCCCTGGATTCCCCTTGACGTACTCATTCCTCCAAGCGGTCGGCCCCATCCTCTTTCTCTCTTCGGTGACCTCCCGCATGCGTGCCTGATGCCGCCAGCTCGACCAACCGTGGTGCTCGCAGCCGCGTGCTCTCCGCCTCTCTCTCCTCTCCCCCTAGCCATGGGCGTGCCCCAGGAACACCGTAGACATGCCCTCGCCCACTTTACCCGACCCGGGCCTCAGCCCCGAGCTCACCGGTGCACCCGAGCTGGTTGACCACCGGGCGCCTATAGAAAGGGCCTCCCTGACCCCATGTCCCTCTCTGGAACCTCTCTCTCTCTCCCAATAGAACTCCCGTGCCCAGTCACCTTCATTTTATGGCTCGAGCGCTCGAGATCGACCAGAGCCTCGCCACGTCGGGTCGTCCGTGATCTCCGGGTACAGAGCCCCTCTAGCCCTCCTTCTTCTTCAGCTGCTCCCCCCTCACCCCACTGATGCATTCCCCCCTATTCGCCTTCCATTTCGCAGCATGGGACGACCCCGAAGACCTCCTCTAGAAGCTTCTCCGCCGAGGGACATTGTCGCCGGCGACCTACGCCTCCCCGTCGCCCATCTCTGACACCTCCCGAACGGCGGCAGCCTCCCGAACGGTGGCAACCTCCCGAGCCCATCTCTACTCCCTGCTCCCCTTGTCGTGCCGGGATTTGCCGCCGGTGAGTTCTTCCACCCTCGGTCCTGAGGTAGGAGATGGACCCGATAGGTGGGCCCCACCTGTCGGCCTCTCACCTCTCCCTCCCACGGCTCTCTCTGTTTGTCCATTGGGCCCCGCACGTCAGGTTTGAAACCTAACGCGCGCGCGGGCGCCACCGCGCCTGGCCTGGCTGGCCATTGGGTCGGCCCAACAGTTGGCTGGCTGTGGCCCAGGGCACAGAGCCCTTTTATTTTTATTTTTATTTTTTATTTAGTTTTCCAAAAATCCCATAGAGCTAAATAAAAATCCTATGCTAAATATTTTTCCACCATAAAACTTGAAATATTCTGTAGAATTTTATAGTGCCATTTGTAAAATATTTTGAAAATATTTTATGTACTATTTTATTTTAAAACCCCTTTTTGGAATTTTTAGCATCTTTTATAATTAGTTTTAAAAACCTTTTTCTCCCCGAAACCTTAGGCAAATATTCTCAATATAGTATTTAGTATTTATCAGAGTAGGGTAGCATTTTATTAGTAGATTTTTGTGCTCTGTTTTTGTGTGATGCTTATTATTCCCGTTATTTTATCGCGATGATAGATTACGCTATTGACGAGGGAGCTGGACCCGAAGACCTTGAAGACCCTGAAGACTTTGTTGAGCCAGGCAAGCAACACTTTCACCATGTTAAGAAACCATTTTCATGCATGACATATACCACCTTATTCCTTGTTGTTGATCAAGTGATGTGGTGAGCACTTCGGTGGGATGCCTCTATTACTTTTACCATTGATACTTGCATCGTGCCTGATGGTTGTGCGGGTGGGAGTAGATAGGATGCTAGTAGATGCTATGCAAGTGGGATCGGGTTTATGCATTGTGATGGAAACAAAGAAATGATTTCAAAGTCTTTTAGAAAACCCCGTCAGGTGCAACTAATGCCTGAGGGAGATGATGATGAGTTGGGTAACCACTTGAGAAAGAAGTGGTGTACCGGAGCAAGTGAGTGTGTGTGTTTTCGAAAACGAATTAGATTTAAGATTTGCCAACCGTCCAAAACTTACATGCATAACCACGATACCCCTTATGGAACAGAGCTTTGTTGATTACCTTGGTGGGTAATAGGATAGATCCTGCATTACTAGTGGCGGGAGTGAAGTGGTCACTCTCGATACGGGGTCATACCAGAATGGATGATCATGCGTTGTCTTCACAAGCACCGGGCACACTGTTGCGTGCCCTAATGGATGATACATGTGGTGTATATCATGAGGGATGGCACCAATGAGTGGACTCTTTGTTTAGTATCGCCAGGGGAAAGGCAATGTTCGGGTGCTTACCTCTAGTATGTTAAATACCATGAGTCGTCGATGACATGGAAGTTCCCCGAGTCTTGTGGGTAAAGTGTGCAACCTCTACAGAGTGTAAAACTATTTGAATAGCCATGTCCATGGTCAAGGACAGTTGGGTGGTGCTGTTTAAACTATGTCCTAGGTTTTCATAAACTCGGTGTGAGTGTGATGGTGACAAAGGTGATACTTGAGCTAAGTCCGATGATTTGGCATGATGGTGAACACGAGATGTTCAACACCCGCTTATAATGATAACTGAGTTTTGTTCACATGAGTACCCGTTAACAATTGATGCATGCTTACTCAGGCTACTTGATCATGTCATTGCATACAAAATTAGCTTTTCGCAAAACTCGCCTACTTAGTGCTATATCATGCATTGTTATACCTCGTTCCACAACTTTGGTTGCTTGCGAGTACATTCAAAGTACTCATTGGCTTGCCACTAGTTATTTAATTGGCCAGGCATGGAAGATCAGGAGTACGGTGAAGAGTTTGTTGGTGATGAACTTGCGAACTAGGACCCTTCCCAGTCAGAATGCTTGTTGGTTTAAGGCATATGGCATGGGTTCATGCTTTTGACCAAGATTTCTACTGCTTGTTATGTGTAAGTGTTTGGCCCTTACGGCCCTATCTATGTAAGACTCGACCTCCATGGTCTTTATTTGTGTAGATGGTACATATGGATGTAAGAGTCTTATTATCCAGCTTTTGTGTGTTCAGTAAGCATTGATCTCTGGGATCACTGTACATGTGCATTCGGTGATCATGACTTATGAGTCGGGGTCCCCACAAAGCCGGTATCAGAGCCATCCTGACTTTAGGAAGCCCTTAGTTAGCATGGACGTTAGTTAGGTTAAAACCGTTTTCAAAACCACACCTAGCACTTATACTTTAGGAGTTTCTCCACTTATTACCTCTTCTATCCTTCACACAACACTCTAATGACTCTCCTCCCTTCAAACATTGGTAGATGGCCGTCATACCCGAAGCCTTCCTAACATCCGACTTTCCCCTACTCCTTGAGGATAGCCTAGAGAAGTGCGAGTTTCGCCAACCACCCGTTTTCCTCTACCACGAGCACTGGGTTGATGCCGTCATGAAGGAGTACCACGTGGATGTGGTCGTGAAGGCAAACAACTCCCCGGCTAGTTGGTTCTTTGAAGTACCACAGATGGAGAGCATGTCACTCGCAGTCAAGACAGCTGCACGGAAGTCACTCATCCACCTTCGAGGGATCATACCATAGATGGCTGATGGACCAGCTACTCGCTATCTACCCTTCAGGAGGGATGGTATCGCTGAGAGTTGGACGTTGGCTCCATCTAAGGAGGATGGGACTCCACTCGGATTCCAAACCTACTTCAGGCTCTCTGCCAACAGTCTGGCTCACCACTTGATTAAGGAGTCCGTGAAGCTCCGCAAGGAACTTCACCACACCCGGGAGCTATTTCGACAAGCCAAGACGAAGCCAAACAGAATAAAGACAGATGGAGCCCCCGAGGGACGACCAGCTATCGCTTACAAAGGAGGAGCACCCCCATCTAGAGATGCACCCACACGTCGTCATCGCATGAATACGAAGGTGTACCGCAATATCATCACAGACCCGCCGACGAAGCATCGTCGGGATGGACCTCCTCGTTCCCCGACCCCTGTGACCGGAAACGATGCCCGTTCGGATGATGAACATGAGGAAGACCCAAAGGAGCGTGACTACGAGACCGAGCACTCCACCACCTGAGTCTGAGAACCCCTAGGGTAGGATCAGTCATGTACCCTTAGGCGAAGTCGAGTCCGAGTAATGGTTCATATGAAACCATGTGTGCTTGTTGATTGTTTTGCTGTTTGTGTTCCGATGCAAGTCGTGCTTTTGCCTTAGGCAACATGTGAGCGACTCCATCGTGTATCTTATCTTAATATACGTGTCGGTCCTTCGACCTTTGTTTCACCACACTTGCACTCGACCAACCCCCTTAGGCGTGCTTTTCTATTGTTGCTTTTCCTCTCGTCTATCCCAGTTGTTTGATTTGGCTGCTCCAAACAGGATGGTGACTGCTACTCGCAACAGCTCCTTTGCCAACCCTGAAGCCGGCAACTCAAGCCAGCAACAGGGAGCTGGTGGGTCTGCTCAGGCTGGAAGACACCAGGAGCAGCCACAAGGGGATATTCCCCCGCCACCACCTCCACCGGTGAACATGACCATAGCTTAGTTTCTCCAAGTTCTCCGGGAGGAATGCCAAGCCAACAATTCTTCTATTCAGCACATGGCTCAAGTCCTTGTGAACAACCAGCAGCAAGGCAGGAACGACAATGGCCACACCACTCTGTCTTAGTTCATGAGGAATTCGCCCCCAACCTTCACCGAGACTATTGAGCCCTTGGATGCTGACGACTGGATACGCACCATCGAGGACCTCCTCGCATTGTTCAATTTCAATGAGGGTCATGAGAAGGTGCTTTATGCCTCTCACTGCCTTGGAGGTACCGCCCGAGATTGGTGGGATGGATTCAAGGTCATGCAAGATGATTGTGTGATCACTTGGGATGACTTCAAGGATGGATTCCACACCGCCCACATTCCTTCTGGGATCATGGTTCTCAAGAAGAGAGAATTCTGAGCGTTGAAGCAAGGAAGTGGCTCTGTCAAGGAGTACATGCATAAGTTCAACATACTGTCAAGGTATGCACCTGAAGATGTCAACACGGAGGCTGCCAAGAAGGAACGCTTAATGGAAGGACTTCGGCAGACCCTGCAGTATCATCTCATCGTCTGCGACTGTCGTACCTTGTTCGACCTGGTGAACAAGGCCCTCATGCTGGAAGACAAGCGTCGTGCCATAGACGACACTTGCAATCGTAAGATGCTCAGCAAGGGTAGCTCACACAACTATATCTCAATAGAGCCTGATAAGATGCAATGAAGGCTCTAGACTACACACACAACTATATGATGCTCACAACAACCTACACATGCTAGATAACACAAATCAAGCATACTAGCAGGCACAACATTTACAAACACATGCTAGGTAAAAAATCTAAACATGAGAGGGGCTAGTAACATTCAATGTATACAATATATACAAGTTACCACCAAGAGAGGCATTGGAATGATTAATATGATTGTATTCTTCTTGACTTGGCTTGAACCATAATGAATGGTGAAAATCATTTTTCTTCATGAACTATCCAAGTCTTGAATGCCCTCCACACACATATTGATCAAGTTTGAGCTTCATGGTCCCCAACCAAGTTGGGTCCTAAGAAGTTAGTAACAATAGGCTTGGCAACCAAAATGGTCTTATGCACTTTTAAACCACTTTGGGTACCAACATACTTGGCAAAGAAATTGCCAGAAATATCATTCCTAAGAATAATGATCATTGATAATTGGAGGCTTAGAGATGTTACCAATGGGGCGGATGAAGCTATGTCTCCCTTCTTACGACAAATATAGCAACATGTACTCCCCTTTTGCTTCTTCTTCATTTTCTCAATTTGGGTTGAAATAACATGTTTCATCATGCATAGTGGCCATTATTAAACATGAGGTTGAGCTTGAGATTGAGATTGAGGACACTTCTGATGTAGCTTCTCTTTATAAGCCCTTATCTTGAATGGAAAAGATCTCACATGATGCCTAGCCTTTTTGCACTTAAAGCAAGAAATGTTGGACTCGTTCGTGGCTTGTTCTTGTCCCCTTTTCTTATTCGTGGACTTCTTATTATTTGAGTGATAACTATTTCCATCATCACAATTTTCCAAGATTTTCTTCAAATTAGTGACTTGGGCCTTGAGCTCATTAATTTCTTCTACATGGTTAGTTTCAACACTAGAAACAAGAGGACTAGTGGAAGTAGAAACTACATGGTTAGAGCAACAAGACAAGGTGAGCAATTCATCATGAGTGGTAATAATATGAGAGGTGGATGAACTGCAAGTATTAGCACATGTCAATAAAGCATTTAGAGTATATGTGCTAATGTTCACATAACACTCACAAGATTTTACCTTGGTGACCATAGTCTCATGTGGTAACTTTAGCTCATTATGAGAGATTAGAAGATCCTCATGAGTGCTCGAGAGATTTTCATGACTTTCTTCCAATTTCCCATAATTTCTTGTTATCAAATCAAGTTGAGCATACAACTCAACATTCTCCTTCAAGGTTGATGCTTCACATGAGGTAGAGTTAGATGCACAAGTATCATTGACAATATGAGAGGAACATGTAGCAATTAGAGTCTTCTTATGAGTACATTGAAACTCCTCATGAATCTTAGAGATTTTGATGAGCTCTCCCTTGACATTATTGCATTCAAGGAGAAGGAGATCAAAATCCTCTTTAAGTTTACCATGAGAAATCTCAATCTCTCCTTTTGAAGATCTTAAGTCTCTAAATGTTTGATGAGACTTATCAAGTTCATGTTCAAGTTGTTCACTTTTAGCTTGCTTGTTAATAAACAAATCATTACATTTTTCAAAGCAAGCAAGAACTTCTTGAAACCTTCTATAAGCATTATTTTTAGCTTTATGAAGAATTTTACAAATCTCATAGAGATTTTCAATCAACTCATCATCATCATACTCATTACAAATATCATCGTTATCACTAAGATAATATGATACCTCGTCATTACCTCTTTCCATGAGGCACATGTGAGCAAAGGGGGTTGATGATGATTCTTTTGGAGAATGAGGTTCTTCATCAATCAAGAGAGCCTCATTTTTCTGTATTTCTTCTAAATGGTTAGTCATACAAAAACTAGAGGAAACCAACGCATTTTGATCATGGCAACACGGGAGAGCAAACATATCATCACAAAAATTTGTTAAGCAATTATTAGATGATATGCATGGACTATCAACACAATAATTCATAATACTTGTGGTGAAAGATATGACCAAGTCCATAGAAGATACAACACTATCATCTACACAAGCAAGATCATTAATAATGAGCTTAATACCATCATCACAAGATATTTCTTCACTCACAATGGCATTACCTTGTGGCACACCACATGTCGGTGGAGTGGAAGATGTTGAAGTGTGCAAGTAATCAGAGATAGCAGGAATAGAGAGCTCTTCATGATTGATAAATGTGGAGAGCTCCTCCATTAACTCCTTAAACATAATATTGTCTTCGTCAAGATTTGACCCACCATATATATCTTCTAGCTTTGTCCAAACCTCATGAGCCGACTTGCAAGTCGAGATTGACTTAAAAACTTTAGGGCTTATAGTTTGATGCATGACAAGAGAGGCATCACAATCAAGATACATGTCATCTATAGATGGAGGAGGATCGTCCTTTACACAAGAAATCCCTACAAGAACAATTCGTGAAGCATTTGGACCCATGGCCCGAAAGTGACAAAGCATACGAATTGTCCACAAGTGATAATTTGTGCCATCAAAATCAAAGGTGCCATTGTGCACTAATCCATTAGTAGACATTGATACTCTCAAGGAGGTCAAGCCTAATAAGGAGAGACCTTGCTCTGATACCAATTTAAAGGACCACGATGTCGCCTAGAGGGGGGTGAGTAGGCGTTTCTTAAAAACTTGTACGGATTTGGCTTTATCCTAATGTGGAGAGAAACTAAGAGGATACTTTTCAAGAACAAATCCTAAACACACTCGTCTTAACTAAGTGCACCAACAACTTAATGTAAATGAGGTGACCACAAAAATATTACTAACAAGCACAAGTAAGTTACACAAACTTACTTGAGTAATATCACAAGATATGTAAGTGTATGACACAAGATACCAATTCACACTAAACACAAGATATATCAATAGTAGCAAGTATGAATTGCAGGATATAGCGTGTAGGCCTAAATAATTAATATTTATAAGGAAATAGACAACACAATATAATGAGGACAATAATATGTAGTGAATGTATGCTCAAGTAACCAAAGTAAACCAGAAGGAGTTAGGGTTAGTGATAACCCAAGTCACATAGATGAGGATGTATCCCGATGTTCACTTCCTTGGAGGGAAGCTAGTAACTGTTAGAGAGGTGGATGTTACCATGAAGGCACACCAATGCCATGAAGGATAACCCTATTCTCCTTGAGATATCACCACGAAGGCAATTTCCAACCACTAGTTGTAGACCTTGAGGCGGCCGACAAACCTTCACAAACTTTCCAGGGAACAAATCACAAGTTGATTCCTCACCAGAGTAATCCTACCGCCTAGTAGTCTCCAACCTCCAAGACTAACAAGATCAAGGGGGGAATAGTCAAGACTTGCTCAAATCACAAATTTCTTTGGTAAAAAGAGAGAGGAGGAATGGATGTATGCTTGGATGAAATCTCTATCAAGAACTCTCACAAATCTCTTCGGGATTTAACACAAGAATGCTCAAATCCCTCTCTCTCTCTCTCAAATCCCACCAAAAGCAACTAATGCTATCGAGGGATGGAAGAGGAGAGGAACAATGGACAAGGTCAACAAATGAACCCTAGATCCATGGGTTAGTTTCCCCCAATTGGATTGGAGTTTTGAGGCTTGAGGGAGGAGGAGAGAGCTCAAAACAATGTGGAAATCTCATATCCAAAAGCTCTACCTCGTTGGGGAAGAAGGGCACCTTATATAGTGCCCCCACCAAATCTTCCCATCATGCACAAAAAAACATAGCCCACAACTTCTGGGCCTGCCCGGAACTTCTGGGCTCCGTATTGGGGCACATAGTGTAAACTTTCTGGTTAGCCCGGAACTTGCCCTGAAACCTGCCCAGAACTTCTGGCCCCTGGAACTTCCGGGCTCCCTTGGGGCGAGATTTTCGCAAACTTTCTGTTTAGCCCTGAACTTCCGGGGTGTCAAGCCCAGAACTTCCGGCCTCCCAATAAACAGCCAACATACTAAAAGTAAAACATACATAACTTTTACATACGGACTCCGATTTTGATGATCTTGGGCTCGTTTTGTAGCTATTGAAAAGACCGGGGTCCTCACATACAGAACCACCCAATATCAAACAAAATGGATGATTCAATTAATGCAAACGTTTGAGCATAGAAACTAGAGAACCCCTTTTGGCATATGGTTTTACTTTGGGATATATGATAGGACTGGAATTGTGTGTAGAAGATGTTGACATGAGAAAATCCATCACGAACCCCTTTCATCCCCTCTTAATAGTGCGCGATACCTATAACTCAAGAATCATAAAAGAGCTACACTACATAGCTACCGAGAATCCATTCTTGAGTGAATATATTTCTTCGTGGTGGTCATCATTCCACACAACTAACGTCAAAGGAACTAATACCTTTGAGTCGAGCCTTTCATTTGAGCTTGATGTTATTGTTTCTTGTTGGCTCAAGTTGAAGGCAATACATTGGTGAAGTCTTCAAGTAGCTCTCACATACATGATGTGGAAAGCCTTACTTTATATTCACCTTTACTTGTTCATCATGTGAACATCCACAAGCTTCAAGCATCTAATCCTTCGAGATGGTTATCTTGAACTTCTCCTTGTCAACCATGATCATGAACACTTGATATCTTCCTCTCATGGACATTTGGAATCTCTCTCTCGATGCGATCCCATGAGAATTACCTAACCCTGATAAACATAGACAACACATAGTATGGGTTAGTACACAAAGTTCAATTGACATTTACTTACCATACCAAAAGATCTCACGTGGTACATCATTTGCGCCTGTGTGGTGATCAACTTTGAGCTTAATATTTGATCTTCATCTTGGACAACATTTATCTTTGAGCCATGATTAATCTTGATGTCTTGAAGGCCCTATTGATTTCTTATTATACTTCATTATACAAAAATAGTCTCTTGAGATCCACAATGAATTCTTCACTTGAATTACTTGCTTGACGACATAATCATCCATGACTCAACATATGAGCTCATCTCATGATTCTATTTTCAAGACATATGTAAAATTCTTCTCTTTAATTATTCTCTTAAGATCTTGATCCATCATGGTTCAAACCATAAGCCAAAGCATGAGAATGTTTGAGATCCTCAATGAACTCCACATAGATCACATCTTGTTCATCACATGGAACTCATCTTTATCGTATCATATTTGGTTCAATCATTGAGCTCATCCTTGACGCATGCACAACATTATGTATATGATGTTCATTTAGAATTCATTTGAGGTCCTTCTTGCATCATCATGGAACAAACATCCTTCAATTCCTCCAATATTCTTCCTGCATTGCAAATAGAACATTCCTTCAAATGTATAACTCAATGCCAACATTAGTCCATTAGGATTGTCATCAAATACCAAAACCACACATGGGGACTACATGCACTTTCATCGTCCCACTCGCGTAGTAACTACTTGCACCTAACTACTTCCCACCAAAATAACTCTCAATGGAGGATAGAGCTATACACAACGCAAGTGTCAACAGGAAATGCATGGGAGACCAACCTAGCAAGGTTGTCACCGCATCATCAACATGATTTTCAATGCAATGAAATAAAAGTGCTATAATGTCATGCATAGAAATGGTTTCATCAACATGGTCAAAGGGTTGCTTGCATGGCTTAGCAAATTCTTCGAGGTCTTCAAAAGCTTCTGCTTCAACTCCAAGCACTCCGTCTACTTCATCAACTACCATCAGAAATAACCATATAGGCAACACAACAAAGAGAAAAAAAATAAAAGAATCCTAAAAATAGGAATTATGTTTTTCTAGGACCTCTCTGGTTATAAGAAAATAACCAAAGGGGTTCTACTGTATTTGGATCAATGATGGCTTTTGAAAGGTGGAAATGGAGGGGATAATAATCATATTACAAGTCTACAAAAGATATTATTTGTAAAAATGAGTGGAGGCACTCATAAAATAGGGCATGCTTTTAGAAGCATTTATAAAGTGGTATCATAAAATTTGGACTGGGGATGAATTTCTTATGAGTTTTCTGAGATAGAATAAATGTAAAATGTGGGGCCTTTAGTAGATCCAACAGAAAAAAAGGCATTAGAAAAACGTCCACCATTTTTAGATAAATAGGGAACCATATAAAGGGCACCTAGAAATTGGAATCATGTCATTTGGATCTAGAATCATGTTTTTTTATTAACACCTATTCAATCTATATAGTGTAGATTCGAAGTCTCGCTATTTTTTGAATTAATCTTCATATTTTTACATTTCTTTTGAAAAAATATTCTTTAATATGAAAACTATTAAAAACATGTTTAAAATATGAAAATGGAAAACTAAGTTCAGATCCTTCTTATTCACTTTGAATAAAAGCTCTAGTAATTTTTTTGATTTTTTTATTTTTTTCAAAAGCAGAAGGTAACCCTACCTCCTCTCCTTGAACTCTATGAAATGTTGTATGTGATAGCTCATATGTGTGAAGATTTTTTCATGAGAATGACCATAGACCAAGTTGATGATATTTGGTTGGTAACATGTCACATAAGACAACACTGTGCACAGGTTTTATATTTTTTGATATTTTTTAAATTAATGGTGCTCATTTGACCTCGTTCGTGTCAGCTAATTTTATTTGAAAATGTCTGTATACCAATTTCGTATTTTTCCTATCTAGTGTGTCTTATAAAATGATGAACAGCGAAGGTTTCATATTTTTTGATTATTTTTTAAATTAGTTATGCTCAGTCAGAGCCTTGGAAACCCAGTTGACCATCTCAAAACCCCTTTAAACCCCTCCTAACCCTAGCTCTGAACGTCATCCATCCGACCATATGGACGACTCCACATCGTTTGATTGTGGGTCGATCGGCGAGAGGCATCGTTTGAAATTACACAACAATTTACATTGCCTAGAAACTATAGTTCTTTTTGTTCAATACAAATGCAAAATGACCAAATTTATAAGGGCCAAAATTATTTTTATCATACAAAATGGCCACAAACTATTCAAAAAATTGTCTCTTTTTGTTCATATAATATATATGACCACGGATTCCCACGCGTGTAATTAGCTTCTTTTTCTTCTTCTTTTCAAACCATAGTTTCCCACGCGTCTACACTCCCAACGCCGTGGTGCATGTGAAAATGGGCCACTTCACATTTGACACCGTTATTGCCACGGCGAAATAACACATAGTACTACGGCTATTGAAGCCAGCTTCTGCCTCTACCATCCCTCATCCATCTCCCATCCTCTGCCATCTTCCCTTCTTGCTCTTCGACCCCTTCTCCTTCTTCTACACATCCCTCAGCCATGCAGTACACCGTACCAACCTACCGCTTCCCACCCATTGTGCTGGAGAGGCTCCACCCTACCAGTGTGTACATTGTGCGCACACTATGTGTGTGGGCGATATCAAGGTGAAGGACTGCAAGGAACTTCTCCGATTTCTACCTTGATGCCGGCTACCACCACCTCTCGTGGGGATCTCGAACAATGTTCCGCATCGAGGAGGTCATCCAAAACGGGGTGGTGGTTGCTCTCCTTGCCCACTTCACCAAAACATTCAACGCCTTCTACCTCCTCGGCCGGGTGTTTTGGTGTGGTTGCGACTTCATCGCTTTCACCACCCACAATAGGTATACGGAGTACACCAACATCTTCCCCACTGCGTCGCACATGCACACTCTTCCATACCCCCATCAACAACACTCCGGAGGAGCAGTGAAGGGCACCCGTAGGAGGAGCTAGGTGGACAAGGCGGCGGCTAGGGTTCTAAACCCTCTATATTTTTTTGAATCTATGTTATGTTAATTAAGTTGTAAGTGAACTATGTTGGAGATGCTATGGGATTATTGGCCCTTTTATTCAGTTCTATTATTAAGTTTTCTATCTATAATATTATTAAGTTCTTACTAGTTTGAACTATGTGATCGTGCTACGGGCTTGTTGGCCCTATCTACATATTTCTTGATTGTTTTCTTAGAGAGCTCGCTTCGTTAGTAACCACCTAGCGCATGCAGCCACAACGAACCCTTCTCTTTTTTACATAAGCCACAAATATGTAGCCACCTAGCTAGTGCATGTAGCTACAAAAATATAAAAACATATTGTTCACTTTATTAGTCATTGCAAAACGGGTGCACATGGGAGTGGATCGAAAAGGCTGAAACTGATCGTAAAAAAATGATGCTCTAAATCGAGGAGACAAGCGTGCGAGAAGAGAGGAACCAACGATAGCGACCGTCGCTGCATCCGTCGCGGCTGGCATGCACGAAAGCGGCTCGGTCAGGGCATTGTGGCAGCATGCATCGGCGCATGCACGCTCGGTCGGCGCATCATGGCAGCGCGCATCGACCCATGCAAGCAAGCTTGCTGGGTGCATGCATAGCAGGCTTCTGTCGTGCAGGCACGCACAGGCATTTAATGCAAGGGATGGCCCAACGAAATAATGGCCCAACGGTCGAATAGCGACACCACCCCAGGCGGCCCCGGTTGTCAGGTCCAACAGGCGAAACAGTCCAACACGGCCCCACTCGTCAGAGTTAACGGTCAAGCTATTGACCTGACGACAACGTCCATTCTGACCTGTTCCGAAGGTTTCGGGCAAGTGAGTGGGGAAAACTGAGCAAAAGTTAAGAGCGTAGGGATGAATGAGTAGATCTAAGGAACCAGAGGCATAGATATAAAAAACCTAATAAATATGCATGCTCAGGACTTTGAAGAACCAAATCAACACATAGTTTGATAAGATACCAAAATAAAAGGTACCAAGTGAAACTAAGATACCGAACAAAGAAATTATCACTTGAAGGATACCAATTAAAAGATACATCAATGAATGAGATATCCATTATCACATGTCAAACAAAAGTAAACATGATACCAATTGAAGGAAAACAAACCAGAGGTATCAAGTTCCCAAAAGAGAGCTAGGTTCCAAAGAAACCGAACCTCGACAAATTTTTGAGAGGCACAAACTCCCAAAAAATGGACTTACACCAGCACAAACTTGATAAGGATCAAAAGTTTTTATGATAAACACATAATAAGAGTGTTCTAAAGAAAATAGGATAGCTCCCCCAAGATATGTACATTATATTGAGTTTGCATTTGAATATAACATGCACAAGATGGGATCACCACTTTCCCTATATTTATAAAAATACTAGACATGTACAAAAGGATCCATAAGAGACAAGGAAGACAAACGGATAAACAAAATCCATTGGAAAGATGATTAGCAATTTCTACCCCATAAAACACTCATACGTCTCAAACGTGTCTATAATTTTGTTGGAAGTATGCCCTAGGCAATAATAAATTAGTTATTATCATATTTCCTTGTTCATGATAATCCTTTATTATCCATGGTAGAATTGTATTGATCGGAAACTCAGATACATGTGTGGATACATAGACAACTTCATGTCCCTAGTATGCCTCTAATAGACTAGCTCGTTGATCAAAGATGGCTATGGTTTCCTGGTCATGGACATGAGATGTCATTTGATAATGGGATCACATCATTAGGAGAATGATGTGATGGACAAGACCCAAACTACAAATGTAGCATATGATCGTGTCAGTTTATTGCTACTGTTTTCTTCATGTCAAGTATCTATTCCCGTGACCATGATATCATGCAACTCACTGACATCGGAGGAGTGCCTTGTGTGTATCAAATGTTGCAACATAACTGGGTGACTATAAAGGTGCTCTAAAGGTATCTCCGAGGGTGTCTGTTGGGTTGGCTTGGATCAAGAATGGGATTTGTTACTCCGTGTGACGGAGAGGTGTCTCAGGGCCCACTCGATAATACAACATCACACCAAGCCTTGCAAGCAATGTGACTAAGTGTTAGCCACGGGATCTTGTATTACAGAACGAGTAAAGAAACTTGCTGGTAACGAGATTGAACTAGGTATAGAGATACCGACGATTGAATCTCGAGCAAGTAACATACCAAAGAACAAAGGGAACAACATACTGGATTAACTGAATCCTTGACACAGAGGTTCGACCGATGAATATCTTCATAGAATATGTAGGAACCAATATGGGCATCCAGGTCCCGCTATTGGTTATTTACCATAGAGGTGTCTCGGTCATGTCTACATAGTTCTCGAACTGGCATGGTCTGCACACTTAAGGTTTGGTGACGTTTCCATAGTATAGAGTTATGTATGGTGGTGACCGAAGGTTGTTCAGACTCCCTGATGAGATCCCGGACATCACGAGGAGCTCCGAAACGTAAAGATTGCTATATGAGAAGTCCTATTTTGGTCACCAGAAAAGTTTCAGGCTCATCGGTATTGTACCGAGAGTGTCGGGAAGGTACCGGAGGACCATCGGGAGGGGTATTTCGACCCAAGAGGCTACATGGGCTATGGAAGAAGGAATATCTGCCCTTAGTGGGATGGACTAAGTCCCACAAAAGGACGCTGCAGCTATGGAAGAAAAACCAAGGTGGAAAGAAGGCAAAAGTGGGAAAATAAGGAAGGAGTCCTAATCCTACTAGGAGTGGAGGAGGAGGACTCCTCCCTCCCACTTCGGCCGAACCAGATGTGGCTCCTTGGGAGCCAAGTCTCCTCTCTCCCCTCCACCTATATATGCTAGAGGTTTTGAGGGCAGCCCTAACCCTAATTGCCACGTGCTACCCTCTTCTTCCTCTAGATCGTTTTCTCCTCTAGATCAGTTTTCAGCGGTGCTTAGGCGAAGCCCTGCTGGAATTTGCTCCACCACCATCGCCGCAACACAGTCGCGTTGCCGGAGAACTCATCTACCTCTCCGCTCCCTATTGATGGATCAAGAAGGCGGAGATCGTCATCGAGCTGTACGTGTGTTGGATGCCGAGGTGTCCTCCGTTCGGCACTAGATCGGAAGGACCGTGATCAAGATCGTGAGACGTTTCGTGATTGGATCATGGGATGGATCATGATGACATCGTGGGACGGATCGTCATGAGATCATGGGACGGATCGTGATTCAATCGCGGGACGAATCGTGATGGGATCGCGGGATGCTGATGATTTGGATCGCGAAGACGTTCGACTACATCAACCGCGTTTCTTAACGCTTCCGACTTAGCGATCTACAAGGATATGTAGATCCACTCTCCCCCTCATAGATGCTCATCACCATGGATCGATCTTTCGTGTGCATAGGAAAATTTTTGTTTCCCATGCAACGTTCCCCAACAAATTTTTGAATGATCCATGCTATAATATTATCATTCTAGGATACTTTTTGGGTAATTATATGTCAATTAGTATTATTTTTGAGCACTAACTTATTAACCCAGTGCCAAGTGCTAGTTGTTGTTTTCTGCGTGTTTTCGGCTTTTCAGGATTACAGTACCAAACGAAGTCCAATTGCCTCAAAACTTTTTGTAGATGAGATCTCGAGTAGAACACAAAGGAGTTTGTGGGTGTTGATGCTTAGATTGCTTCCTCCCTTGGTCGTGTTTTGGTTCAGCGGTATTGTGGGATGAAGCGTCCCGGACCAACCTTTCTCGTACGCTTTCGAGAGACCAGTTCCATCGACTGACGTGTAACTTCGTTGCACAAAGATGGCTGGCAGGTGTCTGTTTCTCCTACTTTAGTTGGATCGGATTCTAAAAGGCGGTCCTTGAGAAGGTTGAAAAGCAACTTATGTATCACCGTTGTGGTTTTGCGTAGGTGAGAATTGTTCTTGCTAGATACCCGTAGCAGCCACGTAAAACTTGCAACAACAATTAGAGGACTTCTAACTTGTTTTTGCAGGGTATGTTGTGATGTGATATGGCCAATTACATGATAAGATATATGTGATGTATGAGATGATTATGTGTTGTATAGAATATCACGACTTGCATGTCGATGAGTACGGCAACCGGCAGGAGCCATAGGGTTGTCTTTAATTATTGTATGACCTACATGTCAATCATTAAGCGCTATGTAATGTTTTACTTTATTACTAAATAGTAGCTATATTAGTATGAGCATGGTGGGCGCGTCAACCATGATGGAGACACAATGATGGAGATCATGGTGTTATGCTGGTGACGATGGTGACCATGTCGGTTCTTTCAAGATGGAGATCAAAAGCACAAGTTCATGGCCATATCATGTCACTTATGATTTGCATGTGATGTTAATCCTTTTATGCACCTTGTTTTTCTTAGGACGATGGTAGAATTATAAGGTGATCCCTCATTTAAATTTCAAGATAAATTGTGTTCTTCCCGAGTGTGCATCGTTGCGAAAGTTCGTCATGTCGAGACACCACGTGATGATCGGGTGTGATAGACTCTACGTTCACATACAACGGGTGCAAGCCAGTGTTGCACATGTGGAACACTTGGGTTAAACTTGACGAGCCTAGCATGTACAGACATGGCCTCAGAACACAAGAGACCGAAAGGTCGAACATGAGTCATATAGTAGATATGATCAACATGATGATGTTCACCATTGGAACAACCTCAACTCACGTGATCACCGGACTTGACTTGGTGAATTTGGATCATGTATCACTCGAATGACCGGAGGGATGTCAATTTGAGTGGGAGTTCCTAAGTAATATGATTAATTGAACTCATTATCATGAACATTGTCAGTAGTGTCTTTGTAAATTATGTTGAAGATTACTAGCTCATGTTGTAGCTCCCTTGAATTTTTATATGTTCCTAGAGAAATAGAGTTGAAAGATGATGGTTGCAATATTGCAGACTGGGTCCGTAATCTCGGGATTGTCCTCGTTACTGCACAGAAGGCTTATGTCCTTAATGCACCGCTCGATGCGCCACCCCCTCTAGCGTCGTTTGTAGATGTTGTGAACATCTGATAGGCAAGTTCCGATGACTACTTGATAGTTCAGTGTGTCATGCATTACAGCTTAGAATTGAGGCTCCAAAACGTTTTGAACATCACGAAACATATGAGATGTTCTAAGAGCTAAAATTGGGATCTCAGGCTCGTGCCCGTGTTGTGAGATATGAGATCTCCAACAAGATTCTTTGCCTGCAAGATGAAGGAGAATAGCTCAGTCATTGAGCATGTGCTCAGATTGTCTGGGTGCTACAATCACTTGAATCGAGTGGGAGTTGATCTTCCAAATAAGATAGTGATTGATATGGTTCTCCAAGTCACTGTCACTAAGCTACTAGAACTTGGTGATGAGCTATAATTATACCAGGGATGGAAATGATGATCCCTGAGCTATTCGCGATGTTTGACACCACGAAGGTAGATATCAAGAAGGATCATCAAGTGTTGATGGTTAGTAAAACCACTAGTTTCAAAAAGTTAGAGGGGAAGGAGGGAAACTTCATGGATGGAAAGTCAGTTGCTACTCCACTGAAGCAACCCAAGGTTGAACCAAAACCCGAGACTAAGTGCTTCTATTGAGGAGAGCGGTCGCTGAAGCAGAACAACCCTAGATACTTGGTAGATAAGAAGGCTGGCAATGGTCGACAAAAGTATATTTGATATACGTGTTATTGATGTGTACCTTTCTAGTACTCGTAGTAGCAACTGGTATTGGATACCGGTTCGGTTGCTAAATGTTAGTAACTCGAAATAAAAGCTGTGTAATAAACAGAGACTAGCTAAGTGGGAGGTAATGATGTGTGTTGGAAATGTTTCCAAGGTTGATGTCATCAACATCGCACGCTGTCTCGACCCTCGGGATTAGTGATGAACCTAAATAAATGTTATTTGGTGTTTGCATTGAGCATGAACATGATTAGATCGTATTTTGCAATACGGTTATTCATTAAAGTTAGAGAATAATGGTTATTATGTTTACATGAATAACACCTTCAATGGCCGTGCATCCAATGAGGATGGTTTATTGAATCTTGATTGTAGTAATACCCATGTTCATAACATTGATGCTAAAAGATACAAGGTTAATAATGATAGAACCACATACTTGTGGCACTGTTGCTGAATGTCATATTGGTGTAAAGCGCATGAAGAAACTCCATGTTGATGGGTCTTTGGACTCTTTCGATTTTGAATCGGTTAACATGCTGACCATGCCTCATGGGCAAGAGACTAAAAACTTGTTTTCCGGCTTGATGGAACGGGCAAGTGACTTATTGGAAATAATACATGTTGGTGTATATGGTCCAATGAGTTTTCTAGCGTGTAGTGGATATCGACATTTTCTTACCTTCACTGATGATTTGAGTAGATATAGTGTATATTTACTTAATGAAACACAAATCTGGATCGTTTGAAAAGTTCAAACAAAATCAGAGTGAAGCTTAAGATCATCGTGACAAGAAGATAAAAATGTCTACAATATGATCGTGGAGGTGAATATCTGAGTTACGAGTTTGCCATACAACTTTAGACAATGTGAAAGTTGTTTCACAACTCACGCCACCTGGAACACCATACTGTGATGGTGTGTCTGAACGTCATAGTCGTGCTCTATTGGATATGGTGCGTACTATGATGTCTCTTATCGATTTTCCACTATCGTTTTGGGGTTATGCATTAGAGACCTAAATCAGTTTAAAAAGGCACCATCTAAATCAGTTGAGATGACACCATATGGTTTGGCAGAAACCTAAGCTGTTATTTCTTAGATTTTGGGAATGCGACACTTATGTCTAATAAGATCGAACCCAAAGTGGAAAAGTGCATCTTCGTAGAATACCCTAAGAATAGTTGGGTATACCTTCTATCTCAGATCCGAGTGCAAAGTCTTTGTTGCTGAAAATGGGTCCTTTCTTGAGAAAGAGTTTCTCTCGAAAGAATTGAGTGGGAGGAAGATAGAACTTTATGAGGTTGTCGAACCTTTGTTTCAACCAGAGAGTAGCGCAGCACAGAAAGATGTTTCTGTGGAGCCTACGTCAGTTGAAAAGAAATTTAATGATGATGATCATGAAGCTTCAGATCAAGTTATTGTCGAACCTCGTAGGTTGACAAGGATACGTACTTCACCTAAGTCGTACGGTGATCATGTCTTCGAAATCATGTTGTTAGACAATGATGAGCCTAGGAATTATGAAGAAGCGATGATGGGACCGGATTCCGACAAATGGTTAGAGGCCATGAAATCTGAGAAAGGATCCATGTATGAAAACCAAGTATAGACTTTGGTAGACTTGCTCATTGGACGGTAGGTCGTCGAGTACAAATTGAGCTCTAAGATGAAGACATATGCTAATGGTAAATGTCAGCATTTATAAAGCTTGACTTGTCACAAAGAAATTTCTGACAAGTTCAAGGAGTTGACTGCAATGAGACTTTCTCACTCGCAGCGATGCTAAAGTCTATTGGAATTATGTTAGCAGTTGCTGCATTTTTCAATTATGAAATATGGCAGATGGATGTCAAAACATAGTTTCCTTAACGGTTTCCATGGCTTAACGGTTTCCATGGCTTAAACATAGTCATCCTTGGCTTAAACCATAAAGAATCTCAACTACAATACAAATTGTTTCTGGTCTAAACTTAGATTAACAGAAAATCAAACTTATAAAACAATTTGTGGAACTATTTTCAAATAGAAGATCAACATAGCAATGAACATCCAATTGCAAGTTATAGTTGAACTAGAATTGATTTTCATGCAACCCAATAATAAAATATTATTTGTTTTGAAGGGCCACTATTGTCTGACAGAAAACTTTATAAAAGTCTATCACTAATATAAAAGAAAATAATTTAAAATAATTTAAAACAAAAGGGAATATAAATAGACCTAATAGAACTAAACAGAATCTGTTTTTCTTGAAAAGACTACTACAAAATATTTCTAAAAATTTCCAAACAATAGCTGCTGATAACTAAGGTCACTAGTGACAAGTAGCAAAAAGAATCAACTCAAAATATATTTTTAAACTCAAGATATTCAGAAAATAAGATTTAAATCAAATCTGTTTTAAGTCAATTTTAAATTATTCACATTTGGTCAGACTTGATATCTACAGAAACTAGAACAAATCTGTGAACTAATGCAAGAAGAATCAAATTAAAACACTTAAAAACATAAAAGATATAACAAAACTAAAAACAGAACCTATTTTGTTTTCTAAAACAAACAGAAAAAGAAAAAAAACTTAGCTAACGGACAGGGGCTACGTGGCAGTTTGTGGTTGGCCGCGGCCGTGTGCGTGCGGGGTTTTGCGAGCGGTTGACCAAAGCCTAGCGAATACCGGTTCGGGATTTAAATCGTTCTAATCTAGATCGTTGGCGTTAGATCCGACGGCTACAGAGGGGGCGTGGGGCTTACAGAGAAGGGAGGTCGGAGCTCCGGCGATGTCGACGGTGGCCAGAGGTCGGAGATGCTCGGAGACGGTGCTCCGGTGGTAGCGGACGGTGTCCTACCGGTCCAATCGATGGCGACGGACCTCCGGCGTGCGTTGGTGGTGACGGCGAGGCGAGGGAGCGTCGGGGCGAGCGCCAGGAGCTCGGGAAGGTCCGGTTGGGGTTAGAACTCCGGCGAGGTGTGGGATGGTATTCTGGTGAGGAAAAGAAGGGGTTTCGGGGTGGACGAAGAGCGGAGAGGACCGGGTCTTATATAGGCCAGGTGCGGGGGCCGGGAGAGGGAAGGAGGAGCGAGATCCGGGGCGATGAACTCGCTGGCGATGTCAGGGGCACGATGGAAGGGACGACCGCGAGGACGGCTCGGTCGGTCGGTGGGGACGGGCCGTCAGAGAGAGAGGGAGAGAGCATGGTCAGCGGTGACCGTTGCAGAGATGTTTCGGGGAGGAATTAGGGGCAGGTGGGCCGGCTCGTTTAATACACGCGTTTAACTATTTCCTTTATTAATATACAGGGCATTAAAAACAACATTAAGACATTCAAAACCTGTCGAAAAAATAAATTTTTATATACCAAAATGGTCAGGGAATTAAATTCCATTTAATGAACATTCTTCCACGGCCAAATTAAATACTTTAAAAAAAATTATTTTCAGAAAATGCCTAAATGGCTTTATTTATTTTTGCAAATATTTTTCAAATAAGCCCTTAGGTTTTATGGTTCAAAAGCTTCACAAAAATACCCCTAGTTTGGAGTGTCATATTACTCCTCTCAAAAACTTGTCAAGGGGTTTGAATGCTTACAAATTTCACATAGGAAAATCAAATATGAAAGTGATCTCCATATCAGAAAATTTTCAAATAGTTTGTTCAAAATTCATTTTTTCAAATCCTTTTTATAATGAAGAAGTCATGTCATCTTCTCTCACTGATTTGAATGTAGGAATTTTAATTCAAAGACAAAGGGGAAAGTCATTTTATTCCCTCTCATTCAAAATTTTTCAAAAGTTTCAAATTTTCACTCAATTTCAATCACTCAAGCAAACAAGCATTCCTATATTTATTATAACATTCCAAAGTTTGGGATGTTACACCTACATTATCATTTCCATGAATATCACATAACTATGCGCTTTTCTATCAATTGCCCAACAGTATTTTGTTTACCCACTATGTGCCTACTTCATGAGGGATGCCACTAGGGAAAACTATGGCCCCGGGTCTATCCAAATATAATTTACAAAAATATCATTTACCTTGATGTTATTATTTAATTTCTATTTTATTTTGAAATTTATAATTATCTACTACCAACCACACTACTTATTAGCCTGGAAGTAAACGAGTCGAAGGGAATTGACAACCCTCGTGCCCGCGTTTGGGCGCAAATGTTTGCTTCTTTCTATGCAATCGCTAAAGATGGGGGTGGCGTGTTACTCCTATTGATTCGATAAACCTTGTTTCTTAACTAAGGGAAATACTTATTTGTATTGTGCTGCATCACCCACTCCTCTTCATGGAAAACCCAATATAGATCACTAGTATTAGGAAGGATTTCTGGCGCCATTGCCGGGGAGTATCACCAACCTACTATCAAGTACCTTCACACAAATTGTCATTCACTTGTTCTAATTTTTATTTTTTGTTATATTTTCTTTCTATATAAAATCAAAAATCAAAAATAGTTATCTTTGCTAGTTGCTAGTTTGCTTCTTTGCTTGTCATACTTGCTAGTTTACTTGTCGGCATGTTACTTTGCTTGCTTGGTCGCTATGTCTCAAGATACTACTAGGTTGTGTGATTTCTCAAATACTAGTAACAATGATTTTATTAGTACTCCTATACCACCCACCAATAGTGTGGAGTTTTAGGATATTAATGTTGCATTACTGAATCTTGTGATGAAAGAACAATTTTCAGGAAATCCTAATGAGGATCTTGCTGCTCATCTTAACACCTTTGTTGAACTATGTGATATGCAAAAGAAAATGGATATGGATAATGATGTGTTCAAATTAAATTTATTCCTTTTTCATAACGAGATAAAGCTAAGGCTTCGTTTCCATGTTTACCATGTAATAATATTGGAATAAGGGATAAGTGTAAAGATGCTTTTATTGCCAAGTATTTTCCTCATGATAAGATCATCTCCCTTAGAATAAAATTATGAATTTTAAACAACATGATCAAGAACATGTTGCACAAGCTTGGGAGAGAATCAAAATGATGATTAGAAATTTCCCTACTCATGATTTAAACTGATGGATGATTATACGAAATTTCTATGCTGGACTAAACTTTGTGTCTCAAAATCTTTTATATTCTGCTGTAGGTGGTACACTGATGAAGGTGACATTACGAGAGCCCACCAAACTTTTGGAAAACATCATGACAAACTACTCTCGATGGTATACCGAAAGAGCTCCAACTGGTAAGAAGGTAAATTATGTTGAGGAAATCGCTACTTTGAGTGAAAAAGTGGATGCTCTTATGAATATGGTTGCTAGTAAGCATTTTCAAGGTCAAATGATAAGCTTAAGTTAGCGTTCACCTGATCATGTATTCTCTCTGCGCGACTTCTTGTGATTGGGCCTTTGATGATTGGTGGTGTGATGTACATGGTTGGGATGTCCTCATTATCCTCCCCCTCTTGAGAAGGAGTCATCCTCGACTCTAAAGGCCCAAAATATGGAGAAAGATAGGACACATGAAAGGTTGGGATAACGCCATATTCTTCTAGAAGATCAATCTTGTAAACATTATTGTTGATTCTCTCAAGCACGTCAAATGGTCCATCACCACGTGGCTGCAACTTTCACTTGTGTTGCTCTGGAAAATAGTCCTTCCGAAGATGTAACAATACTAAGTGGTCTTGTTCAAACACCATCTTCTTCCTTGTATTGTTTGCCCTCTTCGTATATTGTTCAGTCATCTTCTCAATGTTCTCCTTGGCCTGAGCGTGAAGTTTTCTGACAAAATATGCCCCTTACTTGCATCAAGGATGGTTTTTTCATAAAGTAGCAAAGGCAAGAGATCGCTGGGAGCAATAGGTTTGAATCCATAAACAAGTTCAAATGAGCAAAATTTAGTGGACGAATGTACTTCCCTATTATACGCAAACTCCACATGAGGTAGATACTCCTCCCACATCTTCAAATTCTTCTTTAGGACTTCTCTTTGCATCATGGCCAACGTTCGGTTGACAACTTTGGTTTGTCCATCAGGTTGTGGGTGTCTGATACGTCTCCAACATATCTAAAATTTTGATTGTTCCATGCTGATATATTATCATTCTAGGATACTTTTGGGCATTTTTCTACCAATTTATAATATTTTTTATCACTAAGCTATTGACCCAGTGCCCAGTGCCAGTTGTTGTTTTCTGCATGTTTTTTACTTTTCAGGTTTATAATACCAAACGAAGTCCAATTGCCGCGAAACTTTTGGATGATTTTTTCTGGACCCAAAGAAGACCTGGAAGCTTTGTAAGGAGGTCAGGAGGCGCATGAGGGATCCACTAAACATCAGGACATGCCCTGGAGGCGCCCTGATACGTGGTGGCCCCGTCGTGGCTCTCCCGACGTACCTCTCTGGCCTATAAATTCTCTAATATCCCCCAAACCCTAGAGGAGGTCCCATAACATTTTTTACGCTGCCGCAAGTATCTGTTCTAACGGCATGCCATATAGAGCTCCGTTCCAGCACCCTACCGAAGGGCGATTGATCATGGAGGGCCTCTTCATCAACATTGCTTCCCTCATAATGATGTGTGAGTAGTTCACCACAGAACTACGGGTCCGCAAGTAGTACCTAGATGACAATCTCTCTCTCTCTTTGTCTCTCTCTCTCTTGATATTCAATACAATGTTCATCACATCTTTGCCTTGATCTATTCGATGTAATCCCTTTGTATGGTGCATTTGTTGGGATCCGATGAATTGTGGGTTTATGTTCAGATTATTCATAAAAAGTATTTGAGTCAAACCTGATTACTATGATTCTTATTTGCATGATAATTATAGCTTCATAATGCTCTCCGATCTATTGAGATACTTTGGCCAACTAGATTGATATTTCTTCTGTGGGAGTGGTGCGTTGTGGTAGGTTCAACCTAACGAGTTTCTATATCCCAGTGAGAAAGTAGGGGACAAGACATGTCTTTGTTTCGTTGATAGTGAGGATAAAATGATGGGGTTAATTCATATTGATTGAGTTTACTTTGTCTATATCATGTCATTGTTCTCCAAGCATTACTCGATTTTACTTAATACTCTAGATGCATGCTGGATAGCAGTCGATTAGTGGAGTAATAGTAATAGGTGCAAGCAGGAGTCAGGATATTTTCTTATGGATGTAATGCCTATATACACATGATCATTGCCTTGAAAATCGCCTAACTATTTGTTTTCCTATCAATTTCCCAACATTATTTTGTTTACCCATCGTATGCTATTTCTATGAGAAATGCCACTAGAGAACACTACGTCCCCTGGGTCTATTCACTTATATATTTAAGAACAAAACTATTACCTTGCTACCATTTACTTGCTTTTATTTTATTTTCCAATGTACAATTATCTACACAACTCACTTGCCTAGAAATAACGAGACCAAGGGGATTGACAACCCTCTGGCTAGCTTTGGGTGCAAGTTGTTTGCTCTTTTGTGTGCAGCCGCTGAACACGGTTGAGGATTCGTATTACTATTGTTTCGATAAACCCTGGTTTCATAACTAATGGAAATACTTACCCAAATTGTTCTGCGATAACCTGTTCCTCCTCACGGAAAACCCAACGCATATCACAAGTATCAGTGGCATGTCGTGGAAAATAGGAGCTTGGTGCCAAGTTTTCCCCACAAGGTCTTCCAAAAGTAGCTAAATTTTTTGGTTTCATGGTTTGAAACAATGGTGCTTGATACCCCATGTAGCCACACAACTTCCCTGAAAAATAAACCAGCAATGTGTGAAGCATCATCACTCTTATGATATGGGATAAAATGTGCCATTTTGCTAAAACGATCAACTACCATAAACACCGAGTCACTCCTCCTCTTAGTTCGTGGTAAACCAAGAACAAAATCCATAGAAATATCCTCCCATGGAGCATTCAGAATGGATAGAGGAGTATAAAGACCATAGGGGTTCAAACAGGACTTAGCTTTGTGAAAAATCTCACATCTCATCATGTAGCGCTCCATGGCACGTCTCATTCTTGGCCAAAAGAAGTGCTCACCCAACACACTCTCAGTCTTCTTCGCACCAAAGTGTCCCATGAAACCACCAACATGATCCTCCTATAAAAGCAATAACCAAACATAACAATATGGGATGCACAATTTGTAGCTCCAAATAAGAATCCATCATGAGAGTGAAACTTATCCCATCCCTTTCCCTTGTTGCACTTTGAAAATGTTTCACCAAAGTATGAGTCATTAGCATACAATTCTTTGATGCTTTTTAAACCAAGGATTTTGACATCAAGTTGGGAAAGTAAAATATGGCGCCTAGACATCAGCAACAACATTATCCTTTATTTTCTTGTACTTGACAATATGAGGAAAAGAATCTATGAACTCACTCCATTTTGCATGTCTACGGTTCAAATTGAGTTGGCCCTTTGGATGTTTCAAAGATTCATGGTCAAAATGTATCACCAACTCTTGAGGCCACAAGTAATGCTGACGTGTTTCTAAAGATCGCACAATTGCGTACAACTCTTTCTAATAGATGGAATAATTAAGAGTTAGGCGATTAAGCTTCTCACTAAAATAGGCGATAGATTTACCTTCATGCATTAGGACTCTGCCAATGCCAATGTCACTGGCATCACATTCAATCTCAAATGTCTTACCAAAATCAGGAAGCAAAAGCAACGGGGTTGATGTCAATCTCATCCTCAGTCCTTGGAAGGACTTGTATTGAGCATCACCCCATTTGAATGGAGTGTCTTTATTCATTAATTCATTCATGGGTGCAGTGATGGTGCTAAAATCCTTCACGAACTGGTGGTAGGAACCTGCAAGTCCTGGTAAACTATGTACTTGGCTCACATTTTGTGGAGGCAGCCACTCACGAATAGCCTTGATCTTTTCTTCATCGACCTCCATGCCTTGTTCTAAAACTACAAAGCTAAGAAACACAACCTTGTTTGTGCAAAATGTGCACTTCTCCACGTTAGCATACAACCTTTCCTTTCATAGGATAGCAAGCACACATTTTACATGTCCAAGATGTTCCTCCAAAGTTTTGCTATAAATCAATATGTCATCAAAGTAAACCACTACAAATTTGCCAATGAAGGACCTAATCGCATGAAAGTACTTGGTGCATTCGTTAATCCGAAAGACATAACCAACCTTTCATACAAGCCAAATTTTGTCTTAAATGCAGTTTTCCATTCATCACCCTATTTCATTCTTATTTGGTGGTATCCACTTCGCAAGTCAATTTTAGAAACTATGGTGGAACCACAAAGTTCATCAAGTACGTCATCAAGTCTAGGTATAGGTTGTCGATATCGTATAGTTATGTTGTTAACGGATCTACAATTAGTGCACATTCTCATAGTACCATCTTTCTTTGGAACTAAAAGAATTGGAATAGCATAAGGAGAAATACTTCCCTTATATACCCTTTGTGAAGAAGATGTTCTACTTGCCTCTGAATTTATTTCGTCTCTTCTAGGTTTGCTTGTTACGGTGGTCGGTTTGGTAGTGGGGTGCCCAGAACCAAGTCAATTTGGTTCTCAATGCCTCGCTTCGGTGGCAGCCTGTGTGGCACCTCCTTGGTAAACACATCCTTATATTCCTGTAAAAGATCAAATAAAACATTAGGAAGAGTTGAGGGTAAGTCGTTAGCAGCCAATAAAGTATCTTTGTACATGAGTACAAAGAATAGAGTATTAGGTTCTCTCAATTCCCGCATATCTGGGGACCCCGACTAATAAGTCGTGATCACCGAATGTACATGCACAGTGATCCCAGATGTCAATGCTCACTGAACACACAGAAACTGAATAACAAGAGTCTTACATCCATTACATACCGGTTTACTCAAATATGGCCTTCATGGCCAAGTCTTCATATGATTGCAGCGGAAATCTTCAACGATAGCGTGAACCCAAGCCATCTGCCTTAACCCTACAGGCATTCTGTTTGGGAGGCGTCCTAGCTCGCATGTCCGTCACCAAGGTAATCTTCATCATAACCCGATCTTTCATGCCTGGCCAATAAAATAACCAGTGGTAAGACAATAAGTACTTTGAATGTACTCGCAAGCAACCCATGTTTGGAACAGGGCAATAACAATGCATGATATAACACTAATAGGTAAGTTTTGCAGAAAGCTAGTTTTGAGTGCAATGACATGATCAAGTAACTTAAGTAAGCATGCATCAACCATAGACAAGTGTTCATAAGAACACGTCACAATCATCATCATAAGTAGGGGGTTGGACATCTCATGTTCAACCATCACACCAAGTCCTCAGACTTGTCTCATGCACCGTCTGAACATCTCATGTTCAGTCATCATGCCAAGTCATCTGACTCGACTCAAATACCATCATTATCACCACACGCACACACCAAGTTTGCAAAAACATCTAGACGTAGTTTAAGAAGGACCTCCAACAGTCCATGACCGCGGACGTGGTTATTCAAATAGTTTAACACTACGCAGAGGTTGCACACATTACCCACAAGACTCGAGGAACTTCCATGTCATCCACGGCTCGCGGTTTATAACATACACGAGGTAAGCACCCGAACAATGCCTTTCCCCTAGCGATGCTAGACAAAGTGTCCACTCGATTGGTACCCAGCCCTCAAAATGTACATCACACGAGCCTCGCTCTAATTATACCATCCATGAGGGGACCAACGGTGTGCCCGGTGCCTGTGAAGACAACGCATGATCGTACATTTCGGTACGACCCCGTATTCAGAGTGACCACACCACTCCCACCACTAGTAATGTGGGCTCTGTGCCAGTACCCACCAAGGTAATCAACAAAGCCCCATCCCATAAGGGGTATCGTGGTTACGCATGTAAGGTTGGGATGGTCAGCAGACCTTAAAACTCTCCGTTTTCGAAAACACAGACTCACTTGTTCCGGCATACCACTTCTTTCTCAAGTGGTTACCCATCTCATCATCATCTCCCTCAGGCATTAGTGGCACCCGACGTGGTTTTTAAAAAGTCTTTGAAATCATTTGTGTTCCCATCACCATCCATAATCCTGATCCCTCTTGCGTCGCATCTACTAGCTTCCTATATACACCCACCCGCATAACCCTCATAAGGTGGTAGGGTCATGCACGATCCAAGTGTCAACGGCAAAAGTATCGGAAGCAACCCACCGGAGGGGTCACTACTCCACATGATCAAATATGACAAAAGTAAAGTGCTATATGTCATGCAACAAAAATGGTGTCTTAACATGGTCAAAGGGCAGCTTGCCTGGCTTATCCAAGTCTTCGAGGTCTTCACCTGCTTCTTGTCCACTTCGATCATTTCCTCTACTTCGTCAACTATCACCGGAAACAACTGCAATAAGCAACACAACAAGCCGAAAATAAAAGTGCTCTATAAATAGGAGTTTTATTTTCCTAGGACTCATCTGGTCATGAGGAAAATAACGAAGGAGGTTTTGAAGGATATTGGTTCAGGAGAAGTTTTGAATAGGGGGAATGATGGAAATGATAATCCTATAAGATGTCCATAGAAAACATTTTTATAAAAATGATTGGGGGCACTCATCAACTAGGGCATGTTTTTCGGAACATGTGGGAAGTTGTTTCACTCGATTTGGAGTTGGCATGATTTTCCTATGGATTTGCAAAGTAGATCACACATGAAGAAATGGTCTAATATTTGTCATAACAGAATAAGTGTAAGCTAAAATGTTCACAACTCAGTGAATTAATTTAGATACACCTAGGAACTTGGATCACCCCATTTGGAATTAACATGAATTGCCTAGGGATTTCCAAGTGGGGTTTGACATGGTTCAAATTCAAATTTGAATTTGAATTTAACAGAAAAGATTTATGGAAAAATGTGCAATGCACATATTTGGTTAGGCCATGATTTTAGAAGCTTGTAGGAATTTGAATCATCAAATTTGGAATCCATTTGAATATCCTAGGATTTATTTGGTCCCTTGAGAAATTAAAAAGAAAAAGGAATTACCTAGGTGGGCTTAAGCTTTGCACAGAGTGAGGAATAGCCACTGGGCCGGCCCAGTAGCTTAGTTATGCATGCGCAGCTACCACGCCGAAAGTGTATTCGATTGAATACACTTCTCACGCGGGGAGGCGGCTCGGGCAGATCCTGCTTCCACCTAACCCGACAGATGGGGACAGCTCGGACGCCATTGCCGCTTACACGGAGGCCCCTCACGCCAGCTGGTGGGGTGGTCGTCATCTACTTCCCGATCGGGGCAGAGGAGGGGAGGCAGAGCACATGCCGGCGCTTGTTCGGTGATAGCCGGCACCTCCGGCCATCTCCAGCGGTGCTCCGCCTATGGGCAAGCTCAGCACAAAGCGGCGCATCCGCTGGGGTAGCTCACGGCCGCCGGAGACGGCCGAGGTGACCGCGGCTTTGGGTGGTGGTGGGGGAGGCCGTCGGCGATTCGCGGCTCTGATGTTTGGGCGTCCTAGCGATACCTTGAGGAGGTGGGGATGGTCACTGGATTGCGGGGAGCCCTTTTGGTGGAGGAACGGGAGGGAGGAAAGCTCGGCGTTGCTAGATTTTGAGTTAGCCAAAGCGGTGGTCAAGAGGTGGTAGGAGGAGGAGGGAGGCACGGGAGAGAGAGGGAGCTGGTTCAGGGGCTTCGGGGGATGCAGAGGTGGGGAGAGGAGAGCATGGTTGAGCCTAGGTGAGCGTATATAGGCGAGGACGCGGTTCACCACAAGCTCGTGCGCCGGCTCGGTCAATGCCGTCGCTGGAGGGCTCGGGGGGTCGCGGGAGCACGTCTACGGGCTTTGTGGACGAGGTCCACGTCCAGGGAGGGAACAAGGGGGGACACAGGAGCGCGCGTGTGAGCTCGCCCACTGGCCGAGCCGGGCGGCCATGGCACACACCCGAGGGAGGCCATAGGAGGGTGAGAGAGGAGGAGGACAGGAGGGTAGCGTGTCCCGGATGTCAAGGCCGACAAGCTGGCGAGAGGGAGGGGCTCGAGGAGGTTGGGGCTGGCGATTGGGCGACGTTTACAGAGCGGGAGCGCACTGTAGCGTGCTCCAGAGTGCCCATATGGCATGCCACGGCATGCCATTGGCCTGTTGGACGCGGACATGCATGTCCAGAAGCTTTAGGGAGGTAAAACAAAGGAGATATTGCATATGATGTTGTGGAGATTCCATTAGAATAGGAAGGTAGTGGTGATGAAGGTAAAACATTGCTGTCCAGGGGTAGAAATGGCGCTGTTACCTCACAAATCATTGAGCTGGGGGCTGGGTTTCTTACTGGAGGTAGAAGGGGGCCAGGTGGAGGTGTGGGAAAAACCTTGGCTCAAGGATAATGATTTTGCCCTCCCAATTATTGATCCCTAGAATAGGGCAGAAGGTGTTTGATGCAATAATGAGCTAGCAAAGAGATGCTCATCAATATGAAACTTAACAGGACATGATAAAAGGTATAAGTGAGGTTGATCACAAAATTTGAACTCATTTGAAGAAGCTTGCCAATGTAAACTTGGCAAACCCTAAAAATGGCCAAAACTGCATTTGCTTATATCTAGCTATCCAAATCCATTCCCCTTGATGCACCACTTGATGTGGATGCATTATTGGAGGATTATAACAAGTCCACAAAATTTGACCTTAAGGGGAGATAGTTGGTAATGTAGGGTTGCTCAAATTTGGATCTGGATAGAGAGGGCTTGGGGAAATTTTGGTGAACCAAAACAATTGAGATTGATATGAAACTTGGCAAGATGACCACATATATCACATGTGACATGCTATAATTTTCCTGGATTTATTTGACAAAATTTCTTATAGAAATATTTCAAATACTTGAAATAGGCAAAAATGGTTTTGAAGGGTTTTGTCCAATACTTTGAACATGACCATTCCTTGAAACTCTTATATATAGACAATATATGTCCGCTGAGCTTTCCTAAATTTTCCCAAATATTTTGAAAGCATCTAAATAATTTTCCCCTAGAAAATACCCTTTCTGGTCTTCAGAAAAAGCCTTTAAATAAAATATGAAAATAATTTTTTAAAATAATATTTTGTGGTTTTGGGAAGTTATATATATAGTAGGTTCCAAATAAAGCATTTGGGGAAAAAGGATCCACCCAATTTGGGGACTTGCAATGCAAATCTCAAATCAGGGGGGTTTACAAACCTAACTTGAATAAAACATATTTTCCCAAAATAATATTTTGTAAAAATATAATTAAGTCCTATTCACATGGCATGATCATTGGACAAGAGTGGGGATTGAGGGAAAGGGTTATGAGAGTGGGAGGGATTTTATGAATATAGAGCACTAGCAAGCAATCATACAATCAGCAATCAAGTCAAGCATAACAAGTACACAAAAGTATTAATTGGCCCAAACTTTTGCGTCATGATAACTAAGTCATGAGGCAAATCACAGGGTGTGACAGACCTACCCCCCTTACAAGAATCTCGTCCCCGAGATTCCTAGGCTAGGCATGGGAAGGATGCGGAAATTCAGAGGTGAGGTAGTCTTCTCATTCCCACATGGCTTCTGCTCCTGCGTGGTTGTCCTTTTGGATCGTGAAGTGCCTGATGATATGACTTCGAGTGCATTGTTGACTTTGACTAAGGGGGAATGGGGTTCCAGCAACCTGCTAGGCTTGCCTAATGGTTAAAGGTTTGGTGGACGAGGTTCCAGCAAGGGCCTGGCTTGCGCGGGTATCCCAAAGTCGGAATACCTGGCCAAGTAGTGTGTCTATGTGCTAGTCGTAGGACTCCTCATGCTGGTTAGTGACATCTAGATGTCTCGCGTTAGAATATAAAGGTTGAGTCTTGGTGTAGCTTCTCGTTGATGGGGAAGTCCTTATCTCCCTTAAAGCAGGGGTCTTCAGCCGTAGGTGGTCTCCATCCTTGAGAGTGCTGAGGTGCGTCATTGTGGGTGTAGCGACCCGACCTGAAAGGCCAAGTCTCCGGTGTTTTCCGTACCATCCCAAGATCATGCTGGTACACACACGGTACATCAATGTATATATCAAAGGGAAATCACACAGCATTATATTAATCGCAATCTCATATAGAGTCCTTTATTACAATAAAAATTTCAATAAAGTGGCTAAAGGCCAACTCATGAGAATATCTAAATCTTGCAGAAGCGTCGAAGGTAGATGAGTCCATCTGACTCCAAGGGCATCTCACTGAGCATAGAACGCGTCCTCACTCCTGGTCGGAAAAATACTCTGCAACATGATACGTTGCAGCCGTGTAGGTCAGCATATGGAATATGCCGGCAAAGTCACAAGAGAGGGGTGAAAATAATCAGCTAGTCTATATGCTTATATGGCAGGTGGTGGTGTAAGTTTTGCGTAAAGCCAAGTTTTTCCTACATCGAAGGGGGTTAAGCAAAATATTACTAAGATGGTTGATTAATGAGATGGTTCCACCAACCAATTCTCATACCCAAAATTATTAAATACCCACATCATCATATTATTTGTGTTGAGAGTTCCGGAAGTTCCAATTCCTTTGGCTCAAGTCGTCCATAACCGTGGACACGGCTAATCGATTAGGTTTAAGTACTCTGCAGAGTTTTGCACACGTTCCCCACAAGATTTGGTCGCCTCCGTTTGATTTCTCGCACTTCAGGGTGTTTGAGAAACGGATGACCAAAACATGGTCTTCCAAAGGGTTTCCCTGCGACTCTGACGGTGCCCATCCTTTCCTACCGTTCTTCTACCTCTCGTAGCACCGCCTGTCCAGGGTCACCACGATATCCAACCAAGCCAGAGCCCATAATGACTTGTGGCTGTGCAGGTAAGCCTTGGGTTTTAAAGCATCCATCCATCTCTTTGTGCCTGGGTGGACCTTTCCGCGTGAATACTGGCCATCTCCAGCATCACCTAGGCTAACCACTGGTTTCTCCAGGGTGCCGTTCAACCATCATCCACCCAGAGGTATGTTGAAAACTTGGAGTATTGAAATCTTGATCATTATGTAGGTCTTGAAATTATTAACTCTCTCAACTCCCATGAATCACACAACCAACCCCGTCTACTATTAGCATAGCAAAAGTAAAACAACGTTTCCCGGGGCCAATGTTGTCAAAGGGGTTGAGAGAGGTATCTACCACATGATACTACTACAATGTAACCAAGTTTCCAACTAACCTATCTTGCATGCAACTGGGGAGATGGTAGAACTAATGCAAATAAAACATGGGTAAAACATGATCAAAGTGACTTGCCTGATTGATGATCTTCGTACGTGAGTGACTCTAAGTAACAAGCTTCGCACTCCGGATAATCTAACGAAACAAACAATGCACTCAAATAAGCATACAACCATAATAAGTACTCATAACATTCAGCAAAGAAGTACTAAACAAACTATGCAAACAATGCTCAAAAGTCTCTAGCAAGTAAAACACACAAAGTTTTGTTTTTCCAAAGGGGATGATGAAAACACTACTACATAATAAAACACTACTACATGTTCTTAACAGAAAAGAATTTACTATTAAATCTGTCTTAGAAAACAGAATTAAATATTATAAAACTTTGTTTGAAGCAGAACCATTAGTTAGTTGTTTTAATCAAATGATGCCTATTTGAAAAGAAGTTGTGATTCCTATGTTAAATGAAATTAAATTAGGCAAATTTATATTTTTATTAACAGTGAGTAAAAACACTAAATGTTTACTAACAGAATCTAATAAACAAAATGAAACCAACATCTAAATCAAACTAATTAAAATTAAGTTTATAAAACTATATTATAATAATAAGCAGATTCTGTTTTTTTTGGTTAAAACAGTAATTAAATAGATCATGAAAATCCTCAAACTATACATGAAGATAGTCCTAACTAATACCAAACAGTAGCAAAAAGAATCATGTCAAAATCTATTTTCAAACTCTCGTTATTCAGATTTGAAGATTTTGAGCAAATTTGATTACATTCAAATTTTATAGTTCAAATTTGAAATTTAAAAGTACAGGGTGAAACTACATGAAAAATGTGAGCTATTGCAAAAAGAATCAACTCAAAATACTAAATAGATTAAAAGATATAAGCAAAACAAAATTGGAAAACATTCTGTTAATTAAAACAAAACAGAAAAAAAAATTGCGTCGGTCAGGGGGCTACGTGGCGTGATCCGATTGGCTAAGGGAGGGCGTGCGGTAGGTGAATTAGAGCGGACGACCGATCGATAGAAGATACCGGTTCGGTTTAAGTTTGTTCTAATCTGGAACGTTGATTCGGGATCCGACGGTCGAGGGGGCTTACAGGGAGGAGGTTGCCGGCGTCGGGGTACTCCGGCGAGTCCGGTAGCGGCGACGGCGTCGGCGAGGTATTCCGGTGGTCGGGGAAGAAGGGGAAGTGGTCCGGGCGACGGGGACGGTCCTCCGGAGACGATTGGTGGCGACGGCGAGGCGAATGATGGTCGGAGGTGGTGGCTACGGTCGACGGCGAGCTTCGGCTTGGGGTAGCTCCGGCGAGCAATTGGCAGCGTTCCGGCGAGGGGGAGAGGGGGGCTCGGGGTGAATGGATGCGGGGAGTGGTCCGGTTCTTATAGAGGCTCGGGGGGGTGCGGGAGTTAAGAGGGGAGAGAGAGATCCGGCGATGGGGAAACTGCCGGCGTCGGATCCGATGAGCGCGGGGGAGGGAAGACGATGACCGTTTCAGGCAACGGTCGGTCGGGGGTGGGGCCTGGTGTCAGTGAGAGAGAGGGGAGTGAATGCGCTCGGTCGGCCGACCGGTAACGGTTTCGGCTTTTAAAGCCGGTGGGCCGGCCCGTTTAATACCGGAAACGGTTACCGTTTCTTTTTAATAATTTCCAGAGACATTCAAAAACTTTTAAAGCATTCAAATCGTCACTAAATATAGGGGTATTATATATCAAAATTAACATAATAATAAATGTTATTTAATGAACATTTCTATTCTGTCATTTGAACACTTTGAAAAAAATATTATTTTCAGAAATTGCCTAATTGTTTTTAGATCCTTTTTTGCAAATATTTTCAAAATAACCCCTGGTTATTTTGTTCAAATAATTCACCAATTAGACCCTGGTGTGGAGTGTCATGTTACTCCTTTCTTATTTTGAACATTTAACCAAAATTTCAAATAGGGGAAGCAACATAGGGAAAAGTAGAAAGGACTTTCAGAAAAATCAGAAATGGCATTTCAACTAACACATACAATCAAGCAATGGTGATGATAGATGCATAGCTATATTCATAACATTCCAAAATGGAATTTTTGGGATGTTACAGTGGGCTTCTCGTCGAGATCTTCTGCTTGAGTAAGTTGCTCAGGTAGATTGTTCATTCTTCCTTGGTCGTTTTTCTTCATCATCATGGACAGATGTTTCTGGATGTCTTCGGGTGTTTGGTCTATTCGTCACTCCATGGCAAGATCTATGCTGGGTCTCGCCCCTAAGACTGAGCTTACAGACTTGGTGTCAAAACAGGTTCTACTATCTGGGAAAGTTTCAGTGGGGTTCTAGATAAGCTGACTATTCAGATTATAGATCAGCCATCTAACCCCCAAGTTCTGGCGCTTGGCAAGTGGGGCGAACTACCCTTGACAGGTGGCTTACCATGGTCTAGTCTGGTTCACGCCCTTGATTGAACCAATAAGGGGCTAGCAATGAGGTCATGACGGTTGTTCCACTCCGTTCCAGACATCTGAAGGGAATAGGGATGTCATGCTCAACGTACACCATCAAGGTGGTGGAGTAGGGGGTGTTATCAACTTCTCAGTTCCTTCCTAGTCAGGAACTGATGGACGACCAGTCATAACAAGGGGTTCTTCAACCCTCTTGTTGTGCAAGGGTTTCATCATGCTTGGACGTCGGTGCTTCTTGGTATAGCCCAGTCGATGTAGACGGCAGAGGAGTGGAGGTTGACTTCTTTTTGCTTCTTCTTCGTCATTGTCGTGGCTTTGTAATCGTAGTGGTCCCTCATCCTGTTTGGTCAAGAAAATCTTCTTTTGTAGGGAGGGTGCTTCGCAGAGTCCCACTCCTTCAAGGTGAGACCTTATTCTTGAGAGGCATGGTAGTTATTGTTCCTAGGGCTAGTCCAAACAGGACTAAGGTGTTCCTCCTGTCATTGGGTAAATAAGTATGTCGTCCCGGAGGACAACTGTAGCGACCCGTCCTGAAAGGTCGAATCTCCGGTGTTTCTGTACCATCCCAAGATCATGCTGGTACACACACGGTACATCAATGTATATATCAAAGTGAAATCACACAGCTTTAATAATAAAAAAATCTCATATCGAGTCCTTTATTACAATAAGAATTACAATAAAGTAGCTGAAGGCCAACTCACGAGAATAACTAATCTTGTGGAAGCTTCAAAGGTAGTTGAGTCCATCTAACTCCAAGGGCATCTCACCGAGTGTAGAGCGTATCCTCACTCCCGGTCGGAAAAGTACTCTGCAACATGATACGTTGCAGCCGTGCAGGTCAGCATATTGAATATGTCGACAATGTCGCAAAAGAGGGGGTAAAGTAATCATCTATTCTATATGCATATATGGCAGGTGGGGTAGTAAGGTTTTGCATAAAGCCAATTTTTTTCCTACAACAAGAGAGGGCAACAGCATAATTAGTACAATGTTGGTTGATTAATGAGATGGTTCCACCAACCAATTCTCATACCCAAGTTGACATTAATACCCACATCAATGTAATTAATTGTATTGAGAGTTCCAGATAGTTTCAGTTCCTTTGGCTCAAACTGTCCATGACTGTGGACACGGCTAATCGATTAGGTTTGGGTACTCTATAGAGTTTTGCACACGTTCCCCACAAGATTTGATCACCACCGTTGGATTTTTCGCACTTCAGGGTGTTTGAGAAACGGATGACCAAAACATGGTCTTCTAAAGGGTTTCCCCGAGACTCTGTCGGTGCCCATCCTTTCCTAGCGTTCTTCTACATCTCGGAGCACCACCTGTCCAGGGTCACCATGATATCCAACCAAGCCAGAGCCCATAATGGCTTGTGGCTGTGCAGGTAAGCCTTGGGTCTTGAAGGATCCATCTATCTCTTTGTGCCTGGGTGGACCTTTCCGCATGAATACTGGCACTTCTCCAGCAACATCTAGGCTAACCACTGGTTTCTCCAGGGCGCCGTTCAACCATAATCCACCTAGAGGTATATTGAAAACTTGGAGTCTTGAAGACTTGATCATCATGTAGGTCTTGAAATTATTAACTCACAACTCTCATGAATCACAGAACCAACCCCGGCTACTAATAGCATAGCAAAATTTAAATCAACGTTTCCTGGGGCCAATGTGTCAAAGGGTTGAGGGGTGCCTACCACATGATACTACATCAAGTAACCAAGTTTCCAAATTACCTACTTTGCATGCAATTGGGGAGATGGTAGAACTAATGCAATAAAACATAGGTATACATGGTCAAAGTGACTTGCCTTGTTGGCGATCCTCGTATTCAGGTGACTCTAGATAACAAGCTTCGCACTCAGGATGATCCAACGAATCAAACAAAGCACATAATAAGCATAAACACAATACAATTCATACAAAAGCAAGGTAAACAAATACTTCAACAAACAATAGCACAATCAAAAAGAAGAGTCAATTAAAGTATAAGACACTAAAAAATTTGGTGTCAAAACTCTACTAAGACATAACAAGTCAAAAAAAATTGTTTGGAACAACTAGGCATTTAGATAACTGAAAAGTAAATACAAAATTTTATTTGAAAACAGAATGTATTTCATTATAAAAATTTTGTGCAAAAAGAGTTACTACAAAACTTTTTTCTAAACAATACTAAAGGTGAAAATAAGATGTATCTATTCAAACAAGAACACAAAACAATTTGAAAAAAAAATATTAACAGAAAATAATACACCTAATGTTGAATCAACAGAATCTAATGAAATCTAAAAAAAAGCTAACTAAATCAGGTTCAAACTAAACTAAAATTAAATTAACTAAAGTCTAAACAGATTTCGTTTTTGTTAAAAACCCTAACCAAATTCATCCAAAAAAACTCAAACTATGTAGGATAATAATTCTAACTAATACAAATCAGTGGCAAATAGATTCATAAAAAAAAATATTTTTAAACTCTAGTTATATAGATTTTAGTAATTTAAACAAATTTGATTAGATTCAAAATTTAAAGTTCAATTTTTGAAATCCAAGCATCCAGACATAAACTACAACAAATTTGTGAACTAATGAAAAAAGAATCGACTAAAAACACCAAATATTTTAAAAGATATGATAAAACAAAAACAGAATACATTCTGTTTTCTAAAACAGAAAAGAAAAAGAAAATTGTTTTATCGAGCGGATAGGGTCTACGTGGCATGCTATGATTGGTCGTGAGGGCGTGCGTGCGGGAGCTAGTGAGCAGTTGGCCAAGACATAACGCGTATCGGTTCGGGGTTTTAAGTGATCTAATCTCGCATGTTGGATTGGGATAGGACGGCTACGGCGAGGTGCGGTGACTTACAACGGTGGGGGTTAGGGTTCCGGCGAGGTCGGCGGTGGCCGATGGTCGGAGATGCTCGGGGACAATGGTGCGGTGGTCGCGGGCGGCGTCCAAGAGCTTCAAACGGTGGCGGTGAGTCTCCGGCGTCGATTGGTGGCGTCGGAGGGGGCTGGGGGTGAGTGTGGCGATGGGCAGGAGCTCGGGGAGGTCTGGTTAGGTGCCGCTCCGGCGAGGTGTGGGGCAGCGTTCCGGCGAGGGAAGAGGGGATTTCGGGGGTGGAACAGAGAGCGGAGGGATGGGGCTTTATATAGGGGCGGTGCGGTGGTCGGGGAGGGCACGCCGGCGAGATCTGCGGGGAGAGATCGTCGGCGACGCCGTCGGACGCGGGGAAGGGGACGAGTGTGTTAATGCCACGATTGGACGGTGGGTCCCGTGCGTCAGTGAGGGTGGGACGCGTGGTTAGTGCGTCGGTGGCCGACCCGGAGTAATTTCGGGTCTTAAAGGCTGGGGGCCGGCCCGGTTCGGTTTAAATTATTTCCTTTTCTATTTCCAGAGCAATAAAAACTCTTTTAATGCATTCAAAATATTTCCAAACATAGGAAATATATATATCAAAATGATCAAGGGAATTAATTATATTTAATGAACATTTTTCCTCTGTCATATTGAATATCTTTTTAAAATTTATTTTCGAAAAAATGCCTAATTGATTTTAAATCCTTTTGAGATAAACTTTCAAATAACCCCCTGGTTTTATTGCTCAAATATTTCACCAAGATGCCCCTGGTGTGGATTGTCATGTTACTCCCCTCTTTCTTTGAACATTACCAAAGGTTTTCAAATAGGTGAAACAAATACATGGAAAAATTGAAATGGCCTTTCAGAATTTCAAAGGAAGCACTACAACCATTCATTTCATTCAAACAAAGTGATGATGATGCATAGCTATATTTCATAACATTCCAAAATGAAATTTTGGGATGTTAAAAACCTACCCACCTTAAGATGAATCTCGCCCTCGAGATTCGGGTTGGCTAGAAAATAGGTTCGGGTGGTCTCTACAAAGATCTTCTTCGTGTTCCCAGGTGGCTTCTTCCTCATTGTGGTGACTCCACAGAACCTTACAGAACTTGATGGTCTTGCTTCGGGTAACTCTGTTGGTAGTCTCAAGGATTCTGACAGGCTTCTCCTCGTAGGTCAGGTCACTGTCAAGTTGTATGGCCTCTAGGGGCACTGTGTCTCTCAAAGGAATATCAGCCATCTTAGCATGGCATTTCTTCAGTTGGGAAACATGGAAAACATCATGAACTCCGGACAGTCCTTCTAGCAATTCCATCTTGTATGCAACTTCACCTCTACGTTCAAGAATTTTGTAGGGGCCTATGAATCTGGGTGCTAACTTTCCTTTAACACCAAACCTCTTGATTCCTCGAAGTGGGGACACACGAAGATATGCTCGATCTCCCACTTCATATGTCACCTCCTTGCGTTTGTTATCAGCATAGCTCTTTTGCCTGGATTGAGCTATCTTGAGTCGGTCTTGAATCAGTTTGACATTTTCTTCAGAATCTCGGATAAGATCGGGACCAAAGAGTTTTCGGTCTACAACACCATCCCACATAATGGTGTTCTGCACCTCCTTCCGTATAAAGCTTCAAAAGGGGCCATCTTCAGACTAGTCTGATAACTATTGTTGTACGAGAACTCTGCGTAAGGTAAGTTGTCATCCCAACTGGACCCATAGTCTAGCGCACAAGCACTCAACATGTCTTCCAAGATCTGATTGACTCTCTTTGTCTGTCCATCGGTCTGTGGATGAAAAGCTGTACTGAATTCCAGCCTTGTACCCAAAGTTTCATGTAACTGATGCCAAAACTTTGAGGTAAATTGTGTTCCTCTATCTGATATGATACTCCTCGGAACTCCATGCAGACATACGATCCTGGTCATATATATCTTGGCTAACTTAGCACTGGTATAGGTGGTCTTCACTAGAATGAAATGAGCCACCTTGGTCAAGCGATCGACCACTACCCAAATGGAATCATATCCTAAATGGGTCCTAGGTAGTCCTATGATGAAGTCCATACCAAGCTTATCCCATTTCCACTCGGGTATCGGCAAAGGTTGGAGTAACCCTGCTGGTTTCTCATGTTCTGCCTTTACTTGCTGGCAAACATCACATACCACAACATGTTCGGCAATATCCTTCTTCATTCCTGTCCACCAGTAACTTTTCTTCAAATCCAGGTACATCTTGGTCTTGCCTGGGATTATCGAGTATGGTGAATTGTGGGCTTCTTGAAGTATCAACTTCCTGAGCTTTGGGTCATTGGGCACATAGATTTGGTTCTCAAACCATAGAGTACCTTGTTCCTCTTCATGAAAGTCTTTAGCTTTTCCTTCTTTCATTCTCTGCTTTATCTCAGCTATCTCCTTGTCCGATTTCTGGGCTTCACGAATTCTTTCGGTCAAGGTGGACTGAATCTCTAGTGTGGCAACATATCCTTTTGGAACTATCTCTAACCGAAGCTCTCTGAGATCATTGGTTAACTCATGGGGTAATCCTCCGGCTATGAGTGTGTTCACATAACTCTTCCGACTCAAAGCATCTGCCACAACATTTGTCTTTCCTGGATGGTAATGCAGTCTCATGTCATAGTCCTTGATTAACTCTAACCATCTCCTTTGTCTGATGTTCAACTCCTTCTGTGTGAAGATATACTTTAGGCTCTTATGATCAGTGTAAACATCACAACTATTTCTGATAAGGAAATGTCTCCAAGTCTTGAGTGCGTGCACTACGGCTGCTAGTTCCAAATCATGGGTGGCATAATTCAACTCATGGGGTCGTAGCTGCCTGGATGCATAAGCTACAACTTTTCCCTCCTGCATGAGTACTCCTCCAAGTCCTTGGCGTGATGCGTCACAATAAACCTACATGTCCTTCCGAATGTTTGGCAGTATCAACACTAGGGCTGTGACCAAACGTTTCTTAACTCATGGAAACTGGACTCACATTCCTTAGTCCAGATATACTTAGACTCTTTCTTCAACAATTCCGTCATGGGTTTGGCAATCTTTGACAAATTCTCAGTGAATCTCCGGTAATATCCGGCAAGTCCGAGAAAATTGCAGATCTCCTTAACTGAGGTGGGTGACTTCCACTCAGTGACTACTTCAACCTTAGCGGGGTCTACTGCTATTCCTTCTCTGGAAATAATGTGTCCATGGAATCCGACTTCCGTCAGCCAAAATTCACATTTACTCAACTTGGCATATAACTGATGCTCTCTAAGCTTCTCCAGAACTAAACGCAAGTGTTCCTTGTGTTCTTCCTCGCTCTTGGAGAATATCAAAATGTCATCGATGAACACCACGAAAAACTTGTCCAAATATTCCATAAACACTTTGTTCATCATATTCATGAAGTAGGCAGGAGCATTAGTCAAACCAAAGGACATGACCGTATACTCATATAAGACATACCTTGTGGTGAAGGCTGTTTTGGGTATATCATGTTCACGAATCTGCAGTTGGTGATACCCTGATCGAAGATCGATCTTGGAGAATACTTTGGCGCCTACTAGCTGATCAAACAGGTCATTAATCATCGGCAGAGGGTACTTATTCTTGATAGTCACCTCGTTCAATGCATGATAATCGACCACCATCCTCAAGGGTTTATCTTTCTTCTCCACCAAAAGAACTGGGGCTCCCCAAGGTGTAGAACTTGGGCGAATATATCCCTTATCCAATAACTCCTTAATCTGCTTCTTGATTTCTACTAAATCATTTGCGGGCATCCAATAGGGTCTCTTGGAAATTGGGGTTGTTCCTGGTAGTAGCTCTATCAGAAACGCAATCTCCCTATATGGTGGCATGCTTGCTAATTCCTCCGGGAATACATCTGGAAAGTCTTGTACAACCGGTACTTCCTCCTGAACAACTCCTGTGAGGGAATTAAACCGAGCACTCATTCGTGTGCGTCGGGATACATACTTAATCCTCTTGTTCTCCGGAGTGGTGAGTGAAATAGACTTGCTGGGGCAATCAAGCTTTCCTTCATACTTGGTCATCCAATCCATGCCTAGGATTACATCCAATCCCTGGGATTCTAAGACGATGAGGTCGGTAGTAAAAACATGATTTCCTATGTGGAGTTTTGAGGCATGGCATCCTATCCCTGCCATCATCATACCTCCTAGGGAATTGACCTTAATGGGCTGACTAAGGGTTCTGGTGGGTAAACCATACTTTTCCACAACTACCCTTGATATGAATGAATGAGTTGCACCAGAATCAAAAAGTACCATAACTGGACGTGAATGCAATAAAAACTTACCAACCACATTCTCGGGCTGATCATAGACTTCTTCCACATCAAGGTGGTTCACCTGAGCACAAGGAAAAGGATTTGGCTTCTTAGCTGCGGAGTTGCCGTTGTTGTTGTTGTTTCCATTTCCTTGCTTGTTCTGAGGACATTCAGTGGCATAGTGCCATGTCTTCCAGCACTTGAAACAGGTGATATGGTTCAGATCCTTCTGAGCTGGAGCGGGACGGTGTTGGTTGCCACTCCCACTTCCATTACCATTCTTGAAGTAGCCATTATTGGGACAATTATTCCCATTTCCTCCATGGTTGTGCACGGGATGAGTGTGTCCTCCATACTTACCGGTCCCTGATCCGGTATTTCCTGAGTACGGGGAGTAGCGGGGCTTTTGTTGAGCTCCAGAGTGAGACTTCCCCTGTCCATACTTCCTCTTGCGGTTTTCGATTTGCTGCTGCTTCCCCTCCAAGATGAGGGCCTTGTCTACCAGCTCCTGGTAGTTGCTGAAAGTAGCCACCATCAGCTGCACGCTCAACTCATTGTTGAGTCCTTCCAAAAACTTCTCCTGCTTGGCTGCATCATCGGCCACATCTCCTGGTGCATAACGAGCCAACGTGCTGAAATCATCCACATACTGGGCCACGGAACGGTTCCCCTGGCGTAAGTTGCAAAACTCACGCTTCTTCAGACTCATGGCTCCAGCTGAGACATGAGCATTGCGGAAAGCTAGCTTGAACTGCTCCCAAGTCACACCAGCAATGGGTACGTGGTGGCGTAGTTCTCCCACCATGAAGCTGATGGTCCCTCCAATTTATGGGCGGCAAAGCGCACCTTTTCAGCCTCAGTGCATCCCGCGGTGGTGTGTTCCCTCTCCATCTTGTGGAGCCAATCATCTGCCACAATGGGCTCAGTACTGCTAGAGAAAGTTGGTGGATTCAGCCTCAGAAAACGGGTGAGGTTGTCGCCTTGAGGTGGAGGGTGGTTATTGTGGTTGTTGGTCTGGTTCTGAATCAACAGTTGCATCAGGGCGTTCTGCTGCTGGAGAAGTTGTGTGAGTTCCGGCGGGAATGTGAAGTCGGGCTCACGTCGGGGAGGCATCTTGCTGTTTTCAGGGGGTGAGAATTAGAATAGAACAATGACCTAAAAGTAAATTCACTACCCATATGGCAACAAACATATCACACCAAACACTCATTCATTTATTCAACTCAAGGTTCAAACATCGAGATACAAATCTCCAAATCAAACTAAGCATCGACCTACACTTTAACGACGAAAATAAAGATACATGGGGCATAACTAATGTTCTCCTCAAAAGTACATGGTGAAGTGGCCTCCTCCGGTGACGCTCTCCTCATAGTCATCATCGTTGCTGATCAAGGGAGCCATGTCTCCTTCTGGATGAAGATTTTCACCCCTGTCCATCTATTCCGCCAGAGTTGCAATGCGAGTGTTCAGCTTATGGATACTCTCTAAGAGATCCTTCACTTCATACTCATGCTCGTACTTGGCTTCCCGTAGGTCAGCTTCGAGGTCAATCTCACGGTTCATCAGCCTCTTGATTGTCTTCGTGTCAGCACGTAGCCAAAGCTCCAAGGACCTGATGTGCGTCTCCAAAGTCTGGATATAGGAAATGGTGGTGTCTTTAGTGGGAGTGGTTATGATATTTCCATTTGCATCCCTGCGACAAACCATGCAGAGTCCTTGTGAAATGGGTCCACCCCTGTATTCCTCCTGAATACGTCCAAGGGCATGGTGAATTGCCATGTCTCTCCCAAGTATCCAGCTGGGTGCCACAAACTTGAAGTCGATGGGTTCCTTACAATCTCCAAAGGTCTTCCCGGGGATGTGCACCTCGATCCTGTAGCGTCCGTCTTGTGGAAAAGACATCATAGGAGTCCCGGTGATGCTTGGCAAGGCAATCCTTACGTCCCTGATGATCCATATCAGCTCCTTGCCAAAGGGCATCGTCGCGTCAGGCTGACAAAACTCCGTGATCAAAACTGGGATGAAGGTGGCCATCTATAAATTTTGAAATAAATCGGAGGGAAGTCAGAAACGAGTAGATGAGAGTATAAAATTTTTAAACATGAAAGATAAATAAATCCTAAGGCTTTTCCAATCCTAGAGGTTACGTCCTACGGTCAGCGTGTGGTCTGATACCATTTCTGTAGCGACCCGACTTGAAAGGTCGAATCTTCGGTGTTTCTGTACCATCCCAAGATCATGCTGGTACACACACGGTACATCAATGTATATATCAAAGTGAAATCACACAGCTTTAATAATAAAAAAAATCTCATATCGAGTCCTTTATTACAATAAGAATTACAATAAAGTGGCTGAAAGCCAACTCATGAGAATAACTAATCTTGCGGAAGCTTCAAAGGTAGTTGAGTCCATCTGACTCCAAGGGAATCTCACCGAGCGTAGAGAGTATCCTCACTCCTGGTCGGAAAAGTACTCTGCAACATGATACCTTACAGCCGTGTAGGTCAGCATATTGAATATGCCGGCAATGTCACAAAAGAGGGGGTAAAGTAATCATCTATTCTATATGCATATATGGCAGGTGGGGTAGTAAGTTTTTGCATAAAGCCAATTTTTTTCCTAGAACAAGAGAGGTCAAAAGCATAATTACTACAATGTTGGTTGATTAATGAGATGGTTCCACCAACCAATTCTCATACCCAAGTTGACATTAATACCCACATCAATGTAATTAATTGTGTTGAGAGTTCCAGATAGTTTCAGTTCCTTTGGCTCAAACTGTCCATGACCGTGGACACGGCTAATCGATTAGGTTTGGGTACTCTGCAGAGTTCTGCACACGTTCACCACAAGATTTGATCTCCTTCGTTGGATTTCTCACACTTCAGGGTGTTTGAGAAACGGATGACCAAAACATGGTCTTCTAAAGGGTTTCCCCGAGACTCTGTCGGTGCCCATCATTTCCTACCGTTCTTCTACATCTCGTAGCACCGCCTGTCCAGGGTCACCAAGGATATCCAACCAAGCCAGAGCCCATAATGGCTTGTGGCTATGTAGGTAATCCTTGGGTCTTGAAGCATCCATCCATCTCTTTGTGCCTAGGTGGACCTTTCCGCATGAATACTGGCACTTCTCCAGCAACATCTAGGCTAACCATTGGTTTCTCCAGGGCGCTGTTCAACCATCATCCACCCAGAGGTATGTTGAAAACTTGGAGTCTTGAAGACTTGATCATCATGTAGGCCTTGAAATTATTAACTCACAACTCTCATGAATCACACAACCAACCCCGTCTACTAATAGCATAACAAAATTTAAATCAACGTTTCCCGGGGTCAATGTGTCAAAGGGTTGAGGGGTGCCTACCACATGATACTACATCAAGTAACCAAGTTTCTAAATTACCTACTCTGCATGCAATTGGGGAGAGGGTAGAACTAATGCAATAAAACATAGGTATACATGTTCAAAGTGACTTGCCCTTTTGGCAATCCTCGTATTCAAGTGACTCTAGATAACAAGCTTTGCACTCCGGATGATCTAACGAATCAAACAAAGCACATAATAAGCATAAAGACAATACAATTCATACAACAGCAAGGTAAACAAATACTTCAACAAACAATAGCACAATCAAAAAGAAGAATCAATTAAAGTATAAGACTCTAAAAATTTTGGTGTCAAAACTCTACTAAGACATAACAAGTCAAAAAAAATTGTTTGGAACAACTAGGCATTTAGATAACAGAAAAGTAAATACAAACTTTTATTTGAAAACAGAAAGTATTCATTATAAAAAATGTGTGCAAAAAGAGTTACTACAAAACTTTTTTCTAAACAATACTAAAGGTGAAAATAAGATGTACCTATTCAAACTAGAGCACAAAACAATTTGAAAAAAAATTATTAACATAAAATAATACACCTAATGTTGAATCAACAAAACCTAATGAAATCTAAAAACAAAAGTTAAACTAAATCAGGTTCAAACTAAACTAAAATTAAATTAACTAAACTCTAAACAGATTCTGTTTTTGTTAAAAACCCTAACCAAATTCATCCAAAAAAACTCAAACTATGTAGGATGATAATTCTAACTAATACAAATCAGTGGCAAAAACATTCATACAAAAATATATTTTTAAACTCTAGTTATATAGATTTTAGTAATTTAAACAAATTTGATTAGATTCAAAATTTAAAGTTCAATTTTTGAAATCTAAGCATACAGACATAAACTACAACAAATTTGTGAACTAATGCAAAAAGAATCAACTAAAAACACCAAATATTTTAAAAGATATGATAAAAACAAAAATAGAATACATATTGTTTTCTAAAATAGAAAAGAAAAAGAAAAACGTTCTATCGATCGGACATGGTCTGCGTGGCATGCTGTGATTGGCCACGAGGGCATGCATGCGGGAGTTAGCGAGCGGTTGGCCGAGACTTAACGCGTACCGGTTCGGGGTTTTAAGTGATCAAATCTTGCGCGTTGGATTAGGATCGGACGTCTACGGCGAGGTGCGGTGACTTACAACGCTGGGGGTCGGGGTTCCGGCGAGGTCGGCGGCGGACGGTGGTCGGAGGTGCTCGGGGACGACGGTGCGGTGGTCGGGGGCGGCATCCGAGAGCTTCAAACGGCGGTGGTGAGTCTCCGGCGTCGATTGGTGGCGTCGGAGGGGGCTGGGGGTGAGTGTGGCGACAGGCAGGAGCTCGGGGAGGTCCGGTTGGGTGCCGCTCCGACGAGGTGTGGGGCATTGTTCCGGCGAGGGAAGGGGTGTTCCGGGGGTGGAACGGAGAGCGGAGGGACGGGGCTTTATATAGGGGCGGCGCGGTGGTTGGGGAGGGCACGAGGGCCAAGATCTACGGGGAGAGATCGCCGGCGACGTCGTCAGGCGCGGGGAAGGGGACGAGCGTGTTAACGCCGCGGTCGGACGGTGGGTCCCACGCATCAGTGAGGGTGGGACGCGTGGTTAGCGCGTCGGTGGCCTACCCGGAGTAATTTCGGGTCTAAAAGGCTGTGGGCCGGCCCGGTTCAGTTTAAATAATTTCCTTTTTTATTTCTAGAGCAATAAAAACTCTTTTAATGCATTCAAAATATTTCCAAACATAGGACATATATATATCAAAATGATCAGGAGAATTAATGGTATTTAATGAACATTTTTCCTGTGTCATATTGAATATCTTTTTAAAATTTATTTTCAGAAAAATGCCTAATTGATTTTAAATCCTTTTGAGATAAACTTTCAAATAACCCCCTGGTTTTATTGCTCAAATATTTCACCAAGATGCCCCTGGTGTGGAGTGTCATGTTACTCCCCTCTTTCTTTGAACATTACCAAAGGTTTTCAAATAGGTGAAACAAATACATGGAAAAGTTGAAATGGCCTTTCAGAATTTCAAGGAAGCACTTCAACCATTCATTCATTCAAACAAAGTGATGATGATGCATAGCTATATTTCATAACATTCCAAAATGAAATACCACATAAACACATTCCAAAATGAATTACCACATAACATTCTTCTTCTTATTCTTACAACAACAACCTATTTCCCGAAGTACCACATAAACACATTGCTCATGGGATACATGAGAGGAGCGGGCATTCATCCCGGGTGGTCTCTGGCATCGAGGATTTGTGGTCCATTTTAATGGACGTCTTCGTGGCCACCTTCCTTTTTAACAAAATTGGTGGTGGTCGGGGTGGAGTATCGTCCATAATCAAATGACTTAGAACAAAGACATATGTTCATAACCTGATCACATTATGGCTTGACAAAGCTTTGGAGTTTCAAGGGGGCTTAGGATGTGAGTGAACACCTATCATCTTATCCTTGAGCACAGTTCTTAGGATCCAATAGTACAACCTATTACTCCAAACAAAATCACCCTATATCCTTGAATATATCATCTCATATAAGTCAACTCCAACATTACACATGCTACTCATACCTCTAAGGTTTTGAGAGAAGGACTATACCGAAAAATCTCATATGCATACTATAGCTAACTCACATATATCCCTATATAAAAATCCTCGGGATAATTTACAAGCTGCTAAGCTTCATCATGACACTACCAATCCAAGTGTCCTTCTGACCTATCCAAGGTCTAAGTTATTGCATTACTATGCTAAGGACCAACCACTCCAAGATCTTGTTTCCTTCCTATGAATCCAATTTAATTTATCCACACATATCATCCACCATTACGTGATCCATTGCTGCTACAAATATAGCATCGATGGTGTCCAGCATAATTTCCTCGAGTTCATATAATCCACATATCATTGCAAGGACTATTACCACAATATATCCATGAACTTCCAATCTGATGGTCAACTAAACTCCAGGTTCGAGCTTATATAGACCCCTAAATTATCCCTAGCATCATAAAATTCCTCCTACTATCATCCACCAAGAAACATGGTATCATGATCAAGATAATTGGACTAAATCCAAGTTACTCTGAACAATATGGTTTAATTGATCTCGAGCACCTAGTAGAATCACCTATTTAAATCTAAGGTCTACATCTAGTGAGAACTCCCTACTAGTTACTCCAGTTACTATCATATCACCATCAATCCACCATCAAGCGTCACTTGCCAAAGTTAAGTCATATATCCACCAAGAATTCCCGCTTGTGACCCTATTTGTCCTACTAATCAAATTTGCTCAAGGGACAAGTAAGTTATGCTACTTTATCAATCTTGATCCACCAAGTTCATCTTCCAACATTAAGCCTCGTAATCCACCAAAGGGTCCCAACTGCTTCCTCAAGACATCTATTAGGGTTAAATCAAATCATTGCCCATAAATAGTATATCCTCAAAATGATCCTTCCTATGGCATCAATGTTCTAGTGCTAGCATAAGAATGAAGGATGTTTGTTCACTATGATCACTAGCTCCATAATGAACCTAGTGCAAGGCAGGGGCTATTGAAGCCCAAATAAATGCTCTGGCAAATCCGTGTATTAAACACATGATCAGAGGCTTGTGCTGGGGAGCTTGTGAGGTCTAGGCTGGGCAAGGGAAAGTTTCCATCCTTCAGGGAAAAGCATGACTCTACGAGGTTGCATCTAGTTGACTCCATTGTAGTCGATGTCTTCGGTGTCAGTTGCTTGTCGAGGTGGATCCTTGGTGCATCTTGTCTTGCTGGTCTTCAGTTGATGAGAGGGGGAAGAGGGAAAGTAGCACAGAGAGGAGTGCCTAAGGGGGTGGTATGGTGCAAGTTCAATCAAGTAAGTTCCAAAAAGGCCAAACACAAACATCAAGGTAAGTTAGGTGATATAGTCGCGCACTTGTTGCCTAGGGCAAAAAGTGTGACTTACACCAAAGCACAAACAGGCAAAACAATCAACACACATCACGGTTCCACTCAAACCATCATATGGACTCAACTTCGCATAGGGGACACACGACTTATCCTACCCTAGGGGTTCTCGGACTCATTAGTCATGCTTGCTTCGTGTCTTCGAGAGGAGTCTGCTTAGTCTTCTGGCTCTTCTTCAGGTGTCGCTATGTCTCCGGTGTTGTTCATCAAAATGATCCTGGCTGCGCCTGAAGAGTCATTGATGACTTTGGGTCTGTTGAGTTGACGACGAAGGTGATTCTTCATGACTGTTGTTGACAGGGTCTTCTGGTATCTTCGTAATTGTGACAATGCTTCCTTATCTTCTGAGACGTCGAGGGTTCCAGGTAGGCAACCTTTTATGCGATGTCATTAGCAAGGCATGGTAGAGTTGTATCCTGCGAGTCATGTTGACGATATTATCGGCACCAAGAGCGGGGGATGATGAGAACCGTTTTCCTGCTCACTATGGTGAGGCGGACCAAATGGTGAGGTTCTCATCCACTGGTGGTTGCCGATATAACCATGAGAAGGATAGGGTTGCTCTATTAGCGATGCATATCATGACTTTGAATGTCTTGTGCCCTGGTCATCGAAGGCCAAGGTGGCATCATCCTCGGGTTGTGTCGAGGGTGTCTCTATCATCTAAGTCTTGACATACTCATCCTTTGAGAAGGTGTCTTCCGTTGGCAGCTCCTTGTCTAGTGTCGCCAACTTGGGTCCAAGATATGTCAACAATCGACTGGCAAGGTGGCTTCCTTCCAGGTTACCCACGAGGATTACAAGGAATCCAGTGGTCAGGGCACTAGGGTAGTAGCGAAATTTGCAAAGTTTTGGAAAAGCACACGAGGAGAGCTAAGAGAAAAATGGTGGGAGTGCTAAGGCAAAAACCTTTGCTTCGCTTGAAATTTTAGGAGAGGCAAGAAATATAAAGGCTTTATAGGTGATTTTGAAGGGTCTGGAAAAATAGTTTTGTCCTAACTAACGTCCATGCTAACTAAGGGCTTCCTACAGTCAGGATGGCTCTAATACAAGCTCTGTGGGGACCCCGACTCATAAGTCGTGATCACCGAATGTACGTGCACAGTGATTCCAAAGATCAATGCTCACTGGATACACAGAAACTGAATAACAAGAGTCTTACATCCATTACATACCGGTTTACTCAAATATGGCCTTCATGGCCAATCTTCATATGATTGCAGCAGAAAATCTTCAACGATAGCATGAACCGCAAGCCATCAGCCTTAACCCTAAAGGCATTCTGACTGGGAAGCATCCTAGCTCGCATGTCCGTCACCAAGGTAATCTTCATCATAACCTGATCTTTCATGCCTGGCCAATAAAATAACCAGTGGCAAGCCAATGAGTACTTTGAATGTACTCGCAAGCAAACCATGTTTTGAACAAGGCAATAACAATGCATGATATATCACTAATAGGTAAGTTTTGCAAAAAGCTAGTTTTGAGTGCAATGACATGATCAAGTAACTTAAGTAAGCATGCATCAACCATAGACAGGTGTTCATAAGAACATGTCACAGTCATCATCATAAGTAGAGGGTTGGACATCTCATGTTCAACCATCACACCAAGTCCTCGGACTTGTCTCATGCACCGTCTGAACATCTCATGTTCAGTCATCATGCCAAGTTATCTGACTCGACTCAAATACCATCATTATCACCACACATACGCACCAAGTTTGCGAAAACATCTAAACATAGTTTAAGAAGGACCTCCAACGTCCATGACCGTGGACGCGGTTATTCGAATAGTTTAACACTCTGCAGAGGTTGCACACATTACCCACAAGACTCGAGGAACTTCCATGTCATCCATGGCTCGCAGTTTATAACATACACGAGGTAAGCACCCGAAAAATGCCTTTCCCCTAGCAATGCTAGACAAAGATTCCACTCGATTGGTACCCATCCCTCACGATGTACATCACACGAGCCTCGCTCTAATCATACCATCCATGAGGGGACAAACGGTGTGCCCGATGCCTGTGAAGACAACGCATGATCGTACATACCGGTACGAACCCATATCGAGAGTGACCACGCCACTCCCGCCACTAGTAATGCGGGCTCCTTGCCAGTACCCACCAAGGTAATCAACAAAGCCCCGTCCCATAAGGGGTATCATGGTTGCGCATGTAAGGTTGGGATGGTCAGCAGACCTTAAAACACACAATCACTTGCTCCGGCATACCACTTCTTTCTCAAGTGGTTACCCATCTCATCATCATCTCCCTCGGGCATTAGTGGCACCCGACGGGGTTTTCGAAAAGTCTTTGAAATCATTTGTGTTCCCATCACCATGCATAATCCCGATGCCACTTGCTTAGCATCTACTAGCTTCCTATCTACACCCACCCGCATAACCCTCATACGGTGGTACGGTCATTCACGATGCAAGTTTCAACAGCAAAAGGATCAGAAGCAACCCACCGGAGGGGTCACTACTCCACATGATCAAATATGACAAAAGTAAAGTGCTATATGTCATGCAATGAAAATGGTTTCTTAACATGGTCAAAGGGCTGCTTGCCTGGCTTATCCAAGTCTTTGAGGTCTTCACCTGCTTCTTGTCCACTTCGAGCATTTCCTCTAGTTCGTCAACTATCGCCGGAAACAACCGCAATAAGCAACACAACAAGCAGAAAATAAAAGTGCTCTATAAATAGGAGTTTTATTTTCCTAGGACTCATCTAGTGATGAGAAAAATAACCACGGAGGTTTTGGAGGATGTGGGTTAAGGAGAAGTTTTGAATGGGGGGAATGATGGAAATGATAATCCTATAAGATGTCCATAGAAAACATTTTCATAAAAATGAGTGGAGGCAATCATCAAATAGGACATGTTTCTAGGAACATGTGGGAAGTTGTTTCACTGGATTTGGAGTTGGCATGATTTTCCTATGGATTCGCAAAGTAGATCACACATGAAGAAATGGTCTACTATTTGTCATAGCAGAATAAGTGTAAGCTAAAATGTTCACAACTCAATGAATTAATGTAGATACACCTAGGAAGTTGGATCACCCCATTTGGAGTTAACATGAATTGCCTATGGATTTGCCAAGTGGGGTTTGACATGGTTCAAATTCAAATTTGAATTTGAATTTAATAGAAAAAAATATGGGAAAATGTGCAATGCACATATTTGGTTAGGCAAAGATTTTAGAAGCTTGTAGGAATTTGAATCATCAAATTTGGAGTCCATTTGAATATCCTAGGATTTATTTGGTTCCTCAAGAAATTAAAAACAAAAAGGAATTACGTAGGTGGGCTTAAGCTTGGCACATGGAGAGGAATAACCACTGGGCCGGCCCAGTAGCCTAGCTATGCCTACGCAGCTGCCACGCCGAAGGGGGAGGCAGCTCAAGCAGATCCCGCTTCCACTTAACCCGACACATGGGGCCATCTCGGACGCCGCTGCCGCTTCCAGGCAGGCCCCCACGCCAGCTGGCGGGGTGGTCGTCCTCTACCTCCTGCTCGGGGCAGAGGAGGGGAAGTAGAGCGCATGCCGGCACTCATACGGCGATAGCCGGCACCTCCGGTCATCTCCCGTGGTGCTTCGCCTATGGAAAAACTCAGCACGAAGAGGCACATCCGCTGGGGAAGGTCACGGCCGCCGAAGAGGGCCAAGGTGACCGTGGCTTTGGGTGGTGGCGGGCGAGGCCGTCGACAGTCCGCGACTCCGGTGTTTGGGCATCCTGGCGATAGCTTGAGGAGGTGGGGAGGGTTACCGGTCTGCGGGGAGCACTTTTGGTGGAGGAATGGGAGGGACGAGAGCTCGGCGTTGCTCGATTTTGAGGCGAGCCGAAGCGGCGGTCAAGAGGTGGTAGGAGGAGGAGGGAGGCACGGGAGAGAGATGGGTCTGGTTCAGGGGCTTCGGGGGATGCAGAAGGGCAGAGAGGAGAGCATAGGTGAGCCACGGATAGCTTTTATAGGCGAGGGCGCGGTTCACCGTGAGCTCATGCGCCGGCTCAGTCAATGCCGCCGCTGGAGGGCTCGGGGGGTCGCGGGAGCACATCTATGGGCTTTGTGGACGAGGTCCACGTCTAGGGAGGGAACAAGGGGGGATAGAGCAGCGTGCGTGTGAGCTCGCCCACTGGCCGAGCCAGGCGGCCATGGCGCAAGCACGAGGGAGGCTGTAGGAGGGAGAAAGAGGAGGGGGACAGGACGGTAGCGTGTCCCGGTCGCCGAGGCCGACAAGATGGCGAGAGGGAGGGGCTCGAGGAGGTTGGGGCTGTCGATTGGGCGGTGGCTACAATGCGGGAGCACACTATAGCACGCTCCAGAGCACCCATATGGCATGCCATGACATGCCATTGGCCTGTTGGACGTGGCCAAGCATGTCCAGAAGCTTTAGGGAGGTAAAACAAACGAGATATTGCATAGGATGCTGTGGAGATTCCATTTGAATAGGAAGGGAGTGGGGATGAAGGTAAAACATTGTTGTCCAGGGGTAGAAATGGGGCTATTACCACACAAATCATTGAGCTGGGGGGCTGGGTTTCTTACTAGAGGTAGAAGGGGGCCAGGTGGAGGTGTGGTAAAAACCTTGGCTCAAGGAGAATGATTTTGCCCTCCCAATTATTGATCCCTAAAATAGGACAGAAGGTGTTTGATGCAAGTTTGAGCTAGCAAAGAGATGCTCATCAATATGGAACTTAACATGACATGATAAAAGGTATAAGTGAGGTTGATCACAAAATATGAACTCATTTGAAGAAGGTTGCCAATGTAAACCTAGCAAACCCTAGAAATGGGCCGAAATGCATTTGCTTAGATCTAGCTATGCAAATCCATTCCCCTTCATGCACCACTTGGTGTGGATTCATTATTGTAGTATTATAACATGTCCACAAAGTTTGAGCTTAAGGGGAGACAGTTGGTAATGTAGAGTTGCTCAAATTTGGATCTGGACAAAGAGGGTTTTGGGATATTTTGGTGAACCAAAACAATTGGGATTGATATGAAACTTGGCAAGATGACCACATATATCACATGTGACATGCTAGAATTTCCTAGGTTTATTTGAGAATATTTCTTATAGAAATATTTCAAATGCTTGAAATAGGCAGAAATGGTTTTGAAGGGTTTTGTCCAATACTTTGAACATGACCATGCCTTGAAACTCTTATATATGGACAATATATGTCCACTGAGCTTTCCTAAATTTTCCCAAATATTTTGAAAGCATTTAAATAATATGTCCCTATAAAAGACCCTTCCTGGTCTTAAGAAAAAGCCTTTAAATAAAATATGAAAATAATATTTTGTGGTTTTGGGAAGTTATATATATAGTACGTTCCAAATAAATCATTTGGGGAAAAAGGATCCACCCAAATTAGTGCAAATCTCAAATCAGGGGGTTTTGTAAACCTAACTCGAATAAAACCTATTTGGCCAAAATAATATTTTGTAAAAATATACTTGAGTCCTATTCACATGGCATGCTTATTAGACAAGAGTGTGGATCGGGAAAAGGGTTTTCAGAGTGGGAGGGATTTTATGAATATAGAGCACTAGTAAGTTATCAGACAATCAGCAATCAAGTCAAGCATAACAAGTACAGAAAAGTTTTAATTGGCCCTAATTTTTGAGTCATGATAACTTAGTCATGAGGCAAATCACTGGGTGTGATAGCATATCCCTTTTCCTAGCCATCATAACTAAACATTGTTTCTCTTGGGGCTTGGTCATATTTGGCTGTGGAAACACTCCCACACTATGTTGGTGGCTCACTCTTCGTGTATGATCACTCTCTCCCTTTTTCTTTCCTGTCCTTTTCACCTCTACCTCAGGTGTCATGGGCAGCCAAGTCAACTTTTCTCCTCTATGGATAAAACACAAGCGATTCACACACCCGTTGATTTGCACATCACAGTCATGCAACCATGGTCGTCCTAGAAGCAAGTGACAAGCATGCACCGGCACCACATCACACTCAACATCGTCCTGATATGTCACCACTGAAATTGGTATTCTCATGCTCCTCACCACCTCTATTGCGCCATAATCATTCAGCCATTGCATGCGGTACAGATGTGGGTGATGTTTTGTTTGGAGTTGAAGCTTCTCAGCCATCTCTATGCTAGCAATATTATATAGTTGCCACTATCCACAATCACTCAGCATAGTTTTGAGTTGACAAGGCAACGGGTGTGGAAAAGATTATGTCGCTTCACTTTGCCCCCTCCACAACCTGGGCATTAAGTGAACGACATACAGCCAAAGCTTTGCCAGTAAGTTCTTCATGAGATAATGTAGTGCTTCCTACTTCCCAGCCTTGCTCCTCTTCCACTTCATCATTACCACCTTCAGGGCCACTTTCAGACTCCCATTCACCTAGTTCATTGATGAGCATAGTTCTTTTGCTTGGAAATTCTGAAGAAATGTGACATCGCCCTTTGCACTTGTGGCATTGAATTCCATTACTGCGTGTAGAACTCTTTTTTGCAGGTGGAGCGGAGGATGTCCCTGCTGTAGGTGATGATATTTTTTCTTGATTGCGAACAACATGTGAGGAAGATGTGAAGCATGTGGGAGCCTCGGTGGAGCACACTCAAACCAAGAACCATATGGCTATTGTGTTCTCTACCATGAGGATGTGGTTATGCGGCCTTGAAAGCCACGACCATGACCATTACGCATATTCTTATTCTCAACTCGTACAGCTTGATGTACCACATCTTGCAGCATATCATAAGGAAACACCTGCACAAAATCTGAGATCTCATCATTCAGCCCATATAAAAATCTTCCCATATTCGCCTCATCACTCTCACAGGTTCTTGTTCGAAGCAGCGGCACCTTCATCTCTTTATAGTACTCATCAATAGTGCGGTAACCTTGGGTGAGCTCCTACAACCGCTTGTACAATTGCCTCTCATAGTATTATGGAACAAAATGACTCCTCATGACTCGCTTCATCAAAGTCCAGCTGCAGATATAATTATTGCTCGACATCAATCGACCATCTTCTAGCTGATTCCACCATGTAAGAAAATAACCAAAGAATTCCATAAGAGCAAGATAATTCTGTTGGCTTAAAAAACCATGGATGCGAAATATTTGGTCGCACTTATGCTCCCACTATTTCTTGGTTGTCATGGTAATCTTGATCACAACGGTCATTATTATGACCATTATGACCAAAAATAGTTCATGGTGAGGTGGGGAGTGGCGTGGCTTGAGACTGCATCAGTAGTTCCCAAAAAAGGAAGGGATGATGCAACATAGCGACGGTAAGTATTTCCCTCAGTTTATGAAACCAAGGTATCAATCCGTGGAGGAAGATCACGCACCCACGTAAACAGCACCTACACACAAATAACAAATACTTGCAACCCGGCGCGAAAGAGAGGTTGTCAAGCTCTCCATGGTAATAAGATAGATTAGGTAGTGATAGTTTTGGCAAATAGATCTTGCAAGAACACAAAATAATATAAATAAATAAAAAGTGCAACAATGTATTTTTTTTGTTTTTTGGTCCTATAGATCTGAAAACAAAAAGTGCAAATAGTAGATCGCAAAGCAATATGCTGGAAAAGTAGACCTGGGGCCGTAGGTTTCACTAGTGGCTTCTCTCATGAGTATAGAACATGGTGGGTGACCAAATTACTATTGGGCAATTGATAGAAGATCAAATAATCATGACGATATCCAGGCAATGATCATTATATAGGCATCACGTCCAAGAAAAGTAGACCGAAACGATTATGCGTCTACTTCTATTACTCCACACATCGACCAATATCCAGCATGCATCTAGTGTATTAAGTTCATGGGAAAACAAAGTAATGCAATAAGAACGGTGACATGATGTAGACAAGATCTATTCATGTAGGAATAGACCCCATCTTGTTATCCTTAATGGCAACGATACATGTGTATCTTGCTGCCCCTTCTATCATTGGGAAAGAACACCGCAAGATCGAACCCATCACAAAGTACCTCTTCCCATGACAACAAAAATCGATCTAGTTGGCCTAAATAAACCAAAGATTCGAAGAAGAAATATGAGGCTATAAGTAATCATGAAAATAAGAGATCAAAGAAGACTCAAATCATATTCCTAGATAGCAACTGATCATGAACTCACAATCCATCGGATCCCAACAAATACGCCGCAAAAGTCATTACATTAAATCGATCTCCAAGAGACCATTGTATTGAGAATCATAGAGAGATAGGAAGCAATCTAGCTATTGTGTATGGACTCATAGGTCTATGGTGTCCTACTCACGCATCATCAGAGGGGCACCTATGAAGAACTTTGGATCTCGAGGTTCTGGAACTTGCGTCGGCTCAGATTGTGTTTTGTCGACTCCCCTAGGGTTTTCTGAATATTTGGGAATTTATAGGCTCGATAGTCAGTTGGGGGAGTCCCGAGGTGCCCACCCTCTACCAGGCCGCGTCAGGACCTCTAGCACACCCTGGTGGAGGGTGGCCACCCTAGGGCCCCTCTTGTGGTGATCTTTGGCCCATCTTGTTCCTTCTCGTCCATAGAAGTTCTCCAAAAATCCCCGCAACATTTGGGCTCCGTTTGTTACTGATTTTCTGCGAAGTAAAAAAAGAAGAAAAAACAACAACTGGCACTTTGGGACTATGTCAATAGGTTAGTCCCAAAAAACTATATAAAGTTGCTATAAAATGATTGTAAAACATCCAAGATTGATAACATGACAACATGGAACAAGAAAAAACTATACATACGTTGGATACATATCAGCATCCCCAAGCTTAATTCCTACTCGTCCTCGAGTAGGTAAATGATAAAAACAGAATTTTTGATGTGGAATGCTGCCTACCATGTTTACCATATATTCTTTTATTTATAGCACGGACATTTGGACTTTTCATATGGTTCAAAGCAATAGTCTAGTTTTGACATGATAACTTTAATACTCAAGCATGTCAACAAGCAACCATGTGTTCCAAAATATCAATGCTAAAGCAAGTTATACCTAGCCCATAATGCTAAATTAATGATCCATTCACAGTAGACACTCAAATATTAGATATACCTAATGCTCAAGTACAACCATAGTGCCCCCTAGTTGGTGCTTTATAAGGGAAGATGGAGACTGATACGTCTCCAACATATCTATTTTTATGAACTATTCATGCCATGTTTACAATAATTCTATATGATTTTGGTATGATTTTATTTTAACTAACCCGGACTGACGTTGTTTTCAGCAAAACTACCATGGTGTCGTTTTTGTGTAGAATTAAAAGTTCTCGGAATGGGCTGAAATTTTATGGAGAATATTTCGGAAAATATAAAAAATACTAGAGCAAAAAGATAACGGAGAGGAGTCCCGACGAGGCCACAAGCCACCAGGGCACGGCCACCCCCCTAATTGTGCCTAGAAGGCTTGTGGGCCCCTTGGGAGTCCCCTTGACGTGATTCCAATGCCAAGTGCTCTTATAAATCCTAAAACCTCCAAAAAGAAACCTAGATCAGGAGCTCCACCACCGCAAGCCTCTAGATCCACAAAAAACCAATCGGGAGCCCGTTCCGGCACCCTGCCGGAGAGGGAAACCATCACCGGAGGCCATCTTCATCATCCCGTGGTCTTCATGACAAGGAGGGAGTAGTTCACCCTTAGGGCTAAGGGTATGTACCAGTAGCTATGTGTTTGATCTCTCTCTCGCTCGCTCTCGTGTTCTTGAGATGGCACAATCATGATGTACCGCGAGCTTTATTAATATAGATGAATCATATGGAGTTTTACCATCTCTATCTTTTTGTGACGAATTGAGTTTTCCCTTTGAAGTTTTCTTATCGGATGGAGTCTTTACGGATTTAGAACACTTGATGTAGATCTTGCGATGGGATATCTGTGGTAACAATGGGATGTTCTATTGATCCACTTGATGTATGTTTGGTGATCAACTTGCAGGTTCCGTGAACTAGGGAATCTATTCATAGGGGTTGGCACATGTTTTCGTCTTGAATCTCCGGTAGAAACTTTGGGGCACTCTTTGAAGTTCTTTGTGTTGGATTGAACATGACGAATCAGAAATTGTGTAATGCATATCATATAATCAAGCCCATAGGTACTCGTGGTGACATTGGAGTATCTAGGTGACATTAGGGATTTGGTTGATGTGTATCTTAAGGTGTTATTTTAGTATGAACTCTAGGGCTGTTCGTGACACTTATAGGGATAGCTAATAAGATTGATCGGAAAATATAACTTGGAGGTGGTTTCGTACCCTACAATAATTTCTTCGTTTGTTCTTCGTTATTTGTGACTTTGGAGTGAACTCTTTGTTGCGCGTGAGAGATTTACATATGATTCAACTATGTTAGTATTGTTGGGAGAACTTGCACTAGTGAAAGTATGAACCCTAGGTCTTGTTTTCAAGCATTGCAATACTATTGTTGCTCACTTTTGTTACTTTCTACCTTGCTGTTTTTATATTTTCATATTACAAAAATCGATATTTACCATCCATATTGCACTTGTATCACCATCTCTTCGCCGAACTAGTGCACCTATACAATTTATCATTGTATTGGGTGTGTTGGGGACACAAGAGACTCTTTGTTATTTGGTTGCAGTCTTGTTCGAGAGAGACCATCTTCATCCTATGCATCCCATGGATAGATAAACCTTAGGTCATCCACTTGAGGGAAAATTTCCATTGTCCTACAAAACTCTGCGCCTGGAGGCCCAACAAAGTCCACAAGAATAAAGTTGTGTAGTAGACATCAAGCTCTTTTTCTGGCGCCGTTGCCGGGGAGGTGAGTGCTTGAAGGTATATCTTTAGATCTTGCAATCAAATCTTTTAGTTTCTTGTTTTTCACTAGTTTAGTCTATAAAAGAAAACTAACAAAAATCGAATTGAGGTTGCCTCGTATGCTTCATATTTTTAATGTCTTTCGTGAAAATGATGGAAAGGAAAATTGTGCTTAAGTGTTAGAAGAAGAAGTTATTAAAATGTCTGGGACTAAATCTTTGAGTGACGAGCATGATTTCAATGTTATTAGTATGAATTCTCTGAATATCCATGATGCTAATGATATGCAAAGCCACAAGCTTGGGGATGCTATGTTTGATGAAGATGATATTTTTAGTCCCCAAGTTTTGATGAGGAAAACTATTATGATGATGGCATGCCTCCTATATACGAAGATTATGATGATGACATGTATGTTATAAAGAGTGATAATAACCATGAAGCTTGTCATCAAGATTTTAATATTAAATGTGGGTATGTCAACCAAGTGTCTCATGATAGTTATTTTGTTGAGTTTGCTCCCACTATTATGAATGAGAAGAAATTTTCTTGTGTGGAGTGTAGTGAAATTTCTATGCTTGTAGATCATGAAAAGAATGCTTTATGTGCTGGTTACATTGTGGAATTCCTTCATGATGCTACTGAAAATTATTATGAGGGAGGAACATATGTGTTAGAAGGGAGAGAGAGGGATTGGTGCAATAGTTGATGTATTGCTTGAGCCTCGTGGGAATATATATAGGAGTACAATGACCAACTTGCAGTACAAGACAAGGTAGGACAAATCCTAATCTATCTCATATTTCCTAATCTAATTAATATACTCAACATCCCCCCACAGTCACAACGGTAGTGACGCAGATGGTGAGACTGGAGAAGAATCCGAAGGTAAGCCGACGGATATCCCCCCACAGACGTAACGGTCGATGCATCGCTGAAGTTGTGGCTGGAGTGGAACCCGATGAGGTTGCTCAAGCAAGGCGGTAGCCCTTTGTGCCGATGTCGAAGTATCTGAGAGCGTAGGGTGGTGTAGCCGTGGTCGAGGTAGCCGTGCGAAGAATGTCGTCATCAATGTCGAGTTGGGGTAGCCGGTGTCGAGGAAGTCGTCATGGAGCCGCAGGCACAAGGAGGCACTGAGTTAGTATGGTTGCAGTTGTGTCGAGGTAGTGGTGCGTCGGGAGAAGATGTTGTTGACAATCCACCATGCCGGGAATGCCAAGCCTAGGGGCACATCGTGGACGAAGGCACACATCAGTGTTGCCAGCACCAGGCATGCGTAGATAGACGGAGTCGATGCTGGCGATGTGTGGCTCCAAGTTTGCCAGGCCTGGGAACACACCGGAGACGAAGGCACGCGTTGGTGTTGCCAGCATTGAGCATGCGTAGACAGGGACCTGCACAAACTGGTACGCCATGTCGAGGAGGATAGCAGAGAAGGACTCGACGACGGTTGCGGCGCAAATCAGCGGGAAGCCGATGTCGCACACGATCGTCGGAGTAGATGAAGTGGTCGGGGTAGATGATGGCGACGCTAGCGATGAGCAGGTGCTGGATGAAGATGAAGGGGTGGTCGGGCAATGGCAGCGACTACGAGGGTAGTAGCAGAAGCGATTGAAGATGAGCGGCAGCGACTACGGGGGTAGCAGCGGCGATGGCCGAAGAAGAGCGGCAGTGGCGGCCTGACGACAGTGGCGGTAACTGGTTAGGAGCGCGGTGGCGATGCTCGAAGTAGGCGACGAAGAACCCAACAGTGTGAAGAAGACCGGCGCAGATGGTGTTGTTCCCGCGCGAAGGGAGGCGGCGCAGCGCATACCACGTAGAGTCAACGTGCGGAGATGGCAGGGTGAACCCCGACCCGCGATGCTACGGCCAGAAGGGGCAACGCAACAATAGCAAGCAGTCGAGGCGACGACAGAAGACCTTGGGGCGGCTGCATGGACCACGTGCCATGGCGCTACGGCCCGAAGGGGCGACATAGAGGCGGTGCGCGGGTCGGTGCAGCCACGGGGACGGCCTCGGGCGATGGCAGAGACTACGTGCCACGCTCGCTATGGCTCGATGGGGTGATGCAACGGAAGTGCGAGGGTCGGTGAAGCCACGGGAACGACCTGGAGGGGATGACCTCGGGGCGGCGGTGTACGACGGGCCGCGACACTATGGCCCGAAGGGGTGACACAGCGGTAACATGCGGGTATATGCGGCCGCAGGAAGAACCACGGGGCGGCGGCACTGCGTCTCGACAGGGCGACTGATAACCAGAAGTATAGGGGATCAATAGTAGCCTTTCTCGATAAGTAAGATTGTCGAACCCAATGAGGAGCTAATGGTAGAACAAATATTCCCTCAAGTTCTATCGACCACCGATACAACTGTATGCACGCTTAACGTTCGCTTTATCTAGAACAAGTATGAAACTTGAAGTACTTTGTAGGTGTGATAGGATAGGTTTGCAAGATAATAAAGAAAACGGAAATAAAAACTAGGGTCTGCTAAGATGAAGTAACAACTAAGTTAGTTTAATGAGTGTGGAAAAGTGGTGGTAGGAGGTGCGGAATTGTCCCTAGGCAATCGATAACTAGACCGGTAATCATTATTGCAATTTTATATGAGGGAGAGGCATAATCTCATATACTTTCTCTACTTGGATCACATGCATTATGATTGGAACTCTAGAAAGCATCCACAACTACAAAAGATCATTAAGGTAAAACCCAACCATAGCATTATAAGGTATCAAGTCCTCTTTACTCCCATACGCAAACAACCTACTTACTCGGGTCTCTGTTTCTATCACTCGCACCACCCACCATAAGCAAATCATAAGCATATTGCAACACCCTACAGCGAGGATCCCTCACACTTGCGCGACACGGAGAGCACCATAGGACAGCACCAATTATAAACCATGCAAATCAAACCAATCATGATCATCAATCAACCAATAGGACAACAAAAATCTACTCACACATCATAGGATGGCAACACATCATTGGATAATAATATGCAGCATAAATCACAAAGTTCAGGTAGAGGGTACAGCGGGCTGTGGGAGAGTGGACCGCTTTAGATAGATGGGGGAAGGTGATGGAGGTGTTGGTGAAGATGACGGAGTTGTTGGAGTAGATCGCCGTCATGATGATGGCCCCGGCGGCGTTCCGGTGCCACCGGGAGAGAGGGGGAGAGATCCCCCTCCTTCTTTCTCTTCCTTGACCTTCTCCCTAGATGGGAGAAGGTTTCAACCTCTGGTCCATGGCCTCCGTGGAGGTGGAGGGACGAGAGCCCCTTCGAGATTGGATCTCTCTCTCTGTTTCCTTCTGTTTCTGCGCTCCCAGATTCTGGCCTTTCACCATTTCTGAAATATCCGGAGATCCGTAAATCCGATCAGGCTGAAATTTTGTGGGGATTTTCTTTATAAATATATCTTTCTTGTGGACAAAGGACACCTCCAACCGACCTAAGGGGTGGCCACAAGCCCTCAAGTCACGGCCAGGGGGTGGGTCGCGCCTAGTAGGCTTGTGACCTCCTCGGGCATCGTCTCGCGTTGATTATTTTTCCCAAAAATAACATATATTTCAAAAAAAATCTCCGTAAGTTTTTATCGCGTTTGGACTTCATTTGATATGGATTTTCTGCGAAACAAAAAACATGCAACAAACAAGAACTGGCACTGGGCACTGGATCAATATGTTAGTCCCAAAAATAGTATAAAAGGCTGCCAAAAGTATATAAAAGTTGTAGCATATTGGCATGAAACAATCAAAAATTATAGATACGACGGAGACGTATCAGCATCCCCAAGCTTAATTCATGCTCGTCCTCGAGTAGGTAAATGATAAAAAATATAATTTTTGATGTGGAATGCTACCTAGCATAATCTTGATCATATAATCTAATCATGTCATGAATATTAAGATACGAGTGATTCAAAGCAATAGTCTATATTGACATAAAAACAGTAATACTTCGAGCACACCAACAATGCAATCATGTCCTTTCAAAATAACATGGCCTTAGAAAGTTATCCCTACAAAATCATATGGTCTAGCTATGCTCCATCTTCCCCACACAAAGTATTTGAATCATGCACAACCCCGATGACAAGTCAAGCAATTGTTTCACACTTTTTATGTTTTTAAACCTTTTCAACTCTCACACAATACATGAGCACGAGCCATGGATATAGCACTAGGTGATGAGGAAAAAGGAGAAGATAGTCTCACATCAACTGGGCGTATCAACGGGCTATGGAGATGCCCATCAATAGAGCCCATCAATAGATATAAATGTGAGAGTAGGGATTGCCATGCAACAGGTGCACTAGAGCTATAAGTATATGAAATCTCAAAAAGAAAACTAAGTGGTCATGCAAATGATGAAAGTTCCACTAGCTATATGAAAGTGACAAAATAGGAGACTCTCTATCATGAAGATCATGGTGCTACTTTGAAGCACAAGTGTGGAAAAAGATAGTTGCAATTGTCCCTTCTATCTTTCTCTCATTTTTTTATTGTTTTTTTATTTGGGCTTTGCTGGCCTCTTTTATTTTTTTGTAAAGTCCGGAGACTCCTCCCAACTTGTGAGGGAATCATAGCTCCCATCATCCTTTTCTCACACGGGACAATGCTCTAACAATGAAAATCATCACACTTTTATTTACTTACAACTCGATACCTAGAATAAAAATATGACTCTATATGAATGCTTCCTGTAGGATACCGGGATGTGCAACGATCTAGCCTAGCAAATGACATCAAAAAACGGACAAGCCATGAAAACATCATGCAAGCTTTCTTATGATCATGCAAAGCAATATGAAAATGATGGTGCATGTCATACTAAACGGAATGGTGGAAGTTTCATGGCAATATATCTCGGAATGGCTATGGAAATGCCATAATAGGTAGGTATGGTGGTTGTTTTGAGGAAAATATATGATGGCTGTTTTGAGGAAGGTGGGTTTGATGCACCAGCGAAAGTTGCGCGGTACTAGAGAGGCTAGCAAAGGTGGAAGGGTGAGAGTGCGTATAATCCATGGACTCACATTAGTCATAAAGAACTCACATACTTATTGCAAAAGTCTATTAGTTATCAAACAAAGCATTAGACGCATGCTCCTAGGGGAGAGGTTGGTAGGAGTTAACCATCGCACGCTCCCGACCCTCACACAAAGGTTGACAATCATTAAACAAATCATGCTCCGACTTCGTTACATAATGGTTCACCATACGTGCATGCTATGGGAATAACAAACTTCAAGACATGTATTTCTCCAATTCACAACTACTCACTAGCATGACTCTCATATTACCATCTTCATATCGCAAAACTATTGCAAGGAATCAAACATATCATATTCAGTGATCTACAAGTTTTATGTAGGATTTTATGACTAACCATGTGAATGACCAACTCATGTCAACTCTCTAAATAGATATAAATGAAGCATGAGAGTTTTAATTATTTATATAAAAGATATTCCCATGCTCTAACAAATATAAGTGAAGCAAAAGAGCATTCTACAAATGGCGGTTTTCTATGGGTAGAGAAACAGGCAATCCAAACTTCAAATGATATCAGTGAAGCACATGAAGCATTCTAGAAAGCCATGCTCAAAAGATATAAATGAGGTGCAAAGAGCCTTGTATAAATCAACCAAGGACTTTCTCATACCAGCATGGTGCATTATTAAATAAAAATAAAAATCACACGACGCTCCAAGATTTACGCATATCATGTGACGAATAAAAATATAGCTCCAAGTAAAATTACCGGTGGTTGTTAGACGAAAGAGGGGATGCCTTCCGAGGCATCCCCAAGCTAGTTTCTTGGGAATCCTTGAATATTACCTCGGGGTGCCTCGGGCATCCCCAAGCTTAGTCTCTTTCCACTCCTTATTTTTTTCATCCATCGTGATCTCACCCAAAACTTGAAAACTTCAATCACACAAAACTTAACAAAACCCTCGTGAGATCCGTTTGTATAATAAAGCAAATCACAACTTTAAGTACCATTGAAAACCAATTCACAATTATTTTTTTGCATTGTATCTTCTGTAATATAAATTTTCCATGACTTATACCACCGATAAAATCGATAGTTTTTATCAAAACTAGCAAAACAATGCATCAAAAACAGAATCTATCAAAAACAGGACAGTCTCTAGTAATCTAAACATTTACCATACTTATGTAACTCTAAAAATTCTGAAAACTGAGGAAAAAATAAAAACAATTCACAGAAGGACTGCGTAAAAATTTCAGAAACTTTTGACATTCTAGTAAAAAAATTAAATTTACGCACTACAGCCAAAGTTTCTGTTTTTGCACTGCATACACCAAACAAGCAATCTAATCATCCTAAAGGCAAATCTTGGCACATTATTTTTATAATACATTGGATTTATACAAGGGGATAATTATTTTTGTTGAAAAGTTTCTATAATCAAGATTTGCAAAGTTTCCATGGGCATGAACAAAGTTCAAGGCTAGCTCCCACTTTCACAATGCCCGTCTCTCTCACTTTCACTTTTCTGTTCGAAAAAAATTAGGTTACCCTCTTTATTTTTTGTTTTAAACTATTTAAAAGAACACAACATAATTAAATGACTCTCCAAAACTTCCGGATTGTCTCCCTGGTAGCGCTTTCTTTAAAACCATTAAGCTAGGCATGAAGTGATCAAGCAATGGATCCACCCGGATCCCAAGGTATATCAAAGCCAATTTTTATTAACAATGATTTGTAATTTAGTATTGAGCACAAAGTAACATATATCATTCAGCAACAAAGTCTAACTCTCTTCCTATGCATCGGCATGTCAGAAAAGAACAATCCATGCACACAAAGTAAAGGCCAATGCACAATGTAAACAGTTTCTTGCAATTTTATCGTATTGGAAACATAGAGAGGTGGAGATGTAGTTCCTCTCTCATTATAATTGCATGTAGGAGCAGAAAGCACATGCATATTATATCAATCAAAATCATCATGTGTAATAGTAAAAGGCAACCCATCTATATAATCCTTAATATGTGCAAACTTTTCCAATATAGTGTAGTTAGGAGAATTCAACAGGTTAATAGGACTATCATGTGTGGGTGCAATAGAAACAATTTCATTCTTAACATAAGGAACTATAGAAAGATAATCTCCATAAGCATCTTTGCTATTGGCATCACGACCACAAGCATAGCAAGCATCAAGTTTATCAAAAAGGGATATTTCAAATGAATCCAAGGGATCATGGCAATCAACATAGCATTCATCCTTCGGTAAGCACGAAGGGAATTAAACAATGTATGAGTTGAAGAGTTACTCTCATTAGAAGGTGGGCATGGGTAGCTAATCCACTCTTCCTCCTTTTGTTCTTCGCTCTCCTCCTCATCTTTGTCATCTAATGAGCTCACAGTTTCAGCAATTTCTTCTTCCATAGATTCCTGCAAAATACTAGTCTCTTCCAAAGCAGTGGTCATTCTCTCAATAAATGCATCAATATAAGAATTATATTCATAATTCTAATAGCAAAATTTAAGTATAGCAAAATTTTCAGGTCTATAAACAGCATCATCATAATTTTCACACTTCTCAAACAAAGATTCAATTTCATAAGCACCCTTAAAAGCAACGAATTCTTAAATACCATTAGCATAAGAAGTCAAGGTTTCATTATCATTAAATTTACATGAAAAAGGAAGGTGTTGAGCCTTCGTACTATAGCAAAAAGTATAATCATATCTGTGGCATAGATTCCAAGCATACACTTTCAACATATAAATTTGATCCCATAACAGTTTCCCTTTTTGAGATAAGCGATAATCCCTAAAGTATTCACATTGATCCAATGTGTATCCATTATCAAGTTGAATGGGGTTTTCTTAGGATTATCAAAGTAGTGCATAATATCTTTCACATAACGAGCATCGAGGGTTTTAGGAGGTTCCCCATCTCCATGATTAGCAAGTACACCTAATTTTTTTGGTATTTCGTGTTCCATATCCATAACTAAAGATAGAGAATAACTTATAACAGCAAATAAAATCTACTTGGTGATAAATCAAACAAGCACACACGAGAATATTCACCCCACGCTATTGCTCCCCGGCAACGGCGCCAGAAAAAGGACTTGATAACCCACAAGTATAGGGGATCAATAGTAGCCTTTCTCGATAAGTAAGAGTGTCGAACCCAATGAGGAGATAAAGGTAGAACAAATATTCCCTCAAGTTCTATCGACCACCGATACAACTCTATGCACGCTTAACGTTCGCTTTACCTAGAACAAGTATTAAACTAGAAGTACTTTGTAGGTGTGATAGGGTAGGTTTGCAAGATAATAAAGAACACGGAAATAAAAACTAGGGGCTGCTAAGATAAAGAAACAACTAAGTTAGTTTAACGAGTGTGGAAAAGTGGTGGTAGGAGTTGCGGAATTGTCCCTATGCAATCGATAACTAGACTAGTAATCATTATTGCAAGTTTATATGAGGGAGAGGCATAAGCTAACATACTTTCTCTACTTGGATCACATGCACTTATGATTGGAACTCTAGCAAGCATCCGCAACTACTAAAGATCATTAAGGTAAAATCCAACCATAGCATTATACGGTATCAAGTCTTCTTTACTCCCATAGGCACAACCTACTTACTCGGGTTTGTGTTTCTATCACTCACGCCACCCACCATAAGCGAATCATAAGCATATTTCAACACCCTACAGAAAGGATCCCTCACGCTTTCATGACATGGAGAGCACCATAGGAAAACACCAATAATGAAACATGCAACTCAAACCAATCATGATCATCAATCAACCAATAGGACAACAAAAATCTACTTAGACATCATAGGATGGCAACACATCATTGGATAATAATATGAAGCATAAAGCACCATGTTAAAGTAGATGGTATGGAGGGTTGTAGGGGAGTGGACCACTATAGATAGACGGGGCAAGGTGATGTAGGAGTTTGTGAAGATGACGGAATTGTTGGAGTAGATCGTCGTCACGATGATGGCCTCGACGACGTTCCGATGCCACCGGGAGAGAGGGGGGAGAGAGCCCCCTCCTTCTTCTTCTTCCTTGAACTTTCCCCTAGATGGGATAAGGGTTTCCCCTCTGGTCCATGGCCTCCATGGCGGCGGAGGGGTGAGAGCCCCTCCAAGCTTGGATCTCTCTCTGTTTCCTTCTGTTTCTACGCTCCCAGATTCTGGACATTCACCGTTTCTTAAATATCCGGAGATCCATTACTCCAATCGGGCTGAAACTTTGAGGGGATTTTAATTATAAAAATATCTTTCTTGCGGCCAAGGGACACCTCCAACCGAGCTAAGGGGTGGCCACAAGCACTCAGGGCGCGGCTAGGGGGTGGGCTGCGCCTAGCAGGCTTGTGACCTCCTCGGGCATCGTCTCGCGTTGATTATTTTTCCTAAAAATCACATATATTCCAAAAAAATCTCCGTAAGTTTTAATCACATTTGGACTTCATTTGATATGGATTTTCTGTGAAATAAAAACATGCAACAAACAGGAACTGGCACTGGGCACTGGATCAATATGTTAGTCCCAAAAATAGTATAAAAAGTTGCCAAAAGTAGATGAAAGTTGTAGAATATTGGCATGAAACAATCAAAAATTATAGATACGACAGATACGTATCGGCGATGCATTGGCAGCCTGGTGCTCGATCGGTGGAGGGGCACGCTATACTCGTGACAGTCTTCACGGGACCTGCGGAGGCACGCACAACCGATGGGCTAGCTCGGTCGCACGTCATAGATGAGGCGGATCGCGGCAGCGAGCGGGTGATCAATCTAATCCTGCGCTAGGTCATGCACGTCGCTCGGTGGAGGCGGGGTGCGGACAAAGCTGGCAACCGGCCCAAAGTAGTCGCGCGACATAGGCGGCCCGATAGCCGGCCCGATGCGGCCGACATGAGGTAGCCGACAAGGCCGATAGCCGGTGCAAGGCATCCGGCAAGGATGGAGCTGGGAGCCGGCCCGATGCAGCCGGTTCGAGACCGGATGAAGCAACAGTGAAGAACGACAGGCAGGCCGACGCGTGAATGGCAGCTGTGATGGGCCGTTGTATGGCGCGAGGCTGTCGGGTCAGGGCGATGTAGGAGTCCCAATCGAAACAGGGCGATGACAGGCGGCATAGATCGACGGGCGAGCAGACGCACGGGCAACGGCTGGGAGGGTCCGCTGCGTTGTGCGAGGTCACCGGGTCGGTGTAGAGGACGGGTCGCGCCGATGTCGGAGTAGAGGCACGGGGTCGACGGTGGCAAGGCGACGCAAACTGATCTAACATCGGAAAACCAAAAAGAAAATGCCAATCAATGCGACCAGCGGAAGAGAGAAAATCCAGATCAACAGATCGGGAAAAAGACTCTCTTGGGCAGCCGGTCAACACGACTGGCGGAGGAACCCTAGGTACGGGTGGTGCGGCCCCCGACGGCGGTCATGGAGGCCGACCGCCCCGAGGGCGGCGCGCGGTGCGGAAGCGATGGGCGGCAGTTAGGTCTAGGAACTTGCGGCACATACCAAGTTAGATGGGAGAGAGAGGGATTGGTGAAATTGTTGATGTATTGCTTGAGCCTCATGGGCATATATATAGGAATACAATGACCAACTTGGAGTACAAGACAAGGTAGGACAAACCCTAATCTATCTCATAATTCCTAATCTAATCAATATACTCAACAATATGCTTGTAGGAGTTGCAATAATATCAAGTTTCCTCTCTATGTGTTCAAGGTTTTGAAGTTATGCTTGTTTTGCCTTCCTATGCTAGTTGATTCTTGCTCCCATAAATTGTTTGCTCACAAAATCCCTATGCATAGGAAGTGGGATAGACTTAAATGTGCTTGTCATGAGATTCATGATGCTCTTATGCATGTTTCAATTATTATTCACTACTGGAATCAAGATCTTTGCCGTCAGCCAGCTCTTTGTCGTCTGCTAGCTGACAGCAAAGAAGGTCTTTGCCATCAGCTTAAATAAAACTTATGGCAAATAAAGAGCTGAAGGCAAAGATCCACATTGTCGTCAGCCATCTCATTGTCGTCTGCTAGCAGACGACAAAGAGGTGGGGGTGGGGTCCAGTGAAGGCCTGAACACTGTAATGGCCCACCCCACCTCTTTGTCGTTTGCTAGCGGACGACAAAACTTCTTTTCCGTCTTCTAGCAAACGGCAAAGAAAACGCTACCTAACGCTAGCAAACAACGTGACCTGCTCTCTCTATTCTCTCTCTCTACCTCTCTCCTCCCTAACCCCACCGCACTCGACCCCCACCGCCACCCGCCGCCGCCCCTACCACCCATGACCCCCACACCCGCCGGCCGCCGCCCCTACCGCCCCCACTACACCCGCCGCCCCTACCACCCATGACCCCCACACCCGCCGGCCGCCGCCCCTACCGCCCCCACTACTCCCGCCGCCCCCTCCCTTGCGACGGCCGCCCGAGCCCCGCCGTGAGGCAGGCCGCGGTGCTACCCCCTTCCCCTACGGCGGCCCTCCTCCACCGGCCACCTCCTCCCCTCCAAGGTGAGCTTCTCTTCTCCTGTTTTTTTTAGGTTTAGGTTTAGTTTAGATTTAGTTTAGGCTTAGTTTTAGGTTTAGTTTAGGTTTAGTTTAAATTAGATTTACATAATCAGAAGAAGAAAGATGAAAGATGAAAAATAAGGAAAATAGAATAAGTAGAAGAAGAGGAAGAAGAAGAAGAAGAAGAAGAAGAAGAAGAAGAAGAAGAGAAGAAGAAGAAGAAGAAGAAGAAGAAAGAAGAAGAGGGAAAAGGAAAAGAAGGAAGAAGAGGGGGAGGAGGAGGAGGAAGAAGAAGAAGAAAAGAAGAAGAAGAAGAAGAAGAAGAAGAAGAAGAAGAAGAAGAAGAAGAGGAGGAGAATAAAAGAAGAAGAAGAAGAAGAAGAAGAAAAGAAGAAGAAGAAGAGGAGAAGAAGAAAAGAAGAAGAAGAAGAAGAAGAAAAAGAAGAAGAAGAAGAAGAAAAGAAGAAGAAGAAGAAGACGAGGAGAAGAAGAAAGAAGAAGAAGAAGAAGAAGAAGAAGAAGAAGAAGAAAAGAGAAGAAGAAGAAGAAGAAGAAGAAGAAGAAGAAGAAGAAGAAGCGGAAGAAGAATAAGAAGAAGAAGAAGAGGAAGAAGAAGAAGAGGAGGAGGAGAAGAAAAGAAGAAGAAGAGGAGGAGGAGGAGGAGAAAAGACGAAGAAGAATAAGAGGATGATGATGAGGAGGAGAAGAGGAGAAAAAGAAGAAGAAGGAAAAGGAGAAGAAGAAGAAGAAGAGGAAGAAGAAGAAGAAGAAGAAGAAGAGAAGAGCCCTCGATCCCTGACGCCACTAACCCCCAACCTCCGACGCCACCGACCCTCGACCCCCGACGCCACCGACCCCCAACCCCCGATGCAACCGACCCCCGATGCCCTGGACCCCCTACTCCTGAACCCCGGCCACCGACGCCATCGCCCCCGACCACCAACACCACCGACACCCGAACACCGACGCCATTGACCCCCGAACAGCAAAGCCACCGACCCCCGACTCCCGACACCACCGACCCCTGAATGCCGACGCCACTGACCCCTAATGCCATTGTCTCCCGATGCCACTGACCCCCAACCCCCGACACCTATTTTGTCTCATGTTGACCAAAAAGGTGCTCTTCGGCCTTCGTGAGGCCGAGGAGGTCATAGTTTTGTAAATTATGAGCTAGGTCACATATTTTCCTATTTTGTTATTAAAACATCATATTTTTTGTTGATCAGGTGAATTTCAATGTGTAGTTGTTCGACAACCTCCCCGTGCATGTGACGAGCTCCCGTGCTGCGTTCGTTGGTCAGCACAAATGACATCTTCTCCCCCGGCACCCTTAAAAATATTGCTATGTTCTGGTCTTCGTGCTGATGAAACTTGCTAGCTATAGGTGTCTTCAATCATCAGTATGCGTGACCACTATGCGTCTCCCATTCGAAAGGGTTACATCTAAAAATATGCATTCATTAGCATATTTATAAATGTGACTCTTTCGAATTGGCCAACATTATCCATGGACATCACGAGTATGTGTAGATTGGGTTCGTTTTCCCATATCCTCTACTCCGGATCCGATGCAGAATTTCGTCAGTGCCTCTCTGTTGTTCTCCAGGTACACATCCTCTCTGCTTATTGCTGAGATGTGTATCAGGAGAACAACGGGGAGGTGCTGCCGAAATTGTGCGGCAGATCCAGAGCAGAGCATGGGAAAGCAAACCCAATCTACACATACTTGGGTGGGATTAGGACATATCTTTACCTACTAGCATCTAGGTTGCATCGACGTAATAAAACTGACAAACTCTATTAACTCATGAATATGGTTTGCTGAATTATGTATATATTTGTGTGTGTGCAGTAGCTAGGCAAGATGAGTGATTGTGGGTGGATGTACACCGGTCACACTAGTCAGAAAGACATGACCCATGAATGGATGACAAAAACCAAGGGGTTTGTGAGAGTCGCATTTGCAAATGGACAGAAAAAAACCCGGTGCCCCTATGTCGAATGCGACAACTATCATAAGAGGTCAGTGTTTGAAATGATCAAACACCTGCACAAGTGGGTTTTTACGCCTAATTATATGGTCTGGGCATTTCATGGTGAGTCTGCCCAATGTGCCAGAGCTGAGGTGGTTCGTCGTTGCACCGACGAGCATGGTACCGGGATCGAAGACAAGGTGCAAGACTTTGATGATGCTCAGGATTCGGACAATGAGATGGAGGAATCTGCAAAGGCCTTCTATGAAATGTCGGAGTCTTCAAAATGTCCTCTCCACAAGCACACTGAGCTTTGTCAGCTAGATGCCATCACGCAAGTAATGGATCTGAAGGCTCAGTTCAACCTGGGTAGAGAATGCTACGACGTGATGATGACGATATTTGGACGCTTTCTACCCAAAGGCCATGTATTGCCAGCAAACATGTACTAGTCGGACAAAATCCTACGTGCACTTAAGATGCCCTATGAGAAGATAGATGCATGTGAGAATGGATGTGCCTTATTTAGGCTTGAGTATGCGGGCTTCAACTATTGTCCCATTTGCATGTCTTCCAGGTATGTTGTGGTACACAACGGTATGGGTGAGAAGAATCAGACCAAAATCCAAGTCAATGTTCTTCGGTATCTGCCAATCATACCAAGACTTCAACATCTTTTCATGGTCGAAGAGATGGCCAGACAAATGATGTGGCATAAATTGGGCAAAAGAATAGAACTAGATGCAGATGGGAATCCAATGTTGGGACACACTTCAGACGCTTTTGCGTGGAAGTACTTTGATGCATTACATAAGGATAAAGCGGCAGGTCCAAGGCATCCTCGAGTTGCCATCAGCACGGATGTGTTCAGTGTGTATGGTATGACGACAGCACAATACAGTTGTTGGCCTGTATTTGCCATTCCATTCAATCCCCCCCGGAGAGATTATGAAAAGAAAGAACATTTTCCTGACGTTCATAATTCCAGGGCCCAAATATTCGGGGAAGAATATGAATGTGTACATGCAACTGCTTAAGGATGAATTGCAAGAAGCCTGGGATGATGGGATCAAGATATATGACGCTGCTACCAAAAAGAACTTCAAAATGCATGTGTGGTACATGTACTCGTTGCATGACTTGCCGGCGTATGCGCTATTCGTTGGCTGGTGTGTGCATGGAAGGTTCCCGTGCCCCACATGCAAGGCAGCTCTTGAGTTTTGTTAGCTGCAAGCGGGTTGCAAGTTTTCTTGCTTCGACATGCATAGACAGTTCCTAGATCCTAACCATGAGTTTAGAAAAGACAAGAATAATTTCATCAAAGGTAGAGTTGTCAAAAACACTACACCACCTGCGTTGACAGGCCAACGGACCCTGGATCAGATAAACGCTCTCAAGCCGAATCCAAATCATCCAGCGTATTTCAAAGGGTATAATACAAAACACGCTGGACTCACAAGATAAGTTTGTGGGATCTGCCTTACTTTAAAGACCTCCTTTGCCCACACAACATCGATGTGATGCACACTGAAAAGAATATCGCCGAGGCCCTTTTTGGTATATTGTTCAACACAGAGGGGAAGGCGAAGGATAATCATAAAGCTAGAGTCGATCAGGAGGCTCTATGTGATAGATCGTTACAAAACATGCGACAACCGAAAGGAAAGAATAACTAGAGGAAGCCAAAGGCATGGTTCAATCTTGGAAGGCCAGCTATGAGGGAAATGATCTTGTGGGTGAAAATGCAGTTGATGTTCCTCGATGGGTATGAAGCAAATCTAAAGAGGGGAGCGAGTCTTGACAAATTGAAAATATTTGGTCTCAAGAGTCATGATTGGCACATATGGCTTGAGCGAGTAATGCCGGTGATGTTGCATGGCTTTATCCCTAAGGATGAATGGATAGTACTGGTAGAGCTGAGCTATTTCTTTTGCTCTCTTCGTGCAATAGAACTATCGCCTGACTTGCTAGACGAACTGGAAGAGTTGGCGCCGCAGTTGATCAGCAAGTTAGAAAACATCTTTCCATCGGGCTTCTTTAATCCAATGCAGCATTTGATTTTGCATCTCGCGACCGAGGCAAGATTGGGGGTCCCGTGCAAAATTGTTGGTGCTTCGCAACTGAGAGGATGTACAAGACGCTTTGAGCAAAATGTAAAAATAAACATAGAGTTGAAGCATCAATAGCCGAGGCATTCATTACTAAGGAGGCGGCAAACTTTGTGACAACACACTACAAAGCCAAGAATCGTCATTTGCATAATCCGAAGCCTCGATATAATGATGGTGACCATGAAAAAGGTCAATCCAACCTTAGCCTATTCAAAGGGAAGCTCGCACCAGCCGGTGCTTCGAAAGCAATAGCGTTGGATGTCGAACAATGGTGGACCATTTCGTTGTATATCTTCAACAACCTAACGGAAGTGTAGCCGTACATTGAGTAAGTTCTCGGTACATTGTTTCGCAACTTCTAATTCCTTTGAAATGCTCTTATTCCGAGATATGTGATACAGTCGATACGTCGCCAAATTCTCTGATTGATCGGTGATCCAAAATGATTCCATCGAAGAGTATGAGCTTCTGGCAAAGCATGGAGGCAGCTATCCCGGTTCCATCTCTTGGTTCAAGCAAACGGTAATTTCCATTAGACAATTTCATTTCTTCGTATAGTTTGCGGCTAATGCAACAATCCTTTTGTATTGAACTTGTAGGCTAATGCAGAGTCTATGGACTCCGACATAGACTCCGACTTGAGACAAGTCGCTAATGGTTTTGACTATAAGGTCTGTTCATTTGACAAATACCACATCAACGGGTATCGCTTTCGTAATTTTGGCAAAGAGCTATCTATGGCCAACCGAAAGTCTACAAATTGTTGTGTCTCCGCTGTCGGCGAAGGAGGGGTCGAGTATTATGGAAGAGTTGAAGCAATTTATGAACTTACATTCTTTGGTGAAAACCCACCAAACATCGTAGTCTTCAAATGTTACTGGTTCCAGCCGAAGGAGACTAGAAGGACTCATGAACATATAGGGTACTCGAAATCAAACAAAGCACCCATTTAGATGTTTCCGATGTCTATATTACGGCTCAACATGCGACCCAAGTTTTCTATCTACCGTGGGCCTGCCAAACTGATCCAAATCTGAATGGTTGGGATGTCGTTTATGATGTGCCGCCACATTTTAGACCACCTCCCCTCAATGTAGATGATTATGAACCTCACATTAACTCAAACACATATGAAGGAGAATTCTTCCAAGAAACACGTGTTTCCAAAAATCGTTTCAAGAACTGCTCTACTTCACCCCAGAACATTGAGGTAGACATTGATAGTGAATCCGACTTCACCCCTGAGCTGGAACAAGAACAGATGGAAGAAGAAGAGGTTACTGTTGGGGATGACATCTCAATGCTTGACCGATTACATAAAGGAGGCCTTCCATATGTTGATGCATTTATTGATGATGCAGATGAGCACGTCATTACTGATAGTGATGATGATTATGCATTTTTTTTGATCCCGGAGCATATATAGACGATGAAGATTAATATTAGTAATGTAAGGTATTCAATTATTATTATGTACATATATGTTATTAATTAGTTCATGTTAATAGGTTTTCAGTTTTTTTAGTTGAACTATTTTTGTTTACACTTTGTCATTGCACGTGTTGACAGACGCTGGGCGCGGGTCGAGAGCGCTCTGAGCCTCCTTCCTCAGCGCGTGCTGGGAGGGGTGCTATTATTCCACCCCAGCAACTCCAGAGAGCGCTGGTACACAGTATGCAGACACCAGCGGGCGCTTCTTCTTCGACTAGGAGAGGTCGGGGGAAGACGAAGAGAGGTGCTAGAGGTAGGAAGGCTGCTGCGCCTTCCTTGCCGCCACCCCAGCTGATTCTCCCGACCACAGGAGTGCTCTGTCTCAGGTGGATCCGTCTGACTTGGACCCGTCTCCGACTCCGATCGCCGAGCCTCGGGTCATCGAGCCTTCGTCCCAGGAGACTCCGGTCCCAGAGTCTTCGTCCCAGGAGACTCCGGTCCCAGAGTCTTCGTCCCACGTGACTCCGGATGCTAGTGGCCATGCTGATGGTGGCGAGGACAACTTTTTTGAGGATAGCTATAGCGAGGGCCAGCTGGTTGAGGAGGGCAAGAAGGTCTACCAGCGTGGTTGTACAAAGCTCCTGCCCATGCCAGCGACCCACAATCAGAGGTGGTTGATTGTGCCTAATGCGGAGAAGTAAGTGCATTTACTCTTTTTTAACCTTTTGCCTTCATGTTTCTTCAGATTAATATCTAATGTTTTGTCCTTGTCATACTGCAGGGGTTGGAAACACGACCCTGGTGACGGCAGGCCCAACCAGGTCCTAGGTGTGCTTATCCGGCACCACTTCCCGGGAAAGGCCACGTTGCCCGGTGAGGGTGAGGTTCCACAGGTAGCACTGAGCTAGGAGTTGTACGTGGCTGCCCCGGCCCTATCGGAGGAGAGGGTCGACGGTGTCTTGTGCGAGACGATGGCCGACATTGTGATCCGGCAGTTTTGGGTAATTTCTCCTTTATAGAATTAAAAATCAACAACACCTAGTGATTGTACTAATCAATGTTGTCTTGTTTGATTGCAGACCTTCTATAGGTGTCTTGAGGAACATGAGGCGGACGCGGCTATTGTTCTCGTAGCCGAGTGCAAGCGCCTACTTCAGAACTTATGGCACGAGGCTTGGGTGCAAGCTATTCGAGACTACTACCTCTCGACTAACATTAAGAGGGCCAAGAAGAAGTGTTGCAAAACTTTTCTGAGTAAGGAGAAGTACATGAAGGTAATTACCTATTATTAAGGCCTTGTACTTAGTTTCCTTGATTTGATTCGTAGGCGTAGCGCTGAAATTTCTCTTGTCTAACTTAGGTGCCCCGAGATGGTGTGCGGATAGGATGGACTGTTGGGAGGCATTGGTGGATGAGTAGTGCTCTTACAAATGGCTAGCTGACGACAACAAGGCCAAGGATAAGCGTGCCCAAATGAAAGGTGTGCCACACCATCAAGGGAGCTCCAACCTGTTTGAGTACGGGGATCACTTGGTATGTGGTTTGCTTCATGATTCATGCAATTTCATTCTTCATGCTAGCTTGAGCCCTTAACTAATATTTTGTTCCTCTCTTTTAGGCGCGACACAACAGGAAGGAGGTGCCACCGTTGTTTGACCTCTATGCCATGGCCCATACTGCCAAGTACAAGAAGGCCAAGGCATTATCTGAGGATGACCTCGATCATCCAGAGAGCTTCAGCAACATCTCCTCCCACAACAAGCTCATGAGGTACAGAGATGAGGGGAAGGCGAGGAAAGGGGAGGAATTCAACCCGAGCCAGAGTCCTCTTGATCTAGAGCACGTGATAATATCTGGTGGCGGGAGGCCCCATGGCTCGATAGCCATTGGGGATGGACTGATACGTTGTCCTACAACTCTCCCAGAGATCAAGAAGCGCCAGACGAGCTCCGATCCTGAGATAAGGCCTCGTCCACGGCCAATGGAGCTCGCCATCAAGGCTAGGGCCCAGGAGCTTCTAGCGGAGGCAAACAGGCAGGCGGCGCAGAGGGAGAGGAACATGGTGGAGAGGACGGCTAGGCTGTTGGAGGAGGAGAGGAACCGGAACGACGTGTCTCACCAGGCTCTATACGAGCTCCTGGTCGTAACTTTCTCCTGCATATTAACCAAATCATGCACGTAATGTTCGTTTCATCACTAACTAATATGACTGACTCGTGAAAACAAAATGTGTAGACCGTGTGCCAGAACAATGGTCAGACCCTCCGTTGATGCCCCAGATTGGTATAGCACCCACGGTGAGTTTCATTTCAATGGTCATTAGTTACTAGTATTCACATTTGAGTTCCATCATGCTAACAAGACATTGCAAATGATCTTTGGTGTAGCGTGCCTCCCGAAAAGCATCGACCGATCCTTCTGCGTCTGCCGCAACCCCGACCCGTCCTTCTCTATCTCACACTGGCGCAAACCCGACCGGTCCTTCACCTCCGTGATGATGGTAAGTTTTTCCAAGTGTTTTGCTTAAGAAATGCATACTTAGCTTAATAAATGACCTATTTAGCTCCAAAATGACCTATCCTTAGCTTATTTTCCTCGAAAATCACATAATAACCTTACTTAGCTCCAAAATGCCATATTTTACCTAGGATTGCTATAAAATGACCTATACTTAGCATTTTTTCCTCCAAAATGACTTAATATGCTTAGTTAGCTAAAATGGCATAGCTACCTAGGATAGCTCAATAATGATCTATACTTAGCTTAGCTAGTTCATTTATGACAAAATTAGCTTTCTATAGTAAAAAAATGGCATAATAACCTTGGTTTAGCACGAAACTGTCATATCATTAGTTTGTTTTCCTCCAAAATGACAAAATAACCTTACCTAGCTCCAAAATGACAGATTTTAACTAGGATAGCTCAAAAATGACCTACACTTACCATTTTGTCCTCCAAAATGAATAAATATGCTTATTTAGCTCAAAAATGGCCTAACTACCTAGGATAGCTCAATAATGATCTATACTTAGCTTAGCTAGTTCATTTATGACATAATTAGCTTACTTTGGTAAAAATGGCATAATAACCTTGGTTTAGCTCCAAATTATCATATCATTAGTTTATTTTCCTCCAAAATGACAAAATAACCTTACCTAGCTCCAAAATGACCGATTTTAACTAGGATAGCTCAAAATGACCTACACTTACCATTTTATCCTCCAAAATGAATAAATATTCTTAGTTAGCTCAAAAATGGCCTAACTACCTAGGTTCGCTCAAAAATGACCTATACTTAGCTTCTTTAGTTCATTTATGACATACATAGCATACTTAGGTCAAAAATTGCATAATAATCTTGGTTACCTCCAAAATGATTGACTTCGCTTATTTTCCTCGAAAATGACATAATAACCTTACTAACCTCCAAAATGACCTATTTGCCTAGCTTAGCTCTAAAATGACCTACACTTAGCATTTTTACCTAGCTTAGCTAAAAAATGGCATAATTACCGAAGTTACCTTTGTTAGAAGAAGAAGAAGATAAAGAAGAGGAGAAAAAGAAAGAGAAGAAAAAATCTTCTTCTACTACTTCTTCTTCTTCTTCTAACTTTCTTCTTTCCCAATTTGCAGATTTGCTTTATATCACGGAAGCTTGCGTTCATGGAGTCTACTCTTCTCCTTGTCCTTCCTTTTTGTTTTGGTTTTGTAGGATGAACAATTTGAAACTTGCTACCTATATATGTATGTATGGATGAAACCATTGTATGCTTGTTGTTGGATATATGTTGGCTATATATATATATGTTGGATATGGACTTTTGACTTGGTATGTATATGTGTTGGATGATCATATCCATATGGCAGGGATATGTATGCTTGTCGAAATTATTTTCAAATCTATATATATATATATATGTGTGTGTGTGTGAAATTGATTGAATTTAAGAAAAAACAGGGGCAGTACAGGCACTTTGTCGTCCGCTGGCGGACGGCAAAGAGCTTTGTCGTCAGCCAGCAGACGGCAAAGCTGCCATGTGGTAGCTACCTGTGCAACATGGGGTGGCACTAGGCTGGCCTATGTGGTTGCTTTGCCGTCTGCTGGAAGATGGCAAAGAAAATGGCATCTTTGCCGTCTGCCAGCAGACGGCAAAGCACGCCATTAACCCCTTAACGTACTTAAGCTGTCACATGTGCCGTCCACGCCCTTTGCCATCTGCTCGCTAACGGCAAAGACCTTTGCATCTTTGCCGTCAGCCAGCACACGGCAAAGCGCCTTTTACCGTAGCTTATTCAGCCAGACTATTGGTCGTCTGCTGGTAGACGGCAAAGCCTTTGTCGTCCGCTGGGCATGCCTTTGCCATCTGCTATGGCAGACAGCAAATCAGCTGATTCCTGTAGTGATTGCTATACGAGCATCATTGAAATGATCATGCCTAGTTAAAAGGCACTAAAGAAAAGCGCTTGTTGGGAGACAATGCAACACTTTTACCTTCTGTTTTTATGTGTTCACATGATTAAGCTACTGTAGTAATCATGTTTTGTGTCTTTTATTTGATTAAAGTGCCAAGTAAAGCCTTTGGGATAGTATGGATACTGGCTTGTTTGATTCTGTGCAAAAATAGAAAGTTTTGCGTCCAGTATATGAATTATCTGATTTTACTGGAGCGTCAAAAATTCTAATTTTTTTACATGATATTTATATGCAAATTCCTTGAGTTTTCCTAATATTTCAGAACTTTTAAAGTTAGGGAAGTATGGTGATCATTCAGATCTTTACAGACTGTTCTATTTTTGACGGATTCTATTTTGCATGCATAGTTTGCTTGTTTCAAGTGTTCCTATAGCTTATATTGAGTAATATAAATTCTGGGAATAATGGAATAAAGTAGTTATTATGTGATCAAAATTATGAATCTTGTCTTGATAGTACCTAAGTGAATGATATATCTTTATTACAGTAACCTTTCTCACAAAGTTCCGTTAAGTTCTGTGTGATTGAAGTTTTCAAGTTTTGGGTGAGATACCGATATGAGGAGAATAAGGAGTGACAATAACCTAAGATTGGGGATTTACAAGGCACCCCCAAGGTAATATTAAAATAAGACAGAAGCGTCTAAGCTTGGGGATGCCCCGGAAGGCATCCCCTCTTTCGTCTTCAACACTATCGGTATATCTCACTTGGAGCTATATTTTTATTCATCACATAATATGAGTTTTACTTAGAGAGTAATTTTATTTTGGTTTTATATTTTAGGTGTTATTTATAATCTTGTTTTTCAATAAAAAGTTCCACGAATTGCCTTATGATGCTTACATTCCATGGTTGATGTGTGTTGTGTACAAAAACAGAAACTTTTTCTGTCGTGTTTGAATTTTCATATTTTACTGGGACACGGAAAGTTTCTGAAAGTTTTACAAAGTGTTCTCAATAAATTGTATAGCATTTCCTAAATTTTCATAATTTTTTGAGTTAAATAAGTACACTGGTTTAATAAATTGGTAAGAACTGTTCTGTTTAGACAGATTGTTGTCATAGTTTTGCTATCTACTTATCCTATAGTTCCCATAGCCTATATTGGTAGATATAAATTACGGAAATGATAGTATACAGTACCTAATGTTTGAAAATTATTGTGAAACTTGTCTTGGCAGTACATGAAGTGTTGATTTTTCTTATGTGTACTAACCTATCTCATGAGTTCTTTTCGAGTTTTGTGTGGATGAAGTTTTTGAGAATAGGTGAAACCGGGATATGAGAGGATTGAACAAGATACAAAATCTCAAGCTTGGGGATGCCCAAGGCACCCCAAGTAAATATTTTAAGAATTCTCAAGCATCTAAGTTGGGGGATGCTACGCATCCCACCTCTCTTCGTCAACTATCGGTTAGCCTATGTTGAGCCTAAATCTTTATTCGTTCACATGATGCGTGCTATTCTTGGAGTGCTATTTCTTTTTTTGCTTGATGTTTAAATAAAATACTTAGATCTGAAAATCTTCATTGATAGAGAGAGAGAGAGAGAGAAAGTCCTCGCATAGCTACTTAATTGTTTGACTACTCATTGATCTTCACTTATATGTTTTGGAGTAGTTTTGTCATTTACTCTCATGCTTCACTTATATCCTATGAGTAAATGGTTGAATGAATTGAATATCATAAATCTGAAATTATATATGTTTTATATGCTTATCCCATGGGAAGTAATGACTTCACATATAAGAAGTATAGGTGGTAAAATTTATTGAAAGTTAGCAAACACCGCATTGGTCACTTGAACAATTCATGAAAGAATATTGAAGGAAGAGAGATTTCGCATATAAATATACTATCTTGGACATCTTCTATGATTGTGAGCCCCATCAATTATTTTAAAACATGAGCAAATTAGTTGAAGTTGGACAAGGAAGACAACATAATGAGTTATGCTTAGGTATATTTGTATAGAAGTTATAATGTTATGGATCCTCCAACATGTGGTGCTTGCTTAGAACCTTTTGCGAGCCAAAAATCCGTACAAAGTAGAGATACTACTAGTGCATCCAAGAACCCCAAAACCCAGTTTCGTGCCATATGAGTCCACCATACCTACCTATATGCGGTATTTACATGTCGTTCCAAGTAAATTTGCATGTGCCGAACTCTAAACCTTCAAATAATATTTTGTTTTGTGTGCCCAAATCACTCATGTAGTGACTAGGGGATGTCAGTATCTTCCATGCTAGGTAGGTTATTATCACAATATGTGTTGATTCACTCTCATTCACAAGAAAGTGGCTGGTATTCGGGATGCCCAGTTCCATACTCAAAAATCAAATCAAAATATAAGGAAACAAAACTCCCCTGGGATTGTTGTTTGTATGGACAATACCCATGGATTCGGCTCGCCATGGAGTGTCATTGATTGGTGGAGGGGGAGTAAAAATGTTACCATTCTGTTTGGGAACCATCTATGATGTATCTAGCATGGAAGATATCGAGATCTCTCAGTTATTACGTTGACAATGAAAGCATACCGCTCAAAAATATTATTCATCTCTGTTTTAAAATCTCGAGCTCTGGCACCTCTGCAAATCAATGCTTCCCTCTATGAAGGGCCTATCTTTTACTTTCTAGTACTTACCTATATACAAGAGTCATGGTGATCTTCACCACTTCCTATATTTTGCCTTTTTCTCTTGGCAAGCATCATGCGGTGGGAAAAGATCCAAGCATATATGGTCATTCAAATATATTTGACCATGGATTATTATTGTTCACAATTATCTATATGATAAATAAGTTGGGAGGCAAAACTTTAAGACCCTATCTTTCTTTGTGATCGACGGATGCCATTTGCTCTAAAAATATGCTTTGAGTGTTAGCAATCATGGAAGACTATATGATAGTTGAGTATGTGGAATTTGATAAATCATGGCTCTTACATAGACCCTTCCTGAAAATAAGATGAATTGCAATTGTTTGGTGATTGAAAGCATAGTTTGTTAGTTTTCAAGAAACTTTATGGTCTATACTTTAACATGTGAATAGCTTGTTACTCGATCATGAGAAGTTTTATTACATGATTTACTGCTTATGATATATAATGATGCTAGAAAAAAGTTATTGAAATTACCATTGATCAAACTTGTGCACCTCCTAGCATTCACACTTCATAAATTATTTCTTTTATCATTTACCTACTTGAGGACGAGTAGGAATTAAGCTTGGGGGTGCTGAGACATCTCCAATGTATCTATAATTAATGAAGTATCCATGCCATGTTTTACAATAATTATATATGATTTTGGTATGATTTTATTTGAACTAACCCGGACTGACGTTGTTTTCAGCAAAACTACCATGGTGTCGTTTTTGTGCAGAAATAAAAGTTCTCGGAATGGACTGAAAATTTACGGAGAATATTTTCGGAAAATATAAAAATTACTAGAGCAAAAAGATACCGGAGATGAGTCCCAAGCAGGCCACAAGCCACTAGGGAGCGACCACCCCCTAGCCGTGCCAATCAGGCTTGTGGGCCCCTCGGGAGTCCCCTTGACGTGATTCCAATGCCAAGTGCTCCTATAAAGAAAGAAACCTAGATCAGGAGTTCCGTCGCCACAAGCCTCCAGAGCCATGAAAAAATAATAGGGAGCCCATTTTGGCTCGCTACCGGAGAGGGAAACCATCACCGCAGGCCATCTTCATCATCCCAACGGTCTCCATAACGAGGAGGGAGTAGTTCACCCTCGGGGCTGACGGTATGTACCAGTAGCTATGTGTTTGATCTCAATCTCTCGTGTTCTTGAGTTGGAACGATCTTGATGTACTGTGAGCTTTATTAATATAGATGAATCATATGGAGTTTTCCCCTCTCTATCTTCTTGTGATGAATTGAGTTTTCCCTTTGAAGTTTTCTTACCGGACTGAGTCTTTAAGGACTTGAGAACACTTGATGTATGTCTTGTGATGGGATATCCGTGGTGAAAATGGGATGTTCTATTGATCCACTTGATGTATGTTTGGTGATCAACTTGCGGGTTCCGTGACCTTGGGAATCTATGCATAGGGGTTGGCACATGTTTTGGTCTTGAATCTCGGGTAGAAACTTTGGGGCACTCTTTGAAGTTATTTGTGTTAGATTGAACATGAAAAATCTGAAACTATGTTATGCATATGGTATAATCACGCCCACAGGTACTCGTGGTGACATTGGAGTATCTAGGTGACATTAGGGTTTTGGTTGATGTGTATCTTAAGGTGTTATTTTATTATGAACTCTAGGGCTGTTTGTGACACTTATAGGTATAGCTCATAAGATTAATTGGAAAAGATAACTTTGAGGTGGTTTCATACCCTACAATAATTTCATAGTTTGGTTTCCGCTATTTGTGACTTTGGAGTGAACTCTTTGTCGCGCGTGAGAGATTTACATATGATTCAACTATGTTAGTATTGTTGAGAGAACTTGCACTAGTGAAACTATGAACCCTAAGCCTTGTTTTCAAGCATTGCAATACCGTTTTTGCTCACTTTTGTTACTTGCTACCTTGTTTTTTTTATATTTTCAGATTACAAAAACCTATATCTACCATCCATATTGCACTTTATCACCATCTCTTCACCAAACTAGTGCACCTATACAATTTACCATTGTATTGGGTGTGTTGGAGACTCTTTATCCTACACCTCCCACGGATTGATAAACCTTAGGTCATCCACTTGAGGGAAAATTGCCATTGTCCTACAAAGCTCTACGCTTGCAGGCCCAACAAAGTCTACAAGAATAATGTTGTGTAGTAGACATCAGAGACTCAAATTGGAAAAATAAAAATTGCATAAAGTAAATTGATACGCCCTTCGCAGATGGAAGTAGGTATTTGTAGAGGTGTCAGAGCTCAAGTGTTTAAATTGATAGACAAAAATATTTTGAGAGGCATGCCTTTCCTGTTAACGAAAATGACCGAGAGATTTCAATATCTTTCCACACTAGATGCATCATAGGCGGTTCCCAAACAGGACAAAAAGTTTATTCCTTTTTCCACCATACTTTCACTTTCCATGGCTAGCCGAATCCACGGTTCCTTTCCATACCAACACTTTCCAAGAAATTTATTATTTGACAACATAAAGTAAATTTCTTTCCCTTTTCATTTCATTTCGGGAATGGGCATCCCTATTACTGCCATACTCTCGTGCAATGACAAGTGAATAAACACTCATCTTGAGAATAACACATCTAGCATGGAATCACACATCTTGAGTGGTCAGAGCACACAAAAAGGAAAATTTATTTTGAAAATTAGAGATGGCACATACAAATTTGCTTGGGACGGCATGGAATGTTGTATATAGGTAGGTATAGTGGACTCATATGGCAAAACTGGTTTTAAGGATTTTGGGTGCACAAGTAGTATTTCTACTTAGTACAAGTGAAGGCTAGTAAATTGATTGAGAAGCATCGAAACAACAAATGAAAAATCACATAAGCGAGCATTAAGAATAACTAACACTGAATAATGCACCATAAGTAGGATGTAATTTCGTAGCACAACTATTGACTTTCGTGCTTGCATAGGGAATCTGACATCTTTTCTCACGACAGATGCCATGGGTACGCTTATCGAAGGTGGTTGGGGCCGGAGGACACCAACTTGCTCTGGGTGCGGGATTAGGCACAAGCATTGACTAACACGCGATGTACCCAGGTTCAGGGCCCTCCATGGGAGGTAACACCCCTAGTCCTGCCTGATCTAGTTGATCCGTGAGGGAAGGTTACAATGGTGCTCCTGGAGATGTATCTGGAGGTGGAAGAGGGAGCAGCCGGCTTTGTTTCACTTGCTCCGAGGGTGGCTGTGGAACGAGGTGTTCCTTTGTGTGTGTGTGTGTGCTTGCTGGTCTATCTGATGCTTGCCTCTACATGGGGGGCTCCAGGGGGTTTTATAGTCCAACCCCCAGGATTACAATATGAGTGGAAAGCCGCGGGAGGGCCCTAGCTGGCAGCCAATTTAGCCGGCCATGGGGCCCCGGGCTGGGGGTTCCCATCGACAGCCGGAGGGGCCTGCGCGGTAGGTCCCAACGTTGGTCACTTCACGGCACGGGTCGTCCTTCGGGCCGTCGTCCTATGGTAGTCGGCCCAGGTCAGTGATACGGTTGGCTGCACTGTAGGCATGTCGGGGCAGGTAATGGAGTGGATGAAGGCATGTCGGCACTGTTGGCAGCTCGGCCGCGGTCAGCCGAAGTTAGCGGCACTGTTGCCTCCACTATGGCCATACGGGCGCTGACCCTCGACGGGATGGGGGCCACTGTTGCCTTGCATGTCTTGGCTGTGGCATCCAAGGCACAGCCGTCTAGGGGGGCAGGTGTCCCCTCCCCTAACCGGTAGGCTCGTCATAGCTGACAGGACCCAGCCGGCACGGCGTAGCCGGCGGGGTGCATTCGGATTGCAGGGGGAGGCGGCTTGCCCTTCACTCGTTTCAGAAAGTTGGAGTTGTGGGTCGCTTTAGGCTACCCCGAGGTTATCCTCCCAACAGTAGTCCTCAAAGTGAGGGAGGCCCGCCACCGAGCCACGGCGGTCCTCGCCAGCTTGAACGTTGCTCCAATACCACGACCCGCCTATGGAGTCAGACGCTTATGGGCGGACGACGGCCGGCTGCGTAGCCAGCAGACGCTTCGTGCACTGCCCCGGGCGCCCCATCAGGCGGAGCATCTATGCCACGTGGGAGATGCAACGGGTCACAACCTGACCAGTCGTGGAGCGGACAAGACCGGGCCGCGGGGCAAGGCCTGCCACAGCCGCAGCCTCGGCCCATGCACGTGGATCTTCTGCGGCTCAGGCCGTCGATTAGTGTTCCCGAGTGAAATAACTTTCGCCCCGCATAAGATGGGAATCGTGGGGGTTGTGACAATGAATCCACCCCCACAACCGTCCGCACGGGGTATAAATGGAAGGGGGAGGGGAACGGAACGGTGCACTTATTCCCCTCGCCCCTATCGCATCGCTCTCGTCGCCCCCTCCTCCCTCTGAGAGAGAAAGAGAGCAAACCCCGCGTTGCTTTCTGCGCTCCCACCCACGCTGTTGGAGGCAACCCCGTAGCCAAACTCCCGAGCCCGCCGCCGTGCCGGCAAGCCCCTTGAGAAGCCATGGCGAGTAAGGGGGCATGGGACGACCACATCGTCGACAAGCAGTTCATCGAGCACCTCTGCCACCGCCGCAAGTTGCCATCGAAGGAGCTCATAGAGGCGCGCATTGATGACCCACAAGTATAGGGGATCTATCATAGTCCTTTCGATAAGTAAGAGTGTCGAACCCAAGGAGGAGCAGAAGGAAATGACAAGCGGTTCTCACTAAGGTATTCTCTGCAAGCACTGAAATTATCGGTAACACATAGTTTTGTGATAAGATAATTCGTAATGGGTAGCAAGTAAAAATAGTAACAAAGGTGCAGAAAGGTGGACCAATCCTTTTTATAGCAAAATACAAGCATGGACAAACTCTTATATAAAGCAAAGCGCTCCCGAGGACATATGGGAATTTATGTCAAGCCAGTTTTCATCATGCTCACTTGATTCGCGTTCGCTACTTTGATAATATATGTGGGTGGACCGGTGCTTGGGTTCTGCCCTTACTTGGACAAGCCTACCACTTATGATTAACCCCTCCAGCAAGCATCCGCAACTATGAAAGAAGAATTATGATAAATCTAATCATAGAATGAAACGTGTGGATCCAAATCAGCCCCTTACGAAGCAACGCATAAACTAGGGTTTAAGCTTCTGTCACTCTAGCAACCCATCATCTACTTATTACTTCCCAATGCCTTCCTCTAGGCCCAAACAATGGTGAAGTCTTATGTAGTCTACGTTCACATAACACCACTAGAGGAGAGATAACATACATCTCATCAAAATATCGAACGAATACCAAATTCACATGATTAATTATAACAAGACTTATCCCATGTCCTCAGGAACAAAAGTAACTACTCACAAAACATATTCATGTTCATAATTAGAGGAGTATAAGAGATGATCAACGATCTGAACATATAATATTCCACCAAGTAAACCAACTAGCATCAACTACAAGGAGTAATCAACACTACTAGCAACCCATAGGTACCAATCTGAGGTTTTGAGACAAGGATCGCCTTGCTGGAGCTCTAGATTGGTTCTACCCAAGTTCCGCCTCGAGACGGTGGTGCTTCATCTCGAATGGTCTCTTCTGAATTTTTTTCAGGACGAAACCCTCCATATATGAGAAGATGGGCACCAGAGGGCTTCCAGGTGGCCACAAGCTTGCTAGCCGTGGCCAGGGGCCACGGCCAACGGGCTTGTGGCTCCTTGGTGGGCTTCCTGATGTATTTATTTCGCCAAGTATTTTTTATATATTCCAAAATAATTCTCCATAGATTTTTAGGACTTTTGGAGTTGCGCAGAATAAGTATCTCAGATTTGCTCCTTTCCCAGTCTAGAATTCCAGCTGCCGACATCTCCTTCTTCATGTAAACCTTGTAAAATAAGAGAGAAAAGGCATAAGTATTGTACCAAAATGTGTAATAATAGACCATAATGCAATAAATATCAATATAAAATCATGATGCAAAATGGACGTATCAACTCCCCCAAGCTTAGACCTCGCTTGTCCTCAAGCGGAAGCCGAAATCAATAAATATGCCAACATGTTTAGAGATAGAGGTGTTGATAAAATAAATTACGGACATGAAGGCATCATGATCATCATTAAAACAGAAATATATTTTGACATATAATTTCTTATGCTAAAGTAACAATTCATTCACAATGTCAAAGTATGAATCAAGAACTCTATTGAGAACTGACAAACTATGATCTCAGTCATTGAAGCAATTCCAATTTATCATAACGTTGGAAAGATTCAATATAAGAGCTTGTAAATAAAACCCACATACTCAATCATCTTTTAGTCTTTCACAATTTCTAACACTCATGAGGTACCTATGAGTTCAAAGTTTTAATCGGACACAGAGAAAGATAGGGGCTTATAGTGTTGCCTCCAAACTATTTATCTCAAGTGTAACGTCAATAGTAATAACTCATGCTCACCCACTTCCGAGTGGATATATGTGCCTAGATCATTCTCCAACATGTGGCACTTGCCAGAAGATAAAGGTGAAAATAACGAAGGTGATTGAGATCACCACGACTCTTGCATAAAGGTAAGTACCAGAAAATAAAAGTAACAGATAGGCCCTTTGCAGAGGGAAGTGGAGGTTGTCATGCGCTTTTATAATTGGATGCACAATCTCTTAATGCAAAAGAACGTCACTTTATATTGCCCCTTGTGATAGAGAACTTTATTATGCAGTCCGTCGCTTTTATGTCTTCCCTATCACAAGTTCGTATCAAGTTTATTTTCCTCACACTAATAGATCACACATATTTAGAGAGAAATTTTTATTGCTTGCACCGATGACAACTTACTTGAAGGATCTTATTCTATCCTTAGGTAGGTATGGTGGACTCTCATGGAAAAACTAGGTTAAGGGTGTTTGGATGCACAAGTAGTATCTCTACTTGGTGCGGAAGTTTTGGCTGATATGAGGTGGAAGCAAGCAACACATGTTGAGGGATCTATAACAATATAACTTCTATTCGGAAATAAGCAAACATAAACCATTATGTTGTCTTCCTTGTCCAACATCAACTTCCTAGCATATAATATTTTAATGAGTGCTCACAATCATAAAAGATGTCCAAGATAATATATTTATATGTGAACCTCTCTTTCTTTATCACTTCCTTTTAATTGCCCCAATGACCAACAGCTATGTTTGTCAACCCACAACAGGTTTCAATCGACATACTTTTTATATGTGAAGTCATCACTCCCCATAAGATTTTCATATGTACTCTTTTCTTTTATTCTACACTTCTTTCTACTTCATATTTCTCAATATTAAAATCATACCAAGCAAGGCCCTCAACTCAAAAGCACTTTTCATTCTATAACTCATGGACTTGCTTACATAGAGGGAATCATAAAGTAAAGACTCAAAGCTAGATCACACGAAAACTTTATTCTACTAGATCAAGATATAATCAAAAGGATTGAACTAAGAAAAGATGGTGAAAATAAAAAATAAAAATAAAAACGAAAGATGTGGTGGTGATACGATACCGGGGCACCTCCCCCAAGCTTGGCACAAGCCAAGGGGAGTGCCCATACCCATGTGTTTAGTTGTCTTGCTTCGGAGGTGATGATGTGGGAGTTGTTGATGGGTTTGGAAGCCTTTATAGTTTCCTCCAAAGCATAAAATTCTTCTCCCTCAAATCGTCTACTTCCTGCTCGATCTTCAATATCCTTTGACATAATTCTTCCTTGCTTTCCTGCAAGAAACGAGAAGGAATAAATAGAACCTTGGATTTTCGCCTTGTGTTTGGGAGGCTTGATTTCTTGAACTCCACATGCATATCTCCTGGCTGAAGCAGGGGGGCTCTTCTTTATCCGAGCTTTCTTCCTCGTACTTGCCTTCTTGTTCCTCCTCTGAGAACAATCCATAAGGTTCCAATTCCCCATAGAGCTTGGGATTGGCAAGATAATGCGATATGAAGCTCTCCCCATCAGAATCTTGGGACGACATCTTGCTCTAAATCTATTGCAGAAATAGCTCAAAAAGACAACGGGAGGTATTGTCGTGATACGAGAATCAAAACCTTTGGGAGATTATATAATCATTTTTCCGTCCCGAAGGAGTATGCTACAAGAAAATGGAGCCCGGGTGGTGCACGAGGCGGCCACAAGCCCTAGGGGCGCGGCCAGGGGGTGGCCGTGCCAAGCGGGCTTGTCGCCTCCTTGTGCACTATTCGGACTACTTTAAATTTTCCTAATTTTTTAAATATTCCAAAATAGATGAAAATTGCCATAGAAAAAGTTTGGAGTCTTTTTACTTACCGTACCACGTACCTATTCCTTTTCGGGGTCTGGAACGTTCTGGTAAGTCTCCCTAATGTACTCCTCCGGAGTTATGGTATTGATGATATTGGTTTCAACATTTATGGGAGTACCTGAGATATAATGTTTGATTCCTTGACCGTTCACCACCGTCGGGTATACCTCTTTGACGTTGTTAATCTTGATGGCATCGGAATGCTATACCTCTTCGATGATGTAAGGACCTTCCTATTTGGAGAGAAGTTTTCCTGCAAAAAATCTTAAACGAAAATTGTATAGCAAGACATGATCACCTACATTGAATTCACGCTTTTGTATCCTTCTATCACGCCATCTCTTAACCTTTTCTTTAAACAACTTAGCATTCTCGTAGGCTTGGGTTCTCCATTCATCAAGTGAGCTAATGTCAAATAACCTCTTCTCACTGGTATGTTTGAAATCATAATTGAGCTCTTTGATTGCCCAATAAGCCTTATGTTCTAGCTCTAGAGGCAAGTGACATGCTTTACCATAAACCATCTTATACGGAGACATACCCATAGGATTTTTGTAAGCAGTTCTATAAGCCCACAATGCATCGTCGGGTTTATTAGACCAATTCTTCCTAGATCTATTAACAGTCTTTTGCAAATCAATTTAATCTCTCTATTGATCAATCCTACTTGACCACTAGACTGAGGATGACAAGGAGATGCATCTCTATGATTAACATCATATTTAGCAAGCAATTTACGGAAAGCACCATGAATAAAATGTGAACCACCATCAGCCATCATATATCTAGGGACTCCAAACTAGGGAAAATAACTTCTTTAAGAATTTTAATAGAAGTGTTATGATCAGCGCTACTAGTTGGAATAGCTTCTACCCACTTCGTGACATAATCAATAGCAACTAGAATGTGAGTATACCCGTTAGATTGTGGAAAAGGCCGCATATAATCAAAGCCCCAAACATCAAATGGTTCAATAACAAGAGAGTAATTCATAGGCATTTCCTAACGTCTACTAATATTGCCAATTGTTTGACATTCATCACAGGATAAGACAAACTTACGAGCATCCTTGAAGAGAGTAGGCCAATAAAACCCAGATTGTAGTACCTTGTGTGCAGTTCTATCTCCAGCGTGATGTCCTCCGTAGGCTTCGGAGTGACACTTGCGTAAGATTTGTTCCTGTTCATGCTCAGGTAGACAACGTCTAATAATACCATCTACTCCTTCTTTATAAAGATGTGGGTCATCCCAAAAGTAAGGCCTTAAATCATCGAAGAACTTTTTCTTTTGTTGGTATGTAAAACTAGGAGGTATAAATTTATCAACAATGTAATTGGTGTAATCAGCATACCAAGGAGCATTATGTGAAGTATTCACGACAGCTAATTGTTCATCAGGAAAGCTATCATCAATAGGTAGTTGGTCATCAAGAACATTTTCTAACCTAGACAAGTTATCTGCTACAGGGTTGTCAGCACCCTTTCTATCAATGATATGCAAATCAACTTCTTGTAGCAGAAGGACCCACCTAATAAGTCTAGGTTTAGCATCTTTCTTCTCCATAAGGTACTTAATAGCAGCATGATCGGTGTGAACAGTTACTTTGTAATCAACAATATAAGGTCTAAACTTATCACAAGCAAACACAATTGCTAGAAATTCCTTTTCAGTAGTAGCATAGTTTCTTTGAGCACTTTTAGAGTTTTACTAGCATAATGGATAACATTTAATTTCTTATCGACTCTTTGTCCTAGAATACCACCAACAACATAATCACTAGCATCAAACATAATTTCAAAAGGTAGGTTCCAGTCGGGTGGTTGAAAACAGGTGCGGTAATCAAGGCATTCTTAAGAATTTCAAATTCTTCTACGCAATCATCATAAAAAACAAACGGAACATCTTTTTGCAAAAGGTTTGTGAGAGGCCTGGAAATCTTAGAGAAACCTTTGATAAAGCTCCTATAGAAACCAGCATGACCAAGGGAACTTCTTATACCTTTGATATCCGTAGGGCACGACATTTTTTCAATAGCATCAACCTTATCTTTATCAACTTCAATACCTCTTTCGGAGATCTTATGCCCCAAGACAATACCTTCATTAACCATAAAGTGGCACTTTTCCCAATTCAAGACAAGATTAGTTTCTTCACATCTCTGCAAAACTCGATCAAGGTTGCTTAATCAATCATCAAATGAAGTTCTCTAAATGGAAAAATCCTCCATGAAAACCTCGAGACTCTTTTCACAAAATTCAGAGAATATAGCCATCATACATCTTTGAAAGGTACCAGGTGCATTACATAAACGAAAATACATACGTCTATAAGCAAAGGTACCGAAAGGGCAAGTAAAAGTGGTTTTTTCTTGATCCTGGCTTGATACAGGTATTTGAGAGAAACCGGAGTAACCATCTAGAAAGCAAAAAATGAGAATGTTTGGATAATCTTTCTAGCATTTGATTAATAAAAGGTCAAGGGTAATGATCTCTCTTAGTAGCTTTATTTAATTTCCTAAAATAAATTACCATTCTATAACCTGTAACAATTCTTTGCGGGATCAATTCCTTTTTATCATTAGGAACAATGGTAGTACCTCCCTTCTTAGGGACACAATGGACAGGACTAACCCATCTACTATCAGCAACGGGATAAATTATACCTGCCTCCAGAAGCTTTAGTACTTCTTTTCTTACCACTTCTTTCATCTTAGGGTTAAATCGTCGTTGGTGATCAATAACTGGTTTGGCATCAGGCTCCATATTAATTTTATGCTGGCATAGAGTGGGACTTATGCCCTTAAGATCATCAAGAGTATAACAAATAGCAACATAGTTGTCACGCCCAAGATGCGCGCCTATCCATATTTAGTCACGGGGACCACGATAGGGATAGAGACGCATCTTGTCGTTCGCAAGTACAGTATCATTACATGCATTTATGAAGAGAGGAGTATATGAGTTGGCTTACACTCTCCACATGCTAAATTACAATTCCACACAGTTTATTCAAACATCATTCCAAAGAAAGGGTCCAGCTACGGACGAAAACAAATGATAAAAAGATGCAATGACACTGGCTTGCTAGCCCCAAAGATCATGACCATGGCCACCTACTCGTCTGGATATGTGACGTACATCCTGCCACGCTCCTCGTCATACTCCCACTGGAGCTGCATCACATCATCTGGCACGATCTCGTCTGCACCTGGACCTGTATTTGTTGTAGTAATCTGTGAGCCACGAGGACTTAGCAATCTCGTGCCCGGGTACCAAGACTATTCAAGATTATAGGTTGGATGGGGATAAGTGTTTAGTTTGCCTCAGCACTAAGCATTTATGGAGCCTAATCTTACGAGAACATGAATGTAAATATTTTGTCTATGATAAACGTGCAAGAACTACAATGACCGCTAAGAGATCTTGAACACCTACTTACGTCAAACATAACCCCACCGTGTTCTCTCTCGGATCATGTTCACGAGTAGAGTCGATCATGGTTATTCACATAGTTGGTGTATTTTATTAGAGTTTACTTCAAGTTAACTATAACCGGGTGTTAAACAAATATCCAAGTTTCCAAATAACCGCGGGCACGGCTTTCCGATAGCTTTAACCCTGCAGGGGTGCTCCAACTAGGCCATCACAAATTAACCACACTCCGCGGGAATAACCTCGATCACGGATCTCGTGATCATCCTAGGCAACTCCAAAGGAATTCTGACACCTCGAGATAGCCCGAAGAAAATCAGAGTCCCTCACGCAAGCCACTCGAGAAAGGTAAAACAAGTCCTGCAAGACCGCCCGGCAGGCCAGATCCCAGTAGGAGTCATGCGTATCTTTGTCTCAGGGCACTACCAGATGGGTCTAGCTATAGGGAAAATCCAATCCTCAGGTTTCCTCAAGGCGGCCCCGCATGCAGCCCGTTTTGGACCTTACTCATGAGGAGCACTAGCCCGGGTTGACGATTAATTATCCACGAGGTAGCTAAGCCCTATGCAATTTTATTAAGTTGTTTAAGAAAATAGTACCAATGTTGGGTCTTGCCAGGCAAGTTTTAATCTCAACCGAATAATCAAGGGGGTCCCCATAACAACCCCGAGCATGTTAGGAGCGCAAAATATGGAAACATAACACCGGTAACAAGTAACTAGGGCGGTAAAAGTGGAACAACACACCGAGCAAAAGGCCAAGCCTTCCACCATACCAAGATATATATGTGCATTAAATTAAATAGCAGTAAATATTGTGTTATGCCAGATATCCATGTTATCACATGGAAACAACCTGCACCTGCACCTAAGAACGGTATAAAGGGGCTGAGCAACGATAACTTAGCCAAACAAGGTTTGCCAGGATGTGGAGGGTTAGAGGTTGTCATGGCAATGTAGGAATATTTACATTCAAGTGGTAGGTAACGCATATGTAACAATAAGAACGAGACATCTAGCAAAGCAAAAATAGTGTCAGGATTCGGGTACGGTCATCTTGCATGTTGGTTCTTCAAAGGGACAAAGAGTGGGGTCCTCATAGTGGTACTCTCCTGGATCCTTGTACTCATGTTCAACACTCGCGTCTACCCAAGATAAACAGCAACAATAAACAACCAACCAAGGTGCAATGCACAAAAGAGATGATGCATGATTCATTTGAAGTATTTAGCATGGCAATCCTAAACTAGTCATGTTTCTCATGCAATAGTTAAGTTATTTAAACTTCTGGACAGAACCTCATGTAAGTTGCATCAACGTTCATGATCATGGCAAATATGGATGCTTCATGAAAAATCGATGCAAATGCATATGTAGAACGTAGGAAACAGAGTTACGGTTCTCACGCTACGCTCACGACAAGTTATGAAGGCAAAATACAAGACAATGGAGGCCATGGGCTATTCCTTGGCATTCCAAGGTAGCAACTGGTTAGGCAACGAAAAATCAACCAAAATAGAGTCAAAGATCAAGCAAAACCATGGAGCATAGCTCCCACAAGTCACAAAACACTAAAACAAACAATCAGCCACAAAATAGCAACATAGCAACTTTCATTGCAAATATATAGATCTACAGGAAGTTTCCAACCCCAAACAGGCATTCACAGAAATTAAATAGCATGCTTCTCAAATCATCCAACTACACAAACTGGAAAGGAAGCACATATCAATAAGCATGAAGCCCACAAGTTGGCATGATGAAATAGATTCTAGGGACTTGGAGAAAATCATAGTTTTCTGGAATCTGATTTAAGATGATAGCAAGTTGACAGCAGAAACTAATGGTGATAGAGACCACCTCATGGCATGGAAATTAATAGGATGGTAGACAACAACATCTACTTCAAAACACTAGCACTGAGCTTGAGCTAAATCACAACATATCACTTGGTAGCACCCACTCTTCATGGCATAAAAATATTAACAGATTCCCAGACTTAGAAATATTTAGCATGTTAAAAACAACTACATTTTAATAGCCACTTTGGAGCATGGTTCCCACTACTATGCAAGCTTATCATGTCAAAATAAAATACCATGGAATTCTACTCATGAAATACTACCACTTCCATGTTGACACAATTATCATAGCATGCATGGATTAATTATAACTAAAATGACAAAATGGCACTTTGAGACACAATTACATTTTGTCAAACTTGCTCAAATGACCAAACAAGTTGCACCAATGGATGCCTTAGGTGATTCTACCCCTACATCATATATCATACCCATATACTCGGATGCAACATCATATCACAACCTAGCTCGAAAAATAGCACAAGAGTACCATATGACTTATATGCCACTTATTTCCACATATAGGGGCCGCCATAAACGGCATGTCCACAAAAGGAAATAATCCAGAAATGCAATATTGGCACAAAACTCACAATAAGCATAGCAAGATGATTAGTCAACAAAATAATAAAGGAGGGGTCCTCTTGTCTCGGACAAGGCCCCTCATGACACACTTATCATACACACATCACACACACACACGTACATGCAAACATACATGTCTACATATGCACAAATGCATATGAGCACACCCACACTCACATACACACACACCTATGTGTGTGGGTGCTCATCACACACACATATCTGCACACATATATGCTCAAGTGCATATATGCACATACACATGTATGTAAGCACCACACACATACACACAAGCACATACCCCTACCAAATAGAAAAGGGGAAAAAGAAAAAAATTATACATGTAGGTATACACATACACACACAATAGACCACATCAAAAAACAAAAGGAAAAACAAAAAAGGGGGTTTGGGTATCGAACCCCAGACCTACAGTCTGAACCCCAGTGCACACACCACTGCGCTACTGCATCGTATCTAAACAGAAGGGGGCATCAAGCCCACTACTACTAATAGGGTGTGCAGCTAACTGACGAAACTGAACCTGTTGCACACCGCACTTGATAGAGAACGGCGGCGGCAATTCCAGCTACAGAGGGGGCTCTCCGGCAGCACGGATTGGCAGAGGAGAAAGCGGGGAGATTGGGGAACCTGTTCTCCTGCTCGTCTCGTGACGAGGGGGATGGAGTCGACGGCCTGAAGGCCCTGCCTTGCACTAAACGGCGATGATGCGAGGAGCTACGACGATCGGAGCTACGCAACGATAGTGGCGAGGGAAAGGATTGCTAAGCGCTCACATGGGGGGTCAATGAGCAGCCGGTCCTTCCATGGTCGAGGGCGAGGAGTAAGACTCGAAGAGGCCGGCGACGCGACTATGCTGCAGACGACAACGACGACGGGGTGGTGCTGTAGGGGTGCTCCTCACTCCCTAGCACTAGCAACGGGACGCGGACGGCACCCGCGAGCACCAAGCCATCTCCGATAGCAACGAGCGGGCCACCAGAGGCGACGACGACGACCCGATGGCCCCAGTGCTCTCTCTCACTGAAACTCCTCTCTGAACTTACCTGACAGAAGAGAGGGGAGGAAGGAAGGAGGGAGATGGGTGCGGCGGCGGCAGGAGGGGGGACGCGTAACCCTAGGCGAAGGGGCACGCATGTCGAGGGGCTAAATAGGTCGCGGAGGGATGGACCTCGACGTCCGAGAACTCAGGGTGATGCAAGCTCTCTCTGCTCTCTCACACGGGCTAACTGATGGAGGAGGACGAGGGCAGGTCGCCGCTAGTGCTGGGCTAGCTGGGCCGCGCTAAGGAGGGAAGCCCAACACTCTCTCTCTCTCTCTCTCTCTGAGAAAACAAAGGGTTTTCCTTTCTGGATAAAATAAACAAGACAAAAGCCCTAGGGTAAAAGAAAAGGTTTTTAGTCAAAACAAAAATACTTTGACACACAAGGAAATATGCCCTATTTAATAAAATTACAAAGTTGATTTTTAGAGCAAGTAAATTAAATACTTTTTAAAATAACCAGCCCCTGTTTATTGTAAAACCCCATGAGCCCAAAGCTCAAACACCAAAGAGAGCAACACACATAATCTCAAAATAATATTCCCTAAACCATGAACATTTTTAACAGAATTAATTATCAAGTTTTTAACACAGTGGGAATTAATAATGCTTCAAGGAGGTTTGAAGATGTTTGAAATAGAAGGAGAGGGGGTTGTAAACCACACTTGCACACATCCACACATCCACACATCACACAAGTCTACTAACAGCATCACAACAATTGTCACATGGAAGCATACCAAAAAAATCTATTATGCATGACATGATGATGTGATGGCATGATGCATGATGCATGAGATGGAATGGCAATGAGCAACATCATATTATTCAAACACATGACAACATAGGTTCACAAGAGGTTACATGACCAAAATGGCAAGGGCAGCACTTGGGCTGTTACAACTCTCCCACACTACAAGAGGATCGCGACCCAAGATCTAGGAACGAAAGAACTCTGGATATTCGGAACGGTGAATCCTCACGTTCCCAAGAAGCTTCTTTATCGGAATGATGAGACCACTTCACCTTGAAAAACTTGATTGATCTGTTGCGAGTCTTACACTCAGTTTCTTCGAGAATAGCCACTGGATGCTCACGATACGAGAGGTCTTCTTGGAGATCTATGTCTTGGAGGTCAATGGTACGCTCGGGAGTCTTGAAGCACCTCCAGAGCTGAGAGACATGGAAGACATCATGCACATTTGCGAAGTTTGGAGGAAGCTCTAGTTGATAGGCAAGTTCACCTCTCTTGCCAACAACTCTGAAAGGACCAACAAAGCGAGGAGCTAGCTTCCCTTTAATTCCAAACCGCTGAGTGCCCTTCATGGGAGAGACTCTGAGATAGACTAGATCATCAACTTGAAAGGAGACATCCCGATGTTTTTATCATAATAACTCTTCCATTGGGATTGAGCTGCTTTGAGGTTCTCATGAACGACACGGCACATCTCTTCTGCTTTGGTGATCATGTCATTGCCCAAAATTTGACGCTCAAAAGTTTCAAACCAGTTAAGCGGGGTACGGCACTTCCTGTCGTAGAGAATCTCGAAAGGGGCCTTCCCTGAGCTATCCTGAAGGCTATTGTTGTATGAAAATTCAGCGTATGGAAGGCAGTCTTCCCATTTCATGCCAAACGAAATCACACAGGCTCTGAGCATGTCTTCAAGGATTTGATTGACTCTCTCAACTTGACCACTTGTCTATGGATGGAATGCAGTGCTGAAACGGATCTTGGTACCCATAGCAGTCTGGAAGGACTCCCAAAACTTGGAAGTAAAGAGGCTTCCACGGTCAGATGAGATGTGCTGAGGAATACCGTGCAAAGAAACTATCCTTGACGTATAAAACTTTGCTAGCTGAGCTGGCGAGATAGATTCTTTGACCGGAAGGAAATGAGAAACTTTGGTCAGCTTGTCAATAACCACAAAGAGGGCATCGTTGCCTCTCTTGGACTTGGGAAACCCAGTGACGAAATCCATCTCCACATGATCAAATTTCCACTCTGGAATAGGCAAAGGCTAAAGGAGACCTGCTGGATGTTGATGTTGTTCCTTCACTCTGCGACAAACATCACACTCATTCACGAACTGAGCAATTTCACGTTTCATGCGAGTCCACCAGAAGGTTTGCTTGAGATCCTGATACATCTTGGAACTTCCTAGATGAATGGATAGAAGAGAATTGTGTGCTTCGTCCCTGATAACTTTCCTGAGATCACCTTTTGGAACCACCAGATGGTCCTCAAAGAACAAGGCATCTTTGTCATCAACGCGAAAGCACTTACACTTCGGAATGCCCTTGGCCACACCTTTCTTCACTTTCTTCACCATAGCATCAAGAAGTTGAACTTGGTGAACCTAATCTTCCAGAGTTGGAGAGACTTGAAGATTGGCAAGAAATCCTCGCGAAATCATCTGAAGGTTGAGCTTCCGGAAGGCTTCACAAAGCTCGGGTTGAGGAGGCTTCAGGATGAGACTATTGCAGTACGCCGTTTGGCTAAGCGCGTCTACAATGACATTTGCTTTTCCCAGAGTATACTCAATGCTTGGATTGAAGTCCTCAAGCATTTCCACCCAACAAGACTGCCGAAGATTGAGATTTGGTTGAGTGAAAATGTACTTCAAGCTCTTGTGATCGGTGTACACCTCAACTAGTCTAACCAACAACAAATGCCTCCAAGTCATCAGAGCATGCACAACTACCGCCAAGTCGAGATCATGAGTGGGGTAGTTCTTCTCGGCAGGCTTCAACTGATGCGAGGTATAAGCAACTATCTTCTTATCTTTCATGAGATCACCACCAAGGCCTTGAAGAGAAGCACCATAGAAAACTTGGAAAGGCTTTCATTGCTCGGGAGGAACAAGAACTGGAGCTGAAGTCAGTCTCTGCTTAAGCGTATTGAACGCCACATCACACTCAGGAGACCAAACATACTTGACATTCTTCTGGAGGAGATTAGACAGAGGCTTAGCAATTTGAGAGAAGTTCTCCATGAATCTTATGCAATAACTTGCAAGCTCGAGGAAGCTACGAAGCTGCTTCACATTTTGAGGAGGCTCCCACTTCAAGATTGCCTCAACTTTCTCAGGGTGCACTTTCATGCCCTCGGCAGAGATCACATGCCCAAGGTACACCACTTCATTGAGCCAAAACTCACACTTGGAAAACTTGGCATAGAATCGATGCTCTCTTAACTTGTCAAGCACAAGCCGGAGATGCTCTGCATGCTCTTCTTCGGTCTCCGAGAACATGAGGATATCATCCAAATAGACCAAGACAAACTCATTCTTGAAAGGAGAGAATATGAAGTTCATCATTCTTTAGAAGGTTGGAGGAGCATTGGCAAGACCAAACGACATGATGGTGTACTCATAAGAGCCAAAACTCGTCCTGAAAGCGGTCTTTGGAATATCTTCTTCGCGAATGTGAATCTGATGATAGCCCATGCGAACCTCAAACTTCGAGAAAACCTTGGCACCTTTCAGTTGCTCAAACAACTCATTGATGTTGGGAAGTGGGTACTTGTTTCTGATTGTCTTCTTATTCAATGGACGATAATCGACACAAAGTCGGTCTGTACCATCCTTGTTCTTGACAAAAAAAACACCACAACCCCATGAACAAGAACTTGGTCTGATCAGACCCAGAAGTTCTTGTTCATCTAGCTGCTTCTTCAATTCTTTCAGCTCTTCGGGTCCAAGTTTATAAGGGCTCTTGCAAACTGGTTTAGTTCCGGGCTCGAGGTCAATCACGAACTCGACTGGCCGGTGCGGAGGCATTCCTGGCAATTCTTCCGGAAAGACATCTTCATACTCACAAACCACCGGAATTTGAGAAATAGTCGAGATTTCACCCTTCTCATTAAGAGCAAAGAGACGGATTGTGTCATCACGAGCTGAGAAAATAATCACAGCTTCTGAAGGATGAGTCAACTTGACTTCTTTGGCTTTACAATCAACATATGCCTTGTTCATTGCCGGAAAGTCCATGCCCAGAATGAAATCAATGTGGGAATTTCCGAGAACAATTGGAGAAGCAAGAAAATAATAATTGCCCATCTTGATAGAAACATCCGGAACTACGCAACGAGAACTCATATGCTTGCCCGGAGACACAACTTGCAATGCCGCAGATAACTCTTCATGATGAAAATGATGCTTGGATGCGAACGGATATGACATAAAAGAATGCGAAGCACCACTATCAAACAATACTTTTGCAGGAATAGAATTAACTGAGAGATTACCCATGATCACTTGAGAAGAATCCTCTGCCTCTCCTGCGTTCACCATGTTCACCCTTGCTGACTTGGGATTATGCTTCACCATTGCATTGCTTGGAAGCCTGACTGGAGGAGGAGGAGGAAGACGCCGCTGGTTGCACTTGTTTGAGTAGTGACCCTTTTGACCACACTTGTGACAAGTAACCTCAAATAGCGGACAAAAGTTTCCTGGAGGAGGAACATTTGCTGACTTGGGAGACTCGGGCCTTTGCTGATATCCTGGGTTGGGTGGGTGGGAAGAACCACGGCCATCGAACTACTTCTGCTGCTGAGCACGAAACGGAGGAGGATTAGGAACCCAATATTTCTGCTGCTTAGGGACCATCTAAGAGCTGGAAGAAGAATAGGAATCCCTTGAACGCTTCCTTGAGTTCTCCAAATTGAGCTGCGTTGCCTCGACCTTCAAAGACATATTGTAGAACTGATCAAACTCACGAGGCTCTTGAAGGACCAGACCCGGCAGAAGCTCATCCTTGAGACCACCTATGAACTGATAGATCATGGACTTATCATCTGGAACATCTTGCTTAGCATAGCAGGTCAGATTCTAGAACTCGATGTTGTACTGATAGACAGACTTGCTTCCTTGCTTCAGGTGCCTGAACTTCTCACGCATCTCCTCGACAAAGCTTGTCGGAATGTAATGGGCCCTGAAGTCACAACAGAAATCGTCCCAAGTAACAACACGATCGCCCCTGGAGTCCTTGTATTGCTGCCACCAATCTGCTGCCTGACCCTTGAGCTAGAACGACGCGAATCTAACAAAGTCCTCTGGTCTGACATTGCTACCCTCAAAATGCTTACTCATGTCATGGAGCCAATCATCTGCATCGAAAGGCTACTCACAGCAGGTGAAAGACTTGGGCTGGTTGGCAAGGAACTGGTTGAGCATCGCAAACTGAGGTTGATTCTAAAAATTCCCTTGAAAGCCTTCCTGACCCTGATCTGTTTCTTGCAATAGCCTGAGCAACATCTGAGTATTTGCATTGGTTGCGTCCATCACAGCTTTCCAAGCTTCTTGAGGAGGAGGCGGTGGCGGGGGTGGTGGAACATCAGGCTGCTCCTCACCATGACCCAGATTCCCATGAGTTGGTGGAGCCATCCTGAAGATGGACAAAAAACATCAGCACCTCATTGAGAAAGATGAATTCAAAGCTGAATCAAATGCTTCAAAGAAATTGAACGAATAACACAAACAGCCTTCCTACTGAAAAATTAGTAAGAATGCGTTCTTCGGGTTTGCGATAACATCATCGGATATTAGAATCCACTTGCAATAACACAAAAGTATTGAGCTAACTGCTCGGAACAAATGTATATGCCCTCATACATCTAACGAAGATGATCCTAGATAACTACATGAGTTCCCACCTAAGAACTTCCGAAACCTTTCTGGTTACGCAATTTGGTGTGGGGGATACAAGGAGGAAATATCTCACACAACTAGAAAACCTACACCCCAACTGTATCCATCCTTCAACACATAACCAGAGGCTTTCGCAAATTCATCTAACTCGAATCCTCGAAAGCACAACGATACTTACCATGGTGGTACCCCTAACGCCTCCTCGGTACTGGGTGACTCCGACCTTATCTCACCATGACAAGTATTGAAGTAATACTGAACACCCTCCGTCTTGAGATACTAAGGAAGTTGAATGATAACGATGTGCCAAGAATTCCCTGGAGCTCGACTCCCCGGAAGAAATCAAGTCAGACAGGAGGCACCAAGACAGAACTCCGTCACATCGGTATCATATAGTTTCCAAAATACCCATGTGATCCTAAAAAAATTGAGCGAGAAGAGGAGTACAATCAAAATTCCAAAGTCGAATACCTCACCAGAGCATAGAAGAGGAGTAAAAAGAAACCTACTCTCCGATATAACTAGACTCCAAATAGTTTTACTAGACTCGACTCGGCCAAGTTCGATCAATCAAAGGGCTCCTATGGTCGTATGGATCTGAATACCAACTTTTCACGCCCAAGATGTGCACCTATCCATATTTAGGCACGGGGGGCTCGATAGGGATAGAGGCGCATCTTTCCATTCGCAAGTACAGTATCATTACATACATTTATGAAGAGAGGAGTATGTGAGTTGGCTTACACTCCCCACATGCTAAATTACAATTCCCCACAGTTTATTCAAACATCATTCCAAAGACAGGGTCCAGCTATGGACAAAAAACGATAAAAGGATGCAATGACACTAGCTTGCTAGCCCGGAAGATCACGACCTTGGCCACCTACTCGTCCGGATATGTGACGTACATCCTGCCACACTCCTCATCAAACTCCCACTGGAGCTGCGTCACATCATCTGGCATGATCTCGTCTGCACCTGCACCTGTATTTGTTGTAGTAATCTGTGAACCCCGGGGACTCATCAATCACGCTCAAGGGTACTGAGACTATTAAAGCTTATAGGTTGGATGGGGGATAAGTTTTTATTTTGCAGCAGGACTAAGCATTTATGGTGGCTAATCTTACGAGAACATGAATGTAAATATGTGGTCTACGATAAGCGATCCTGAACACCTACTTACGTCAAACATAACCCCACCGTGTTCTCTCTCGGATCATGTTCACGAGCAGAGACGATCACGGTTACTCACACATTTGGTGTATTTTATTAGAGTTTACTTCAAGTTAACTATAACCGGGTGTTAAACAAATATCCAAGTTGCCACATAACCGTGGGCACAGCTTTCCGATAGCTTAAACCCTGCAGGGGTGCTCCAACTAGTCCATCATAAATTAACCACACTCCACGGGAATAACCTCGACCACGGATCTCCTAACCATCCTAGGCAACTCCAAAGGAATTCTGACACCTCGAGATAGCCCGAAGAAAATCAGAGTCCCTCACGCAAGCCACTCGAGAAAGGTAAAACAAGTCCAGCAAGACCGCTCGGTAGGCCAGATCCCAATAGGAGCTGCACGTATCTCTGTCTCAGGGCACTACCAGATGGGTCTAGCTACAGGGAAAATCCAATCCTCAGTTTGCCTCGAGGCGGCCCCGCAGGCAGCCCGTTTTGGACCAACACTCATGAGGAGCACTAGCCCGGGTTGTTGATTAATTATCCACGGGGTAGCTAAGCCCTATGCAATTTTATTAAGTTGTGTAAGAAAATAGTGCCAATGTTGGGTCTTGCCAGACAAGTTTTAATCTCAACTGAATAATCAAGGGGGTCCCCATAACAACCCCAAGCATGTTAGGAGCGCAAAATATGGAAACATAACACCGGTAACAAGTAACTAGGGCGATAAATGTGGAACAAAACACCGAGCAAAATGCCAAGCCTTCCACCATACCAAGATATATATGTGCATTAAATTAAATAGCAGTAAATATTGTGATATGCCAGATATCCATGTTATCACATGGAAACAACCTGCACCTGCAATTAAGAATGCTATAAGAGGGGTTGAGCAGCGGTAACTTAGCCAAACAAGGTTTGCCGGGATGTGGAGGGTTAGAGGCTGTCATGGCAATGTAGGAGGCTTGACATTCAAGTGGTAGGTAACGCATATGTAACGATAATAATGATATATCTAGCAAAGCAAAAATAGTGTCGGGATCCGGGTATGATCATCTTGCATGTTGGTTCTTCAGAGGGACAAAGAGCGGGGTCCTCGTAGTGCTACTCTCCTGGATCCTCGTACTCAGGTTCAACACTCGCATCTATCCAAGAGAAACAGCAACAATAAACAACCAACCAAGGTGCACTGCCCAAACAGGATGAGGCGTGATTCATTTGAAGTATTTAGCATGGCAATCCTAAACTAGTCATGTTTCTCATGCAATAGTTAAGTTATTTACAATTCTGGACAGAACCTCATGTTAAGTTGCAAGAACATGCATGATCATGGCAAATATGGATGCTTCATGCAAAATCGATGCAAATGCATATGTAGAACGTAGGAAACGGAGTTTCGGTTCTCACGCTATGCTCACGACAAGTTACGAAGGTAAAATACAAGACAATGAAGGTCATGGGATATTCCTTGGCATTCCAAGGTAGCCACTGTTTAGACAATGAAAAACCAACCACAATAGAGTCAAAGATCAAGCAAAACCATGGAGCATAGCTCCCACAAGTCACAAAACACCAAAACAAACAAAGTGCCACAAAACAGCAACATAGCAACTTTCACAGCAAATATATAGAGCTACAGGAAGTTTCCAACCTCAAACAAGGCATTCACAAAAACTACATAGCATGCTTATCAAATCATCCAACTACACAAACTGGAAAGGAAGCACATACCAATAAGCATGAAGCCCACAAGTTGGCATGATGAAACAGATTCTAGGGACTTAGAGAAAATAACAGTTTTCTGGAATCTGAGTTAAGATGATAGCAAGTTGATAGCAGAAACTAATGGTGATAGAGGACCACCTCATGGCATGAAAATTAACAGGATGGTAGAGGACAACATCTACTTCAAAGCACTAGCAATGAGCTTGAGCTAAATCACAACATATCACTTGGTAGCACCCACTCTTCATGGCATAAAAATATTAACAGATCCCCAGACTTAGAAATACTTTGCATGTTAAAAACATCAACATTTTAATAGACACTTTGGATCATGGTTCCCACTACTATGCAAGGTTATCATGTCAAAAGAAAATACCATGGCATTCTACTCATGAAATACTACCACTTCCATGTTGACACAATTATCATAGCATGCATGGATTAATTATAACTAAAATGACAAAATGGCACTTTGAGACAAAATGATATTTTGTAAAACTTGCTCAAATGACCAAACAAGTTGCACCAATGGATTCCTTGGGTGATTCTACCCCAACACCATATATCATACCCATATACTTGTATGCAACATCATATCACAACCTAGCTCAAAAAATAGCACAAGAATCCCATATGACTTATATGCCACTTATTTCCACATACAGGGGCTGCCATAAAAGGCATGTCCACAAAAGGAAATAATCCAGAAATGCAATATTGGCACAAAACTCACAATAAGCATAGCAAGATGATTAGTTAACAAAATAATAAAGGAGGGGTCCTCTTGTCTTGGACAAGGCCCCTCATGACACACTTGTCATACACACATCTCACACACACACACACACACTCACATACATGCAGACATACATGTCTACATATGCACAAGTGCATACGAGCACACCCACACTCACATACACACACACCTATGTGTGTGGGTGTTCATCACACACACATATGTGCACACATATATGCTCAAGTGCATATATGCACATACACATGTATGTAAGCACCACACACATACACACAAGCACATACCCCTACCAAACAGAAAAAGGAAAAAGGAAAAAATTATACATGTAGGTATACACATACACACACAACAGGCCACATCAAAAAACAAAATAAAATAAAACAAAAGGAAAAAACAAAAAGGGGGGTTTGGGTATCGAACGCCAGACCTCCAGTCTGAACCCTAGCACACACACCACTGGGCTACTGCATCAGATCTCAATACAAGGGGGCATCAAGCCCACTACTACTAACAGGGTGTGCAGCCTACTGACGAAACTGAACTTGTCGCACACCGCACTTGACAGAGAACGGCGGCGGCAATTCTAGCAACAGAGGGGGCTCTCCGGCGGCGCGGACTAGCAGAGGAGAAAGCAGGGAGATTGGGGAACCCCTTCCCCTGCTCGTCTCACGACGAGGGGGACGGAGGCGACGGCCTGAAGGCCCTGCCTTGCACTACACGGCAGCGATGCAAGGAGCTACGGCGACTGGAGCTACGCAACGACAGCGGCGAGGGAAAGGACGGCTGAGCACTCACAGGGGGGTCGACGAGCATTCGGTCCTTCGATAGTCGAGGGCGAGGAATAAGACTCGAAGAGGCCGGTGACGCGACTATGCTGCAGACGACAGCGGTGACAGGGTGGCGGTGCAGGGGTGCTCCTCACTCCCTAGCACCAGCACCAGGACGCGGACGGCACCCACGAGCACCAGGCCATCTCCGATAGGAACGAGTGGGCCACCGGAGGCGACGACGATGACCCGATGGCCCCGGCGCTCTCTCTCACTGAAACTCCTCTCTGAACTTACCTGACAAAAGAGAGGGGAGGAAGGAAGGAGGGAGATGGGAGCGGCGGCGGCAGGAGGGGGGACGCGTAAGCCTAGGTGAAGGGGCACGCACGCCGAAGGGCTAAATAGGTCGTGGTGGGATGGACCTCGATGTCCGTGAACTCACGGCGATGCAAGCTCTCTCTGCTCTCTCACATGGGCTAACTGACGGAGGAGGACGAGGGCAGGTCGCCGCTAGTGCTGGGCTGGCTGGGCCGCGCTAAGGAGGGATGCCCAGCACTCTCTCTCTCTCTCTCTGAGAAAACAAAGGGTTTCCTTTTTGGATAAAAGAAACAAGACAAAAGCCCTAGGGTAAAAGAAAAGGTTTTTAGTCAAAACAAAAATACTTTGACACAGAAGCAAATATGCCCTATTTAATAAAATTACAAAGTTGATTTTTAGAGCAAGTAAATACTTTTTAAAATAACCAGCCCCCATTTATTGTAAAAACCCATGAGCCCAAAGCTCAAACAGCAAAGAGAGCAAAACACATAATCTCAAAATAATATTCCCTCAACCATGAACATTTTGAACAGAATTAATTATCAAGTTTTTAACACAGTGGGAATTAATAATGCTTCAAGGGGGTTTGAAGATGTTTGAAAAACAAGGAGAGCGGGGGTGGTAAACCACACTTGCACACATCCACACATCACACAAGTCTACTAACAGCATCACCACAATTGTCACATGGAAGCATACCACAAAAATCTATTATGCATGACATGATTATGAGATGGCATGATGCATGATGCATGAGATGGAACGACAATAAGCAACATCATATCATTCAAACACATGGCAACATAGGTTCACAAGAGGTTACATGACCAAAATGGCAAGGGCAGCACTTGGGCTATTACAACGGTGCTTCCTTAGAGTTTTCAATAATCACTTTTCTTCATGCTCTGAAAGGTTAGCACTAATAATAAGAGGATAAATATCTTTTTCATCAATATAACAATATTTCAACGTATCTGGTAATTGCTTGATCTCAAACACGGGATCACCCTTGGGTGGAGGAGGATCCCCAAGTATTTCAACAGGTAAGTCATGTTTCAAAATAGGCTGCTGCTCAAAGAAAATTTCATCTATTTCATTCCTCTCATTCATATGCATATCATTTTCATGGTCTAACAAATATTGGTCTAAGGGATCAGTAGGAGGCATAGCAATAGCAGGGAGACCAATAATTTCATATTTACTAGGCAATTCGTTGTCATGGGGTTGTCTACGAAATTTAGAGAAATTAAATTCATGAGAGACATCCCCAAAGCTCACAGTAACTACTTCCTTCTCATAATCAATCTTAGCATTAACAGTATTCAAGAAGGGTCTGCCAAATATAATAGGACAAAAATTATCTTGTGGGGAACCAAGAACAAGAAAATTAGTAGGATATTTTACTTTCCCACACAAGACTTCGACATCTCTAACAATCCCCATTGGTGCAATAGTGTCTCTATTAGCAAGCTTAATAGTAACATCAATATCCTCTAGTTCAACTGGTGCAATATCATACATGATTTCTTCGTATAAGGAATAGGGAATTGCACTTACGCTAGCACCCATATCACATAAGCCATTATAACAATGATCTCCTATTTTAACAGAAACAACAGGCATGCCAACAACTGGTCTATGTTTATGCTTCGTATCAGGTCTAGCAATTCTACCAGCTTCATGAAAGAAATGAATAACATGCCCATAAATATTATCAACCAAGAGATCTTTAACCATAGCAACACTAGGTTCAACCTTAATTTGTTCAGGGGGTGTAGGTGTTCTAATACAACCCTTACGAATCACAGTTGAAGCTTTAGCATGTTCCTTTATGCTAACAGGAAAAAGTGGTTTCTCAATATAAGCATTAGGGATAATAGGATTAGCATTGTAAACAATAATTTTCTCTCCAACTTTAATAGATTCCACTACTTTCACTTCAATGGGAGGATGATATTTAAACCACTTCTCCTTAGGGAGATCAACATGAGTAGCAAAAGATTCACAGAAAGAAGCTACTATCTCAGAGTCAAGTCCATATTTAGTGCTAAATTCACGAAAAGCATCGGTGTCCATGAAGGATTTAATGTTGGGGAACGTCGCATGGGAAACAAAAAATTTCCTACGCACACACAAACCTATCCATGGTGATGAGCATCTACGAGAGGGAGAGTGGATCTACATACCCTTGTAGATCGCTAAGCGGGAAGCGTTAAGAAACGCGGTTGGTGTAGTCGAACATCTTCGCGATCCAAATCGCCGAGTGTCCCGCGATCCAATCACGAACCGTCCCGCGAACACATCATGATCCGTCCCGCGAACTCATCACGATCCATCTCATGATCTTGATCACGATCTGTCCCGCAAAATCATCACGATACATTCCGTGATCACATCACGAACCGTCTCACGATCTCGATCACGGTCCTTCCGATCTAGCGCCGAACGGACGACACCTCCGCATTCAGCACACGTGCAGCTTGATGACGATCTCCACCGTCTCGATCCAGATAGAGGAGGTGGAGAGGATAGAGAGTTCACCGGCAGCATGACGGCGCTCCGGTGATGGTGGTGGAGCAATTCCGGCAGGGCTTCGCCTAAGCGCTGCAGAAAACCGATCTAGAGGAGAAACTATGCACCGGTGTAACGGGTAGCACATGTCTGGAAATTCTGTCCAAAAACCACCCAATCCACTAGTATATATAGGAGGAGAGGAGAGTAGAGGCAGCCAAGGCCTTTGGGTCGGCCGAAATAGGAGGTGGGAAGCAATCCTACTTCACCTCCAATCCTAGTTGGAGTAGGATTGCCTCCTATTGGCTGATTTTCCACTTTTTGCTTTAGGACTTTCTCTCCTGCGCCATGGGCCTTTGTGGCTGTTTTTCCAGCACACTAAGGGCTGGTTATTATTCTCCCACAGCCCATGGACCTCTTGGGGTCGAAATACCCCTCCCGGAGGCCTCCTGGTACACTACCGGCACTCCCGGTACACTACCGACACTCCCGGTACACTACCGATGAGCCCGAAACTTTTCCGGAAACCAAACTGGGACTTCCTATATATGAATCTTTACCTCCGGACCATTCCGGAGCTCCTCGTGATGTCCGGGATCTCATCCGAGACTCTGAACAAACTTCGGTCACCACCATACATAACTCTACACTACCGAAACGTCATCGAACCTTAAGTGTGCAGACCCTGCTGGTTCGAGAACTATGTAGACATGACCGAGACACCTCTACGGTCAATAACCAATGGCGGGACCTGGACATCCACATTGGTTCCTACATATTCTACGAAGATCTTTATCGGTCGAACCTCTATGTCAAGGATTCAGTTAATCCCGTACGATGTTCCCTTTGTTCTTCGGTATGTTACTTGCCCGAGATCCGATCGTCGATATCTCCATACCTAGTTCAACCTCGTTACGGTCAAGTCTCTTTACTCGTTCCGTAATACAAGATCCCACAACTAAAAATTAGTCACATTGCTTGCAAGGCTCATTGTGATGTTGTATTACCGAGTGGGCCCTGAGATACCTCTCCGTCACACGGAGTAACAAATCCCAGTCTCGATCCATGCCAACTCAACAGACACCCTCGAAGATACCTGTACAGCACCTTTATAGTCACCCAGTTACGTTGCGACGTTTGATACACACAAGGCACTCCTCCGATATCCATGAGTTGCATGATCTCATGGTCATAGGAACATATACTTGACATGCAGAAAACAGTAGCAATAAACTGACACGATCATATGCTATGTTTGTAGTTTGGGTCTTTTCCACCACATCATTCTCCTAATGATGTGATCCCGTTATCAAATGACATCTCATGTCCATGTCTAGGAAACCTTAACCATCTTTTGATCAACGAGCTAGTCTACTAGAGGCATACTAGGGACATGGTTTTGTCTATGTATCCACACATGCATTTAAGTCTCCGATCAATACAATTATAGCATGGATAATAAACGATTATCATGAACAAGGAAATATGATAATAACTAATTTATTATTGCCTCTAGGCATATTTCCAACAGTCTCCCACTTGCACTAGAGTCAATAATCTAGTTCACATCACCATGTGATTCGCATTGTTATGAATCTAACACCCAATGAGTTCTGGGGCTCGATAATGCTTTGCATGTGAGAGAGGTCTTATAGTCAACGGGTCTGCGATATTCAGATCCGTGTGTACTTTGCAAATTTCTATGTCAAACCGAAAACACTGCTACCACACTCCATTTGGTACTATTCCAAATGGCTGCTCCACTATACGTATCGAGATTGCTACTATGAGTCATCCTGATTGGTGTTAAAGCTTGCATCGACGTAACTCTTTACGGCGAACTCTTTATCACCTCCATAATCGAGAAACATCTCCTTAGTCTTTTAGTTACTAAGGACAATCTTGACCACTGTCCAGTGCTCCATTCCAGGATCACTTTGAAACCTTCCAGCCATACTTATGGCAAGGCTGACATCGGGTCTTGTGCACATCATTGCATACATGATAGAGCCTATGGCTGAAGCATAGGTGATGACACTCATCCTTTTTCTATCTTGTGCAGTCACTGGGCATTGAGTCATACTCAATTTTATACCTTACAAATCAGGCGAGAACTCTTTCTCTGACTGATCCATTTTGAACTCTTTCAAAATCTTGTCAAGGTACGTGCTCATTGAAAGTCTCAACAATTAGGTAGCTTTATCCAGGTCTTCCTTTGAAAAATCACTTTTCAAACAACCATTTATGCTTCCCAGATATCCTACATTATTTCCGATCAACAATATGCCATCCACATATACTTATCAGAAATTCTATAGTGCTCCCACTCACTTTATTGTAAATACAAGTTTCTCGTAAACCTTGTATAAACATTAAAACTTTGATCACCTCATCAAAGCGTATATTCCAACTCCGAGATGCTTGCTTCAGTCCATAGAAGGATCACTAAAGCTTGCACACCTTTTAGCATCCTTAGGACTAACAAAACCATCCGGTTGTATCACATACAACCTTTCCTCAAGTAAACAGTTAAGGAAACGATATTTTGACATCCATCTGCCAGATTTCATAATTGAAAACACAGCAACTGCTAACATAATTCCAACAGACTTTAGCACCACTACGAGTGAGAAAGTCTCATCGTAGTCAACTCCTTGAACTTGTCACAAACATCTTTGCAACAAGTCGAGCTTTACAAATAGTGACATTCACCATCAGTGTCTGTCTTCATTTTAAAGATCCATTTGTACTCAACGACCTGCCGTCCAACGAGCAAGTCTACCAAAGTCTACACTTGGTTTCCATACATGGATCCTATCTGGATTTCATGGCCTCCAACCATTTGTCGGAATCCGGGCCCATCATCGCTTCTCCATAGCTCGTAGGTTCATCGTTGTCCAACAACATGATCTCCAAGACAGAGTTGTCGTACCACTTAGGAGCAGTACACATCCTTGTCGACCTACGAAGTTCGATAGTAACTTGATCCTGAAGCTTCATGATCATCATCATTAACTTCCTCCTCAACTAACGTAGGCTTCACAGAAACATCTTTCTGCGCTGCGCTACTCTCTGGTTGAACAAAGGTTTAACAACCTCATCAGGTTCTATCTTCCTCCCACTCAATTCTTTCGCGAGAAACATTTCCTCGAGAAAGGATCCGTTTAAACAACAAACACTTTGCACTAGGATCTGAGATTGAAGGTTCACCCAACTGATCTTAGGGTATTCTATGAAGATGCATTTGTCCGCCTTGGGTTTGACCTCATTAGGTGAAAATATTTTCCACACAAGTGTCACAACCCCAAATATTAAGAAATGACAGCTTAGGTTTCTATCAAACCATAATTCACACGGTGTCATCTCAACGGATTTAGATGATGCCCTATTTAAAGTGAATATATTTGTCTCTAATGCATAACCCCAAAAATTATAGTAGTAATACGATAAGAGACATCACAGTATGCACCATATCAATAGAGCATGACTATGATGTTCGGACACACCATCACACTATGGTGTTCCAGGTGTCGTTAGTTTTGAAACAAATTTCACATTGTCTTAAGTTGTATGCCAAACTCGTAACTCAGATATTCACCTCCACGATCATATCGCAGTTATTTTTATCTTCTTATCACGATGATCTTAAACTTCACTCTGAATTTGCTTGAACCTTTCAAACGATTCAGACTTGTGTTTCATTAAGTAAATATACACTATATTTACTCAAATCATCAGTGAAGGTAAGAAAATAACGATATCCACTGCATGCTACAAAACTCACTAGATTGCATACATCAACATGTATCATTTCCAATGAATCACTTGCCCGCTCCATCCAACGGGGTCCTTTGGTCATCTTGCCCAAGAGGCATGGTTCGCATGTCTCAACCGATTCGAAATCGAATGATTCCAAATATCCATCACCATGGAGTTTCTTCATGCGCTTTATACCAATATGACATTTTGCGGCAGTGCCACAAGTATGTGGTACTATCATTATTTAACTTTGTATCTTTTGACATCAATGTTATGAACAAGTGTATTACTACGATCAAGATTTCAACAAACCATTCTCACTGGGTGCATTACCATTGAAGGTATTATTCATGTAAACAACATAACTATTATTCTCTGACTTAAATGAATAACCGTCTTGCAACAAACATGATCTAATCATGTTCATGCTCAACGCAAAACACCAAATAACATTTCTTTAGGTTCGTCACTAATCCTGAAGGTAGAGAGAGCGTGCGATGTTGATCACATCAACCTTGGAAACATTTCCAACACACATCGTCACCTCACCCTTCGCTAGTTCTCCGTTTATTCCGTAGCTTTTATTTCGATTTACTAACATTTAGCAACCGAACCGGTATCCAATACCTAGGTGCTACTAGGAGTACTAGCAAGGTACACATCAATAACTCGTATATCAAATATACTTCTGTCGATGTTGCCAGCCTTCTTATCTACCAAGTATCTAGGGTTGTTCCGCTTCAGCGACCTCTCACCTCATAATAGAAGCACTTAGTCTCGGGTTTGAGTTCAACTTTGGGTTGCTTCACTGGAGCAGCAACTGACTTGCTATCCATGAAGTTTCCCTCCTTGCTCTTGCCCTTTTCGAAACTAGTGGTTTGATTAACCATCAACACTTGACGCTCCTTCTTGATTTCTACCTTCGCGGTGTCAAACATCGCAAACAGCTCAGGGATCAATACTTCTATCCCTGGTGTATTATAGTTCATCACTAAGTTCTAGTAGCTTTAGTGACAGTGACTTGGAGAACTATATCAATCACTATCTTATCTGGAAGATCAACTCCCACTTGATTCAAGCGATTGTAGTACCCAGACAATCTGAGTACATGCTCAACGATTGAGCTATTCTCCTTCATCTTACAGGCAAAGAATCTTGTTGGAGATCTCATATCTCGCAACACAGGCACGAGCCTGAGATCACAATCTCTGCTCCTAGAACATCTCATATGTTCCGTGACGTTCAAAACGTTTCGGAGCCTCAATTCTAAGCCGTATTGCATGACGCACTAAACTATCAAGTAGTCATCGAAACGTGCCTGTCAGATGTTCACAACATCTATAGACAACACTAAAGGGGGTGGCGCACCGAGCGGTGCATTAAGGACATAAGCCTTCTGTGCAGCAATGAGGACAATCCTCAGATCACGGACCCAGTCCGCAATATTGCTACCAACATCTTTCAACTCTATTTCTCTAGGAACATATATAAATTTAAGGGAGCTACAACGCGAGCTAGTAATCTACAACATAATTTGCAAAGACACTTTGACTATGATCTCCTATTTTAACAGAAACAGCAGGCATGCCAACAACTGGTCTATGTTTATGCTTAGTATCAGGTCTAGCAATTCTAGCAGCTTCATGAAAGAAATGAATAACATGCCCATAAATATTATCAACCAAGAGATCTTTAACCATAGCAACACTAGGTTCAACCTTAATTTGTTCAGGGGGTGTAGGTGTTCTAATACAACCCTTACGAATCACAGTTGAAGCGGGAAGCGTTAAGAAACGTGGTTGGTGTAGTCGAACATCTTCGCGATCCAAATCGCCGAGCATCCCGCGATCCAATCACGAACCGTCTCGCGAACACATCATGATCCGTCCCGCGAACTCATCAACATCTATCTCACGATCTTGATCACGATCTGTCCCGCGAACTCATCACGATACGTTCCGTGATCACATCACGAACCGTCTCGCGATCTCGATCACGGTCCTTCCGATCTAGCGCCGAACGGACGGCACCTCCGCGTTTAGCACACGTGCAGCTTGATGACGATCTCCACCGTCTCGATCCAGCGAGAGGAGGTGGAGAGGAGAGAGAGTTCACCGGCAGCATGACGGCGCTCCGGTGATGGTGGTGGAGCAATTCCGGCAGGGCTTCGCCTAAGCGCTGCAGAAAACGGATCTAGAGGAGAAACTATGCACCGGTGTAACGGGTAGCACGTGGCCGGAAATTCTGTCCAAAAACCACCCAATCCACTAGTATATATAGGAGGAGAGGAGAGGAGAGGTAGCCAAGGCCTTTGGGTCGGCCGAAATAGGAGGTGGGAAGCAATCCTACTTCACCTCCAATCCTAGTTGGAGTAGGATTGCCTCCTATTGGCTTATTTTCCACTTTTTGCTTTAGGACTTTCTCTCCTGCGCCATGGGCCTTTGTGGCTGTTTTTCCAGCCCACTAAGGGCTGGTTATTATTCTCCCACAGCCCGTGGACCTCTTGGGGTCGAAATACCCCTCCCGGAGGCCTCCCGGTACACTACCGGCACTCCGGGTACACTACCGACACTCCCAGTACACTACCGATGAGCCCGAAACTTTTTCGGAAACCAAACTGGGACTTCCTATATATGAATCTTTACCTCTGAACCATTCCGGAGCTCCTCGTGATGTCCGGGATCTCATCCGGGACTCCAAAAAAACTTCAGTCACCACCATACATAACTCTACACTACCGAAACGTCATCGAACCTTAAGTGTGCAGACCCTGCGGGTTCGAGAACTATGTAGACATGACCGAGACACATCTACGGTCAATAACCAATGGCGGGACCTGGACATCCACATTGGTTCCTACATATTCTACGAAGATCTTTATCGGTCGAACCTCTATGTGAAGGATTCAGTTAATCCCGTACGATGTTCCCTTTGTTCTTCGGTATGTTACTTGCCCGAGATTCGATCGTCAGTATCTCCATACCTAGTTCAACCTCGTTACGGTCAAGTCTCTTTACTCGTTCCGTAATACAAGATCCCGCAACTAAAAATTAGTCACATTGCTTGCAAGGCTCATTGTGATGTTGTATTACCGAGTGGGCCCTGAGATACCTCTCCGTCACACGGAGTAACAAATCCCAGTCTCGATCCATGCCAACTCAACAGACACCCTCTAAGATACCTGTAGAGCACCTTTATAGTCACCCAGTTACGTTGCGACGTTTGATACACACAAGGCACTCCTCCGATATCCATGAGTTGCATGATCTCATGGTCATAGGAACATATACTTGACATGCAGAAAACAGTAGCAATAAACTGACACGATCATATGCTATGTTTGTAGTTTGGGTCTTGTCCACCACATCATTCTCCTAATGATGTGATCCCGTTATCAAATGACATCTCATGTCCATGTCTAGGAAACCTTAACCATCTTTTGATCAACGAGCTAGTCTACTAGAGGCATACTAGGGACATTGTAACATCCCAAAATTCCATTTTGGAATGTTATGAATATAGCTATGCATCTATCATCACCATTGCTTGATTTTATGTGTTAGTTGAAATGCCATTTCTGATTTTTCTGAAAGTCCTTTCTACTTTTCCCTATGTTGCTTCCCCTATTTGAAATTTTGGTTAAATGTTCAAAATAAGAGAGGAGTAACATGACACTCCACACCAGGGTCAAATTGGTGAATTATTTGAACAAAAATAACCAGGAGTTATTTTGAAAATATTTGCCAAAAAGGATCTAAAAACAATTAGGCAATTTCTGAAAATAATATTTTTTTCAAAGTGTTCAAATGACAGAATAGAAATGTTCATTAAATAGCATTTATTATTCTGTTAATTTTGATATATAATACCCCTATATTTACAAACGATTTGAATGCTTTAAAAGCTTTTGAATATCTCCGGAAATTATTAAAAAGAAACGGTAACCGTTTCCGGTATTAAACGGGCCGGCCCACCGGCTTTAAAAGCCGAAACCGTTACCGGTCGGCCGACCGAGCGCATTCACGCCCCTTTCTCTCTCTGACGCTGGACCCCACTCATCCGACCGTTTCCTCGCTCGGTCGTCGTCTTCTCCCTCCCCCGCGCGCGCCGGACCCGACGCCGGTCGCTCCCCCCCTCACCGGATCTCTCCCCTCTCTCCTCCCCGCACCCCCCCGAGCGCCTATATAAGAGCCCCACTGCCCCGCATCCGTTTCCCCCCCGAGCCCCCTTCTCTCTCTCACCGAGACGCCGTCGATTGCTCGTCGGAGTTCCACCACCACCGGAAGTCGCCGTCGACCGTAGCCACCACCCCCGACCACCATTCGCCTCGCCGTCGCCACCAATCGACTCCGGAGAACCGTCGCCGTCGCCCGGACCACTTCCTCGTCCTCCCCGACCACCGGAACGCCTCGCCGTCGCGTTCACGACTTCCGGACTCGCCGGAGTTTCCCCACGCCGGCGACCTTTACACCGTGAGCATTTCCCTCCCTCCGATCCAAACCCAACGGCTCAGATTAGAAGTCACTTATTCCCGAACCGTTTTCTGTTTAGGATCGGTTGACCGCCCGAAGCACCGCTCGGACACCCACCTCAGCCACTCACAGGTCGCCACGTCACCCTAGTCGACCGTTCGTTAGTTTTTTTTTCAATTTTGTTTTTCAGAAAACAGAATGTATTCCAAATTTGTTTTAGCTATATCTTTTAATCAGTTTAGTGTTTTGAGTTGATTCTTTTTGCAATAGCTCACATTTTTCATGTAGTTTCACCCTGTACTTTAAAATTTCAAATTTGAACTATAAAATTTGAATTTAATCAAATTTGCTTAAAATCTTCAAATCTGAATAACTAGAGTTTAAAAATAGATTTTGATATGAATCTTTTTGCTACTGTTTGGTATTAGTTAGGACTACCTTCATGTTTAGTTTGAGGATTTTCATGATATATTTGATTAGTGTTCTAACCAAAAACAGAATCTGCTTATTATTATAATATAGTTTTATAAACTTAATTTTGATTAGTTTGATTTAGAATTTGGTTTTATTTGTTTATTAGGTTCTGTTAGTAAACATTTAGTGTTTTCACTTACTGTTAATAAAAATATAAATTTGCCTAGTTTAATTTCATTTAACATAGGAATCACAACTTCTCTTCAAATAGGCATAATTTGATTAAAACAACTAACTAGTAATAGTTTTGTTTTCAAATAAGTTTTGTATAATTAATTCTGTTTTCTAAGACAAATTTATTTGTAAGTTATTTTCTGTAAGAACATGTTTTGTTAACAAAATAATAAGTTTAGTTTTCATTCTTTTTGTTAATATAACTATAGTTGATTCATATAATGTTTATCTCAAACTTGTATAAACTCTACTAAAGTTTTCCCAACAAACTTAAATTGATTATATTCTGTTTATTAATAAAATATGCTATGGTTTCTTTGCTGACAACAATTGTCTTGTCATTTCAAAATAGTTTTATTATGTCAGTAGTGTTTTCATCCCTCACCTTTTGGAAAACAAAACTTTGTGTGTTTTTCTTGCTAGAGACTTTTGTGCATTGTTTGTCTTGTTTGTTTAGTACTTCTTTGCTGAATGTTATGAGTACTTATTTTGGTTGTATGCTTATTTGAGTGCATTGTTCGTTTCGTTAGATTATCCGGAGTGCGAAGCTTGTTACTTAGAGTCACTCACGTACGAAGATCATCAATCAGGCAAGTCACTTTGATCATGTTTTACTCATGTTTTATATGCATTAGTTCTACCATCTCCCCAGTTGCATGCAAGATAGGTTAGTTGGAAACTTGGTTACATTGTAGTAGTATCATGTGGTAGATACCTCTCTCAACACCCTTTGACAACATTGGCCCCGGGAAACGTTGTTTTATTTTTGCTATGCTAATAGTAGACGGGGTTGGTTGTGTGATTCATGGGAGTTGAGAGAGTTAATAATTTCAAGACCTACATAATGATCAAGATTTCAATACTCCAAGTTTTCAACATACCTCTGGGTGGATGATGGTTGAACGGCGCCCTGGAGAAACCAGTGGTTAGCCTAGGTGATGCTGGAGATGGCCAGTATTCACGCGGAAAGGTCCACCCAGGCACAAAGGGATGGATGGGTGCTTCAAGACCCAAGGCTTACCTGCACAGCCACAAGTCATTATGGGCTCTGGCTTGGTTGGATATCGTGGTGACTCTGGACAGGCGGTGCTACGAGAGGTAGAAGAACGGTAGGAAAGGATGGGCACCGTCAGAGTCGCAGGGAAACCCTTTGGAAGACCATGTTTTGGTCATCCGTTTCTCAAACACCTTGAAGTGCGAGAAATCAAACGGAGGCGACCAAATCTTGTGGGGAACGTGTGCAAAACTCTGCAGAGTACTTAAACCTAATCGATTAGCCGTGTCCACGGTTATGGACGACTTGAGCCAAAGGAATTGGAACTTCCGGAACTCTCAACACAAATAATATGATGATGTGGGTATTTAAAAATTTTGGGTATGAGAATTGGTTGGTGGAACCATCTCATTAATCAACCAACTTAGTAATATTTTGCTTAACCCCCTTCGATGTAGGAAAAACTTGGCTTTACGCAAAACTTACACCACCACCTGCCATATAAGCATATAGACTAGCTGATTATTTTCACCCCTCTCTTGTGACTTTGCCGGCATATTCCGTATGCTGACCTACACGGCTGCAACGTATCATGTTGCAGAGTATTTTTCCGACCAGGAGTGAGGACGCGTTCTATGCTCAGTGAGATGCCCTTGGAGTCAGATGGACTCATCTACCTTCGACGCTTCCGCAAGATTTAGATATTCTCATGAGTTGGCCTTTAGCCACTTTATTGTAATTTTTATTGTAATAAAGGACTCTATATGAGATTGCGATTAATATAATGCTGTGTGATTTCCCTTTGATATATACATTGATGTACCGTGTGTGTACCAGCATGATCTTGGGATGGTACGGAAAACACCGGAGACTTGGCCTTTCAGGTCGGGTCGCTACAGAAATGGTATCAGAGCACACGCTGACCGTAGGACGTAACCTCTAGGATTGGAAAGCCTTAGGATTGTTTCTCTTTGTCTTTAAATATCTTATACTCTCATCTATTCGTTTCTGACTCCTCTCCGATTATTTCAAAATTTATAGATGGCTACCTTCATCCCAGTGTTGATCACAGAGTTTTGCCAGCCTGACGCAACGATGCCCTTTGGTAAGGAGCTGATGAGGATCGTCAAGGACATAAGGATTGCTTTGCCGAGCATCACTGGGATTCCTATCATGTCATTTCCCCAAGATGGACGCTACAGGATCGAGGTGCATATTCCAGGGAAGACCTTTGGGAATCGGAAGGAACCCATAGATCTCAAGTTCGTGGCACCCAGTTGGATACTTGGAAGAGACATGGCCATTCATCGTGCCCTTGGACGTATTCAGGAGGAATACAGAGGTGGAACCATTTCACCAGGACTCGGCATGGTTTGCCGCAGAGATGCCCATGGCAACATCATCACCAATCCCACTGCAGACACCACTATCTCCTATATCCAGACCTTGGAGACGCACATCAGGACTCTGGAGCTTCGAGTTCGTGCTGACACGAAGACTATCAAGAATCTGATGAATCGCGAGCTGGACCTTGAAGCTGATCTGCGAGAGGCCAACTATGAACACGAGCATGAAGTGAAGGACTTCCTAGAGAGGATTGATGAGCAGAATGCACGCATCGCCACTCTGGAGGAGCATCTAGACATGGGAGAAAACCTTCACCCCGAAGGAGACATGGCACCCTTCATCAGCGACGATGAAGACTATGAGGAAAGCACCGGAGGACCTACGACTATGCACTTCTGAGGAAAAACGATTATCATGAACAAGGAAATATGATAATAACTAATTTATTATTGCCTCTAGGTCATATTTCCAACATTTAACACAATCAAACTTAAGATTTATACCTTACTACTTACCTTCGTCGAGCGCCCAATCTTCAGAGTTGCGTTTAATTCTTTCCAATAAATTCCATTTGTATTCAATATCTTTCTTCATAAAAAAATAGGACAAGAAGTATCGAGCATGGATTGATCATTACGAGAAATCCGAGCATAAAAATTCTGAATAATAATTTCTCTCGAGAGCTCATGGTTGGGGCATGAATATAAAATTTACTTAATCCTCCCCCAAGGTTGAGCGATTCTTTCTCCTTCACGAGGCCAAAAATTATAAATATAATTCCAATCACAATGAACTAGATGCATAGGATAGAACTTCTAATGAAATTCCATTTTCAACCGGTTGTAGCTCCATAATCCAATATCATCACATAGCCTATACCATGTAAATGCCTTCTCCTTCAAAGATAAAGGAAAGACCTTCTTCTTGACGTGATCCTCGGGTAGACCTGCAAGCTTAAATAATCCACAAACTTCATCCACATAGATTGGATGCAAATCAGGATGTAGTGTTCCATCTCTTGCATAAGGATTAGCTAGCAGTTTCTCTATCATACCCGAAGCAATTTCAAAATAAATATTTTCAGTAGGTTGAGAGACAACTCTTTGTGTTTCTGGTCGAAGTGAAGATACCCCGAACAATCCCCTCAAAGTATTACTTTCCATAGTAACAAGTGAAAGTAAATTTCAGCACATTATATAATTTTTCCTTACCAAGTTCCACTCACCAAAGGCGCTTCACTCCTCGGCAACAGCGCCAAAAAAGAGTCCTGATGAACCACAAGTATAGGGGACCTATCATAGTCCTTTCGATAAGTAAGAGTGTCGAACCCAACGAGGAGCAGAAGGAAATGACAAGCGGTTCTCAGTAAGGTATCCTCTGCAAGCACTGAAATTATCGGTAACAGATAGTTTTGTGATAAGATAATTCATAACGGATAGCAAGTAACAATAGTAACAAAGGTGCAGCAAGGTGGCCCAATCCTTTTTATAGCAAAGGACAAGCCTGAACAAACTCTTATATAAAGAAAAACGCTCCCGAGGACACATGGGAATTTATGTCAAGCTAGTTTTCAACATGCTCGATTGATTCGCGTTTGCTACTTTGATAATTTGATATGTGGGTGGACCCAAGCTTGGGTGCTGCCCTTAATTGGACAAGCCTCCCACTTATGATTAACCCCTCCCGCAAGCATCCACAACTACGAAAGAAAAATTAAGATAAACTAGTCGTCAACCCGTGCGAATGCACGGGCTAGGAAAAGTATACAAAAAATTATTTAGTTGGACAATAAGAATTCTTTGTGACTATGTTTCCTATTCTTGCCCCTCTGTTGTATGCTAATTATTTTTGTGAACATTACTCAAGTTTATTGCTTCGCCTATACCAATTGAGTTGTTACAATTTATTTGGGTTTGCTACATGTAACACTGGAATATATATTTCTTGGATGCACGGGTTACATTTGTATTTTTTTGGTATGGTTAGCATTAGAATTGGTTAGAATTAAATATTAGAACCAAAACCCACCATTATTATATCTTACAATAATTAATTAGCCACACATAGTGAAAGAATAGTTGAAATAGATGTCAATATTATGTAAGACCATCACATATTATATGAGCTTATGTTCAATATCATCCAAAATCTTTCGAACATGGGTCGCCTTAGTACACATCGTGATATTATTCCTTTGATTTTAATGATCATTATTATATACACAAATACATATATACTCAGGTTATACATCTGGAGAAGTTGGACATTGTAAAATTCATATATCTCTTGGTTTCACTAATCACATAATAGGAAAATATAGCAGCAGGGGTAAAATGATCTACCTGCCTCACAATACTGGTCTTCATATATTAAGACAATAGCAGGTGTGCCAGTTACTTATCTGCGCAACTGTAATTATGGCGGTGGAACATGTATCACGATATGAACAATATAAGAACATAAGAGTTCAGCCCTCGTGATACCTTGACAGCAGAAACTTTCCAAGTAAGAGAGAAATACCTTTGCAACAACTTTATTCTCAGTGTAAGGTCAATGTTCAAATACATATTATTTATTGTGCCCTCAAACATATATTAGTTACAGGTAACCAAATAAGTTATCAATTCGCCAGACTCTTACTGAAAGCAGAAGCATCATTATGTACCTACACAACGAATACTATAATCCGCCAGATGTTTAAGATTATACTCGAAACAACTTAGCACATGTGAACATGGGTCACACAAAGATATGTCGGGATATGTTGCGGCTTGACCCCAGATAACAGAATATGTGGAAATAAATTCTACCTCCAAAAAAGCAAATTAGGTAATAAACAATATTTAGTAATGCACATATATGCACTCAGCATGCCCTTAAACGATTGGCACTCTTTCCCCTACATAATTTGTGTAGGTAGGCAATCAGAGTCACAGAGAATAACAATAATTAATTAAGCAAAGAGGTAGCTAGCAATCAACTCAGTTTCGGCCATCGAGTCAGCATCAACATTTTAGACTTGAAACAACACAATGATATTTATCTATTACGAATTTGTGGATTTAATAATGAAGCACCCTCACATAAAAGATGACACTTCTAAAATTTCTTATTTTCCTCAAAGTAATATAATATAAACTTGTACACAGAAGGAAATAATTCAAACATTTCCATCGGGGCAATTAATGATTTTAACATGGTTTTTGCGCATTCAATCAAGCAAGGCATCCAGCCCTGTCGGGTGTCGTGGTCTAATGGTGTTTTAGGACATGTGATGGCACTTTATTTTTTGACCCTATTGGAAAATCAGATCAACCTCAGAGCTATACCAAGAGACCATAAGCATACACCAAGATTTTATAGATAATGTGGGAATTTCTACATTTTTTACCCCTTATGATGGACAGAGAAATATAGGAATACATGGCACTTGTGTTGAAATTGGTTAACCTTCTATTATATATATGTAATATTGATGCAGAACAAAATCTAAAGCTAGCTGAGCAGGCTCGTCTAATGCCCCCCTGGCCAGCTTTCATTTACCATGGAGATACAGAATGTTCGGTATAGAGTTCCGATTTACATGCATTAGCCTGGCCACACTGGTTGCGTGATGAATGAAATAAGCAACCGGGTGGCTGAGAAGTTTAGATGATGGAATGATTAGTTGCTCAATAACTAAATTCGTGCATGACCATGGGAAACATAAAAAATACCCAAATCATTGTGGGCTCTGTAGGCTTCTTTCCTCTGAAAAACTAACAAACATGCACACGTTTAGGCTTCTTTTTTCTCTGAAAATCTTAAAACATACACATGCATGCTTCTAGATAAAAAATAGACATGTTAAATAAAAAGAAATCTAGTAGTGCCAATTTACATACAAAATTTGAAATCTCCATCCCCAATTCCTAACAGGACAATATTTCAGCCACACCTCAAATCTTGGGCACACATACTCTGCTACAGGCTCAAGCAGAATTTCGCCTCATCCCTGTCATGCACATTTCCAATAGAAAATTATGATTTTCGTTATCTATTGGAAGCTTACCAGGTTCACTATCCTCTAAATATTGTAGTATGTCAAGACAATGATGTGGGCGGCGATAGCATTGCCTAATGTCCTGATTCCGTAGACCTGTATATGTTGTTGAGGGATTAGGAGAGAAGGTATTCATTCGTAAGTCAGACAAAGACCAAGACAACTTCTCCAGCTCGCACCAGCCATCCATTAGAGGCAGGAGGCGATACAATTAGATTTGACTTCTTTTCTTCGTTTATTTTCTTTTACTATGTATTATTGATTGACATGGAAATATAGGAGTCCATCTCACGTAAGTCACCATGGAGGGAGAGGTGGAGCCGCCATCATCACAACACAAGCAACATATCTATGTCAGATGCTTACAACCTTACATCCGAAGTAATTTTACAGTTCATTGTCAACTGCGCCGGTCCTCTCCGCTCGTCGCTGCCGGCTTTGCGTGTCATGCCCCCACTCTGGCCTTGCACGTGTCCACCTCAAGCACATGCGCGGCTAACCTCATGTCTGCATATTCTACTAGTCATTCTTACGTTGTAGCTACCTGCTTGTGCTTAGCCTGTGAATGAATACAGGCAAATGTAATCATGGATACGGGTGGCTGGTAATCGTGTGGTTTGATCTTGCACAGCTAATGTGGTAACTGAAGACACGCGGCGGAGATGTCGGGCTACATTTTGAGTCAAAACCGATAAATAATGAAACCTTGAGACCCATATCCCATGCACCAATTTGTTCATGCAAAGTTGAAACTAAGCCTACAATGTCAAAAAAGTTGCAGACCGTATCCGGAAAATAATATGTGTGCAAAGTTAGTCTGAAGTCTGAATGATGTACACGTAACAAAGGTAACATGCCTTCATTTGTTAGAACTACATGGACGTTGCTATCATATGAAAAAGAGTAGAACACCTAAAAGCAGTAATCTAGTTTGGGAAATCTACAAAGCTTTGGGGAGATGAGAGATCAACATAAGAGAGCGGATCTATGGGAAGTGTTCGGGACAGGCAGTGAATAAGGATAAAAGTTCAATCTATTTTAGTCCAAACACTTTGGCTCCGGTCCGGCAAGCTTTCAAGCAAATTCTTGGTATAAATGTAGAGGCATTCAGTGAGCAGTACTTGGGGCTGCCTACAGCTGTTGGGAGGATAACCAGTAGGACCTTTGATCATATTGGAGAAAGAATGAGGAGTAAACTCCAAGGGGGGTCCAAGAGAATGATCTCTTGTGCAGGAAGAGAGGTACAAATAAAATCTATAGCTCAAGTAATACCTACTTTCAGCATGAGTTGCTTCGAACTGACTAAGAAAGTTTGCTCGAGTTTGACCGCTTCTATGGCAAAGTATTGGTGGAGTAGATCTCTCGATTGGCGTTCAATGCATTGGATGAGTTGGGAGCCTCTCGCACAACCAAAAATCAGAGGAGGGATGGGGTTCCGAGACTTGGAATTGTTCAATATAGCACTCCTTGGTAAACATGGTTGGAGGCTAATGACCAAACCAAACTCTCTGTGTTCTCGAGTGTTAAAAGGAAGATACTTTCCCTTTTGTGAATTTATGCAAGCAAGTGCGCCCAAAAATTCTTCGGCGACTTGGCGAGCGATCATTGCTGGGAGGAAAAATCTAAATGCTGGGTTGATCAAGCGCGTTGGCAGCGATGCAACGGTGTCTATATGGGAAGATATATGGACCCCGAACACACTAACAATGACCCCTGTAGCTCGCATGGGAGAGGCGCAAACCAGCTGGGTTGCTGATCTGATTGATGATGGATTGGATGTGGAAAACTGATATCGTCAGGCAATCTTTCATACCTCCGGATGTTGATGCAATTCTTAATATACCATTGAGGACGGGAGGAGGAGAAGATTTTATGACATGGGCACCAGAGAGGTCGGGGATATACACTGTAAAGTCAGCTTATCGCTCTCTTATGATTCAGAACGAGCAAAAAGCTCTAGAAGAAGGGACGATGATGGATACGTCAGAGACGGATAAACAGTTGTGGTCTCGGTTGTGGAAACTCAAGGTTCTACCCAAAGTACACGTCTTCTGGTGGCGCCTGTTACGCGGGATTCTGCCCATAGAAAGCACATTGCGATATCGACATATATCCACCGAGAGTAAGTGCAAAATCTGTTTGTACTCGGACGAGGATATGATGCATGCATTATTGAACTATTCCCATGCGAGAAGGTTCTGGAACGAAGCAACTAAATGCCTTGATATAAAGCGTCCAGACCTACACCCTCTCACCTGGGCAAAGGACATCCTTTGTGATTCCTTATTTTCAGAGTCGGACAGAGCTAAGATGATCTCTGTCATGTGGTCTATCTGGACTTCACGCAACAATATCACACATGACAAAGATGGTTTTGGTCCTACTCAGGCTATGAAGAAAATACGGGAAGTTGTTGTTGTGCTTCAATTACCTCAAGCGCATGCACGTATCTTGCCTGGTCATGGGTGGAAGCCGCCTAATGAAGGATGGATAAAAATCAATACTGACGGTAGTATTGCTATGGAGTCCCGTCGAGGGGGAGTTGGAGGGGTGGCAGGGTCTTCGTCTGAGCTTAAGGCTGCATGGTGTAAGCCCTACACGGGGATCACGGACCCCCTCCTAGCTGAAGCGTTGGATCTTCGAGATGGAGCAGTTTTTGCAAGGCTTCGAGGATATGATCAAGTCATCTTGGAGACCGACAGTCTAGAGATGGTGAATCTCTGGCACTCACGCCATGATCGTTCGGTTGTGGCGCCTATTCTTACTGAGATTGGGGAGCATGCCTCTTATTTTAAGTGTTTTGTTGTTCAACATGTATTGAGATCAACTAACTTTCCTGGTCACCTTTGTGTGAAGCAAGCTAGCACTTTGGATGTAACAGATTGTTGGTTAGACTCCACTCCTAGTTTTCTTGTAACTAGCCTCCTGGCTGATTCGGCCGGAGTGGTTTCTGTTGAATAAAGCTCCCAATTTCCCCGCAAAAAAGATCAACATAAGAGATCCGATTTGTCATGCAGGATTCATTATCCTGTTTTCCTTCCCTAAAAAAGATTATCCTAATTTCCTATAAAGGAGATGGCATCAATGTCTTACATTTAATGGCAGTGGTTCTTACGGGAGAAGGCGATCTGAAACTTACGGTGGGGGGATCGATGCCCTTTGCCTGATTATCTTCATATCTCTACTGGAATCTTACGTAAGGGCATACCTTGGTGGCCTGGTGGTGTTGGAGGAGAAAGAGAAACAGCAAGGTGGAGGGCACGGCCGGAAGGACGGCTCATGAAATCAGAAGGCGCATAAAGTCATGGATGGGAGAACGCCGTGTGGAAGGAAAGGAGCCCTTGGTAGCCTAGATTCGTTTGTTGAGATAATGTGCAAGACGTGGAGAGGGGGCTGCACATGGGACTATTTTTTTATTTCAAGTAGATTAACTAAAAAAATAGGAAGATCTACGCCGTTATAACTCAGCCTCATGAGATTAACAGCTCTTAAATTCTGATTAACGTGGGAATTTATTGAGAGTGCCTAATTAGTATTAGTAAGTATAGATCTAACCATAGCATGAAACATGTGGATCCAAATCAGCCCCTTATGAATCAACGCATAAACTAGGGTTTAAGCTTCTGTCACTCTAGCAACCCATCATCTACTTATTACTTCTCAATGCCTTCCTCTAGTCCCAAACAATGGTGAAGTCTTATGTAGTCGATGTTCACATAACACCACTAGAGGAGAGACAACATACATCTCATCAAAATATCGAACGAATATCAAATTCACATGATTACTTATAACTAAGATTTATCCCATGTCCTCGGGAACGAACGTAATGACTCACAAAACATATTCATGTTCATAATCAGAGGAGTATAAGTGATGATCAAGGATCTGAACATATAATCTTCCACCAAGTAAACCAACTAGCATCAACTAAAAGGAGTAATCAACACTACTAGAAACCCACAGGTACCAATCTGAGATTTTGAGACAAAGATCAGATACAACAGATGAATTAGGGTTTGGAGAGGAGATGGTGCGGGTGAAGATGTTGATGGAGATTGACCCCTCTCGATGAGAGGATCGTTGATGATGATGATGGCTTCGATTTCCCCCTCCCGGAGGGAAGTTTCATCGGCAGGATCGCCCTGCCGGAGCTCTAGATTGGTTGTGCCCAAGTTCGGCCTCCAGACGGTGGCGCTTTGTCCCGGAAGGTCTCTTTTGATTTTTTTTCCTCGACGAAACCCTCCATACAACAGAAGGTGTGCACCGGAGGGCTTCCAGGTGGGCCACAAGCTCGCTAGCCGCGGCTAGGGGGGCACGGCCAGCAGGCTTGTGGCTCCCTGGTGGGTTCCTGATGTATTTCTGTTGGCTAGTATTTTTTATATATTTCAAAATAATTCTCCGTAGATTTTCATCACTTTTGGAGTTGGGCAGAATAGGTATCTCAGATTTGCTCCTTTCCTAGTCCAGAATTCCAGCTACCGGCATTCTCCCTCTTCATGTAAACCTTGTAAAATAAGAGAGAAAAGGCATAAGTATTGTACCAAAATGTGTAATAACAACCCATAATGCAATAAATATCAATATAAAATCATGATGCAAAATGGACGTATCACGCATTGCTGGGCCGGAGAACTCCCCGGCCCCGCGGGACGGCGAGGTGGTCGTCTTCGCCGAACACTTCCTCTGCGAGCTCGAGCTGCCGGCGAGTACTTTCTTTCGGCGGTTCCTGACGCAGTTCGGCCTGCAACTGCATCATCTCACCCCCAACGTCGTCCTGCATCTGTTGGCCTTCATCATCCTTTGCGAGGGGTATCTGGGGGTGGAACCGAGGCTCGACCTTTGGTTCCGCCTCTTCTTCCTCAAGCGGCAGACAGCGAAGGACCCGATGACACAGAAACAGGTCATGACCGCCTGCGGGGGCGCCCTAATTCACATCCGCCAGGGAGCTGGCTTCCCGAAACTCCCGCTGCAGGAGTCGGTGAAGAATTGGCAGCGGGGGTTCTTCTACATGAAGATCGTGAAGCCGGAGGAGGACCACATCAACCTCCCCAACTTCGTCAACCAGCCGCCGTTGGCAATGCTGAACTGGCGGCCGACTCCGCCCCAGGCTCCGGAGAAGGCAGACCGGATCCGCGGGCGTCTACTGTTGATGACCGGGTCGGAAGGCCTGAAGGCGTCTGACCTGCTGGCAGCCCATGCTAGCGCGCCGGTTGCAGCCGCTGCAGAGTCGGCCGCACCTTATCTGCCAGATGGGGTGATAGCACTATCCCTGTCGGCTCTCCACCAAGGAGCTGAAGCCGGTCCACATGGCGCAAAGGGTGGTGAGGCTGAAGGAAGGGAGCTGGCAGTGGGGGAAGACCCCTTATAGCTGGAGCAATCTGGCGCTGTCGGTAAGTGTCTAGGCGGCTCACCCTCTCTTTCTTCGTCGGGGGCGCCGCCTCGTTTTGGTAGTGGGAGGAATTCTCCCACCTGCGGGTTTTTCCCCAGCTGTAGGACTACGGGGAGTCGGCCACCAATGTGGAGGGCTCGGACCCCGAGGAGGTTGAGGACGTCGACGATGTGGAGCCGGCGGACTCGGAGTGAGCCGGAGCATCCGAAGCCGGTGGGGCAGAGATGGAGACGGAGGCGACCGAGTTGACGGGTGAGTGCCCTCCTCGGTTGAATTTATGGGATTTGTCATGGATTTTTCATGGCAGATGACCGGGTGAACGGACTTAGGTTTGGGGCGGAAACACAACTATGTGGTGGCTTTGAAGGGGTTGGTCGGAATCGAGAGACGCGGAGTTTACCCAGGTTCGGCCCCTCTGATGAAGGTAAAAGCCTACGTCCTGCTTGTCTGGTATTGATGATGAAGAAGATCTATCGATTACAAGGGTGTTGTTTTGCTACCTCTAATCACGAGAGCCTGTAATTTGTCTATCTCTAATCTCTTGTGTGTGTCTAAACTTGTGGACTTGTGAATCTAGGGGTGCTCTACCCCTCCTTATATAAGTGGAGAGGGTAGGTTTACAAATAGAGTCCTACTAGGAGTAGAATTAGGACTAGTCTCTCTAGAATCCGATTCCAGGTCTTGTTTCCTTTGGGAGGGAGTCTTTCTCTCTTGGTCCTTCCCTTGTGAGCCGCCCTGCGCCGGCTTACACGCCGGGTCTTGGGCTTGGTCGTCCTGCGACCCGCCTACCGGGTCACCAATAAAATGTCAAATCTTTATCGGGTCTCCTATGAGTCGCCAGGCCGTGTCATACCGTGGGGTATATCCCTGACATTAGCCCCTAGGTTAGCTTGAATTTATTCATGTAACCTCCTGAAATAGGAATAGTAAATATGTTAAGTGGTCGGCTTATGAAGTGGCTCCTCAGAAATCCAGGTCTTTTCTACATATGAATGAGTCGTCTTGATAATCGTCTTGCTTGTCAATGTCCTTTGAAAAATATTGAGAATAGAACACCCATATGCCATTGAGTCGGCTTCCAATACTCTTGGTGGGCCATCTCCGCCGGGTCATAATCCTTGATGATACCGGGTCATTATCATTGGTGATGTCGGGTCTAACAACTGAACTCCATAATTAACATCTTGAAAATTCGCCTCAAAGTTTTTGATATGTCCATATTACCTATAGCCCCCAAGCTCCGAGATTATCCATGATGACTTGGTGCTTTCCCATAATATATTGGACTGTGTAGCCCCAAGTACCAGGTTGTCTTGCCTGCGGCAACCTGGGACTTATAACTGTTTTATACCTTTATGAAATTTCAGCGGGTGTAGCCCCAAGGACCGGCTCATCATCATGTTATGGGTCAGGTCTCCAATTTGAACCATATAATCTGTTTAAACAGTTGAGTACTGTAGGCCCCAAGTGCCAGGTCAGTAAGAATTACTGGGCTGGGACTTAGAAAAATATAGAAAGGCCGACTCATCTCCTTGAGATAATAGGGTCTTGCTGACAATATAATGATTTGAAAACCGGCTTGCATTAGCCCCCAAGTGCCGTGGTGCATGCTTGCAGCGACATGGGACTTGCATATTTGATATAAACTGGACTTGAATAGTATAGCCCCCAAGTGTCGGGTCGTCTGCCTACGGCGACTCGGGACTACGCAAGAATAATATGACTCACCACAATTTATTGAATGAATCCTTGATCATGGTTGTAATATAACCCGGAATGAATATCCTAAAATAATTCCTTTGTCTTTGACATGAAATCCCTACTCGTGGTTGCGGTGCAACCCGGCAAATATATGTTGGAGAAATCCATGAGTGTTGTAGTATACTACAGAGCACAATTGAAGAAATCCAAGAACCGGTCAATTAGATGACACGACATTATATCTGATAGGGCGGCTCTTGAAAAATAATGAATTCTCCGAGCTGACTTGAAAACCCCAATCATTTAGTACTGGTTATGATAAACCATGAAGATCCAGCCAAGTTGGCTATTAAAGATCCATTTGCTCTTGCAGAATACTTAACGGCGACTCATCTTAAGAGATAAAACCTGCAAAAATAAACAAGACAGAATATATTCTGCATTATTGTAAGGGCGGCTTGAAAAAGCACAACCCGGAAATGTTATATTTTTCTTGATTTGTTTTTTGAATTTTTTTTAACAACTCCTGTGCGGGTTCTACTGGGCTGACTCGCCACTTAAAACTCCTTAGCAGTACAGGGTCTCTATCGAGATTGGCCGTCAATTTCTTTGAGGGCTCAGGGTCTCTAAGCGAGATTAACTGAAAGGAAGTGTGATGTCCTAGAAGAGACACGGTAGGGCATGAGCACCCTGATAGCCCATAAACTGCCTCTCACGTGACATAAATCCATCGTTTTAACCTTAAACAGTGCAGGGTCCTTGAAGGATTAACTGTCTAAGAGTATGAACGGGCCACATAGCGGAGAGTCGGCAGTAGATGAGAGAGTTTATCCTTGCTTTCCGTAAGCCAACCCTCACGTGACAAGAGCTGCCATTTTAACCTTAACCAGTACAGGGTCTCTATCAAGATTGGCCATCAATTTCTTTGAACCGTCTTAGGGTCTCCAAACGAGATTAACTGGTAAGAGTTCGGCGGGTCACCTAGCGGAGTAGCATCAGCTTATAGGCAGGTTCAACCCTGTTTGGCTTAAGAGCCGATCAAGAGGGTATGTAAGCTAAACCCGGTGGGTTGGAAGCCCCCAAGTGACCTTTGTTGACGGAGTCAACTGTTTGGCTTAAGAGTTGACCGATAGGGTGTGATAAGCTACACCCGATGGGTGGCAAGCCCCCTGGACGATCATGTTGACGGAGTCAACTATTTGGCTTGAAAGCCGACCAATAGGGTGTGATAAGCTACACCCGGTGGGTGGGAAGCCCCCAGGACGATCATGTTGACAGAGTCAACTATTTGGCTTGAAAGCCGACCGATAGCGTGTGCTAAGCTATACCCGGTGGGTGGGAAGCCCCCTGGACGATCATGTTGACGGAGTCAACTATTTGGCTTGAAAGTTGGCCAATAGGGTGTGATAAGCTACACCCGGTGGGTGGGAAGCCCCTGGACGATCATGTTGACGGAGTCAACTTTTTGCATCAACTTGTAAGTCTCCATCTTGTAATGAAGAAAACGGCAGAAGCCTCCAAGTGACTTTACGATGATCCAATGAATCCGGGCACCCGTGTTTGAATGGTATATCTCAGCGGTTCGTCCTCTTGGGCAACTTTTTAATTCTTCCACCAATAATATAATAGCCCCAAGGATTGTTTGTTCTCTTGAAAAACGACCAAATGTGTCTCACTGTGTCTGTAGCCCCCCGAATCTTAAGTTGACTCAAAGAGGCGGCTTGAGAATCTCCACTGAAAGTTGAGGTTGGCCGTGGCAGGTTGTAGATGATCCCGTATGAGTTGTTTCAATAATCTGGTCGATGGTTCGTCCCGGATGGTTGTTGAAGTTAACCAAATTGTAGTGGCGGCAACTTGTGCGACTGTCCGTTGGGTGGCTCGTATCGACGAGCATAGCACTAATATGTTGATGTAGATCAGACTGCGGACAGCGGCTTGCGTGTGTCAGTTGGGCGGCTCGTACAGGCGAGCACTGCATCGATATATTGATGTAGATCAAACCACGGACGACGGCTTGCGTGCGTCAGTTGGGAGGCTTGTACAGGTGAGCACTATACCGATATGTTTATGTAAATTGGACCGCAGGGTGGCAATTCAGAACCGTCTATTGGGCAGCTCGCACTGGTGTACGTGGCCGTTGGCATGTTGATGTAGACGTAGAAGTCAGCCGCGACATTTGAAGACAGCACGGTCGCGAGAGACGGCTGTGGCGTTGTAAGCCGGTGCGGTCCCGAGAGACGGCCATGACATCGTTGGCCGGCACAATTGGTGAGCCGCTCACGACGTTGGAAACCAGCATGGATGGTAAGTCACCGTGGCATTGTTAAGTCGGCGTGGTTGGTGAGTCGCCCATGGTATTCATAAGCTGATGCTGACACACGAGTCATTGGGATGCTGACACACATAAGCTGATGCTCACACGGTTGATGTAGACCGGGCCATGGGGCGGAGGCTCAGGAATGTCCATTGGGCGGCTGGTATAGGCGGCCACGGTACCGGTTTGCTGAGTTGAATGCGAGAGTTGTCTGGCGACTTGACACGAACGCGAGAGTCGGTCACGGTGTTGTAAGCCGTCTTGTTAACGCGGACATGAGAGTTGGTCGCGTCGTTGTAATCCGGTGCAGTCACGAGAGAGTGCTGCGACATTGTAGGCCGGCTCGGACGGTGAGTTTCCCGCGGCATTGGGGACCGGCATAATGATTCCGACAAAGAAGCTACTTGGGAACGCAAGGACCTGCTCCGTTCCGAATTTCTGGACTTCTTTCGTTCCTAGATTTCGGGTCGAGATCCTCTTGTAGTTTGGGAGAGTTGTGACATCCCAAGTGATGTCCCTACATTATTTGGCATGTAACCCCATGTATGAACCTTGTGTCATGAGATATGTATGATTTGCACTTTGTACCATATGTTGAATGGCATTCATGCATCATATCATCATGCATCATTCTTTCATCTTGTCATGCTTACCTTCTTGTGTTTTGATTTGGTGTGATGGTTGTGAGTGTGCCTTGTGTAGGTTTGGTATTTGAGAGTGGTGGAGTCATGTGTGCAACCTCTTTCTTCCCCTCTCCTCTCTCTTTCAAACACCACCTTCCATCTTCCCCATCTCTCCCTATTAATTTAATGATCAGATTTAACTTGCTGTTTTATTTGTTTAAAAATGTTCAAAAGGTGGCCCTAATATTCTTATGAATTATGAGAGTGGTGCTTTTGTTAGTTGGAGGTGTTTGGGTTTTGTATCCTATTTTAACAGGAGCTGCCTCTTTATTAAATATTAAAAAAATAACCTATTCATAAATAAACCTAATAATTGTAATAAAATGAGCACATTATTTCCTCTACAAAAGTATTATTTATTTTCACTAAAACCCCTTGTATTTCTCTGTGGTTTTTCTTGAGTGGTGCTGTTTTCAAATATTCAGAAAATCTTTTATTTGGAGAGAGAGAGCAGTGTGGGGGCACTGGGCTTCCGGCCCAGGGCAGCCTCTAGCTCGGCCCAGCCGCAGTAGGATGACAACCTGCCCCGTCTCCCGTCGCCCTCCATCCATGCAGAGAGCAGAGAGCAGAGTAAGCAGAGGAGCGCAGTCGTCGTCGCCGTTAGCTACCCCAACGTCGAGGTCGGCCCCCTATTTAAGGTCGCATCCCCATGGTTCTCTTGTTCCCTCGCCGCCGCCACCATCTCCCTTCTCCTCCTCCCTCTTCCTTCTTCTCCCCTTCTCTGTCAGAGAACGTGACCAGGTAGGTAGCAGAGATTCGGTGAGTGAGTGTCGCCGTTCGTCCTTGCCGTCGTCGCCTCCGGTGACCATCTCGTCGCCACCGGAGATGCTAGGAGGTTCCCGCAGCCGTCCGCGTCCCGTTCCTGATGCTAGGGGGTGAGGAGCACCCCTGCAGCACCCCGCCGTCGCCGTCGTCCGCAGCCACGGCCGTGTCGTCCGCGCCCTACTTCCCCTCCGTCTTTGTCGCGTCCCCGAGCCCTTCTTCCCCTCCGTCGAACTCTGCTCGCCGTCGTCCTCCCCCTCGGTGAGAAGCCTGTCGTGCTGACCCCCCCCTCGACTCGCCGTAGCCCGCTGCATCGCTGTCGTAGCCGTGGTCGCCGCCGGTCAGAAAGGTGGAGCCTTGCGCTTGCCTCCGTCCCCTTCGTCGCGAGACGAACATGGGAATGGAACCCCCGTAGTATCCGCCATAGCCGCCAGTTCTCCGCACCGCTATTGATGCCCTGTAGCCGCTGTGGAGTAGCCGGAGTTGCCGCGCCATTGCTTTGCTTCTGGTGCTCGATTTGGGTTCAGTTTTGTCAGGTTAGATGTGTTTGTGTGTGTGCTAGAGGGACCGGAGCCCTCCTCTGTTAACACTGCGACAGCCAGCCGAGTGGCAACCGGCTCGGGGTGAGACCAGAAAGGTCTGGGGTTCGAATCTTGTGTGTGTGTGCATGGTAGTGGTGTGGCATGCATGCACCCTTGTGTGTGTGTGGTGTGGTGTGCATGTGTGCATGTGTTGGGTGTATATGCAAGTCATATATACATCTGTGCTTGGTGTAGTGTGCGTGGTGTATGTTCTACATACACACACTTATGTGAGTGTGTGTGGGATCCAAGTGCTTGTGAGAGTAGAGTGTAGTGTGTGTGTGTGTGCTATGCATACCCACATGTGGTGTAGATGTGTGTGTGTGTGTATGCCTAAGGCATATACACATGTGTGGGTTTTGTGTTGTGGTAGATGTGTGTGCTTTTGCACATACACATATGCTAGTGTATGTTTGCATAGGTGTAGGTGTTGTGTGCCACATATATATATATATATATGCATGTGTGGATGTAGGTGTGCATGAGTAGCTCCATGTGTAGGTTTCTCTTTATATGCATAATGAGCATAGCTACTCTTCTAGTTAGTTTCATCCTTGCAATTGATGCTAGGCCATGTTATCATGTCCCTAAGGTGCTACTTAACCATTTCCAACATGTATCAATAGAGCACATGCCTTTGGGCCCATTTTCATCAAGTGGCATAAGTGACATAAGTCACCCTTGCCCTTAGGAGGTAAATTTCGACCTAGGGTTTCTCCCTCTTGCTCCATGCAAGTATATGGGTATGAGTAATGATTTTGGGGTAGAATCAACCCATGAATGCACCTGTGAAGTCAGATTTGACTTTGGGGCACCTTTACAAAACTACGTTTTTTGCTGTGATCCCCTTTTGTCTTTTTATTATGATTTAATCTATGCATGCTTTTAAGTTCTTGCAACATAAGTTTGTTAGTTAAAGTTGCTGGGAATGTCCCAGTATTTTTGTTATTTATGCTAAGTCACCAGATAAGTGGGAACCATGTTGTTTAGTAAGCAACTTTATGTTCTGTTCAGCCTGCTTAAAAATGACAGTCTGGAAGAACTATTGTTATTGTTTTTCCATGAATAGTGGGTTGTAACTAGTGATGTAGTTGCTATTTGCTCATGCTCAGTGTTAGTTATTTCTAGTAGTAATTGTCATGTAGCATCCTGTTAATTTTCATGCCAATAGGAGCTGTCTAGCATAATTAACCATTGCTGTCAACTTGCTACTTTATTAAGCCAGATTCCAGAAAACTTGAAATTTCACTAAGTCCCTGAAAACTGATTCATCATGCCAACTGGTTTGATTCATGCTTATTGATGTGTGTCTCTTTTGCTGATTGAATAGTTGGATAAGTTGATGTGGGTATTGAGTAGATTCTGTCCATGTCTTGTTTGTGGCTGTAGGATTTCTGTAGCTCAAGTTGTGGGCTTTTCGAATTGCTATGTTGCTGTTTTGTGGCAGATTGGGTGCTATTCTGTTTGGTGACTTGTGGGAGCTATACTCCATGGAATTGATTGATTCTTGAGCCTATAGTGATTGATTTTTCATCACCTATCCAGTGGCTACCTTGGAATGCCAAGAATTAGCCCAGGTACTGGTGGTCTTGTGTTTTGCCTCCGTACCTCGTCGTGAGCGTATCTCGAGAACCGTAGCTTCGTTTCTTGCGATCCATATATGCATTTCTATCGATTTTGCATGATGCATCCATATTTGCCATGTTCATGCATGTCTAAATAACTTAACAGGAGGTTCTGTCCAGATTCACTAATATACAAACTTTGCATGTGAAACTTGACTAGTTTGTGGTTGCCATGTTAAGTTTCTTCTAAAAATGAATCATGCATCATCTTGGTTGTGCATTGCACCTTGGTTGGTTATTTATTTGTTGTTTCTCTTGGGTAGACGCGAGTGTCGATACTGAGTTCGAGGACCCTGGAGAGTACCACTACAAGGATCCCGCTACTTGTTCCGCTGAAGAACCAACAGGCAAGATGACCGTACCCGGATCCCAATACTATCTTTGCTTGCCAGTTTCTTGCTCTTATCGTTACAATTGCGCTACCTACCACATGATATCAGCCCCCATGTTGCCATGATAGCCTCTAACCTCCACCTCCTAGCAAACCTTTGATTGGCTATGTTACCGCTGCTCAGCCCCTCTTATAGCATTCTTAGTTGCAGGTGCAGGTTGTTCCATGTGATAACATGGATTGGATATCACAATAAATTCTTTTATTTAATTTAAGGCACATATATATCTGGTATTGGTGGAAGGCTTGGCCTTTTGTAAGTGATTTGTTCCGCTGTTACCGACATTAGTTCGTTGTTACCGGTGTTGTGTTTTCCATATTTTGCGCTCCTAACACGCTTGGGGTTGTTATGGGGACCCCCTTGTTTATTCGGTTGAGATTAAAACTTGTCTGGCAAGACCCAACATTGGTACTACATTTTCTAATAACTTAATGAACTTGCATAGGGCTTTGCAACCCCGTGGATAATTCAATCAACCCCCGGGCCAGTGCTCCTCATGAGTGTTGGTCCAAAGTAGAGCACCGTGCAGGGACAACCCGGGGCAACTCGGGAGATTTCTATCTGGCCACCGTACGCTTCGCTTATCCGTCGTGTCCTGAGACTGAGATACGCGGCTCTTATCGGGTTAGTTGACACGTCGGGTGGTCTTGCTGGATTTGTTTTACCTTTATCGAATATCTTGCGTGTGGACTCTAACTTTCTTCGGGTTTCCTCAAGGTCTTGGAATTCGTTTGGAATTACCAATGATGACCACGAGATCCGTGGTCGGGGAATTCCCACGGAGTGTGGTTATTTGTGATGGAGTAGTTGGAGCACCCCTGCAGGGTTAAATCTTTCGAAAAGTCGTGCCCGCGGTTATGTGGCAACTTGGATATTGTTTAACACCCGGTTCTAGTAAACTTGAAGTAAATTCTAATTAAAATACACCAACTGTGTGAGTAACCATGATTGTCTCTACTCGTGAACATGATCCGAGAGAGAACATGGTGGGGTTATGATTGACGTAAGCAGGTGTTCAGGATCTCATAGAGATTATATTAGATTCGATCGCTTAACGCAGGCCACTCACATTTACATTCTTGTTGCGTAAGATAGACACCATAAAATGCTTAGTGCTGCTGCAAACTAAACATCACCCCCCTTCCAACCTTAAGCTTAAATAGTCTTCGCACCTGGGCACATGAGAGCTGAGTCCTCTATGGCTCACAGTTTACTACAGCAACTCTAGGTACAGGTGCAGATGAGCAGGTGCAGGATGATCTTACCCAGCTCCAATGGGAGTATGATGAAGAAAGAGGTCGTATGTACGTGACGTATCTGGATGAGTGAGGACCTGGTCGTGATCTTTGGTATAGCTTGATAGTATCATTTGCAACTTCTTTTATCGTTTGATTTCGTCCGTAGTCAGACCCTATGTTTAACATGTTGTTATGAATTTAAGTGACATTGTAAGTTAGCATGTGGCGAGTGTAAGCCAAACTTGTATTCTCATCTCTTTCAGTACTGTATGTTGTGATGATACTATTCTTGCTAAAGGCAAGATGCGCATCTATCCCTTGTGAGGCCCTCGTGCCTTAAAATGGATAGGCGTGCATCTTGGGCGTGACAAGTTGGTATCCGAGCCATACGACCATAGGAGCCTTTGCTTGTTCGAACTTGGTCGAGTCGAGTCTAGTAAAAAACTATTTTGAGTCTAGTTATATCGGAGAGTAGGATTCTTTTTACTCCTCTTCTATGCTCTGGTGAGGTACACGACTTAGGAATTTTGATTTTACTCCTCTTCGCGCTCAAAAAAATTTTAGGATCACGCGGGTATTTTGGAGTCTATATGATGCTGATGTGACAGGGTTCTGTCTTGGTGCCTCCTGTCTGACTTGATTTCTTCCGGGGAGTCGAGCTCCAGGGAATGTTGGCACATCGTTATCATTCAGCTTCCATGATATCTCAGGATGGAGGATGTTCAAAATTGCTTCAATACTTATCGTGGTGAGATAAGGTCGGAGTCACCCAGTACTGGGGAGGCATCCGGGGTACCACCATGGTTTAGTATCATTGTGAGTTCAAGGATTCGAGTTTAGACGAGTTTGCGAAATTTCTTGAATTATGGTGTGGAAGGTTGCGGATGCAGTTGCAGTTGATTACCTAGGGTAGGTTGCTGATTCCGCAACCCGAATCGCATAAACAAGAAAGTTTTCCGAAGTTCATAGGTGGGAACTCTTGTAGTCATCTAGGATCATCTTCTCCAGAAGTATTGGGCATGTACATTGGTTCTGAGCGCTTAGCTCAATACTTTTTGTGTTATTGCAAGTGTCTTATTATATCGATGATGTTATCATGATTCAAAGAAGCATTCTTACTAATTTGTCAGTAGGAAGGCTATGTTGTTATTGTTCAATTCTTTCAGGCATTTGATTCAGCCTTGTTTCATCTTATCAATGAGGTGTTGATGCGTTTTTTCCATCTTCAGGATGGCTCCACCAACTCACAACAATCCGGATCGTGGTGAGGAGCAGGCTGATGTTCCACCACCACCCCCGCCACCGCCTCCTCCACCTCCTCCTCCAGAAGCTTGGCAAGCTATGATGGCCGGGACCAATGCGAACACTCAAATTTTGCTAAGGCTGTTGCAAGAAAGGGATCAGGGTCAGCAAGGTTTTCAAGGGATTTTCCAGAATCAACCTCAGTTTGCAATGCTCAGTTAGTTCCTTGCTAACCAGCCCAAGTCTTTCACCTGTTGTGATCAGCCATTTGACGCTGATGATTGGCTTCGTGATATGAGTAAGCATTTTGAGTGCAGCAATGTCAGGCCAGAGAACTTTGTCAGATTTGCATCGTTCTAGCTCAAGGGTCAAGCAGCTGATTGGTGGCAGTAGTACAAGGATTCCAGGGGCGATCGTGTTGTTACTTGGGACGATTTCCGTCGTGACTTCAGGGCTCATTACATTCCGACAAGCTTTGTCGAGGAGATGTGTGAGAAGTTCGGGCACCTGAAGCAGCGATCCAAGTCAGTCTACCAGTACAACATCGAGTTCCAGAATCTAGCTTGTTATGCCAAGCAAGATGTTCCAGATGGCAAGGCTATGATCTATCAGTTCAGAGGTGGTCTCAAGGATGAGCTTCTGCCAGGCCTTGTTCTTCAAGAGCCTCGTGAGTTTGATCAGTTCTACAACATGGCTTTGAAGGTTGAAGCAGCTCAGCTCAAGTTAGAGAACTCCAAGAAGCGTTCAAGGGATTCATATTCTTCTTCCAGCTCTCAGATGGTGTCCAAGCAGTAGAAGTATTGGGCGCCAAATCCTCTTCTGTTTCGTCCTCCTCAGCAGCAGAAGCAGTTTGGTGGTCGTGGTTCTTCCCACCCACCCAACCCAGGTTTCCAACAGAAGAACCAGGCGTCCAAGGCTATTCTTGTTCCTCCTCCAGGCAATGTTCGTCCGCTTTCTGAGGTGACTTGTCACAAGTGTGGCCAGAAGGGTCACTATGCAAACAAGTGCAACCAGCGGCGTCTTCCGCCTCCTCCTCCTGTCAGGCCTCCAGGCAATGCTATGGTGAAGCACAATCCCAAGACCGCAAGAGTGAATATGGTGAATGCAGCAGAAGCAGAGCAATCCAATGATGTGATTATGGGTAATCTCTCAGTTAATGATTTTCCTGCTAAAGTATTGTTTGATTCTGGTGCATCGCATTGTTTCATGTCAAAGCCATTTTTCATTAAGCATGATTTCCCATCAGCATCATTGGGTAAACCTTTGGTTGTTGTTTCTGCGGGTGTTTCTATGAGGACCAATTCTATTGTTCTGGATGTTTCTATCAAGATGGGCAATTATTGTTTATTGGCTTCTCCATATGTGCTCGGAAAATCTGATATTGGTCTCATTCTGGGCATGGACTTCCTGGCTATGAATAAGGCTCATATTGATTGTCAAGCAAAAGAAGTCAAGCTGACTCATCCTTCAGAGGACGTGATTATATTCGCGGCTCGCGATGACACAATCCGTCTCTTTGCTCTTAATGAGAAGGGTGAAATATTGGCGATTTCTCAAATTTCGGTGGTTTGTGAATATGAAGATGTCTTTCCAGAAGAATTGCCAGGAATGCCTCAACACCGGCCAGTCGAGTCTGTGATTGATCTCGAGCCCGGAATTGAACCGGTCTGCAAGCGCCCGTATAAACTTGGCCCCGAAGAGCTGAAAGAGTTGAAGAAGCAGCTAGATGAGCAAGAACGTCTGGGTCTGATCAAACCAAGCTCTTCTCCGTGGGGTTGTGGAGTGTTGTTTGTCAAAAAGAAGGATGGCATGGATCGTCTTTGTGTGGACTACCGGCCATTGAACAAGAAGACAACCAGAAATAAATACCCACTCCCTAACATCAATGAGTTGTTTGAACAACTGAAGGGTGCCAAGGTTTTCTCCAAGTTGGATCTTTGAATGAGGTATCATTAGATTCGCATTCGCGAAGAAGACATTCCCAAGACCGCTTTCAGGACGAGTTTTGGCTCATATGAGTACACCGTTATGTCGTTTGGTCTTGTGAATGCTCCCCTAACCTTCTCAAGGATGATGAATTTCATCTTCTCTCCCTTCAAGAATGAGTTTGTCTTGGTCTATCTTGATGATATCCTGGTGTTCTCGGAGACAGAAGAAGATCATGCAGAGCATCTCTGCCTTGTGCTTGACAAGTTAAGGGAACATCGGTTCTATGCCAAGTTTTCCAAATGTGAGTTCTGGCTCAATGAAGTGGTGTACCTTGGGCATGTCATCTTTGCCGAGGGAATTAAAGTGCACCCTGAGAAAGTTGAAGCAATATTGAAGTGGGAACCTCCTCAGAACGTCAAGCAGCTTCGGAGTTTCCTCGGGCTTGCTAGCTATTGCAGAAGGTTCGTGAAGAATTTCTCTCAAATTTCCAAGCCTCTGTCCAATCTCCTCCAGAAGAGTGTTAGGTATGTTTGGTCTCCTGAGTGTGATGTAGCGTTCAATATGCTCAAGCAGAGACTGACTTCAACTCTACTTCTTGTTCCTCCTGAGCAGTCCAAGCCTTTCCAAGTTTTTTGTGGTGCTTCTCTCCAAGGCCTTGGTGGTGTTCTTATGCAAGACAAGAAGATTGTGCCCTATACCTCGCGTTAGTTGAAGCCCGCCGAGAAGAACTACCCCACTCAAGATCTTGAGTTGGCAGCAGTTGTGCATGCTCTAATGACTTGGAGGCATTTGTTGTTGGGTAGACCAGTTGAGGTGTACACCGATCACAAGAGCTTGAAGTACATTTTCACTCAACCCAATCTCAATCTTCGGCAATCTCGTTGGGTGGAAATGCTGGAAGACTTCAACCCAAGCATTGAGTATACTCCTGGGAAAGCAAATGTCATTGCAGACGCGCTCAGCCGTAAGGTGTATTGCAATAGTCTCATCTTGAAGCCTCTTCAACCCGAGCTTTGTGAAGCCTTCCACAAGCTCAACCTTCAGATGATTCCGCGAGGATTTCTTGCCAATCTTCAAGTCTCTCCAACTCTAGAAGATTAGGTTCACCAAGTTCAACTTCTTGATGCTATGGTGAAGAAAGTGAAGAAAGGTGTGGCCAAGGGCATTCCGAAGTGTAAGTGCTTTCGCGTTGATGACAAAGATGCCTTGTTCTTTGAGGACCATCTGGTGGTTCCAAAAGGTGATCTCAGGAAAGTTATCAGGGACGAAGCACACAATTCTCGTCTATCCATTCATCTAGGAAGTTCCAAGATGTATCAGGATCTCAAGCAAACCTTCTGGTGGACTCGCATGAAATGTGAAATTGCTCAGTTCGTGAATGAGTGTGATGTTTGTCGCAGAGTGAAGGTGGAACATCAACATCCAGCAGGTCTCCTTCAGCCTTTGCCTATTCTAGAGTGGAAATTCGATCATGTGGAGATGGATTTCGTCACTGGGTTTCCCAAGTCCAAGAGAGGAAACGATGCCATCTTTGTGGTTATCGACAAGCTGACCAAAGTTGCTCATTTCCTTCCGGTCAAAGAATCTATCTCGCCAGCTCAGCTAGCAAAGTTTTATACGTCAAGGATAGTTTCTTTGCACGGTATTCCTCAGCACATCTCATCTGACCGTGGAAGCCTCTTTACTTCCAAGTTTTGGGAGTCCTTCTAGACTGCTATGGGTACCAAGATCCGTTTCAGCACGGCATTCCATCCGCAGACAAGTGGTCAAGTCGAGAGAGTCAATCAGATTCTTGAAGATATGCTCAGAGCCTATGTGATTTCATTCGGCATGAAGTGGGAAGACTATCTTCCATATGCTGAATTCTCATACAACAATAGCTTCCAAGCTAGTTCAGGCAAGGCCCCGTTCGAGATTCTCTACGGCAGAAAGTGTCGTACCCCGCTTAACTGGTCTGAAACCGGTGAGCATCAGATATTGAGCAATGACATGATCACTGAAGCAAAAGAAATGTGCCATGTCATTCGTGAGAACCTCAAAGCAGCTCAGTCCCATCAGAAGAGCTATTATGATAGCAAACATCGAGATGTTTCCTTCCATGTGGGTGATTTTGTCTATCTCAAAGTTTCTCCCTTGAGAGGCACGCATCGATTTGGAACCAAAGGGAAGTTGGCTCCTCGTTTTGTTGGTCCTTTCAAAGTTGTTGACAAGAGAGGTGGTCTTGCATATCAACTTGAGCTTCCTCCAAATTTCGCGAACGTGCACGATGTCTTCCATGTTTCTCAGCTCCGGAAATGCTTCAAGACTCCTGAGCGAACCATTGACCTCCAAGACATCGATCTTCAAGCAGATCTTTCTTATCGTGAGCACCCAGTTGCATTTCTTGAAGAAACTGAGCGTAAGACTTGCAACAAGTCTATCAAGTTCCTCAAGGTGAAGTGGTCTCATCATTCCGACAAAGAAGCTACTTGGTAACGTGAGGACCTTCTTCATTCCGAAATTCCGGACTTCTTTCGTTCCTAGATCTCGGGTCGAGATCCTCTTGTAGTGTGGGAGAGTTGTGACATCCCAAGTGATGTCCCTACCTTATTTGGCATGTAACCCCATGTATGAACCTTGTGTCATGAGATATGTATGATTTGCACTTTGTCCCATATGTTGAATGGCATTCATGCATCATATCATCATGCATCATTCTTTCATCTTGTCACACTTACCTTCTTGTGTTTTGATTTGGAGTGATGGTTGTGAGTGTGCCTTGTGTGGGTTTGGTATTTGAGAGTGGTGGAGTCATGTGTGCAACCTCTTTCTTCCCCTCTCCTCTCTCTTTCAAACACCACCTTCCATCTTCCCCATCTCTCCCTATTAATTTAATGATCAGATTTAACTTGTTGTTTTATTTGTTTAAAAATGTTCAAAAGGTGGCCCTAATTTCTTATGAATTATGAGAGTGGTGCTTTTGTTAGTTGGAGGTGTTTAGGTTTTGTATCCTATTTTAACAGGAGATGTCTCTTTATTAAATATTAAAAAAATAACATGTTCATAAATCAACCTAATAATTGTAATAAAATGAGCACATTATTTCCTCTGCAAAAGTATTATTTATTTTCACTAAAACCCCTTGTATTTCTCTATGGTTTTTCTGGAGTGGTGTTGTTTTAAAATATTCAGAAAATCTTTTATTTGGAGAGAGAGAGCAGTGTGGGGGCACTTGGCTTCCAGCCGAGGGGAGCCTCTGGCTCGGCCCAGCCGCAGCAGGACGGCAACCTGCCCCGTCTCCCGTCGTCCTCCGTTAGTGCAGAGAGCACAGAGCAGAGTAAGCAGAGGAGCGCCGTCGTCGTCGCTGTTAGCTGCCCCAACGTCGAGGCCGGTCCCCTATTTAAGCACGCATCCCTAGGGTTCTCTTGTTCCCTCGCCGCCGCCGCCATCTCCCTTCTCCTCCTCCCTCTTCCTTCTTCTCCCCTTCTTTGTCAGAGAACGCGACCAGGTAGGTAGCAGATATTCGGTGAGTCAGCATCGCTGTTCGTCCTCGCCCTCGTTGCCTTCGGTGACCAGCTCGTCACCATCGGAGATTCTAGGAGGTTCCCGGAGTCATCTGCGTCCCGTTCCTGATGCTAGGGGGTAAGGAGCACCCTTGCAGCGCCCCGCAGTCGCCGTCGTCTGCAGCCACGGCCGGTGTCGTCCGCGCCCTGCTTCCCCTCCGTCTTTGCCACGTCCCCGAGCCCTTCTTCCCCTACGTCGAACTCTGCTCGCCGTCATCCTCCCCCTCGGTGAGCAGCCTGTCCCGCTGACCCCACTCGACTCGCCGTAGCCTGCTGCATTGCCGCCGTAGTCGTGGTCACCGCCGGTAAGAAAGGTGGAGCCTTGCGCTCGCCTCCGTCCCCTTCGTCGCGAGACGAACACGGGAATGGAACCCCCGTAGTATCCACCATAACCGCCAGTTCTCCGCGCCGCTGTTGATGCCCTGTAGTCGTCGTGGAGTCGCCAGAGTTGCTGCGTCATTGGCTGTCGCTGGTGCTCGATTTGGGTTCAGTTTCGTCGGGTTAGATGCGTTTGTGTGTGTGCTAGAGGAGCCGGATCCCTCCTCTGTTAACACTGCGACAGCCAGCTAAGTGGCAACCGGCTCGGGGTGAGACCAGAAAGGTTTGGGGTTCGAATCCCCCTACCCCCCTTTTGTTTTTCTTTTTTTCTTCTTTCTTTTGTGCACTGTTTTCTTTTCTTTTATTTTCTAGAGTGTATATAGATGTGTGGGGGGGGCTGAGTGTGTGTGTGTATGTTTTGCATACACACATGCATGTGTAGATATAGTGGTGTTGTGTGTGTATGCACACCCTTGTGTATGTGTACCTGTGTGCATGGTAGTGGTGTGGCATGCATGCACCCTTGTGTGTGTGGTGTGGTGTGCATGTGTGCATGTGTTGGTTGTATATGCAAGTCATATATACATGTGTGCTTGGTGTAGTGTGTGTGGTGTATGTTCTACATACACACACTTATGTGAGTGTGTGTGGGATGCAAGTGCTTGTGAGAGTAGAGTGTAGTGTGTGTGTATGCTATGCATACCCACGTGTGGTGTAGATGTGTGTGTGTGTATGTATGCCTAAGGCATATACACATGTGTGGGTTTTGTGTTGTGGTAGATGTGTGTGCTTCTACACATACACATATGCTAGTGTATGTTTGCATAGGTGTAGGTTTTGATATATATATATATATATATATATATATATATATATGCATGTGTGGATGTAGGTGTGCATGAGTAGCTCCATGTGTAGGTTTCTCTTTATATGCATAATGAGCATAGCTACTCTACTAGTTAGTTTCATCCTTGCAATTGATGCTAGGCCATGTTATCATGTCCCTAAGGTGCTATTTAACCATTTCCAACATGTATCAATAGAGCACATGCGTTTGGGCCCATTTTCATCAAGTGGCATAAGTGACATAAGTCACTCTTGCCCTTTGGAGGTAAATTTTGACCTAGGGTTTCTCCCTCTTGCTACATGCAAGTATATGGGTATGATTAATTATTTTGGGGTAGAATCAACCCATAAATGCACCTGTGAAGTCAGATTTGACTTTGGGGCAACTTTACAAAACTGTGTTTTTTTGCTGTGATCCCCTTTTGTCTTTTTATTATGATTTAATCTCTGCATGCTTTTAAGTTCTTGCAACATGAGTTTGTTAGTTAAAGTTTCTGGGAATGTACCGGTATTTTTGTTATTTGTGCTAAGTTACCAGATAAGTGGGAACCATGCTGTTTCGTAAGCAACTTTATGTTCTGTTCAGCCTGCTTAAAAATGATAGTCTGGAAGAACTACTGTTATTGTTTTGCCATGAAGAGTGGGTTGTAACTAGTGATGTAGTTGGTATTTGCTCATGCTCAGTGTTAGTTATTTGTAGTAGTTATTGTCATGTACCATCCTGTTAATTTTCATGCCAATAGGAGCTCTCTAGCATAATTAACCATTGCTGTCAACTTGCTACTATATTAACCCAGATTCTAGAAAACTGGGATTTTCACTAAGTCCCTGAAAACTGATTCATCATGCCAACTGGTTTGATTCATGCTTATTGATGTGTGTCTCTTTTGCTGATTGAATAGTTGGATAAGTTGTTGTGGGTGTTGAGTAGATTCTGTCCATGTCTTGTTTGTGGCTGTAGGATTTCTGTAGCTGAAGTTGTGGGCTTTTCGAATTGCTATGTTGCTGTTTTGTGGCAGATTGGGCGTTATTCTGTTTGGTGACTTGTGGGAGCTATACTCCATGGAATTGATTGATTCGTGAGCCTATAGTGATTGATTTTTCATCACCTATACAGTGGCTACCTTGGAATGCCAAGAATCAGCCCAGGTATTGGTGGTCTTGTGTTTTGCCTCTGTACCTTGTCGTGAGCGTATCTCGAGAACCATAGCTCCGCTTCTTGCGATCCTTATATGCATTATTATCGATTTTGCGTGATGCACACATATTTGCCATGTTAATGCATGTCTAAATAACTTAACATGAGGTTCTGTCCAGATTCACTAATATACAAACTTTGCATGTGAAACTTGACTAGTTTGTGGTTGCCATGTTAAGTTTCTTCTAAAATGAATCATGCATCATCTTGGTTGTGCATTGCACCTTGCTTGGTTATTTATTTGTTGTTTCTCTTGGGTAGACGCGAGTGTCGATACTGAGTTCGAGGACCCTGGAGAGTACCACTACAAGGATCCCGCTTCTTGTTCCGCTGAAGAACCAACACGCAAGATGACCGTACCCGAATCCCAATACTATCTTTGCTTGCTAGTTTCTCGCTCTTATCGTTACAATTGCACTACCTACCACATTATATCAGCCCCCATGTTGCCATGACAGCCTCTAATCTCCACCTCCTAGCAAACCTTTGATTGGCTAAGTTACCGCTGCTCAGCCCCTCTTATAGCATTCTTAGTTGCAGGTGCAGGTTGTTCCATGTGATAACATGGATTGGATATCACAATAAATTCTATTATTTAATTTAATGCACATATATATCTGGTATTGGTGGAAGGCTTGGCCTTTTGTAAGTGATTTGTTCCGTTGTTACCGACATTAGTTCCTTGTTACCGGTGTTATGTTTTCCATATTTTGTGCTCCTAACACGCTTGGGGTTGTTATGGGGACCCCCTTGTTTATTCGGTTGAGATTAAAACTTGTCTGGCAAGACCCAACATTGGTACTACATTTGCTAATAACTTAATGAACTTGCATAGGGCTTTGCAACCCCGTGGATAATTTAATCAACCCCCGGGCCAGTGCTCCTCATGAGTGTTGGTCCAAACTAGAGCACCGTGTGGGGCCAACCCGGGGCAACTCAGGAGATTTCTATCAGGCCACCGTACGCTTCGCTTATCCGTCGTGTCCTGAGACTGAGATACGCGGCTCTTATCCGGTTCGTCGACACGTCGGGTGGTCTTTCTGGATTCGTTTTACCTTTATCGAATATCTTGCGTGTGGACTCTGACTTTCTTCGGGTTTTCTCGAGGTGTTGGAATTCCTTTGGAATTACTGATGATGACCACGAAATCCGTGGTCAAGGAATTCCCAGGGAGTGTGGTTATTTGTGATGGACTAGTTGGAGCACCCCTGCAGGCTTAAATCTTTCGGAAAGTCGTGCCCGCGGTTATGTGGCAACTTGGATATTGTTTAACACCCGGTTCTAGTAAACTTGAAGTAAATTCTAATTAAAATACACCAACTGTGTGAGTAACCATGATTGTCTCTACTCGTGAACATGATCCGAGAGAGAACATGGTGGGGTTATGATTGACGTAAGCAGGTGTTCAGGATCTCATAGAGATTATGTTAGATTCGATCGCTTAACGCAGGCCACTCACATTTACATTCTTATTGCGTGAGATAGACACCATAAAATGCTTAGTGCTGCTGCAAACTAAACATCACCCCCCTCCCAACCTTAAGCTTAAATAGTCTTGGCACCCGGGCACATGAGAGCTGAATCCTCTGTGGCTCACAGTTTACTACAATAACTCCAGGTACAGGTGTAGATGAGCAGGTGCAGGATGATCTTACCTAGCTCCAATGGGAGTATGATGAAGAAAGAGGTCATATGCACGTGATGTATCCAGATGAGTGAGGACCTGGTCATGATCTTTGGGATAGCTTGATAGTATCATTTGCAACTTCTTTTATCGTTTGATTTCGTCTGTAGTCGGACCCTGTGTTTAACATGTTGTTATGAATTTGAGTGACATTGTAAGTTAGCATGTGGCGAGTGTAAGCCAAACTTGTATTCTCATCTCTTTCAGTATTGTATGTTGTGATGATACTATTCTTGCTAACGGCAAGATGCGCATATATCCCTTGCGAGGCCCTCGTGCCTTAAAATGGATAGGAACGCATCTTGGGCGTGACACTCGTATCGACGAGCACTGCACTAATATGTTGATGTAGATTAGACTGCGGACGGTGGCTTGCGCGTGTCAGTTGGGCGGCTTGTACAGGCGAGCACTGCACCGATATATTGATGTAGATCAAACCACGGATGGCGGCTTGCGCGCGTCAGTTGGGCGGCTCGTACAGGCGAGCACGGTACCGATATGTTTATGTAAATTGGACCGCAGGGTGGCGATTCAGAACCGTCTGTTGGGCAGCTCGCACTGTTGTACGTGGCCCTTGGCGTGTTGATGTAGACGTAGAAGTCAGCCGCGACGTTTGAAGACAGCACAGTCGCGAGAGATGGTTGTGGCGTTGTAAGCCGGTGCGGTCCCGAGAGACGGCCATGACGTCGTTGGCCGGCGCAATTGGTGAGTCGCTCACGGCGTTGGAAACCAACATGGATGGTAAGTCGCGGTGGCATTGTTAAGTCGGCGTGGTTGGTAAGTCGCCCATGGTATTCATAAGCTGATGCTGACACACGAGTCATTTCTGGCATGTTGATGTAGACCGGGATGTGGGGTGGAGGCTCAGGAATGTCCATTGGGCAGCTGGTATAGGCGGCCACAGCACCGGTTTGCTGAGTTGAATGCGAGAGTTGTCCGGTGACTTGACATGAACGTGAGAGACGGTCACGGCGTTGTAAGCCGTCTTGGTCGCGTGGACATGAGAGTTGGCCGCGTCGTTGTAAGCCGGTGCGGTCACAAGAGATTGTCGCGACATTGTAGGTCGGCTCGGACGGTGAGTTTCCCGTGGCGTTGGGGACCGGCATAATGATGTTGGTGTGCCTCCATCTCCGTGATATAAATCCACTTGAATAATTGTCTTGTGTAAAAATATTACACACCAAAGTAATTCTTCTTAAAAAAATAATATGTGCTAAATAAAACAGTCTGAACGTATAGCACCTGATATATTTGAATGGTAGATGAATTTATTCCATCCAGATGTCCGATTAGTGAGGCAGTCAGCAACATGTTCTATCCTCTTGAGTGGAATCAAAATTATGGATCAGCCGGGTCGCACAGGCCTCAAACTAACAAACTGCGGTTGTGTCTGTCAGATAGCCTTCGTCATTTTTTTAATACCCTATTGACCTGGTAATTTCCATTTTGCATAGGGCGACGCATGTCGTTGGATTTGTTCGGGCCGTAGTGTTGCTTCGTCTGACACAATTTTGAGTAAAAAATTGATCCAATGTGTGTAGACGCAACAGTTGTCGACCGGAAATTGATGTGATCAGACCAATCCAAAAAAAACTACATTTGAGATCAACTTTGATGTAATAATTTGCCTAGGAACTTGTGACCTGGAGGGGTTCCCTTCTTCATATAGCATACGGAGATTAAAAACGGATTTGGAGATGTCTTCACGTAGGACTAGTATCCCCTCTAATTTGATCTCTTATGGGACAACTTTTTTGCCTTTACTTGAAAAGTAGCAATGACGAAATGCCTTCGGTTTTCCCTGCTGCTATTGCTATCGTTGTAGTCTTCTTTTTGTGTGTGTGTGTGTCATGGCCAGATTGATCTTGACGTGAGCACTCAAGCAGTAGTACTTGGTAGCAGGACTTGTAATCTCCTTGACGTCCGGCTACACAGAAGAAATCGATCTGGCTTCGGTTTGATGGATGGCTAGGTCGAGTCGGAGGTAGAGACGGAACACCGTAATCCAAGAAAAAAACTCATACTGCCAGATCCAACGTCGATCGCAATTTTGATTCCAAAACCATCAATTAGCCGCCTCTTCCCAAGGTTGTTGCGTACTTGGTTATCCTCCGCAATTCTTCCTTGTTGGCTCTTCTTCATCCAGTAATTTACGAGATTCTCGATCCCTCAGGAGCTCCCTTCAAAAACTCCACACCATTGTGCATGGCCCCATGATGGGCACCAATTGTCGTGGATTTGTCAAGGCATATGTCTAGGTGAACGGACTTAGGTTCGGGGCGGAAACGCAACTATGTGGCGGCTTGAAGGAGTTGGTCGGAATCGAGAGACGCGGAGTTTACCCAGGTTCGGCCCCTCCGATGAAGGTAAAATCCTACGTCCTGCTTGTTTGGTATTGATGATGAAGAAGATCTCTCGGTTACAAGGGTGTTGTTTTTCTACCTCTAATCACGAGAGCCTCTAATTTATCTATCTCTAATCTCTTGTGTCTGTCTAAACTTGTGGACTTGTGAATCTAGGGGTGCTCTACCCCTCCTTATATAAGTGGAGAGGGTAGGTTTACAAATAGAGTCCTACTAGTAGTAGGATTAGGACTAGTCTCTCTAGAATCCTATTCCGGGTCTTGTTTCCTTCATAAGGGAGTCTTTCTCTTTGGTCCTTCTCTTGTGAGCCGCCCAACGCCGGCTTACACACCGGGTCTTGCGCCTGGTCGTCCTGCAACCCGCCTGTCGGGTCACCAATAAAACGCCAAGTCTTTACCGGGTCTTCTGTGAGTCGCCAGGCTGGGTCATACCGCGGGGTATATCCCCGACGGGATTGGACTGACGACGACTCTGAGTCAGAGTAGTCATGCGATGCAGAGTCTCCGGAGGACCTCGAGGCCTCGGAGGATGAGGCCACGGTGCTGCCAAGGCCCCTTCGTCGTGCTCGCAACGAGCCCAGCCAGGACAACACGACACCCGGCGGCAAGGGCAAGCAGGCGGCTGGCTCTAGGCCAGCATCCAAACGGGTGGCCACCGAGCAGCCGGGCGGCAGCCGCGGAAACGGCAGGAAGAAGAGAAGGGTCGCCCCGATGGGCCCAGCGAGGAGGGCGGTCCCCGTCGTCATCGGGTAAGCCATGTTCCCCGCAGCCTTGTTCATTTGATCTCCTCTTCTCCCTTGCCTTCTCATTTCGCTAGTTCAGGGAGGCGCGCGCCCTGGAGAGGACCCCCGCGAGCGATGCCGTGGGGACGGCGCCCCTGGGCACCGCCAAGGAGATGGAACGTGAAGTGTGGCGCGACCTCGAGGCGGCCCAGCAGGAGCTGCGCACCGAGGGGCACCGCCTGTGGGAGGAGGCGGCAAAGAAGTAGATGCCATCGGGTGGATCCGACGTGGAAGCGGCCGGCCAATCGTGGAAGTCGTTCCCCCATGACCCAGAGAGACGGTCCAAGGTCCACCACGACCCCGGGCGACGGGCGGAGGCGGACGCGAAGGCCGCAGAGGATGCGCGCTCAGCGGCGGGCGACGGCGCGGCCCGCGCAGATGGCGAGGAGGAGGCGGATCGTGGCATGGATCCGCCAGGGGCAGGTGATGTGCTGCCGGGGATGAAGGGACCCCGGAAGTGGAAGCTTCAGCCCCGCAGGCACCGGCTCCAGAGGTGCCGCCTCCGGAGACTCCGGCCCCAGGAATGCCGACTCCTAACGAGCCGGCTTCGGATACACCGGCGACCGGATAGATCCGTGCAGGAGAGACCGGAGGCGGAGAACCGAGGAGGGAGGCCGAGGTGCCCGAGGGGTCGGGCGGCACGGGCTCGTCGCCTAGAGCCCCTGGCACAATGGTGTCGGGAGGGGCTGGTACCTTGGTGACCTCGGGCAAAGGGGGCCGGCGGACGAGGGCTGGCCGTAGCAAAACTAGGCTACAACCGGCCGCCCAGTCGATGGGGACCCACCGAGTGCTCCTGGGGCTGCGGTGTCTGCTGCGATCTAGGCGTTCGCTGCCTGCCGCACCCAGACAATGCAAGACGCCCAGGCAGCCAACGACCAGCTGGTGCATCTGGAGCATACTTTTGCAGTAACCTTCTAGGTTTTCTTCCTTTTCTTGCTCTTGTGAAAGCACATTTCCTCCCTTGGTGGTTTTGATAATTAATAACAACATATAAGTCATTGAACTAATGTTTCCACCAAGTATATTGCAGGAAAAGGTCAATGATAGAGTTGGCAAAAGGATTGTGGAGATTGTGGAATTACCCCAAGATTCAAGGAAATAGGTTGGCAAAGTTTCAAGAAAGAGGACTCTACATTTTACATTTGTGAGAAATCACTTTGAGTCCATAGGAAAGCCAATACTGTTAAAAGGGGGTAAGGTTTTGTGGGTGAACAAAATGCTCATCGCGCACAAGTGATAGTCACCAAAAACCTTCACAAGCTCTCCCACCAAAGTATATCTATAGCCAAACATTCCAAATCAGTGCAACCAACATTCCTATCCCGGTGGCACCGTTTCCAAACCCAAGACAGACTCAGCCAAATCCTAACCCTTCGGTAGAGCCGATACTGCTTTCGGTGGCACCGAGTTTAGGTTGCCAACTTTCTGTTATGCAAATTCACATTTTCGGTCCCACCCACAATGTTGGGTTGGCGTCACCGAGATCGAGAATCTAACTGTTGGTCACCTTATCGGTACAACCGAGTTTCCTATATCGGTCTCACCGAGATTCAAAAGTTGCCACCTTTTGGTAACTTCGGTACCACTGAGAATAACATTCCGGCGTCGCTGAGTTGGTCATTTTGTGTGTAATGATTGGATTTTTGGGGATGCCTATATATACCCCTTCACCACCACCTACTCGGAAGAGAAGCACTCAGAACTATTCCATACCTATCCTACTTAGTTTTCTGAGAGAGAACCACCTACCCTTGTGTTGAGGTCAAGATCTTCCACTCCAACCATATGGATCTTGATTTCTAGCCTCCCCAAGTTGATTTCCACCAATCCAATCTCTTCTACCAAGCCAAATCTGTGAGAGAGTGATTGTGTGTTGAGGAGTCTATCATCTTGAAGCACAAGAGCAAGGAGTTCATCGTCATTACCAAGCCTATTACCTTTTGGAGGGTGGTGCCTCCTAGATTGGTTAGGTGTCGCTTGGGAGCCTCCTACTTCGTGTTGTGGAGTGAACCAAGAATTTTTTAAGGGCAAGAAGATCGCCTACTTCGTGAAGATCTACCCATAGTGAGGCTAGTCCTTTGTGGACGGAAGCCGTATGGAATAGTCAAGGTTGCTACTTCGTGGACCCTTATGGGTGGAGCCCTCCGTGTACTCTCGCGACTGTTACCCTCCGTGGGTTGAAGACTCCATGAACGTGGACGTACGATAGCACCACCTATCAGAACCACGGGAAAAATCTTCGTTTCATCACTTGTGTTTGCTTTCCTTACCCTCTCTTTACTTACATGTGCAATGTCTTTACTTTCTGCTCCTATACTCTTAGACATGCATGTGTAGGGTGTACTTGACATTCTATGAATGCTAAAACTTGCCAAGAATTAAAATTGGAGAAAACCATGGTTTTATTTGGTCAAGTAGTCCAGTCACCACCCCCTCTAGACCAACTTTTGATCCTACAAGTGGTATCAGAGCTTTGGTCTCCATTACATTGGTTTCATAACCTAGGAGAAGTATGGTATCTAGTGAGGGAAATTATCACCATCGAGGTCCGTACTTTGATGGCACTAATTTTGCTAGTTGGAAGCACAAAATAAAAATGCATTTGCTTGGTCATAATCCTGCCGTCTGGGCTGTTCTTTGTGTTGGCATGCAACGTGAACTATTTGGTGATGGAAGAGAACCGGATCGTGAAGTGAACACGGATGAATTGAAGATGTTGCAACTCAATGCTCAAGCATGTGACATTATCTTCAACTGCCTATGCCCCGAAGAATTCAACAAAATCAGCCGTCTTGAACAGGCAAAAGAGATTTGGGATACTTTGGTTGATATGCACGAAGGAACTGAGTCCGTGAGAGAATCCAAGTTAGATGTTCTTCATGGTCAACTTGACAAATTCAAGATGAAGGATGGTGAAGGAGTCGCTAAGATGTACTCTAGGCTAGCTCTCATCACCAATGAGATTGCCGGCTTAGGAAGCGAAGAAATGACTAACAAATTCATCATCAAGAAGCTACTTCGAGCTTTGGATGATCGATATGACACCATGTGCACATTGATCCAAATGATGCCCAACTACAAAGATCTCAAACCAATGGAAGTGATTGGTAGAATTGTTTCTCATGAGATGACACTCAAAGACAAGGAAGAGCTTCACCACAAGTCTAGCAGTGCTTACAAAGCCACAAGCGATGCTCCCGCTACCTCAAGCGACAACCTTGGCACAAATGAAGAGATAAGCCTCGTGGTCAAGAAATTCAACAAGTTCTACAAGAAAAGAAGCAAAGATCGAAGCTCCAACTCAAGACATGAAGAGAAGCGTTCGTCAAGTCATGACCAAAACTGCTAGAATTGTGGGAAGGCTGGACACTACTCCAATGAGTGCACGGCTCCCTACAAATGAAGAGAAGAGTCACCAAGAAGACGAAGCTCAAGAGATGAATCACCTCGAAGAAAGAGAACGATTAGAGATGATCGTTATGAACGAAGACCCTCACGGAGAAGTAGGGATTCGGAGAAGAAGGACAAGTACAGCAAGAGCTACTCAAGAAGGAAACATCAAGCTCATGTTGGTGAATGTGTTTCGGCTCCGACTCCAATAACCACTCCGAGAGAAGCTATCACTCCAACTCTGACTATAGTCAAGATGATGGTGTTGCCGGAATTGCACTAGTGACAACCAACTCCTATGATCTATTTGATTCACCAAATGAAGGGAGTGGAAGTTGCTTCATGGCTAAAGGCCCCAAGGTATCACACTCGAATATCTTAATTTCGATAGTGATGAAGATGATTTGTTTTACGATGATGACTTGCTATGTGATAAAACTAGTGATGTTGATCATAATGAACTTGATATTTCTCATGCTAGTCAAGATAGGTCAATTGACGATAATAAGATGAAAATAGAAGAACTAACTAAAGAACTTAACACTCTTAAGTTAGCCCATGAATCTACTCTTGAAGATCATAGAGATCTTGTAAGAACTCATGAGATGCTACGCTTCGAGAAGCTCAATTAGGAGCAAGAACATGAATTTCTTAAAGCTATCAATGACGATCTCCGAAAGAAGACTTCATCTTATCTTGCCAAACGAGTACTCTTGCCTACATTCATGCCACAAGTTAAATCTAAGCAAACTAGTAACAAAGGCAAGAAAGATTCTTCATCTAGTAGCAACAATAAAAATGCTAAATCCAATGATGTTGCTCCTAGTAGTTCTATTGATTCCACTAATGATGATTCGCTTAGCCAAGTTACACTTGAGCAAGAAAATGATTTATTGAAAGGAATTATAGAGAAAGGTATCTAAAAGAGTTTTGAAGGGTACAAACAATTTGATGAGATTGTACGCAAGCATGGAGGATACCGGAAGCATCGTGGTGTTGGATACTTCAAAGCTAATGGAGTTGAATGGGAAGAAGGTCAATACCCCAGTCCCAAGTTTGTTCCTCAAAAGGAGAAGTATGAAAATACTCTTCCCACGGGAACAAAGTTGCAAGATGACCTTCCACCACAAGACCACAAGCTCAAGGGCAAGAACAAGCTTCAAGAGGACATTGACTCATATGAAGATGAATCCCAATCTTTGGTGAAGTGGGTTCCCAAGGCTACTACAAGCTCAACTTCTACAAGTGCTACTTCAACACCAAGGATCCCCATCAACTTGATGTGGGTCCCCAAGAACAAGAACTAGAAAGTTCTTGAGGGGTGACTCTGCCAATGAAATTCACTCACATTCATTATTGGCAAGATATATTTGCAATCAACATCAACCCTATGCAATAGTTCAAGGAGTAACACATTCCCTCAAAGGTAAGCAAGGGACAAGGTAATCAACAAATCAATGGACATCATAACATATGCTTGGCACTCCATGTCCATAGATATCCTTGTATTTGTCTCTTGTGTGTTGGGACTAACCCATGTAGGTGAGAAGAGTAAGGAAACATCAAGGATGCTCCCAACTCTTGGTGATCTTCATCAACCTTTAGCATCCACCACTACCTCACCAACATGAAGTCTTCATAGACAAAACCCAAGTTTAGTTTATCCCTCTTATGGGAGGATGTCACATCAAGGGGGAGCTTTACTCTAATACTTGAGTCAAAGAATCTCTTAGTATGTGACAATATTAAATGCTTTATGTAAAAGTGGTAACCCCACTTGTGCTTAAACGATGAGTATGATCTATGATCAATTATTATTACTTGACTCCTAAGTCAATATACTCATATATAGATGACTCCGTCATCGCCAAAGTGCTTGTTAGATACTATTATGTTTGTGCATGTTCGCCATGATTTCATTTGACATCTTATTGTGTGAGCATGTTGGTCTACATTTATTTACTCATTCAAGGATATCCAATTGTTGCTATTTGGCTTTTGATTTATCTTTTGACAATTGGATATACAAGAATTCCTAGGACCACTTCTTTAGATATCTATGCTTTCTCAACTCATACTCTATTCATGTTGCATCACAAAATTTGAACAAGTGCTTTTCGATCCCTCTATGTGTGGAGCACTCAGAGTTCCGTATTGACAAGGAGTGGCCAATTAAAACCTACAAGTGCATCTCGGTAGAACCAACCCCAAAATCTCGGTCTCACTGAATGCCTAGGGTTGATCTGGTTTTCAATCTCGGTACCACCAATTCCGTATTCTCGGTTACACCAAATTTCCCTATCAACTGACAGTTAAGGAACTCGGTGACACCGAAAATTTAGAATCGGTGTCACCGACAGTGGTGGGTATAAATATTGTGGACCCCAATGCTTTGAATTTCATCATCAAACCGTCGCGCCTCAGAACCCTAAGATGCCGCCTTCGAGACCCCTGGTCTTCTCCCTTGTCTCCCTGCACTCCTCCGCCGTTGGGAATCGCCGCCGTCAATGAAATCCTCTCTATCGTTTCCGCCATAGCAGGTCCGTCGCCAAGTTAGGGTACGGATTCGACCTCCTTTGCACTCCCCATCCGATTCTTGCGCAATGGATTTAAGTTTATCTATAAGACACATATTGCACATATTCCTATCCACAAGAAAATCCAATAGCCTAGCAAATGATAGATTTTCTAGGGTTTGTCGTCTGCCCGGTGGAACTCGGTGGAACCAAAGCAAACAAATCGGTCTCACCTATTTGTCTTTCTGTGTTATTGAGAATTGTCTCGGTGAAACCGAGTACTTCTTTTTGTTCTCACCGAAAAGAGTGCCAAGTTTCTGTTGAGAGGGACAGTCACTCTCGGTAGCACCAAAAAATTTGCTTCAGTTGTACCGATATTCATTTGACAGAATGCAAAACTTTGAAAATCTATTGTTCAAACTTTCAAAAACCAACCTCATTTTGTGATGACTTATCTTCTTCTGCTCTTCTATACTCTATTCATAGGGTCAGTATGTCAAATGCTGAGGACAGTCAGAATTTGCCAGAGCAGGGTGCTGACATGAGTTCAGGCACAAGCCCAGAGTCCAGTTCATTTTCAAATCTAGGCACCCCCATCTCCCATGGGTTTCCCAAAGCTGCTACAAGGACCAGAAAGAAGCTGAATTTAGATGAGGAGGATTCAGACTTTATCCTTGAGGAGATTCTTGCCAAGAAGCAAGAAAAGGCTGCTAAGAAGTCTGCAACTGAAGCCACTTCTTCCAGGAGAGTTGTCAGCAAAGTCTATGCTAGCTCTGAAGCTATGAGCGCACTTGAGAGTGATAAGGCCACAATGACTATTAATCCCCCAAGGAAGTCTATGCCTAAGAAGGCAGGGGAGAAGAGAGCCAGGAAGAGGATTATCCATGTGACTGGCAGGCCTACATCCATGTATGAAGATCCAGAGGAGGCTGTTGGTGATGCTGCTAAGGAGGAGGAGGAAGAACATGTTGAGAAGGACCCTCCCAAGAAGAAGGCCAAGAAGCTTATGGCTCATGATATGCCAAATACTGGTACATCCAAGGGTACCAAGTCTAAATCCAAGAAGGCTACTGCTGAGAAGCCTAAGAGGACATCCAGGTAGATTCCAGCTTCTAAAAAGAACAAGGGAACTGCTTCCAGAGTTGAAGATGATGATGACTTGACAACTTTGATGAAGCTGAGACCACATCTTCCAGTACATGATGTCAGCCACGTAGTTTCTGAAGATATGAAGAAGAGGAAAGACTCAAGATGGAGGGCATGGATAGCTATAGATCCATATGCCCAGAGGAAAAAGGCTGTTGTTGACTACAGATTCTACACCAGAGAGCAGCAAGACTTTTATGAGATAGTGCTGCTAGACAAGAGCCCAGCAGTTAGTGATATGAGATATGTTGATTGGAAATTCATTAAGGAGAATAAGGACTTCTTTCCAAGTGTCCAAGATAATTTCCACTGCATTGGACGGGATGAGTTTGTGGAAGAGAGCTTACTGCATGGAACGATGAGATGATCATGCAATTCTACTCCACTACACATTTCTATGGAGATGGTAGGATTGTATGGATGACTGAAGGAGCAAGGTATGAATCCACTGTTGATGAGTGGGCTGCACTTCTAGGATTTCTAGAGGTTCAGGATGGTGATTTGGATGTATACTCAGAATCCAAGGCGGGCCACAATGCCATGAAGGATATGTATACTCCCATTCATGCACACAAAGTTCAATATCACAAGCTAGGATCCATCTACTATCTGCAAACTGGCCTCCATACCATGAACACCATTCTGAGGCACACCTTGATGCCCAAGTCAGGAGATGACAAGATGATCCGAGGCTACTCCATTAACATGTTGATCCACCTTGACGGACACACCAGGATTAGAGTTATGGACTTGATTGTTGAGACAATCAAGAGGGTTGCTGCTGATTAGAAGTGCTCTTGCTGCTATGCATCCTACATCCAGATGCTTATCAACTCTTAGTTGGAAAAGCACATATTTGCTCTAGTTGCCCCTATAGCCAAAGCTTGAGGATAACATCGTGGTGATGGACCCAGATCATCCCATTTCTGCTACAGCTCAGGCAGAGGTAGAGGCAGTGTGAGCCACTAGTGCTCAAGTGCCTAGATCTAGAAATGAGCAAATGGACCTTTTGATCTCAGCATTTCAGGGCATGCAGAAGGATATTAAGGGGATTCTGGACAACCAGAACAGTCTTGTGAGGATCTTTGAAATGACGATCAAGACTCTCAATGATAAGGTGGACAAGGTGACTAACACAGACATAGAGCTTCACAAGGAAGTTGACTCAATGCACATCGCTCTGGTCTCTTCTACTTCAGATGATGATGATGATGATGATGATGGATCACCTCTTAGGCCGAGCACACAGTTCACTACTCAAGCTAGATCAGCCCCAGTGGCTGCACCAAATTTGAGACCCGCTTCATTAGCTCCTGCTACTGTCACTTCAGCTCCTGCTCCATCAGCTCCAGTTCCTCCAGTTGTCACTCCAACTCCATCCACGACATCTGCAGAGATCTTTGCCGATGTTGTTCTCTTGACTCCTTCATCAACAACTGAAGGAGATCAGTCCAAGAACGCTTAGATATATGCCTTTGAACTTTTTGGTAACTTGTTGCCAAAGGGGAAGAAGTGTATATAGATCTTTAGGCTTCGAGTGAGGGAGCGTTTGGTGTTTGTTGATTTTTCAAAAACAATTTCTTTTGGTTGTTGTGATACTCTTTTGGTTGCTTGTGATACACGCTTGATGATGTTTGATCATATGCTTTAATGTGTGATGCTACTATTTCCTATCATCTTAATGCTTATGTGATGATCATTCATCTTTGCTTGATTGTGTTGTGCTATGATGTTCATTCTAATTATTCTCGCACACCACCAAGTGGTATGTGACATGTAAGAAGTGACCCATGTACCCAATCGATTGTGCATTTGCATTCAAACGCAAATTTAAAATAATGCACAAATTTAGGGGGAGCTCTTGCTTATCACATACTTCTCAAACCGACGATTATATTCATTGCTTATATCTTTGTCGAAGCTTTGATATATATGTTGTCATCAACCAAAAAGGGGGAGACTGAAAGCACATTTGCTCCCTTGGTGGTTTTGGTAATTAATAACAACATATAAGTCATTGAACTAATGTTTCCACCAAGTATATTTCAGGAAAAGTTCAATGATAGGGTTAGCAAAAGGATTGTGGAGATTGTGGAATTACCCCAAGATTCAAGGAAATAGGTTGGCCAAGCTTCAAGAAAGAGGACTCTACATTTTACATTTGTGAGAAATCACTTTGAGTCCATAGGAAAGCCAATACAATTAAAAGGGGGTAATGTTTTGTTGGTAAACAAAATGCTCATACGTGCACAAGTGATAGTCACCAAAAACATCCACAAGCTCTCCCACCAAAGTCTATCTATAGCCAAAACTTCAAAATCGGTGCAACCAACATTCCTATCCCGGTGCCACCGATTCTAAACCCTAGACACACTCAGCCAAACCCTAACCCTTCGATAGAGCCGATACTGCTTTCGGTGCCACCGAGTTTAGGTTGCCAACTTTCTGTTACGCAAATTCATATTTTCGGTCCCGTCGAGAATGTTGCGTCGGTGTCACCAATATTGGGAATCTGAACATTGGTCACCTCATTGGTACAATCGAGTTTCCTATATGGGTCTCACCGAGATTCAAAAGTTGCCACATTTTGGTCACTTCGGTACCACCGAGAATAACATTTCGGTGTCACCGAGTTCGTCATTTTGTGTGTAATGGTTGGATTTTTGGGGATGCCTATATGTACCCCTTCACCACCACCTACTCGAAAGAGAAGCACTCAGAACTATTCCATACCTATCCTACTCAGTTTTCTCAGAGAGAGCCACCTACCCTTGTGTTGAGGTCAAGATATTCCACTCCAACCATATGGATCTTGATTTCTAGCCTCCCCAAGTTGCTTTCCAGCAATCCCATCTCTTCTACCAAGCCAAATCTATGATAGAGTGATTGTGTGTTGAGGAGTCTATCATCTTGAAGCACAAGAGCAAGGAGTTCATCGTCATTACCGATCCTATTATCTTTTGGAGGGTGCTGCATCCTAGTGGTTAGGTGTCGCTTTGGAGCCTCATACTTCGTGTTGTGGAGTGAACCAAGAAGTTTGTAAGGGCAAGGAGATCGCCTACGTCGTGAAGATCTACCCATAGTGAGGCTAGTCCTTCGTGGACGGAAGCCGTATGGAATAGTCAAGGTTGCTACTTCTTGGACCCTTATGGGTGGAGCCCTCCGTGGACTCTCGCGGCCGTTACCCTCCGTGGGTTGAAGACTCCATGAACGTGGACTTACGATAGAACCTCCTATCAAAACCACGGGAAAAACTTCGTGTCATCACTTGTGTTTGCTTTCCTTACCCTCTCTTTACTTACATGTGCAATGTCTTTACTTTTGGTTGCTATACTCTTAGACATGCATGTGTAGGGTGTACTTGACATGCTATGAATGCTAAAACTTGCCAAGAATTAAAATTGGGAAAAGCATTGTTTTATTTGGTCAAGTAGTCTAATCACCCCCCCCCCCCTAGACCTACTTTCGATCCTACATCTTGGTGCTTTTCTCCAGTGGGGGCGCGCTAGCGCACCCACTAGGTGTAGCCCCCGAGACTCGAGCCGGCTGTGGTGCAGGCGGGTCGAGGCATACAACTCCTTACTAAGCCTGTACTGGGAAAACGAGGTCCGGCTGGCCAACTTGTTCAAAGACCTGCTAGGTGAGACCTTAGTAACTTCCAGGGTGGGGGTGTAGCCCCCGGGATTTGAGCCGGTCGCCGCAGACGCGGGGCGAATCCCCTTTGTTCTTTTATCTTCTAACGGAGGCTTTCTTGTCCTGGGAAGAGACCAACGCCGAGACGGTCAACCTTTGTGGCCACGTCATGGAGCTTGGTGATCAGCGGAGCCTCCTGGCCGCAAAGTGCAATAGGCTCTACCAAGAGGCGAATCGGGTGCAGGCGAAAGCGGTCGAGCGCAAGGCGGCCCACCGCCAGGAGCTGGCGGACCGCGAGATGGCCCTACATCAGTAGGTGGAGGAGCGGGAGAGGGTCCTCTGCCAGGAGCTGGAGGTTAAGGATGCTACACTGGCAAAGGCGGCCAACAAGGCATAGGCGGCCCAGGTCGAGCACGAGAGCCGACTCCAGGAGTGGTCGGCGAGGGAGTCAGAGTTGTAAGAGCAAGGGCACAGAGTGGACCGGATGTTGCGCGGTAAGTCCTTGCCGTCTCCTCCTTTCCGCGTGTTGATTTTGGGTTCTTGGCTTGCTTCTTTATTCATCCCTATCTTATTTCTTCTTAGGGCTCTTCCCTGGTACACAGGAGGCCGCGGAGGCGGCCATGGTGGCCCACCATGAGGACCAGCGGGCGCAGGGGGTCATCGTTGGGCTGCTCACCCCCTAGACCTTGGCCGAGGTGGGGATCGCTGCCAGGGTGAGGCTGCAGCAGATGGTGAGGGCCCTGAAGCGGCTCTAGGAGGCCGGCGAGGCGCTGGCCCGCATCCTCTGGCCGGGCGCGGTGGATCCTGCTTCGATGAGCCGGCCATCGCGGTGGCTGGAGTTTGGGACCGCGCGGGTGAACGCCTGGAGGGCCTTCGTGGTGCGTGGCGGTGCGGACATGGCCCTTTGTATTGCGAGGTCATGGTACCCCAAGCTAGACTTGAGCCTCCTCATGGCCCAGCATGCCAGCACCGACGCGGATCTGGAGGCGGTGGCCGACATGCTGGCCGTGCGAGCCAGCGACCTTGCGTCCTTCGTCGCGTGTGACGAATACATCCCTGAGCGCCAGGCAGATGGCACGGTGATCCCGGAGGACCAGTATGCGCTCGCGCTGGGCGACCCAGAGGGAAGTGACACCGAGATGGATGGTGAGGATGCCGGCTCCAGCACCGACGACTACACCGACTCTAAGCCGGCTCGGGACCCAGAGACGGGAGCCGTCGCAGGATGTGACGGAGGAGAAGACGAAGAGGCCACCACCTAGAGCTTTCTTTTTATCTTCCTATGTTTCTGATAGAACTCAATTCCACCCATTGGGGGTGTAAATGTAACGAACTCATGGCCATGGGCCTTTTTAAGTTTTGTGAAGCTTTTGGTTGCTGTAATGCTTGCTTTTTGTTTTGTTTGCGTACCGGCTTGACCTTACCCTTGTTTGCTCTTTTGGTTCCGTCTGCTCGAATCCTTGTCCCCTTTGGTTTCGGCCCCGCTAGCCTGACAGCCGGGAGCCGGTCTGTAGCTAGGACGGGGTGTCCGCCTCGAAGGAGTCGGCTCTGAGTTTGGGAACCATGAGAGTTTTTTGGGTAAGGTAAGCGACAGAGGCGAGAAAGTGTTCTAGCTAGACCTAGCCGGCGACCCCCTTGCGATCGACTTTTCGTGTGTGCTAAGTTTCGTCGCCCCGTGACCCCGTTAGCCGGACAGCCTGGAGCCGGTCTATCGCTGGGAGGGGTGGGAGGACTTATTCAGCTCACATTACTTGGTCGTCTTTGGGAGAGGACGTCAGGACTAGCTCGCTAGCCCCCGGGACCGAGAGCCGGCGAACGAGTTGAAAAACTTGGACGGAAATGAAAGGGGCGTGTCCCAAGAGCCGTCTTGGGGCAACCGTTGCATTCATAAGCCCAAAGGGGAAGGATACATACATACACTAGTTTTCAGCAGTAAAATGGGCGAGGGAGCGCCGCGTTCCATGGGCGCTCTATTTCCTCGCTGGAGGCATCTCTCTTGTGCTTCTGCAGCTTCTAGGCATCTATCAGGTAGTACGTGTTGTTGTGCAGCTCCTTGCTGACGATGAACGGGCCCTCCCATGGGGAGGACGGCTTGTGCTGGCCGGCTGTTCGCTGGATCCGCCTGAGCACTAGGTCTCCTTCGCGGAAGGAGAGTGGTCAGACCCGCTTGCTGTGGTAGTACCGGAACTTCTACTCATAGATGGTCGTCTGGATCAAGGCCAGTTCGCATGCTTCTTCAAGTACGTCAACGTCGTCTTCTATTGCCTCCTTTGCGTCTTTCTTCATGTACAAGGTGATGCGAGGCGAGTCAAACTCGATGTCGGTGGGAATGATCGCCTCAGACTTGTACACAAGGAAGAAAGGAGTGTAGTCGGTCGACTGGTTGGGCGTGGTCCTAAGGCTCCACAGGAAAGCCAGCAGCTCTTCGATCCAGCAGCTGGCTAACCTGACAAATGGTGCCACGATCCGGGGCTTGATGCCGGCCAGGATCAAGCCGTTTGCCCTCTCGACCTGGTCGTTCGACTATGGATGAGTGACGAACGCCAAGTCGAGCTGGATGCCTTGCTTGGCGCAGAAGCGTGGTAGCGTGCCCTTGGCGAAGTTTGTGCCATTGTCGGTGATGATGTTGTGGGAGATGCCATAGCGGACTGCGATGTCCTCGACGAACCGGACGGCCGTGGGGCCATCTAGCTTCTTGATCGGCCTGTCCTCGATCCATTTGGTGAACTTGTCGACGGCCACCAGCAAATGTGTCATGCCGCCTCGAGCGGTCTTGAAGGGACCCACCATGTCCAGCCCCCGACAGCAAAGGGCCAAGAGAGGGGGATGGTCTGGAGGGCCGTAGCCGGCAAGTGGCTCTATGTGCTAAAGCGCTGGCAGCCTTCGCACTTGTCGACTGGTCGCTTGGCCTCCTCCAAGGCAGTCGACCAGTAGAAGCCATGGCAGAACGCCTTGGTCACTAGGGTCCTTGAGGTGGCGTGGTGCCCGCACTCGCCTTGGTGGATGTCAAGGAGGATTTCACATCCTTTCTCCGGCTCGACGCATCGTTAGAAGACGCTGGTGGTGCTGCGGTGAACCAACTCGCGGTTGATGATGCTGTAGGCCGGAGCTCGGCATTGAATCTGCCTCGCCATAGCCTCGTCAGGGGGGAGCTCGCCGCATAGGAGGAATGCCTAGATGGGTTGGGCCCATGAGGAAGCCGAGACGGGGGCCGGCTCGGGAGCCCCCGGGCCTAAGTGATCAGTCCCTAGGGCCGTCTTGCCAGTCCCCGGGGCCGGATCGTCAGTCCTCGGGGCCGAGGCGGCGGGAGGAATGTCGATCGCCATGATGACCACTGCATCATTGGATCCGGCGGCTTTGGATGCGGCCGGGTCGACAGTTGGGGCCAATGACGCCGGCTGGGCAGCCGGCACCGAAGACGCCGGCGAGGCAGCCGAAGTGGACGGATCCAGTGGTGTAGCCGGTGGTGATGATGCCGGCGGAGCAGCCAGGCCTGCTGATGGGCCGGCTATGTTAGCTAGCATGAAGATGGACTCCAATTCAGGGAAGGGTCTGATCAACTGCTTGAGGAGCCGTTCAAGGGAGACGTCGGCTAGAATGTCTTGCCGGGTGGAGATGATTTTTGCCAGCATATCAGCCGCCTCGTTGTCCGCCCGGGGGACGTGGTTGAACTCACAACCCTCGAAGGAGCCTGTGAGCTGCTAGACGAGGAAACGATAGCTGGCCATGTTGGCGTCCCTGGCGTCCCATTCACCAGAGACCTACTGCACCACGAGGTTGGAGTCACCGAAGCATAGGATGCGTCTGATACCAATCTACTTTGTGAGCCGAAGGTCATGGATGAGCGCCTCGTACTCGGGCACGTTGTTGGATGCAGCGAAGTGGATCTGGAGGGCATACTTGAGTTGGTCTCCCTTCGGGGAGGAGAGGACGATGTCGGCTCCCTGGCCGGTCCTCATCTTTGAGCCGTCGAAGTGCATGCGCCAATGAGTGGAGTCTGGGGGAGGCGGCATGAACTCGGTTTTCGCCTAGTGGACGAGGAAGTCGACCATCGCCTGCGACTTGATGGCGGTGCACGGCTCGTACCGGATCTCGTGGTCGGCGAGGGCGATGACCCATTGGCCATTCGGTTGGTGGAGTCTCGACTGCTCATGATCTCACCAAGCGGGGTCGTGCTCACCACGGTGATGACATGCTCCTAGAAGTACTGCTTGATCTTATTGGCGGCGAAGTATATGACGTAGCATATCTTCTGGTTGTGGGGATAGTTCTGCTTGGAGGCGGAGAGGACCTCACTGAGGTAGTAGATGGGGCGCTGGACCGGCAACGTCTTGCCCTCCTCCAGTCACTCGACCACCAGGACGATGCTGATGATGCGTGTGGTAGCCGTGATGTAGGCGAGCAAGGGCTCCTTCTCAGCTGGTGCGGCCAAGATGGGCACGTTGGTGAGGGCTCGTTTGAGGCCACGGAAGGCCTCGTCAGGCTAGTCGAACCTGGCCAGCTTCTTCGAGGAGTCGTGTCCTGGCTCGGCCAGAGCCTCTTCCGGAGGAGGCCATGGAGAGGCAGGGCCTTCTCTCCCAGGCAGCTGACAAACCGGCTGAGCAAGGCGAGACAGCCGGTGAACTTTTGGACGTCGCGGAGCTGAGTAGTCTTGCGCATGTGCTTGATCGCATTGATCACACGAAGAAACCCAAAAGCTGGCCGGCTGGGACGCCAAAGATGCACTTCTCCGGGTTGAGCTTGATCTTATACTCGCGCAGGTTCATGAACGTCTCCCGGAGATTGTCGAGGAGGCTGAAGTGCTTCTTTGTTTTGATGACGATGTCGTCAACGTAGACGTGGACGTTCCTGCCTATCCAAGGTGGGAGACACTTCTGCATGCAGCGCTGCAAGGTAGCGCATGCTTTCTTCAAGGCGAAGGACATGGTGATCTAGTAGTAGGCCCCGAAGGGGTTATGAAGGAGGTCTTGAGACGGTCGTCTTGGTCTAGCTTGATCTGGTGGTAGCCGGAGTAGGCGTACAAGAAAGACAGCAGGTCGCATCCGGTCGTGGTGTCGATGACTTGATCGATCTGCGGCAGGGCGAACGGGTCCTTTGGTCACACCTTGTTCAGGTTGGTGTAGTTGATGCACATGCGCCAAGTCATGTTCTTCTTTAGGGCTAGGACTGGGTTGGCCATCCAATCTGGGTGGAAAACCTCCATGATGAAGCCGGCTATGAGCAGTCGGGTGATCTCTTCTCCTATAATGTGTCGCTTCTCCTCAGAGAAATGGCGCAAGGGTTTCTTGACCAGTTTAGCATCCGGCCGGACGTGAAGTTTCTGCTCGGTGAACTTCCTCGGAACACCTGGCATGTCCTTGCGGGACCATGCAAAGATGTCTCGATTCTCACAGAGGAAGTCGACGAGCTCGCCTTCCTATTTGTTGCCGAGGCGGGAGCCGATGGTGACGCACTGCTCGGGGTTGGCCGGGTCGAGCGGGATCCGCCTGGTGTCCTTAGCGGCTAGAACGAAGCCTCGCCGACCGACTGCGAAGGAGGAACCGGCACGGCTGGCTGGCTGGCAGCAAGGGCCACGAGCCGGTCGAGCTGGCGCTTCTCCTCCGCTATCTCCAGGGTCTCGGCGAGCCGGCTGCCGTCTCGCGCGCACTCGATGGATATCTTGGGACCCGGCATCTTGAGCTTGAGGTAGGCGTAATGGGGGACCGCCATGAACTTGACGAGTGTTGGCCGGCCCAGCAGCGCGTGGTAGGGACTTGCGAGGTCCACCACCTCGAACCATATCGGCTCGTGGCGGAAGTGGCCGGGTCCGCCGAAGAGGACATCGAGCTTGATCTTGCCAATGGGGGAGTAGGACTTTTCCGGCACGATGCGGTGGAAAACCGTCCGGCTCGCCTGCAGATCTTCTGCCTTGAGCCCCAGCTTTCGCATCGTGTCGAGGTAGAGGATGTTGATGCTGCTGCCGCCATCGATTAACACCCACGAGAAGCTGAAGGTGCGCCTCTCTGAGGCGATGGTGGGGTCGAGGACCAGGGCGTAGCTGCCGGGATTTGGCATCACGACCGGGTGGTCAGCCTGGCTCCAAGTGACCGGCTTCTCCGACCAGTGCATGTACTGGGGAGTCGCGGGCATGGTGGCATTCACATCGCAGTGGAGCTGGCGCTGAGCATGCTTGTCCGTCTCTTCACTGGTGAAGACGACATAGCAACCGTCTTGGTTGGGGAACTGGTCGAGCAAGCGACCGTTGTTCTGGGTCGGAGCCAGAGCCGGCGCCGGGGCCGGGGCCGACGCGCAGGCAGGCGGCGCGGGGGGAGCCGGAAGGCCGTCCCCCCGGGCCAGTCGCTGTGAGGAGCTGCACTGCCCAGAGCGTGTGAGTGGAGGGCTTGGCTCCAGAGTCATTCTTGAAGGGGAGGTCGAGCATTTGCTCGAACGTGAGCTTGGGCTCCCAAGCAGCCTTGTCGGTGCGCTGATGCTGACCGGCAGGTTAGGTAGCCAGCTCCTCTTCCTCGATGAAGGCGACATGCCGTCTCCCATAGCGGGAGTTCGTCTGGTCAGTCTTGCGCTTGTTGTTCTGCGGCTGCCGGTTGTCAGCAGCCGGTTGCGATGCAGTCGGCATCGGTGTCTCCTTGGCGGGCGGGGTCATCTTGACCCGAATCGCCGAGTTGGTCGTGGCGTACTTGTCCACCTTGGTCATGAGCTCTGCCAGCGTCGCCGGCTCGGAGCACAGGACCTTGTTCTTGAGGTGGGTGCCATCACGACAGCCTTCGATGAAGTACTGAATGGCCTGCACCTTATGCACCCCTTCGCAGGAGTTGCGTAGCTCGGTCCATCAAGTGAGGTAGTCGTGGAGGGCCTTGTCCGGCCCTTGAACGCACAAGACCAGTTCACGGGGGCGGCCGGGCCGCTTGTAGGTGTCGGTGAAGTTGCAGACGAACGCCTCTTCGAAGTCCGTCTAGGTGTTGATGTTGTCGGCTTCCAAGCTTTTTAGCCAGGTGCGGGCTGAACCGATCAGCATGAGGGGAGCGTAGCGGACGGCTATGCGCTTGTTCCCCTAGCGATGCCGACTGCTGTGGTGTAGTTGATCAGCCAGTCCTCGGGCTTGGCGGCCCCGTTGTACTTCGGGGTGTCCCGCAGAAGCATGAAGCCGGGCGGGAACGGCTCGTTGCGGATCCGAGGGCCGAAACACGCCGAGCCGATCGAGCCCTCCTCCTCGAGGAGGGCCGACTGCGCGAGCTAGTCGATGCGGAGGTGGGCATCGTTTTTGCTGTGGGGGACCCGTGGCTCGAGCCGGGCTGCGAGATCAGAGCGGACGGCCGGCGGGACTGACCGTGTCGGCTCATGCCGTGGAGGCGGCGTGTGCCAATGGCTGCACCGGCTACCGCCAGTCGGCACCTCGTTGCGGCGGTTGTTGTGAGCCGGGTTGCTGTTGTGCCAGCTATTCACAGCCGGCTGCTCGTTCCCCGACAGCTGGGAGCGCCGGGGGTGGCTTGCCTCGGCCCGTCGGCCAAAGGCACGAGGGGAGCAGGAGTACTGAGCCGACTGACGGCCAGCAGTCCTAACGCCCTCATCCTCGGGACGCGGACCTTCAGAGGCGGCTCCGCCGAGGGCGAGCAGGTGTTGCTGCGCGTCGGCGGTGTCGATGAGGTCCTTGATGTGATGCTCGCAGGCGGCACGCCCTTCGCCCTCCAAGGTAGCCAGATCCTCATAGGCTATCTTGGCGGCCCGCAGGTTGGCCGCGGGGGTGTCGTAGACGGGCATGTTGCCACCAAGGATTTCTACAACTATGCGGTCGCGGTCGCGCACAGCCCCACACCGGCTGGGCTCGATGCCAGCCAGGGTGAGTTTGTAGGCAAAGGCATACTCCCATTGAGCGGCCTCCATGTGGCGGCACGCGGCCACGAGGGCACTGGTGTTCTCGAACAACAGGCGGCGAGCCCCTTCCAGCTCGGCCGTGGTGACGTCGGGGTTCACCGTCGGAGCGATGGGGGTGCTCAGGCCTCGGAGGGCCGCGCCAAGCGGGTCAGAGGTGCCGATGCGGGCCACGGCGGCATCGTCTTTGGCCCGCGCCCAACCAGAGGAGGTGGCGAAGATAATGGCCATCACCATGACGTGGACGTGGGAGCCTTTAGACTTGGTCGCAATGAGTGCACCCATAGACCTGGGCGGGTCGGTGCAGTCGAGCACCTGGCTAGGGTACTCGTCGACTGCTGGTGCATCATCGAGGCTCAGCTTGCCGAAGCGCTTGGTGAGCGCATCGATATCGAGCGTGGGGTCGACAGCACTGCCCATAGGGCCTGCCGGAGCAAGCCCCACGAGCCTGCGGTTCCGCCTGGACGTGCGGCAGACGAGGGAGGTGGTGAAGGGTCACGCTCGGAGCGTGACTCCGGCCGGCGCCACATACGGCCCCACGGTGGGCGCCGACTGTCGTCGTTTTCTCACGACAGATGCCATGGGTAGGCTTATCGAAGGTGGTTGGCACCGGAGGACGCCGACGGGCTCCGGGTGTGGGATTAGGCACAAGTGGTGACTGACATGCGATGTACCCAGGTTCGGGGCCCTCCGTGGGAGGTAACACCCATAGTCCTGCCTGATCTAGTTGATCGGTGAGGGAAGGTTACAATGGTGCTCTTGGAGCTGTATCTGGAGGTGGAAGAGGGAGCAGTCGGCTCCGTTTCTCTTGCTCCGAGGGTGGCTGTGGAATGAGGTGTTCCTTTATGTGTGTGTGTGTGTGTGTGTTTGCTGGTCTATCTGATGCTTGCCTCTACATGGGGGCTCCGGGGGGTTTATAGTCCAACCACCGGATTACAATATGAGTGGAAAGCCATGGGAGGGCCCCAGCTAGCAGCCTCTTTAGCCGGCCATGGGGCCCTGGCTGGGAGGTCCTGTCGAGAGCTGGAGGGGCCCCCGTGGTAGGTCCCAGCGCCGGTCACTTTACGGCACGGGTCGTCCTTCGGGGTGTCGTCTTGTGGTAGTCGGCCGAGGTCAGTGGTACGGCCGGCTGCATTGTAGCCATGTCGGGGCAGGTAGTGGAGTGGATGGAGGCGTGCCGGCACATTTGGAATCTCGGTCGCGGTCAGCCGAAGTCAGCGGCACTGTTGCCTCCACTGTGGCCATATGGGCGCTGAACCTTGACAGGATGGGGGGCACTGTTACCTTGCACGTCTTGCCCGTGGCATCCAAGGCACAGCCGGCTAGGGGGCCAGGTGTCCCCACCCCTAACCGACAGGCTCGTTGTAGCCGGCCGAACGTAGCCGGCAGGACCCAGCCGGCGAGGTGCAGCCGGACTATAGGGGGAGGTGGCTCGCCCTTCAGTCATTTCAGAAAGTTGGAGTTGTGGGTCGCTTTAGGCTACCCCGTGGTTATCCCCCCAACAGAATCACAAACCTTAACACTAATATTCTTACTAAGCATAATTACTCATCAACATAACTCACATATCACAATTGTCATGTCTCAAAACTATTACAAAGAATCAAGTTTATTTTGTCCAATGATCTTCATGAAAGTTTTTATTATATCCCACTTGATTACCTATCGCTTTGGGACTAGTATCATATGTTGCAATTGCTTTTGATAAGCTCACATGGATATAAGTGAAGAACATGAGCATACAAGTTTCATCTCTCAAAATAATATAAGTGAGGCATGAGAGGATTTCTTCAAAATTAATAACTCTCAAATAAATATAATTGAAGCATGAGAGCATTTCTTCAAACATGTGAAAGCACGTCGTGGTTAAAAAGATATAAGTGAAGCACTAGAGCAATTCCTTTGCTCAATAGTTTTAAGTGAAGCATAAAGAGCAATTCTAACAAATCATAACATATTTTGGCTCTCTCAAATAGGTGTGTCCAGAAAGGATACTAATGAAAATGCAAAAAGCAAAACAAGCAAAGATACAAGAAGCTCCAGGGGAAACTTATGATATGTGACGAATAAAAATATAGTTCCAAGTAGTATACCGATGATTGTTAGAAGAAAAAGGGGATGCCACTCGAGGCATCCCCAAGCTTAGTTGCTTTTTACTCTATGGATACTACCTTGGGTTGCTGTAGCATCCCAAAGCTTTGGCTCTTCTAACTCCTTATTCCTTCATCCATCATTATCTCACCCAAAACTTGAAAACTTCAATCACACAAAACTTGACAAAACTCTAGTGAGGTCCGTTAGTATAATAAAGCAAACTACCATTTTAGGTACTATTGTAAACCCATTCATATTTTATTATTGCATTATACCTACTGTATTATAACTTTACTATGACTTATACCCCCCGATAGAAGACATAGATTCATCAAAACAAGCACACAATGCAATGAAAACAGAATCTGTTTCGGATAGAACAGTCTGTAGTAATCTGTACTCTACCCATACTTCTGGAACTCCAAAAAGTCCTAAAAATTAGAACAAGTAAATATTTTTTATAGAAATACTTTGTTAAAATTTCATATAAATATCACGTTCCAGTAAAAAATGGAAATTCATGCACTGGGAACAAAGTTTCTGTTTCAGATTCAGCATTGTTTCTACTCATCTTATGGATCGTCATAAAGGCATTATTTGGCACATACACTAAATAAAACACTAAAACACAATCATAACAGAAGCGTAATTGTGAAACACTCACAAACAGAAAGCAAAAAATAAAATAATAATTTATTCATTGGGTTACCTCCCAACAAGCGCTATCGTTTTACGCCCCTAGCTAGGCATAACGCATAGATTCAAGTATTGTCATCCTTAGTTTTCACTCCATCGAAGGCCCTCATGATTGATTGATATGGTGTCTTAATTCTTATTCTAGGGAAGTTTTCCATACCCTTTATAAGGATAAACTAAAACTTAATATTGCCTTCTTTCATATCAATCACGGCACCTATAGTGCGGAAAAACGGTCTACCAAGTATGATAGGACAAGATGGATTGCAATCAATATAAAGAACAATAAAATCAATGGGAACATAATTACTATTTGCAAGAATAATAACATCATTAATTCTTCCCAAAGATTTTTTAATAGTAGAATCCGCCAGCTGCAAATTGAGAGAGCATTCTTCAATATTGGTAAGACCAAGCACATCACATAAATATTTCGGGATTGTGGAAACACGAACACCCAAATCACAAAAAGAAAAGAATTCATAATTTTTAATCTTGAATTGAATAGTAGGTTCCCACTCATCTTATAATTTTCTAGGAATTGAAATCTCTAATTCCAACTTTTCTTCTAAGGATTTCATCATGGCATCAACAATGTGTTTAGTAAAAGCTTTATTTTGTTCATAAGCATGGGATGAACCTATCATAGATTGCAGAAAAGAAATACAATCAACCAAGGATAAACTATCATAATTAAAGTCTTTGTAATAAAAAATAGTGGGCACATCACTAGTTAAAGTTTCGACCTCTCCAAACCCACTTTTATCAAAAATTTCATCAAGATTTTCACTCTCCAAATCATTGGGACGCCTTCTAGCTAAAGCTAACTCTTATTCAGTACCTTAATAATCAATTATAACATTACTAAACAAGGAATCAATAGATAAAACACCAATCATTTTAAGATCTTCATCATTGTTGTGAAAGTAATCGCTAGAAAACGCTTTTTTTAAATTCTCTTTTAGCTCCAAGCATAGCGGTTCGTTTCTTACTTTCGTCCAGAGAAACATATAAAGATTTAATTGATTCATTAATATTAGGTGGATAAGCATGCAAATTGAGATTTTCTAGTTCATTGGAAATTCTATCAATGCTTCTAGAACTGTCATCAATCTTATTCAACTTCTCTTCTATAGTAGTATTGAAACACTTTTGAGCATTGATAAATTTGTTAAAATTATTCTCAAGATCAGAGGTGTTCCTATTATTATTATTATTATTATAATTACCATATTAATTACCATAATTATTAGAGGAATTTTCAGGAAAAGGCCTCGGATTAAAATTACCTTTATAAGCATTTTATTGAAATTGTTTCGCGAGATGAAATTCACATCTACGAAATCACTATTTTACTCAATCAAAGTAGACAAAGGCACATTATTAAGATCAATAAGAGAATTTTTACTAGCAACCAACTTCATAATTGCATCTACCTTTTCACTCAAAGTACTAATTTCTTTCACCGAATTAACCTTTTTACTAGTAGGTGCTCTTTCACTATGTCATTGTGAATAATTTGCCATAATATTATCTAGAAATTCGGTAGCTTCACCCAAAGTAATTTCCATAAATTACCACCCGTGGCGGAATCTAAAAGATTTCTAGAGACAAAATTCAATCCCGCATAAAAAAAGTGTATGATCATCCAAAGATTAAAACCATGATTAGGACAATTCCTTAGCATCAATTTCATTATTTCCTGAGATTTTGCAACATGCTCATGCTCAGGTTGCTTAAAATTCATGATTTGAGTCCGAAGGGGAATAATTTTTGCGGGCGAAACATACTTAGTAATAAAAGCGTCCTTGCACTTATCCTAAGAATCGATACTATTGTGAGGCAAACAGGAAAACCAATTTTTTCCACGATCCCGCAAGGAGAAAGGAAATAACTTCAATTTCACAATATCATTGTCCACATCCTTTTTATTTTGCATATCACATAATTACACGAAGGTATTTAGATGGGACGCGGCATCCTCATTAGGAGTACCGGAAAATTGATCTTTAATGACAAGGTTCAACAAAGCGGCATTAATATCACAAGACTCCGCACTAGTGGTGGGAGGATCAATAGGAGTGCTAATAAAATCATTATTATTGGTATTGGAAAAATCACACAAGTTGGTGTTTTCTTGAGTCATTGTGACTATGCAAACAAGATTGCAAGCAAACAAGAGAATTGACGGGAAAAAGGCAAATGAAAAAGAGAGGACGAATAAAATGGCAAATTTGTGAAGTGGGGGAGAGGAAAACGAGAGGCAAATGGAAAATAATATAATTTCAAGGAGATGAGATTTGTGATTAGGAATCTGGTAGATGAGATTGCTTCCTCCTCGGCAATGGCGCCATAAATTCCTTTGACGGGCTTGGGATTGCGTCGGTAGTTCCCCAAAGAGGAAGGGATGATGCAGCACATCGACGGTAAGTATTTCCCTCAGTTTATGAAACCAAGGTATTAATCTGTATAGGAAGATCACGCACCCACGTAAACAGTACCTGCACACAAATAACAAATACTTGCAACCCGACGCGAAAGAGAGGTTGTCAAGCTCTCCACGGTAATAAGATAGATTAGGTAGTGATAGTTTTGGCAAATAGATCTCGTAAGAACACAAAACAAAATAGATAAATAAAAAGTGCAGCATGGTATTTTTGGGTTTTTGGTTTTATAGATATGAAAACAAAAGGTGCAAATAGTAGACCACAAAGCAATATGTTGTAAAAGTAGACCCGCGGGTCGTAGGTTTCACTAGTGGCTTCTCTCATGAGTATAGCACACGGTGGGTGAACAAATTACTTTTGGGCAATTGATAGACGATAAAATAATCATGAAGATATCAAGGCAATGATCATTATATAGGCATAACGTCCAAGACAAGTATACCAAAAAATCTACATCTACTTCTATTACTGCACACATCGATCGCTATCCAGCATGCATCTAGTGTATTAAGTTCATGAGATAAACGGAGTAATGCAATAAGAACGGTGACATGATGTAGAAAATATCTATTCATGTAGGAATATATCCCATCTTGTTATCCTTGATGGCAACGATACATGCATGTCCTGCTGCCCCTTCTGTCACTTGGAAAGAACACCGCAAGATCGAACCCATCACAAAGCACCCCTTCCCATGGCAAGAAAAATTGATCTAATTGGCCTAACAAAATCAAAGATGCGAAGAAGAAATACAAGGCTATAAGTAATCATGCAAATAAGAGATCAAAGAAGACTCAAATCATATTCATGGATAGAAACTGATCATGAACTCAAAATCCATCGTATCCCAACAAACACACCTCAAAAGTCATTACATCAAATAGATATCCAAGAGACCATTGTATTGAGAATCATAGAGAGAGAGGAAGCCATCTAGCTACTGCCTACAGACCCGTAGGTCTATGATGTACTACTCACGCATCATCGGAGGGGCACCTATGAAGAAGATGAACCCCTCTTTGATAGTGTTATATTGGATATAGATGTTATGGAACTTGCAGCAGCCGGAATTATGTTTCATCGACTCCCCTAGTGTTTTCTGAATATTTAGGAATTTATAGGCTTGATAGTCGGTTGGGGGAGCCCGAGGTGCCCGCCCTCTACCAGGCCGCGCCAGGGGCCTCTAGCATGCCCTGGTGGAGGGTGGCCATCCTCAGCCCCCTCTTCTGGTGATCTTCGGCCCATCTTGTTCCTTCTGGTCCATAAAAATTCTCCATAAATAACTGCAGCATTTGGGCTCCATTTGGTACTGATTTTCTGTGAAGTAAAAAACAAGCAAAAACAACAACTAGCACGTTGGTACCATGTCAATAGGTTAGTCCGAAAAAATGATGTAAAGTTGCTATAAAACGATTGTAAAACATGCTCATGCTCAGGTTGCTTAAAATTCATGATTTGAGTCCGAAGGGGAATAATTTTCGCGGGCGAAACATACTTAGTAATAAAAGCGTCCTTGCACTTATCCTAAGAATCGATACTATTGTGAGGCAAACAGGAAAACCAATTTTTTCCATGATCCCGCAAGGAGAAAGGAAATAACTTCAATTTCACAATATCATTGTCCACATCCTTTTTATTTTGCATATCACATAATTACACGAAGGTATTTAGATGGGACGCGGCATCCTCATTAGGAGTACCGGAAAATTGATCTTTAATGACAAGGTTCAACAAAGCGGCATTAATATCACAAGACTCCGCACTAGTGGTGGGAGGATCAATAGGAGTGCTAATAAAATCATTATTATTGGTATTGGAAAAATCACACAAGTTGGTGTTTTCTTGAGTCATTGTGACTATGCAAACAAGATTGCAAGCAAACAAGAGAATTGACGGGAAAAAGGCAAATGAAAAAGAGAGGACGAATAAAATGGCAAATTTGTGAAGTGGGGGAGAGGAAAACGAGAGGCAAATGGAAAATAATATAATTTCAAGGAGATGAGATTTGTGATTAGGAATCTGGTAGATGAGATTGCTTCCTCCTCGGCAACGGCGCCATAAATTCCTTTGACGTGGCTTGGGATTGCGTCGGTAGTTCCCCAAAGAGGAAGGGATGATGCAGCACATCGACGGTAAGTATTTCCCTCAGTTTATGAAACCAAGGTATTAATCTGTATAGGAAGATCATGCACCCACGTAAACAGTACCTGCACACAAATAACAAATACTTGCAACTCGACGCGAAAGAGAGGTTGTCAAGCTCTCCACGGTAATAAGATAGATTAGGTAGTGATAGTTTTGGCAAATAGATCTCGCAAGAACACAAAACAAAATAGATAAATAAAAAGTGCGGCATGGTATTTTTGGGTTTTTGGTTTTATAGATATGAAAACAAAAGGTGCAAATAGTAGACCACAAAGCAATATGTTGTAAAAGTAGACCCGCGGGTCGTAGGTTTCACTAGTGGCTTCTCTCATGAGTATAGCACACGGTGGGTGAACAAATTACTTTTGGGCAATTGATAGACGATAAAATAATCATGAAGATATCAAGGCAATGATCATTATATAGGCATAACGTCCAAGACAAGTATACCAAAAAATCTACATCTACTTCTATTACTGCACACATCGATCGCTATCCAGCATGCATCTAGTGTATTAAGTTCATGAGATAAACGGAGTAATGCAATAAGAACGGTGACATGATGTAGAAAATATCTATTCATGTAGGAATATATCCCATCTTGTTATCCTTGATGGCAACGATACATGCATGTCCTGCTGCCCCTTCTGTCACTTGGAAAGAACACCGCAAGATCAAACCCATCACAAATCACCCCTTCCCATGGCAAGAAAAATTGATCTAATTGGCCTAACAAAATCAAAGATGCGAAGAAGAAATACAAGGCTATAAGTAATCATGCAAATAAGAGATCAAAGAAGACTCAAATCATATTCATGGATAGAAACTGATCATGAACTCAAAATCCATCGTATCCCAACAAACACACCTCAAAAGTCATTACATCAAATAGATATCCAAGAGACCATTGTATTGAGAATCATAGAGAGAGAGGAAGCCATCTAGCTACTGCCTACAGACCCGTAGGTCTATGATGTACTACTCACGCATCATCGGAGGGGCACCTATGAAGAAGATGAACCCCTCTTTGATAGTGTTAGATCGGATATAGATGTTCTGGAACTTGCAGTAGCCGGAATTATGTTTCATCGACTCCCCTAGTGTTTCCTGAATATTTAGGAATTTATAGGCTTGATAGTCGGTTGGGGGAGCCCGAGGTGCCCGCCCTCTACCAGGCCGCGCCAGGGGCCTCTAGCACGCCCTGGTGGAGGGTGGCCATCCTCAGCCCCCTCTTCTGGTGATCTTCGGTCCATAAAAATTCTCCATAAATAACTGCAGCATTTGGGCTCCATTTGGTACTGATTTTCTGCGAAGTAAAAAACAAGCAAAAACAACAACTAGCACGTTGGTACCATGTCAATAGGTTAGTCCGAAAAAATGATGTAAAGTTGCTATAAAACGATTGTAAAACATCCAAGATTGATAATATAACAACATGGAACAAGCAAAAAATTATAGATATGTTGGAGACGTATCAGGTAGTATGGTTCATAGTCCCCCATGCCTTCACCTTCGTCATCATGCTCGAAGAGATCTTCGTTGATGATGTCATCACCATCATGTGCAACTCGTCATCGGTGATCAGCAGCATACCCGTGGGGGCTAGGGCCTCGCCGGCGAGCCTCTACTCCCTGCAGCCCACCCTCATGAGGGGGAGAAAATTCGCCATGCCTCTGTTCGACACCAGCAAGAGGGGCATCGTGGGAAGCGCCTCCTTTAGCTCTTCCATGACCATCGTGGTGGTCCTCGTTTCCTTGACATTGCCGGTTGTTGACGGCCATCGAGGCACTAGGCTTTTGTTGATGTAGATCCCCATTATCCGTGATAGGGAGACGAACTTCGAACACCCTTTGCATAGTTGTAGCTATACTTTCTTCAATCATATCACCAAGTGTCGCACGAGTCTTTGTGAAGTCAGCTTCCACATTTTAATGTCCATGTACACTCGAGTTGGAACCTGACATTTTAACTCTTGGAAACAAGTGGACAAGAGAGAAATATATATGTGGAAAACACTTAGCTCACCTTCTTCCTTACTCAAATTCTAATAATTCATTGTTGGTCGTGCGATGATAGCAACACAGGAGTGGACGAGCGAATGAAAGGAAAGAAGTTGGCGATTTTTGGGTGGAGCTTGGTGGGGTAAAATGAGGAGGGATAGTGATGGGATCCAATCGATGCAAACCAAATGAAAGAAGATTTTTTTTTCGTAGATCCTCGCACCATGTTTGAGATACAACACTTGCCGATACAACTTCTGAAATTTCTCACCAAACTAAATCTGATTGCACACTTTCTCAACACTTTCTCTTCTCCTCTTTTTTTCCTCCATTTTTTCCTCTCTTTTTTGCAACACAATAGATCCAACAACAAGACTCAAAGAAAAAAATAGCAGCAACTTCGGTTAGAACTTGATGCCAACACAAAGAGAAAGGCAAACAAGAAGATCTCAGCAAACAAAGGCTTGTATTTTTTTTGCGGTTTTTTGGCTTTGGACTCTAGGACGGGGAAAAACCAAACTAAAAGGGATAGATCTAGCAACAAAGGTTGCACATCCTACCATGTAAACCTTGCTCTGAATACCACATGATAAGACACCGTCTACGGAGCAGAGGGTGTACAAGGGGAGGTTTGATCTTCATGATGTAGCATCGATAAATGGAAGGGGTAACTAGATGCAAGCAACCAAAAAACGGAAAATAAGAGATTATGACCCGGCGAGGAGGATGCTCACCAAAGCATGCAATCCGAACATCCGTCGATCCACAACCCGCAATACTACCCTACACAACCATCTCAAGTTGTGGAGCAAGGGATAGGTGCAATACACAAGTAAACCATGAACTCTAACCCACACAACATGATCTAGTCATGGAGCACGAATTAGGAGCAATTTCTTAAGGAATCACGGGAATAAGGATACCAAGAGCTCTCCAATCTTAGGAGGATTATGTGTCTTTGGTCTTAAATAGAAATGGCCAAAAATTCCACAAAGAAGGGCAAAGCTAGCCTGTTTATACTAGGGACAACCCCCGTGGAGGTGTGGAAGCAAACTAGCTTAGCTTTGAAACGAAACCAACTTGGTTTGACTAAGTGGCTTGAGACTTAATGATGTAGCTTATGGAAATCTCTAGTTGGGGGTGGTTGGCGATTCCCGACCAAACATTGTTTACTAGAGTCAAACAATGTTTCCTTTAGTAGCAAACACGAGTTCTGGAAACCTTTCGCAAGCTCGAGTTCTCGAAACCGTTCGCAAGTTGGGTTATCCAAACTCGTGCATAACATTGTTTCACCAGGGCCAAAACATTGTTTCTTTAGCAGACCGCATATTTCTTCATAACTCCGTTTCTATGTCATGAAACATTGTTTCGAAACAGACTAAAAGTGTTGTTGGTCTTCTTCGATGTTGCACCTAAGTTCAACCAACAATGAAGAAGGTGAACGCACAACCATGTTTTCAAGGTCAAATGATAAGCTTAAGTTAGTGTTCACCTGATCATGTATTTGCTTTGCGCGACTTCTCGTGATTGGGCCTTTGATGATTGGTGGTGTGATGTCCATGGTTGGGATGTCCTCATCAAGAAGACCCCGAAGGGCGTGTTCAAAGCACAAGATAAACTTTAGGCCAAGGAGAAGCAGGCAAAAGAAGAGCTCAAGAAGCTCCAGCTTGCGCATTCCGAGCTCCAAATCGCGGCCCGGACCGACCGCCAGGTTCTCCAGCAAGGGAGAAAATAGCCACGGGTAAGCCGTACTTATTTAAGTGTGTGTTTGGTAGCAAAGGGTGTGCCGAGCTCACCTAGATGCGGCGTTCCACAGAGGTCTTCACGGATCTTCCGAAAAGTGTAACAGACGTCGTCCAGCACTTCAGACAATTGGAGGGCCATGAGGAGGAGAAGGCATTCTGGCGGTAGTTCTCGGACTCTCCATTGTCATAGCTGCTGAACCATCAAATGAAGTAGTTGATTGAGCTACTCCGCATGGCGCGACCAATGCTCCAAGATCTCTACATCAGGTTGTGGCCCATCGAAGTTCTGTCGGATAGACTCTTCGGCTTCGTGGCTTGGTTGCGGGTTACCGACCCGCAGATGGATTGCTGGAAGCGATCTGCATGCTTCGAGGGAGCACAGCGGTCGTACGCCTGTGTGAATACACACTTTCGGAAGGTTGATGCGGCGATTGTTTCTACCCCCCCCCCCCCCGAAGGGAAGAACCACACTGCGGAGCAATTCTTCACAGAGGTGGAAGAGGGTGCCCGGGCTATCGAGGCCATGTGTCCAAAGGACACTTTGTATCAGTTTTAGTACTTCAGAGTGCCAAAGTACATGTGATATAAAAACCATCTTTTGTTTTAATGAGTATGTTGTTAGATTTCCTCATATATATGTTTTTTATTTTAATTGATTTTCCTCATGTTCGATTGTGTTGAACTGAAAGTGGCCAGTCGTCGGCTTCTACCTCAATGTAGAATATACATAGGGTGCGCCTTGAGGCAGCTCTGACCCTTAGCCAACGTCTTGGTACCTGAAGGCGGTCTGTGCTTGTAGGAACTAGGCAATGAGACTATAATGGCTTTATAACTTTTACTTAGTCATAGGAGTTTGACTGTACGGGCTGATGATGAGCCATGTGTGTGTGAAGTGGACGGCTTTAAGCAGCCGAACTCTACGCCATTGCCCACATCAGCTCATACTATGAAGATGTCGACGTAGCTGATATCGTTGTTGATCTGAAGATGAGTCGTTGATCTAGATCGAGCACACAACGAGACCTGTATGGGTCCCCAATGTCGGGGCTAGAACCGACGAATCTTGGGTAGGCTTCCGGAGCTGTTGATCTAAGATCAATGGTAACAAAGGACTTATAGAGATGATGTTTACCCAGATTCGGGCCCTCTCAAAAAGTTAAAATCCTGCATCCTACTTTGATTTACTGAGGCTGAGGTATCGAGTACATGATGATCTACTTTGAAACCGCTTGTGTAAGCTCTATCCTAGAGATCTGTTTTGTAAGCTCCAACCCTAAGGCGAATAATTTTTCTTCTATAGGCTAAACCTTCAGGCTTAGAGCATCTGCGACCGGAACTTGCAAATCTGTTCCCTCAAACGCCAGCGGACGCGTCGGGCGCGTCCGCGAATAGTGATCAGTCATGCCTCAAAAAGGGACTTTTGCATCTGGACATCTCATATTACATTCCTCAAATCCATACAAAAGCATGCAACATATAAACCTACATAATACTATGTACACACTATCTACTTTTCGTCAAAGATTTCGACGATCTCCGTGCCTCCGGTGGATAGATGTGTAGCAACAGCTCCGCGCTCTCCGACGCCTGTGATGTGCCCCCCTCTAGTGCCTCTGGTGCCTCCGCTTGCTCTGCTGCGGCTTTCTCCGCCGTTATTTCCGCCTCCAGCTTGTCGAAGAGGGTGTCCGCCTTCGCTTGCCTCTACCGAATGAGCCAGCAGTTGGCCTCCACCTCGGCCTCATCCCAGATGGAATCTTGGATGGCATGTTGCTCCGCCATTTCATCGGCTTGGGCTACGGCAAACTCCGCCTTCGCCACCTCCATGCTCAAAGCCAGAGCATGGAGCTCTGGCTCGTCCTCCTCCATTGCCTCCTCCTCCTCCTCATCCTTTGTTTTTAATGAGTCAGAATGGAGACCCAAAGTGATGCGGACGACGCACCAAGCCTGGATCTCCTGCTCGATCTGCCTCCGAAGCTCTAGCATGAGCTGAGCATAGGTGGTGATCCTATGGCGGACCATAGTGACGTCGAAGGGCGGGGGAGAGGAGGCGCATGGGCTTGGGTGGTGGCGGAGGAAGGGAGGGGTGGATATGCTAGCGTTGGGGATGCTAGCCGCTTGAATAGCCGGTTATGGCCTAGGGCAACGAGTGGGAGCGGCACCACGTGGCGATGGTCGAGGCGCCCATAAATCTGACGAGTCCATATGGGGACACACCGTCAAGCCGACGTGGCGGATGTGCCCGGTCGCGCCCGAGCTCCCCCGTATATGTTCCGTATTAAGGTTGGATATGAAGGGTGTCGGTCAGGCGTTTGAGACCCGTTTAAGAGGACCGACTAGATCGATTTTTTGTACTAGATCAATGACCGGACGGTCTGCCCGGATGTTTAAAAAAAGTATGAGGGATAAGCTATAGAAGCTCTTATATAGATACCAGGGTGACTAGATTACATGCCTTGTAGACATGTCGAGAGTCATTCGTGGAGCATGCCAACTCTTTTGAACTCTTCAGTAATCTCCATTTTCCAACTAAAAAGGTCTTGATGCTTTGCCTGTATTTCATGCGGTGGCTTAACAAGCCCTAGTTCAACCCATAGTAGCTAAACACTTCGGGTTGATACCCTAGTCGAGGACATCAATGCACCACCACCCCGCGGTGGTATGCGAATACCCCCGCTGCCGCCCTAAGGCCAACTCCAATGTGTGACCCCAAACGGACGTTTGTTTCGTCCGCTTTTCGTCCATTTGGAGTTGGCAATGGGGACGTGTCCGCCCGGATGCGTGAATGCGGCGGCCGTGTGCCCAATGCGCGGATGCATTTCAGCCGCATCTCGTCCGTTCACCAGCACATTAAAAATTAAAATGATGCATATGATGGTGCAAATCAAACATAGCTCCAAAATTGTCTTTACAACCCAATCGAAATTTGTTTGCATGACAAGAAAACAATATAAAAAGTCTTAGAACCCAATCAAAATTTGTTTGCATGCCAAGAAATTAAACTCATTGATCTACTGGTTGCCAATGTGAGTCCACACGTTCTCAACTAAGTCATCCTGGAGCTGGACATGAGTATGCCAATCACGTAATTCCCGATGAAACTCAACAAACTGTTCAAAGGTTGCAGGAGGTGCATGCTCAGGCTGAACATTTTCACCCTGGAGATCAAACCCTTGGTCGTATATGTTATCATCCCGCTCATCCTCCACGATCATGTTGTGCATGATCATACAAGCAGTCATCACCTCCCAAGGCTTCTTCGTGCTATACAGGGTTTCGAACGATACCCCATCGAGATTGAAGCACAGTGAAAGCACACTCCACATCCTTCCTAGCACTCTCTTACATTTGGGCAAACCTCTATATCTTCTCTCCTTGTGGATTGGGTATGGTCTTCACAAGAGTGTACCACTGAGGATAGATGACATCAGCTAGGTAATATCCCTTATTGTAATGGTGGACATGGACCTCAATGTTGACCTCTGGGGAGTTCCCTTATGCAAGCCTTGCAAACACCGAAGACTGCTGAAGAAACTAATATCATTCTCAGAACCAACCATGCCAAAGAAAGAATGCCATATCCAGAGAACTTTTGAAGCCACAGCTTCAAGTATAATAGTGGCACCTTTCACATGCCCCTTGTATTGCCCCTGCCAAGCAAATGGACAGTTCTTCCATTTCCAGTGCATACAATCTATACTACCAAGCATGCCTGGAAACCCCTTTCAGCATTGATCGCCAACAACCTCCCCATATCAATGTCATTTGGCTCCCTGAGGTACTCCGGGCCGAACACTTCCACCATGGTTGTGAAAAAACTATACAATGAGAGGATACATGTGGACTCACTCATACGAACATACTCATGCACAAGACCAACAGGAATTCCATATGCAAGCATGCAGATAGCCGCGGTGCATTTCTGATATGAGTAGAAACAAAGCTTGCCTAGGGCATCCTCTTTGCACTCAAAGTATGGGTCATGCGTGACCACTCCCTCACGAATAAGATTGAACACATGCCTTCTCATTTGGAATCGGCGACAAAATTGATGTGCCCTACAGAGTGGACCACCCTTAAAGTAATCGGCATAGAGAAGGGTGTGGCCTTTCTCCCTATTACGGTCCAAGGTCCGAGCATTGCCAGGAATTGATCCCATGTACCGAGGCCGCTTCCTAGTGATGTGTTCATGTATGACCAACACAACCGCTAGCTCTTTATCATCCGAGGATAATCATCCCATGAGCAAATGAAGTTGTGAAAGAAAAAATCACCACCACTATCCATTGTATCTTGTTAGCAATCCATCGAACGACTTGCGGTCGTGCTGGGAAAAGCAGCCAGATAGTGCACGCCTTGCTCCCCTCGCAGGCAGCAAAGCACGGGTTTGGGGTCGGTGGTGCTAGAGAGCACCCTACGTCACCAAACGGCCGGCCAGAAGAGGTTGGGGAGGACGCATGACGATGATGGTAGTAGATTGTCTCCCACTGGCAACAAGGAGAACATCGGTCGAATGCTTTCAGGAAGGCCGGTGCGGAGGCAGCTATGGCATGGTGCGATGGTGGTTGGGACGGCCTTGGAGGAAGACAACGCGACCAGGGATGGTGGTGGCGGCTACAATGTCGGGACACGGAGGGAGGTAGAAGGAGAGAAAAGGGGGTATGTCTCCCCGACCGGTGAGCTAGGACAGGACAAGGGCACACACCGCTCGCGTCCGCGCGTGTCCGTTCGGTCGCAAATCAGCCTAAACTTGGCCTGGGAATGGGTCGAAAGCGGACAGAAAATGGACGACAGTCCATTTGCGGCCGCGCGTTGGGAGGGGAAATGGGTCGAAAGCGTCCATTTGCGGTCGCGCGTTGGGAGTCCTGCTTTGTCCGTTTACCTCCAAATGGACCCCCAAATAGACAGCATGGGGTCACAAAGTTGGCCTAAGAGAATCTCTAGCAGACACTGTATATACCCGCAACCCGCAAAATAACCGCTGAAATATGGGTCGACGCGGAAAATCCTGCCCGACCAGACACCGCAAACGCATCTGACCCGTAATTTTTTTCGCGGGGCGCGGCAAAAGATCTCCTGCAACCGTTAGATTCATGGGGTGGGAGGCCGACCCGAGCTCGGACCCTATCCGCAACGAGTTTTGGCACGAGGGACATTTCCGCGCGGCCATTCCCACTCCCCCACCTCTCCGCCACCATTGCCCCCGCCACCGCCCGCTCCGAGGCATCTTCCTCGGCAGTTCTTAGCCACCATGGATGACTCCCTTTCATCCCCTGTCACCGTCGAGGTCGCGCACACTCAACCCCCTCCGGCGGATCTCGTCGCCAGCCATGTTGGCCCCACCGTTGCCCAAGGCACCACTATGCCTGCATGCAAGCGGCAGGGCAACGTGGTCGTGCAGGGTGGGAATCCGGCTGGCCCCGCCGGGAAGGCCTGCGCTCCGAGCACCAACGCTGTTGCGTGATCCCGGCTGGCGCTACAGAAGGCGGGCAAGGTCTCAGGAGTAACGTGGAAGAGAAATCCGGGTACAAAGAGGACGGCTCCTTCATCTACTCCCTCTGCCCAGGCAAGAGGTTCCCCAATGATGTCGTTCAACGACGCTGCTTCCACCGCTAGAGAGGTGTTTGACGAAATGGACGGAAGGTATGCCTCTTCGGTCCCTTCAATTTTCTTTGCTTTTCGCCATTGTGGTAGCTCGTGACCTGTTGTCTCTTACTATAGCGATGGTTCAAACAATGCCACTGCTGAGTTCGTGAACTTGTTAGAAACCAACACCGTTGACATCGATCAAGCATCGTTCGCTGCATTCGATTACAATGGAACGTAGGGCGGCGTGGATGATCACGGTGGTGAACAAGAATTGGAGGAGATAGATGAGGGGGCGTAGCAAGCACAAGCAAAAAAAGCCAGAGATCGAAGAACTACACGATCTTGGAAGATCAAATCTTGATCAAGGCTTGGAGTGTGGTTTCTCTTGATGCTTGCACGGGTACGTCTCAAACCGCCAAGAGGTATTGGCAAAGGATCGAAGATCAATACTTCCACATGATGGTAAAGTATCCCAATAGGACTCCACGCACCTTTTAGTCACTCCAAGGGCGTTGGGACATGATCAAGCCGATTTGTAGTCGTTGGGCAGCTTGCTTGGAACAAGTACGCAATGCACCTCCAAGTGGAACCGTGGAATCCGACTATGTGAGTTTGTTTTCACGTCCCAAGTTATGCACATTATATTGCATCATTTGATTTTGTTAAAATTGTGTAGGACAAAATTGCCCAACATAGATACAAAGACATGGAAGCTTTGGAAGGAAAATTCTTCAAACTAGAGCATTGTTGGGACCTGCTCAAAGAGTGCGACAAGTGGAAGTTGATTGACAAAGAATCCCCACCGAAGAGAGGTTCACTTACGAACATGGATGAAGATGAGGATGATGATGGCACAAGAAACTTGAACAAACCTAATGGTGACAAGAAGACTAAGAAGAATATGAAGAGAGAGCACGAAGCATCGAGCTTGCGGGACAAGATTGATGCCATGGTGCAATCAAATGAGTTGATGTTAGCGAACACGTTCGAGATAAAGAAAGGGTTGGCCGAGAAGAAGGCACGGGAGAAGTAAGAAAAATGACAATTGCTCAAGGACGAGGGGCTGCGCAAAGCGACCATTAAGGAAAGAACATGTGTCGTTGAAAACAAAGCCATGTCCAAGTTGCTTGCAGAAGAGAACAAAATCACGAACTTGAACCGTAATGACATGGATGACGTCACCCAAGAATGGCATGATATGGCAAGAAGAGATATATTGAAGAGGAGAATGCTTGCGTCGTCCAGTGCGTGTTATAGTGTCGGAGATGTTTTCTCAACGGGGTTTGAAACCAATGTTGTCGGAGATGTTTTCTCGACGGGGTTTGGAACCAATGTCGCCGATGCATTCAGTGCACCAGCCAATGATTTTGATGCCGGAGTTGGAACAAGTGCCGAAGGTGGACTCGATGGTTGCGATGACCTCGATGGACTCGGTGACGCGGAGTGAAGATCGACCAAGATGATGCCGGACGTGATCGTCATTTTTGCAAGACCCCTTTTGCGTTTGTCCTACAAAACTAAGTTTTTATTTGTATGTGAACTGTTTTGTATTGCTTGAATTTGAACTCATTTGTCAGAACCAATGTCAAATTCGATAATTGCGCGTCTTCGGTTTACGGGTCGGCGACGCCCGAGTAGCCGACCCGTAAAAGAGCATATTCTCCGAGTGGGTGCCGCCGACCCGTAAAAGAGCAGGTAGAGTCTGACCTCGCCCTCACCGGTCCGCATCATGGTGGACACAAAAACCCGAAACCCGAAGCTCAAACCCGAACCCGAACCCGTATAACCCGAACCCGAATAACCCGATCCCCATATCGGGTATCAATTTTGGAAACCCGAATTTAATTTGGGTAATTCGGGTAATAGGTCACGGTACCTGAATTACCCAAATAGCCCAAATTGTTTGGCAACCGAGTAAAAATGCCTCACGCATAGAGAACAACCAACCAAAAAACTGGCATCACACTAGGCTCTTTCTCACAAAACCAAGGTCAGGTCACCAACTGTTGGGGATATAACCCCGCGGTATGACCCGCCTTAAGGGCTCCGGGTTATGCTTGACGGTTCATACACTGGCCCAAGGTGAGCCGGTGGTCCTAAAGCCTAGGAAGCTTGGCGGCTCATAAAGGTGGGCCGGACAGTGACCCAGAAGACCCGGGTGTGTAAGCCGCCCGGAGACAACTTGGACAAGAAGATAGAGGAAGACTCAGATAAACAATAAGAGTCGATTATCGATTGTATGACCCATGGTCTAGGCCTCCTATATAAAGGTAGACCCGGGGCGACTTCGAGATCAGGTTGTCAAATACTAGGTCAAGCTTCAGCTCCCTTGTAATCGATACATCAAGAAATATAAACACAAGCAGGACGTAGGCTATTACCTCGAGTTGAGGGGCTGAACCTGGGTAAATCCGTGTCTGTCGTCCCCATCAACCCCTTTGAGTCCATCACATTAGCAATGGCCTCGAACCGAAGTCCGTTTATCCGACATTTGCCGTGACAAAACCATGACAGTTGGCGCCCACCGTGGGGCTTGCGCTTGGTGGTGTTGAGTTCTCAAAGGGCTCTCTCCCGGGGCTCGAGGGATACGTGGTTGGTACCATGAGCAAGAGTCGGCATGGCCGGCTCTACATAGACGATGCCGGCTGGGGGCTTGATGCCGGCTCTATGGAGTATGGCTTCTAGGTTCCATTCGGTGGGATCCACGTGTTCATCGGAAAAATTGATGGAGCAACACCCGGGCCGGACGTCTGCACCAACCTCGTCGAGCCGGCTCGGCGTCTGCAACATACTCGTAGTGTGCAACCCACCCGCATTAGCCCGGGCCGGAAGCACGTCTTCGTGGGCTTTACTCAAGGTATAGATCTGGAAGCTTCTAGATCACAGGAAACTCTCATTTATTCAGAGGACGAATCTTCAAGCAGAGAAACAGAGTCGATATACAGGCTTCACAACGGCAGGCTCGGGGGCTATGATGAGCTCTACCCTGAGTCGGATCGCTCCGAGGCGGACGATCTTGGGCCGCCGGTTCATGCTGCCGTGTTCATGGCAGGGTCAGTCCCAAGCACGAATAGTACGCCCGCAGCGGCCGTCACCTCAGGCGATAACCCACCACCGCTGGCTCAAGTTCTTTTGGAGCTGATGGACGAGCTCGCGACCCTAATGGCTACTGATGTTACACCGGACAATCAAGCGGCTAGGAACTTGGAGATTGCAAGGATCAAGCACCAGATGGCGGAAGAGCAGCAGAGGATGGCTGAGTCTAAGGCCCACATGGATCAAGAGGCAGAACGCATCAGGATAGACGCTTTCTGTCTCGGGCTGGAGCAACAATTGGCAGCCGCGGTTCATCGGATGAGGCATCAATCTGATCTGCCAAAACATTATGAGGCAAGAAACCTCTTCAACACGCCAGGGACAGGGCGAACAACGGATGCACCTGGGAGCCGCCCGGCGGCTCGACTAGTGACTCAACCGACCAGGCAAAATCAGGCCTCACCTGCGGCCTTTTCAACACCGGCGAGTCATTATTCTAACTCGGCCGAAAATATGGTGGCAGCAGCCACCCGGCTCAAAACAATTCCTATTCCGGATGAAGTGCACTTTGCGAAGGATGTGCGAAACGCCATTGGATACTTGCAGACGATGATGGCCCAGCAGGAAAAGTACACCTACAGTCGGAGCCATGTTCATTCAACCCCTCTCCCTAGCCGGAGTTTTAGCCGGCGCTACGAGTCGCCGGCGGGTTTCAGCAGCAACCGGCACCGAGAGATTCCAATGGGTCATCAGCCGGTTGCGGATACACAAGCATTCGGAAATCGTGCAAGAGGCCAACAAGAGGTGACAGCTTTAGCCGAGGCGGCGGCTCGCTAGGAGCCCGCGCCATCCGTGTCAGTAGGAGTTGGATGAACCACCAGAGTGGGGGGTGCCGTGTTTATCACCGGCTCTACGGAATGAGGGGCTGCCAAAGGATTTCAAAGTGCCCTGCAAAGTTCCAAATTACACCGGTGATTTACCTCGAGAGGCTTGGGTGGAAAGCTATGAACTAGCCATGGAGATGCTGGACGTCAGTGAGGCGGTTTGTGTCAAATACTTCATCATGATGCTTGAAGGCCCGGCCCGCATGGTTAAAGGGATTGCCACCCAATACCATCAACTCATGGGCAGAACTGAGAGCCAGATTCATTAAAAACTTTCAACGAACGTGTAGACAGCCTATGACCATCGTGGATCTTGATCACTGTGTTCAACAGGAGAATGAGTCAGCTCATCATTGGGTACGGTGGGTCTCGACCATCATCCACTCTTCGGAGCAGATCACGGCGGCTCAGGCAGTACTGATCCTAGAGAAGAACTGCCACTTTGTCCCGTTAAAGCAAAAGCTTGGCCGGCTCAAGCGCACATGTCAAGATATGGGACAGCTCATGACGACTCTCACAAAATACGCCGACTCTGACAACACGAAGGATCCGGGCTCCGACGAGGAGAAGGCCGGCCAAGGCAAGAAGGGTAATCAGAGCAAGGGTACGGCAAACAATGGTAGCCAGAGTAAACGTAAGAATCCTGAGGCCGGGTCAGAACTGGTGGCCAATGCAAGTACCAATCAGAATCAACCCAGGGGCAATAGGAGGTTTAGGCCACCTTTTAATAAGGATAGGCCTACCTTTAATTTGGAGGAGGCGCTGAAGGGTCCTTGTCCGGATCACGGCCAGCCCGATAAGCCAGCGAACCACACTTGGGGAGAGTGTCATTTCATGCAGAAACTTAAGAATCACTTTACACACCCCAACAATCAGGACGGTGACCTGCCGGGCGGCTCTGGACATGGCGGGTCAGGGGCCGGTTTTGGGTCCGGCGGCTCAGGGTCTGGTCACCCAGGTCAAGGTAATCAAGGAGGACACCAGCAGCATTCTAGTAACAACAATCAGCAACAGCGTAATCAGTCTGGCTATCAGAGTAACCCGAAGTAGCTCAGCTCTGGTTAGTATCATGTTTTCACAACCAGCCTCAATAAAAGGGATCAGAAGTTGCGCAAGCGGGCAGTCAATGCGGTTGCGCCAGCCCTGCCACAGTATTTACGATGGTCTGAGTATGATATAACATGGAGCCGGGAGGATCACCCGCCGTGTGTCAATGACCCCGGGCGGCTAGCTTTGGTTGTGGCCCCCCAAGTGGGAGGGTATATGGTGAATAAAGTGTTAATGGATGGAGGCAGCAGTATTAATATCCTCTACTACGATACTTTTCGGAGGATGAAATTGCTAGACAAGGATTTAAAACCCTCGTCCACCGTTTTTCATGGTGTGGTGCCACGCAAGTCGACGTATCCAGTGGGCAGGATTTCTTTGGAAGTGGCCTTTGGCGACGAGTATAACTACATGGTAGAGTCCTTGTGGTTTGAGGTGGTAAAAATCAAGAGTCCTTACCACGCACTGTTTGGACGTCTGTCTTATGCAAAGTTCATGGGTAGGCCTTGCTATGTATACCTGCAGCTCAAGATGCCTGGCTTAAAAGGTACTATTACTGTTCATGGTGACCGAAAGACAGCCATTGAGTGTGAGGAAGGAGATGCGGCTTATGTAGAGTCCAGTTGTGCTCAGGAGGAGCTTAAATTTTACAAGGAGAATGTTGACCCAGAGGATATGACCCCGTTGAAAAATCCCACCACGGAGGTTGAGCCGGCCCTTAAGTTTTCAGCGGATGATACTAAGGCGGTAGATTTCACTCCGGGCGACTCATCCAAACAGTTCATCATTGGAGCTCACATGGATCCCAAATAGGAAAGCGCGCTCATCGAATTCATTCGTGAGAATCGAGACATCTTCGCATGGAAACCTTCTGACATGCCGGGTGTATCGAGAGAGTTCGCTGAGCACAACTTTAAGGTGGATCTGAAGTTTAAGCCAATTAAGCAGTTTTTACGGCGGTTTAATGAGGAGAGGCGCAAGGCCATTGGGGAAGAAGTTGCCCGGCTCTTGGCGGCGGGTTTCATTGTTGAGGTTTTTCACCCGGAGTGGTTGGCTAACCCGGTGCTGGTGCTCAAGAAGAACGGCACGTGGCATATGTGTGTGGACTACATGGACCTTAACAAGGCTTGCCCGGCTGATCCGTTTGCCCTCCCTCCTATTGATCAAATCATTGATGCTATGGCGGGTTGTGAGAGCTTGTTTTTCTTGGACGCTTACTCAGGTTATCATCGGATCAAGATGGTGGTTAAAGACCAGGAGAAGACGGCTTTTATTACACCTTTCGGGGCTTTCTGTTATGTATCTATGCCTTTTGGGCTCAAGAGTGCCCAGGCGACATATCAGCAATGCGTGCAGAACTGCCTTCACGGTCAGATTGGCCGCAACATCCATGCTTACGTAGATGACATCGTGATCAAATCCAGGAAGAAGGAGACTCTTTTGGGCGACTTAAAGGAAACCTTTGATAATCTCCGGGTCTATAAGATGATGCTTAACCCGACTAAATGTGTCTTTAGAGTTCCAGCTGGCAAGCTCCTGGGATTTCTAGTTTCTGAACGTGGCATTGAGGCTAACCTAGATAAAATTAAGGCTATCACTTCTCTGGCAGAGCCGGCCTGTATTAACGATGTCCAGCGCTTGGCGGGGCAGATCGCCGCGTTGAGCCGTTTCATAAGCCGCCTTGGAGAGAAGGTTATTCCTTTATATCAGATGATGAAGAAGACGGACAAATTTGTCTGGAGCAAGGCGGTAGCTGAAGCACTTGAGACGCTTAAGAAACAGTTGACTGAGCCGCCGGGGTTGGCTGCTCCGGCTGAGAAAGAACCGTTACTTTTATACGTGGTGGCTAATAATCGGGCAGTAAGCGCTACGATTGTGGTCGAGCGCAAGGAATCTGGAAAGGAGTATCCGGTTCAAAGGCCAGTTTATTATATCAGTGAGGTCCTGACGGAGTCCAAGCAAAGGTATCCGCATTGGCAGAAGCTGGTATACGGGGTTTTTATGGCCAGTCGCAAATTAAAGCACTATTTTTAGGGCACCAGATAACCGTGGTTAGTTCTGCTCCGTTGGGGGACATAATCCAGAATGGAGAGGCCACTGGAAGGATTGCTAAGTGGGCATTGGAGTTGGATCTCTTAATCTAAAATATGTGCCTCATACGGCCATCAAGTCCCAAGCTCTTGTGGATTTTATAAATGATTGGACGGAATGTCAAGCCCCTGAGGAAAAGCCGGATGACACATACTGGACTATACACTTTGATGGATCCAAGCAGCTAGAAGGGTCAGGCGCAGGAGTTGTTTTGACGTCTCCTAAAGGTGATAAATTTTGTTATGTGCTCCGGTTGATGTTCCCATGCACTAATAATGCGGCTGAGTATGAGGCTCTGCTTCATGGGCTTAGATTAGCCAAGGAGATGAATTTAAGCCGGGTAAGGTGTTTGGGCGACTCAGATTTGGTGGCTCAGCAGGTTTTGGGCACTTGGGACTCCAAAGACCCACGGATAGCGGCTTATCGACAGGCGGTTGATATTATTTCCGACCACTTCAAGGGGTATCAGGTGGATCACATTGATCGTCGCAAGAATGAGGCGGCAGATGCGCTGTCACGGCTAGGCTCCCAGTGAAAGCCGGTGCCGCCCAATGTATTCCTGGACGTCTTACATCATCCGACTGTTAAGTTACCTTCGAAAGAGGATTTGGCTATTCGTGACCCGAAGGGGGAGTTAGTGGCGGCTTTGCACGCTATCCCAGATTGGACTGTCCCCTACCTGGCCTATCTGACCCGGGGCGAGTTACCTGATGATGAAGACCTGGCCAGACGGATCACCCGGGGCTCCAAATCAATGACGATAGTTAATGGTGAGTTGCACAAATGCAGCGTGACTGGTGTTTTTCAACGTTGTGTCTCGCCAGAGGAGGGTCAGCAAATCTTAAATGAAATTCATGCCGGAGATTGTGGACATCACGCCGGCTCGAGGTCGCTGGTAGCCAAGGCCTTCCGGCATGGGTTCTTCTGGTTGACGGCTCACAAGGATGCAGAGGACTTGGTTCGCAAATGTGACGGCTGTCAGAAGTTTGGCCGGCGTGCTCATGTTCTGGCTCAAGAGTTAAGGATGATACCAATTACATGGCTGTTTGTAGTCTGGGGGCTAGACATGGTAGGACCTTTCAAAAGATCCAAAGATAAGAAAACGCACCTCTTGGTGGCGGTTGATAATTTCACCAAATGGGTGGAGGCAGAGCCGGTTAGCAAGTGTGATGCGGCTACGGTGGTTCAATTTGTTAAGAAGCTGATCTACCGTTTTGGTTATCCTCACAGCATTATCACCGACAATGGCACAAATATATCTAAGGGGGCTATGAAAGAGTTCTGTGACAAGGAGCACATCCGGCTAGATGTTTCAGCAGTTGTGCATCCACAGTCTAATGGTCAGGTGGAGCATGCTAATCAAGAGATTTTAAGGGGCATCAAGCCACGGCTTATGGTTCCTTTACAATGGACGCCCGGGTGTTGGGTAGAAGAATTGCCTTCCGTCTTATGGAGTGTCAGGACTACCCCCAACAAATCTACAGGCTATACACCTTTCTTTATGGTGTACGGTGCTGAAGCAGTATTGTCGAGTGACATCCGGCATGATTCGCCACGTGTAGCGGCTTATGTTGAGACGGATAATGAGACGGCACGTCAAGACGCGTTGGATGCTTTGGAAGAAGCACGGGAGCTGGCGGCTGCCCGATCGGCGATCTATCAGCAAGACCTGCGCGGCTACCACAGCCGCAGAATCAAGACCCAGGCATTCCAAGAAGGCGACTTAGTGCTCCGACTGATTCAGGACCAGACAGGCATGCATAAGTTATCCCCTCCATGGGAAGGACCTTTTGTGTCAGTAGAAATCTCAACAATGGGTCATACTATCTCATCAATATCAGGGATGACTCAGAGACGGCGGGTCAGGAAACCCGTCGGTCATGGAACATAGCACATCTACGGCCGTATTACACATAAGGGCGTTGAGACTTGCCATTGTATACTATCATTGTACATACCATATATAAATAAGATAACATCCCCGCAAGACGGGACCTCTTTTGTTAAACGCATCGTTGTTCATACAAGAAGAGTTCATAAAAATTCCAGTTGATAGATCAACTGCGGCGGAGGGCGGCTTCTTACCTTCGGGTATCGCTTCTAATGCTTATCGGCCCGGCTCTATGCCAAAATCTCCGACTAACATGATTAGCCACGGCGGAGGGCGGTTTCTTACCTTCGAGTATCGCTTCTAATGCTTTATCGGCCGGCGTGAAGGGGGTTTCTTACCGACGGGTATCGCTTCTAACACCCTATCGGACGGCTTCATGCCAAATCTCCGGCTAACATGATTAGCCGTGGTTGTAGGAAGTTTTTTACCGACGGGTATCTAACCCTAATAACCGGCGGAGGGCGGCTTCTTACCTCCGGGTATAGCTTCTAACGCCTTATCGGCCAGGCTTTATGCCATCTTCGGCTAACCAAATTAGCCATGGTTGTCAAGGGGGCTTCCCACCTCCGGGTGTAGCTTATCTAACCTTAAACAACCGGCGAAGGGCGGCTTCTTACCTCCGGGTATAGCTTCTAATGCCTTATCGGTCAGGCTTTATGCCATCCCCGGCTAACCAGATTAGCTATGATTGCCAAGGGGGCTTACCCCCTCCGGGTGTAGCTTATCTAACCTTAAACAACCGGCGGAGGGCGGCTTCTTACCTCCGGGTATAGCTTCTAATGCCTTATCGGCCAGGCTTTATGCCATCCCCGGCTAACCAGATTAGCTATGATTGCCAAGGGGACTTACCACCTCCGGGTGTAGGTTACCTAGTCTTGGCTACCGATGTCTTCTATGTTAACAAAGCAGCATAAGGGCTCAAAACAGCATACAAAGGCAATGACAGTTGAAGAGCTGGATCATTTTATACACCAGAATGGAACAAGATTCAACAGAAGCAAAAGTGGCATCTAGTCTATTACATACACTCCCTGAGGAGCCCAAAATTTTGAACAAGTTTTTTCAACGCCACACGGCGAGTCATGGAGAGTCGGATGTTACAAATTTTTCAAGGTAAGGGATAGCTAGCTGCCAGGTCATCTTGCTCCAGCTCTTCGGTGGCCCCGATCTGGAGATTGTCCAAGTCCCAGTTGCAGTTCGTTAGAGCCACAAAAGAGCCTTATTCAAAGTAAGGAGATGGGTCAAGGTCAGGAGCGAAGAGGTCCTTACTGCGGTCAGCCGTTAAGTCCTTGCACTCGTAAAGCGGGCCACGGATTCTCTTTTGGTCAGGGCCATAAGCCGCCTGGTAGGTCGTCAGGTCAGCTTCTTCCGCTAAGACGGAAGCCAGCACTCTGGAATCCTTTACGCACCAGCTGTAGTCAGCATCGGTGAACTCAGAGCTGTCGTCTTTCTTTGAAGGGAATCCATCCATCATCTCGGCTGAGGTCAACTCCGGAGAGAAAGCCAAGGCCCGGCTGATGCCCGCAATCGCCCCTTGGCGGGCGGCTGATTTCTTTAACTCGGCAATCTGCTTGGGCATGGTGGACAAGAGCTCCAAGACGCCCTTGAGAGTCACAGGAATCTTGTCTTTGTATTGCACAGCTTTAATAGTGCACATCGCGCCGCAGTACAGCTGCTTCGTCGGGGTATAGATAGCTTTCAGCGGCAACAGACTATCAGAAGCCAGTTGCCGGCTCCTAGGGCCTGCATAAGTCGAAAATTTCACGATGAGTCGCCAGCACAAGTATTATATGACCATTGAAGCACAAGTTGTCAGAAACTTACCGAAAAGGGCGGCTGTCATTCTAGTAATATGACGCTTCAAGGCTTGGAGTTCATCTGATGCAGCTATCAGCCGTTGATCAGCGTCATCCGCCCGCTTGGTCAAGGAGGCCTTTTCAGACTCGGCTGACTTTTTGAAGACGGCAAAGTCGGCCTTGATTGTAGCCAGCTCCTTAGAGAGGAGTCGGCACTGCTCGTCTGTAGCACTTCGAGCCGTTTGTTGAGCCGCCAGGTTGGTCTTCAGATCCGTCAGCTGTGACCCGGCTTCAGCTAAAGTTTCCCGTGGTATGTCAAAGCATAATATCAGTAGGCAAGTCTCCAAATAGATCGCAAGCAATATGTATGACACTTGGGGGCTAATGTCTATTTTCAGACGTTTTGGCACTGAAAGACCCGGCCCAACTTTGGACTAGATTAAGCCGACCCTTGGGGGCTACGGATTTGGATTTTCTACAAGGAAGATCATGAAAGACCCAGCTCAACTTTGGACTAGATTAAGCCGGCCCTTGGGGGCTACGAGTTTGGATTTTCTACAAGGAAGATCATGAAAGACCCGGCTCAACTTTCGATTAGATTGAGCCGGCCCTTGGGGGGCTACGGATTTGGATTTTCTACAAGGAAGATCATGAAAGACCCGGCTCAACTTTGGATTAGATTGAGCCGGCCCTTGGAGGCTAAGGAAGGTTATAACAGGAAAAGGAGTACCTCATATTTCTTCTTCATCAGACTGACTAGTCGAAGCTCCAGATCCCGGCTGGTGGAAAGCCGGTTCATGTAACCGGCGTGAAGCTCTTCGGCGGTCATCTTCTCAAAGGCAGAAGAGTCAAACTCCAACTTCTTCGAGGCTTCAGCCAGTTCTTTATGCTTGGTTAGCACGTGAGCCGGGGGGGCTGGAAGCCAGAGCCGGTGATCGCGGCGTCTGGAGTAGCAGTGTTCTTGGTCATCTGGGCAGGACTTGTTGGCTTCGAAGGATCCCTTGGAGGGCTCTCTGGGATGATGTCTTCCACAGCCGACCCAGTAGATGCGGCTGGCGGATCCACATCCGGTCGGGACTCGTCCGGTTGTTCGTGCTCCAGCTCTTGGGTTGCGGGGCTAGGTGAGGACTTGTTCGTCTTTCGACGCTTCGCTTGAGCCCTGAAGAGCACGAATGTCAGAACCCAAGGATTACAGCCGCCAAAGGGAACAGAAATGCACGGTTAAAGGAAATACTTACAGCGGATTAATCTTAGGAGGCGGCAGGGCGGTTGTCGTAGAGTCGCCAGAGGAAGGTGACCTCTGAGAGATAATTGAGAAAAGATAAGACAGTATTGAAATGACAAGGTAAACCAGTCAAACAAGAGATACATACCTCTGCAGGGCGTTTCTTTGGAGCCAGGGAGTTCAGTAAACCGGACACGAGGTCTGTACAGCCGACGCTCCGGGTCTGACGACGATCAGCCTGTTGTTGTTTTTTAAAAAGAAATTGAGGGTCTAGATAAGCAAGAGGATGAGAGAGAAGAACTTTTCCAATAACCCGCCGTGGCTTCCGGGGGACAAAATATTCTGAGCCGGAAGAAATGTAGATTATCTCAGGGGCGTTGGCACGGCTGGTCTCCACATCATCCTGAGAGTAAAAAAGGTGTTAGTGAGATGAGAAGACAAGGTCTCAGAAAACAGCTAAAATTTTACCTCTGAGCCGGATGATTGTGGTGGGCCAAACCATCTCTCTTGCGGGGTGTCCTTCTTGGGCTTCTTGGCCGGGGCTTTCTTCTTGGTCTTCTTCAAGGGAGGGATGTACTCCTTCTTCCAGAAGTCAGAGTCGGCCTGAAAGAATAAGCCGGTTAAGGGCAATAGATCAGCAAGGTACAAGTAAAGTCCAAGATACGGATGGGAAGAAATCGCCTTACATCTGGGGCCGGATTAAGGGCACTAAAGGGGATCAACCCGACAGCGCTGCAGGCTCCGGATGTCTCATGAACGAGACTCCTGATAGCAGTAGTGATGTCGTCCTCTGTCAAGGTTGACCGGCTGAATCAGAGTGAGCTGTCGTATTCGCCCTTATACTCGCACATAAGGCGACTTCTATGGCTTAACGACATGATCCGCCAAGAGATCCAGCAGCGGATCAGGTCCAGTCCGGTTAAAACGTTGGCCATGAGGGCCCTAATCTTGTCATGAGTCGGCTCATATCTTGCACGCTCTGAAACTGACAGCCGGCCAGGAAGCTCTGAAGTTGTCTTGAGCCGGGAAGGACGGTAACCCGGCAGTGGACGTTCACCCTCTGGAGAAGTATATTTACAATAGAACCATGTTTTATTCCAGTCCTTTGGGTGACTCGGCAGCTGCATAGCCGGAAAAGTAATGTCTTGGTGCCTCTGGATAGAAATTCCGCCCAGCTCGAGACTCGGACCAGCCTTCACTTCAGTTTGACGGTTGGCATAGAAAAACTCCCAGAACAGGCCTACCGACGGCTTGGCTTGCAGATAGACTTCACGCAATACTTGAAAGTTCCAGATGTTTGAGACGGAATTGGGGGCGAGGTCTTGAGGATGGAGTTTGTAAAAATGAAGAACATCGCGGAAGAATTTTGAGCCGGGAGGCACAAAACCCCGCTCAATATGGTCCGAGAAAACGAACACCTCTCCTTCTTGGGGAACGGGCTTCAGTTCATCACCCGGGACCCGCCAGTGGATGGCATCTTTGGAAGGGAGAGTGCCAGCGTGAAGAAAGTCCATCAAAAACTCTTCTCTAACGCATGACCCAACCCAGTTACAGGAGTTCGAGGCACGAGACATTCTGCCGATTCAAAGGTTGTGAAAAGTAAAACATGGCGGGTCAAGAGGAGACTAAAATCTATGATGACTTACGAGCTTAAAGATTCTCCGTATAAGATGCTATACTCCGGCTGATGAGAGCCGGCACAGAGGGGGGGAAATTTGGCTAAGTCTTGGAAAACAGATTTCACAAACTACCACTATATTTATGGATCTACAAAAGCAGGAAAAAGGTTCTTATTTTTAGACCTAGCGAAGAACAGGCGAAGCAGAGGAAACTGAAACGGCAAGAAGGAGCCGTGAAGAGCTCGCGCCGGCGGCGCGGCCGGGATGAGCGTCAAGGGTACGGCCGACGTCGGAGGACCCCGATCAATGGCGTCGAAAGAACCCGCATGAAGGCGATGGGCTTCCTACAAACCCTACCGGTGCGGTAATGGATCTAATGAGCAGCCCGGGCTTACCGGCCACGGCGTAGTGAAGCGCGGGCGAAATTCTGGTTCGCACAGGTTGATGCAGCGGCCTGGCGTCGACGGAGCGGAGGCGACGCCGAGACTGAAAGTGATGGAAGCGGTTGCGTTAGAGGAGGAAGACGAGGAAGCGAGCGGGAGAAGTAAAAGACCGCCTGGGGCGGTCCTATTTAAAAGGAGAAGGAAGAATGAGCGCGAAAATCCAGGCGACGGAAACGTTTCGACCGAGGCGAACGCCTCGATTTTCAGGATGGTCACTTAATGCGAAGATTTGATGAGTACGTCAGCGAATCTTTTCTGTAGGGTTAACGTGACGTCATGGCGGGTCATTCCGGGCGACTCGGCAAAAGAACAAGACAAGAGGATGAAGTGAGCAAGCTCAAATCAACCTGGGGCCTAATGTTGGGGATATAACCCCATGGTATGACCCGTCTTAAAGGCTCCGGGTTATGCTTGACGGTTCATACACTGGCCCAAGGTGAGCTGGTGGTCCTAAAGCCCAGGAAGCTTGGTGGCTCATAAAGGTGGGCCGGACAGTGGACCAGAAGACTCGGATGTGTAAGCCGCCCGAAGACAACTTGGACAAGAAGATAGAGGAAGATTCGGATAAACAATAAGAGTCAGTTACCGATTATATGACCAGTGGTCTAGGCCTCCTATATAAAGGTAGACCCGGGACGACTTAGAGATCAGGTTGTTGAATACTAGGTCAAGCTTCAACTTCCAAATAATCGATACATCAAGCAATATAAACACAAGCAGGACGTAGGCTATTACCTCGAGTTGAGGGGCCGAACCTGGGTAAATCCGTGTCTTTCGTCCCCATCAACCCCTTTGAGTCCATCACATTAGCAATGGCCTCGAACCGAAGTCCGTTTATCCAGACATTTACCGTGACAAAACCACGACACCAGCCGTCAGGTCACTCGATTGTGATGTCGTGCTCCACTCCTTCTCCCCTCCTTCTAATCCCCGTGCGCTAATGGGATGTACGATGGCCACCGTTATCATGGATGTCGTTGAGCTCAAATCCTCTTCCTTCCTGTTATGGTGCCACATTGTGTCACACACCTCCCGCAGCGTCCCTGCTTAATGGCCTCCGTCAAACCTGCTTAATGGCCTCTTGTGATGTGAAGTGTTGCTCATATTCAAGTAATTCGGGAAAACCCGTACCCAAACCCGAATTTTCGGATATCCAAATTAAATTATCAGGTTCTTATATTTACCCGATCCGATTTTTCAATATCCAAATTAAATTATCAGGTTCTTATATTTACCCGATCCGATTTTTTTGGTAACCCGAACGCCCAGCCTGAGGTCCGCATATGCCGCGAACTGCGAAAGCCTTAAAGCCTTATGCGGGTTTTTACGGGTCCCTTGGGTTGTGATGTACTGACCCTATTTCGGTCGTTTGTAGAAAATGTATGGGTTGAGAAGTACTGACCCTATCTCGGTCGTTTGTAGAAAATGTATCAATAACATTCCACTGCATGGTTTCAGTTTCGTTCATGCAAATTGCGCTTCTCTTTGAAGCCGCATATTCAATATTTCCAATGTAACAGCAACATTTCGCCGAGTATTTAATTACTTTCAGCGTCGTTCATCCAAGTTACGGTTTGTCTTTGAAGCTGCGTTGCGGCTTGTGAATTTGCTTCAAGAGTTATTGACTGTAAAAAAATGGCTTTGATTTAAGGCGCTTTCTCCGTAAAGGGAGCTTCTTCTGGGAGGTGGAGAAAAGAATCAGATTCAACCATCCAGAGGCACTTTTCATCACCCGTTCACGTCCGATCCACCATCAAGAAGACGGAGCCGTTTTTGACAAAGAGTGTAACAAAGCAGGAGCAAGCAAAGACGGTGTATGACCATGGTTCAACTTGCATTGCATGCACGTTACATTATTTATTTATAACGCTTGACGCTTGCCCTCGTGGCACCGGCGCCAAAAGCCCCTACCGAGCACACAAACGCACTACCACCACCACCACAGGAAAAACTACCAGCTGACTCGAGACTCGACACGCCACACTTGCTCGTACTACAGACCCACACACCACGGGGACACTTCACCCTGTTCTTCCCGAGCTTCTCCATCCTCGATAATCTAGCTATTGACGATGGTACCACCTGCAACCCAGCAACACACAAAAACTATCGATTAGCACCGGCCTACCTACAAGCCTGCAATGAATTTCATGGCAAAAAATGGGAAGAATCAGCAACGTGCTGGTGAATGGGGTTACCGTTGGGGTGGAGGATCTGGCCGGAGATGTAGGAGGAGTCCTGCTCGCTGGCGAGGAAGACGAAGCTGGGCGCGACCTCGCTGGGCTGCCCGGCGCGCTTCATGGGGACCTCGGACCCGAACTGCTTCACCTTCTCCTCCGGGAAGGAGGCCGGGATGAGCGGCGTCCAGATGGGCCCCGGCGCCACGCCGTTGACGCGGATCCCCTTCTCCGCCAGTTGCATCGACAGCGCGCGGGTGAAGGCCACGATGGCGCCCTTGGTGGCCGTGTAGTCCAGCAGCGTCGCGTTGCCCTTGTACGCGTTCACGGAGGTGGTGTTGATGATGCTGGCCCCCGGCCCCATGTGCTTCACGGCGAACTTCGCCATGAGGAAGTAGGAGAAGATGTTGGTGCGGAACACGCGCTCCAGGTCCTGCTCGGTGATCTCGGTGATGCACGGCCGGACGTACTGCTCCGCCGCGTTGTTCACCAGGATGTCCACGCGCCCGCCGTGCGCGTTCGCCACCTCCTCCACCACCCTGCGGCAGTTCTCCTCGTACCCGAGGTCGCCCGAGAGCGCCCTGGGCTCGCCGGCGCCGGTGCGGGACTTGATGTCGCGGAGCGCCTGCAGGGTCTCCTCCGCGTCCTTGTCCTCGTGCCCCTTCACGTACGTGAAGTTCACCGTCGCGCCCTCCAGCGCGAAGCACAGGCACACCGCGCGCCCGATGCCCGAGTCGCCGCCGGTCACCAGCGCCACCTTGCCCTGCACGCGCACACAACATGTACATGCATTAAACCGCAGCCTAATGGAAGCCGGCATCGACAAGCAGTGCTAGAACTGTTGATTGCTTTACCTGGAGCTTGTTGGCCGACTTATAGTTCTTGATGAGGGTCTCGGGGCGGGGGTCCATGGCGTGCTCCTTGCCGGGCTGGCAGTCCTGCTGCTGCGGCGGGAACTTCTGGGACGCCATTGCTCTGGTCCCCCGGCGAGCGGGTGGTGCTCTTGGCGACGACGCGGCGAACGAAGCTAGCGCTCTGGTGGTGGGGAGGGGACGAAGCTGATTCGGTCGGAGGCGGTGAAGAAGAAGGAGAAACGGCTGGGCTCTGGCTGGTGCTGCGAGGAGTGCGCGCATGGCACGATGGATAAAGGCACGGGGTGGCGAGAGGCCGATATAAAGGTGGAGCGAAGCCGCGCGGGCATGGCGCGTGGCGACGGACGTGGCAGAAGTCTCGCAGTTGGCTCATCCACGTGGTGACACCGCCGGTGTCCGAGTGACCGAGTGTAATCCGAGCTGCACCGCACGCCGCTTAGGCGAAGCTGCTACATGTTTCTCGGCGATGAGACAGTCGATCGCCACTTTTTTTAAGGCAAACGTCGATCGCCATTGTTGATCCCGTGTCCGGCAGACCTAATGGTAAACGGGCTGACAAGCCCGCTAGAGCCCACAATCATAACACTTTTGGGCCGCCCATTTCTCTTACCTAGCCCCTAAAAAAAACTTCCTCACTCTCTCTCTCTCTCTCGCCAAAAAGAGAAACGGCGGCGACTCCTCGCTCTCAGAATCAGATTTCCCACTCCCACTCCCCATCGGCCGCAATGGCGACGGCGTCGGCAACCCCAGCCCGCTTCCAGATCTCCAACTAGATCGTTTCACCATGGAGCACCGCGACGGGGAGGTCCCCGCCAAGGGACCACCCAAGCCTTCCGATGGCGGCGACGGCCGCGACGAGGACCGCCTCAGCGCGGTTCCCGACGACCTCCTTGTCAACATCCTTCTCCTGGTCCGCGATGCCGCCGCCGCCGCGCGGACCAGCGTCCTCTCCCGCCGCTGGCGCCGCGTCTGGACGCTCCTCCCGGAGCTCCACTTTCTCCCCCACAATGACCCCCACCGCATACGCCTCGCCCTCGCCGCCCATGAAGCGCCGGCCCTACGCTTCCTCGACGTCGCCGTCATTGACGCCACCCCTGAATCCATGGTGTCCTGGCTTCAAATCGCCGCGCGCCGCCTCTCCGGCCATCTGTTTCTCATCAACACCGAGCAGAACACCTCGTTGGACGAGGCCGGAGAAAGAAGCGCATTTGAGCTGCCCTGCTTCGAGAAAGCCATGTCCATCAGCCTCGAACTAGGCCATCTTGGCCTCGCTGCGCCGTCTTCGGGTGTATTCGCCCGGCTCACCAATCTCTTCCTGAATCGCGTCCGGCTACATGGTCCGTCAATGCTCGGTGACGCTCTCTCCTGGCCACGGTGCCCATCCCTGCGGAGACTCATCGTTCATAATGCCCGGGGTGTGCGCAACTTCGCAATCCACTCCGATTCTCTCCGAGAAATTGACCTGAGGAATCTCCGGTCAGATAATCCCCTTGGTCTGGGCAACTTCACCATTCGTTCAGACTCTCTACTCCAAATGAGGCTGATGAGTCTGCGTGGCTTGGAGCAGCTCACTGTTATGGCGTCGGCACTCCAATCTCTAACTGTGAGCTCCTGCATTTGTTATAGTTTGAGAAATAATCAACCGTCTGCAAACATCTTGGCCCCTCAGCTGATATCCCTCCAGTGGAAGGATGATTATCATCCAAGCTACACCCAGCTTAAAATGGAAAATCTAGAACGGCTGAGCGCCAGCCAATTTTTTGTATATGGACAAGAGTCGCACAAGATGTACAATAGTAATTGTACGAGGCTTCTACGGCACTTTGAGGTCATCTGGATTCTCAAATTAACGCTTCTCTATCTGCCGGTGAGTTCACTCACACAATACTAGTAAACTGCAACTCTCATAGTAGCGTGGTCATGGAATGGACCTTCCTGGTTCATTCCCGGATGCTAATGACAAGCACACATGTAGTCCTATAATTGCAAATTGGACAAGCACACATGTAGTCCTATACTTGTAAATTGGACAAAAACTCTCGTAGTACTTGATGTAAATTGGACAAGAACTCATGTAGTCTTGGCCTCATTGTTGAACTGAGATCTTGGCGTTCACTCGGACGAAACGTTCCCCCACCTCATGCCATGGCTCACATTCGTCTATCCTGCTCCTTAACGGAGAGCTGCTGTACTGCATGGTACAGTTTAGAGATATGAGGAAGACGAAGACTAAGAGTGTGCTGAGATAGGTGTGGACACGTGGCATATTCTAAGCTGGGTCTAATTTCATGATAGAAAAGACCAGGTCTCATAGGATCATTTTCCGTCCTTTATCCTTCCTAGCAGCTTCATTCCTATGAGATAGTGTTACTTTTATTGCCTTTGATCAGTTAGCGTTGAGATTACAAACTACTGCTGCTGCACTAGTATATTGGTAATTTAAGATGGCACATGAGGTCGGCCTTGCTAGCGTAAAAAAATGACCGCCACCACTGCACTAATATATTTGTTATTCATATGGTGGCCCATGACCTCAGACTTGCTAGCATAAAAGAACCACTTGTTGTGTGTTATTGAATTTCTAAACAAGATGCTTGTGTCCTTTCCATTTATACATACCATTTTATGCAACTTCCCATGACTCCACTGCAGGAAATTACTAACCATGAGTACTTGATGGAAGGAATTACAAAGCTCCCAAACATTGCATTAATGGCCCTGGAAATAGTGGCAAATGGACATTCCTTTGGAGCCAGTTCATTCCATGTCCTCAGCATGTGTATTGGTGTCAGAAAGCTGTCTCTTAAACTTCTTGACACACTTGGCTATCCGGTGGTAATATTATCCTTACTTTGTTTATCTAATACCTTAGTACACATTTTTATTTCTTGGCACGCCGAAGCTTGAACTGCTATTTGCCCTACTCTATGTGTTGGTTTGATACCGGTGCTTTGCTCCAAATTATGTGACAAATATATGGCATATGTATCTCCCAAAGAAAATGCATATTACTCAAGGTGTTGGTAACATCATTGGCCCATTTTGGGGGCCCTATTGGACCTCATTTCCAGCCCCTCCCCCCCCCCCAAAAAAAAGAAAAAACTGTTTAGGGATCCCATTTAGGGGCCCTGCCTGCTGGAGATGAGATGGTGATGTTGCAAGGTGGGGAGGTTGCCAGCAATGGCGTACCCTGAGCAGAAATGAGCCAATGCCCAAATATAAGCCATGCATGTTTCTCACTTAGAATTGGGGTGTTGCAAAGTTATACATAAAATATTAAGAAAAATAAATTTTGTCATGGTGTACTGTGCGCCATGATACTTCTACCTGGGTACGCCCTCCCTGACCACTAGGGACGGAGGTGGGGGAGGTGGTATAGGAAAGGTAAAGAGATAGCTGCTTCCGGAGAGGAGCTGTCGGAATTGGAGGAGATTGCAGCAGCTCTTGATTGACATATAAGGCAATGATGTGAATGTGACTAGAGTCATTGCATGTCAGCCTCAATCTTGATAAAATAGTTGAGATTTAAGGGACGTGGATTTTAGGGACATGGTGCCAGGCGAGGATAGAATCCCGCACGTTGGTTATTGCTTCGTGATTCGGGTTTATTATAGTGATTATCTCAACACCACTCAAATATGCACTCGTAATATCCCGATATGGAAGCTGAATACGCCATACGTGTGTCAGATATCATTATGGCAGAGTGATATGGCCCAGTTATGTGTGTGGGTAGGTTGCATATGACCACCAGTTGTAGACACGACCCTGTGCTATCAGTCTTGGCGCCATAGCCCCTTAGTCAACCTCGTGCTGCCTCTGTCTGGAGAAAGAGTCCCATGGAGTACGTTTGCCTATGGCAGAAAAGTTAGCAATGCAAATCGTTCTTTTAAGTTTATTTCTCTAGCATATTAGTATCCCTTGAGTAGCTCCCTGTATCTTGCTTTGATCCAGTGCTGAAGGAATCGCTGGTCGGAACAGGAAGCTCCTTGGAGCTGCTGGTTCAACTGGGCAACAGGTTGTCACACGGATTTTGTCTTCTCCGGTCTGGTTCTAGAAAGGCTGTGAGAGATGGAGGAGAGGATGCGAGAGGGTGAGTTGCACAGGCAGTGGATCACTGGATGGCTGGGTGAGCACTTCTATGAGAATAGGTCTCAAGGGATGGGCGCCTTGGGGTTCTTGTTAATTTTAATGACCTGTGCGCGTGTGAGCTGGTGAACCTAATAACCTGCTTTTTTCTAAATGAACGAGTTATGAAGTGTTCTTAATGGGGAGCAGCCGTGGTGTGGTGCATAGGAGCATACATTGATGTGGTTGGATGCAAGGCGGGATACGCGTAATTTGTCGTCATCGCAATTCGTCAGCAACATGACAGTTGCCCACCAGCACTTATGTTCCTGTCGGTAAATATACGTTCTAAAAATGGAAACTGACTCAATTAAGTGCAACGTGATTGCCCACGGCTGATGATTAATAAGTACTCCTAGGTAGTTGCACGATTATATGGTCTAACAGACCTTGTAGGGATTTATGAACTTCCTCTGCTTGGTCGCAGCCAAGGCAGATGTTACATTGTGTGTGTGGGGGGGGGGGGGGGGCTACATTAATAATGATAAAGTAGTAAAACTTTAAAAGACAAGTTGGGTCTGATGGATTAGGCACTAATCAACACTGTCGCCAGCTGGTGTGGGATGTCCAGTGAGAATGGCTCCACGTCGTTCTTCAATTCAGGTGGATCGAGAGCATGCAAAGCGCGCGCAGATTGATAATGCAAACTTGGGTGAGGATACTTACATCCGGGCGCTTGCATTTGTAGAAGTGGCCTTCCTGGGTTTTTGACCGTGCCGGAGTCGGACCACGGCACATACAACAAGTTGCATTCCGGGCACCGGATCAGCGGGAGTGGCGCCACTTCATCCATGTCAATGCGATCGAGGGGCCGAGGAGCTTGAGAAGGACATGGACAAACACATGGAAAAGGGGGATGAACTAACTGTGGCAAACAGAGAGGAGAGAAGTGTGAGGTTGTGTGAGCAGAGAAGGGGAATGAGAGAGAAAATAGACGGAGCGATGAGTGGCGACTGGTAGAGCTGTTGAGGCATGGTTAGCCGGATGTGTGGGCTGAACAGTCAAACGTAATTACTGCATGGGTGCTATACGGCTCTTATATAATATTTGCGGAGCTTTGCTACATCAAGGGGGAGTTTACGGGGGGTTTACAGGCTGGGCGCCCAGCCCACCAGTTGAATTCAGGTGGGCGCCGGGTAATTAGGAGAAGTAAGTTATTTAGCCCAATTAAAATCGGACAAATCAGCTTATCCATAAAGTTTTGTTGGTTCAGTCAGTGTGTCTAGCATTTTCCATATTTGTGTATGTGTATGCAAATTATACATGTGTTTTGATATTGGTTCTGCATGAATCGCAGACTCATCTCCGGTGAGGATACCATCCTCCCCTGGCATTTATGTCCCAACGAGCATTTTCGGGATTTAGGGGGAAATATTAATATAGTACTATGCTTGGCACATTTGTTTCTAAAGGCATCAGTACCAATGGTCTAAGGTCAATTTAAGATGTTATTTGATACAGCTTATCGATAGGACAATACATTACTTTGTTCAAAAGAAAAGGCGCAACCGTCTATAAAATTAAAATAATGTTCTTTATTTGACTTTCTATTTGCATACAACAATCATATACTCTGCGGTAGGTTGGCTTCAAACTAATTTCCAGGTGGTATTCTTTTGTAAATTTGTTAAAGACATGCCTTAAATATTCAGCCGATCTTGGAATTTCCAGCTCCATCATTCTTATTTCATGGCATTCAATTATTTCGGCAGATCTTATTAATTGGGCTGACATGCTCCCATTGCAGGCACAAACTGGATGCCCATCAGGTTGTGTTTGTGATCAGCCACCAAACTGGAAAACCAAGGAACTCACGCTGTATTGCCTCCGAGAAGTACAGATCCTCAACTTAAGAGGAACTGAACATGAAGCTGCTCTTATGAAACGGTTATTCCATTGGGCAACAGTGCTAGAAAAGATCACCATATCTTTCCATTGCTCAGTTGCTGAAAGCAAGGCTGAGGAGTTCTGCCAGATGCTTCAAAGCTTCTGTAGGCCAGAAATATCTATGAAGGGGCAACGCTTCGCCTAATCTAGTCATAGCACAGGTAACCATGGCCTGAACTTGCTGGCAAACTTTATGTGCACCGCAGGGCCTCGCAGAACGCTTTGCCAACTTGTCGCTGTGTTGGTGCTCGTGCCTGGTGGTCGTTTTATTGTTGGCATCTTGGTATAAATTGCACTGGTTTGTGAACTTCAGAGTTTGTTAGATCCTTTCGAGATGTTGCAGGATGTATAAGTTGCACTTTATGCATGTGGATGTTGTCTGAACTTCAGTTCTTGTTTCCAACAGACTTTTAATCAGTCTGAGATCTGTGAAAAACCTGGTTTAGGACGAGCTCCATGGAACTTGCTGTTTTTTTGGCAAAAATCAAAAAATCACATTCTGAAGTTAAATTCTAAAACCAATCATGCACGTTCATACGGATGTATTTACATGTGTGTATGTTTGACAATGAAATACATTATGGTGATCATAATGTATATCATTTTCAAATTCTGCACACATGTACACATCCATACGAACGTGTGATTACTTTACAATCTTCCATTTAGCATTTTTGGCTCTCAAAACCCTTACTAGGAGATATTATAGCATCTATGGCCGGACTTATCAAATCCGCTTTCCTGTACATCCGCGGGCGACACGTCTGCCAGCCCCTCGTATGTTGTGTCACATTCACATACCTTAAATGCCGATCCTTAAATCCATGCAAACCATGCATGTCGATCATTCCATACAAATTATCTGAACTAAATAGTTTAAAACAAAGCAAATTATATCAAATTAAATCATAGTTCGACAAATCGGACATGTCAAAATGATATCAATGTCCAAGTGTGATCGATGGCTCGCTTGTCGGATCACGCCATCAGTGTCGTTGCTCGTCCTACTTTGCCTGAGCAGCCAGCTGCCAGCATCCTTGTCGCATGATCCGCAACCGTTGCTGCTACCGCGGCCGCCCTTCCCTCAGCATGCATGAATGATGCGGGGTGCTAGACGTGGCGGGGGACACAACTCCTCGAGCATGTCTCATTTCTTGTTGCCGGCGATGCCGCATCTTTCGGGCGACGTTCTCCCCCTTGCAAGACGCAACGGAGGAAAGGACACCGACAGACGAGGCGGATTGCGTCTCTGTCAAGGCGGTCGGGGCGGGCTAGAAGACACCTATGGCGGCAGATCAGGACCGATGGTGAGGATGGGGAGCAAGTGTGGCGGATGGCGAGGGCTCCGGCGCGAGAAAGGTTGGAGGGCGGTCGGAGGTGTAGGAAGGGTTTGGTGGATTTGGTGTAATTTGTGGTGGAATCAGGCTATCGGGTCCGCTGTGACGAGCGCGTCCAGACACCCCCATATCCGCCTCATATTTAGACTACATAGGTGGGGTACCGGTCAACCTGGGTATTTGAGTCCCGTTTAAGAAATCCGCGTGGATCAAAATTTCATGACCGATCAGTGACCGAGCTGCCCGCCCGATAGTATAAGACGGATTTGGGGCACTGTAAATGTTGGTGTAAGAGTACAACGTCCTGCTCCTTTTCGTGGGTCATTTCTCATTCTTCTCTCCTCTTGTCTTCCTCATATACTATGCTACTAATTTCCCTAGGATTTGAGGCCTCACAATCAATTAAGGTCTCCAATTGAAATTTGGTCATCCGATTTTGACCGGGTCAATAATTCTTCACCCAATTATATTAATCCTCTATAACACTAAACTCCCTATTTTTTAAGGTCTCACAATCAATTGATGTCTCAATCTAAAGTTGGGTCATTCAATTTTGACAGAGTCAACAATTCCACAATAAGCTTCCTTATTCATTTTTTAATACACTATGCTCTCTACTTTTAAAGCTTCTCTCGTCAATCTTTAATTTTGACTCCGTCAATCTTTTGTTGTGGCAGTAAAATCTCTAACTTCGTTAAACTATCTCGTTTTAAAGCCCCTCAAACAACTCTTCAATTTTGATTGAATATATAATTGATTGGATCAATCATCCTGGCTTCATGGTGGGATCTTTCAATGAATGGGTGACAAAATGAAAATGTCCTTCACGAGTCATGACACGTTTAGCACTAGCATAATACACACGTCCAACAACGTAAGTATCTTTCTCATGTTTTTGTACTAATTAAAAGACGTCCTCCAATCACACGGCCATAAAAATCTACCCAAACACCACAATAGAAAAAAAGGAAAAATAATACACTTACGAACGATTCGCTACGGATTGATCATAACAAACATTGTCTCACTAATCACTTCCCCGTTTAGCATCGTTGACCCACCTTTTCCCTTATCTCTAACCATAAATTGACATGTCCATCTGTAAATATGATTCCGTAAAGTATGTCCGTAGGAGTAGCATATCTGATAAAAAAATGCACTTCATTGTATCCCCCACACGCCAAATCAACTAATACGTAAATATTTTTCAGAACTTTTAAAAAATTACATGAAACATGTACAACCTCAAGAATATAAGGGGCGCGGCAAACCGCGCACTACCCTTCTAGTATAAACCATTTCTCATTCTTCTTTCTTCTCGTCTTCCTCATATTTTTTTTCTTTAGCAGGCATTTTATCAAGCACTGTGTGCGTCCATATTGTCGTGCCATCCACATAAAAAGGTTTCACCCTCGTTCATAGAGCATTTATCGCTAGAACTTGCAAATCCGACCCCTCAAACACCCGCGGGCGTGTCCGCAGACACCGACCGATCAAGTCTCAAATTTGTCTTCTCACTCCCGGACACCTCAAATCCATACAAACTCATGCACCTACTACGTCGATGCATCACACGGCTCCATCACTATTAACATGCCATCGGACTATCAAAATTTGGTAGGTTAGGCTATGGTGGACATCATCCATGGCTTCCCTTCCCCTTCGCGGAGCCCTTGCTATCTTTCTCCGGAAGTACCGGTCGAATATGCAATATGGATCGAGCCGGATCTGCTTGTCGTTGGAGCTAGCCTCTCCATCGTTGACTTGCTTTCCCACCTTCGGTGATAGTCCAGCCATTTCATGGTCCGTCCGATTTTGCTCTCGGCCAATGGCACGCGTGTTCCTTGTAGGATCGAAAGTAGGTCTAGAGGGGGGGTGATTAGACTACTTGACCAAATAAAAGTTTTGCCTTTTTCCCAATTTTAATTCTTGGCAAGTTTTAGCATTCATAGCATATCAAGTAACACCCTACACATGCATGTCTAAGAGTATTGCAGCGGAAAATAAAGACATTGCACATATAAGTAAAGAGAAGGTTAGGAATGCAAACACAAGTGATGACATGATGATTTTTCCCGTGGTTCCGATAGGTGGTGCTATCGTACGTCTATGTTCATGGAGTCTTCAACCCACGGAGGGTAACGGTCACGAGAGTCCATGGAGGGCTCTACCCATGGAGGGTTCCACGAAGAAGCAACCTTGACTATTCCATGCGGCTTCCATCCACGAAGGACTAGCCTCACTATGGGTAGATCTTCGCGAAGTAGGCGATCTCCTTGGACTTACAAACTTCTTGGTTCACTCCACAACACGAAGTAGGAGGCTCCCAAGCGACACCTAACCAATCTAGGAGGCACCACGCTCCAAAAGGTAATAGGCTCGGTAATGACGATGAACTCCTTGATCTTGTGCTTGAAGATGATAGACTCTTCAACACACAATCTCTCTCACACAGATTTGGCTTGGTAGAAGAGATGGGATTGGTGGAAAGCTACTTGGGGAGGCTAGAAATCAAGATTCATATGGTTGGAGTGAAAGATCTTGACCTCAACACAAGGGTAGGTGGTTCTCTCTCAGAAAACCGAGTAGGATAGGTATGGAATAGTTCTGAGTGCTTCTCTATCGAGTGGGTGGTGGTGAAGGGGTATATATAGGCATCTCAAAAAATCCAACTGTTACACACAATAAGTTAGACTCAATGACACCAAAGTGTAAAACTAGGTGGTACTAAAGTGACAAAAAGTGGCAACTTTTGAATCTCGGATGGACCGATATATAACTCGCGGTTGCACTGACAAGGTGACCAACAGTTAGAATTACCAAATTCGGTGACGCCGATTCACCATTCTCGGTCGGACCGAAAATGAAAATTTGCGTAACAGAAAGTTGGCAACCCAACTCGATGGCACCGAGTGCAGTGTCGGCTGCACCGAAGTGTTAGGGTTTGGCTGAGTGTGTCTAGGGTTTGGAACTCGGTGGCACCGGGATAGTAAAGTTGGTTGCACTGATTTGGTATATTTGGCTTAGGACAAACTTTGGTGGGAGAGAATGTGGATGTCTTGGTGACTGTCACACGTTTGAGCATATTGTTCACCATCAAAACTTTACCCCCTTTTAATAGTATTGGCTTTCCTATAGACTCAAAGTGATTTCTCACAAATATGAAATGTAGATTCCTCTTGCTTGAAGCTTGGCCAACCTATTTCCTTGCATCTTGGGGTAATTCCACAATCCTTGTGCCATTCCCATCATTGAACTTTTCCTGAAATGTACTTGGTGAAGACATTAGTTCAATGACTTATATGTTGTTATTAATTACCAAACCCACCAAGGGAGCAAATGTGCTTTCAATATCTCCCTTTTTGGTAATTGATGACAACATATAGATCAAAGCTTTGACAAAGATATAATCAATGAATATAGTCGTCGCTTTGAGAAGTATGTGATAAGTAAGAGCTCCCCTTAAATTTGTGCATTATTTTAAATTTGCGTTTGAATGCAAATGCACAATCGATTAGGTACATGGGTCACTTCTCACATGTCACATACCACTTGGTGGTGTGCGATAATAATTGGAGTGAATAACATAGCACAACACAATCAACCAAAAGATGAAAGATCATCACATAAGCATTTAAGATGATAGGAAATAGTAGCATCACACATCAAAGCGTATGATCAAATATCATCGAACGTGTATCACAAGCGAGACAAAAGAGTATCATGGCAACCAAAAGCAATTGTTTTTGAAAAGGCAGCAAAACACCAAATGCAAATGCCTCTCTCTCTCGAAGCCTAATGATCTATATACACTTCTCCCCCTTTGGCAACAAGTTACCAAAAAGTTCAAAGGTATCTATCTAAGCGTTCTTGGGCTGTTCTCCTCCGGTTGTCGATGAAGGAGTCGAGAGCACGGCGTCGGCGAAGATCTCTGTAGATGTCATCGAAGGAGTTGGAGTGGACATTGGTGGAACAGGAGCTGATGGAGCAGGAGCTGTGCTGATAGTAGCTAGAGCTGATGAAGAGGGCCTCGATTCCGGAGCAGGCACTGTGGCTGATCTCATCTGAGTGGTGAACTGGGTGCCTGGCCCAAGAGGTGATTCTTCCTCATCAACATCATCATCATCATCAGAAGAAGAAGAGGTAGTGGAGACCCGGGGAATGTGCATGGAGTGTTCTGGAGCTCAATCACTGTCTTGGACAACTTGTCCACCTTATCTCCAAGCACTTTGATCCTTGACTCGAAGATCCTCATAAGGCTATTCTGGCTATCCAGAATTCCTTTGATATCCTTCTGCATGCCTTAGACAACTGTGATCAGAAGATCCATTTGCTCATTCCTGGATCTAGGGACTTGAGCACTAGCGCTCGAACAGCTTCTGCCTCTGCTTGTGTTGTAGCAGATGTGGGACAATCTGGGTTCATCACCACAACTTTATCCTTGAACTCTGGCTATAGGGGCAGGTGTGGGTGATCAAGAGCAAAAATGTTCTTCTCCAACTGTGAGTTGATGAGCAACTGGATGTAGGGTGCATAGCAGCATGAGCGCTTTTGGTCAGCAGCAACCCTCTTGATTGTCTCAACAATCAGATCCATGACTCTGATCCTGGTGTTCCTGTCAAGGTGGATCAACATATTAATGGAGTAGCCTCGGATCATCTTGTCATCTCCATACTTGGGCATCAAGGTATGCCTGAGTATAGTGTTCATAGTCCGGAGGCCAGCTTATAGATAGTAGATAGATCCTAGCTTGTGTGATTGTACCTTGTCAGCGGGGATAGGAGTATACATGTCTTTCATGGCATTGTGACTAGCCTTGGGTTCATAGTATACATCCAAATCTCCTTCCTAAGCTTTAGGAACTTTCAGTAGAGCAGCCCATTCCTCAACAGTGGATTCGTACCTAACACCTTCAGTCATCCATACAATTCTACCATCTCCGTAGAAATGCGTGGTGGAGTATAATTGCATGATCATCTCGTTGTTCCACGCTGTAAGTTCTCTGCCAATAAACTTATCCAGACCAATTCAATGAAAGTTATCTTGGACACTTGGGAAGTAGTCCACATTGTCCTTAATAAACTTCCAATCAACATATCGCATGTCGCTAACAGCAGGGCTCTTGTCAAGCAGAACGGTCTCATAGAAATCCTGTTGCTCTCTGGTATAGAACCTGTAGTCAACAACGGTCTTCCTCCTCTGAGCATATGGATCTATAGCTCTCTAGGCTCTCAAGCCTGAGTCTTTCCGCTTCCTCATGTCCTCAACTACCAAATGGATGGCATCATGCACTGGAAGATATGGGCTGAGCTTCATCGATGTGGTTAGGTCATCATCATCTTTAGTTCTGGAGGTTGTCCCTGTTGGGGAACGTTGCATGGGAAACAAAAAATTTCCTACGCACACGCAGATCTATCCATGGTGATGAGTATCTACGAGAGGGATAGTGGATCTACGTACCCTTGTAGATCGCTAAGCGGGAAGCGTTAAGAAACGCGGTTGGTGTAGTCGAACGTCTTTGCGATCCAAATCGCCATGCGTCCCGCGATCCAATCACGATCCGTCCCATGATCCAATCACGATCTGTTCCGCAAACTTGATCACGATCTGTCCCACGAACTTGATCACGATCCTTCCGATCTAGTGCCGAACGGACGGCACCTCCGCGTTCAGCACACGTACAGCTTGATGACGATCTCCGCCATCTTGATCCAGCAAGAAGGAGCGGAGAGGAAGAAGAGTTCTCCGGCAGCATGACGGCGCTCCGGTGATGGTGGTGGAGCTATTCCGGCAGCGCTTCGCCTAAGCACTGCAGAAATCCGAACTAGAGGAGAAACTATGGACTAGAGGGTAGGGTTGCACGTGGCTGAAAATCTTGTGCAAAAACCCTAAAACCCTCTAGTATATATAGGAGGAGAGGAGGAGAGGAGGCAGCCTTGGCTTCCAAGACAAGGAGGTTCGGCCGAACCAGGAGGGAGGAATCCTCCTCCTCCACTCCTAGTAGGATTAGGACTCCTTCCTAATTTAGCCTTTTTTGCCTTTTTCCACCTTTTTTCTTTTGGGCTTTTCTTCCCAACAGCATGAGCCTTGTGTGGGACTTCCACCAGCCCACTAGGGGCTGGTATTCATCCTCCCACAGCCCATGTAGCCTCTTGGGTCGAAATACCCCTCCTGATGGTCTCCCGGTACACTACCGGCACTCCCGGTACACTACCGATGAGCCCGAAACTTTTTCGGCGACCAAAATAGGACTTCCTATATATCAATCTTTACCTCCGGACCATTCCGAAGATCCTCGTGACGTCCGAGATCTCATCCCGGACTTCGAACAACCTTCGGTCACCATCATACATAACTCTATACTACCGAAACGTCACCAAACCTTAAGTGTGCAGACCCTGCGGGTTTGAGAACTATGTAGACATGACCGAGACACCTCTACGGTCAATAACCAATAGCGGGACCTGGATGCCCATATTGGTTCCTACATATTCTACGAAGATCTTTATCGGTCGAACCTCTATGTCAAGGATTCAGTTAATCCCGTATGATGTTCCCTTTGTTCTTCGGTATGTTACTTGCCCGAGATTCGATCGTCGGTATCTCCATACCTAGTTCAACCTCGTTATCGGCAAGTCTCTTTACTCGTTCTGTAATACAAGATCCCGTGACTAACACTTAGACACATTGCTTGCAAGGCTCATTGTGATGTTGTATTACCGAGTGGGCCCTGAGATACCTCTCCGTCATACGGAGTAACAAATCCCAGTGTTGATCCATGCCAACTCAACAGACACCCTTGGAGATACGTGTAGAGCACCTTTATAGTCACCCAGTTACGTTGCGACGTTTGATACACACAAGGCACTCCTCCGATGTTTGTGAGTTGCATGATCTCATGGTCATAGGAACACATACTTGACATGCAGAAAACAGTAGCAATAAACTGACACGATCATATGCTACGTTTGTAGTTTGGGTCTTGTCCATCACATCATTCTCCTAATGATGTGATACCGTTATCAAATGACATCACATGTCAATGGCCAGGAAACCTTGACCATCTTTGATGAACAAGCTAGTTCACTAGAGGCATACTAGGGACATAGTGTTGTCTATTTACCCACACATGTAATGTGTTTCCAATTAATACAATTATAGCATGGATAATAAACGATTATCATGAACAAGGAAATATAATAATAAACACTTTATTTATTGCCTCTAGGGCATATTTCCAACAGTCTCCCACTTGGACTAGAGTCAATAATCTAGCTCACATCACTATGTGATTTACATTGTAATGAATCGAACACCCATGCAGTTCTGGTGTTGATCATGTTTAGCCCTTGGAAGAGGTTTAGTCAACAGGTCTACAACATTCAGATCCGTGTGTGCTTTGCAAATATTTATGTCCTTCTCCTCAATGTAATCGCGGATGGAGTTGAAGCGTCGCTTTATGTGTCTGGTCCTCTTGTGAAACCTTGGTTCCTTGGCCAGAGCAATGCCACCCGTGTTGTCACAGAACAGGTTCATTGGATTCAGTGCACTGGGCACTACTCCAAGATCTGTCATGAACTGCTTCATCCAGACACCTTCCTTCGCCGCCTCCGAGGCTGCGATGTACTCCGCTTCACATGTAGAATCGGCTACCACGCTTTGCTTGGAACTGCACCAGCTTATTGCACCCTCGTTGAGAATAAATACGTATCCGGTTTGTGACTTAGAGTCATCCGGATCAGTGTCAAAGCTTGCATCAACGTAACCCTTTACGACGAGCTCTTCATCACCTCCATAAACAAGAAACATTTCCTTAGTCCTTTTCAATTACTTAAGGATATACTTGACCGATGCCCAGTGTTCCATTCCAGGATCACTTTGAAACCTTCCGACCATACTTATGGCAAGGCTGACATCCGGTCTTGTGCACAGCATTGCATACATGATAGAGCCTATGGCTGAAGCATATGGGATGACACTCATCTTTTCTCTATCTTCTGCAGTCACTGGGCATTGAGTCTTACTCAACTTCACACCTTGTAACACAGGCAAGAACCCTTTCTTGGACTGATCCATTTTGAACTTCTTCAAAACTTTATCAAGGTATGTGCTCTGTGAAAGTGCTATCAAGCGTTTCGATCTATCTCTATAGATCTTAATGACTAATATGAAAGTAGCTTCTCCTAGGTCCTTCATTGAAAAACTCTTGTTCAAATATTCCTTCATGCTTTCCAGCATTTCTATATTGTTTCCAATGAGCAATATGTCATCCACATATAATATTAGAAACGCTATAGAGCTCCCACTCACTTTCTTGTAAATACAAGCTTCTCCATAAACTTGTATAAACTCAAACGCTTTGATCACCTCATCAAAACGCTTATTTCAACTCTGAGATGCTTGCACCAACCCATAAATGGATCGCTAGAGTTTGCAAACTTTGTCAGCATTCTCTGGATCGACAAAACCTTCTGTTTGCATCATATACAACTTTTCCTCAAGGAAACCGTTGAGGAACGCTGTTTTGACATCCATCTGCCAAATTTCATAGTCGAAATAAGCAGCTATTGCCAACATGATTCTGACAGACTTAAGCATCGCTACGGGTGAGAAGGTCTCATCATAGTCAACTCCTTGAACTTGTGAAAAACCCTTTGCCACAAGTCGAGCTTTATAGACGGTGATATTACCGTCCACGTCTGTCTTCTTCTTAAAGATCCATTTGTTCTGAATGGCCTTTCGCCCTTCAGGTAATACTTCCAAAGTCCATACTTTTTTTCATACATGGATCCCATCTCGGATTTCATGGCCTCTAACCATTTCTCGAAATTCGGGCCCATCACTGCTCCTCCATAGCTCATAGGTTCATTGTTGTCCAACAACATGACCTCCAAGATAGGGTTGCCGTACCGCTCAGGAGTAGTACGCGGCCTTGTCGACCTACGAGGTTCAATAGTATCTTGATCCAAAGCTTCATGATCATCATCATTAACTTCCTCTTCTACCGTCGTAGGTTCCACAGAAACATATTTCTGCGCTGCGCTACTTTCTGGTTGAAGTAAAGGTTCAATAACCTCATCAAGCTCTATTTTCCTCCCACTCAACTCTTTCGAGAGAAACTCTTTCTCAAGAAATGTTCCGTTCTTAGTGACAAACACTTTGCCTTCGGATCTGAGATAGAAGGTATACCCGACTGTCTCTTTCGGGTATCCTATGAAGATGCATTTTTTCGCTTTGGGTTCCAGCTTTTCAGGCTGAAGCTTTTTGACATAAGCATCACATCCCCAAACTTTAAGAAACGACAACTTTGGCCTCTTGCCAAACCACAGATCATATGGCATTGTCTCAACGGATTTCGATGGTGCCCCATTTAAAGTGAATGCAGTTGTCTCTAATGCATAACCCCAAAACGATAGTGGCACATCAGCAAGAGACATCATAGAACGCACCATATCTAATAAGGTTCGATTACGACGTTCAGACACACCATTACGCTGTGGTGTTCCGGGCGGTGTCAAATGTGAAACAATTCCATACTGTCTTAAGTGACTGCCAAACTCATAACTCAGATATTCACCTCCTCGATCAGATCGCAGGAATTTAATCTTCTTGTTACGATGATTCTCAACTTCACTCTGAAATTGCTTGAACTTTTCAAATGTTCAGACTTGTGTTTCATCAAGTAAATATACCCATATCTACTTAATTCATCAGTGAAGGTGAGAAAATAACGATATCCACCACGCGCTGTAACATTTATTGGACCGCACACATCAGTATGTATGATTTCCAATAAGTCACTCGCCCGTTCCATTGTTCCAGAGAATGTCGTTTTAGTCATCTTGCCCATGAGGCATGGTTCACATGTGTCAAGTGATTCAAAATCAAGTGACTCCAAAAGTCCATCAGCATGGAGCTTCCTCATGTGTTTTACACCAATATGACCTAAACGACAGTGCCACAAGAAAGTGGTACTATCATTATCAACTCTACATCTTTTGGCATCAATGTTATGAACATGTGTGTCATCACTATCAAGATTCAATATGAATAAACCCCTAACATTGGGTGCATGACCATAAAAGATATTATTCATATAAATAGAACAACCTTTATTCTCTGATTTAAATGAGTAACGGTCTCGCAATAAACAAGATCCAGATATAATGTTCATGCTTAACGCAGGCACTAAATAACAATTATTTAGGTTCATCACTAATCCCGATGGTAATCGAAGAGAGAGTGTGCCGACGGCGATCACATCAACCTTGGAACCATTTCCCACGCGCATCGTCACTTCGTCCTTTGCCAGCCTTCGTTTATTCCGTAATTCCTGCTTTGAGTTGCAAATGTGAGCAACCGAACCGGTATCAAATACCCATGCACTACTACGAGAGCTAGTAAGGTACACATCAATAACATGTATATCATATATACCTTGTTTGTCGTTGGCCGCCTTCTTGTCAGCCAGGTACTTGGGGCAGTTCCGCTTCCAGTGACCAGTTCCCTTGCAATGAAAGCACTCAGTTTCTGGCTTGGGTCCATGCTTGGGCTTCTTTACAGGAGTAGCAACCGCTTTGCCATCCTTCTTGGTTTTACCCTTGTTGCCCTTGACCTTGACCTTGCCATTTTTCTTGAAACTAGTGGTTTTATTGACCATCAACACTTGATGTTCTTTCTGGATTTCTGACTCAGTGACTTTTAGCATCGCGAACAGCTCGACGACTGACGTGTTCATCCCGTGCATGTTATAGTTCATCACAAAGCTCTTGTAACTAGGTGGCAGTGATTGAAGAACCCTGTCAGTGATCGCCTCTGGCGGAAGGGCAATTCCCAACTCCGCTAGACGAGTTGAATACCCAGACATTCTGAGTATATGTTCACTGATAGACCCGTTCTCCTCCATCTTGCAAGCATAGAACTTATCGGAGGTTTCATACCTCTCGATCCGGGCATTCTTTTGAAAGATAAACTTCAACTCCTGGAACATCTCATATGCTCCATGACGTTCAAAACGTCTTTGAAGTCCCGATTCTAAGCCATACAATATTGCACACTGAACTATTGAGTAATCTCCAATACGTGCCTCCCAAGCGTTCTTAACGTCTTCGGAGGTCATGTCTTCTGGTTGGTCACCAAGCGGTGCATCAAGGACATATGATTTCTGGGAAGCCGTGAGGATAATCCTTAGATTACGGGCCCAGTCAACAAAGTTACTTCCATCATCTTTCAACTTAGCTTTCTCTAGGAACGCATTAAAATTCAGGGGTGCTACTACACGAGCCATTGATCTACAACATAAATATGCAAAGTTTACTTAGACTATTGTTCAAGATAATGAGTTTAGTTAATCAAATTACTAAAGCTCCCACTCAAATCGACATCCCTCAGGTCATCTGAGTGTCACATGATCCAAATTCACCAACTTAAGTCTGATCATCACGTGAGTTGAGGTGGCTTCAATGGTGAACATCTCATATTGATCATATCTACTATATGACTCATGTTCGACCTTTCGGTCTCTTGTGTTCCGAGGCCATGTCTGTACATGCTAGGCTCGTCAAGTTTAACCCGAGTGTTCTGCGTGTGCAACACTGGCTTGCACCCGTTGTATGTGAACGTAGAGTCTATCACACCCGATCATCACGTGGTGTCTTGACACGACGAACTTTCGCAACGGTGCACACTCGGGGAGAACACAATTCATCTTGAAATTTAAGTAAGGGATCACCTTATAATGCTACCATTGTCCTAAGCAAAAAAAGGTGCATAAAAGGATTAACATCACATGCAATTCATAAGTGACATGATATGGCCATGAACTTGTGCTTTTGATCTCCATCTAGAAAGCACCGGCATGATCTCCATCGTCATCGGCATGACACCATGATCTTCATCATCTTGATCTCCATCAACGTGTCGCCATCGGGGTTGTTGCGCCCAACATGCTTCTACTACTATTACTACCGTATAGCGATAAAGTAAAGCATTACATAGCGCTTAATGATTGACACACAGGTCATACAATAATTAAAGACAACCCTATGGCTCCTGCCGGTTGTCGTACTCAATGACATGCAAGTCGTGATAATCTATACATCACATGATCATCTCATACATCACATATATCACATCATGTAATTGGCCATATCACATCACAACATACCTTGCAAAAACAAGTTAGACGTCCTCTAATTATTGTTTCATGTTTTACGTGGCTGCTACATGTAACTAGCAAGAACAATTCTCCTCTACACAAAAACCACAACGGTGATACACTAGTTGCTTTTCAACCTTCTCAAGGACCGCCTTTGTCGAATCCGATCCAACTAAAGTGAGAGAAACTGGCACCCGCAAGCCATCTATGCAACAAGTTGCGGTCGAGGGAACCGGTCTCTCGTAAGCATACGAGTAATGTTGGTCCAGGGCGCTTCATCTCACAATACCGCTGAACCAAAATCTAACCAAGGGAGGAAGCAATCTAAGCATCAACGCCCACAAACCTTTTATGTTCTACTCGAGATCTCATCTACACATAGACCTAGCTCTGATACCACTGTTGGGGAACGTTGCATGGGAAACAAAAAAATTCCCACGCACACGCAGATCTATCCATGGTGATGAGCATCTACGAGAGGGAGAGTGGATCTACGTACCCTTGTAGATCGCTAAGCGGGAAGCGTTAAGAAACGCGGTTGGTGTAGTCGAACGTCTTCGCGATCCAAATCGCCGTGTGTCCCGCGATCCAATCATGATCCATCCCGCGATCCAATCACGATCCATCTGCGAACTTGATCACGATCCATCCCACGAACTTGATCACGATCCTTCCGATCTAGTGCCGAACGGACGACACCTCCGCGTTCAGCACACGTACAGCTTGATGACGATCTCCGCCGTCTTGATCCAGAAAGAAGGAGCAGAGAGGAAGAAGAGTTCTCTGGCAGCGTGACGGCGCTCCGGCGATGGTGGTGGAGCTATTCCGGCAGGGCTTCACCTAAGCACTGCAGAAATCCGATCTAGAGGAGAAACTATGGACTAGAGGCTAGGGTTGCACGTGGCTAAAAATCTTGTGCAAAAACCCTAAAACCCTCTAGTATATATAGGAGGAGAGGAGGAGAGGAGGCAGCCTTGGCTTCCAAGCCAAGGAGGTTCGGCCGAACCAGGAGGGAGGAATCCTCCTCCTCCACTCCTAGTAGGATTAGGACTCCTTCCTAATTTAGCCTTTTTTTTGCCTTTTTCCACCTTTTTCCTTTTGGGCTTTTCTTACCAACTGCATGGGCCTTGTGTGGGACTTCCACTAGCCCACTAGGGGCTGGTATTCATCCTCCCACAGCCCATGTAGCCTCTTGGGTCGAAATACCCCTCCCGATGGTCTCTCGGTACACTACCAGCACTCCCGGTACACTACCGATGAGCCCAAAACTTTTCCGGCGACCAAAATAGGACTTCCTATATATCAATCTTTAACTCCGGACCATTCTGGAGCTCCTCGTGACTTACGGCATCTCATCCAGGACACCGAACAACCTTCGGTCACCACCATACATAACTCTATACTATCAAAACGTCACCAAACCTTAAGTGTGCAGGCCCTACGGGTTCGAGAACTATGTAGACATGACCGAGACACCTCTACGGTCAATAACCAATAGCGGGACCTAGATGTTCATATTGGTTCCTACATATTCTACGAAGATCTTTATCGGTCGAACCTCTATGTCAAGGATTCAGTTAATCCCGTATGATGTTCCCTTTGTTCTTCGGTATGTTACATGCCCGAGATTCGATCGTCATTATCTCCATACCTAGTTCAACCTCATTATCAGCAAGTCTCTTTACTCGTTCCGTAATACAAGATCCCGTGACTAACACTTAGACACATTGCTTGCAAGGCTCATTGTGATGTTGTATTACCGAGTGGACCCTGAGATACCTCTCCGTCACACAGAGTAACAAATCCCAGTGTTGATCCATGCCAACTCAACAGACACCCTCGGAGATACCTGTAGAGCACCTTTATAGTCACCCAGTTACGTTACGACGTTTGATACACACAAGACACTCCTGCGATGTTCGTGAGTTGCATGATCTCATGGTCATAGGAACACATACTTGACATGCAGAAAACAGTAGCAATAAACTGACACGATCATATGCTACGTTTGTAGTTTGGGTCTTGTCCATCACATCATTCTCCTAATGATGTGATCCCGTTATCAAATGACATCACATCTCAATGGCCAGGAAACCTTGACCATCTTTGATGAACGAGCTAGTTCACTAGAGGCATACTAGGGACAAAGTGTTGTCTATTTACCCACACATGTAATGTGTTTCTAATTAATACAATTATAGCATGGATAATAAACGATTATCATGAACAAGGAAATATAATAATAAACACTTTATTTATTGCCTCTAGGGCATATTTCCAACAGACCCCTTGTTCTTTTGTGAAGCTGGAATGTCTCTGGTGGTCCTCTTGGTCTTTTGCACTGCAGTCTTCTTAGATGCAGGCTTGGTGCTCTTGGAGGTGTTGGAAATATTCCCTAGAGGCAATAATAAAATGGTTATTATTGTATTTCCTTGTTCATGATAATTGTCTATTGTTCATGCTATAATTGTGTTAACCGGAAACCGTAATGCATGTGTGAATACATAGACCACAACATGTCCCTAGTAAGCATCTAGTTGGCTAGCTCGTTGATCAATAGATGGTCATGGTTTCATGACCATGGACATTGGATGTCGTTGATAACGGGATCACATCATTAGGAGAATGATGTGATGGACAAGACCCAATCCTAAGCATAGCACAAGATCGTGTAGTTCGTCTGCTAAAGCTTTTCTAATGTCAAGTATCATTTCCTTAGACCATGAGATTGTGCAACTCCCGAATACCGTAGGAATACTTTGGGTGTGCCAAACGTCACAATAACTGGGTGGATATAAAGGTACACTACAGGTATCTCCGAAAGTGTCTGTCGGGTTGGCACGAATCGAGACTGAGATTTGTCACTCCGTGTGATGGAGAGGTATCTCTGGGCCCACTCGGTAAGACATCATCATAATGAGCTCAATGTGACTAAGGAGTTAGCCATAGTATGATGTGTTACGAAACGAGTAAATAGACTTGCCGGTAACGAGATTGAACAAGGTATAGGGATACCGACGATCGAATATCGGGTAAGTATCATACCGGTAGACAAAGGGAATTGTATACGTGATTGATTGAATCCCCGACATCGTGGTTCATCTGATGAGATCATCGTGGAGCATGTGGGAGCCAACATGGGCATCCAGATCCCGCTGTCGGTTATTGATCGGAGAGGTGTCTCGGTCATGTCTATGTGCCTCCCGAACCCGTAGGGTCTACACACTTAAGGTTTGATGACGCTAGGGTTATAGGGAAATAGTGTACGTGGTTACCAAAGGTTGTTCAGAGTCCTGGATGAGATCCCGGATGTCACGAGGAGTTCCGGAATGGTCTGGAGGTAAAGATTCATATATAGGAAGTGAGATTTTGGTCACCGGAAGAGTTTCGGGCATCACCGGTAACGTACCGGGACCATAGGAAGGGTTCTGGGGGTCCACCAAGTGGGACCACCGGCACTGGAGGGCTGCATGGGCCACAAGTGGGAGGGAACCATCCCTAGGTGGGCTGGTGTGCCCCCACAAGGGGCCCAAGGGGCAGCTTGAGGTGGGAGGGGGCAAACCCTAGAGGCAGATGGGCCCTAGGCCCACCTAGGGTGCCGCCCCTCCCACTCCCTCCTTGGCCGCCGGCCTAGATTGATCTAGGGTTGGCTGCCGGCCCTGGGGAGGGAACCCTAGGGATTCCGCACCCCTCCTCCTCCCCCTATATATATGTGGGGTTTTGGGGGCTGCCAGACACATGAGTTCTCTCTCTCTCAGTGCAACCCTACCCCTCATCTTCCTCGTTCTCCGTGGTGCTTGGCGAAGCCCTGCCGGAGACCACGTAGCTCCACCGTCACCACACCGTCGTGCTTCCGGAGCTCTCCCTCAACCTCTCCTTCCTCCTTGCTAGATCAAGGCGTAGGAGACGTCACCGGGCTGCACGTGTGTTGAACGCGGAGGCGCCGTTGTTCGGCGCTAAGATCGGAATCCACCGCGATCTGAATCGCTGCGAGTACGACTCCACCAACCGCGTTCTAGTAACGCTTCTGCTTTGCGATCTTCAAAGGTATGAAGATGCACTCCCCCTTTGCTCGTTGCTGGTTTCTCCATAGATTGATCTTGGTGACACGTAGGAAAGTTTTTGATTTACTACTACATCTCCCAACAGGAGGTGCCAGTCTTTGGCATAACATCAGCCATGAGCTTCTTGGCTTTCTTCTTGGGAGGCATAATCTCAGCATGCTCTTCCTCCTCCTCCTCAGCAACAACACCAGCAGCCTCCTCTGGATCCTCAAACATAGAGGTAGGCCTACCCATAACACGAACAATCCTATTCCTGGACTTCTTCACCCCTGCCTTCTTAGGCATAGCTTTCTTGGGGACCTCAACTGACACAGTGGCTCTTATACTCTCATGTGCCTTGATAGTATCAGCAGGAGCATAGACTTTGCTGACAACTCTACGAGATGAAGTAGCTTCAGTTGCTGACTTCTTGGCAGCCTTTTCTTGCTTCTTAGCAAGAATTTCCTCAGGAATGAAATCTGAGTCTTCTTCATCTGAGTTGAGCTTCTTCCTGGTTCTGGTGGCAGCCTTGGGCAACCCATGAGAGCTAGGGATGCCTGGATCTAAGAAAGAACTGGCTTCTCGGCTTGTTCCAGAACTCATATCAACTCCCTGCTTTGGCAAATTCCGACTGTCTTCTGAGCCTGACATACTGACCTTGTGAATAGAGTATATGAGAGCAGAAGAAGATGAGTCATCACAAAAAGAGGCTGGTTTTTGAAATTTGAGTAATGAATTTTCAAAAGTTTTGCAATCTGTCAAATAGATATCGGTGCAGCTGAAAAGAAATTTTTGGTGGGGTCGAGACATACTCACTCTTTAACGTAAACTTGGCAGTCTTTTCGGTCGGACCAAAAAGAACTACTCAGTTCTACCGATTCAGTTCTCAACCTCACTGAAAAGCATATCGGTGAGACCGATATTTTCGTTTCGGTTCCACCGAGATTTATCGGGCGGACGGCAAAACCCTAGAAAATCCATCTAACGCGAGATTTTGGGGATTTGAGAGGATAGGAACATGTGCAAAGGGTGCATGATGATCAACAAGTATCTAATGCACAAGAATCGGATGAAGAGCGCACTAGAGATCAAATCAGTACCCTAACTTGGCGCGGATCCTCTATGGCGGCGACGAGGGAGTGGATTTCGTTGGCGACGGCGATTCCAAGCGGCGGAGGAGCGGGGGAGACAAGGGCGACGACTAGGGGTCCTTGGAGCGGCAGCTTAGGGTTTTGGAGCGCGACGTTTGAAGGTGGAAATTTCAAAACGCCGGGGTCCAGACTTATATACCCACCACTGTCGGTGACACCGATTCTAAGTTTTCGGTGTCACCGAGTGCCTCATCTGTCAGCTGATAGGGACACTCAGTGTAACCGAGAAAATTGAATCGATGGTATCGAGATTGAAAAACTAGATCAACCCTAGGCATTCGATGAGACCAAGATTTTGGTGTTGGTTCCACCGAGATGCACTTGGGAGGTTTTAATGGTCAGTCCTTGTTGATACGGAACTACGAGTGCTCCACACACAGAGGGATCAAAAAGCACTTGTTCAAATTTTGTGATGCAGCATGAATAGAGTATGAGGTGAGACAGCATAGATAGCTAAAGAAGTGGTCCTAGGCATTCTCGTACATCCAATGGCAAAAGATAAATCAAAAGCCAAATAGCAACAATTGGATATCCTCGAATGAGAAGATAAATGCAGACCAACATGCTCACACAATAAGATGTCAAATGAAATCATGACAAACATGCACAAATAGTCTAGCATCTAACAAGCACTTGGGCGATGATGAAGTCATCTATATATGAGTATTTGATTTAGGATCCAAGTAAGAGTACTTGATCATAGGTCATACTCATCGTTTAAGCACAAGTGGGGTTACCACTTTTACATAAAGCATTTAATGTTTTTCACATACTAAGAGATGCTTTGACTCAAGTCTTAGAGTAAAGCTCCCCCTTGATGTAACATCCCCCCATAAGAGGGGTAAACTAACCTTGGGTTTTGTCGATGAAGACTTCATGTCGGTGAGGTAGTGGTGGATGCTCAAGATTGATGAAGATCACCAAGAGTTGGGAGCATCCTTGTTGTTTCCTTACTCTTCTCACCTACATGGGTTAGTCCCAACACACAAGAGACAAATACAAGGATATCTATGGACATGGAGTGCAAAGCATGTGTAATGATGTCCATTGATTTGTTGATTACCTTGTCCCTTGCTTACCTTTGAGGGAATGTATGACTCCTTGATCTATTTCATAGGGTAGATGTTGATTGCAAATAGATCTTGCCAATAATGAATGTGAGTGAATTTCATTGGAGGAGTCACCCCTTAAGAACTCTCTAGTTCTTCTTCTTGGGAATCCACATCAAATTGATGGGGATTCTTGGTGTTGAAGTAGCACTTGTAGAAGTAGCCTTGGGAACCCACTTCACCAAAGCTTGGGATTCATCTTCATAAGAGTCAAAGTGCTCTTGAAGCTTGTTCTTGCCCTTGAGCTTGGTGTCTTGTGGTAGAAGGTCATCTTGAGTGTTTGTCCCCCTGGGAAGAGTATTTTCATACGTCTCCTTTTGAGGAACAAACTTGGGATTGGGATATTGACCTTCTTCCCATTCAACTCCATTAGCGTTGAAGTAGCCAACACCACGATTCTTCCGGTATCCTTCGTGCTTGCGTACAATCTCATCAAATCGTTTGTACCCTTCAAGACTCTTGTAGATACCTTTCTCTATAATTCCTTTCAATAAAGCATTTTCTTGCTCAAGTGTAACTTGGCTAAGAGAATCATCATTAGTGGAATCAATAGAACTACTAGGAGCAACATCATTTGGTTTAACAATTTTATTGTTGCTGCTATATGAAGAACCTTTCTTTCCTTTGTTACTAGTTTGCTTAGATTTGACTTGTGGCATGAATGTAGACAAGAGTAGTCTTTTGGCAATATAAGATGAAGTCTTCTTTCGAAGATTGTCATTGATAGCTTTAAGAAATTCATGTTCTTGCTCCAAGTTGAGCTTCTCGAAGCGTAGCTTCTCATGAGTTCTTACAAGCTCTCTATGGTTTTCAAGAGTAGATTCATGAGCTAACTTAAGAGTGTTGAGTTCTTTAGTTAGTTCTTCTATTTTCATCTTATCATCATCAATAGACTTATCTTGACTAGCATGTGTAATATCAAATTCATTATGATTAACATCACTAGTTTTATCACATAGCAAGTCATCATCGTAAAGCAAATCATCTTCATCACTATCGAAATCAAGATATTCGGGGTGTGATACCTTGGGGCCTTTAGCCATGAAGCAACTTCCACCTCCTTCATTTGGTGATTCAAATATATCATAGAAGTTGGTTGTCACTAGTGCAATTCCGGCAACACCATCATCTTGACTATAGTCGGAGTTGGAGTGATAGCTTCTCTCGGAGTGGTTGCCCGAGTCAGAGCCAGAAACCCATTCACCAACATGAGCTTGATGCTTCCTTCTTGAGTAGCTCTTGGTGTGCTTGTCCTTCTTCTTCGAGTCCCTACTTCTCCTTGAGGGTCTTCGTTCATAACAATCATCTCTAATCCTTCTCTCTCTTCGAGGTGATTCATCTCTTGAGCTTCGTCTTCTTGGTGACTCTTCTCTTCGTTTGTAGGGAGCCGAGCACTCATTGGAGTAGTGTCCGGGCTTCCCACAATTGTAGCAGTTTCGATCACGACTTGACGAACGCTTCTCTTCATATCTGGAGTTGGAGCTGCGATCTTTACTTCTATTCTTGTAGAGCTTGTTGAATTTCTTGACCATGAGGCTTATCTCTTCATTTGTGACAAGAGTGTCGCTTGAGGTAGCGGGAGCATCACTTGTGTCTTTGTAAGCACCGCTAGACTTGTGATGAAGGTCTTCCTTCTCTTTGAGTGTCATCTCATGAGCAACAATTCTACCAATCACTTCCGTTGGTTTGAGATCTTTGTAGTTGGGCATCATTTGGATCAATGTGCACACGGTGTCATATCTCTCATCCAAAGCTCGAAGTATCTTCTTAATGATGAACTTGTCAGTCATTTCTTCGCTTCCTAAGCCGGCAATCTCATTGGTGATGAGAGCTAACCTAGAGTACATTTCGGCGACTCCTTCACCATCCTTCATCTTGAACTTGCCAAGTTGACCTTAAAGAACATCTAACTTGGATTCTCTCACGGACTCAGTTCCTTCGTGCATATCAACCAAAGTATCCCATATCTATTTTGCGTGTTCAAGATAGCTGATTTTGTTGAATTCTTCAGGACATAGGCAGTTGAAGAGTATGTCACATGCTTGAGCATTGAGTTGCAACATCTTCAATTCATTCGCAGGTGCTTCACAATCCGGTTCCTTTCCATCCGCAAAGAATTCACCTTGCAAGCCAACACGAACAACAACCCAAACAGCAGGATTATGACCAAGCAAATGCATTTTCATTTTATGCTTCCAACTAGCAAAATTAGTGCCATCAAAGTACGGACCTCTACGGTGATAATTTCCCTCACTAGATGTCATACTTCTCCTAGGTTGTGAAACCAATGCAATGGAGACCAAAGCTTTGATACCACTTGTAGGATCAAAAGTAGGTCTAGAGGGAGGGGGGTGATTAGACAACTTGACCAAATAAAAGTTTTGCCTTTTTCCCAATTTTAATTCTTGGCAAGTTTTAGCATTCATAGCATATCAAGTAACACCTTACACATGCATGTCTAAGAGTATTGCAGCGGAAAATAAAGACATTTCACATATAAGTAAAGAGAGGGTTAGGAATGCAAACACAAGTGATGACACAATGATTTTTACCGTGGTTCCGATAGGTGGTGCTATCGTACGTCCACGTTCATGCAGTCTTCAACCCACGGAGGGTAACAGTCGCGAGAGTCCACGGAGGGCTCTACCCACGGAGGGTTCCACGAAGAAGCAAACTTGACTATTCCATGCGGCTTCCGTCCACGAAGGACTAGCCTCACTATGGGTAGATCTTCACGAAGTAGGCGATCTCCTTGCCCTTACAAACTTCTCGGTTCACTCCACAACACGAAGTAGGAGGCTCCCAAGCGACACCTAACCAATCTAGGAGGCACCACCCTCCAAAAGGTAATAGGCTCGGTAATGACGATGAACTCCTTGATCTTGTGCTTCAAGATGATAGACTCCTCAACACACATCTCTATCTCACAGATTTGGCTTGGTAGAAGAGATGGGATTGATGGAAAGCAACTTGGGGAGGCTAGAAATCAAGATCCATATGCTTGGAATGGAAGATCTTGACCTCAACACAAGGGTAGGTAGTTCTCTCTTAGAAAACTGAGTACGATAGGTATGGAATAGTTCTGAGTGCTTCTCTATCGAGTGGTGGTGGTGAAGGGGTATATATAGGCATCTCCAAAAATCCTACCGTTACACACAATAAGTTAGACTCGGTGACACCTAACTGTAAAACTCGGTGGTACCGAAGTGACAAAAAGTGGCAACTTTTGAATCTCGGATGGACCGATATATAACTCTCGGTTGCACCGACAAGGTGACCAACGGTCAGAATTACCAAACTCGGTGACGCCGATTCACCATTCTCTGTCGGACCGAAAATGATTTGCGTAACAAAAAGTCGGCAACCCAACTCGGTGGCACCGAGTGTAGTGTCGGCTGCACCAAAGTGTTAGGGTTTGGCTGAGTCTGTCTAGGATTTGAAACTCGGTGGCACCAGGATAGTAAAGTTAGTTGCACCGATTTGGTATATTTGGCTTAGGACAAACTTTGGTGGGAGAGAATGTGGATGTCTTGGTGATTGTCACTTGTGCACGTTTGAGCATATTGTTCACCATCAAAACTTTACCCCCTTTTAATAGTATTGGCTTTCCTATAGACTCCAAGTGATTTCTCACAAATATGAAATGTAGAGTCCTCTTGCTTGAAGCTTGGCCAACCTATTTCCTTACATCTTGGGGTAATTCCACAATCATTGTGCCATTCCCATCATTGAACTTTTCCTGAAATGTACTTGGTGAAGACATTAGTTTAATGACTTATATGTTGTTATTAATTACTAAAACCATCAAGGGAGCAAATGTGCTTTCATTCCTTCGTTGTCGTTTCTTCAAAATGCGGGCACATATGGCTTCTTCCTCTTTGGCCGCCTGCTTCGCAACATTAGTCGCCTCCGCCGGTGCCATTTCCTCCACGATACAGGCCTCAACGACCCTTATCCCGTTGTTCCCATGGAGGGCAACCCGTTTCCGATGGGACTCATAGTCTGCCGGACCGGTGATGGTGAAGGAGAGATTTTTTTGACCGCGGGGACCGCGATGATCCAGCCCCGGAGGACCTGAGCGCCAGTTGAGCCAATGCTATGGAGTTGTGGCGGGCAGGTCCTACCGTCGGCCAGGCGTTGTCCTCGCGGGAGCAACAAAGTGCAATGCGGACCGTCATTGCCTCCTCCAAACCGCAGGGGATGACACCCCAGTCGATAAATCTGGACTGGTCAGAGTCAGATCCGCTGCCCTCCATCCCGGAGAAGGTCAAAGATCGCTGGAGGTGTGCTTGGGTGACGGAGGGGAGTGAAGGAGAGTGGAGTAAAGTGACTAAGGTTTGGTCCGGCGAGCTGATGAGGACGAATATATGTGGGGTTGATGTGGAGCAGCGCGAGCCAGGCCGACGTGACCGGTGCACCTGGGCACCCTCATATTCGCCTCATATTTGGACTGGATATGAGGGGTGCCAGTGAATCTGGACGCGTGAGGCCCGTTTGAGGTGTTCGGTTGGGTCAAAAATTCGTGACCAGTAAATGATCGGATGTCCTGGCCAGGCATTGTATGAGGGATTCAGTTGTAGATGCTCTTAGTTGATGTACTCAGGAATCAAGATGTGTGTCGTGTACTAGGAAGCACACCTTTATCTCTAGCTTCGTTCACTGTTATCTTTAGCTTCATCAAGCTCTCTTGATCAATTAAGGTATTCAGTTCCAAATTCGGTGCAATGATTCTACTGTTTAATTTGTAGCAGACAACATTGAAGTTTAAATAAAGTGTGGTGACCCTTAAAAATGGAGTAGCGATTGCTTTTTTCTTTTCTTTTGAGGGGTGAGTAACAATTGCTAAGAGCGATACATAGCATTTCTGCATGGCACCATGATAAGCCCAAAATCAATCAAAATGCTTCTGGCCCGGCCCATTTGTATAACCTAGTCCCGTGGATCCGGTGTCTGCTGTGTCGACGGCGCCACCCTTTCCCCCACCTGTGAGTGTGTAGGCGGCGACACCACCTCCAGGCCCCAACTATTCCTCCATCCACCGGCAACGGCGATGGCGGCGGCAACTCCAGCCCCCATTGCCGATCTGTGAAGTTGCTAGTGTGAGGCTGTAAGCTGGAGCTCCGACGCGCCAGATCTTTCCTCCATGGGGCACTGCGACGGGGAGATCGCCGCGAAGCTTTCCAACGGCGGCGGCGGCGAGGACCGCCTCAGCGCGCTTCCCGACGACCTTCTTATCCACATCCTTATCAGGCTGCGCAACCCTGCCGTTGCGGCTCGTACCAGCGTCCTCTCCCGCCGCTGGCGCCGCCTCTGGACGCTACTACCGGAGCTCCAGTTTCCCCCCGAGAGTGACCCACAACACATACGGCTCGCCCTCACCGCCCATGCAGCGCCCGCCCTCCAACGCTTGGACGTCTGCTTCAGTGTCGCCAGTCACGCCGCCCCTGAGTCCGTGGCGGCCTGGCTTCCCATCGCCGCGCGCGCCTCTCCGGCGATCTGGTCCTCGTCAACGTATCGAGGGACGAGGCCGTGAAAAGAGGCACCCTTGAGCTTCCATGCTTCGAGAACGCCACCAAGATCGTCATCGAGCTACTAGTGTATCCTGGCCTCGCGATGCCCTTGTCCGGCATATTCGCGAGGCTCGCTGATCTCTACCTGGGTAGCGTCATGCTACGAGGTCCGAGCATGCTCGGCGACGCTCTCTCCTCGCCACGCTGCCCGGCCTTACAGAAACTGACTTCGGTGGTACCTTGGTTCCGGGCAACTTTACCATCTACTCGGAATCTCTCTTGGAAATGAAACTGTTGGATCTGGTCGGCTTGCAGCAGCTCACTGTCACTGCGCCGGCTCTCAAACTGTTAACGGTGAAGTCCTGCTTTGCTGATGGTTTGGGGTATAATCTGCGGCTGCCGGTTGCATTTGCAAATATCTCCGCCCTTCAGCTGGAGTCTCTCATGTGGTGGGATGATTATGACCCAAGATTCACCCAGCTCGGCAAGATGGAAAATCTACAGTGTCTGAACTCCTACCCTTTTACTGTATATGGACAAGATGCACACAAATCACGCAACAGCTATTGTACGAGGCTTTTGCGGCGCTTTGAGCTCATCCACAGTCTCAGATTCACTCTTAACTATCTGTCGGTGAATTCACTCTAATGTGAGTTATGCCTGTGAGTTATACTGTCATCGTGGAAACTTAAAGAGTTCAATTTAAGGGATGTGCCACAGGCATCCAAAAATTTCACTTGTTTTTCTGTGGCTTAGTGCATCCAATCGTTTATCCTTCCTAGTATCATGTCATCCTCTAAGATGCCATTCCATTTTCTGCCTTTTGAGTAGTTTGCATTGAATTACACACTATCAGTACTAGCATATGGTTATCCCTTGTCATGGGGGCACATGAGCTCGGACTTGATAGCATAAAAGAACGATTTCTTGTTTGTTATGGACTTTGTCAATGATATGTTTATGTCATTTCCCAGTTTCCAACTATATATAATCATTTTTTGTGACTTCCTACGAATCTTTAGGAGGACATTGGTCACCAACAGTACCTGATGGAAGACATTGTAAGGCTCCCAGACATTACCTTCATGTCCCTGGATATAATTGAAAACGCACATTCCTTTGGAGCCAGTTCATTCCATGTTCTCAGGATGTGTACTGGTTTGAGAAAGTTGTCTCTTACATTTTGTGACACAACTAGCCACCCGGAGGTAATACTATCCTCACCTTTTGTTTATCTGATACCCGAGTATACATCTATATTTTTGCATACCTATGCTTGAGCTGCTAGTTGCCCTACACTAGGTTCTGGTCTGATACCCTTTGCTCCAAACAAATATACGGCTTATGTATCTCACATTGGCATTTGTTACTTGTGTTGCTAACTTGGTAATATGTTTCATTTTTAAAGATTGTTAGTCTGTTGGAAATGAGGAAAAGTAGTCGGCATGATTCAGGATTCCGTTTCCAACAAAAGAAACGTGATAATTTTAATATAATAACTTGCTTGGTACATGTGTTTTAAAAGATTGCAGCAATACGTGATAACAATGGCCTTAGGCCAATTTAAGATCTCTTTGCTGTATAATTATTATAATAAATTTTGCTTTTGACTTTCTGTTTCATAGAACAATCATATACCCTGCATCTGCAGTCGGTTCGCTTCAAACTCCTTTTTGTAAATTTGTTAAAGGCATATCTTAAATATTCAGGCAGTCTTAGAATTCCCGGTTCCATAATTCTTATTTTATGTCACTCAATCATATTTGTGTAGCTTATTGAGCTGATGTGCTCCTTGTTTCAGGCCCAAACTGCGTGCCCATCGGGTTGTGTTTGTGATCAGCCACCAAACTGGAAAACGGAGGAACTCGTGCTGAATTGCCTCCGCGAAGTAGAAGTCTCTAAATTGAGAGGAACTGAACATGAAGCTGCGCTCCTGAGGAGGTTATTTATTTGGGCAACAGTGCTAGAAAAGATGACAGTAACTTTCCGTCGCTGAAAGCAAGGCCAACGAGTTCTGCCAGATGCTACAAAGCTTTTCGAAGCCAGAAATATGTTTGAGGTGGCAACGCTTTGCCTGATCTACTCATAGCGAAGTTAACCATGGACCAAACTTGTCTGAAACTTCAGGTGCAGTGCAGGGCCTCCGAGAACGCTTTGCAAGCTTGTCGCATGTGCTGGTGCCTGGTGGTCATTTTGTAGTTCTCGTCTCGGTATAAATTGCACTGATTGTGAACTTCAGTGTGTAAGTTGCATGATATTTCCTTCAGAGATGTTGCAGGATATATAAGTTGCACCCTTTGCATGTGGATGTTTTTTCTGAACTTTACGTTTTCGTCACCGTTTGCATGTGGATGTTGTACACAGCCCAGTGGGTGAGGTTCAGATATAAGCAGTATGAGTGTGGGTGAAGTTCAGATACTACAAGGAGAGTACTGCGTCCGCATGGCGACGCATCTGCTTATTTTTCAGGTGCATATAATCAGGCCTTCAGCGAGGTGTCTATCTCCGCCGCGAACCGGCCCATGGCCGTCCTCGGCAGCGTGATCGGCACGGCCACGGCGTCCTCCCCGTCACCGTCCGTGACGGCCACGAAGAACGTCCCATGGAGATACACCCGAGACGGCCCGCCATACACCGGCTCGCCCCATCCAAAGTCCATGCGGTGGAACCCGACGTGCCGGAGGTCGGAGAGGAGGAACATGTTCGGCGAGTCGAACGGCGGCGGCCCGTGCAGCTCCAGCATGTCGGCCGCGGACTGCACGTGAGCGGCGGTCGCCTTAGCCTTCTGTATCATCTCCACCACGTCGCCCAGCGAGCTCCCGCCCATGTCGTCGGCCGGCGCCGCCGTTCTGAGCGGCACGCACGCGTTGCCGTAGTATCCCGTGGGGAGCCGCAGGGCGGCGTTCCTCCTGAAGCTTGCGATGATGCCGAGCCGCGCGATCTCGCCCGGCGGGAGCGCGAGCGCCACCGTGCGGGCGCGCCAGAGGAGCGCCGCGAGGACCTCGAACGTCGTCGCGGCCGGCGCACCTGGGAGGCGTTTCTTCAGCCACGCGATGTCGGTGAGCCGGAAGACGAACGAACGCATGACGGTGTCGTCGTCGCTTCCGTGTGCCGGCAGCGGCGGCGGCGGCGCGACGTCGTGCTTGGTGTGCGGCGCGTCGAGGAGGCCACGGGACCAGGAAGGCGCGATGGCCGGCGCGGGGAGCCCGCGGGCGAGGTCGGCGACGGCGGACATGAAGAGGTAGACTCCCTTGGCGTCGCACATGGCGTGGTTGATGCACATGCCGAAGACGAAGCCGCCGCAGAGGAGCCGCGTGACCTGGATCACCACCAACGGCCAGGTAAGCACGCCGTCGGTAGAGGAATCCACGTCGAGGAGGAGCTCGTCCATGCACGGGAACGGCGGCGTCAGCCCCTGGCCACCACCGGCTGCCTCCTCGAGCTCCGCCAGCCGCACGTCGGCGTCGGCCTCCGCGAACAGCACGCCCTCGCCGGTGCAGTCCACGACCAGCTTGCCGCCTTCCGCCTCCCTGAGGCGCCCGGCGAGGGGGTAGTAGTGCACCAGCGCCTCCGACAGCGCTCGGCAGATGACGTCCACCGGGTCGTCGTCGTCGCCGCGCGCAGGCCCGCCGCGGTAGACGAAGACGCCCGGCATGAGCACCCGTAGAGACTCCTTGCTGTCGATGTCGGAAAGGCGCTTTGTTTCCTGAGGCGTCGGTGAGGCCGGGACGACGAGGACTGGTTCTCGCCGGCGCACGGCGAAGGTGAGCGTCATTGCAACAAGGGTGAGCGTGCACCTGCAGGCTCTGTTTTGTAGGTGAGGTGCTTCCTCTGTTTTTGAGGTGATCCCCTTGGCGCTCATTCTTATAGAGGATCACTCGTCGTCACTATTTCGATTCAATTAGAAAATGCAGGCACGCGCACAAAAGTTTCTGTAAGTGCACGCAGCACGCAAAAATGTTTCTGCACTACGCATTTGATTTTGTGGTGGGTGGGGTAACCCTGATTTCTCTTTATGGAAATCGGAGGAAGGCCTCTTTTGCTCAAAAAAGGCAACGCATTACTGGAGAAGCATGTGGGGAGTGCAGGTAGTGCATGTATTAATGGGGAGTGGAGTATATACCTCTTTATGGCTCAATGATTGTAAAAAAAAACGGTTTTACTATTTCTCACGTGCCTGATTTTTATCATGGAAGCAAGAAAAAAATATGGCGCCAAACTGGATCAGCATACCCTCCACCCAAAGTGCCAAGAACGGCAAGTGAACAACAGGAACCAACCTGACCCGAGGGAGGCGTCATCCAAGAATCACCGATGACGGAGTACATTGCGCCCCAAAGCCTCACGTGCGCGACAAGTTGACAACATAGTTCACCGGAAGGAGACGATGAACCGAGCAATGAAGGCACACCACAAGACCAACCCCGAATGGATTGAACAGAGACCGGAGCTCATTGGAATGACTGGGGTTCCACGGAGATGCTTCCAAGGAAGTGTGTAATGCCCATGGGCGCCACCATTGCTGGCACTGCGAAGTATAGTGGAATGGTTTTCACCTCAACCCCAAACCATCTTCGACAACAAACCACGGCGAGGTTCCATCATGACGCCTCCAAGGAGGAAAATGACGCCCTCGAGCGACACCGTCGCTGAGCTTTTTCCTGGAACCCGAATACCACCACCATGAAGTCCCACATCCACACCCCCAACACACAGATATGAAGGAAGGAGATCCATACGTGATGAGGCGAGAGGAACCCTGCACCCAGGGAAGAGCACACACATCAGCGGCTCCGGGACACTGAGAGCGAGGGCGTCGGACTTGGAGGACAGCGAGCATCTATGTGCGTTGGCCAGCACGGGAAGAGGCCGGTAGCGCACTGATGGCAACAGATGCGACGACAACATTCAACTCAGACGAGCAATGGATCTCGCCAGGAAGGGACAAAAAACTGTGGATGGGTGGGGATCGAGAAGTGGTGCGACAGGGAGAACCTTGCCGATGCTGAACGCAGGCAGCTGCAGATAACAACGCCGACAAGGGGATGAGGGATGGAGGATTGTCAGATGGCACGCCGGACAAGGCGCCCATGCACATATGCATGCACCCCACCACCACCTTCATGGACACCCGTGCTTCGCAGGCAAGGGCCTCATGCGCCATAGTCACGCATCACGCGGATCCGAAGCTCGCAGACTGCTGAGCCCGAGCACCGCCCAACGCTAACGGATCTCCAGGACATGACATGTCACAACCTGCTTCAATGTGCTGCTCCGTCGGGGGATAGCGCCCCACCACTGCCTTCCTTGGGGCCTAACGGACTTCACCGGAGGGTACTCTCTAGCTGCGGCAAGACAGGTGGGGAAGCTGGAGAACGATGATGGCTCTTGGGGTTTCTTCCCCGTGCCCCTAGAGCAAGGCGACACGGGGCTCGGGGTCTTGCCTTCTCTCCTGCACGTACTTTCCTGCATGTACGGGTCTTTCCCTTCTGTTTCCTTTTCTCTTTCTCTTCGAGGTATTGATTTTCATCGGTAATGTTACCTGGGGAACGTTCTTCGGGCTAGAGGTCTAGCGAATGCGCTTAGTACCGTTTGATCCGGGATCAGATGATGGTAGTCTTGCACCAAAAACTCTTACGATTTAAACAACCTACCATGACAGTTTCAAAAATTGCTACCCCACTGCGAAACTAACAGCCACGCCGTTCGCAAATGCCATCCTGACTAGCGAACGGTCGTTGACTATTGGTGTCCTTTTTTTCTAGTTTTCTTACCCTTTTTAAACCTTGCCTTTTTACAATTTTCTGTACTACAAACATTTTTTAAATACATACAACATATTTTTTTAATATAAGATGAATATTTTTTCAAATGCACACATAACAATATTTTAATATACAAGGAACAATTATTTATATAGAATGAACTTTTAAATGCATGGTGAAATGTTTTAATATATGCTGACCTTTTTTTGTATTGTAGGATGAACTACTTTTAATATATGATGAACATTTATTTTATATAAATAAACTTTTTTGGTGTATAGTGAACCTTTTAATATGCAATGAACATTGTTTTTGTATAAAATGAACTTATTTTAAATATAGGTGAACTTTACTACAACAAAAGAAAATTTAAAAGTTCAAAGATTAGAAAAAATAAAAATGAAAAGAATAAAAAGTGAAAATATAAAATAAAACCATAAAATATAAATAAACAGAAAAACAACGAAAAGAAAAAGGGAAAATAAGAAAGGAAATAGAAGATAGAAACCTCTAACAACTAGAGAAAATCGGCTAAAAGCAAAAACAAACAAACGTGGGGTTGGCATGTTTTGATATGCTGACCTTTTTTTATTGTAGGGTGAACTATTTTTAATATATGATGAACATTTCTTTTACATAAACTAATTTTTTGATGTACGGTAAACCTTTTAATATACGATGAACATTGTTATTGTATAAATAACTTATTTTAAATATAGGTGAACTTTACTACAACAAAAGAAAATTTAAAAGTTCACAAATTGGACAAAATTAAAATGAAAATAATAAAAAGTTACAATATAAAATAGAAATAAACAGAAAAACAGCGAAAATAAAAAAGGGGAAATAAAGAAAGAAAAAATAGAAGATAGAAACCTCTCACAACTAGAGAAAATCGTCTAAAAGTAAACAAAAAAACGACCTACAAGGTTCCGGAAACCGGCCTGCAAGCTCCCAGCAACCCTGCCGTAAACTGGGAGCAACTAGTTAGCGAGCACTACCTCATAAGCGTTCAAGTGATCGCTCCCACGCGCCGTCACTAGACGCGTTTTCAGTCGCCGCCACGTGCGCGCTCTAAGCGTTTCCTTCAGATTTTTTTTATTTTTTCGCACGCGTTTTCGCCTTTTTGGTGTGGTTTTTTTCCGGATTTTTTTGGTATTACAGTTTTCCACCGGTCTTTTGTAGCTTTTGGACCAAAAAAATAATTTCAAAAAAGCAAAAAAACGTGTTTTCTGTTTTTTTACGCGAAAAAGCATTTTTTTGCGAGAGGCACGGTTTTGCTTCCGCGAAAGGCACGATTTTGCCTTCCCGAGAGGCACGGCCGTGCCTCCTAGAAAGGAAAAAAACGCGTTTTCTACTTTCTTTTTTTTCCGCGAGAGGCACGGTTTTGCTTCCGCGAAAGGCACGGTTTTGCTATCGCGAAAGGAACGGCCGTGCCTCTACGAAAGGGAAAAAACGCGTTTTTTGCTCTCCTTTTTTTTCCGTGAGAGACACGATTTTGCTTCCGCGAGAGGAACAGTTTTGCTATCGCGAGAGGCACGACCGTGCCTCTCCCGAAAGAAAAAAAACGCGTTTTCTACTCTCTCTCTTTTTTTCTGCGAGAAGACACAGTTTTGCTTCCGCGAGAGGCACGGTTTTGCTATCGCGAGAGGCATGGCCGTGCCTCTCCCGAAAGAAAAAAAAACGCGTTTTCTGCTCATTTTTTCCACGAGAGGCACGGTTTTGCTTCCGCGAGAGGCACGATTTTGCCTTCGCGAGAGGCACGGCCGTGCCTCTCGAAAAGGAAAAAAAACGTATTTTCTGTTTTTTTTTCTATCGCGTGAGGCACGGTTTTTTCGTCTGGTTTTTATCGTCCGGTTTTTTCGTGAAAAAAAGTTCGTCAAAACCTATCAACATGGGATCTATTTTTGTAGATCTTGACGTGAGAAAGCCAACAGTGAAAATGGTTCGAGATTTGGACACACGGTTTAGGAGATAAAACGTTTTGAAAATGCGGATCTACGAAAAAAGAGAAAACTCTTAGGTCGCAACAAGTGACACGCATACAGTGCGCCGCTTGTCGTAACCTAAGAAATGAGAGTAATCGTTAGAAGGTGTAATCGCTAAGTAGTGATTTCGTCATAAACTACTCACTCATGTAAATATGCTTCTCCGTGAGTGTGCCGTCCCACTTAGGATTGCTATTAGAACCCAGTATCTTACTGCTTCTTTATGAGACGCACACATATATGCATATTCATTAAGTCGTAACAAAGAGTTTAGAGAGATAAATACCATATGCACAATAACAAAAGTGCAGAGTTCACACGTTATAAATAAGCATCAAACTCCAATGAAATGCATATGTTCAGTAAAAAAAGATGTAACAAAGTAAGTGACAAACCAAAAAATGCTAAAAGCAACATGATCAGAATATTTGAAAGAGATAAACATAGAACAAAGGAGCCATCATGAACAAAGCATAACGTTTTGAAGCTTCACCATTCTTATTCATATGACAACTTCTGAACCTGCATTCTGTTGGCCTCTCAACAATATAAGTTTTCTTTGCCGCTCCAAGAGCACACGATCTGGTAGTTTCTTTGATTCCTGTTGATCCAAACTGTGTATGTGACAGCTAGTAACTGGCCTGAAAAAAATACAGTAAAATGGGGAGAAAAAAAGAAAAAAAGTAAAAAAAGTAAAAAAAGTAAAAAAAGAAGATCAGGCCGGCTAGCATGCTTGTCAAGTACTCAACTCTATCAAATTGTGATTTCCAAATAAAAAAGGAAATGAAAACTCCAAAGTCTCAACTATTGAGATGTATCAGTACCGGGACATCAGCCTTGACTCTTGCTTTAGCCTATGAAAAATGTCTGTGTTGCCTAACACAAGGAAAACAGCCTGAAAATTGCACCTGAAATGAGGAAACCTACCTAAATCCTGCCTCGCGTTGGGCGAGTTGGATTTTTTTTTATGAAAACGACAAGTCTCGCCATTTCTACCTAAATCTAGGCAGATTCCCAGTACTATTACGTACTTCTGGGCAGTTTTTCAGGCATGCTTTAGTGCATGGCCATCAAAAGCTCGTAACGCACGAGCTTAATGAGCACTTGATAGTTCGGCTCGTTATGCTCGTGACTCGCTTCTTAATCAACAGAGCCAATCATCAATTTCAGCTTGTTAAGCTTAACGAGCTTAACGAACGAGCTAACGAGTTTCACGAGTAGCTCGTTAAGCTCGTTAGTTATTCAACGACACATATTTTTTTATCATACGTGACAAAGTTTTTATAACACCTCAGTCCATCTATTCAATCTAATTTACATAGAAGGCAACAAACTAGTGCATTACCTTTTGTAGTTATCATCTTTCTTTTTAAAAACCGCATATCCACACTCATCGTGTAGACCGTAACACATCAGTATTTGTTAACGAGCATTCGCGAGCGCTCACGAGCTTAACGAGCTTCAAATGAGCCTTGTGGAGCAAGGTTTTTTGCTCGTTAATCTTAACGAGCTTAACGAGCTGAGCATTAACGAGCACGAGCTTAACGAGGTGACCAACTCACTAATCCATCCCTGCCTAAGCATGGGCGGATACATGCTCCACACACACGCAAACACCCGGGACCGGCCTAGCTGGATGCACACACACAAGCCCATCTTCTTCAAAGCCCCTTTCCAAGTTGCTTCAACGTGGCAGCTTCACATACCTTGGATTTACAAATAAACACCATCATCTTTGGTTAATTCTACTCCATGTTTATTTACCCAAAACCCTCTATGATGCCCCTACGATTTAAAAAGTCAATGAAAAGGCGCCTAGATTTTTTTTCCCAAAGCAATAAAGGTTAATAGCTCTACATATTTTGAAATCAAGCCATGTAACAACTGAAATGCACTTTAGCAATACTATCTTTGAACTTGCTTTTCTCTCGATTCCTTTTCTTTTTGCTGTTGTTTGTATGTCTATATGATCTACCAGTTCATCTTTCTCTTGTAATTTTAGAAAAATATTGTCGTCGTTTTCTCACGACAGATGTCATGGGTAGGATTATCGAAGGTGGTTGGGGCCGGAGGACGCCGACGGGCTTCGGGAGCGGGATTAGGCACAAGCGGTAATGGACACACGATGTACCCAGGTTTGGGGCCCTCTGTGGGAGGTAATACCCCTAGTCCTGCCTGATCTAGTTGATCGATGAGAGAGGTTACAATTGTGCTCCTTGAGCTGTGTCTAGAGGTGGAAGAAGGAGCAGCCGGCTCCTCTTCCCTTGCTATGTGGGTGGATGAGAGGGAAGTGTTCCCGTGGGTTGTGTGCGTGAGTTCGTCGTCCCTTGCAGGGGGGGAGGGCTCGGGGGGTTTTATAGGTCAACCCCCCAGCTTACAATATCTATAAAGTACTGTTTGGGGGGACCCGGATGGCAGCCTCTCCGGCTGGCTGGGGGTCACTCCGCTGAGCCGTCTCGTTGCCGATAGGGCCCGCCGGCTGCACCGTCCCTTCGCCGCTGGAGCACGCCGGCTCGCCTCGTTACTGGCCCGAGCTCACCTGCTGCGGCACGGGCCGCCCCAAGCGGCGTCGCCTAGCGCCAACCGGCCGAGGTCTCCGGTACGGCCGGCGGCACTGTAGCCACGTGGGGGCAGGTAATGGAGTAGGTCGAGGCATGCCGAAACTGTTGCCCCGCTCGTTCGCGGTCAGCCGTGGTCAGCGGTACGACCGGCTAGACTGTAGCCATGCGCACCCGCGCGTCAGCGGTCATTGTGGCCACGCCGGGGTCAATCGTGGGGGTCTTGTCTTGTCACCATACCCACACGCAGAGAGATGGGATGGGGGCCCACTCGCCCGAGGCTCAACAGAAGAGATGGCCTGGAGGCAGCCGGCCGTGGCCCAACCGGCCAGGGACGAACCGACTCTTGGGTCAACCGGCCTTGAGCCAGCCGGCCACGAGCCCGTCGGCCACGTGCCAGCCGGCTGTTGGGTAGCCGACAACGTGTCCGCCGGTAGCGGACGAGCCGGCGACGTAATTTTTCTTGAAGCGGGGGGAGAGAACCCCACAACATTGGCCTACCTAGGGGTAATAACCCCGTCAGTAGTCCCCGAAGTTGGCAGGGGCCCACGTCCTCTAGACGAGGGGGAGCCGGCGACTTCCCTCATGCGGCGCTGAAAGCACAACATGCTCCCTTGGTGGTTTTGATAATTCATGACAACATACATTGTCTCTTGGACTAACACCTCTATCTAGTGTATTTCAGATAATAGACCATGGAGAGTTGAGTTGGCAAAAAGGATTGTGGAGATTGTGGAATTACCCCAAGATTCAAGGAAATAGGTTGGCCAAGCTTCAAGCAAAGAGGACTCTACATTTTACATTTGTGAGAAATCACTTTGAGTCCATAGGAAAGCCAATACTATTAAAAGGGGGGTAAAGTTTTGATGATGAACAATATGCTCAAACATGCACAAGTGACACTCATCAAAACATCCACAAACTCTCCCATCAAAGTCTGTCCTAAGCCAAATATGCAAAATCAGTGCAACCAACATTCCTATCCCGGCGACATCGATTCTAAACCCTAGGTAGACTCAGCCAAACCCTAACATTTCGGTGTAGCCGACACTGCTCTCAGTGCCATCGAGTTGTGCTGCCAAGATTCTATCATGCAAGTTCACATTTTCGGTCCAACCGAGAATGGTGAATCAGCGTCATCGAGTTTGGTAAATCTGACCGTTGGTCACCTTGTCGGTGCAACCGAGAATTGTATATCGGTCCCTCCGAGATTCAAAAGTTGCCACTTTTTGTCACTTCGGTACCACCGAGATTTACACATCGGTGTCACCGAGTTGGTCATTTTTTGCGTAACGGTTGGATTTTTGGGGATGCCTATATGTACCCCTTCACCACCACCCACTCGAATGAGAAGCACTCAGAACTATCCCATACCTATCCTACTCAGTTTTCTGAGAGGGAACCACCTACCCTTGTGTTGAGGTCAAGATCTTCCACTCCAACCATATGGATCTTGATTTCTAGCCTCCCCAAGTTGCTTTCCACCAATCCCATCTCTTCCACCAAGCCAAATCTGTGAGAGAGTGATCGTGTGTTGAGGAGTCTATCATCTTGAAGCACAAGAGCAAGGAGTTCATCATCATTACCGAGCCTATTACCTTTTGGAGGGTGGTGCCTCCTAGATTGGTTAGGTGTCGCTTGGGAGCCTCCTACTTCGTGTTGTGGAGTGAACCAAGAAGTTTGTAAGGGCAAGGAGATCGCCTACTTAGTGAAGATCTACCCATAGTGAGGCTAGTCCTTCATGGACGGAAGCCGCATGGAATAGTCAAGGTTGCTTCTTTGTGGAACCCTCCATGGGTAGAGCCCTCCGTGGACTCTCGTGACCGTTACCCTCCGTGGGTTGAAGACTCCATGAACGTGGACGTACGATAGCACCACCTATTGGAACCACAGGAAAAAAATCCTTGCGTCTCCTATTGCGTTTGATCTTCCTATCCCATCTCTTTACTTACATGTGCAATGTCTTTACTTTCCGCTGCCATACTTGTAGACATGCATGTGTAGGTATGTTAGACTTGCTAAAATAGTTAGAATCTACCAACCAATTAACTTGGGAAAGGTTAGGTTTTAAATTACTCCTAGCAGTCTATTCACCCCCCTCTAGACAGCCCTCTCTCGATCCCACAAGTGGTATCAGCGCTTTGGTCTCTATTGCTTCAGTTTAATCACCGTGGAGGAAGATGGATGTGTCTAGTGTAGAGAGTTTGAGTTGTAGAGTGCCCATTCTTGATGGAGAGTACTATAGTCAATGGAAGAATGCCATGATTGATCTATTTAATAGATTCCATTTGACTAAATATATTGAAAATCCCTATGTGCTCCCTATTGATGAATTGCATCCCACACATGAAGAGGAAATTAACATGCTTGGTAACCTAAGAACTGTCAATCTTATTGTTATAGGTTTACCAAGATTCGTGCTTTCTCAATTGAAGAACTTTGCATGTGCCTATACCTTATGGACTGATTTGGAGAAATGATATCCAAATCTTTCCTTAGGAAATCTTGATGAAATTCTTCATAAAACCATTGCTTTTCACAAAATGAAGCCTAGTGATCCACACTTTGATAAATGCCTATTTGAGCTCCGTGATCTTATGCGTGCTAAAGGAGATGTCACCACTATGAACAACATTATCTTCGAAGCCATTCACATTCATAAACTTGAACATTGTCATGATCACTATTCTAACAAATCTCTTGTTCTTTATGACAAGGATTTCCCACTTGAGGATGACAATGTGGAACATGGCTACTATAAAGAAGCCGAGTTGTTCGACATCGAGCGTGAGAAGGTCATGAAGAATATGATCCTCATGGAAAACTTTAAGGATTACATGTCCAGAGGAAACGAGTGGATTCTTGATAGCGGATGTACGGATCATATGACTGGTGATAAAGACATGTTCCAAGAGATCATGCCTAATCAAGGTCCTCGACGGTACGTGACCTTTGGAGACAACTCTAAGGGTAAGGTACTTGGCCTTGGTAAGGTGGCTATATCCCATGATAGATCTATTCAAAAATGTTATGCTTACTTCGGTTTCAATGTTTTATTCACGAAAGTAGATTGCCAAGTGTTTCGTCAAGATAATCATAAAATGGTCTTTACCGGTTTCGGTAGAGGTGATCTATACATTGTTGATTTCACTAAAAGATCCAAGCCTCACACTTGTTTAATTGCAAAATCTTCTAAAGGTTGGCTTTGGCATAGAATACTTGGACATGTAGGCATGTGAAATCTAGATAACCTAATCAAAGGTGATCATATACTTGTTGTTAAAGATGTTATCTTTGACAAAGATAGACTTTGTAGTGCTTGTCAAGCTGGAAAGCAAGTAGGTGGAAGTCATCCCATTAAGAACATCATGACTACTAGGAGACCACTCGAGTTACTTCATATGGATCTTTTTGGTCCCAATGCTTACAAGAGTCTCGGTGGAAATTCCCATGTTCTAGTTATAGTTGATGATTTTTCCAGATTTACATGGGTATTCTTTCTTGATGATAAGTCACAGGTTCAAAAGATCTTCAAGAACTTCGCTCACAAAGCGCAAAATCAGTTTGAAGTGAAGATCGAGAAGGTTCGGAGCGATAATGGATCGGAGTTCAAGAACACCCATGTGGATACCTTTCTTGACGAAGAAGGTGTCTCACATGAGTTCTCGGCTACATACACACCTCAACAAAATGGAGTCGTTGAGAGGAAGAACCGGATGCTCATTGAGATGGAAAGAACGATGCTTGACGAATACAAGACGCCAAGACACTTTTGGGCAGAAGCCGTTGAAACAACATGTCATGCCACAAATCGACTTTACTTGCACAAGCTTCTCGGTAAAACAGCATACGAGCTACTCCCCGGTAACAAACCCCAAGTCGGATACTTTCGGGTATTTGGCTCAAAGTGCTACATTCTTGATAAACATCGTCATACTAAATTTGCTCCTAAATCTCATGAAGGATTCCTACTTGGTTACAGATCAAACTCTCACACTTACCGTATCTACAACAACTTCACTTGAAAATTTGAAGAGATGGTAGATGTGAAGTTTGATGAATCTAATGGTTCGCAAGTCGAATAATTGCCAAATGATGTAGGTGATAAGGATCCTTCGTAAGCCATTCTAGATCTACCCATCGGCAAGATTCGTCCCTTGGAGGTGAAGTAAAGTACTTCATCAACTCAAGTGGAATACCCCACTTCACGTCAAGGTGAACCTCAACACGACATGGAGGCATCCACGAGCGGTACACGACGAGATGATGAAGAGGAGGAAGTGCATCATGAAGATCCAACACAACCACCTTCACCACCACCTCAAGGGAACGACACCTTCAACAAAAACGAAGATGAACGAGATGATGATGAATAGGAAGAAGCTCCACCATCCAACAATCGGAAGCTGACCCGAGTTCGAGCACAAGTGACCAAGAACCATCCCCTAAACTAAATCTTTGGTGATATACAAACAGGGAGAATCACTAGCTCTAAAACCCGTCTAGATAACTTTTGTGAGCATTATTATTTCATCTCTAGCATTGAGCCTTTAAAGGTAGAACAAGCTCTTGAAGACGCGGATTGGGTGAACGCAATGCATGAAGAGCTACACAACTTCGAGAGGAACAAAGTGTGGACACTCGTAGAGAAGCCCGAAGATGAGCACAACATCATCAGAACCAAATGGGTGTTTCAGAACAAACAAGACGAAGATAGTCAAGTCGTACGCAACAAGGCTCTTCTCTTAGCTCAAGGATATATACAAGTCGAAGGTATGGACTACGGTGATACCTATGCACCCGTCGCTAGACTTGAAGCTATTCATATTCTTCTTGCTTATGCTAATCACCATGATATCACGCTTTATCAAATGGACATCAAAAGTGCAATTTTAAATGATGAAATTGAAGAAGAAGTTTATGTTAAGCAACCACCTGGTTTTGTGAATCCTAAGAAACCTAATCATGTTTACAAGCTTTGCAAAGCTCTTTATGGTCTTAAGCAAGCCCCTCATGCTTGGTATAAATGTTTAACAAAGTTTCTCATCAAAAAGGTTTTGAAATTGGTAAAATTGATGCAACTTTGTTCACTAAGAGAGTTAATGGAGAATTATTTGTGTGCCAAATCTATGTGGATGATATTATCTTTGGTTCCACTAACCCTCAATTTAGTGAAAGATTTGGAAGGTTAATGTCCAAGAAGTATGAGATGTCTATGATGTGTGAGCTGAAATTCTTTCTTGGATTGCAAATCAGGCAATCAAGAGAAGGAACTTTCATCTCTCAAACTAAGTATACCAAGGACTTGATCAAGAAGTTCAACATGCAGGATTGCAAAGGTATGAAAACTCCTATGCTCACTAGTGGACATGTTGACCTTACCAGGGAGGATGAACCGGTTGATCAAAAGGTTTATCAATCTATGATTAGTTCATTGTCTCATCCTGATATTATGCTTAGTGTTTGCATGTGTGCTAGATATCAAGCCGCACCTAAAGAGTGTCATCTCTTGGCTGTGAAACGTATTGTGAGGTACTTGATACAAACACCAAACTTTGGCATTTGGTATCCCAAGGGATCTTCTTTTAATCTTGTTGGCTATTCCGATTCAGACTATGCCGGTGACAAGGTTGATAGAAAATCCACCTCGGGTACTTGCCAATTTTTAGGTAGATCTCTTGTGTCTTGGTCCTCCAAGAAACAAAACTCAGTATCTCTATCTACTGCCGAAGCTGAGTATATTGCTACTGGATCTTGGTGTGCACAATTACTATGGATGACACAAACGCTTAAGGATTATGGAATCTATGTTAAAAATGTTCCATTACTTTGCGACAATGAAAGTGCTATTAAAATAGGACATAATCATGTGCAACATTCTCGAACCAAGCATATTCAAGTTCGACATCATTTTATTCGCGATCATGTTGCCAAAGGAGATATCAATCTTAAGCATGTTCGTACTAACAAACAATTGGCCGATATCTTCACCAAGGCACCTGATGAGAAAACATTTTGTCATTTGAGGAGTGAGTTGAACATCATTGATGCTTCAAACTTGAGCTAGACTCACTCGATTGCAGAAAGGGCATGAGCTTTCTTATTATCTCCATGTTCCCGAAACTCATTATCACATGCCATGGAATTCTATGCTCCCTTGTATTGCATCTAACCTTTTGTAGGTACCTGGAAGAACTTCATTGCACAAGATTGCCATCAACTCTAATCATAAGCAATCTTGTCATTACCAAGTATCCACAAACCCTCTTGATGATGGAAGGAAGAAGACAACAAAAACATATCCTTGACATATACTTGATCTTCGTTGAAAAATCTTAAGTAGTATCATGTCAATTGGATATATCCATTGTTCTTCCTTGCATGACTAACCTTTGTAGGTGATGAATGTACTAGAACGAGAAGGATTGCTCCAAATTCAAGTTGATCTTCAGAAACCTCGAGAATCCTCAACAAGTTCACTTACGAGCAACGTCATCAACATCATTCAAAGGTATGTACTCATATCCTTGAAAAGGCTTTACTCCAAGTCATGGGCTAAAGCAACTCAAGTGATATGAAGACATCAAAATGCTGAATTGAAAAATGGTAGCCCCATTTTGAGCTTAAACGATGAGTATGACCTACAATCAAGAATTCTTGCTTGGCTCCTAAGTCAATATACTCTAATATAGGCGACCTAGTCACCGCCCATCATTTAGTTAAGAATCTTGCGTGGTTTGCTCTCTATTTGCATGATCTCTCGTAACCACTCAAATCTTATCTACTTGATGCCCTTTGTACATCTTTCGCATTTTTCTTTTTGAAACTATTTTGTTTGTCTCTCTGAAAACAGAAACTTGGTTTATCATTCGGCGTCACCGATATAAATAACTCGGTTCTACCGAATTTGCAGATAAGCTACACTACACAATCTCAGTATCATCGATTTTTTTATCTCGGAGTCACTGATTTTCTTTGCTCTCAAAATCTGTGTTTCTTTGATATTGTTTATTTGCTTATGTTCTTGTGATATTCTTGTTCCTTTGATGACCCATTTCAAAATAATAATAATTAATTAATTAAATTTTTAGGGGAGAAGAACAAACAACACTTCGGGGGAGAAATTATTTATTCAAGGATCCCTAGCTCCAAGGAGAAGAAAACTAAAATTTGCCAAAGGGAGAGAAGATGCATTCAATGATTCCATTAGTCTTTTATTGAACCCTACTGTCAATGACCCTTGATCTCCAGGATCCCTTCCTTGTCAATGATCCCTGTCACTACTCCCAAGTTTAACCTTTTTGGTACTTTATGCCAAAGGGGGAGAATATCAAAGCTTCATGCTAAAGGGAGAGTTACATGCTTATGCAAAGGGGGAGATATGATTTAGGGGGAGAGGAAAATATCAAAAGTTCACACTTATATAATCAAGGAGAGGAACAACAATGTAGGGGGAGAAAACTACTTTTGGAGAAAAGTCTCAAATGAACAAAAGATTCCTTTTCTCACCCTATACGATCCCAATATCTACATGCTGAGATTCAGGGGAGAGGATGTACTACCATTTCCATATCAAAGGGGATAAAAGATATACTAGATTAATGCTAAAGGTGGAGACATATAAATCTTAATGATTATCATATTACATATGTTCTCCACATCTTGGTACTCGTTGAGTTCTATTGCTTTTATTTAGTAGAATACTCTTTGTGTTTACTAACATTGTTTTCTCAAGTGTGTCTCTACTACTAGAATGCTCAAGAACTCAAGCAACTATCCTTTAAAGGACTGCACACATTTAGGAAAAAAAATCTTGGTCATGTGTTTCTCAAATTGTTCATTGCATACATGCATATCTTTAATTGAAGCTTTGATTGTATGTTGTCATCAATTACAAAAAAGGGGGAGATTGAAAGCACAACATGCTCCCTTGGTGGTTTTGATAGTTCATGACAACATACATTGTCTCTTGGACTAACACCTCTATCTAGTGTACTTCAGATAATAGTCCATGGAGAGTTGAGTTGGCAAAAAGGATTGTGGAGATTGTGGAATTACCCCAATATTCAAGGAAATAGGTTGGCCAAGCTTCAAGCAAAGAGGACTCTACATTTTAAATTTGTGAGAAATCACTTTGAGTCCATAGGAAAGCCAATACTATTAAAAGGGGGTAAAGTTTTGATGATGAACAATATGCTCAAACGTGCACAAGTGACAGTCACCAAAAGATCCACAAACTCTCCCACCAATGTCTCTCCTAAGCCAAATATGCAAAATTGATGCAACCAACATTCCTATCCCGGTGCCACTGATTCTAAACCCTAGGCAGACTCAGCCAAACGTTTAGACTTCGGTGTAGCCGACACTGCTCTTGGTGCCATCGAGTTGGGTTGCCAAGATTCTGTTACGCAAGTTCACATTTTTGGTCCGACCGAGAATGGTGAATCGGCGTCACCGAGTTTGGTAAATCTAACCGTTGGTCACCTTGTCGGTGCAACCGAGAATTGTATATCGGTCCCTTCGAGATTCAAAAGTTGCCACTTTTGGTCACTTCGGTACCACCAAGATTTACACATTGGTGTCACCGAGGTTGTCATTTTGTGTGTAATGGTTGGATTTTTGGGGATGCTTATATATACCCCTTCACCTCCACCCACTCGAATGAGAAGCACTCAGAACTATTCCATACCTATCCTACTCAGTTTTCTGAGAGAGAACCAGCTACCCTTGTGTTGAGGTTAAGATATTCCACTCCAACCATATGGATCTTGATTTCTAGCCACCCCAAGTTGCTTTCCACCAATCCCAGCTCTTCTACCAAGCCAAATCTGTGAGAGAGTGATTGTGTGTTGAGGAGTCTATCATCTTGAAGCACAAGAGCAAGGAGTTCATCGTCATTACCGAGCCTATTACCTTTTAGAGTGTGGTGCCTCCTAGATTGGTTAGGTGTCACTTGGGAGCCTCCTACTTCGTGTTGTGGAGTGAACCAAGAAGTTTGTAAGGGCAAGGAGATCACCTACTTCGTGAAGATCTACCCATAGTGAGGCTAGTCCTTCGTGGACAGAAGCCGCATGGAATAGTCAAGGTTGCTTCTTCGTGGAACCCTCCATGGGTAGAGCCCTCCGTGGACTCTCGCGACCGTTACCCTCCGTGGGTTGAAGATTCCATGAACATGGACGTACGATAGCACCAACTATCGGAACCACGAGAAAAATCCTTGCGTCTCCTATTGTGTTTGATCTTCCTATCCCATCTCTTTACTTACATGTGCAATGTCTTTACTTTCCGCTGCCATACTTGTAGACATGCATGGGTAGGGATGTTAGACTTGCTAGACTTGGCAAAGTAGTTAAAATCTTCCAACCAATTAACTTGGGAAAGGTTAGATTTTAAATTACTCCTAGCAGTCTATTCACCCCCTCTAGACACCCCTCTCTCGATCCTACAGGCGCTCGCCTTCTGCACGGAGCCGAAACGGTCGATCGAGTCGGTGATCACCCTCGACGCCTCGGGTTCTGCCATGCCACTCCGGGTCCCGTGCCAGCCCGCGGCGCACCACGCGGAGTGTAACGATCCCACGGGGTCTACACCCGTGGGCAGACGAGACGTTGCCCTGGGCCTAGCCTGCTAGGCCGCAGGTGTAGCCCAGTAGGCCTCATTCCGTGGGCCAAGATCTTCTGCGCCCAAATCGCGACGGTTGCAGCCCGAGGTGCCCACGAACGTGTGGACATCCCGGGGGAGTGGGTGTAGTTAATCCCCACCTCCCCCGGGCATCGCCCCCTTATTTAAAGAGGAAGGGCGAGGGGCGGAGGCAGCCGCGCTCCACTCGCTCCCTTCTTCTTCTTCCTCTTTCCTTCTTCGCTCCTTCTCGCTTCGCTACCCTTTTCGCTCGCCATTTCGATCGCTCGTCACCCCACGCTGTCCCGACGCGGCGATGGCTGACAGCCCCTCTGGAAGCTGGGCTGGCTCCATCGTCATGGAAGAGAGCATCGTGGAGCTCCATCGCGCCCGTATGCTACCGTCGGAGGAGCGCGTGGGGCGACGAGGTGGTGCCTGAGCCACGGGTGGGGGAGCATGTCGTCTTCTCCTGCCACTTCTCGCGTGGCTTCGGTCTGCCGGTCAGCCTCTTCTTCCGTCTTCTGTTGGATACCTTCGATCTCCAATCGCACCATCTTGGCCCCAATGCCATTCTCTACATTGCGGGCTTCGTGACCCTGTACGAGGGTAATCTTGGGATGCTCCCCTACGTGGATCTCTTCAAGAAGCTCTTCTACCTCAAGGCTCTAAAGAACGGCGAGGAGCCATACACCTGCGGGGGCGCGGTGGTGTGTTGCCGCGTCACTCGTTTTCCCAACTTCAGCCTCATCGAATCCGTCAAGGGATGGAACCGAACATTCTTCTACGCGAGGAACGCCAGCATGAAGCAGGATTACATCTGGCTGCCGGCGTTCATCAACGTCCCGTCCTCCGGGGTCAAATGGTTGGGGACCGCCCCGCGCAGGGCCGCGCTTGAAGAGCTGGGCCGGCTCCTATCCATGAGGAGAGGGGAAGGGTTGGTCGCCTCCAACCTAGTGGTGGCCTGCATCGTGCGTTGGGTGTTGCCTCTCCAGCTGAGGCCACACCAGATCTGTGATATGTCCGGCCGCCGAGACCCCTGCCAACAGTCCTCTGTCGAGCTGACACCGGCTAGAGTGGTGGCGTGGGTGAACGCCATCATGAACTTTAGGCTGATGCCGAGGACTTGGTCCTTCGGCAAGGAGCCACACGACCGGCACAACCCGGCACCCCTGGTACGCCCTGTCGAGGTGGGTTTTCTTTTTTCTCTGAGTCCCTCCGGCCGGCTCCCGATCTCACTTGTCGTGCTGACCGCAGCTTTTCGTTCGACAGAACATGCTGGATGGTCCGCACCCCCAGATCTTCGAGGCGGAGCGTGCCAAGTCCGACTCCGAGGACTACGAACTGGGAGGCGGACCCGAAGAGGGGGTCGACCCCTCGGGGAGGTCGAGGCGGCAGGTGACTCATGAGCCGGCGGGTCCAGAGTGGCTGGTGATTTCCCCTCTGGTCCCACGATCAAAGATTGGACCGATGATGATGACGATGATGATGACGATGTCCGGATACCGAACGTGCCTCCCCCCACAGTTCAGCAGGGCTCGTGTGGGCAGAACGAGGAGCAGACGACGCACGCCCCGGCGACTGGGACCTCCAACCGGGGGAAGAGGCCGACTCAGGAGGAGCCAGCGGCCCAGCCGCCGGCTCGCAAGCGAGCGAAGGCGGTCGTGTCGAAGCCACCTGTGCGTGCCAAGCGGGCCCTGCCCGTCGTCGCCGGGTAAGTGTTTCGTTTCTTGTATGGGTTTCTCTCTGTGAGTTGTGTGCCAGCAGGCGTTTGAGTTTTCGCTTGCTCCAGGGACCCCATAGAGCTCCATGATGTGGAGTCGACAGCCAACCCGATGGAGGCCGCCAGTCGGCTGGCCCAAGAGCACGTAGCCACGCTGCGTGAGGAGAGGAGGAGGCTCGCAGAACTGTGGGCCTCGAAGTCAGGAGCCTAGGTCAGACCCGTATGCTCTGGTGCTTCGAGCGGCGGAAGGCGGAGGAGGTCCGTGGACCCTGTGCGGGCATCGGACTCGATGGCGGAGTCGACTTGCATGTCGAGGCCTCCATCGAGCGAGCCGTGAGAGTCGGCTACAGGGATGATCGTGTCTCCATCCGGGGCGGAAGCGGCCCGGCCGGGGGGAGATAGCCCCCGAGTCGGCCCCTAAGGAGCCCCGGTAGGTGGAGCCGGCGGTGGCGCCGCCCGTTGTCGAGGCAACCCTGATCGTCGTGCTGGAGGCCCTGGTGGCACCGGAGGCGACACCGAAGGTGCCGACCATGGAGATGGAGGTGCCTACCGCTTTGATCGTTGTGCCGAGCCGGCTGGGGGAGGAGGCAACGACCGCGTCGGACGTGGGACTGCTGGGAGCCGACTGTCATGCCCTCGTCGATCTTAACCACCCCCTGACAACCGACGCCACGGCGGATGCCGGAACGAGCAGCGGGGGGAGCCGGTCCCGGAGGTGCATGCTGGACGTGATCCAGGACCGAGAGGTGATGGTTCGCGTCCTCGCCATCCCGCCTCCACCGGCCGGTGGCCCGGTCCCATCACTTGGGGAGCTAGGCAGCATCCTGGCGCAGTGCCGCGAGGAGTTGGCCAGGTTCGCGGAGGCGGCCGACAATGCCCTGCAGTATACCGAGGTAAGCCTTGTTCGTCTTTGTCAAATTTTTTAGTGGGTGCGCGCGAGCGCACCCACTAGGTGTAGTCCCCGAGATGCGTGCCGGCTGACCGGCTGCGGGGCAGCCAGGCCGGATCTCCTTTTGCATGCTTTTGCTTGCTTTCGTTTTTCAGTGAGGGCGCGCGAGCGCACCCACTGGGTGTAGCCCCCTCGAGATGCGGGCCAGCTGACAGGCTGCGGGGCAGCCGGGCCTAATCTCCTTTTGCATGCTTTTAACCCCGGCTTCCTGGAGCAGGCGGGGAATGCCCGTCGACATGAGCTTTTTAATGAAGCGATCGCCATCTACAACCGCGGCAAGCACGACTTCTACCGGATGGAGGAGGAGCTGAAGAGGACCCAAGGTACGTTTGATTCAATGGGGGAGCGCTAGCGCACCCAGTGGGGGTAGCCCTCGAGAGCCGGGCCGGCTACTCGGTAGCCGGGCCGGGTCTTGTGCATTTTTTGATGATCTTTGCTGGTTTTCTCTTGCATAGGAGTTGAACGCCCTCCGGGAGGAGAAGGACGGGGTGGTCTCCGAGCGGGATGGGTTGGCGCAAAGCATCCAGGCGATCACATTGGAGTGTAACCGGCTGGGCGCCCTGCTGGTGGATGGGCAGGTGGCCCAAGAGCGCCTGCACGCGGACGTGGCGCGGGATGTGACGACCAAGGAAAAGGCCATCAAGGAGGCGGCTGATGCCGCCCAATGGACCGCCGCCCTTCAAGATGGAGTGACCCGCCTCGAGAAGGCCATTGAGGAGCGCAGGACTGCCCTCGCCGAGGAGGAGGCGGCATTGGCAAGGGAGAAGAACGCGGCGCTGCACTTCGCCATTGAATTGGATGACTCCTTCTAGCATCAGTCTTGTTTTCCTTCTCAGCCGGTTGTGTTTTTCTTGCCCTCGATGCATTTTCCAATTCCCCCTCTTTATTTAGAGCGGTTCCCGGAGACCCAACACCGTGCTGAGTGAGCCGTGGAAGACCACCGAGAGTATGTCCGGTAGTGCGGGCTTGAGGAGGACGCCGGCTGGGACGTGGAGGAACTTGGGCTGGCCATGGAGAACCGGCTCACCCACCTTCAACGCAGCATGGAGTGGCTGAAGACAACTGGCAAGGAGGTGATTGCCGCCTTGTGGCCGGCTCGTGGGGCCCTGGAGAGCCACGTGGCGCTATGGCTGGAGAACGCCGTGGCCCGGCTCGAGGTCTGGAAGGCGTCGGCCGCTCGGGCCGGCACGCAGATGGCGCTCAGTTCATCACATCGTGGTATCGCAGCGTCGACATGGATCGGCTGGCCACCATGTGTGACGTGCCGGAGGCGGAGCGAGCGGCTCGTGAAGGTTCCCTTGTCCGCCTGGCCAATGAGCTTGCCTCATACGTCGACCCAAATGAGCTTCTACCGGCTCTTGGCGCGGATGGCGAGCCGGTTGCTAAGGAATCCTTCAGCAAACCCCAAGGCCCGGACGACGAGGAGGTCACCGAAGAGAGCACCACCTCTAGCACCGATGACAACGGCGAGACTACAAGAACTTTGGAGGCGGACCCAAAGGCCACAACTTCTTCTGGGCGGAGCGTCGAGCCGGCTGGCGACACGCCGACACCTTGAGCCAGCTCGCGCGTTTTACTTGTTTCTTCCTTTGCCGCAGTACTATTTTAAGACACATTTCCACCCAGCGGGGGTGTATTGTAATGAATCTATGGCCTGTGGCCTTTATTGTTTTAACTTGTGCTTTTGGTTGTTGAAATGTTGTTCTATGCATGCCGGCTCGTCCTTACCCCTTTTCTTTGCCCTCTTGGTTCCGTCTGCTCAGACCCTTGTCCCCCTTGGTTTTGGCCTCGCTAGCTCAATAGCCGGGAGCCGGTCTGTAGCTAGGATGGGGCGTCTGCCTCGAAGGAGCCGGTTTTGAGTTCCGAAAATGCGAGTCTTTTGGGTAAGGTGAGTGACAGAGGCGAGAAAGTGACCCGGCTAAACCTAGCCGACAATTCCCTTGCAATCGATTTTCATGTGCACTAAGTTTCGCCGCCCTAAGGACCCGTCAGCCAGACAGCCGGGAGCTGGCATGTAGCTGGGAGGGGTGGGAGGGCTTGTTTAGTTCACATTACTTGACCGATTTTGAGGGAGGATGCCTAGGACCAACGGGCGAGCCCCCGGGACCGGGAGACGGGCTCGGGAGCCGTTGAATCAAGCAAACTTTGGAAGGAAACGAAGGGGGTGTGTCCCAAGAGCTGACTTGGGGCTCCCATTGCATTCATAAGCCCAAAAAGGGGAGGATACATACATACACTGGTTTTCAGCAGTAAAACGAGTGGAGGAGTGCCGCGTTCCACATGCGCTTCGTCTCCTCGCCGGAGGCGTCTCTCTTGCGCTTCTGCGGCTTCTAGGCGTCTATCTGGTAGTACACGTTGTTGTGTAGTGCCTTACTGACGATGAACGGTCCCTCCCATGGGGAGGACAAGTTGTGCTAGCCGGCTGTTCGCTGGATCCACCTGAGCACCAAGTCTCCTTCGTGGAAGGAGAGTGTCTGGATCCGCTTGCTATGGTAGTGCCAGAGCTTTTCTGCTGGTAGATGGCCGTCTGGCTCAAGGCCAACTCATGTGCTTCCTCGAGTAGGTCAACACCATCTTATCTTGCCTCCTTCGCATCCTTCTCTGTGTACAAGGCAATCCGAGGTGAGTCGAACTAGATGTCGGTGGGGATGATTGCCTCGGACCCGTACACGAGAAAGAAGGGGGTGTAGCTGGTTGATCAGTTAGGGGTGGTCCTGAGACTCCAAAGGACATCCAGCAGCTCCTCGATCTAGCAACCGACTGACCTGACCAGTGGCGCCACGAGCCGGGGCTTGATGCCGGCCAGGATCAGGCCATTTGCCCTCTCAACCTGGCTGTTTGACTGTGGATGAGCGGCGAACGCCAAGTCGAGCCGGATGCCCTGCTTGGCGCAGAAACGTGCTAGCGTGCCTTTGGCGAAGTTTGTGCCGTTGTTAGTGATGGTGCTGTGGGAGATGACGTAGCGGACCGTGATGTCCTTGACGAACCGGACGACCATGGGGCCGTCTAGCTTCTTGATCAGCCTGGCCTCGATCCATTTGGTGAACTTGTCTACAGCCACCAGCAAATGCGTCATGCCGCCTCGTGCGGTGTTGAAGGGACCCATCATGTCCAGCCCCCAGACAGCAAAGGGCCACAAGAGGGGGATCGTCTGGAGGGCTGTAGCCGGCAGATGGCTCTGTGTGCTGAAGCGCTGACAGCCCTCGCACTTGTCGACTAGCCGCTTGGCCTCCTCCAAGGCAGTAGGCCAGTAGAAACCATGGCGAAATGCCTTGGCCACCAAGGTCCTAGAGGCGGCGTGGTGCCCGCACTCGCCCTAGTGGATGTCGAGGAGGATCTCCTGTCCCTTCTCCAGCTCGACGCATCATTGGAAAACGCCGGTGGTGCTGCAATGAACCAGCTCGCAGTTGATGATGCTGTAGGCCAGAGCTCGGTGTTGAATTCGCCTTGCCGTGGCCTCGTCAGGAGGGAGCTCACCGCGCAGGAGGAAAGCCAGGATGGGCTAGGCCCACGAGGGAGCCGAGACGGGGGCCAGCTTGGGCTCAAGCGGGGCGTCAGAAGCGGCAGGAGCCCCGGGACTCGGAGACCAGTCCCCAGGACCAGCTCGTCAACCCCTAGGACTGGCTCGTTAGCCCCCGAGACCGAGGTGGTAGAAGAGACATCGATCACCATCATGACGGTTGTGGTGTTGGGGCGGGCCGCTTTAGATGCGACTTGCCCGATGGTTGGAGCTGGTGACGCTGGCTGGGTAGCCAGTGCCGAAAGTGCCGGCACGGAAGCCGGAGTTGATGGAGCCGGTGCCGCAACCGGAGTTGCCGGCGGGCCGGCAGCATCGGCTAGCACGGAGATGGATTCCCATTCGGGGGAGGGCTTGATCGACGGCTTGGGCAGCCGTTCGAGGGAGACGCCGGCTGGGATAGCCTGCCGGGTGGAGCCGATTTTTGCCAGCGTATCGGGCCCCTTGTTGTCCGCCCGCGGGACGCGGTGGAACTCACAATCCTCGAAGGAGCCGGTGAGGTGCTGGACGAGGAAGAGATAGTTGGCCATGTTGGTGTCTCTGGCGTCCCATTCGCCAGAGACCTGCTGCACCACGAGGTTGGAGTCGCCAAAACATAGGAGGCGCCTGATGCCAATCTCCTTGGCGACCCGGAGGCCATGGACGATTGCCTCGTATTTGGCCATGTTGTTGGAGGCGGCAAAGTGGATCTGAAGGGCGTACTTGAGTTGGTCTCCCTTCGGGGAGGAGAGGACGATGCCGGTGCCCAGGGCGGTCCTCATCTTCGAGCCGTCGAAGTGCAAATGCCAATGTGTGGAGTCTGGGGGAGGCGGCATGAACTCAGTCTCCACCCAGTCGATGAGGAAGTCGGCCATCGCCTGCGACTTTATGGTGGTGCGCGGCTCGTACCGAATCTCGTGGTCGGCAAGGGCGATGACCCATTTGGCGATCCGGCTGGTGGAGTCACGACCACTCATGATCTCGCCGAGCGGGTCCGTGCTCACCATGGTGATGGTGTGCTCTTGGAAGTACTGCTTGACCTTCTTGGTGGCAAAGTATATGGCATAGCACATATTCTAGTAGTGGGGGTAGTTTTTCTTGGAGGCGGAGAGGACCTCGCTGAGGTAGTAGACGGGGTGCTGGACTGGCAGCGTCTCGCCCTCCTCCGGCCGTTCGACCTCCAGGATGACACTGATGACGCGTGTGGTTGCCGTGATGTAGGCGAGCAAGGGCTCCTTCTCAGCCAGCATGGCCAGGATGGGCACGCTGGTGAGGGCTCATTTGAGGCTGCAGAAAGTCTCGTCCGCCTCGTCGGGCCAGTCGAACCTGGCTGCCTGTAATTGACTAGCTCATTGATCAAAGATGGTTAAGGTTTCCTAGCCATGAACATGATATGTCATTTGATAATGGGATCACATCATTAGGAGAATGATGTGATGGACAAGACCCAACTATAAACGTAGCATATGATCCTGTCAGTTTATTGCTACTGTTTTCTGCATGTCAAGTATCTGTTCCTATGACCATGAGATCATGCAACTCACTGACACCGGAGGAGTTACTTGTGTGTATCAAATGTCGCAACATAACTGGGTGACTATAAAGGTGCTCTATAGGTATCTCCAAGGGTGTCTGTTGGGTTGGCATGGATCAAGACTGGGATTTGTTAGTCCGTGTGACGGAGAGGTGTCTCAGGGCCCACTCAGTAATACAACATCACAACAAGCCTTGAAAGCAATGTGACTAAGTGTTAGCCACGAGATCTTATGTTACGGAACGAGTAAAGAGACTTGCCGGTAACGAGGTTGAACTAGGTATGGAGATACTAATGATCGAATCTCGGGCAAGTAACATACCGAAGAACAAAGGGAACATCATACGGGATTAACTGAACTTGACATACAGGTTCGACCGATAAAGATCTTCATAGAATATGTAGGAATCAATATGGGCATCCAGGTTACGCTATTGGTTATTGACCGTAGAGGTGTCTCGGTCATGTCTACATAGTTCTTGAACCCGCAGGGTCTGCACACTTAAAGTTTGGTGACATTTCGGTAGTATAGAGTTATGCATGGTGGTAACCGAAGGTTGTTAGGAGTTCCAGATGAGATCCCGGACGTCACGAGGAGCTCTGGAATGGTCCGTAGGTAAAGATTGATATATAGGAAGTCTTGTTTTGGTCACCAGAAAAGTTCCGGGCTCATCGATAGTGTACCGGGAGTGCCGGGAGGGTACCGGGGGACCATCGGGAGGAGTATTTCGACCCAAGAGGCTACATGGGCTGTGGGAGGATGAATACCAGCCCTTAGTTGGCTGGCCGAAGTCCCATAGAAGGCCCATGCGGCTGAGAAGAAAGTCCAAAGTGGAAAAGGTGGAAAAAGGCAAAAAGGTGGAAATAAGGAAGGAGTCCTAATCCTACTAGGAGTGGAGGAGGAGGACTCCTCCTCTCCACTTTGGCCGAAGCCACCAAGGGCTGGCCCTTGCACCAAGCCTCCTCCTCTCTTCCTCCTATATATACTAGAGGTTTTATGGTTTTTGCATATAGATTTTCAGCCACGTGCAACCTCTCCTCTAGTCCGTAGCTTCTCCTCTAGATCGGTTTTAGCAGTGCTTAGGCGAAGCCCTGTTGGAATTACTCCACCACCATCGCCGCAACGCTGTCGCGCTATCGGAGAACTCGTCTATCTCTCCGCTCCCTCTTGCCGTATCAAGAAGGCGGAGATCGTCATCAAGCTGTAGGTGTGCTGAATGTGGAGGTGCCGTCCGTTCGGCGCTAGATCGGAAGGACCGTGATCAAGATCGCGAGACGATTTTTGATTGGATCGCGGGGATAATCATGATGAGATCGTGGGAGGAATCATGATTGCATCGCGGGATGGATCGTGATGAGATGGCGGGATGCTCGGTGATTTGGATCGCGAAGACGTTTGACTACACCAACCGCGTTTCTTAACGCTTCCCGCTTAGCGATTTACAAGGGTATTTAGATCCACTCTCCCTCTTGTAGATGCTTATCACCATGGATAGATCTTGTGTGTGTAGGAATTTTTTTTGTTTCCCATGCAATGTTCCCCAACAGTGGCATCATGAGCTACGTCTATGTGTAGATGAGATCTCAAGTAGAACACACAGAGTTTGTGGGCGTTGATGCTTAGATTACTTCCTCCCTTGGTCTTGTTTTGGTTCAACATTATTGTGGGATGAAGCGGCCCAGACCAACCTTACTCGTACGCTTACGAGAGACCGGTTCCATCGACTGACGTGTAACTTTGTTGCACAAAATGGTTGGCAGGTGTCTGTTTCTCCTACTTTAGTTGGATCGGATTCGACAAAGGCGGTCCTTGAGAAAGTTGAAAAGAAACTTATGTATCACCGTAGGTGAGAATTGTTCTTGCTAGATACCCGTAGCAGCCACGTAAAACATGCAACAACAATTAGAGGACGTCTAACTTGTTTTTGCAGGGTATGTTGTGATGTGATATGGCCAATTACATGATGAGATATATGTGATGTATGAGATGATCATGTGTTGTATAGAATATCACGACTTGCATGTCTATGAGTACGACAACCGGCAAGAGCCATAGGATTGTCTTTACTTATTGTATGACCTGCGTGTCAATCATTAATCGCCATGTAATGCTTTACTTTATCGCTAAACGGTAGCAATAGTAGTAGAAGCATGGTGGGCGCGACAACCCCGATGGCGACACATTGATGGACATCAATATGATGGAGATCATGGTGTCATGCCGGTGACGATGGAGATCATGCCGGTGCTTTCAAGATGGAGATCAAAAGCACAAGTTCATGGCCATATCATGTCACTTATGATTTTCATGTGATGTTAATCCTTTTATGCACCTTGTTTTGCCTAGGATGACGGTAGCATTATAAGGTGATCCCTCACTTAATTGCAAGATAAATTGTGTTCTCCCCGAGTGTGCACCGTTGCAAAAGTTCGTCATGTCGAGACACCACGTGATGATCGGGTGTGATAGACTCTACGTTCACATACAATGGGTTCAAGCAAGTGTTGCACATGCAGAACACTCAGGTTAAACTTGACGAGCCTAGCATCTACAGGCATGGCCTTGGAGCACAAGATACCGAAAGGCCGAACATGAGTCATATAGTAGATATGATCAACGTGATGATGTTCACCATTGAAACCACCTCAACTCACGTGATGATCGGACTTGAGTTGGTGAATTTGGATCATGTGTCACTCAGATGACATGAGGGATGTCAATTTGAGTGGGAGTTCTTAAGTAATATGATTAATTGAACTCATTATCATGAACATAGTCAGTAGTGTCTTTGCAAATTATGTTGTAGATTACTAGTTCACATTGTAGCTCCCTTGAATTTTTATATGTTCCTAGAGAAATAGAGTTGAAAGATAATGGTGGCAATATTGCGGACTGGGTCTGTGATCTGAGGATTGTCCTCATTGCTGCACAAAAGTCTTATGTCCTTAATGCACCGCTCAGTGTTCCACCCCCTCTAGCGTCGTCTGTAGATGTTGTGAACATCTGACAGGCACGTTCCTATGATTACTTGATAGTTTAGTGCGTCATGCTTTACGGCTTATAATTGAGGCTCCAAAAACGTTTTGAACATCACGGAACATATGAGATGTTCTAAGAGATGAAATTGGGATCTCAAGCTCATGCCCATGTTGTGAGATATGAGATCTCCAACAAGATTCTTTGCCTGCAAGATGAAGGAGAATATCTCAATCGTTGAGCATGTGCTCAGATTGTCTGGGTGCTACTGTCACTAAGCTACTAGAGCTTCGTGATGAACTATAAAATGCCAAGGATGGAAATAATGATCCCTGAGCTGTTCATGATATTTGACGCTGCGAAGGTAGAAATCAAGAAGGAGCATCAAGTGTTGATGGTTAGTAAAACCACTAGTTTCGAGAAGGGCAAGGGCAAGGAGGGAAACTTCATGGATGGCAAGTCAGTTGCTGATCCAGTTAAGCAACCCAAAGTTGAACCCAAACCCGAGTTTAAGTGCTTCTAGTATGAGGAGAGCGGTCGCTAAAGCGGAACAACCCTAGATACTTGGTAGATAAGAAGGCAGGCAATGTCAACAGAAGTATATTTTGATATACGTGTCATTAATGTGTACCTTGCTAGTACTCCTAGTAGCACCTGGGTATAGGATACCGGTTCGGTTGCTAAATGTTAGTAACTTGAAATAAAAGCTATGGAATAAACGGAGACTAGCTAAGTGTGAGGTGACGATGTATGTTGGAAATGTTTCCAAGATTGATGTGATCAACATCGCACGCTCTCTCTACCTTCAGGATTAGTGACAAACCTAAATAAATGTTATTTGGTGTTTGCGTTAAGCATGAACATGATTGGATCGTGTTTATTGCAACACGGTTATTCATTTAAGTTAGAGAATAATGGTTATTTTGTTTACATGAATAATACCTTCAATGGTCATGCACCTAGTGAGAATGGTTTGTTGAATCTTGATCGTAGTAATACACATGTTCATAACATTGGTGCCAAAAGATACTAAGTTAATAATGATAGTGCCACATATTTTTGGCACTACCGCTAAATGTCATATTGGTATAAATCGCATGAATAAACTCCATGTTGATGGATCTTTGGACTCATTCGATTTTGAATCAGTTGAGACATGCGAACCATGCCTCTTGGGAAAGATGACTAAGGACCCGTTTTCTGGTTTGATGGAGCGGGCAAGTGATTTATTGGAAATGATATATGTTGATGTATGCAATCCAATGAGTCTTGTAGCATGCGGTGGATATCATTATTTTCTTACCTTCACTGATGATTTAAGAAGATATAGTGTATATTTACTTAATGAAACACAAATCTGAATCGTTTGAAAATTTCAAGAAAATTCAGAGTGAAGTTTAAGATCATCGTGACAAGAAGATAAAAATGTGTGCGATATGATCGTGGAGGTGAATATATGAGTTACGAGTTTGGCATACATCTTTAGACAATGTGAAAGTTGTTACACAACTCGCGCCACCTGGAACACCATAGTGTGATGGTGTGTTCGAACGTCATAGTCGTGCTCTATTGGATATGGTGCATACTATGACGTCTCTTATCATTTTTCCACTATAGTTTTGGGGTTATGCATTAGAGACAACTACAATCACTTTAAATAGGGCACCATCTAAATCCGTTGAGATGACACCATATGAATTATGGTTTGATAGAAACCTAAGCTGTCATTTCTTAATGTTTGGGGCTGCGACGCTTATGTGAAAAAGGTTTTCACCTAAAGAGCTCGAACCCAAAGCGGACAAATGCATCTTCATAGAATACCCTAACAACACTTGGGTATACCCTCTATCTCAGATCCGAGTACAAAGTGTTTGTTGCTAAAACTGGGTCCTTTCTCGAGAAAGAGTTTCTCTCGAAAGAATTGAGTGGGAGGAAGATAGAACTTGATGAGGTTGTTGAACCTTTGTTTTATCCATAGAGTAGCACAACACAAGAAGATGTTTCTGTGGAGTCTACGTTAGTGGAAGAGGAAGTCAATGATGATGATCATGAAGCTTCAGATCAAGTTACTATCGAACCTCGTAGGTCGACGAGGATGCCTACTACTCCTGAGTGGTATGGCAACCCTGTTTTAGAGGTTATGTTGTTGGACAACGATGAGCCTACAAGCTATGGAGAAGAGATGATAGGCCCGGATTCCGACAAATGGCTAGGAGCCATGAAATACGAGAAAGGATCCATGTATGAAAACCAAGTATGGACTTTGGTAGACTTTCCCATTGAACGACAGGTCGTTGAGTATAAATGGACCTTTAAGATGAAGTCAGACGCTGATGGTGAATGTCAGTATTTGTAAAGCTCGACTTGTCGCAAAGAAGTTTCCGCCAAGTTCAAGGAGTTGACTATGATGAGACCTTCTCACCCATAGCGATGCTAAAAGTCTATTGGAATTATGTTAGCAGTTACTATGTTTTTTCAATTATGAAATCTAGCATATGGATGTCAAAACATCGTTTCCTTCCTCGAGGAAAGGTTGTATGAGATACAACCAGAAGGTTTTGTCAGTCCTAAGAATGCTAAAAGGTGTGCAAGCTCCAGTTGATCCTTCTATGGACTGAAGCAAGCATCTCGGAGTTGGAATATATGCTTTGATTAGGTGATCAAAGTTTTTGAGTCTATACAAAGTTTATGAGAAACTTGTATTTACAATAAAGTGAGATGGAGCACTATAGAATTTCTGATAAGTATATGTGGATGACATATTGTCGATCGGAAATAATGTACAATTTCTGCAAAGCATAAACGGTTGTTTGAAAAGTGATTTTCGAAGGAAGACTTGGATAAAGCTACCTAATTATTGGGCATCAAGATCTATAGAGATAGATCAAGATGCTTGATGAGACTTTCAATGAGTACATACCTAGACAAGATTTTGAAAGAGTTCAAAATGGATCAGTCAAAGAAGGAGTTCTTGCCTGGTTTGTAAGGTGTGGAGTTGAGTGAGACTAAAAGCTCGACCACGACAGAAGTAAGAGAAAGGACGAAGGTCGACCCCTATGCCTTAGCCATAGGCTCTATATTATGCCATGCTGTGTACCACACCTGGTGTGTGCCTTGCCATGAGTCTGTCAAGGGGTACAAGAGTGATCCAAGAGTGGATCACTGGACAACGGTCAAAATTATCCTTAGTAACCAAAGGACTAAGGAGATGTTTCACGATTATGGAGGTGATAAAGAGTTCATCGTAAAGAGTTACGTCGATGCAAGCTTTAACACCGATCCGAATGACTCTTAGTAGCAATCCAGATAAGTATAGTCACTAGTGCAGAACAGGCCTATAGTCCCGGGCCGGATGGACCTTTAGTACCGGTTCCCCAACCGGTACTAACGGGTCGGGACTAAAGGTCCAGACCTTTAGTACCGGTTGGAGCACGGACCGGTACTAAAGGCCCTCCACGTGGCTGCCTGCGTGGACTGGTGGTGGAAGACCTTTATACCAACCGGTACTAAGTCTTCTGTTTTTTTGTTTTAGATTTTAATTAGGTTTTAATTTTCCTCTCTATTTTTTGTGTTTTCCATTCATTTCAAATTTATTTTATGGTGCTACATACTGTAAACAGTACACAAGTTCATGCATATATATATGTAATATAATATACAATATCTCATACACAGTATATATATATACAAATGGAATTACACATCCATATAAATTCGGGACTTATAATTAACTTAAGGCCCAAAACCCGACCGGAACTAGCTAGCTAGTGCTCCAGATGAAATCTCAGTTCTCTACTATTGATTTGCTGGCATTATTGAGGCGGCGGTAAGGAATAGTGCTCTCCGTTTACATGAATGACATGTTGAAGAAGAAATGCCGCAAATTCCTCTTGAAGTGCTACAAAGCGTTTCTCGGGTGAGAGCTTCGACGTCATCTGCCAAACCTGGAGTTGTCTTTCACGTGCTGCTCTGCGATGTATATGACTTTCGGTCTGGATGCGAATCTTCTCGCAGAGGAAATATCCACATAAATTTGTCCCCTGTGGCTGCTTCGTGCACTTTGCAAAAGAATAGAATTGAATAAGATAATTAATAATCTAGCATGATAATGGTATTGAAAATAGAATTAATGAGATGCGTGGACGTAGTAGTACTACTTAATTACGTGCATCCTTTTCCACTTCAGCTTCGGTTTCCATTGACGTCCGTGATGGTTTTTTCTATCATATTTTTCCAAACACTACCCGGCAAAGAAAAAGAACGAAAGAGTTATTATAATTACTTTTGATATTAGGAAATAATGAAAGAAAGCGAGGTCGATAAAGATTGAAATTACTGTTCTATCATAAAATACAAGTCCACGCATGATTGTTCTGGTGTATCTAGTGAGTCGTACACTTGAACAAGTCCATCCACGAGGATAATATATAGGAGGATATAGTGGTTTCTGTGCAGAAGTTTATATAATTAAGCAGGCATGCGCATATAACTCATCAACTACACTTGACAGCGAGCTAGTAAGCAAAAATAGAATGTGTAGTATACAGGAGAGTAAACACTCACCCCATGTTGTAAGGAAATATTATAGTATATTTGTTGGTATTCATTACTGCCTCTAGAAAATTTTCCCAGAGATCTTCTGTTTCCTTGGCATAATGTTTTACCACATGACCATTAGCGGTACTTGGGTCGATGAACCCAGTGTCATCGATTCCCTCTTGTTTCAATTCCCACATCTTCAATCTGCATAATAGCGTAGAAAAGAACATATATAGTGAGGATAAGCCAATGAATGATATCTTAGCTAGAGACTTAAATTACTAAAGATATAAATCACTTACAGACAATAGCAACTGATGAGAGTTTTGTCGATAGAGTCCATGTGGTAGAACTGGAAAAGTTTTGAGAATTCAAGACATATGTCACATGCATTGACGTAATGCTCTTTCCTTACTTTGACCATGACCGCCCTCTCCCCTCGCTTTGCTTCACGCATGTACCAATCATGCAACCGTCGCATCATAGTTGGTAGTTCCTTGTATTGCTTGGGTGTGACAAGTGGTTTTCCGACGGCATATTGCATTGCGTACTCAATTGCATCGTACCCGCAGATTTCCTCGGTGCCAAGGATTTGGTCAAGAGTGAGACCTGCAGCCTTTAGTACTTCGAGGTCGATTGGGTTGCCTTGCACGTCGACTGGTTGGATCGGTTGCTTGCTTGGATTGGTACTCACCTTGAGCGGAGAGATCGATTGCTTGGATTGTTCTCCGAGCTGGGGAACTGTTTTCCCACTAGTTGATGCCGTACTTCCTAACTTCTTCCTTGGGCTGGGCCGACTTCTCTGCTCACTTGCCTTCTAAATCTGTCGCTCATAGTTTGTCGGCATACGCTCGATATATGCCGGGGGTCGATCAATAAAGTGTTCCATAAAGTGATCTTGGACTTCCCTGGGTATTACCTCCTTTGGCGGCACGGTCTTCTTCGCAAAAAAGGCTTTCACTTGGAGATCGCATTCAATTTTATTTTCCTCCGGTGTCATGTCATAAGGCAGCTTCCTTTTGGCCGGAGGCTCGGGTTTCTTCTTTGCTTTCTTCCGAAGAGGACTGCTGGTGGCCTTCCTCTTTTGGGAGCCCTGCTGGCGGGACTGCTGTCGGGGTGGAGTCGGCTCACGCGGCGGAGATCGATATCGATGATGATATGGACTCGCATCGTGCTCCGTCCCGAGGTTGGGAGGACTGCTCATGGCGAGGTGGGGAGGACTGCTGGCGAGGTGGGACGCCCCTCGAGGTGGGGATGACTGTGGGGGAGGTCGAGGTGGGGAGGACTGCTGCCGAGGTGACTGCTGGCGAGGTGGGGAGGACTTTTGGCAAGGTGGGGAGGACTGGTGGCGCTATGATGCCGCTGGCTGGGATCCCTTGTGCTGGACATTGATACTCGGAGGAGCCGGTGGCCTTAGCGCTGAGTGTGGAAAGACGATGCAGTCCTTACTCCATAGAATGAGACCACGGCCGGCTTCTGCCAATGTGGACTCCCCCTCACCTCCAGGGATGTCAAGCAATAGTTCATCATATCCCGGCTCTATTGCGTCCACCGCGACACGAGCATACCCAGCTGGAACCGGATTGCAATGCCAGAGAACATCAGGTGTATTTGGTAAAGCATAGCCCGTCGCGACCCGCACGGGTATGTTCTTCATTTTGTGGATTAGCTCACAAGATGTCTTCTCGGTGATATCATCCACGGGGGTGTGATCCAGCGATGCCCCCGTGGAACCCACGCTGCTTTTCTGCATTGTAGATGGGACGGGTTCTTCCCCTGCCTCATGCTGCGGAGTTTCCCTTTGCTGGGTCAGTACCTGTATCTGCAGCAGCTGCTGCTCGTACTTCTGTTCCAACTTCGAAAGTCGGTCTTCTTCCACCTTCTTTTTTCTCGAATGGCTTTTATAACTGTCCTGCCATCCTGCAAACCCCTCGTACCATGGAACAACGCCCATGCCTCGTGTTCGTCCTTCGTGTTCGGCATTCCCGAGGGCGCGTGTAAGCTCGTCGTTCTCTCTGTCGGGGTGAAACCGTCCTTCTTGGGCATATTTTATTGCTTGAATCAACTCATCTGATGCATGCTTCAGACTGGCCAGTGCAATAATCTTCCCTGTGGCTGGGTCCAACTTTCCCCCATGCGCAAAAAACCAATTCCTGCACCTCTTGGGCCAGTTGAAGGTTACTGGAGTGATCCCTTCAGCAAGCATCTTATTCTCTAATGCATCCCACTTAGGAATGGCTGACTTGTATCCACCCGTCCCTAGTTTATGGTGATACTTTTTTTTCTCAGCATTTATCTTATTCTTTGCCGACTTCTACATAGCAGCTATCGATGTCTTGTACTCGATAAATGCGTCCCAGTGATCCCTTACCTTCTCGTATATTCCTTTGAATTCGGGCGCCTTCTTGCCTCTAGCGTTGTACTCGGTCCATAATCTTTTCTTCCATGTCTGGAACGCGCCGGCCATCTTATGGAGAGCAAACTCCTTGACTTTGTTCCTTTGACGCTCCGAGAGAGAATCTGGTAGGGTGAAATGCTCCATGAGCTCTCGCCAAAGGACATCTTTAATTCTTGTATCGACATAATTCACTCCTGTTTTTGGTTCCTTTGGCTGAATCCATTCATGCATTGTGATCGGGACTCCGTCCCTAACAACCACTCCGCATTGGTGCACAAATTTCCTGGCATTGGCTTCAGGGTGAGTCAGTTCGCCATTATGTTTGAAAGCATCAAGATTGAGCTTTACGTTGCCGTCCAATATTTTGGCAGCGCCTCGTACAATTCTACTAGATTGGCTCGATCCGGAGGGCTGATAATTTAAATAAGAAAGATTTGTTAATATATATATATACAAATCAATTAATACACATGTAATGATCACCAGAGGCTAATGGATGTGTATATACCTCGCCGAACATTCTTGGTTGTTCCGGATTTTGGAACATAAGTTGTTCTTCCTCGGTCTCACATCCATCACCGTGATCGTTCAGATATTGTGAGCCATCATCATGATCATGTGATTCACCTCGAAGGTCCGCTGGGTTCTCGGAGGAGCGTATCATGTCGAAGATGTCCTCTTCATGAGCTCTACCGGTATTGTACATAGCTTAATAACTAGTCCATAATAATATAGATAAAACAAATTAGTATTTGAATTAGCATGCATTCAAGAAGCAAAATAACTGATATTTAATTAATAATGCATCATCGAATACATATATAGTATAGTTCTTAGAAAAGATCTCATCTGCATAATCTTGGATAATTTTCAATACATCGGCCAATCTCCATAGATCTAGCTAATACATCATAATAATACATCATAATAGTAGCTAGCTAATATATAGATCTAGCTAGAACCCTAGCGCCCGGCGGATATCGGGGCGGGCGGTGGACACCCAAAGAGAAGGAACCATCACAGGAACATAGCTGCAGTGAGATCCCTGAAGAATCTGCCAGGTATTCTCGGACCTAGCCTCCAAAGCTGCCATGTAGCGACAGACGTGCTCGTTCTCCTTGTTGACATGGTATTGTACCACCTCCGCGGGGGACTCAAGACTCTGAAAACTCCGTGGCCCATGCGGCTGCCACCATAGAACCTCCGGGTCGACGACGGGCTGGCTCCTCACCAAGCTGCGCCGCCTGGAAGGCAGCACCTCCCAGTACCAGCCTGGCGGATCCCAGTCCCTGACAGGGCCCCTCGGCTCAAGCAAGTGACCTCCTCCGGCGACTCGACGACGAGGATGCGGGATCGGCATCATCGACATCGAGAAGAAACACTTAATTACGAAAACAAATTAAATAAAACTTAGCAAATTTAACACTTAGCATCTAGCAAAATCAAGAATTACGACACGCTTTGGATCCTAATGCGTGTGTGACTATCGGTTTGTCGAGACTTTCCTTAAATAACTCTCACATATCTCATGGTGTGTTGGTGCACACTCTCTCACATTGATACGGTGGTGTATATATGTTGGTGGACACTCTCTCGCAGTAATAGGTTCGACCGGCAGTGATGGACGCTTCCCCTCTCCTCTTCTTGCACAATATATCGATGAGTATATCGCAAAGAAGAGGAGAAAGAGGAAGCGCCCCCCACGACAACAGTCGGGATTCCTCCATCAAGAACACACATGAAACCCTAAACTAAATTAGGATCGACGACAAACCAAAAGTCACACACGCATTAGGATCCAACTAAATTAAACCTAAAACTAAACTAAACATAAACTAAATTAAACCTAAACTAAACATAAACTAACACATATCCTAATAACCTGACAACCTAACTAACTAACTAACTAAATATGGGGTGTTGTGTCGTGGTCGGGGTCGGGTATCGGGGGTGTCGTGTCGGGGTGTCGGGCTTCGACGTCGAGGGACCCTAGATACCCTAGCATCTACACACTAGTCCGACAATCATCGGGGCGATCGTCGGGGAGAGGGTCGGCCGAGAGATCTCACCTAGCCTCCTGACGGCGGCGAGGGCGACGATGGCAAGGGTGAGGGCGGCGGTGGTGAGGGCGACGGCGGCGCGACCAACGGCGGCGAGGGCGACGATGGTGGTGGTGCGACGACGGCGGTGGTGAGGGCGACGACAATGGTGTGGTGGTGGTGCGACGGCGGCAAGGGCGACGACGGCGAGAGCGACGGCGGCGAGGGCGACGGTGACAAGGGCGACAACGGCGAGGGCGACCACGGCGAGGGCGACGGTGGCGAGGGCGATGGCGGCGATGGTGAGGGTGATGGTGGCGCGACCGACGACAGCGAGGGCGACGGCGGTGGTGGTGCGACGGCGGCGGTGGTGAGGGCGACGGCAATGGCGCGGTGGTGGTGCGACGGTGGCGAGGGCGACGACGGCGAGAGCGACGACGAGAGCGGCGAGGGCGATTTCGGCAGCCTGGCGGCACAAGTTGAGCTCTCCCGGTGCGTTGCTCGACCCGGGATGACGAAGTCCTCCTTTTATACTAGACAGACCTTTAGTACCGGTGCGTGGCACACACCGGTTCTAAAGGGTCTTTAGTACCGGTGCTAGCCACACACCGGTACTAAAGGTCCTCCCAACAGAGCGCGGGGGCGGTGGACCTTTAGTACCGGTGCATGGCACGCACCGGTACTAAAGGGTCTTTAGTACCGGTGCTAGCCACGCGCCGGTACTAAAGTTTACGGGGTTTTTCTGAAAATAATAACTAATATTTAATTAAAAAAACTTTGAATGGTGCATATTGAACACACAAAAATCATAGAAAAAACGTAGGACTCCAATGGAAATAAATAATATATGAAAAAATATCAGAAAAATATAAAGAATCTCTTTATGGCGTTTCCATGCATGTTTGAACAACTTCAACTGCTGTATAAGATAATTTGATTAAATATGTCATTTGAAATATTCATATCTCGAGTTTGAAAAGAAGTACAAATGAACTCTGAAAAGGTTGTAACTTGGCATGACATCATAATTTCACCCACATAGCAACTTCTAGAGAGTTGAGAGGGTTACGACAAAAACTAGATGCACTTCGTGTCCAAATTGGACAATCTCATAAGAAGTATGATGGTTTCGGACAAAAACTCATCTATTACAAAAGGGATTTCATTTTTAATAACTTGTTTTAACTCCATACTTTTTTTGTGTTCAATATGCACCATTCAAAGGCACGTCAACAATTTTCAACCCTTTCTGACTTCATTTGATATTTTTCATACATTTAATGATTTATTTTGAGCTAAATGACCCTGAATTTGAAAAGCAGTACAAATGAACTCTTAAAAGGTTGTAACTTGGCATGACATCATAATTTCACCCACATAGCAACTTCTAGAGAGTTGAGAGGGTTACGGCAAAAACTGGATGCACTTCGTGTACAAACTGTTACAAAGATATACCATGCTAGCTAGGAAATGCATGCATGTCCTTCACATAAATATATAGAAAGTGATGACGGTGAAGCCGGTCACATCCCAGAGTGGGATCTCGTGGTGTAAGACTTTTTCTGCGTGTTTGCCCCTTTCTTATGATTGCGCCGTAACCATGGATAATCTTCATCATTTAACAGGATGCTTGGGTCAATCTTCACTCTGAAGGGAGGGATTTCATGAAACTTTTCATAATCTTCGGACATGTCTGTCTTGTTCTCCACTCCCACAATGTTTCTTTTCCCTGAAAGAACTATGTGGCGCTTTGGCTCATCGTATGATGTATTCGCTTCCTTATGTTTTTTTCTCCCCGGTTTGCTTGACATGTCCTTCACATAGAAAACCTGAGCCACATCATTGGCTAGGACGAATGAGTCGTCTGTGTATCCAAGATTGTTGAGATCCACTGTTGTCATTCCGTACTGCGGGTCTACCTGTACCCCGCCTCCAGTATATTTGACCCATTTGCACCGAAACAAAGGGACCATAAGATCAGGTCCATAGTCAAGTTCCCATATCTCCTCTATGTAACCATAATATGTGTCTTCAAAGTTGGTTGCATCATAGCGGACACCACTGTTTTGGTTGGTGCTCTTCTTATCTTGGGCGATCGTGTAAAATGTATTCCCATTTATCTCGTACCCTTTGAAAGTCGTTACAGTCGAACTTGGTGTCTTGGCCAACCAGTACAGTTCATCTGGAACATCGTTGTCATTGATGAGCTTTGTTTGCAACCAACTGGCAAAAGTGTCACAACCCTAGCAAGTGTCTAGGCTAGCATTGTGTTTGCATCATCATCATCATCATTGCATCAATATGAAATGCGGAGAAAGAAAGAAACCCTAAGCATTTTATGAATTAAAGGAATTCCAGATAAATGAAATTTCAACAAATCCGAAATGCCCATTAAAAATGTTCCCTATGTCTGATAATTAAAGGCATGGATATACCAGGGACCATTCCAATTATTTGAACATTGGAAATATTTTAAATTAATGAATTATGTCTCTGAAAATGACAAATAAAAACATTATCATTATCACTGCTTTCAAAATAATCTGAAACTTTTGATACAAGTTTGAAATATTCAAACTTGAAGTTATAAAAAAGTTTTAGAATTATTGAAGGGGTATTTGGACCTGCAAAGAAAATCAAACAAATGTTAGAAAATAGAAAACAGAAAATAAAAATAAAAGGGAGAGGCTTACCTGGTCGAGTGGAAGGCCCAGCCCAGCCCACAGGGGTGGAAGGGTCATCTTGCACCTCGCGCCAGTAGGCGTCGAGGTGGCGACCGAGCCGTCGCCGGCCTCCACCTCCTGCTTCCATGAAGCAGGTTGCATCCCAGTCTCCCTCGCACCTGGAAGACGCGCGAGCCCTCTCCCCCGAGCTCATTCTCCCCCTCCCTCTCTCCTCTTCTCTCTCTCTCCCGATCCCCTGCCGAAGGCCGCCATCGCCGAACGTTGATTCGTCGCCTTCGCTGCCTCCGTGAGCCCGCTGACCAGCTCCCTGGATCCGCAGTGAGCCCCCCTTCCTCCCCCTGAGTTTTCCCTCTCTCTGGCGTCCCCTAGCTAGCTGCGTCGCCGGACCCGAGAACCTCCCGCCGCCGTCGATGGTCGCCGCCGTGCATAGAGCCCTCCAAGCTCACGTGCGTGTGCATGGTTGAACTCCTGGAGTTCCCAGGAGCCCGTAGAGACCATCATAGCATCGCCCCGTGCCTTGTGTCACGTTTGCGTCCGAGCCCGAGCTCCGGTCGCCGCCACGAGCTCGTTTTCGGCGAGCTCCGGCGACCCCGTGACCTCCAGTGGCCTCGGTTGGATGCGGTCGTGCACGGGCTGCACTCCGGTGGTCTCAGCGTGCCAAATAACCCCCTGTAGGAGAAACCCGACGGACTCCGCCGTCCCTGATGGTCACCGGCGTCGAACCGCCGGCCAATTCCGGCGAGTTTGACCCGAGGTGGGCCTTGGCTTGACCCTGTGGGTCAATGACATGTGGGGCCAGCCTCTGATTAATCCTAGATTAAGTTAAGTTAATTATTCCAATTAATTAAGTTAACTAGTCACTGACAGGTGGGCCCAGTTAGCTAATTAAACCAGGATTAATTTTAATCAGTTAATTAAATTAACCAGACACTCACATGTGGACCCCACATGTTAGGTTTGACTCTGGGCCGGGTCAGCTGACCAGTTGATGTCATCATGACATCATGCTAATGCAATAAGTCAATTTCTTATTTAAAAATAATTCTAGAAATTATTTAAAACTTTGAAAAATCATATAAAATAATCTGTAAGTCAGATGAAAATAATTTATATATGAAAATTGATCAGAAAAATCCAATGAATCCAATGGTGCTATTCTCATGCATGTTAGAGCAATCTAAATAGGTGAACATGAACATTTCCCATTAGGTTAATATATGGAATTTGAAATGAAAACAACTTTGAACCTATATTCAAATCCATTTCAAATTGACATGACCACTAGTTACATTAGCTCATCCATGCATACTACTATGCCATGATCATGCATCATATTGTTGCATCTGCTTGTATTGAATGCTTTTATCTGCGTTGCGGTAGGCCCTAATCCGGAAGATACCCCTCCGTACCCCGACGAAGGAGAGAACTCCTCCGCAACCCAGCAAGGCAAGCAACCCCATTGATCATTTTGATAACATCCAATTCTCTCACTCCTGCTCTCATTTATTGCATTAGGACAAACGATCACATGTCAGTCATACACGGTAGATGATGCTATTCTTATGCATGACCTGATCTTGTCACAGTAAATAGCTAAACCTTGCAACCTAGCTTACCTGGTAGATGCTTGTGCCATGATGTGCTTAGCTTACTTTGCCTGCTATGCTTGCTATACTTAGAGTTGTGTCAGGTCTGTTTCATCTGGGTGATGAACTGAGTGAAACAGTGTTGTCCGATGTGATGAGCATATAATGAACACGATTTGGTAAAGGTAGCGATGAGAGGCTATGTAGGAGTACATAGTGGGTTGTCTCATTGGGACCGTTCTTAGGAACTGGGTTCCGTGTTTGTGATCCAAGACGAGATACTACCACATGCTGGGCCCGGAAATATGACCCCGCCCGACTTATCAGTCGCTTAGTCTTTGGTCCAGGTATTGCAAGTAGTTTCTGGTGTTTATAGCATGCTGGAGGCCGTGCGTAGCGCTGACCCTCGGGGTGTGTTACGACGCAGTAGGCAATGGCACGGTGTACCAAGGGTCACCCAAATGGTGGGCTTGGGAACCCTGCGCACATCATTTGGGACCGTAGCGGAAACTTCGGCCGGACTTCCGTGCGGGTCAGTCTCAAATAGGCGGTAGCCTGGACTAGAGGTCTTATGTGATTGACGGTCGTGGCCGACTCCCTCGCTGGGCATCCGCTTGAAGGTTGCCGAGGTGCATGGTTTATGGCACACATCGATAAGTGGCGAGAGCGTGTGTGAAGAAGTACACCCCTGCAGGGTATGAAACTATTCGAATAGCCGCGTCCTCGGATATGGACTACTTGGAGAACTTATGCTATTCATAGATAACCAAATGGATACCTCTAAAAATCTCAAGACAAGTGTGAGTACCGTGGATGGCACTCTTCCGGAAGGGGAAGGTGAGTCCATGGTGGTGTATTGTGATGGAGTTAGCGGACTCGTGTGCGATAAATAAAATTGTAACAAAGAGTTTAAAACTGAGTAGTGTAGGTTAGCCATGAGTCAAAGCTGGCTTTCTGCATAAACTCCACCACCCCTTTGTTGATACATGAGCATAATTAGACTAGGTCTGTTTTAAAGACTTGCTGAGTACGATTGTACTCATCCTTGCTTAATTAATGTTGCAGAAGAAAACCAAGACCCATCAGGTGGGTTTTATCTAGACGTTGACGATGCCGAATAGCTAGTGTCCCAGCTACGATCTTGCCCGTGTGGTGGGCTGTAGATAGTCAGACCATGTGCCTCTTTATATTTTGCCGTCTGTACTCAGACAACTTAAGTTTCTGCTGGCTTGTATGACTATGTTTGTATGACTTGAGTGCCGGGTCATGTGACCCTATCTGTGAGAACATATTATGCAAGGCTCTTCCGAGCCTTTAAATAAAAGTCATGTTATTGTATGGTTGTGTTGTGATGCCATGGTTGTATCTATGCATATCGGGCATGTCGTGCGTACGTGTGACGTGCAATGATATGTATGGGATCTGACACCTAGTCGTGTGCCTTTATTAGTACTCTTTACGGGAAACTGCCTCTTTGTGCTTCCACCGAGCCATGGTAGCTTGCTACTGCTCCGGACACATTGATTGACTGACATGTATCCTTCTTTGCTGCTGTGTCTGTCCCTTCGGGGAAATGTCTCACAGTGTAATGGAGTCCCTGTAGCCTGTTATGACTCGTCTACGTGCAGTGATGACATTCGTGTCTCACGACGTAATGGAGTCCTTGTAACTTGCTATGACTCGTCTACACACGCTTGAGGCCGACACCTACATTGCTGGGTTATCTATGCCTGTTTCCGTACGGATGTGCCAGTTGGGTTCTATGACTAGTTATGTCGGCCCGGGTTCTTTGTGGTGTGATTGCCAGCGACATGTTCACATACATGAGCCAAAAGACGCAAACGGTCCCGACCAAGGTAAGGTGGCAGCCGTGGAGTACCGTGCGTGAGGCCGCAAAGTGATGTGGCTTGTTACAGTATGGAATCATATGACTTAGGATCGGGGTCCCTACAGCGTTGGTATCAGAGCCTGACTGACTGTAGGACTACCAAGCCAAACCGGCCGAAGTTGAGTCCAGAAACACTGTAGATAAGTAGGGGAATTGATTGTGGAAGGGAACGTAAGGCTCTTTTTACTCCTCTTCCCAAGTTATTCTATGCTGGGTCATTCTCATTTTTTCTACGGGGATAGGAACTAGGATTCTCATCTATTGCTTAGGATGACGAGTTACTAGCCATGGACTCATAGCTAGCTTGCTTGTACGTGAGTGCAGTTACTCAAGTGTTGTTGGTGTGACAAACAGATGGAGAAGAGATTTGAGTCTAGATAGTCGAGTGGTCATGCCTTTCCAATCTCTTTTCAATTGCCTCAAAATTTTTGTTGAGCAATTACAGCCGTTATGCTGTCCAATTTCCGCTAGGATCTCTATTGTCTTTGCATCATTCTCTGTTCCATATGCCGTCTCGTCCTTTCCGTCAGGTGGTCCGTCTGACTAGGTGCATCGATGTGCCGGGTCACACGGCCATGTTGGTTAGAGTGATGATGGAGGCTGGATATCGTTGGTACCCGGAGTACATAGTGGAGGAGCAGTACCGAGATTTCAAGCAGAGTCAGTATCTGTGTACTGTTAGGATATACCCTTCATATCCTGGAGCTGCAGAGCCGCTTCACTGGACTCATGGATTGGGAGTTACCATAGATATGGCAGTTCAGGAAGCCGCATACACCATGATGATTATCATGAGGTTTCACCATGGTCTGCTACAGAACACGGAGTTCTGCTATGTTCCCGCTTCCATGGGAGGAGAGGATGGATATCTCAGTGCAGCCTACTTTGATCATTCTCATGAGGATCCTAGGCTGCAGGTGACTGCTCAGATGTTGGAGAACAGGGATCGTGATGCACGTGCCCTTCGCATGGAGCTCTATGCTACCCGTGCACGCCTTTGGACAGCCTTGACGCAGTTGGCACCTGTCGTGCAGACAGGCTATGGAGACTTGGAGATGCTGACCCCATCGCGGACTCATTTGCCAGCACACATAGACTGGCCTGATGTTGGAGGCATCACCCCTCTTCGAGGACCGCTGTTGCCACCGACAAGGGGACCAAGGCCACACTCGTGTCCTTATGGTTTCCATGGATCCCAGGCTAGAGTGTTTCCAGATCCGCAAGTTCAGCTCCCAGGTCACGGGGGTAACCTATACAAGGCATTCTACGGTGACGTTTGAGTGCGTGGATGTTAGATCTAGTATGGTAGTAGACGTATCGCCACAGTCCTGTGTGTCTTGTGGGATATGATCAAGGTCGAGAGTTGAGTTCCGGAGGTGTAGATAGATAATGTATAGGATGCTTGTAATGCCTCCGATGAGTTGTGTCATCTCTCCGTAGTTGTTTTCAGCTTGGGTTTGTACTGAACTAAGTCATGGTGTGTATGAAACCTAATGTTTATATGGTAGTTGCTTTACCATGTTGATTGGTGTTATCCTACATGCCATGTTGATCAGTGCATTCCTTAATTCATGCCCTAGAGTTGTTGTTCCCCATGTCTAAGCTATGGATTGTTTTCCCCAGGATGGTGTCAACCTGGAACAACCCCGTGCATGCTCATGAGCAAGGCGAGAGTAGCCAGCCAAGGCAAGAAGAGCTGCCACGAGCACCATCTCTAGCGGAGGTGATGCTAGAAGCTGAAAGGAATAAGAGGGAGACCAACAGGCTGTTGGAGAGGATTGAACAGAACACTGCTCGCGCTCCCCGCAATGGTCACCATGATGGAGTGTCACTTGGTGACTTCATTAAGTTGTGTCCGCCTAAGTACCATCACTCGATCGATCCCCTCGATGTGGATGATTGGCTGACCAGTATGTCATGCAAGATTCGAGCTGCAAATGTTTTGGATGCCAACAAGGTGACCTTTGCGACATACTTTCTGGAGGGACCTCCCAACCTGTGGTGGGAAAGCTATGAGGCTATGCGTCCCCAGGTACCTGCACCAACCTAGGCAGAGTTCAGCGCCGCATTTCGTCTCCATCACATCCCGGAAGGGCTAATGGACCGCAAGAGAGAGGAATTCTGTGCCTTCACACAGGGCCGATTGTCAGTGGATGCATACAGTCGCGAGTTTGGTAATATTTCTCGCTATGCTCCAGAGGAAGTCTCAGCTGATGCCAAGAAGCAGGCTAGGTTCCGCAAGGGACTTAATGCTGGGCTTTGCCGAGATCTTCGCTTGCATGAGTGCACCACCTTCCAGGCTCTTGTCAATAAGGCCATCAATGCTGAGTCCAGACAAACTGACTACGAGGCTTTGAGGAAGCATAACCGTGACTTCAACCCTGCATCGGGTTCAGGACCCAACAAGCGCCGAATATGGGTACCCAATGCAGCTATGCCGGCAAGGTACACTGCGAGGCCATCCTTCCAGGCACCTCGTCCAGTTCAGTCCAACCCTCCACCCAGACCATTTGGAGGACCACAAGTAAATGTTACCCCTCGCGCTACAGTGGTATGCTACAAGTGTGGAGAACCGGGACATTATTCTCGTGAATGTCCCCAGAACAATGCCAAGCCCGCTGGACGCGGAAAACCAGGGAAAGCCTTCTATGTGAAGCCAACTCCTGCCCGTGGGCGAGTTAATTATGTGTCTGCTGAAGAAGCTCTTGAAGACCCTGATGTCATTCTAGGTATGCTTCTTGTTAATAGCCATCCAAGATCTGTTCTATTTGATACTGGCGCATCTCATTCATTCATCTCAGAAAGTTATGCACATTTGCATAACATGTCTTTCTGTGACATGCCCACTCCTTTAGTAGTTCAGACTCCTGGTTCAAAATGGCAAACTTCTAGAGTGAGCCATGATAATGAAATTCTGGTGGATAGACTAGTATTCCTAGCATCCTTGATAGCTCTTAAGTCTTCGAACATCAATATCATTCTAGGTATGGATTGGATGAAAGCCCACTATGCCAAGATTGATACTCATTCTAGGAATGTTCAACTTACACATCCCTCGGGTGAGATAGTTAATGTCTCTACTCGAACAACCAAGCGCCAAATCTATTCCTTAAATGCTAGCCCTCTCCCTGAGCTAGAAGATATTCCGGTAGTCCATGATTTTCCGGATGTCTTTCCAGAAGAACTGCCAGGTATTCCACCTGTCAGAGATGTTGAGTTCATGATAGAACTTATTCGAGGGACAGTCCCAATAGCCAGAAGACCTTTTAAGATGGCACCCTTAGAACTAGCCAAGCTAAAAACCCAACTCGATGAGGCTTTGAAGAAAGGTTTCATTCGTCCTAGTTCTTCTCCTTGGGCTTGCCCCGTCCTCTTTGTCAGGAAGAAGGATGGATCGGATCGGATGGTTGTGGATTACCGACAAGTGAACTTGGTCACTATCAAAAACAAGTATCCGCTCCCCAGGATCAACGCTTTGTATGATCAACTCGCTGGATCCTCTGTTTTTTCCAAAATGGATTTGAGGTTGGGATACCATCAAATCAGAATTAGAAACGGGGACATTCCAAAAACGGCTTTTGTCACTCGTTATGGCCAATACGAGTACACCGTCATGTCCTTCGGTTTAACCAATGCCCTAGCTACCTTCTCTCGTCTGATGAATTCGATCTTCATGGAGTATTTGGATAAGTTCATCGTGGTTTACATCGATGACATACTCATCTACTCGAAGAACGAACAAGAACATGCCGAGCATCTAAGGCTGGTATTGATGAAACTTTGGGAGCACCGCCTGTATGCCAAATTCTCCAAGTGTGAATTCTGGTTGCCGGAAGTGACCTATCTGGGCCACGTGATCTCTGGAAAAGGTATTGCTGTCAACCCCGAGAGAGTTCAGGCCGTCCTTGATTGGACTCAACCTGAATCGGTTAAGCAAGTTCGGAGTTTCCTTGGCTTAGCGAGCTATTGTCGCCGCTTTGTTGAGAATTTCTCCAAGGTTGCGAAACCTCTGACTGAACTCCTCAAGAAAGATAAAAAGTTCGAGTGGACCCCACAATGTGAGCATAGTTTTCAGGAGTTGAAAAGACGACTGACCTCTGCTCCCGTTCTGGTGCCACCGGATTTTTCTAAGGACTTTATTATCTACTGCGACGCCTCGCGACAAGGATTAGGTTGCATTCTCATGCAAGATCATCATGTGATTGCATACGCATCTCGACAGTTGCGTCCACATGAGGATAATTATCCAACACATGATCTTGAGCTTGCAGCTGTAGTCCATGCACTAAAGACATGGCGACATTACCTTTTGGGTAATCGTTGCGAGATTTACACTGATCACCAAAGTCTGAAATATATTTTCACCCAGCCGGATTTGAATCTCAGGCAAAGACGATGGGTAGAGTTGATTACAGATTATGACTTAGGGATAACTTACACTCCGGGAAAAGCCAATGTCATGCTGATGCACTAAGTCGAAGTCTTATTGTAACAATTTGATGTTACAACAAGGTCAACCGCTTCTTCATGAGGAATTCAGGAAGTTAAATCTTCACATTGTTCCTCAAGGATTCCTATCCAACTTGGTGGCGAAACCTAATCTTAAGGATCAAATCATAGCTGGCCAAAGGCGTGATAAGGGAATTTCCTGGATCAAAGAGAACCTCGTTAGCGGTTGCGCTAAGGACTTCTCTATAGATGATCAAGGTGTAGTGTTTTTTTCAGGGCCGTTTAGTGGTTCCTAAAATCCAACATCTCAGGCAGCTGATTCTTAAGGAGGCTCATGACTCTCCTCTCACAATTCATCCAAGTAGTACCAAGATGTATCAGGACCTACGCCAGAGGTTCTGGTGGACTAGGATGAAGATGGAAATTGCTCAGTATGTTGCTAATTGCGACGTTTGTCGTCGTGTGAAAGCATAACATCAAAGGCCTACTGGCACCCTTGAACCCTTAGCTATTCCTGAATGGAAATGGGATAAGGTCGGTATGGATTTCATCACCAGTTTTCCCAGGACCAAGAGAGGGAACAATGCTATATTCGTAGTCATTGATCGCCTCTCCAAAGTGGCTCATTTTCTTCCTGTTCGGGAAAGCATTACTGCTAGTCAGCTAGCGGAGTTATACGTTTCTCGAATAGTTTCTCTTCATGGTGTTCCCTTGGAGATTAACTCAGACCGTGGAAGTATCTTTACTTCTCGATTTTGGGAAAGTTTTCAAACTGCCATGGGGACTCATCTATCCATTAGCACTGCTTTCCACCCTCAATTAAGTGGTCAAGTTGAGCGAGTCAATCAAATTCTCGAAGACATGCTCCGAGCTTGTGTTATATCTTTCGGTATGAATTGGAAGAACTGCCTTCCATTTGCTGAATTCGCATATAACAACAGTTATCAATCAAGCTTGGGCAAAGCCCCTTTTGAAGTTCTCTATGGACAAAAATGTCGAACACCTCTTAACTGGTCAGAAACCGGAGAGAGGCAACTCTTTGGTCTGGACATGATCCAGGATGCAGAGGAGCAAGTTCGCATTATTCGTGAAAAGTTGAAAAAAGCCCAATCCCGTCAAAAGAGTCAATATGATCGTCATCATAAGTCGGTGACTTATGAAGTCGACGAGAAGGCTTACCTTCGGGTTACACCTATGAAGGGTACCCATCGATTCAGTATCAAGGGCAAGTTGGCTCCTCATTACATTGGACCTTTTCGCATTCTTGCTAAATGAGGAGAGGTTGCCTACCAATTGGAACTTCCACCGCATCTTTCCAAAGTTCATGATGTCTTCCACGTTTCACAACTCAGGCGTTGCTTTTCGGACCCTGTCCGAGAAGTGGACCACGAAACGGTTGATCTCCAAGATAACCTTTCATACCGAGAATACCCCGTTCGTATTCTCGATCAAGCTGAGCGTACCACACGGCGTCGGAACATCAAGTTTCTTAAGGTTCAATGGTCGCATCATTTTGAAAAGGAGGCGACATGGGAAAGAGAAGATCGTCTTCGACTAGAGTACCCCGCGCTCTTCCCGACGACTTCAAAATCTCGGGACGAGATTCTTTTGAGTGGGGGTGAGTTGTCACAACCCTAGCAAGTGTCTAGGCTAGCATTGTGTTTGCATCATCATCATCATCATTGCATCAATATGAAATGGGGAGAAAGAAAGAAACCCTAAGCATTTTATGAATTAAAGGAATTCCAGATAAATGAAATTTCAACAAATCCAAAATGCCCATTAAAAATGTTCCCTATGTCTGATAATTAAAGGCATGGATATACCAGGGACCATTTCAATTATTTGAACATTGGAAATATTTTAAATTAATGAATTATGTCTCTGAAAATGACAAATAAAAACATTATCATTATCACTGCTTTCAAAATAATCTGAAACTTTTGATACAAGTTTGAAATATTCAAACTTGAAGTTATAAAAAAGTTTTAGAATTATTGAAGGGGTATTTGGACCTGCAAAGAAAATCAAACAAATGTTAGAAAACAGAAAACAGAAAATAAAAATAAAAGGGAGGGGCTTACCTGGTCGAGTGGAAGGCCCAGCCCATCCCACAGGGGTGGAAGGGTCATCTTCCACCTAGCGCTAGTAGGCGTCGAGGTGGCAACCGAGCCGTCGCCGGCCTCCACCTCCTGCTTCCACGCAGCAGGCTGCGTCCCTGCCTCCCTCGCGCCTGGATGATGCGCGAGCCCTCTCCCCCGAGCTCATTCTCCCCCTGCCTCTCTCCTCTTCTCTCTCTCCCGATCCCCTACCGAAGGCCGCCGTCGCCGGACGTCAATTCGTCGTCGTCGCTGCCTCCCCGAGCTTGCTGACCAGCTCCCTGGATCCGCAGTGAGCCCCTCTTCCTTCCCCTGAGTTTTCCCTCTCTCTAGCGTCCCCTAGCTAGCTGCGTCGTCGGACCCGAGAACCTCCCACCGCCGTCGATGGTCGCCGCTGTGCATAGAGCCCTCCAAGCTCACGTGCGCATGCATGGTTGAACTCCTGGAGTTCCCAGGAGCCCGTAGAGACCATCGTAGCATCGCCCCGTCCCCTGTGTCACGTTTGCGTCCGAGCCTGAGCTCCGGCCGCCGCCACGAGCTCGTTTCCGGCGAGCTCCGGCGACCCCGCGACCTCCAATGGCCTCGGTTGGATGCGGTCGTGCACGGGCTGCACTCCGGTGGTCTCAGCGTGCCAAATAACTCCCTGTAGGAGAAACCCGACGGACTCCGCCATCCCTGATGGTCACCGGCGTCGAATCGCCGGCCAACTCCGACGAGTTTGACCCCAGGTGGGCCCTGGCTTGACCCTATGGGTCAATGACAGGTGGGGCCAGCCTTTGATTAATCCCAAATTAAGTTAAGTTAATTATTCCAATTAATTAAGTTAACTAGTCACTAAGAGGTGGGCTCAGTTAGCTAATTAAACCAGGATTAATTTTAATCAGTTAATTAAATTAACCAGACACTACATGTGGACCCCACATGTCAGGTTTGACTCTGGGTCAGGTCAGCTGACCAGCTGATGTCATCATGACATCATGCTGATGCAATAAGTCAATTTCTTATTTAAAAATAATTCCAGAAATTATTTAAAACTTTGAAAAATCATATAAAATAATCTGTAAGTCAGATGAAAATAATTTATATATGAAAATTGATCAGAAAAATCCAATGAATCCAATGGTGCTATTCTCATGCATGTTAGAGAAATCTAAATAGGTGAACATGGACATTTGCCATTAGGTTAATATATGGAATTTGAAATGAAAACAACTCTGAACCTATATTCAAATCCATTTCAAATTGACATGACCACTAGTTACATTAGCTCATCCATGCATACTACTATGCCATGATCATGCATCATATTGTTGCATCTGCTTGTATTGAATGCTTTTATCTGCGTTGCGGTAGGCCCTAATCCGGAAGATAACCCTCCGTACCCCGACGAAGGAGAGAACTCCTCCGCAACCCAGCAAGGCAAGCAACCCCATTGATCATTTCGATAACATCCAATTCTCTCACTCCTGCTCTCATTTATTGCATTAGGACAAACGATCACATGTCAGTCATACACGGTAGATGATCCTATGCTTATGCATGACCTGATCTTGTCACAGTAAATAGCTAAACCTTGCAACCTAGCTTACCTGGTAGATGCTTGTGCCATGATGTGCTTAGCTTACTTTGCCTGCTATGCTTGCTATGCTTAGAGTTGTGTCAGGTCTGTTTCATCTGGGTGATGAACTGAGTGAAACAGTGTTGCCGATGTGATGAGCATATAATGAACACGATTTGGTAAAGGTAGCGATGAGAGGCTATGTAAGAGTACATAGTGGGTTGTCTCATTGGGACCGTTCTTAGGAACTGGGTTCCGTGTTTGTGATCCAAGACGGGATACTACCACATGCTGGGCCCTGAAATATGACCCTGCTCGACTTATAAGTCGCTTAGTCTTTGGTCTAGGTATTGCAAGTAGTTTCTAGTGTTTATAGCATGCTGGAGGCCGTGCGTAGCGCTGACCCTTGGGGTGGGTTACGACGCAGTAGGCAGTGGCACGGTATACCAAGGGTCACCCAAATGGTGGGCTTGGGAACCTTGCGCACATCGTTTGGGACCGTAGCGGAAACTTCGGCCGGACTTCTGTGCGGGTCAGTCTCAAATAGGCGGTAGCCTGGACTAGAGGTCTTATGTGATTGACGGTCGTGGCCGACTCCCTCGCTGGGCATCCGCTTGAAGGTTGCCGAGGTGCATGGTTTATGGCACATAGCGATAAGTGGCGAGAGCGTGTGTGAAGAAGTACACCCCTGCAGGGTATGAAACTATTCGAATAGCCGCGTCCTCGGATATGGACTACTTGGAGAACTTATGCTGTTCATAGATAACCAAATGGATACCTCTAAAAATCTCAAGACAAGTGTGAGTACCATGGATGACACTCTTCCGGAAGGGGAAGGTGAGTCCATGGTGGTGTATTGTGATGGAGTTAGTGGACTCGTGTGCGATAAATAAAATTGTAACAAAGAGTTTAAAACTGAGTAGTGTAGGTTAGCCATGAGTCAAAGCTGGCTTTCTGCATAAACTCCACCACCCCTTTGTTGATACATGAGCATAATTAGACTAGGTCTATTTTAAAGACTTGCTGAGTACGATTGTACTCATCCTTGCTTAATTAATGTTGCAGAAGAAAACCAGGACCCATCAGGTGGGTTTTATCTAGACGTTGATGATGCCGAATAGCTGGTGTCCCAGCTACGATCTTGCCCGTGTGGTGGGCTGTAGATAGTCAGACCATGTGCCTCTTTATATTTTGCCGTCTATACTCAGACAGCTTAAGTTTCCACTGGCTTGTATGACTATGTTTGTATGACTTGAGTGCCGGGTCATGTGACCCTATCTGTGAGAACATATTATGCAAGGCTCTTCCGAGCCTTTAAATAAAAGTCATGTTATTGTATGGTTGTGTTGTGATGCCATGGTTGTATCTATGCATATCGGGCATGTCGTGCGTATGTGTGACGTGCAACGGTATGTATGGGATCCGACACCTGGTCCTGTGCCTTTAGTAGTACTCTTTACGGGAAACTGTCTCTTTGTGCTTCCACCGAGCCATGGTAGCTTGCTACTGCTCCGGACACATTGATTGACCGGCATGTATCCTTCTTTGCTGCTGTGTCTGTCCCTTCGGGGAAATGTCTCGCAGTGTAATGGAGTCCCTGTAGCCTGTTACAACTCGTCTACGTGCAGTGATGACATTCGTGTCTCGCGACGTAATGGAGTCCTTGTAACTTGCTATGACTCGTCTACACACGCTTGAGGCCGACACCTGCATTGCTGGGTTATGTATGCCTGTTTCCGTACGGATGTGCCACTTGGGTTCTATGACTAGTTATGTCGGCCCGGGTTCTTTGTGGTGTGATTGCCAGCGACATGTTCACATACGTGAGCCAAAAGACGCAAACAGTCCCGGCCAAGGTAAGGTGGCAGCCGTGGAGTACCGTGCGTGAGGCCGCAAAGTGATGTGGCTTGTTACAGTATGGAATCATATGACTTAGGATCTGGGTCCCGACAAAAAGTCTCCATGTGTTTACGTTCAATCCAGGGGTCAGACTGCTCCGGGTTCTTGGACCATACAATATCCTTGTGTTCCTCCATATATGGAGTCACCAAGGTGGAATTTTGTAGAACCGTGTAGTGTGCTTGAGTGAAAGAATGCCCGTCCATATTTACTGCTTCTTTCTTTCCTAATGTGCCTTCTCCACCCAGTCTCCCCTCATGCCGCGATTCAGGAAGACCAATCGGATTAATGTCAGGAAAAAAGTCAACACAAAACTCAATAACCTCCTCTGTTCCATACCCCTTGGCGATGCTTCCTTCTGGCCTAGCATGGTTATGAACATATTTCTTTAAGACTCCCATGAACCTCTCGAAGGGGAACATATTGTGTAGAAATACAGGACCCAGAATGTTAATCTCTTCGACTAGGTGCACTAGAACGTGCGTCATAATATTGAAGAAGGATGGAGGGAACACCAACTCGAAACTGACAAGACATTGGAGCAGGTCATTCTGTAACCTTGGCAGGATTTCTGGATCAATTACCTTCTGAGAAATTGCATTGAGGAATGCGCATAACTTCACAATGGCTAATCGAACATTTTCTGGTAGAAGCCCCCTAAGTGCAACGGGAAGTAATTGCGTCATAATCACGTGGCAGTCATGGGACTTTAGATTTTGAAATTTTTTCTCTGCCATATTTATTATTCCCTTTATATTCGACGAGAAGCCAGACGGGACATTGATACTGAGCATGCATTCAAAAAAGATTTCCTTCTCTTCTTTTGTAAGAGCGTAGCTGGCAGGACCTTGATACTGCTTTGGAGGCATGCCATCTTTTTCATTAATTCTTTGCTTGTCGTCCAGTGCCTCTGGTGTATCTTTAGTCTTTCCATACACACCCAAGAAGCCTAGCAGGTTCACACAAAGATTCTTCGTCACATGCATCACGTCAATTGCATTGCGGACCTCTAGGGCTTTCCAATATTCAAGTTCCCAAAATATAGATTTCTTCTTCCACATGGGTGCGTGTCCATTGGCGTCATTCGGAATAGATTGTCCACCAGGACCCTTTCCAAAGATTACCTATAAATCCTTGACCATATCAAATATATAGTCACCAGTACGGAGGCCAGGCTTCTTCCGGTTATCTGGCTCACCTTTGAAATGGTTGTCTGCCTTTCTTAAGATATGCTTGATCGGTAGAAATCGACGATGTCCCAGGTACACATTCTTCTTACATTATCCAAATATATACTTTCAGTATCATCTAAAGAGTGCATGCATGCATTGTATCCCTTGTTTGTATGTCCTGAAAGGTTACTAAGAGCAGGCCAATCATTGATGGTTACAAACAGCAACGCTCGTAGGTCAATTTCCTTCTGTGTGTGCGCATCCCACACACGCACACCTAGTTTTTTCCACAACTGTAGAAGTTCATCAACTAGTGGCCTTAGGTAGACATCAATGTCCTTGCCGGGTTGCTTAGGGACTTGAATGAGCACTGGCATCATAATGAACTTCCGCTTCATGCACAACCAAGGAGGAAGGTTGTAGATACATAGAGTCACGGGCCAGGTGCTGTGACTGAAGCTTTGCTCGCTAAAAGGATTCATGCCGTCTGTACTAAGACCAAACCATAAGTTCGTTGCGTCAGCTGCAAAGTCCTCAAACTCCCTCTCGATTTTTCTCCACTGCGACCCATCAACGGGTGCTCTCAACATCCCATCTTTCTTACGTTCTTCTTTGTGCCATCGCAACAACTTGGCATGCTCTTTGTTTTGGAACAAACGTTTCAACCGTGGTATTATAGGAGCATACCACATCACATTGGCAGGAACCCTCTTCCTATGGCATTCGCCCTCCACATCACCAGGGTGATCGCGGGGGATCTTATAGCGCAGTGCACCACATACCGGGCATGCATCCAAATTCTCGTACTCCTCACCGCGGTAGAGGATGCAGTCATTAGGGCATGCATGTATCTTCTGCACCTCTAATCCTAGAGGGCAGACAACCTTCTTTGCTTCATACGTACTTTCAGGCAATTCGTTATCCTTTGGAAGCATCTTCTTTATCATTATCAGCAATTCTTGAAATCCCTTGTCACTTACACCATTCTTCGCCTTCCATTGCAGCAATTCCAGCGTGGTACCTAGCTTTTTCTGGTCATCTTCACAATTTGGATACAATAATTTCTTGTGATCCTCTAATATGCGTTTCAACTTCAACCTCTCCTTATCATTTTCGCAGTTTCTCTTTGCATCAGCAATGACCTGACCCAAATCATCAGCGGGCTCATCTGATGCCTCTTCTTCAGCTTCCCCCATTGATGCCTCTTCTTCAGCTTCCCCCATTGTTGTATCAGCGAAAGGATAGTTGTCATCATCCTCTTCTTCTTCATTGTCTTCCATTATAATCCCTCTTTCTCCGTGCTTGGTCCAACAGCTATAGCCGGACATGAAACTGGACTTCAGCAGGTGGTAGTGAAGGGTTTTTGAGTTAGAGTAATTCCTATCATTCTTACAGTCACGACATGGAAAACACATGAAACCATTCTGCTTATTTGTCTCAGCCACACGAATAAAAACATGCAGGCCATTAAGAAACCCTAGACTTAGTCGGTCATCGTACATCCATTGCCGGCTCATGTTCACTACACAACATCGAAGTGACCAAATTAATACAACTTCATCATCACATTACAACCAAAAGTAGAGCTAGCAGTGACCAAATGTTATTACTGCAAATAATGGATACTTATAGTTCATACATATACATCTCATAAAACAACACCAACTATCTAAAACATGTGAATACAACAACAAATGCGATCATAATCGCAACTAAAGTAACAATTGAGCCAACAACATAATGATACCAAGCCTCTTTATCAATGGCATATTTTCTAATCTTTCTAAGCTTCAAGCGCATTCCAACCATCTTGTTCTTGTGATCATCGACGATATCGGCAACATGCAAATCCAATCCCATCTTCTCATCTTTAGTTCTTTTCAATTTTTCTTTCAAATGATCAATTTCTTTTTCAGCTTGTGTTAATTTCTTGAGCAGAATTGCATAGTCGGTTGGAATTTCTGGTGCAACTACTTCCTATAGATAAAAATATCTACGTCAATTTGGTTGCATAATTAATTGTCATAGACATTAGATGATGTGTGAAATAGTTATAAAAGATAATTAACGACATACCACATCTGAATCATAGACTGGACGAGGGCCGACGTGGGCGGATACCATAACCATTAGACTATAGAATAACTAACAATAATACAAGTAAGTAAATCGTACATGCAGCTATCTAAATCATACAAGTAATTTTTTTAAAAAAGATTTTAAGAAGAACAAGAGGCTCACCAAGGTGGCCGGTGCTGCGACGAGACGGTGCGGACGATGGACGGTGGTTAGGACGGCCGGGGATGGTGGGAAGGCACACCAAATAAACCACACCTACACATATGCAACCTAACAAGTTAATTTGAGCTCAAAGTGGATATAAATCAAATAAACTCCCACAAATCACATATCACATATCTTTGAGCATACGACAAGCTAATCTAGCAAGATATGAAGGAGCAAAGTTGCTAACCTTTATGAACACTTGGATAGATGGGGTGCCTTTAAATCTTGACAAATCCTTGGCAAATTGGAGGATGAGCTTCAAGCAAGAAGAAGAAAAGGAGAGAAAATAGAGCTCTTTCGATCGTCTGCGGACAGATGTATATGTAGGAAGTCTTTAGTACCGGCTGGTGTCACCAGCCGGTACTAAAGGTTGCCCTTTAGTACCGGCTGGTGACACCAGCCGGTACTAGAGGTGCAAGCAGGGCCCATGTCTGACCAAAACCCTGCCACGCCCCCTTTAGTACCGGCTCGTGAGACGAACCGGTACTAAAGGTCCCTCACGAGCCGGTACTAAAGGTCGCCCTGCTCCTAGCCGTTGTAGCCGGCACGAACCGGGACTAATACCATCTTTAGTATCGGTTCGTGACCAGACCGGGACTAAAGCTCGGGACGAAAGGTCTGTTTTCTACTAGTGAGTGGAGTAGCCATTTGGAATGGCTCCAAGTAGAGCGTGGTAGCAGTGTCTACAGTATGACATAGAGATTTACAAAGTACACACGGATCTAAATGCCGCAGACCCGTTGACTAAAAGACCTCTCTCACATGCAAAGCATGATCGAGCCCCAGAACTCATTGGGTGTTAGATTCATAACAATGCGAATCACATGGTGATGTGAACTAGATTCTTGACTCTAGTGCAAGTGGGAGACTGTTGGAAATATGCCCTAGAGGCAATAATAAATTAGTTATTATCATATTTCCTTGTTCATGATAATCGTTTATTATCCATGCTAGAATTGTATTGATCGTAAACTCAGATACATGTGTGGATACATAGACAACACCATGTCCCTAGTATGCCTCTAATTGACTAGCTCGTTGATCAAAGATGGTTAAGGTTTCCTAGCCATGAACATGACATGTCATTTGATAATGGGATCACATCATTAGGAGATTGATGTGATGGACACGACCCAACTATAATCGTAACATATGATGGTGTCAGTTTATTACTACTGTTTTCTGCATGTCAAGTATCTGTTCCTATGACCATGAGATCATGCAACTCACTGATACCGGAGGAGTGCCTTGTGTGTATCAAACGTCGCAACGTAACTGGATGACTATAAAGGTGCTCTACAGGTATCTCTGAGGGTTTCTGCTGGGTTGGCATGGATCAAGACTGGGATTTGTTACTCCGTGTGACGGAGACGTATCTCAAGGCCCACTCGGTAATACAACATCACAATAAGCCTTGCAAGCAATGTGACTAAGTGTTAGCCACGGGATCTTGTGTTATGGAACGAGTAAAGAGACTTGTGGGTAACGAGGTTGAACTAGGTATGGAGATATCGACGATCGAATCTCGAGCAAGTAACATACTGTAGAACAAAGGGAACATCATACGAGATTAACTGAATCCTTGACATAGAGGTTCGACCGATAAAGATCTTCGTGGAATATGTAGGAATCAATATGGGCATCCAGGTCCCGCTATTGGTTATTGACCATAGAGGTGTATTGGTCATGTCTACATAGTTCTTGAACCCGTAGGGTCTGCACACTTAAGGTTTGGTGACGTTTCGGTAGTATAGAGGTATGCATGGTGGTAACCGAAGGTTGTTCGGAGTCCCGGATGATATCCTGGACATTATGAGGAGCTTCGGAATGGTCTGGAGGTAAAGATTGATATATAGGAAGTCCTGTGTTGGTCAGTTGAAAAGTTTTGGGCTCATCGGTAGTGTACCGGGAGTGCCAGGAGGGTACCGGGGGACCATCGGGAGGAGTATTTCGACCCAAGAGGCTACATTGGCTGTGGGAGGATGAATACTAGCCCTTAGTGGGCTGGCTAAAGTTCCACAGAAGGCCCATGCGTCTGGGAAGAAAGTCCAAAGTGGAAAAGGTGGAAAAAGGCAAAAAGGTGGAAATAAGGAAGGAGTCCTAATCCTACTAGGAGTGGAGGAGGAGGACTCCTCCTCTCCACTTTGGCCGAAGCCACCAAGGGCTGGCCCTTGCGCCAAGCCTCCTCCTCTCTTCCTCCTACATTTACTAGAGGTTTTAGGGTTTTTGCATATAGATTTGCAGCCACGTGCAACCCTCTCCTCTAGTCCGTAGCTTCTCCTGTAGATTGGTTTCAACAGTGCTTAGGCGAAGCCCTGCTGGAATTACTCCACCACCATCGCCGCAACATTGTCACGCTGCTAGAGAACTCGTCTACCTCTCCGCTCCCTCTTGCTGGATCAGGAAGGCGGAGATCGTCATCAAGCTGTACGTGTGCTGAACGCGGAGGTGCCGTCCGTTTGGCGCTAGATCGGAAAAACCGTGATCAAGATCATGAGACGATTCGTGATTGGATCATGGGACGGATCGTGATGAGATCGCGGGACGAATCATGATTGGATCGCAGGACGGATCATGATGAGATCGCGGGATGCTCGGTGATTTGTCGCGAAGACGTTCGACTACACCAACCGTGTTTCTTAACGCTTCCCGCTTAGCGATCTACAAGGTTATGTAAATCCACTATCCCTCTCGTAGATGCTTATCACCATGGATAGATACTGCGTGTGCGTAATTTTTTTTGTTTCCCATGCAACGTTCCCCAACACTTCTGTCCCAGCGGACTGATGAACCGGCTGAGCGAGGCGAGCTACCCGGTGAACTTCTAGACGTCTTGGAGCCGGGTCGGCTTGGGCATGCGCTCGATTGCACGCATCTTCTTGGGGTTAACTTCGATGCCGCGAGCGGACACGAAGAAACCCAGGAGCTGGCTGACAGGTACGCTGAAGACGCACTTCTCCGGGTTGAGCTTGATTTTGTACTCGCGCAAGTTTGCAAATGTCTCCCGGAGATCGTCGAGGAGGCTGAAGTGCTTCTTGGTATTGAATGTAGATGTGGACGTTCCTGCCTATCTAAGGCAGGAGACACTTCTGCATGTAGTGCTGAAAGGTAGCGCCTGCATTCTTTAGCCGAAGGACATTGTGATGTAGTAGTACACCCCGAAGGGGGTGATGAAGGAGGTCTTGAGCCAGTCTTACGGGTCCAGCTTGATCTGGTGGTAGCCGGAATAGGTGTCCAAGAAAGACAGCAGGCTGCAACCGGCCATGGAGTCGATGACTTGATCGATCCGCGACAGGGTGAAGGGGTCCTTGGGGCACGCCTTGTTCAGGATGGTCTAGTCGATGCACATGCGCCAGGTCTTGTTCTTCTTTAGCACCAGGATTGGGTTGGCAGCCAGTCCGAGTGGAAAACTTCCATGGTGAAGCCGGCTACGAGAAGTCGGGCGATCTCGTCTCCTATAGTATGCTGCTTCTCCTTAGAGAAACAGCGCAAGGGTTGCTTGACTGGTTTCGCGTGCGGCCGGATGTGGAGCTTGTGCTCGGCAAACTTCCTCGGAACACCCGACATGTCCTTGGGGGACCATGCAAAGGTGTCCCGATTCTCATGGAGGAAGTCGATGAGCTTGCTTTCCTATTTGCTGTCGAGGTGGGAGCCGATGGTGACGCACTACTTGGGGTTGGCCGGGTCGAGCGGCACCTGCCTAGTGTCCTTGGATGGTTGGAACAAAGCCTCGTCGACTGACTGCGAGGGAGGAGCCGGCACGGCTGGCTGGCTGGCAGTGAGGGCCACGAGCCGGTCGAGCTGGCGCTTCTCCTCAGCTATCTCCAGGGCCTCGGCCAGTCGGCTGCCATCTCGAGTGCACTCGTTCGACATCTTGTAGTCGCCGGTGATGGTGATTATCCCCTTGGGACCCGACATCTTGAGCTTGAGGTCGGCCTAATGGGGGACTGCCATGAATTTGACGAGAGCCGGACGGCCCAGCAATGCGTGGTAGGGACAATCGAGGTCCACCACCTCAAACCATATTGGTTTGTGGCGAAAGTGGCTATGGTCACCAAAGAGAACATCGAGCTTGATATTGCCGATGGGGGAGTAGGACTTTCCCAACACGATGCCATGGAAAACCATCCGGCTCGCCTGCAAATCTTTTGCCCTGAGCCCCAGCTTCCGCATTGTGTCGAGGTAAAGGATGTTGCTGCTGCTTCCGCCATCAATTAGCACCCGCAAGAAGCAGCAGGTGCACCTCTCGGAGGCGATGGTTCGGTCGAGGACTAGGGCGTAGCTGCCAGGATTCGGCATCATGGCCGGGAGGTCAGCCCGACTCCAAGTGACCGCCTTCTCCGACGAGTGCATGAACCGGGGAGTCGCGGGCATGGTGTCATTCACCTCACGGTGGAGCCGGCGCTGAGAATGCTTGTTCGTCTATTCACTGGTGAAGATGACATAGGAACCATCCTAGTTGGAGAATTGGTCAAGCAGGCGACCGTCATTCTGGGCCGGAGCCGGAGACGACACTGGAGTGGGAGCCGGAGGCTATGCCGGTGCACGGGCAGTCGGCGTGGGGGGAGCCGGGATGCCGTCCCCCCAGGCCAACCGTTGTGAGAAGCTGCAGTTTCGGAGCGTGTGTGTGGACGGTTGGCTCCAGAATGATTCTTGCAGGGGAGGTCGAGCATTTGCTCGAACATGAGCTTGGGCTGCCAGGCAGCCTTGCCGGTGCACTGACGCTAGCCGGAAGGCTGGGCAGCCGGCTCCTGTTCCTCGATGGTGGCGACCTACTGGCTCCTGTAGCGGGAGTCGGGCTAGTCGGTCGTGCGCTTGTTGTTGTGCGGCTGCTGGTTATCGGCAGCCGGCCGCGACACAGCCGGCGTCGATGTCGCCTTGGCGGGCATAGTCGTCTTGACCCGGATTGCAGAGTCGGCCATGGCGTACTTGTCCGCCTTGGCCATGAGTTCTACCAGCATAGCCGGCTCGGAGCACAGGGCTTGTGATTGAGGTAGGTGCCGTCATGGGAACCTTCAATGAAGTACTGGATGGCCCGCACCTTGTGCACCCCTTCGCAGGAGTTGGAGAGCTCGGTCCATCGGGTGAGGTAATCGCAGAGGGGCTCGTCCGGCCCCTGAATGCACAAGGGTAGTTCGTGGGGATGGATTGGCCGCTTGTAGGTGCTAGTGAAGTTGCGGACGAACGCTTCTTCGAAGTCAGTCCAGGTGTTGGTGCTACCGGCCGCCAGCTGTTGAGCCAGGTGCGGGCCAAGCCGATCAACATGAGGGGAGCGTAGTGGACGGCTACACGTTTGTTCCCCCTGGCGATGCTGACTGCGGTGGTGTAGTCGATCAGCCAGTCCTCGGGCTTGGCGGCCCCGTTGTATTTCGAGGTGTCCCGGGGGAGAGTGAAGCCGGTCAGGAATGGCTCGTTGCGGATTTGGGGGCCGAAGCATGCCAGACCGATCAATCCCTCCTCCTTGAGGAGGGCCGACCGTGCTAGGCGATCGAGACGGAGGCGTGCATCATAGTCGCTGTGGGGGACTCGTGGTCCGAGTCGGGCCGCAAGCTCGGGGCGGACGGCCGACGGGACTGACTGTGCCGGTTCGTGCCATGGGGGCGGCGTGTGCCGGCTACCGCCAGCCAGCGCTTCGTTGCAGTGGTTGTTGCGAGCCGGGTTGTTGCTGTGCCAATTGTTCACAGCCGGCTGCTCGTTCCCGGGCAGCTGAGAGCACCGAGAGTTGCTTGCCTTGGCCTGCCGGCCAGAGACACGAGGGGAGCAAGAGTGCTGAGATGGCTGATGGCTAGCAGCTCCAACGCCCTCGCCCTCGGGACGGGGACCTTCGGAGGCGGCTCCACCGGGGGTGAGGAGGAGCTGTTGCTCATTCGCGGTGTCGGTGAGATCTTTGATGTGTCGCTCGCGCACGGCGCGCTCTTTGCTTACCAAGGTAGCCAAGTCCTCGTAGGCTACCTTGGCGGCCCGCAGGTTTGTGGCGGGGGTGTCGTCGACGGGCAAGTTGCCGCCGAGGATTTCCACGACCATGCGGCTGCGGTCACGCACAACCCCACGCCGGCTGGGCTCGGTGCTAGCCGGGGTGAGACCATAAGTGGAGGCGTACTCCTGCTGAGCAGCCTCCATACGGCGCCACTCGGCCAGGAGGGCGCTGGCGTCTTCGAACAGCAGGTGGCAAGCCGACTCTAGCTCAATTGCGACGACGTCAGGGTTCGCCGTCGGGGTGATGGGGGTGGCCAGACCCCTAAGGGTAGCGCCGAGCGGGTCGGAGGTGCCGGTGTGGGCAGCGGCTGCATCGGCCTTGGCTCGGGCACGACCAGAGGAGGAGGGTGAAACAGTGACCATCACTCCAACGCAGATGCGAGAGCCACGGGCCTTGCCTATTGCGAGTGAACCCATAGATGTGGGCGGATCAGCGTAGTCGAGCACCTGGCTAGGGTACTCGCCGACCGCAGGCTCGTGAGCGAGATTCAGCCCGTCGAAGCGCTCGGTGAGCGCGGTGATGTCAAGCGCGAGGTCGCCGCCGAGGTGTTTGTTGGAGAAGCCGACATCATTGCCCGCAGGGCCCGTCGGAGCAAGCCCCACATGCCTGCGGTTCCTTCCGGACGCGGAGCGTCCGGAGGAGGTGGTGAAGGGTCCCGCTCAGAGCGTGACTCCGTCTGGCGTCGCGTACGGCCCCATGGTGGGCGCCAACTGTCATCATTTTCTCACGACAAATTCCATGGGTAGGCTTATCGAAGGTGGTTGGGGCCGGAGGATGCCGATGGGCTTCAGGAGCGGGATTAGGCACAAGCGGTATGGGACACACAATGTACCCAGGTTCGGTGCCCTCCGTGGGAGGTAATACCCCTAGTCTTGCGTGATCTAGTTGATCGGTGAGAGAGGTTAGAATGGTTCTCCTTGAGCCGTGTCTAGAGGTGGAAGAAGGAGCAGTAGGCTCCTCTTCCCTTGCTACGTGGGTGGATGAGAGGGAAGTATTCCCGTGGGTTGTGTGCGTGAGTTCGTCGTCCCTTGCATGGGGGGGGGGGGCTCGGGGTTGTTTATAGGTCAACCCCCCAGCTTACAATATCTATAAAGTACTGTTTGGGGGAACCCGGCTGGCTGGGGGGTCCCCCTGCTGAGCCATCTCGCCGCTGGTAGGGCCCGTCCCTTCGCCCGATGGGGCCCGCCGGCTCTCCTCGCTACTGGCCCGTGCTCAACTGCCCCGGCACGGGCCGCCCCAAGCTGCGTCGCCTAGCGCCAGCAGGCCGAGGTCTTCGGTACGGCCGGCGACACTGTAGCCACGTGGGGGCAGGTAATGGAGTAGGTCGAGGCGTGCCAGTACTGTTGCTCTGCTTGTTCATGGTTAGCCATGGTCAGTGGTACGACCGGCTGGACTGTAGCCATGCGCACCCGCGCGTGAGCGGTCACTGTGGCCACACCGGGGTCAATCATGGGGGTCTTGTCTTGTCATCGTACCCACGCACAGAGAGATGGGACGGGGGCCCGCTCGCCCGAGGGTCAACAGAATAGCCGGCCTAGAGGCAGCCGGTCGTGGCCCAGCCGACCAGGGCTGAACCGGCTCCTGGGCCAGCCGGCCTTGAGCCAGCCGGCCATGAGCCCGCCGGCCGCGCGTGAGCCGGTCGTTGGGCAGCCGACAATGTGTCCGGTGGCCGCGGACGAGCCGCCGACATAATTTTTCTAGAAGCGGGGGGAGAGAACCCCGTAGCTTTGGCCTACGTAGGGGTAATAACCTCGTCAAATATAAATAAAAGTTTGGGACCCAACACACGAAATGAGATGATTCATCGCCTGCGCACCTGCCAAGTCATCAAGCAAATCAAGCCTGATGAATGAATTAAACACATCCATCTGTTCATGCATGCACCCCAAATCAAGGATGAAGCCGTTTCGAATCCTTTCGCAACAAATCCATCAATAGTCTGGAGAAAACATTCAACTTGTTCCATAGATCTTCACCACTATTCTGAAAATAAATAATGGTAGCCCCTGCCACCAGTAGACAAGATGGTCGAGTTCGACGCTAAAAAACCCAGGTGCGTCTGGTGTCCTCCGATGTTCCTAATCTGTTTATAATGAGAACTATCCCAAACATGACTCTCAAGTAGGCACAATTATACATTAATGTCTTGAAACACAAGATTGAGTACATCTACTTCAGCATGTTTTCTAAAACTCTGAAGCTAACTTACTCAAGTGGAAAACAGTTTAAATGGATTCTGGTGAGCCGATGTCATGTTTGGCCTCGAATCAGATCATTGCTCCTTTGATTTATGTGTTGCTTGGCCTGAAAGACAGAACAAGGCAATTTTATACTAGGCAACCAATGGCAACTACACTAGATATATTACTAACTGAAGGAAACTCCATTTTTCCAACTAGACCTCTAAGTTGCCTTTGCAGCACAAAATTAATTTTAACACATGTAGTTTACTATGGATCTTTCAAGTAGAATGATCAACATCCATCTACCAAAATCCGCTACCCATATTAAAGAGTCGTCTGATGACTAGAGATGAACTAAATTAACCAGATCATACCACCCTTAGGAAGCAACTGCAAATGTTTTGACAAACAAGCCTCTTAATTTTATCATAACCGCCATTGCGTTCCCCAATTTCAAATCAACTAACAACAAAAATATTATATTATGGTCAAGTATGCCAAGCACCAAGCTGTGATCACAAAAAATGGCTTTGTGTACCATGTGTAACATCCAACAACTCTCTCTCGGGACAATGTAGCATCTCCAGTCAAGGCTTGTAGCTACTGGAGATGTGGCATCGGGCCCAAGGAAAATAAACAACAATAATCTACTTCCTTCGTCCCATAATATAAGAGTGTTTTTGTAACTAGTGTAGTGTAAAAACACTCTATATTATGGGATGGAGGAAGTAGTTAATAGGAAGAAAAATCACCCTTGGATAGCCATTTAAAATCAACCAGAGAGCTGAATCAAGCCAATGCAAAATGGGTATTTCCATCCTAGACCAATCCACACAGGTTATCATACAAGGATGAACACTTGCAGCAGCAAAGAAACAACTAACGTACAGTGTCATACAACACTTCCTATGGTCTAGTAGAGCTCTTCAACGAGACAAGATGAATTATAAACACAAATCAAATACAACAAAAATTATACGGAGGGGACCAGTGGCTTACCACCAGAACTCTAAGTTGCCTTTGCAACACATGATTGATATAACATAAGTAAGGTTACTGTGGATCTTTCAAGTGGAATAATGGGCAACAACAAAAGGGAATCATGCGAATTTGATTTTCAATGATACTTTATGCACTTATCCATGGAACACTTCAAGAGAAATAGTCATCATGCATCCTCCAATTAAAGTGAACTCGTTAGTCATAAATCCAGGATTGCAAGGTGAACAGACCAAAGAGATATCGCAACAACATTATAATATTTGATGCCAACAAGGGCACGATCGCAGTGCTAATCCTCATCTATAAACTTAAGAACATGAATGAGTATGCAAAGGAATATTATAACATGGCCAATGACCCCAAAAACAAGACACTGACCCCACAAACACGACAACATGGGAGAAGTGCACAAATAGCTAAATACACATGGGTGACTTACCTTGTTTCAGCCATGGACGTCGCGGGAAAGAGCAGGAGGACGGCCGAGCGTCGCCACTCCACTACTAACGCAGAGTTGTCGATGACGAGAAAAACTCTACCATCATCTTCGGTCTACCAAAACGGTTGTACCGAAAGCCACACCACACACTAACATAGAGTAGATCACACTACATTTCGCTGTGTAGATCTAGCCAGCCAACCATTCTATTCTAACAACCAACTCTAGGTGGTTCGCTGTAATATTCAAAGAACCACCAACACCAAGTCAGGTCTCCTTGTAATCCACACAACATAGCACAATACACATATGCGTGCTGACACCATAAACAAATATGCTCTTCTACAAAATAGATAATAGATCAATCTTTGGTTAAAACATTGCCAGTTTGCTCTTAAGTGTTAAACAGAGACAATTTTAAACCGAAATCATAATCACGATAGTCCATCACAAAATAAACCACAAATCAATGGCCGATATATAGAGTGGCCATATCTTAAAGGCTAGGTCACAGAGCAAGGGGACACAGGGGAGGACGAAGATGAAGCCGCCACAGAGGAGCCGCGTAACCTGGATCACCACCAACGGCTAGGTGAGCACACCGCTACTAGAGCAATCCACATCTAGGATGAGCTCATCATTGCACAGAACAGCGGCATTAGCTGTCAAGGGAACGATCCTGACAATTGAACCAGGGGTACGAAAGAAGGGCGAAACCTAGCTATGACTCATGTGTAACACTTAGATTTTACGAGTTCAAGCCCCTCTCAGAAGAGGTAAAGATCCTACATCTCGTGCTCGGGGCTTGTGTTTTCTTAGGGGGTATGAGTAAAATAGGGTGCGTAACCCTTGCTTAGGAGCCCGAGGGTGGCTTATATAGAGTGCACCACCGCCAGCCAAGCGACATTACAAGGGTAATAAATACGAGTAACTACAGGCATTACTGGAAACTGCTGTTTTAACTAATGGCGTTACATGTAACTTTAGTCTTCACACAATTTCATGTGTGACATTAAGTCTCTCGAATGTTGCAGCTCCCACGTCATCCAAGTTTTAGTAACTGTAGAAAATCTAGTTCACCTTACACATGCATGTGTACGAGTATAGCAGCGGAAAGTAAAGACAAGCACATGTAATAGAAGATAGGGATAGGAAGATCAAACGCAATTGGAGACATAGATATTTTCCCCGTGGTTCGAATAGGTGGTGCTATCATATGTCCATGTTTATGAAGAGTTAAACGCAAGGGAGGGTAACGGTCACGAGAGTACATTGGGTTCCACCCATGAAGGGTCCATGAAGTAGCAACCTTGTCTATTCCATGATGGCCTACGTCCACGGAGTACTAGCCTTACTCGGGGTAGATCTCCACGAACTAGGTGATCTCCCTGCCCTTACAAACTTCTTGGTTCAACTCCACAACACGAAGAAGGAGGCTCCCAAGAGACACCTAACCAATCTAGGAGGCACCACCCTTCAAAAGGTAATATATGTGGTAAGTATGATGAACTCCTTGCTATTGTGCTTCACAAGATAGTCTCCTCAACACTCAATCACTCTCTCACATATTTGGCATGGGTAGAAGAGATTGATTGGATGGAAAGCAACTTGGGGAGGTACATATGGTTGGAGTGGATGATCTTGATCTCAACACTTGAGTAGGTGGATCTCTCTTAGAAAATTTGACATGGCAAGTGGTTGTATGTTTTGAGTGATTCCTCTACGAGTGAGAGGAGGTGGAGGGGTATATATAGGCATCTCCAAATATCCAACCGTTACAACATTATTTCCCAACTCAGTGAAACCGAAGTGAAAACTCGGTTGCACCGACTAGTGCAAAATGTGGCAACTTTGGTATTTTTGGTGAGACCGATATATAATTGGCAGTGGTACCAATATGGGTGACCTAGGAAGTTACCAAGACTCAGTGTCACCGATTCGTAAAACTCGAAGGTTCCGATTTTAAGAAATAGGACAGCAGAATGTTCGTCACTGATTTCGGTTGCACCGAATGGAAACTTGGTGGTACCGAGATGGTAGGGTTTGGCTTAGGTTTTGTGTGGGGCAAAACTCGGTGGGACCAAATGGGAAAGTTGGTGTCACGGATTTTGAACTTTAGGCTTTGGATAGAAGATATTTGTGGGCGAATTGGTGAGTATTTTTGGTGGTTAATCTCTAAGCACTTGAGCAGCTAGATCGCATAATTCCTCATCCCCTTTTAATAGTATTGGCTTTCCTGTGGACTCAAAAGTGATTTCTCACAAAATATAAAATGTAGAGTCTTCAAGCTTGAAGCATGGCTAGTCCTATTCCTTTCCTTTCCATGGAATGTTCTCCACACAATCCTTTAGCCATCCCATCATTGAACTTTTTTTTGAGATACACTTGGTTGAAACATTAGTCCAATGAAATGTATGTTGTTATTAATTACCAAAACCACTTAGGGAGAAGTTGTGCTTTCAATCTCCCCATTTTTGGTAATTGATGACAACATATAGATCAAAGCTTCTATAAGAGATATAATCAATTAAGAGCATCATCGCTTTGAGAGGTATGTGATAAGCAAGAGCTCCCCCCTAAATTTGTGCACTATTTTAAATTTGTGTTTGAATGAAAATGCATAATCAATTAGGTTAATGGATCACTCTACCATGTCACATAATACTTGGTGGTGCGTAATAATTTATACAAGTGAATTACAAAAGCACATCACACCAAACAATAGTGAATGATCATCATATAGACATCTCATGGGTAGCAAGTAGTATCATCACACAAAGAGTATATGATCAAACACCGATGAAGTTTGAAACCAACGAGCATTAAACCAAACGTTTTCAAAATGCATCACTCTCTCTCTAAGCCCTCTGATCTATAAATTCTCCCCCTTTGGCAACAAGTTACCAAAAAGTTCAAATCAATAGAGCTAATCGTTGCTCTAGCCATGGTCTGCTCCATGATATGATGAAGCAGCTCCTGCAGCTGTCAAAGGAGTCGAGAGAAGAGCAGCCGAAAATGCTTCAACTAAAGTCCCTGTGAGGTGGTGGAGTAGAAACTGGAGGTGCAGGAGGAACTGATGGAGCTGTGGCAAGTGCTGATGAAGTAGGTCTCGACGCTGGACCTGGCACAATAGGTGTCCTGGCCCGAGTCTTGAATTGAGTGTGGGTCCTGAGAGGAGTGCTATCACCATTATCATCATCAGTGGAATGAGGGCTACACACTGCATCCACTTCCTTCTTGAGCTCAGTCACAATCTTCGTCGGCTCATCCACCTTGTTGTTCAAAGTAGTAAACCTATCTTCCATAGTCCTCTCAAGGCTTCCTTGGTTTAGCAAGATGTCTTAGATGTCCTTCTCCATCCCTTGGATGGTAATGATATGACATGACATTTTCTCACTCTTTGTCTTGGGAACCTAAGCACTAGTGGCTCTAGCTGCTTCTGCCTCTGCCTGTGCAATAGATGAAGCGGGATGACTGGGGTCCATCACCACAACATTGTCTTCAAAATCTGGCTGAAATGGCATGGGGGGACGACAAAGTGCATATACATTCTTCTCCAGCTTGGAGTTGATGAGCATCTGAATGTATGGTGCATATCCACATGACTATTTCTTATCAGCAGTTGTCCTCTTGATTGTCTCTACAATCAAATCCATCACTCGAAATCTGGTGTAGGTGTCTATGTGGTGTGGCATTTTGATGGAGTACCCCCTGACCATCTTATCATCTCCAGACTTGGGCATCAAGGTATACCTTAAGATAGTGTTGGTGGTGGGTAGTCCTACTTGCAAATGATAGATAGAGCCAAACTTGTGTGTGTTCACATAGGCAAGAGGGAAATGAGTGTACATGTGAGCCATAGAGTTGTGACTCATATTGGCTTCAGCGTATACGTCAATATCTACTTCCTCTACCCGTGGGACTCCTAAGATGGAAGCCCACTCACCCATTGTAGACTGATATCTGACTCCCTCAGTCATCCATATGATACGGTCATCTGGATAGAAATGAGCCGTGGAGTAGAATTGCATGATCATCTCATCATTCCATGTTGTGAACTCTGTCCCAACAAAGTTCTCAAAGTCAATGCAGCCGAAGTTGTCCTACACACTAGGAAACTAGTCTTCATGTTCCTTGATGTAGGCCCAGTCAACATATCTCATGTCACTGACTGCTGGGCTTTTTTCCAATAGGACCGTCTCATAGAAATCCTGGTGTTCCTTAGTGTAGAACCTCTCATCACCAGTAGTCTTCCATTTGGAGGCATATGGGTCATTTGCTCTCCATGTCCTCAGCCCTGAATCTCTCCTCTTCTTCATGTCCTCAACAATTGGATGAGCATCATTGTGTTTAGGCATGTGTGGTCTCAGCTTCCTCAAAACTGTCACATTTCCTTCCTTATCACCTATGGAAGTAGAATCCTTGTTCTTTGTAGCAACATGAATGTCTCTGGTGGTCTTCATAGATCAGGCTAGGGTTGGCAGCTGACCCCGCTCCGTCGCCATCCGACCCCGCTCCGTCGCCGATCGCCGGTCGCCGCTCGACCCCGCCAGGACGCCCCCTCCCGGCTGCGCCGCCAGACGACACAACATTGCCGTTGCACGCCGCCCAATCGCCGCCACCGCCGCACGCCCCGCCTTGCAGCAGGTCCGACCGCTCTCCCCTCATGGTCATTTCCCTGCATGGTCATATCCGAGGCAAAAAATTATTCTTGGAAAAACACACCAACACAATCTTGGCGAGCAAACGCCTGAGCCAATCTGTAGCAAATCCTAAATGAAGGATAATTTGGAGAACTTCTAGATCCCATTAAGAGTTCTGATGGTGTGAGATAACTACATACCAGAAGCTTGAAGCTCAACTGCATACTTTTTAATTGGCTCACCAATTGGTTTATATTCCTCACTGGAAACTGTTTCTCGACGTGAAGACAATGGAAGGTTACATCGATCGTCCATACCTAAAGAACCAGTAGAACTAATGTTCAAAGTTTTTCCAAGCCCTTTGATTCCTTTACCAAATGGAGACAGGAAACTGAAGAGAAATCCAACAGCCACACTGACTCTGTATTCAGGATGTGATGTTCCTTCCATTGGTACAATTGTTTCTCTAAGTAACCGAACTGCTTCAAGCACAACAGATGGAGTGAGCACTTTTCCGTTCAGGTGTTGTTCAACTTTTGTTGCCCTAATAGCATGTTCGATCCCATAGGCACCAAAGGCCATGTGTAGGTTACTCAACACAAGATCACCAGATGATTCATTCAGGGAGACATGGCCCAACATAACAGAGTTAACATATGAAACAACATTTCCAAAAGGGCGCGGTGCCGCTCGGTAAGTTTCGAAGATCACCTTACTTTCTTTCTGAGAATTTGAAGCCCAATAAGGAATAAATATGCTTAGGAGCAATGTACTGGGATCAAGAGGAGGCTGCTCCAGAAATTCTTCAAAACTAACCTCTAGAGTTTCTGAATAAACCTGAAGACGAACAGTTGAAGAAGCAGATACAAGATTATTTAGGTGTACATCTACCAACTTGCAAAAACACTTTTGCAAACCTGGGACCACTTTGTACCACCAGCTCCTAGCACTGCCAACCTGCCTATCTGGACCCTATCTGGACAAGCCATCCTTGCCGAATTCGAATTCGAATTTGAATTCAAGCACCAATTCCAACGGTAGGTAACAACAGATCAGAGACATTCCAATTCCACCGGTAGGTAACACCAATTTGAATTTTCACCCAAGAACAACCCAGATTTTGCTAGCAGAAAATTCAAATTTGGCATCCTTAGTTTCAGGTTCAGGTTCATCCTATTCTACAACATCAAGTCAAAGTTGAAATTTTGGGACCATGTTCAGCACTGCCAATCTGAACAGGCCATGCACAAATTTGAATTTGAAACAAGACACAGATTGCAGATTTTGCTACCAGGACAGGATCAACAATCAAAGGTGCTGAATAGGACACCATCACCATGTACTAAACAGGGAAATTCAATTAATGATTATTTGCAAGTTGTTTTTGTAGGTAGGTGTCTGTCATCATCGCACAAACAAATCGAAGAATTAAATACACAACACATTTCCAACACATGTAATTGGAAGAACCCATCAACACACACACAACTCAACTTTTGTTAGAAATTGTAGTAGTAACTCTCAAGCAGCTTTGCAAATGAAATATTGTCCTGTTTACTAACCGTCCTTCCTCTACTCCAAATGCAGTGCACCCTCAGTAGATCAGCCACCCAAAAGGACTCTATTTCATGGAAGCAGACAATATCGTAGTTAGTGGTGAAGACTGCTTGCATCTTGGGGCAACTTTTCTCCCTTCTTGACAACTTTTCGCCCATCAGGCACACATATAATTGTCATACATGGTCAGGGCGCACGCGCGGGTGGGGGGGGGTGGGGGGGGTCACAGTAATTTGTCCTAGGACTAGGACCATATTGTCATGGTATCATAACTACATATTGACAAGTTTCTTGAAAAGTCATATCTACAAGGTTCAACCCCAAAAATGCGGAAGAAATGCATGCATGTAACCTATATATTGACACATATGCATGTTTTTTATACATGTGAAATTTGGTAAGGAAAGATGATAATTTGGGTTCCTATATGCACATCAACCTTATGATCAGCTGGGCATGACACATTGAAGCTACAGATTAAGTTGAATGCTACCGTTGATAATTTTGTTCAAGCAGGTCACTGGCCTGAGCTTGATGATCACTTGTTCAGGGGCGCCACAACCGAACTAAGGCTCCTTCAGTTCAATATTTTGTGCAGGGACAAATAGTTACCCCTTTCTCCTGAAATGTTGATTAATTTCCGTTTCGGTTGAGAATGGGGCGCTCCTAGGTCAAGAAAATTAGCAAAGGTCATGCCCAATTTTCTTGACCTAGAAGGTGACCGATTCTCAACTGAAACAAAAATTAATCAACATTTAGAGACAATGTTTTATTCTCAGTTTTCCTCTAATCTGAGAAGAACAGATACTACCCTGATCTCATCCAGTAACTCTAGTAGCCTTTTTCCTATTTAGAGCGAACATGGCCAACAACGATGAGGCCGGCCGTTCGGGCAAACCATTCTGGGAGCTATCCCAGGAGATGGAGGAAGAACCACACCGCTATGAGGATGCCGCCAAAGACACCGATCTCGACTACACAACCCCTAGTGGCGTCGGGGATGACACCACTAATGGTGCCGCCGGGGATGCCACCACTAATGATGGCAGCGAATGCACAGATGGTAGCCAACCGAAGAGGCAACGGAAGGACTGGCGCCTGAACGTGCTCGGCACCGTCAAGGACGAATTCACTGAAGTGTCCTCCAGTGGGCATCCAACAGCGCCCAAAGAATTAGTCCGTGGGTATGCGGGACAACTCGGGTGCATTCTCCGGAGCACCGTCTCGATCAACACCGAGAACCTAAGGCATCCTGACCGAGGGAATTTGCGCAACCTCCTCTTCATGAAGCTGCACGAACGATACAAGTTCCCCGGTGACTTTGCAAACACGCGCCTCTCAGGGAATAAAGTGAACAGTGCCGCCCTCATGAAGATGAGCACGGCCCTGGCTACTTAGAGAGCCGCGGTGAAGAGAAGGATTCTTAGTGGTGATAGTTATGAGAAGATCAAGGCGACAAATCCTTCGATTAGCGAAGAGCACTACCTGGAGTTCAAGATCAAGTGCGAGAGCAACACATCCGCGGAATCAAGTCAGTGGGGGAAAGATATGAGGGACTTGAACTTAGGGGTTCACAAACTCGGTCCCGGCGGTTACAGAGTGGCGGAATCTAAATGGGACAAGGAGGACGCAGAGCGTGCCGCGCAAGGCCTACCGCCCCTCTTTGATAAATACCATGAAAAGCAGACCAGGAACTATGTCATGGCCCGGTACAAGGTGGACCCGGTAACAGGGGAGCTTACCACGGATCCGAAGGTGAAGGAGCTTGAGCGTGTTCTGGTAAGGAGTACACCCCCGCGTAATTACCTCCATATGGTTGCATTCTAATTAATGAAGCCAAATTTCTAAATGGTTCATGTTCCTTCCGCAGGAAACTGAAAGCAGTAGCACGGGGTCTCAGAGCTCCCCACCTGCTGCCCCTTGGGACACCTCTTTAAATAGGGTGTTGAATGTTCTGAAACAAAAGGATAAGTTCAGTAAGCCGTCATCAGCTGGTCGTGCAGCCGGCGAAGGCTTGTCCACGAAATGGTCGGAATACTATAAGGCTGGGCGAAAGGAGAGAAAGACAAGATCGGAAAGCCAGGAGCGCGAGGTTAAAGAACTCAAGGCACAAGTGGCGCGGATTCCGGAGATAGTCCAAGAGCAAGTGCGAGACCAATTGGGAGCGACGATCACCGCCATTATGCCTTCCTTGCTTGAGGGGCTGCGGGGGTGGATTGCGGGCAGCCAACAGGGGCCGCCCCTGATTCCCAGCTTCACGGGCAGTAACTCGCACAACACGCCGGCAATGGTGTCTCCAGCGGAGGCGACATTGGTGTCTCCGGCAGAGGCGGCATTGGTGTCTCCGGCGGAGGCGACATTGGTGTCTCCGGCGTCGGCGCCAGTATTGGACCTTAATGCACCCGGGTGTGGGAAGAATACGCTGGCTGGCACCTCGGCAGCAAGCGGCCCCTCCGTCACTTGCACGCCCGCCATTGGCGGTGCCTCGACATTAGCCGAGCTCGACGCCATCACGGTAACTAGGCCTCGGCCGATGACTACTTCATCTCCTTGCCTTTGACTGGGCATCCCTGACGCCCTACATGTTTTTGCAGGGCGCCGCCAACGTTCCATGCACTCTCCTGCACTTCGTGGACGGCGAGTTGATAGAAGTCGCCAAGGCCAAAATTGTTGAACCGGGCAACCGTGTGTTCCACGGTAATCCGATGCCTCCCACCGTGTATAGGGTTCAACTGGTTCGGGTGCTGCAGGGCTGCGACGACTTGTTACCTCTGTATCGACCCCCTGGGGCCGACGAAGATGATGTGATGACCCTCAGCGCCTCCTTAAACTGGTCCATGCTTTGGCCGAAGAGCCAGATTCGTTTGGGGGCGTGGGACACCACCCCACAGACAACACCGCCAGTCGTGCCGGCGCCAAGCCATGGCAAGACCGCCGCAACGCTACCGCCGTCAGCTGATCCGGACATGCATATGTCACAGGATGACGACGACGGTACATTTTCCAACTTCGATAAGTACATCAATGAAGATGGGTACAGTGACGAATTCTTGGGGCCTCCTTCTCAAGAACCCAACCCTCCAAAAGTCGATCGAGATCTAGATGGTACCGCGGAGAAACCCAATTGCAACAGGCGTCGTCTGTTCAGTTCTGAGGAGCCGCCTCCAGCTGCCGCCTTCACCGAGACTCAAACAGCCGAGGTGCGAAATATTATCAGCCCAACACACTCAAGAAGGTGGTCTCTGAGCAGAACTCGATCCCATTACAGCAGAAGACGCAAAAGGCACGGAAAAGAAAAAATAACAAGGGTGCAAGTCAACCGCCACCGAGTACGATCCGTGCTCAGGACGGGCCACCAATACCTAAGGATATCTTGAGGAAGGTGCATGTGGCGGGTAGGTCGATGCTACCGACTAATCTGCTCAATACTGCAACCGGTGCTATGCGGAGTCTGCATGACGGTGTTCTTACTATGGAGAATCGCGTCTCACCGAGAATGATGTGGCATACCCGGTTTTCGTGGCCAAGGTGCCAGAGGGCAAGGGCTTTGTCGAGATCACCGTCGGGTGTATGATCGTCCTGCGGTTTGATGACATCTTTGCTATGTTTAACCTTTATCCGCTGCACTACACCTTTGTTCGGCTATTTTCGCTCAGTATGGAGATGCGGATCATTAGAGACAAGACCCCAGATATCGTGATAGTCGACCCCTTCTATATGTGTGCCAAGATCTTGGGCAGCGCTGGGGACCGGCAAGTCGCGAGTTCATACCTCAAAGGCGTCATTCTGGCGAACCCAGATAAGGATAACTTCCTCGTGCCTTACTTTCTCGAGTAAGTCATGCCCTCACCACCCCGTAACATATGGTTTCTTAGATTTCGATCGTTCTTTTTTTTCTAGCATTCTGTGTTTTGTGCAGTGACACACATTGCACACTCATCCTCTTAAGCCCGAAATATTCCATGGCCACATATTTCGACTCGGATCGTCAGTCGAAGAAAGACTACACAAATATCAAGAAAGTTCTTGATGATGCTCTCCCCGGCTACGCCAAATCTGGAGGCACCTTTAGGAGGCCAATTTATAGGTACGGCAAGCACGTGTTCACCCACATAACGATGTTCCCCTACGTCAAGCAGCCGCCTAGCATTCAGAAGGATGCCTACTACGCCCTCCATCACATGCAGGCGATCGTACGGGACCTTCATCACCTTATGCTACCAAGTAATCTCTCGGAAATCCAGGACGTGGACATCAGACAAGAATTCTTTCGCATCCAGTCGGATATTGCGGAAATCATCTATCAAGATGTCCTTCGTACCTCAGGGCAGTTCTACCTCAAATATCAACCGTCCAACAGTGAAACAGAAACAACGCTACAAATGCAGGCTGACAATGACCGCACATTCATGACCATCACAAAATGTGGCGGCTTCATCCATGCTCCGGTCCCTGAGCCGAGTCGAAAGTATTGATGCTATGTAGTTCTGGAAGAAGAGTTTAGCTCATGTTGTAATTAAACTTTAATGAACTTGTATGTCTCTTTAGTTTGGACAGTCGTTCAACTTATATGTAATCGATGCTATTTATTAGTAGGACCATGAATCATGCTATTAATGTGTTGCTTTTCTCTTCTGATCCTTTTGTTGCATACTTATATATTGCTTATATATTATCTGTGAATTGCTACTAACATTTTGTTTGTCTAGTGCATAGAGATGCCGTCGTATGTCGTGTTCAAGGGTAAGGTTCTCGAAGTCTACGACGACTGGGAGGAGTGTCGGAGACAGGTTCACCATTTCAGCGGTAACAGTTACAAAGGGTACACCACTAGGGCGGAGGCGGAAGCTAGATATGCGCGCTATCTAGCGGGAGAGAGGAGGGAGCGGAGGAGGAACCGGATGAAGACCAGTTTCATCGCGATGATGCTCATTGTGACCGCAGCTCTCTTCTATGTGATGGTAGTTTAGATGATCGATATCGACTTTGTAATGTGACGATAAACTCGGCTAATACGATGAACTTTGCTAATGTCTTGAGACCTAAACTTGGCTAATGTTTGAACTTTGTTCGCTATTTCGAATTTGGAGACAAATATGATGAATTCTATTGTGTGATGTTTATATTCTGTGCTGTAACGTATTTTGTAACCTGTGCAAATACCAGAAAAGAAAATAATAATAATTGCTAATATTCATAGTAGTGGCGCACCAGGGCGAAATACGAGTGGCACATTATGGGGCATAGTAATGGCGCACCTGGGGGCATAGGTGGAGGCAAATATGGCCCCCTAGGAGGCATATTAATGGCGCACTATTGGACATAGTAATGGCGCACTCTATGGTGCACCACTATTATCTGGGATACTAATGGCGCACCAGAGGTGCACCATTACTATTTACTACTAGTGGCGTGTTAATAGTGGCGCATCCATAGTGTGCCATTAATATTAAAAACGGGTGCGCCACTAACAACCTATTTTGTAGTAGTGCATCGTCCGAATCCCGAGCATCATCAAAGTCTTGCACCATTTCTTCGATCCCAGCACCATGCTCGTTGGCGCGATGATGAACCACTTCATCTCTGGCACGTTGGTCAGACTCACCATGAAAAGTCCACACCTTATAATTAGGCATAAAACCGCACTTCTGCAGGTGTTTACCCATTTCAAACTCTGTCCGCCTTTTAATGTTGTCGCATTTGGGACATGGGCACCGTGTTTTTTGCTGGCCATTTGCAAATGCGGCTCTCACAAACCCCCTGGTTTTTATTAACCATTTATTGGTCATGTCTTCCTGACTAGGGTGACCAGTGTACATCCAAGCATGATCACTCATCTTGCCTACCTACTAAACACACAAGATATATATATATATATATATATATATAATTCATCATCTATATTCATCCGTTAATCAAGTTTGTCAGTTTTATTATGTCCATGCAACCTACACGCTAATAGGTAGAGATAGGTCCTAATCCCACCCGAGTATGTGTAGTTTGAGTTCGTTTTCCCATGCTCTGCTCCGGATCCGACACAAAATTTCGGCAGCACCTCACCGCTATTCTCCTGATACACGTGTCGGCAATAAGCATAGAGGATGTGTACCAAGAGAACAACAGGGAGGCACTAACGAAATTCTGCATTAGATCTAGAGCAGAGAATGTGAGAAAACGAACCCAATCTACACATAATCGGGCTGTCCATGGATAACGTTGGACAATTTGAAAGAATCACAGTTATAAATATGATGTGTACCAAGAGAACAACAGGGAGGCACTAACGAAATTCTGCATCAGATCCGGAGCAGTGCATGTGGGAAAACGAACCCAATCTACACATAATCGGGTTGTCCATGGATAACGTTGGACAATTTGAAAGAATCACGGTTATAAATATGCAAATGCATGCATATTTATAGATGTAACCCTTTCGAATGGGAGACGCATAGTGGTCACACATACTGATGGTTCAATCTACATATAGCCAACATGTTTCATCGGCACGAAGACCGGAACATAGCAAATGAAGGGGGGGAGGAGGAGATGTCATTTGTGCTCACCCATGAACGCAGGGGCAGATCTCGTCGAATGCACGGGGAGGTCGTCGAACATCAGACCCTTGCAGTGACAAAACAACTACACATTTAAATCCGCTCGATCAACACAAATATATATGATGTTTTTCATAACAAAATCGGTAAATATATGACCTAACTCATAATTCACAAATATATGACCTCGTCGGCCTCTGGAAGGCCGAAAAGCACCTTTTCGGTCAAGCCAAAGAGGTGTCGGGGGGTCGGGGTCGGGGGTCAGTGGCGTCGGGTGACAGTGGCGTCGGTGGTCGGGGGTCAGTGGCGTCGGGGGTTGGGGGTCGGTGGTTGGTGGGGTCGGGGGTTAGTGGTGTCTGGGGTCAGTGGCGTCGGGGGTCAGTGGCGTTGGGTGTGAGTGGCGTCGGGGGTCGGGGGTCAGTGGCATCGAGGGTCGGGGGTCAGTGGCGTCGGGGGTCGGGGGTCAGTGATGTCGGGGGTTGGGGGTTAGGGGGTTAGTGGCAGCGGGCGTCAGGGGTCGGGGGTTGGTCTTCTTCTTCTTCTTCTTCTTCTTCTTCTCCTCCTCGTCCTCCTATTCTTCTTCTTCTTCCTTCTTTTCCTTTTCCTATTCTTCTCCACTTCTTCTTCTCCTATTCTTCTCCTTTTTCCTATTTCCCTCACAGCGACTAAACTAATTACACTAACTAAACTAACTAAACTAAACTACACTAACTACACTAACTAAACTAACTAAACTAACTAAACTACACTAACTACACTAACTAAACTAAACTACACTAACGAAACTAAACTAACTAAACTATACTAACTAAACTATACTAACTAAACTATAATAATTAACAGAGAAAAAAATATGAAAAAAATAGAGGGGGAGGGGCTCACCGGAGTGGGGGAGGTGGAGGTCGGCGTTGGTGGAGGCAAAGGAGGCCGACACCGGTGGGCCGGGGCGGCTGGGCGTCGGGGGGGGGGGGGGGGGGGTCAGCGGGTCGGGTTGGCATGCTAGAGCGGCGGGTCGTCGGGAGGGGGAGCGGTGAGCTGGGGCGGTGTGGGGTCGGTGCGGGGTGTCGGGGGGGGGGAGCGGCGGGCGGCAGGCCAGGGTCTACTGGGCAGGGCGGTCTCCGGGGGGCAGGGCTGGCCGGTGGCTGCTCGGGCTACGGGGGTGGCGGGGCTGGGGAGGGGGCGGCACCGCAGGGAGGGGGCGGCTATGCGGGGAGGGGCCGACGGTGTTGTGAGGGCCCGATGACAGCGTGGAGGTGTAGTGGGTGAGGGTGGTGAGAGAGAGATCGAGGGGCGTGGGGGCAACCGTTAAGGATGCCCTCTTTTCCATTAGCTAGCAGACGGTAAAGACGGTCGTCCGTTAGGCGCCCCCTCCCCTCTTTGCCATCTGCGTTGGCCTTCTTTGCCGTCCGCTAGAAGACGACAAAGAGGCAAAAGATGGCAAAGAGGTGATCTAGACGAAGCCGTGCCCCAGTGGGGCCAACCATCCTATTTGCCGTCTGCCTTTGGCCTCTTTGTCGTCTGCTTGCAGACGACAAAGAAAGGACTGACGGCATAATTGAATTATGCCGTGAGTCCTTTCTTTGCCGTCTGCTTTCTCAAAGCTGACGGCAAAGCCTGTCTTTCTCGTCAGCTAGCAGACGGCAAAGAGGCACCATATGGCAAATTTCCAAATTCCAATAGTGATGGAATGCAATGCATGCATGATGATGTCCATGGATTAATTAATTACCTTGTCCCCTTGCTTACCTTCGAGGGAATGTGTGACTCCTTGAACTATTGCATGAGGTTGACGTTGATTGCAAATATTTTTTTCCAAATATGAATATTAGTGAATTTTGTTGGCGGAGTCACCCGTCAAGAACTTCTCTAGTTCTTCTTCTTGGGAAGCCACATCAAGTTGATGGGGATCCTTGGAGTTGAGCTAGCATTTGATGATGTAGATCTAGTAGTAGCTTTGGGAACCCACTTGACCATGTCTTTGGACTCATCTTCATATGTGTCAATCTCTCCTTGAAGCTTGTCCTTTCCCTTGAGCTTGTGGTCTTATGGTGGAAGGTCATCTCAAGCTTTTGTTCCCTTGGGGAGAGTATGTTCATACTTCTATTTTTGAGGGACAAAATTTGTCCTGGGGTACTGACCTTCTTCCCATTCAACTCCATTGGCGTTGAAGTAGCCAATGCCTTGGTTCTTCCGATATCCTCCATGCTTGCATACTATTTCCTCGAATTGCTTACACCCGGGAAGACTTTTGTAGACACCATTTTGTATAATACCTTTCAATAGATCATTTTCTTGCTCAAGTGTAACTTGGCTAAGATAATCATTAGTGGAATCAATAGAACTACTAGAAGCAATATCATTGGATTTGTCATTTTTATTGCTACTTCTTAAAGAACCTTTCTTGCCTTTGTTACTAGTTTGTTTAGTTTTAACCTATGGAATGAATGTAGACAAGAGAAGTCGTTTGGCTATATAAGAGGAAGTCTTCTTTCGAAGATCGTCATTCATAGCTTTAAGAAATTCATGTTCTTGCTCCAAATTGAGCTTCTCAAGGCGTAGCTTCTCATGAGTTCTTACAAGCTCTCTATGATCTTCTAGAGTAGATTCATGGGCCAACTTAGAGTGTTCAATTCTTTAGTTAGTCGCTCTATTTCTTTCTTATCATCATCACACGACTTATCTTGACTATCATGATTATTATCAAGTTCATTTTGACTAATATCACTAGTTTTGTCAAATAGTAAGTCATCATCTCCAAGTAAGTCATCCTCATCACTATTAAAGTCGATGTATTCGGGGTGTGATACCTTGGGGCCTTTTGCCATGAAGCAACTTCCACTCCCTTCATTTGGTGAATCAAATATGTCATAGGAGTTGGAGCAAACGAATGCAAGTCCAAAAACACCTTCATCTTGACTATAGTCGGAGTCAAAGTGATAGCTTCTCTTGGAGTGGTTGTCGGATTCGAAGCTGGAAGCCCATTCACCAACATGAGATTGCTGTCTTCTTCTTGTGTAGCTCTTGGTATACTTGTCCTTCTTCTCCGGGTCTTTACTTCTCTGGGATGGTCTTCGTTCATAACAATCATCTCTACTCCTTCTCTCTCTTCGAGGTGACTAAACTGTTCAGTTCTTTCTTGTAGATGACTCCTCTCGCATTTTGTGGGGGGGGGGGCATGCACTAATTGGAGTAGTGTCTGATCCTTCCACAATTGTAACAATTCCGGTCATTAATAGATGAACGCTTCTCTTCATATCTTGGAACATCTTTGTTTGCCTCTACTCTTGTAGAACTGGTTGAATTTCTTGACCATGAGGCTTATCTCTTCATTGGTTACAAGGTTTCACTTGGTGTAGCGAGAGTATCACTTGAAGATTTGTAAGGATTGCTTGACTTGTTGTGAAGTGCTTCCTTATCTTTGAGTGAAATCTCAAGAGCAACAATCCTTCCAATGACTTCCGTGGGCTTGAGATCTTTGTAGTTTGGCATCATTTGGATCAATTTGCACCTAGTGTCGTACTTCCCATCCAAGGCTCTAGGTATCTTCTTGATGATGAATTTTTTGGTCATCTCTTTGCTTCCTAAGCCGGAAATCTCATTTGTGATGAGAGCAAGCCTAGAATACATTTCCGCGACGCCTTCACCATCCTTCATCTTGAAATTATCAAGCTGACTTTGTAGCACATCCAACTTAGATTCCCTGACGGATTCGGTACCTTCGTGAATATCAACCAAAGTATCCCAAATTTCCTTTGCATTCTCAATATGGCTAATCTTGTTGAATTTTTCGGGTCATAGGAAGTTGAATAGAATGTCACATGCTTGAGCATTGTATTGCAACATCTTAAATTCTTCCTCCATCGCTTCACAATCCGGTTCCTTTCCATTACCTAAGAATTCACCTTGCAAGCCAACATGAACACCATCCGATATGGCAGGGTTGTGATCAACAATATGCATTTTCATCTTATGCTTCCAACTAGTAAAGTTTGTACAATCAAAATATGGACCTCTACGGTGATAATCTCCCTCACTAGACGCCATACTCTCCTAGGTTGTGAGACCAATGGAATAGAGACCAATGCTATGATACCACTTGTAGGATCGAAAATAGGTCTAGAGGGGGGTGATTAGACTACTTGACAAATGAAAGCCTAACCTTCTCCTAATTTTCGTTCTAGGAAAGTTTTAGTAATTTTTGCAAATCTAGTTCACCTTACACATGCATGTGTACGAGTATAGCAACAGAAATCAAAGACAAGCACATGTAATAGAAGATAGGGATAGGAAGACCAAACGCAATTGGAGACACGAATATTTTTCCCGTGGTTCCAATAGGTGGTGCTATCATACGTCTACATTTGTGAAGACTTAAACCCATGGAGGATAATAGTCATGAGAGTCCAAGGGCCTCCACCCATGAAGGGTCCACAAAGTAGGAACCTTGTCTATTCCATGATGGCCTGCGTCCACGGAGGACTAGCCTTACTCGGGGTAGATCTTCATGAAGTAGGTGATCTACTTTCCCTTACAAACTTCTTGGTTCAACTCCACAACACGAAGAAGGAGGATCCCAAGCGACACCTAACCAATCTAGGAGGCACCACCCTCCAAAAGGTAATAGATGTGGTATGTGTGATGAACTCCTTGCTCTTGTGCTTCAAAAGATAGTCTCCTTAACACTCAATCGCTTTCTCACATATTTTGCATGGCTAGAATAGATTGATTGGATGGAAAGCAACTTGGGGAGGTACATATGGTTGGAGTGGATGATCTTGATCTCAACACATGAGTAGGTGGCTCTCTCTTAGAAAATTCGACATGGCAAGTGGTTGTATGTTATGAGTGCTTCCTCTACGAGTGAGAGGAGGTGGAGGGGTATATATAGGCATCTCCGAGTATCCAACCGTGACAGCATTATTGCCCAACTCAATGAAACCGAAGTGAAAACTCGGTTGCACTAACTAGTGCAAAATGTGGCAAATTTGGCCTTTTCAGTGAGGCCGATATATAAATCTCGGTGGTACCGATATGGGTGACCTAGGAAGTTACAAGGACTCGGTGTCACCGATTCCTAAAACTCAAAGGTTCCGATTTAAAGAAATACCATAACAGAATGTTGGCACTGATTTTGGTTGCACAGAATGGAAACTTGGTAGTACCGAGATGCTAGGGTTTGGCTTAGGTTCTGTCTAGAGCAAAACTCAGTGGGACCAAATGGGAAAGTTCGTGTCACCTATTTCGAACCTTAGGCTTTGAACATAATATATTTGTGGGAGAATGGATGAGGATTTTTGGTGGCTAATCCCTAAGCACTTGAGCAACCAGATCATCATAATTCCTCATCTCTTTTTAATAGTATTGGCTTTCCTATGGAGTCAAAAGTTATTTGTCACAAAATACGAAATGTAGAGTATTCATGCTTTTTCCTGAGATACACTTGGTGGAAACATTAGTCCCATAAAATATATGTTCTTATTAATTACCAAAACCACCTAGGGAGAAGTTGTGCTTTCAAAATGACGTCCGAGTGACTTTATAGATCCGAGTGGATCCTATGCATGGCTCTGAATGCATATGTAGTCTAGGGACTTTAGTGATAATGTGGGGCCCAGATGGGCCTTAGATGTCACGTCTATGACCCTACCTATGGTACGTGACCTTGTCAGTAGCCCCCGAATCGGTTGAGGTTTGAGAGGGCGAGTGAACGATGCTCGGGAGTGTCGTCGGCGCCTCAGAGGCGCTAGGAAAATGGTCAAGAGCATTTCTCACTTGGTCCCAAAACCACAACGGATTCAAGATTTACGAATTCCGATTGATCGGACCAGTTTGGCAGCTTAGCAGAGTCAGATGGCTGATGTGGCTTGAGACTGCGTAGGTATTTCCCCAAAGAGGAAGGGATGATGCATCACAACGACGATAAGTATTTCCCTCAGTTATGAAACCAAGTTATCAATCCATAGAGGAAGATCATGCACCCACGTAAACATCACCTGCACAAAAATAACAAATAGTTGCAACCCAACGCAAAAGAGAGGTTGTCAATCTCTCTAGGGTAAGATGATAGATTGGATTATCATAGTTTTGGAAAATTGATCTCACAAGAATACAAAATAAACTAAGTAAATAAAAAGTGCAGTAAGGTATTTTTGGGTTTTTGGATTTGTAGATGTGAAAACAAAAAGGCAAAATAGTAGATCGGAAAGCAATATGTTGGAAAAGTAGACCTGGGGCCATAGGTTTCACTAGTGGCTTCTCTCATGAGTATAGCACATGATGGGTAAACAAATTACTGTTGGGCAATTGATAGAAGATCAAATAATCATGAAGATATCTAGGCGATGATCATTATATAGGCATCACGTCTAAGATAAGTAGAACAAAACAATTCTGCATCTACTTCTATTACTCCACACATCAACCGCTATCCAGTATGCATCTAGTGTATTAAGTTCATGGAGAAATGGAGTAATGCAATAAGAAGAGTGACATGATGTAGAGAAGATCTATTCATGTAGGAATAGACCCCATCTTGTTATCCTTAATGGCAACGATACACGTGTGCCTTGCTGCCCCTTCTGTCATTGGGAAAGAATACCGCAAGATCGAACTCATCACAAAGCACCTCTTCCCATGGCAAGAAAAATTGATCTAGTTGGCCTAAAAAATCAAAGATTCGAAGAAGAAATACGAGGCTATAAGTAATCATGCAAATAAGAGGTCAATAGACTCAAATCATATTCATGGATAGAAACTAACCATGAACTCAAAATTCACCGGATCCCATCAAACACACCGCAAAAGTCATTACATCAAATAGATCTCCAAGAGACCATTGTATTGAGATTCAAGAGAGAGAGAGAGAGAGAGAGAGAGGAAGCCATCTAGCTATTGCCTACAGACCCGTAGGTCTATGGTGGACTACTTGCACATCATTGGAGAAGCACCCATGAAGATGGTGCACCCCTTTGTGATGGTGTTAGATTGGATCTCGAGGTTCTAGAACTTGCGGCGGCTGGAATTGTGTTTCGTCAACTCGTCTAGGGTTTTTTGAATATTTGGGAATTTATAGGGCGAATAGTCCGTTGAGGGTAGTCCCGAGGTGGGCCCCTCCACGAGGCCGTGCCAGGGGCCTCTAGCGCGCCCTGGTGGAGGGTGGCCACCCTTGGCCCCGTCTCTTGTGGTTGTTTGGCCCATCCTGGTTCTTCTGGTCCACAAAAAAACTCCAAAAACTCCTGTAGCATTTGGGCTCGGTTTGGTACTAATTTTCTACGAAGTAAAAAATAAGCAAAAACAACAACTGGCACTTTGACACTATGTCAATAGGTTAGTCCCAAACAATGATATAAAGTTGCTATAAAATGATTGTAAAACATCCAAGATTGATAATATAACAACATGGAACAAACAAAAATTATAGATACGTTGGAGACGTATCAATGGCGTCGAATTATCTCTTGCGAGAAACAATCTAACCACCTGAGAGCAAGCTCATCAAGAACCCTGAGCAACAACACGAGAGCGAAGTCTGACATCCAAAGTATCCTTGCACGAGTCCCACGGTCACTAGTGGTTACATCCGAGTGATTGGAGACCTACGTTGGGCTTTTAGTGGACCAAAAAGTGTCTAGACGAACCGATGAGCGCGAAGCCCATTCAGATCAAATCATTGCGAACTTTTCACGGGTTTGTAATCATGGGTGGCATGCACATGAGCGTGGGAGCGGTTGCATGATGGAAGTGGGGAAAGTGGGCATGGCGCCTCGATTCTTGTGTCGTGATTATTGCCAAGCATCCCCCAAAGCTCTATACGCGTGATCCCTACGGATCTCGTGCTGCTTGCGGATTGGCTGTTGGAGATACGCCTGATTCGCATATAAAAGAACATGAGCGGTGAGAGAGAGGCATATCTCACTTTCCCCACCCCCAGTTTCTCCAGCGCTCCATCAAGCTCTTTCCTCCTTTGCTCGACCTCCGACCCGCCACCTAGTGCACCGAAGATGATGGAAAGTGCGACCGCGAAAGCGGAGCAGGCGAAGAAGGGATCACACGGGTCATCCTCGAGTCCTGACGCACTAGCCCGATGGATCCAGGGCGATTGGCTGGCGCCGCGGGTCATCGTTGGCCGTCTGCGGGAGATGGAGAGCCAGGGACTTCTGGCCATCGGGAGCTGGCGGATGTCGAAAGCAGGCGAGGTCGAGCCTTCGCTGTGAGGGGACGAGCGAGTCCTCCTCGTGACCCTCGCCGAGCAAGGTTTTTCTCTGTCGCCACATCCATTTTTCCACGCGTTTCTCGATTTCTATGATGCTCAACTCCACCATCTTCCTCCCAATGCCGTTTCCTACTTGTCTACATTTGTCTCTCTCTATGAAAACTTCCTTGGCTCCTGTCCCCACTAGGGTTTGTTCAAGCACTTCTTCACCTGTCGAGTGATGATGGTGAAGTAGTCTTCTCGGGCAGGGGAGAAGACAAACATAGTCCAGTTATACAGGGGGTTAGGAATTCAGCTGAGGGGGAAGGGTAGCTCCCGCAAATGATGTTCCCGAACTTAGTGAAGGGCTGGAAAGACTCCTGGTTCTATTGCCAGGTAATCTCAGTCGGCGAAGGTCACTTGGGCCTCCTGCCGTATTTGACGAAGCGCATTCGGGTTACTTCGCTGACCGTGTCGAAGGGGGAGAGGACAAAGGTGAACAGCTTGGTGATTGCGCTGGTTGCTTTGGTGTGGAAGGGTGTCAATGGGATGGACCTGTTGGAGGACTTCTTCCAGCAGAGGATTCATCCCCTGCAGGCCAGGCCCCATCCCATGTGAATGTATACGGGGCCGAGTGATCCCATGCAAACTCACCCAGAGGAGCTCGAGACGGAGGCACCGGAAGCCAAGCTCATAGCTATCACTCCGGTGCGTGACAATCCTAGGGGGACCTGGATGGTGCCCCCTTTCTCAGCCGAGAATCCCCCAAATAAGGTAACTTTTGAATGTTCTATGTCCGCGTGATCATGATGTGTTTTGTAATTGTCTTGACTGAACTATTTCTCATTCGACAGGCTTTCATGGAGATGGTGAGCCTAGTGACGGTTGTCGACCACATGACTATCGATGTGTCAAGAGATATCGAGCACCAGGATAGCTCAGGGGATGGAGAGGACCATGAGGACGACGACGTGAGCGATGGGGAAGAGGGGGACTCAGACGAGGGAGATGAGGTGGAATCACCTCTGTTGGAGGATGTCCCAACCGAGACCCATGCCAAGGTGCTCCAAGACCCAAGTGTACATGGGGGAAACGCCAAGGGGCCGAGTGCTTCGAGGCCATCCTCGTATGCCATCCTGACTCGCAGTTCGAAGCGTGGGCGTGGAGATCCTATCCCGCCACCAGAGAAGGAGGCAAATGATATGTCTCCAACATATTTATAATTTATGAAGTATTCATGCCATGTTTACAATAATTCTATATGATTTTGGTATCATTTTATTAGAACTAGCCCGTTCTGACGCTGTTTTCAGCAGAACTACCGTGGTGTTGTTTTTGTGCAGAAATAAAATTTCTCGGAATGGGCTGAAAATTTACGGAGAATATTTTTGGAAAATATAAAAAACCATGGAGCATCATTTTATTTTGTTTTCTATGTTAGGTGTTATTTATAATCTTGTTTTTTTAATAAAAAGTTCCAAGAATTGCATTAGGATGCTTGAATTGCATGTTTGATGTGTGATGTGTAAAAACAGAAACTTCTGCTGTAGTGTTTAAATTTTCATATTTTACTGGAATGTGTAAACTTTCTGAAATTTTTACACCGTATTTTAATACAAAGTATTTAGCATGTCCTAAATTTTCATAATTGTTGAGTTATATATAAGTACACTATTTTCACAAATTACTACAGACTATTCTGTTTGGACAGATTGTTGTCATAGTTTTGATATCTACTTGTCCTATAATTTCCATAGCCTATATTGGTAGATATAAATTTTGGAAATAATAGTAGACAGTAGATGATGTTTGAAGTTTTTTCTTATGTGCACTAACATATCTCACGAGTTCTTTTTGAGTTTGTGTGCATGGAGTTTTTGAGAATAGGTGAAACCGGGATATGAAAGGATTGAACAAGATACAAAAGCTCAAGCTTGGGGATGCCCAAGGCATCCCAAGTAAATATTTCAAGAAGTCTCAAGCATCTAAGATTGGGGATGCTACGCATCCCACCTCTCTTCATCAACAATTATCGGTTCGCCTATCTTGAGCCTAAATTTTAATTTGTACACATGATGCATGCTATTCTTGGAGTGCTATATTTCTTTTGCTTGTTGTTAAATAAGATACTCAGATCTGAAAATATTTCTAGAGAGAGCCCTCATATATCTACTTGATTTTTTACCTACTCATTGATCTTCACTTGTATCTATTTGGAGTAGTTTGTCAATTTGCTCTAGTGCTTCACTTATATATTTGTAGAGCACGACGGTGGTTTCATTTTATAGAAATTGATGAACTCTCATGCTTCACTTATATTATTTTGAGAGTCTCTAAACAGCATGGTAATTTCCTTAGGTTATGAATAGTCCTAAAATAATGGGCATCCTAGAGGGATATAATAAAAACTTTCATATAAAATGCATTGAATACTATGAGAAGTTTGATTCCTTGCATAAAGTTTTGAGATATAAAGATGGTAATATTAAGAGTCATGTTAGGAAGTAATTGTGAATTGGTAAAAATACTTGTGTAAAGGTTTGTGATTCCCGGAGCATGCCTGTATGGTGAACCGTTATGTAAGGAAGTCGGAGCATGATTTGTTTATTGATTGTCACCCTTTGTGTGAGGGTCGGGAGTGAGAGATGGTTTACTCCAACCAACCTCTCCCCTAGGGGCATGCATCTAATACTTTTCTTCGATGACTAATAGACTTCTGCAATAAGTATGCGAGTTCTTTATGACTAACGTGAGTCCATGGATTGTACGCACTCCCACCCTTCAACTTTTGCTAGCCTCTCTAGCACCGCGCAACTTTCGCCGGTGCATTAAACCCACCATATATCCTTCCTCAAAATAGACACTGTACCTACCTATTATGGCATTTCCATAACCACTCCGTGATATATCTCCATTCAACTTCCACCGTTCCGTTTATTATGACACACACCATCATTTTCATATTGCTTTGCATGATCGTAACATAGATAACATGATGTTTTCATGGCTTGTCTGTTTTTTGATGTCATTTGCTATGCTAGATAATTGCACATCCGGTTCATCGCTGGAGGCATTCATATAGAGCCATATTTTGTTCTAAGTATCGAGTTGTAATTCTTGAGTTGTAAGTAAATAAAAGTGTGATGATCATCATTATTAGAGCATTGTCCCATGTGAGGAAAGGATGATGGAAGCTATGATTCCCTCACAAGTTGGGATGAGTCTCCAGACTTTACAAAAAAATAAAAGAGGCCACAGAAGCCCAAATAAAAAAAGAGAGGCCAAAGATGCCCACCAAAAAAATAAAAAAATGAGAGAAAAGAGAGAAGGGGCAATACTACTATCCTTTACCACACTTGTGCTTCATAGTAGTACCATGTTTTTCATATAGGGAGTCTCCTATATTGTCACTTTCATATACTAGTGGTAATTTTTCATTATAGAACTTGGCTTGTATATTCCAATGATGGGCTTCCTCAAATTTGCCTAGGTCTTCATGAGCAAGCGAGTTGGATGCACACCCACTTAGTTTGTTTTTGAGCTTTCATACACTTCTAGCTCTAGTGCATCCGTTGCATGGCAATCCCTACTCACTCACATTGATATTATTAATGGGCATCTCCATAGCCCGTTGATATGCCTAGTTGATGTGAGACTATCTTCTCCTTTTCTTCACAACCTCCACCATATTCTATTCCACCTATAGTGCTATATCCATGTCTCACGCTCATGTATTGCATGGGAGTTGAAAAGGTTTGAGAACATAAAAAGGTGTGAAATAATTGCTTGATTTGTCATTGGGGTTGTGCATGATATAAATACTTTGTGTGGGGAAGATGGAGCATAGCCAGACCATATGATTTTGTAGGGATAACTTTCTTTTGCCATGTTATTTTGAAGAGACACAATTGCTTTGTTAGTATGCTTGAAATATTACTGTTCTTATGTCAACATTAAGCTTTTGATTTGAGTCTTATAGATCTGAACATTCTTTCCACAATTAAGAAGATTGCATTGATAAATATGTTAGGTAGCATTCACACTTCATAAATCATTTATTTATCATTTACCTACTCGAGGACGAGCATGAATTAAGCTTGGGGATGCTGATACGTCTCCAACGTATCTATAATTTATGAAGTATTCATGCCATGTTTACAATAATTCTATATGATTTTGGTATGATTTTATTAGAACTAACCCGGACCGAGGCTTTTTTCAGCAGAACTACCATGGTGTTGTTTTTGTGTAGAAATAAAATTTCTCGGAATGGGCTGAAAATTTAAGGAGAATATATTTGGAAAATATAAAACTTACTGGAGCAAAAAGATACCAGAGAGGAGTCCCGAGGGAGCGATAAGCCACCAGGGCACGGCCACACCCCCTGGCCGTGCCTAGCGGGCTTGTGGGCCCCTCGAGCACGTCCTTGACGTGATTCCAACGTCAAAAATTGCTATAAATACAGAAACCTCCAGAAAGAAACCTAGATTGGAAGTTTCACCGCCGCAAGCCTCTACAGCCACAAAAAACCAATCAGGAGCCCGTTCTGGCACCCTGCCGGGGGGGACCATCATCGGAGGCCATCTTCATCATCCCAACTGTCTCCATGACGAGGAGGGAGTATTTCATCCTCAGGGTTGAGGGTATGTACTAGTAGCTATGTGTTGGATCTCTCTCTCTCTCTCACGTGTTCTTGAGATGGCACGATCTTGATATACCGCAAGCTTGGTTGATATAGATGAATCATATGGAGTTTTCCTCTCTCTATCTTCTTGTGATGAATTGAGTTTTCCCTTTGAAGTTTTCTTATCAGATTGAGTCTTTAAGGATTTGAGAACACTTGATGTATGTCTTGCGATGGGATATCCGTGGTGACAACAAGATGTTGTTTTGATCCACTTGATGTATGTTTTGGTGATCAACTTGCAGGTTCCGTGACCTTGGGAATCTATACATAGGGGTTGGCACATGTTTTCGTCTTGGCTCTCCGGTAGGACCTTTGGGGCATCTTTGAAGTTCTTTGTGTTGGATTGAACATGATCAATCTGAAATTGTGTATTGCATATAGTATAATCAAGCCCATGGGTACTCGTGGTGACATTGGAGTATCTAGGTGACATTAGGGTTTTGGTTGATGTGTATCTTAAGGTGTTATTTTAGTATGAACTCTAGGGCTGTTCGTGACACTTATAGGGATAGCTCATAAGATTGATCAGAAATGATAACTTTGAGGTGGTTGCGTAACCTACAATAATTTCTTCGTTTGTTCTCCGCTATTTGTGAGTTTGGAGTAAACTCTTTGTCGCGCGGGAGAGATTTACACATGATTCAACTATTTTAATATTATAGAGAGATTGCACTAGTGAAAGTATGATCCCTAGGCCTTGTTTTCAAGCATTGCAATACCGTTTGTGCTAACTTTTGTTACTTGTTACCTTGCTGTTTTTATATTTTCAGATTACAAAAACCTATATCTACCATCCATATTGCACCTGTATCACCATCTCTTCACCGAACTAGTGCACCTATACAATTTGCCATTGTATTGGGTGTGTTGGGGACACAAGAGACTCTTTGTTATTTGGTTGCAGGGTTGTTCGAGAGAAACCTTCTTCATCCTACGCCTCCCACGGATTGATAAACCTTAGGTCATACACTTGAGGGAAAATTGTTATTGTCCTACAAAACTCTACGCCTGGAGTCCTAACACGAGTCTACAAGAAGAAGGTCGCATAGTGGACATCAGCCAAGTAGCCCAAGGTTGCAATGGTCATGCCTCGGAAGGCCGTCTTGCAAAAAATTAAAGTGGACGTGCCTGTGGCATCGACGTAAGTGTTTCCGCTTCGACTGACATTTTAGATATTTGACCGAGTGATGCAATGTTTGGAATGACTTTATTGTAGTGTCAAAACCTTGATTGCTTTGCTCGAACCCAAGGATCCGAAGAAGGGTCAGACTAAAGCTGATGTCGCATATTCGAAAGGTAACCTTAGAAATTGCTCGGTCGTCGTTTTTAGGACATCATGATTTTCCCTTTATGCTTACTTCCGAATGATCTTTGGGTGTTTGTAGGGACGCGTGAAGTGAATGAGATAGACGGGGATGACAAGGTCAACCCGCAGAACCCCTTTGCCGACGAGGACGTCGTAATGCAAGATATGTCACCAGTTAAGGCACGGACTCCCGTTAAGGATGCCACTCCGAAGGCCGGAGCGACACTCGAAGATAGCTTGTCAATCCCTTCACCTATCCCTCCGGTGGCCAACATCTTCACGCTGCACCACGTCCTGAAGGACCAAGTGCAAGCGGGCAAGGAGGCATTAATCCAACTAGAGCTGCTGAGTGGCCGACTGAAGGAGGCATATGACGCGAGCAAGGATCTGAAGAACAACGTTTGAGTAAGTACTCTCGTAAGTACCATCATCAGTCAGAATTTTGATCTATGTGTAGTTTGTTTTTGTTTTGGGCCTCGAGTGGGTTTGCATCTGGGCACACCCATTGGGTGTTCTCCAGTTCCTTGGGGGGGGTGCTGAGCGCACCCACTGGGTGTAGTGTCGGTGACTGCTGTGGCAGGAGTCTTAAAGTCTTTAGGAAGTATTCATGTGTAGTCGGGGTATAGAACCTACTACTTAGCTTGTGTAAGTACCTCATGCCGACTGATGAGGTCGTCTACTATGGGTAGGGTCACAAGATTGACTTATAGGCCCACCTATGGACCCTCACTGGCACTGAAGCTTCAGAAGCAAAATTGCACTCGGGCAAATGTCCATGAGTACTCGGGCAAATCTCCATAAGCACTCGGGCATACCCACAAATTGATTCGGTTGGCTATGTCATACATTCGGCAACAGAAGCTCAACAGCCTCGGAGGCGTAACCTTGAAGGGACGCGCATACACGTCTATTTCTATAATAAACATGTGTTATCAGTAACGCTCTAGTAAAAGCGGCAGTTTCTGTAACGCTACCTTAATTTTCTTTATTACAGTGCTCAACCGGTGGTGGTATACTCTATATAAGCCACCCCCCGGCGCCGTAACCAGGTTTGGACTCTTGTAATCCTCTATACCATCATAAGAAAAACAAACCAACCTCTGGGCTCGAGACGTAGGGTGTTTACCACTACCGAATGGGGCATGAACTCATAAACACCCGAGTGAAACACCTGAGCCGTAGCTAGACTTCGCCCCTCCATTCATACCCCTGGTAGTACTATCACGCTTATTCCCTCGACAATTGGTGCCCACCGTGGGGCCGTGCTTCTAGACAATTCCGGCCTAGTTGGAATTTCCATTTATTTGGTCACCACGATGACTCCCGACGGTGAGATCCTCTTTGGGTCCCTCAGCTTCATCGTCGACGATTCGGCATGGCTGCAGGAAGCCCCGCTATACATTGCCGCACTGCCTGCCCAAGGCGTGGTGCACTTCACTATGACGATCTTCGGAGTCTTACTCCGACAAACGTCGACTCCTTATCGACTTACTTCACCGAGTTGTGTTGTAGCTTGTCACCGACGCTCTGGGCGTTCGCGGCTGCAATGCTGGATTAAGCATATTGTGGCAGCTCAGGTCACAGCTGAGCAAGCTTCGGCGCACGTCTCTGACGAGTCCATGCACTACCTTTTCCCGTCATCGGACGAGGGTTCCTATGATGCAGCTGGCTGCAAGGGCAGCGGAGATGTCGCCGAAGTCCTGATGGTCGGTGCATCTAGGGATGAACGTCCACCTGGGTATTCCGCGGGAAACACTTGCGGACGGGACGACGACCGTGACTAGGCTTCCTCTGACGGTTACATCGCCCGACCTCTCACTCGTGATCAGAGGGAGGAGATCCGGTGCAGAAACGACAAAGTACTCCTCACACCTATTGCGGGGACTTCCCCAGAGGAGAGGGCTTTAGAGGCCACTCGCCAGGTCACCCTGGCAGAGCGTGAGCCATTGGAGCGACTTTAATGATCATTCGACGAGCGCGCCACAAGGGAGATTCCCAGCTCCAGTCGGAGCCGGCATCAGCTGTTCACCAAGGAGAGGCCATACACCATCCCGGTGATGCGCACGCCTTTGCTGAACTTGGTTGCAGCCACTCAGATCGTCGATTCTCTCTAGCCATCTGATTCGACTATGGGTGAAGGCATTCGACAGATCCAAACACTGCTAAAAACAACTTTGGAGCAGAACTCCGAAGGGCCGCAGTCCCATCAGCATATTCACAACACATCTGGTAGGGCAAAAATGGTCCAGTCAGCTCATAGCCCACTCGGACCAAGGAAAAATTAACATACTCCTCCTTATCCGAGAGGTCTGTACGGAGGATGTTGGCATGATGATCGTGATGTCAGCCGGACACCCCCTGACGGGTGGATCATACAGTGCGTGTCATTATGACGACGGTCCTCCTCACGCCAGAGACCATGAGTGAAGCCCCATCAGGTAGAGGGGTTATGAAGACAACAGCCACATACCTCCTTAGTCCAACGCCATCATCACCCAACACGTGGTGGACCGAAACAGAGATCAGCAAGACTGAGCGAGTGGCCGGGGAACCTCGGGACTCGACCGCTTTAGCAGGTATATTCGGGAAGCTGAGATCCCTTCCAATTATCGTCTAGCAACGGGAATTGGCAAGTTCAATGGCGAGTCTAAGCCAGAGACTTGGCTCGAAGATTACCGAGTGGCAGTTCAGATCGACGGAGGCAACGATTTTGTCGCTATGAAGCACCTTCCTCTCATGTTGGAAGGATCCGCGCGTCCGTGGCTGAACCAATTGCCTCCGAGTTGCATCTACTGCTGGGAAGACTTGGCCCGAGTGTTCATCAAGAACTTCGAGGGTACTTACAAGCGCCTGGGTGGCTTGATAGAGCTGCAACACTGCGCCCAAAATACTAATGAAACTCTCCGAGAGTACATTTAGCGCTCTACCATGCTGCACAATACTATGGAAAACGTAACTGAGTATCAAGCAGTGTGCGCCTTTAAGGCCGGTACTCAGTACAGAGAGCTGATTCTCATGTTTGGCCAAGCTGGAGACTTGTCTCTCAGACGGGCTATGGAGATAGCGAACAAGTACGCTCATGGCCAAGAAGAAGACCCCCTCCATAGTGGTAAAGGACGTATCGGTGATGCCCCTTAGTCGGGGGGCAATGCAGGAAAGAAACAACAGCAGCAAAAGCGAAAGACCGATGCTCCTGCAAAGGCGGAGGTTGTAGCCATCTCCGGACAGGGCCAAGGCAAACCTAAGATGAAAAGTAAAAAAGAGTGGACTCCCAGGAAGAATTATGACTCCTAGCCCAACATTCTCGATTAGCCTTGCGAGGTTCACACCAAGACAAATGAAGAGGGCAACATTGTGTTCCCGAAGGACACCACTCGGGAATGTCGTTTGCTCAAGCAGGCTATGGGCAAAGAGTTTGCAGAAGACAAGGGCGATGTTGATGATGAGGAGTAACCAACAAAAGGTTTCCCACCAGTTGACAAAGTCCTGAACATAATTTTTGCAGATGGCGAGAGCAAAATACGGTTGAAGGTAGTCAACTAGGAAGTCAACATGGCGGTTCCGACTGCCTCAAAGCACCTCAACTGGACGAAGACTCCAATCATGTTCGACCAATCTGATCATCTGCCCCGCATAGCCACCCCTGGGAGGTAGGCATTGGTCGTCGATTTGGTTGTAAATGGTGTCCGACCGCGCAAGGTCCTTATGGATGGAGGCAGCAGACTCAACATCATTTATGCTGACACGCTCAAGGCCATGGGCATTCTGGTGTCCCGATTGAGCAAGAGTAACATGCATTTCCATGGGATAGTCCCTGGGAAGAAGGCGGAATCACTCAGCCAGATCTCTTTGGACGTGGTATTCGAGAAAACGAGAAAAACTATCAGAAGGAATAGTTGGCCTTTGAGGTTGTGGATTTTCGCGGTGCGTATCATGATATTCTGGGCAGACCTCCTTACGCGCATTTCATGGCCAGACCATGTTATGTTTACCTCAAGCTGAAGATGCTAGGGACGAATGGCGTGATCACAGTGACTAGCGACCAAGTGGTGGCAGAGGAATGCCTCCAGCAGGGTTCCAAGATTGCCAATGAACAAGTGCTAGCGATAGAACTTGAAGGATACAAGAAGGAGGTGGACACAACTGATTTGCATAGGTCAAAACAGCCTGCTTCCGAGTCGGCTATCCAATCGGCTGCCGTGACCAAGCAAGTCCATGTTCATCTGACTGATCCCAATGCCACACCAACAAACATTTCCACCTCACTCGGTGAGAAATAGGAAGCCGAGCTCATCCAGTTCCCCCGTGAGAACTGGGACATCTTCGCATGAAAGCCGTCTGACATGCCCAGTGTTCCCAGGCAGCTGGCTGAGCACCGACTGTGGACAGATCCCAAAGTTAAACCAGTCAAGGAGTACTTGCGCCGATCATCCGTAGAGAAGCGCAGAGCAATTGGTGAAGAAATAGCTCGGCTCCTAGCCACTGAGTTCATTCGTGAGATATACCACTCCGAGTGGCTTGCGAATGTTGTCTTGGTGCCCAAGAAGGATAAATCACTCCGAATGTGTATTGACTTCAAGCACCTCAATCGGGCGTGCCCAAAGGATCATTTTCCTTTACCTCTCATAGACCAAATAGTGGTCTCTATAGCCGGATGTGAACGCCTATCGTTCCTGGATGCGTACTCCGGGTACCACCAAATCCGTATGTATGGTCCTGATGAAATAAAAACAGCCTTCATCACCCCATTCGGGTGTTTTTGCTATGTCATGATGCGTTTTGGTCTGAAGAATGCTGGTGCCACTCTCCAGCGAATGATTCAAAAGTGCTTGTAGAAACAGATCAGTTGGAATGTGGAAGCCTACATGGATGACATTTTGGTTAAATCCAGGAAAGGTTCCAACCTCCTGACTGACCTGGCTAAAACCTTCGCCAATTTACGGCGCTTTGGAATAAAGTTGAATCCAGCCAAGTGCACATTCGGAGTTCCTACAGGGAGGCTACTCGGTTTCCTCGTTTTCGATCGTGGAATCGATGCTAACCCAGACAAGATCGGATCCATCGTCCGAATGAAGCAACCAGAGCGCCTACATGATGTGCAGAGGTTGACACGTTGTCTGGCGTCTCTGAGCTGATTCATCTCAAGACTCAGTGAAAAAGCTCTTTAGCTTTACTGATTGATGAAGTAATCTAACTGTTTCGAGTGGACTCCCGAAGCGCAAGACACGTTTGAAGAACTCAAGGCATTGCTTTCCACCCAGCCGGCGTTAGCAGCTCCAGGGGTTCGGGAACCGTTGCTCCTATATATTGTAGCTACTAATCAAGTGGTGAGCACCGTCCTAGCAGTCGAGCGTGAGGAGCCGGGAAAAACATTCAAAGTCCAATGACTCATCTATTACATCTCAGAAGTTTTGACTCCTTCTAAGCAGAGATACCCACATTAGCAGAAGTTGGCCTATGGTATTTACTTGACTCCGAAGAAGGTGTTTCATTATTTCCAAGACAATCATCAACAATGCTCCCCTGTCGGAGATCTTACACAATCGAGATGTAGCTGGCTGAGTGGCGAAATGGGAAATTGAGCTCCTCCCATTGGAAATCAAGTTTGAAGCCAAGAAGGCAATTAAGTCCCAAGCATTATGGACTTTATGGCCGAGTGGATTGAGCAAGAGCAGCCGACCCGGAGTGTTTTCGAACATTGGACCATGTTCTTTGATGGATCCAAGATGCTCAATGGTTCTGGGACCGGCGTTGTCTTAGTCTCTCCCAAAGGAGACCGGCTAAACTATGTCCTCCAAATACATTCCGACCATCAAACAATGAAGACGAATATGAAGCACTCCTATATGGACTCTGAATGGCAATTTCACTCGGCGTTCGTTTTTTAATGGTCTACGGAGATTCGGACCTCATTGTCAACCAAGTGATGAAGGAATGGGAAATTCAGAGTCCAGCCATGACTGGTTACTGCAACGTAGTTAGAAAGCTGTAGAAGAATTTTGAAGGTTTGGAACTACATCACATTCCTCTTGCAAAGAATCAAGCGGCCGACGACTATGCAAGATTGGATCCACTCGGCGGGTAGTTCCCAAGGATATATTCCTCGAACATCTACATGCCCCTATAATCATAGAAGATCCTTTCAGAAAGGAGCCCCCGCAAGCAGTCGGTCCTTTAAATCCGATAGAGGTTGATGTTCCAGCAGTGGTCGATCTAGTCCAAGAAGTACTGGTGATCACTCCCGAGTGAACTCAACCATATTAAGCATATTTTCTCTCGCAAGAACTCCCTGAAGACGAAGAAGAGGCCCGCCATATCATTTGCCGATCTAATCGTTTGAAGTCTTGGGAGACCAGTTGTATAAGAAAAGCACCACATGTGTCACTCAGAAATGCATCTATCCGGAAGATGGACTCCAAATCTTGCATGATACTCACTTGGGAACTTGTGGCCACCATGCGTCCTCTCGGACACCAGTTGCTAAGGCTTTTCGAGAGGGGTTTTAGTGGCCCCGGGCTAATGAAGCTGCCAAAGAGCTCGTTGATAAGTGTGTTGGATGTCAGTTCTATAAGAACAAGTCTCACAAACTCGCCTCTTCACTAAAGACGATCCCGCTCTCTTGGCCATTTGCCGCGTGGGGCCTTGACATAGTTGGGCCCTTGCAGACATGATCAAGTGGATTCACCCACGTGCTCGTGGCTGTCGACAAATTCACTAAGTGGGTCGAAGCTAAATCCATAAAGTGTCTTGACGTCATACCCGCCGTCAGCTTCATTTGACAGATTATTTACAAGTTTGGTGTGCCGCACGACATCATTACAGATAATGGGAAGAACTTTGACTTGTAAGTGTTCCGTGAGTTTTGCTTCTCTTAAGGCACTCAGGTCAATTACGCCTCCATTGCTCACCCACAGTCAAATGGACAAGCAGAGCGAGCAAACAGGATGAGAGATCTGGAGCATGCAGCTGGAGGCTGGGTCGAAGAAATGCCTTCAGTCTTGTGGGGCATTCAGACGACCCCCAACCGCTCTACACAGCGCACTCCCTTTTCATGGTCTATGGGTCATAAGTCGTGCTCCCGTATGATCTGAAGTATAATCCCCCCAAGTGGAACAGTATGACGAAGCTGAAGGTGAAGCAGCCCGACAAGACAACCTCGACCTCCTGGAGGAAGAAAGAGAGTTAGCCGTTATCAGATCTACAGTTTATCAACAGGATCTAAGGCATTACCACGACAGACAAGTCAGAGGTCGAGCCTTTCAGGAAGGTGATGTGGTTCTCCGACTGGATCAACAGAGACCCCACAAGTTTGTGCCTCCATGGTAGGGGACGTATGTCATCTCCAAAGTCGTGCACAATGGAGCGTACCGATTGTACAACATCAAGGATGATGCAGAAGAACCTCAGACTTGGAACGCGGATCTGCTCCGCAAGTTCTATACCTAGAACATGATGAATGTAAAATAAGACTTTCGTAACAAATCCGAGTGATCTTGATGAATAAAGCTTTGTTTCATTGTACCTTGCTGAAATTTGACTACCACCTCCAGTGGGTGTAAAACGCAAAACACTTAGCTGCAAACATGATTTTTCCTAAGTACAAACTACTCCGAGTGAAGGGATTACCTACACTCAGGGGCTTAGTCGTGACTCCGCGTCACCTAAGTTAAAAAACTTCTTGAGTGGGACATTCTTCACACTCGATTGTCAAGATGAATAGGACAATCATTGTTCATCTAAAGAAAAACCACCCCGAGTGAGGGTCTTACCCATACTCGGGGACTTAGCTGCGACTCCGCGTCTCCTAAGTTGATAAATTTCTCCGAGTGAAGGTCTTACCAACACATGGAGGCTTAGCTGCGATTCCGCATCGCCTAAGTAAGAAAACTTTTCGAGAGAGACATTCTCCACACTTGATTGTCAAGATGAACAGGACCATAATTGTTCATCTAAGGACAAAAATCTCTGAGTGGAGGTCTTTCTTACATTTAGGGACTAGGTGCGGCCCCGCGTCACCAAAGTTCAAATTCACATTCAAATACGATGCATGTAAAATATCAAGTTAAGATAAGGCAGATAAGAAACTTCTTCACTCAAAGCGAAAGTACGGGCGATAGGAGCCTCAGGCTCATTTCAAAGTCTTACAGATACTACTTGGCATTCCGAGGCAAGTATTTAAAGAGGTTTTTGGCCCGATGATCACTCGGGGCTAGGCACTGCTTCAAGGAACGTGTCTAGGTCAAGGCTTTCTACAATTCGAGTAGCTGCCTCCATGAACATCTCCATGAAGTCTTCAACCTTGGTGTGCTTCCGATTGGTGACCTCCAAGGACTTCAGTTTCTTCTCATCAACTCCCTTGTAGTGAACCCGTACCAGTGAAAGAGCAATGTCAGCTCCGGCTCGGGCTGCTGATTTCTTCCACATTTTCACTTGGTGTGGGACGTCTCTCAGTCGGGTCTGAATGGACTCTAGGTCCTTGGAGGGTTCTTCGTCGAAGAAGAGCTCCTTTTTGATGTCCATGATGCCAAGGCAGAGCCGCCTGATGTATGAAACTGCTTCATCGACGCGTTCTTCCAGTCGGAGAAAGGCCATGGCTGCGCTATCCTGAAGCAGCTCTCGGGACGGATCCAGGTCCTTCTCAATCTTCTCAGTCTCCTCAGTAACGTCGAAACGGAATTCTGAGCTCAAACGAATAGAAAGAGAATTCAAAGTCAAGCAAACTTCATTCGGTCATTCAAAAATACACATGAATCGTTTGTGAGAGTTTACCTTTGAGTTTTTCACTCACAGTGTCACCAAACTCATCGACGAAGTGCTCCAGCTCAGCTTTCTTGGCAGTGATATGTTCAAATTTGGTCTTCCACTCGGGGAGCTCCTCCTTGGTCTTCTTCACAATGGCATCAAGGGTCTTCTTCTCTTCTTTCAGCTTCCCGACTAACTTCAGCTTCTCCTCAGCTTCCTTGGCCTTCCGACTAGCCTCCTTCCGAGCCTCTGCCAGCTCTGTGTCCTTCTTCTCGAGGGCTGTCTTCAAGGTTACTAAAGAACATAATTTTTTAGTCTCTCGACAAGGTTACAATATTCTGCACGAAGATCTGATGAAGTGGATTCAGTCGGACAGGGAGAGAGAATAGTGAAATGCCAGTCGGGCAGGAAAAGCTATACCTTCCAGTGCATTCTTCTCCTGCTCCATTCAGGCATTCTTGGCTTTCTCAGCATCTAAGTCAAGCCGCAAGGTCAACACTTCCTCCTTCAAGGTGTTGTAGTGGCTTCCGAGCTCACGAACAGACTACAAGCAATAAATGGAGAGAAAAATTTCAATCACACAAGACATATGATTCGTCAGTTGGATATGATATTCAAATCATTTGGTCAAGATGCAAAACTCTAAGACTCCTGCCAACTTCTTCAGTCAATGGCAGCCTTGGGGACTACACCCAGTGGGTGCGCTCTGTGCGCCCCCCACTGGAAAATTTGAAGTACAAGGAATTTCTACACTATTAGACTACCTTCGACTGCTTCAGTTGACGGCAGTGTCGGGGACTACACCCAGTGGGTGCGCTCAACGCGCCCCCACTGGGAAGTCAACACCCAGTGGGTATGTCCAGATGCAAACCCACTCGGGATTAAAACTACTGACAGATCAACCAAAACCTGTTGCTTAGCTTGTGAAAGTACCTCATGCTGACTAAGTAGCACCTGTTGCTTAGCTTGTGGAAGTACTTCATGCCGTCAGACTAGAATGTGTTGCTTATCTTGTGGAAGTACCTCATGACGATTGAGCAAAAACTGTTGCTTAGCTTGTGGACGTACCTCATGCCGACTAAGCAAAACTTGTTGCTTAGCTTGTGGAAGTACCTCATGTTGACCTTCAAGTGGGGGCGCGCTGAGCGCACCCACTGGGTGTAGGCACCGAGACTATTGTCGACTGTGTCCGTCGACAGGAGTCTTAGAGTCTTGTAGTTTTGTTTGTGTTCATCCAAATGACCCCTTTTATCATATTCTACTAACATTGCTGATGTCTCTTTGTTTCCTGTTGGAAGAGTGTCTACGATCTCATGACCCGCTACAACGCCATGGAGAAGGAGGTGCAGGACCTGTGTGTCAGCCTTGAGGCCGAGAAAGCTAAGAACACACGCCTGAAGCAGGAGAAACGCTCATTCAGAGGTGAGGGCATTCTGGCCGACCGCCGTAGTTCTCGTATTTTCCTCCCAGTTCGACTGAGGTTACTCTATCAGATGTTCTTAGCGAAAATGTTCAACTTGCTAAGAGGCTCAGGGCTTCCATTTCTTTACACACCATGAAGGAGGCCCTCGAGGAGAAGGATACGGAGTTGGCATCTGGTTGGAAGGTGGCATGCTAGAAGACGAAGGCGACCGAGGACAAGCTGAAGATAGTTTAGAAGCTGGAGGAGGAAAAGAAAACCCTAGAGGTATCTGCGAAGAAGTCTACGTAAGAAGTTGATGAGTGGGAATCCAAGTTTAAGCATGTCTCATCCAAAAAGCTCGAGCTGGAGAAGTTTATCGAGGATTTCCGCAATGAGATGAATGAAAATCCGAAAGGTAAGCCAATGACCCTAATGTTTCTCCACTGCCTCGATATCTTGCTTGCCTCTGATTAGTTTTTCTTTGCCTTTCCATTTCCACAATTCCGTGTTGATGTCGAGGATGAGACTAAGATGATCGAGAAGGAGCTAGATACGTCTCTACAAATTCCCAGAGATAGCTTGGCCCCAGTGAGGGAGTCCTGGATTAAGGGGTCCTCGGGAAGCCAACCTGTTTCTTATGGGCCGTACTATATGGGCCACATGCCGAACATTGGATCGATCGAAGGTCCTGTCCCCAGGAAGGAAGCTTCGGGAATTGTGGCTTGTCCTCCACGTTTAATGTAGCGAATAGGCATGTTTATCTCTTCGACGTGTAACTGACCATATGTAAACCCTAGGTACCCACAACGCCTATATAAGTCAGAGGGTTTTAGGTTGTAGACAGACAACAACTCACCTAGGGTTAGCTATTCGATCTCGAGGTAGATCAACTCTGTAACCCCCATATCATCAATACAATCAAGCATGACGTAGGGTATTACTTCTATAGGAGGGCCCGAACCTGGGTAAAACCTTGTCCCCTTTGTCTCATGTTACCATCGATTCTAGTCTCACAGTTCGGGCCCCCCTATCCAAGACCCGCTGGTTTTGACACCACACCTAGCCCTTCTCCGACTTGAGGACCGCATTGGGGAGGTGACCATCTACCTCAACCATCTTCACACAGCCGTCCAAGACATCAACCGAGAAGTCACCCCCGGAGAGGAGTTCTCGAAGAACTTGGACACTATCATCGACTGATTGAAGGACATGTCGCGCCGAGTGCAATCCAGGAAGAAATCTACAGCCCGAGGTGGATCTGATGTCGCTCTTTCACTCGTTTGTGTCCATTACAAGGGTGTAGATGAGCAAAAAAATTATGTCACTCAGGGTCGTCAATAGGAAGAACGCCAAGTATGAGGAATTCATGGAGACGTTCTTGGAGGGCGAGGGAGTCCTGGATTAAGGGGTCCTTGGGAATCCGACCTATTTCTTATGGGCCGAACTGTGTGGGCCGCTTGCCGAACATTGAATTGGATCGATCGAAGGCCCTGTCTCCAGGAAGGAACCTTTGGGAATCATGGCTTGTCCTCCACGTTTAATGTAGAGAATAGGCATGTTTATCTCTTCGGCGTGTAACCGACCATATGGAAACCCTAGGTACCCACGACACCTATATAAGTCAGAGGGTTTTAGGTTGTAGAAACAAAACATGTCATCTAGGGTTAGCTATTCGATCTCGAGGTAGATCAACTATGTAACCCCCATATCATCAATACAATCAAGCAGGATGTAGGGTATGACCTCTATAGGGGGGCTCGAACTTGGGTAAAACCTTGTCCCCTTCTTCTCCTGTTACGTTCGATTCTAATCTATAGTTCGGGACCCCCTACCCGAGATCCGCTGGTTTTGACACTGACATTGGTGCTTTCATTGAGAGTCCTGCTGTGATCGCCCAAAGAGTCGATGTCTCGGCTTGTCATCAACGAAGAGGTCCATAACATGCACAATTTCATCCTCGGAAAGATCTTTGCCTTTCATAGCGTTGTGCTCCACGCCGACCAGACCGGCCATCTAGGCCGTGTCGAAAGCTTTGCCCCTGGTCAAGAGGTCAGATTCGGGAACCTTGAGTTCTCCGTAGATCCTAGTGGTGACTTGTCACTAACCGGGCTTGGAGTCTGGCCTGCCATGCCCGAAGACTTTGAGGCTTTATCCTCGAGCTCCCTTTTCGGTCACGCACACGAGGTTAACCCCGGCGATGGCCCGACTCTTAGTATGGATCCTGTCATAGTGCCAGAGGAACGGATACTTGTTCTTGCCGAACAATCCACTCGTTTGGACACGTTGGAGATCAACTCTGACAGCTCCGTGCAGTTTGACCCGATCGGGCTCTCGACATTGAACGAGGCCGTAGATCGGATCTCGTTCATGAAAATTACTGACGATCCAACCCCGATCTGTGCTCAAATCAGCCACAAAGCGGGCCAGGACGAATTTTTCGACCCATCCACCACCCACTTCATAGCCACAGTCGAAGACTTAACCGACATGTTGGACTATGCCTCCGAGGAGGCAGAATACATGGATGAAGAGGATTGCGCTCCCACCCTCGTTAACACCAGGTGATGGGCGGCCACCTCCACATATGATGTCTACATGGTAGACACTCCTGCCGCTAATGGAGAAAACACGCCTAAGAACGATGGCGACAAATCAGGTGATGCGTCGTCAAGGTGCCGGAAGCCGCATATGCGGTCAAAAGGCAAAAAGGGAAGGAAAGCTATCATCAGCACCGGTGATGGAGATACCCCGAAGGACCTAGGCGGTGCTGATATCCCCGAACACCCGCTAGAGGGTCAGGACAAGCCTGAAGACCAACCCAAAAGCTATCCATGCAGAAGTCTGCTGCCACAATATGATGACGAGCTCACTCATACTCCGTCTCCCAAACATACCCCATATGACAACCCGGACCACCCTCCTCGCGGGCATGGCAGGACAGACCGGCGATGCCCCGAAGATGGGGAAAGGAGCCACTAGAGCCCAATGACATGTTCAACCTGTGGGACGACCTAAACTACAGAGAAGGTCATAGAAGATCCATCTACGGATCCATAGGTTACTCACACGATAGATGGGAAGGGTACAGACCATGGCTTCACCGCAATAACAGAGGCCGGGAAAGCAACCGGGCTAGAATAGACGTCGAATACAGGCGTGACATAGCTTTGGTCAGAGGCGCCTCTCACCCACTATGTTTCACAAACGAGGTGATGCAGCATCCATTCCTAGAGGGGTTTAAACCTGTGAACATAGACAAGTACGATGGGACAACTGACCCAACCGTATTGATTGAGGACTTCCTCCTCCACATCCACATGGCTCGAGGAGATGATCACCATGCCATCAAATATCTGGCCCTAAAACTCAAGGGGCCATCTCGGCACTGGTTAAATAGCCTCCCTGAAAACTCCATTGGATGTTGGGAAGACTTAGAGGATGCATTCCGATCTAACTTCCAGGGCAGCTATGTCCGGCTGTCGGATTCGTTCGACCTAAGTAACGTCGTTTAGAAGCCTAGAGAGTCTGCACGGCAATTCTGGAATCGATTCTTGACCAAGAAGAACCAGATTGTCGATTGCCCAGATGCCGAGGCAATAGCCTCCTTCCAGCATAATATTTGGGATGAATGGTGGCTTGCCAGCTCGTCCAGGATAAACCTCGGACAATGTCCACCCTTACATCCCTCATGACCCGCTTTTGCATGGTTGAAGATAATTGGCTAGCGAGACGGAGTCACAATTCTGAAGACCCCGGAACCTCCAAAGTTCGGGACGGCAACGTGAAACCAAAGTGCAACAAAAACAAGCACAACACAATAATAGTGATGCTGATGACACGACCATTAACGCTGGCTTCCGCAACTCTTGATCTGGGCAGCGGAAGAAGCCTCCTAAAGGCAATCGAGACGGATCGACCCTGCTAGAGAAGATCATGCAAAGGCCTTGCCAAATCCATGGGACTCAAGAGAACCCCGCCAATCACACACACCGCAATTGCTGGCTGTTTAAGCAGGCCGACAAACTCACGCCTGAGGACCAAGGCAAGAGCCCTCGTAGCGAGGATGAGGATGAGCCTCGGGGTCCGATTGGTGGCGGACAAAAGAAATTCCCTCCAGAGGTCAAAACAGTAAACATGATATACACCACACATATACTCAAGAAGGAGAGGAAGTGCGCCCTTTGAGAGGTCTACGTTGTAGAGCCTATAGTGCCGAAGTATAAACTTTGGTCAGCATATCCAATCATGTTTGATCGATGTGATCTCCCGACCAGTATCCGTCATGGCGGTTCGGCCGCACTCGTCCTAGACCCCATCATAGATGGGTATCACCTCACAAAAGTACTAATGGATGCAGGAAATAGCCTTAACCTGATTTACTCAGACACGGTGAAAAGGATGGGAATAGATCCGTCAAGGATCAAACCCAGCAACACTACCTTTAAAGGAGTGATCCCAGGTGTCGAGGCCCGGTGCACGGGCTCTGTAAGCTTGGAAGTAATGTTCGGCTTGCCCGATAAATTTCGAGTGAAGACTTGATCTTCGACATTGTACCCTCCCACAACGGCTATCATGCCTTGCTCGGCCTGACAGTGTTCGCTCGCTCCAACACCGTTCCGCATTATGCATACCTCAAGCTCAAGATGCCCGGCCCCAAGGGGGTCATTACTGTTAATGGCAACATGAAGCCCTGTGTCCGAACTAAGGAACATGTGCTGCCCCTAGCGGCCGAATTTAATTACAACGATGATCGGCAAACTGCGACATCTGCCGTAAAGGCACACAAGGTGGGGAAGCGAGTATGGTCTCAGTACGAACTCTCAGAACTTTCCCCTCCCCTTCAATAGGGATTCGCCCCCCATCGCACAACCATAGGACCAGCAAAGTATGTGCCAAGGAGGCACAACTTCGCACTCAAAATTCCATGGGTTGTGGTGGGGAAAAAAGGTAAGTGTTCGGCTGGACCAAACTATTACCATTATGATGTCTTCATACTTCGGGGGTAAGTTTCCAAGGCATAATGCTCATCCACACTTCGGCGACTTCATAAGACCATGTTTGCAAGATCCGTTCGCCAAACAGTACCACCCATTCAGGTGCACCAAGGCGTAGGAGTACACAAGCAGCGAGCAAAATCGAGGACTTAAGGTCACCAATCGAAGACCCCTGGTACAGCCACTCATGTAGATTTTTTTTCACATACCTGTAGGCAGTTGCTTCGCCAATCCGAGTAATAAGAGTTGTTGAGAAAAATATAGCATCATTATACATGTTTGTCTCGTTGTCCTTTTTGGCACATGTTTTCTTTTTCTCCCTCTTGTCGTGAAACTGTTCGGTATGTTATGACACAACCGGCTAATAGACCGGGGCCTCGAGTTTAAAAAAATCGCCTTATGTACAACTTATTATGCATTCGGCGTCTTGGAATTCATATGCATTGGTTCCGAACTATGTCTTGGGTCAATTGTTGGGTTGCCCGGCTCCTGTGCTTGCCCCTTTACGTTCCGCTCTTTCAGCTAAAAGGGCAAAGGGAGAACCCCTGCGATTGTGTTTCCGGATAGTCTGGTCAAGCACCTCAGGGGATAAAGCCAAAAACTTACTATCATAGTATGCGAGAGCCGGTCAGCGAATCCGAGCTTAAAGTGTTATACTTAAATCTTTGTTAGAGGATATTCCGTATTATACGAGGGGTTTGTTCTGCATGCAAATCATGTGATTCTGGCCTTAGCCGCGGTTCATCCGAACAACACAACACTCCGGGAGCTAGTCATCAGCCCCCCACAGTCCTTTTCGTGCCCCTACGACTAAGTGAAAGCAATAAAGCACTATGGTCTGATTGCCTAGTCCGCTGGACTCTATCGCCTTCAGGTTCCGATAACTCGGCTAAGGGACATAGTGCATTGGCAGAGACACCCCGTGTAGTATCTACAAGGGGAATGGAGCCAACGGCTCGCAGCTTTCAGTTTCAATGGCCACACATGAGTTATAAAGGAACGCAAACCATTGAAAACATGATAAATTTATAACATTAAAACATTAAAATGTCTTCAGACACATTACAACCTATTCATACATGTTCTCCTCCGAACACTGCCACTCTATCGCTCGAGCACCTTCCATCACTCCGAAGAAGTATCACTCGGGGTGGCTATGTTCCTTTCTAGGAGGCGAATGGGCGGGAATATCTTCATCGGATCAAGCCCCAACCAGTGCACCTTGGCCTTTGCGAAGGCCATCTGAGCTCCCTCGATGCAGGATGAGTGCTTCATAGCGTCATGGCAGGGCACGGCGTCGATCAACTTCTACACGAGGATAAAGTAGCTGCCTAGCAATGGCCCGTTGGGCCATAACCGGATGAAGAGATCCTTCATGGCTGGCTCCGCCATCCGGTGTAGCTCCATCAGCTGCTCCAGCTGCTCATCAAGAAGAGGAGGGTGCTCGGGGGCTTCAACCTGTGCCCAGAATAGATGACCTTCATCTCCTTCTTCCCGCAAAGCATAAAGCCGATTGGCGGCCACTATGCTCTACTGGAGGTCAGAGCAGACGCCTGAGGACCGCCACACTTGGGTAAGCAACTCGAACTTGCTATCCTCGAACACACACTGCAATAAGTATGGCTTACCATCCATGATATCCTTCGCCTGGCGGACTTGCTCATCAAAGAATCGCCTATCCGCCCACTCGTTTTGGAGATCGGCCCTTAGGGTGGATAGTTCGACCGCATTCTCCTTGCTTTTCTACTCAAGGACCTTGCAGTTCTGGCCGACGTCCTTGAGCTCCTATTGGATCTCCTCCACCCTAGCCTCATGCTTGTCACTAGTGTCTCTTAGGGGAGAAAGTGCGGTAGCCGCTTGTTCGGCCGCCACCCTCTCAACCGCCGCTTCATTCTTCACCTGCCGCAACTCAGCCTTGAGCTTCTCCACCTCCTTCGCCGAGGCTGTGTGATCATTAACACTATGAAAAACTGTATTGATAGTATTCCGACAGAAGTGTCCGGATGTTGATTTATACTTACCTTGCGCCTCGTCAAATCTTCTGTTGAGAGCATCAAGCTTGTCTTTGGAGCTTTTGAGCTGTCGATTCAGCTCGTCTAGCTGGGCGCCATTCACAGTGGCCGCTGATGATGAAGCTTGTCACACACAAATCCTTGTCAGGTTACATGGGTTCAATACTTCCAAACTGTCGTCATTCCTGTCATATGTTTGGTCCTCTTAGGGGTTATTCGAAAGTTGCAAACATAAATTTTTGTATATAGTTCAGAAAAGGATCCATGATTGAACCCTAGGTAAGTTTTTTCAAACTTACCTATGGCTCGGGGGCTGCCATGTATATAATCAAAAAAATAAACATTTTGCAAATAAGAGTGTCGCGTGGCTTACTGAAAGCCCGTGAGGAGACCCTTGAAGGCCTCCTTCAGACCATTGTCGACAGACTGAATGCTCTGCAATACCGCACCCATAAGGGTGCAGTGCTCCTCGGAAATGGAGGCGCTCGATAGAGGCTCCCCCATGACGGGCCACCCATTGGTCGGTGGTACCGGTGGTGATCGGACAACCTGATCACCAACCGGGGATTGAACTAGTGCCTCCGGAGGCGTGGTGCACTCTGGATATGCCCTCGGAGGGGACTGAGCGACTGCTCATCTGGCCTCCTCAAAATCCGGGTGGGGTACCACCCCTGATCTTCGGTAACCGAGGTGTTAGCCTCGGCCATGATGTCATCTCCCCCGCCGCTGCTGCCCAACTCCATAGGAGCATGCTGGGACGACACCTCCATGGTGTCCTTCGCGATGTCCAGAGGGGTGGGATGCGACGCATTCCCTCTCTCTACTAGCTCGGCGGGCGGGGTCTCCCCGTCCGAAACTTGGTCGGTGGGGAGCACGCGTGGTGGGCTGCAAAGTCAATAAATGCTCGCATGTTATTAAAATATAAACTTATCAATGACAACTAAAGGAGTCTTCGGATCCTCACCTTCGAGCAGGAGGGCTTGACCCTTAGGCTCCTTCGTGGAACCCTCTCAAAGTCATCGGACACAGTATTCGAGTCTGAACTATCATCGGACAGGGATATTTGTGTCCGACGTGCTTTCTACTAGGCAGGAGGAGGTACTTCCTCCATGGCGTCTGATGACGCTGCCCTCTCTCTTGCGAGTGGGGAATTGCCCCCCCCCCTCGTCTTCGTCCTCCTCCTCATGCTCCACTTGATTCGAGGAGGCACTGGTTTCCTCGAACACAGCCTCTGGCTGGTCCCTGATGCGAAGGCCTTCTTGGCCTGGTTTCTTCTTCTTCTCCTTCTTCGCGGGATCCTCGTAAGGCTCCTCAATGAGCATTTCTGATAACATCCCGGACCTGATGTCTTTAGGATGAGATTCCGGGAAGTCGATGCCCACGGCTTTGCTCAGCCATTTCTGCAAAGAGTGATCAGAGAGATGTTTTAGATCTTTTTTATGAAAGATATAACCGATCAAACAAAACTACGTTCTACCTTGGAAGAAGGCTTGGCGGCATGTAGACCCCGATCTTCCTCCTCGGCTGGCCAATCCTCTAGCGACTTAAAAAGTGCCTTCCACAACTTCTCTTGCATAGTGCGGAAGAGGTGCCAAAACGTGGGCGCGTTGTCAAGCCGACAAGCCCACAAGGGAGTATCCCGACACTGATAGGGGAGGATGTGCCGTCGGAGCATGACCTGGACCACATTGGTCAATGTGATGTCGTTCTCGATCATGGAGCCAATGCGCTTGTACAGGTCGCTCACTTCCTTGATTAGCCCCCAGTTGAGGCCCTTTCGGAGCCACGAAGTTAATCTAGTGGGGGGATCTGAATTTGGTAGGGCCGGCTTGACCTTCCTCCCTTGTCTTAGTTTTATATAACCACTCTTTGTGGCACACCTTGATGGTATCGATGAAGGTGTCGGATGGCCATACGACACGGGTGAGCTTGCCGATGATAGCCCCGCCGCAGTCTACATGTTTGCCTCCGACACACTTTGTCTTGATGTTGAACACCTTGAGCCAAAGACCGAAGTGTGGCTCGACCCGCAAAAAGCCTTGCAGACGAGGATGAAGGCCGATATGTGCATGAAGGAGTTCAGCCGAAGGTCGTGGAAGTCGAGGCCGTAGAAGAACATGAGTCCCCTGGTGAAGAGGTGGAGTGGGAAGCTCAGTCCCCGTATGAAGTGGGGGAGGAAGACCACCTTTTCACCTGGCTGGGGAGTGGGGATCACTTGGTCCTTCTTCGGTGCGCGGTGAGGGATGTTTGCGGGGAGGTAGCCGGCGTCCTTGAGGGCTCGGATGTCCCGGTCAGTGACCGTGGAAGCCTTCGACTTGCCATTGGAGCCGGAGCCTACCATGGATGAGCTCGAAGGGGGGAGACTAAGAAGAATGGGGAAGAAGAGGAGGCGAATGGGAAGTGTGGTTAGGCCGTGGGGTTTTCTTTCCCTTTTATAAGGCTTATCACTGTTTGGCCTCCCTTTGCTGCGCCATGAATCCCTCCGCTTCCCGAGATGTGTGTGCCATTGCACATGCATGATTAAACATATACCATATAAAATGGGGCATGATCTGTGCATTGATAGATCGTGTTGATGAAAACGGCCTCGAACTGCGAATCGAGTTTTTGCAGCTGGCTTAGCGGGTCATGGTGGGCTGTGACCTTTCATCAGAAAGGTCGTCAGAAGACTTTATTTTATCCCTTGATATTTGGCCTTCAGTGCCAGCCTATTCATGGTGTCCGGACACGCCACTATTCGAAAAACTACATGTCGTCGGAGGCCGAACTAAACTCGGCGGGAAGAACTCACCTTGCAAGCCAAAGACTCTGGTTATACGAAGCGAGTGAAGCTAAGACCCTTGGCGTTGGAGGAAAGTTCAGCGGCTACTGAGGGAGTCCTGGATTAAGGGGTCCTCGAGAAGTCGATCTGTTTCTTATGGGATGGACTATGTGGGCCGCTTGCCGAACATTGGACCAATCGAAGGCCTTGTCTCCAGGAAGGAAGCTTCGGGAATCATGGCTTGGCATCCACGTTTAATGTAAAGAATATGCATGTTTATCTCTTTGGTGTGTAACCAACCATATGTAAACCCTAGGTACTCACGACGCCTATATAAGTTGGAGGGGTTTAGGTTGTAGACAGAGAACAACTCATCTAGGGTTAGCTATTCGATCTCGAGGTAGATCAACTCTGTAACCCCCATATCATCAATACGATCAAGAAGGATGTAGGGTATTACCTCTACAGGAGGTCCTGAACCTAGGTAAAACCTTGTCCCCTTCATCTCCTGTTACCATCGATTCTAGTCTCACAGCTCGGGACCCCGTACCCGACTCCACCAGTTTAGACACGACAGAGGGCGCCACCCACATCGCAGACGACTTCGACCTTGACACACTCACTGATGCGGGAGTCCCTTCTATTGGAAATATGCCCTAGAGGCAATAATAAAATGGTTATTATTGTATTTCCTTGTTCATAATAATTGTCTATTGTTCATGCTATAATTGTGTTAACTGAAAACCGTAATGCATGTGTGAATACATAGACCACAACATGTCCCTAGTGAGCCTCTAGTTGGCTAGCTAGTTGATCAATAGATGGTCACGGTTTCAAGACCATGAACACTGGATGTCATTGATAACGGGATCACATCATTAGGAGAATGATGTGATGGACAAGACCCAATCCTAAGCATAGCACGAGATCGTGTAGTTCGTCTGCTAAAGCTTTTCTAATGTCAAGTATCATTTCCTTAGACCATGAGATTGTGTAACTCCCGGATACCTTAGGAATGCTTTGGGTGTGCCAAACATCACAAGGTAACTGGGTGGCTATAAAGGTGCACTACGGGTATCTCCGAAAGTGTCTGTTGGGTTGGCATGAATCGAGACTGGGATTTATCACTCCGTGTGACGGAGAGGTATCTCTGGGCCACTCGATAAGACATCATCATAATGAGCTCAATGTGACTAAGGAGTTAGCCACGGGATGGTGTGGTACGGAATGAGTAAAGAGACTTGCCGGTAACAAGATTGAACAAGGTATAGGGATACCGACGATCGAATCTCCGACAAGTATCATACCGGTAAACAAAGGGAATTGTATACGGGATTGATTGAATCCCCGACATCATGGTTCGTCCAATGAGATCATCGTGGAGCATGTGGGAGCCAACATGGGTATCCAGATCCTGTTGTTGGTTATTAACCGGAGAGGTGTCTCGGTCATGTCTACGTGTCTTTCGAACCCGTAGGGTCTACACACTTAAGGTTCGATGACGCTAGGGTTATAGGGAAATATTGTACGTGGTTACCGAAGGTTGTTCGGAGTCCCGGATAAGATCCTAGACGTCACGAGGAGTTCTGGAATGGTCCAGTGGTAAAGATTCATATATAGGAAGTATGGTTTTCATCACCGGAAGAGTTTCAGGCATCATCGGTAACATACCGGGACCACCGGAAGGGTTCCGAGGGTCCACCAAGTGGGGCCACCAGCCCCAGAGGCTGTGTGGGCTGAGAGTGGAAGGGACCAGACCCAGAGTGGGCTGGTGCACCCTCCACCCTGGCCCAAGGCGCAGGAAAGGTGGGAGGGAGGGGAAACCCTAGACCCAGATGGGCCTAAGGCCCACCTAGGGCTGCGCCCTCCCCCTCTCCCTCTCTGGCCGCCGGCCAGATGGCCATCTAGGGGACCGGCCGCAGCCCCTAGGGTGGGAACCCTTGGGCTGCACCCTCCCTCCCCCTCCTCCTATATATAGTGGAGGGTTTTGGGGCTGCCAGACACACGAGTCCTCTCTCTCTCGGCGCAGCCCTACCCTTCCTCTTCCTCATTCTCCACTGAAAGCACATTTGCTCCCTTGGTGGTTTTGGTAATTAATAACAACATATAAGTCATTTAACTAATGTTTCCACCAAGTATATTTCAGCAAATGTTCAATGATAGGATTGGCAAAAGGAGATTGTGGAGAAACCAAGATTTAAGGAAATAGGTTGGCCAAGCTTCAAGCAAGAGGACTCTACATTTTATACTTGTGAGAAATCACTTTGAGTCCATAGGAAATCCAATACTATTAAAAGGGGGTAAGGTTTTGTTGGTGAACAATATGCTCAAACGTGCACAAGTGATAGTCACCAAAAACATCGACAAACTCTCCCACCAAAGTCTATTCTATACCTAACACTCAAAATCGGTGCAACCAACTTTCCCACTTCGGTGCCACCGATTCCAGAACCTAGACAGACTCAAGCCAAACCCTAGCCACTTCAGTGCAACCGATTCCGTACTGGTGCCACCAAGTTTAGGTTGCCAACTTTCTGTTACGCAAATTCACATTATCGGTACCACCGAGAATGTTGGATCGGTGTCACCGAGATTGGAAATCTGACCGTTGGTCACCTTATTGGTGCAACCGAGTTTCCTATATTGGTCTCACCGAGATTCAAAAGTTGCCACCTTTTGGTCACTTTGGTACCACCGAGTTTAACACATCGGTGTCACCGAGTTGGTCATTTTGTGTGCAACAGTTGGATTTTTGGGAATGCCTATATATACCCCTTGACCACCACTTACTCGAAAGAGAAGCACTCAGAACTATTCCATACCTATCCTATCAGATTTTCTAAGAAAGAACCTTTTGGAGGGTGGTGCCTCCTAGATTGGTGAGGTGTCGCTTGGGAGACTCCTACTTCGTGTTGTGGAGTGAACCAAGATGTTTGTAAGGGAAAGGAGATCACCTACTTCATGAAGATCTACCCATAGTGAGGCTAGTCCTTCGTGGACGGAAGCCCTGATGGAATAGTCAAGGTTGCTACTTCGTGGACCCTTTTGGGTGGAGCCCTCCATGGTCTCTCGCGACCGTTACCCTCCGTGGGTTGAAGACTCCATAAACGTGGATGTACGATAGCGCCACCTATCGGAACCATGGGAAAAGTTATCATGTCTACAACTGCGATTGATCTTCCTACCCTATCCCTTCTATACATGCTTGTTGTCACTTTGCGCTGCTATATACTCTTAGACTTGCATGTGTAGGGTGTACTTGACTTGCCATGAAAAGCTAAAAACTCTCAACCCTAAGACTTGGTATAGGAAAAACTTTTAATTGGACAAGTAGTCTAATCACCCCCTCTAAACATACTTTTGGTCCTACATCCGCGGTGCTTGGCGAAGCCCTGCCAAAGACCATGTAGCTCCACCGTCACCATGCCGTCGTGCTGCCAGAGCTCTCCCTCAACCTCTCCTTCCTCCTTGCTAGATCAAGGCATAGGAGACGTCACCGGCCTGCACGTGTGTTGAACGCGGAGGTGCCGTTGTTCGGTGCTAAGATCGGAGTCCACCGCGATCTGGATCGCTACGAGTACGACTCCACCAACCATGTTCTTGTAATGCTTCTGCTTAGCGATCTTCAAAGGTATGAAGACGCACTCTCCCCTTAATCGTTGCTGGTTTCTCCATAGATAGATCTTGGTGAACACGTAGGATTTTTTTTGACTTACTACTACGTCTCCCAACAGTGGTATCAGAGCTAGGGCTATGCATAGAATCTATGCATGAGTAGAACACAAAGTTGATGTGGGCGTCGAGCTTGTTAATTTTCTTACCACTACTAGTCTTATCTTTATTTGGCTATATTGTGGGATGAAGTGGCCCGGACCAACTTTACACGTACGCTTACGTGAGACCGGTTCCACCGCCTGACATGCACTTGTTGCATAAGGTGGCTAGCGGGTGTCTGTCTCTCCCACCTTAGTCGGATTGGATTCGATGAAAAGGGTCCTTATGAAGGGTAAATAGCAATTGGCATATCACGTTGTGGTTTTGGCATAGGTAAGAAACATTCTTGCTAGCAACCTATAGCAGCCATGTAAAAACTTGCAACTACAAATTAGAGGACGTCTAACTTGGTTTTGCAGCATATGCCTTGTGATGTGATATGGCCAAAGGATGTGATGTGATGCGTTGTGATGTATGAGATTGATCATGTTCTTGTAATAGGATTCACGACTTGCATGTTGATGAGTATGACAACCGGCAGGAGCCATAGGAGTTGTCTTATTTTATTGTATGACCTGTGTGTCAATCATAAACGCCATGTAATTACTTTACTGTATTGCTAAACGTTAGCGATAGTAGTCGAAGTAATAGTTGGCGAGACAACTTCATGAAGAAAACATGATGGAGATCATGATGATGGAGATCATGGTTTCGTGCCGGTGACAGTGATGATCATTGTGCGCCAAAGATGGAGATCAAAGGAGCAAGATGATATTGGCCATATCATGTCACTATATTGATTGCATGTGATGTTTATCATGTTTACATCTTATTTTCTTAGAACGACGGTAGTAAATAAGATGATCTCTCAATAAAATTTCAAGAAAGGTGTTTACCCCAACTGTGCACCATTGCTAAGGATCGTTGTTCCGAAGCACCACATGATGATCGGGTGTGATAGGTTCTAACATTCGCATAGAACGGGTGTAAGCCAGATTTACACATGCGAAACACTTAGGTTGACTTGACGAGCCTAGCATGTATAGACATGGCCTCGGAACACGGAAGACCAAAAGGTCGAACATGAGTCGTATAGAAGATACGATCAACATGGAGATGTTCACCATGGATGACTAGTCCGTCTCACGTGATGATCGGACACGGGCTAGTTGACATGGATCATGTATCACTTGGATGACTAGAGAGATGTCTATCTAAGTGGGAGTTCATTAAATAATTTGATTACATGAACTTAATTATATATCATGAACTTAGTCTAAAATTGTCTTTACAATCTATATTGTAGATCCAATGGCCAACGCTAATGTCACCGTCAACTTTAACGAGTTCCTAGAGAAAACCAAGCTGAAAGATGATGGAAGCAACTATGCAGACTAGGTCCGTAGCTTGAGGATCATCCTCATAGCTTCCAAGAGATTGTATGTCCTTGATGCACCGCTAGGTGACCCACCCATTTTCCCAGCGGACCAAGATGTTACGAACACTTGGCAATCATGCTGTGATGATTACTCCCTGGTTCAGTGCGGCATTCTTTACAGTTTAGAACCTGGGCTCCAAAAGCGTTTTGAGCAACACGGAGCATATGAGATGTTCCAGGAGTTGAAACTGGTTTTCCAAGCTCATGCTCGGGTCGAGAGATATGATGTCTCCGACAAGTTCTTCAGCTGTAAGATGGAGGAGAATAGTTCTGTCAGTGAGCACATACTCAAAATGTCAGGGTTGCACAACCGCTTGACTCAGCTAGGAGTTAATCTCCCGGATGACTCGGTTATTGACAGAATCCTCCAGTCGCTCCCACCTAGCTACATGAGCTTGTTGATGAACTACAACTTGGAGGGTATGGAGAAGTCCATTACAAAGTTATACTCGATGCCGAAATCAGCGGAGGTCGAGATCAAAAAGGAGCATCAAGTGTCGATGGTGAATAAGACCACTAGTTTCAAGAAAGGCAAGGGTAAGAAGAACTTCAAGAAGGACGGCAAAGCTGTTGCTGTGCCCGGTAAGCAAGTTGCAGGGAAGAAGAACAAAAATGGACCCAAGTCTGAGACTGAGTGCTTCTATTGCAAGGGTACCGGTCACTGGAAGCGGAACTGCCCCAAGTACTTAGCGGACAAGAAGGCCCTCAACGTTAAAGGTATATGTTATATACTTGTTATTGATGTGTACCTAACCAGCGCTCGTAGTAGCTCTTGGGTATTTGATACCGGTGCAGTTGCTCACATTTGTAACTCCAAGCAGGAGCTACGGAATAAGCGGAGGCTGGCAAAGGACGAGGTGACGATGCGCGTTGGGAATGGTTCCAAGGTCGATGTGATCGCCGTCGGCACGCTACCTCTACATCTACCTTCGGGATTAGTTTTAAACCTCAATAATTGTTATTTAGTACCAGCTTTGAGCATGAACATTGTATCTGGATCTCGCGTGATGCGAGATGGCTACTCATTTAAATCTGAGAATAATGGTTGTTCTATTTATGTGAGAGAAATGTTTTATGGTCATGCTCCGCTGGTCAATGGTTTATTTTTGATAAATCTCGAATGTGATGGTACACATGTTCATAGTGTGAGTACCCAAAAGTGTAAGGTTGATAACGATAGTCCCACTTACATGTGGCACTGTCGCCTTGGTCATATTGGTGTCAAACGCATGAAGAAGCTCGATGCTGATGGACTTTTGGAGTCTCTTGATTTTGAATCATTTGACACGTGCAAACCATGCCTCATGGGCAAGATGACCAAGACTCCATTCTCCGGAACAATGCAACGAGCAACTGACTTGTTGGAAATAATACATACCGATGTATGTGGTCCAATGAGCGTCGAGGCTCGCGTTGGCTACCGTTATGTTCTCACTCTCACTAATGACTTGAGCAGATATGGGTATGTATACTTAATTAAAACAAGTCTGAAACCTTTGGAAGGTTCAAGGAATTTCAGAGTGAGGTAGAGAATCAACATGACAGGAAAATAAAGTGCCCACGAGATGATCATGGCGGAGAATATTTAAGTCACGAGTTTGGCATGCACCTAACGAAATATGGAATTGTTTCACAACTCATGCCGCGTGGCACACCTCAGCGAAATGGTGTGTCTGAATGACGTAATCGCACTCTATTGGATATGGTGCGATCTATGATGTCTCATACCGACTTACCGCTATCATTTTATGGATATCCATTAGAGACTGCCGCATTCACTTTGAATAGGGCACCGTCAAAGTCTGTTGAGACGACACCGTATGAATTATGGTTTGGAAAGAAACCTAAGCTGTCGTTTCTAAAAGTTTGGGGATGCGATGCTTATGTGAAGAAACTTCAACCTAAGAAGCTCGAACCCAAAGCATAAAAGTGCGTCTTCATAGGATATCCCAAAGAGACTATTGGGTATACCTTCTACCTTAGATCCGAAGGCAAAGTCTTTGTTGCCAATAATGGATCCTTTCTCGAGAAAGAGTTTCTCTAGAAAGAAGTAAGTGGAAGGAAAATAGAACTTGATGATGTAATTGTACCTCCACTTGAACCGGAGAGTAGCGCAGCACAGGAAGTTGTTTCTGTGGAGCTTGCACCGACTGGAGAGGAAGTTAATGATGATGATCATGAAACTTCAGATCAAATTACTATTGAATGTCGAAGGTCCACTAGGACAATTCCGCACCGGAGTGGTACAGCAACCCTATCCTGGAGATCATGTTGTTGGACAACGGTGAACCTTCAAAATATGAAGAAGCGATGGCGGGCCCAGATTCCAACAAATGGCTTGAAGCCATGAAATCCGAGATAGGATCCATGTATGAGAACAAAGTGTTGACTTTGGTGGACTTTCCTGATGATAAGAGAGCCATTGAAAATAAATGGATCTTTAAGAAGAAGACTGACGCTGATGGTAATGTGACCGTCTATAAGGCTCGGCTTATCGCTAAGGGTTGTCGACAAGTTCAAGGAGTTGACTACGATGAGATTTTGTCACCCATAGCGATGCTGACGTCTGTCCGAATCATGTTACTAATTGCCGCATTTTATGATTATGAGATCTGGCAAATGGACGTCAATTCCTTAATGGCTTCCTTAAGGAAGAACTGTATATGATGCAGCCGGAAGGTTTTGTTGATCCTAAAGATGCTAACAAAGTATGCAAGCTCCAGTGCTCCATCTATGGGCTGGTGCAAGCATCTTGCAGTTGGAACATTCACTTTAATGAGGTGATTAAAGCGTTTGGGTTTATACAGGTTTATGGAGAACCCTGTATTTACAAGAAAGTGAGTGGGAGCTCTATAGCATTGCTCATATTATATGTGGATGACATATTGTTGATGGGAAATGATATAGAACTTTTGGAAAGTGTAAAGGACTACTTGAATAAATATTTTTCAATGAAGGACCTTGGAGAAGCTGCTTACATATTAGGTATTAAGATCTATAGAGATAGATCGAAATGCCTCATAGGTCTTTCACAAAGCACATACCTTGAAAAGATATTGAAGAAGTTCAATATGGATCAGTCCAAAAAGGGGTTCTTGCCTCTGTTTCAAGGTGTGAGATTTAGTATGACTCAATGCCCGACCACGAAAAAGGATAGAGAAGAGATGAGTGTCATCCCCTATGCTTCAGCCATAGGCTCTATTATGTATGCCATGCTGTGTACCAGACCTGATGTGAAACTTGCCTTAAGTTTGGTAGGGAGGTACCAAAGTGATCCCAAAGCAGAAAACTGGACAGCGGTCAAGAATATCCAGAAGTACCTGAAAAGGACAAAGGGCATGTTTCTCGTATATGGAGGTGTTGAAGAGATCGTCGTAAAGGGTTACATCGATGCTAGCTTCAACACAGATCCGTACGACCCCAAGTCGCAAACCGAATACGTGTATATTTTGAACGGAGGGGCAGTCAGTTGGTGCAGTAGCAAGCAAAGAGTCGTGGCGGCATCTACACGTGAAGCGGAGTACATAGCTGCTTCAGAAGTAGCAAACGAAGGAGTCTGGATGAAGGAGTTCATCACCAACATAGGAGTGATTCCAAATGCATCGGTCCCGATGACTCTATTCTATGAAAACACTGGAGCTATTGCCCTTGCGAAGGAGCCTAGGTTTCACAAGAAGACAAGACACATCAAACACCGCTTCAACTCCATCCATGATTACATTTAGGAGGGAAATATAGATATTTATAAAGTGCATACGGATCTGAATGTCCTAGATCCGTTGACTAAACCTCTCTCACGAGCAAAATATGATCAACACCAGAATGCTATGGGTGTTCGATTCATCACAATGTAACTAGATTATTGACTCTGGTGCAAGTGGGAGACTGTTGAAAATATGCGCTAGAGGAAATAATAAAATGGTTATTATTGTATTTCCTTGTTCATGATAATAGTCTATTGTTCATGCTATAATTGTGTTAACGGAAACCATAATGCATGTGTGAATACATAGACCACAACATGTCCCTAGTGAGCCTCTAGTTGGCTAGCTCGTTGATCAATAGATGGTCACGGTTTCATGACCATGGACATTGGATGTCATTTATAACGGTATCACATCATTAGGAGAATGATGTGATGGACAAGACCCAATCCTAAGCATAGCACAAGATCCTGTAGTTCGTCTGCTAAAGCTTTTCCAATGTCAAGTATCATTTCCTTAGACCGTGAGATTGTGGAACTCCCGGATACCGTACGAATGCTTTGGGTGTGCCAAACATTAGAATGTAATTGGGTGGCTATAAAGGTGCACTACGGGTATTTCCAAAAGTGTCTGTTGGGTTGGCATGAATCGGGAGTGGGATTTGTCACTCCGTGTGACGGAGAGGTATCTCTGGGCCCACTCGGTAAGACATCATCATAATGAGCTCAATGTGACTAAGGAGTTAGCCATGGGATGATGTGTTACAGAACGAGTAAAGAGACTTGGCAGTAACGAGATTGAACAAGGTATAGGGATACTGACGATCGAATCTCGGGCAAGTATCATACCGGTAGACAAAGGGAATTGTATACGGGATTGATTGAATCCTCGGCATTGTGGTTCATCCGATGAGATCATCGTGGACCATGTGGGACCAACATGGGTATCCAAATCCCGCTGTTGGTTATTGACCGGAGAGGTGTCTCGGTCATGTCTACATGTCTCCCGAACCCGTAGGGTCTACACACTTAAGGTTCGATGATGCTAGGGTTATAGGGAAATAATGTATGTGGTTACCGAATGTTGTTCGGATTCTCGGATGAGATCCCGGACGTCACGAGGAGTTCTGGAATGGTCTGGAGACAAAGATTGATATATAGGAAGTAGGGTTTTGGTTACCGGAAATGTTTCTAGCGTCACCGGTAACGTATCGGGACCACCGGAAGGGTTCCGAGGGTCCACCGGGAGGGGCCACGGGCCCCGGAGGGCTGCATGGGCCGAAGGTGGAGGGAACCAGCCCTTGGTTGGCTGGTGCGCCCCTCCCACCTGGCCCAAGGCGCAGCAAAGGAGAGAGGGTGGCAAACCCTAGCCCAGATGGGCCCTAGGCCCACCCTAGGGCGGCTAGGGCAGCCGCACCCCTCTCCCCTCTCCCTTGGCTACCGCACCAAGTCCCATCTAGGGCTGCCGCCGGCCCCTAGGGTGGGAACCCTAGGGCGCAGCCCTTCCTTCTCCTCCTCCTATATATAGTGGAACCCTTGGGGATGTTTGAGACACGACTCTCTCCCTCTCGGCGCAACCCTACTCCTCCTACTCCTCGTTCTCCGTAGTGCTTGGCGAAGCCCTGTCGGAGACCACACAGCTCCACCGTCACCAGGCCATCGTGCTGCCAGAGCTCTCCCTCAACCTCTCCTTCCTCCTTGCTGGATCAAGGCATAGGAGATGTCACCGGGCTGCACGTGTGTTGAACGCGGAGGCGCCGTTGTTCGGCGCTAAGATCGGAGTCCACCGTGATCTGAATGTGTTACTCTGTTCTTCATGAACTTAATACTCTAGATGCAGGTAGGAGTCGGTCGATCTGTGGAGTAATAGTAGTAGATGCAGGATCGTTTCGGTCTACTTGACATGGACATGATGCCCATATGCATGATCATTGCCTTGGATAACTACACAATTATTCGCTTTTCTATCAGTTGCTTGACAGTAATTTGTTTACACACCATGATATTTGCCTTCAAGAGGAAAGCCTCTAGTGAAACCTATGGCCCCCGGGTCTACTTTCCATCTTATACTTTCAGATCTATAAACCAAAAATACCAAAAATACTTGCTGCAATTTATTTACCTTTTACTTTCCATTCTCGTTTACATCTATCTTTATCAAATCTAATCCTTGCAAATAACCGTGAGGGGTTTGAAGAGTTGGGTGCAAGAGTTTGATTGTTTGTGTAGGTGCATCCATTGGTGACTTGCTTGTTCCTCCTACTTGATTGATACCTTGGTTCTCGACAACTGAGTGGAATACTTATCTACTTCGCTGCATCACCCTTTCCTCTTCAAGGGAAAACCAACGCAATCTCAAGAGGTAGCATCAGTCAGGAGCTCGGAACCTTTTCTAGACTTGATGATTATGTCATCCACATAGGGCTCCACGTACCGACTGATCTGCTCCCATTAGCATTTCTGAATCATGCGCTAAAAAGTATCTCCAGAGTTTTTGAGGCCGAATGGCATAGTGATGCATCAGAAACACCTGAAAGGGGTTTATGAAGGCCGTTTTATTTCATCAGGGCCATACATTCAGATCTGGTGGTACCTGGAGCACGCATCTAGGACCGACAGGCATTCGCATCCAGTAGTAGAATCTACTATCTGTTCTTTGTGAGGTAAGGGGAAATGATCTTTCGGGTAGGCTCGATTGAGGTGCTTGAAGTCAATACACATGCGGAGTGAGTTGTTCTTCTTTGGCACCATGACATCATTGGTGAGCCACTCAGAGTGGTAAACCTCATGGATCAACTCGACAACTAGGAGCCGAGTGATATGTCTCCAACGTATCTATAATTTTTGATTGTTCCATGCTATTATATTATCATTCTAGGATACTTTTTGAGTAATATTTTACCAATTCATATTATTTTTGAGCACTAACAAATTGACACAGTGCCCAGTGCCAGTTGATGTTTTCTGAGTGTTTTTACTTTTTAGGTTTACAGTGTAAAACAAACTCCAATTGCCCCGTAACTTTTTTGATGATATTTTCTTGACAAAAAGAAGACCTGGAAGATTCGAGAGAAGGCCTGAGGCCGCACGAGGGAGGGACAAGCCAACAGGGCACGCCTAGAGGGGTCAGTGTGCCATGATGTCTTGTCTCTCCCTGGTGGCCCTCCTACCCCCGTTCTCTGGCCTATAAATTCACATATATTCCAAAAAACAGAGGCACTTCGAAACACTTTTTCTGCCACCACAAGTCTCTGTTCTGCCATGATCTCGTCCGTAGCTCTGTTCCACCAGCCTGCCGGAGGGGGTTCGATCATGGAGGGCCCCTTCATTAACCCTGATGCCTTCACGATGATGTGTGAGTAGTTCACCATAGACCTACGGGTCCGTAGTTAGTACCTAGATGGCTATCTATCTCTTGTTTGATCTTCAATACAATGATCATCATATCTTCGCTTTGATCTATCCCATGCAATTCTTTTGTACGGTGTGTTTGTTGGGATCCGATGAATTGTGGGTTTATGTTTCAGATTATTCATGAAAAGTACTAGAGTCACATCTGAATATTATGATTCTTATTTCCATGATTATCATAGCTTCGTAAATCTCTTTGATCTATTGAAATAGTTTGGCTAACTAGATTGATATTTCTTCAGTGAGAGGGGTGTGTTGTAGTGGGTTCAATCTCGCGGTGCTCTATATCCCAGTGATAGAAGGGAACAAGACAAGTCCTTGTATGGTTTCCACTAAGGATTAAACTATGGGGTTTATTCATAGTGATTGAGTTTACTTTGTCTACGTCATGTCATCGTTCTCCAAGCATTACTCTGTTTTCCATGAACTTAATACGTAGAGAGGCAAGCATAGAAGCGCTCTTGAACTGGAGTAATAGTAATAGGTGCAGGCAAGAGTCTGCCTCTTTGCTTATGGACGTGATGCCTATATACACATGATCATTATTGTGAATATCACATAACTATGCAGGAAAGAGTCTCTCCTGAATTCTTATATGCATGATTTCATATCTTTGCAAGTCTCTTTGAGTTATTGGTTTAGTTTGGCTAACTAGATTGGTAATTCTTGCAATAGGAGAAGTGCTTAGTTTTGGGCTCAAGTGCGGTGTCCTCACCCAGTGACAAAGTAGGGGTAGCGAGGCACGTATTGTATTGTTGCCATCAAGGGTAAAAATACGAGGTTTTCATCATATTGCTTGATTTTATCCCTCTACATCATGTCATCTTACTTAATGTGTTACTCTGTTCTTCATGAACTTAATACTCTAGATGCAGGCAGGAGTCGGTCGATGTGTGGAGTAATAGTAGTAGATGTACAATCGTTTCAGTCTACTTGTCACGGACGTGATGCCTATATGCATAACCATTGCCTTGGATATCTTCATAATGATTCGCTTTTCTATCAATTTGCTCGACAGTAATTTGTTCACCCACCGTAATACTTGCCATCATGAGATAAGCCATCTAGTGAAACCTATGGCGCCCGGATCTATTTTCCATATTATACTTTCAGATGTAAAGCCAAAAATACCAAAAATACTTGCTGCATTATTTTTACTTTTAGTTTTACTTTCCGTTCAAGCGTCCTATTATATCTATCTCTATTAGATCTCATCCTTGCAAGTAACCGTGAAGGGATTGACAACCCCTTTATAGCGTTGGGTGCAAGAGTTTGATTCTTTGTGCAGGTACATCTATTGGTGATTCGCTTGTATCTCCTACTGGATTGATACATTGGTTCTCGAAAACTGAGGGAAATACTTATCTACTTTGCTGCATCAAACTGTTCCTCTTTACGGGGAACCAACGCATGCTCGAGAAGTACCAAATGCCGCTAGGGAAAACTATGGTCCCCGGGTTTATTCACTTATCTTTTTAAAACACCTATCATTACCTTGGTGCCATTAATTAGATTTTATTTTATTTTGCAATTTACAATTATATAATATTATCTACACACTTCAATTACTTGCGAATAACGTGACCAAGGGGATTGAGAACCCTCTTGCCGCGTTGGGCGCAAGTTGTTTGCTCTTTTTGTGCACACATTGAAGACAGGTGTGGATTGATATTCTTATTGGTTCAATAAACCTTGATTTCTTAATCGAGGGAAATACTTACCATCATATTTTTTTGAGAGTTAATAAATAGTGATGCTAATTTGTATGGGTCATAATACTAGTCCAAAAATAGTAGGTATTCAATGAGTGATAATTAAAACCATCATGTAACACATAAAAGAGAAATTATCTGTTAATGATATTGATGTGGTAATGTGAAAAAGTTGTGAGTGCATAGTTGTTGATTCATAGAAGTATCGATACTAAGAGGTGTTTATTTGCTGTTTGTCTAAATATTAAAAAGGCGTGGTGGGGATGTGTGAGCATTTCTATTCCTCTTTAAAATCCTAGTGTTGTTTTGGGTCGGAAGCGCGTGATTCTTAATTCCTCCCAACCTCCTCCCTCGGGGCATGTGAGTAGTACTTTTATTTGTGATAAGATTAATAAAACTTTACAATAAGTATATGAGTTATTCATGACTAATGTGAGCCCATGGACGTACGCAATCTCACCACCTCATATTTTGCTAGCCTCTTCGGTACCATGCCTTGCCCATTCTCACCTCGAGGATTGGTGCAAACTTCGTGGGTGCATCCAAACCCTGTGACATGATATGCTCTGTCAAACACAAGCCTTCTTATATCCTCCTCAAAAAAGCCATCAGACCTACCTGTTATGCAATTTCCACATCCATTCCAAGATATATTGTCATGCAAATTCGAATGTTACATCATATGACTAGTTCATTCATCATCATATTGCTTTGCATGATCATATAGAGCTGACATTGTATTTGTGGCAAAGCCATCGTTCATCATATTTTTGATACATGTCATGCTAGATCATTGCACATCTTAGTACACTGATAGAGGCATTCATACTGAGTCATATTGTTTCATAGTTCTTCATATCGAGTTTTCATATTGAGTTGTACGTAAATAAACATGTGATGATCATCATCAATAGAGCATTGTCCCAGTGAGGATATAAAAATGGGGGAGGTTGGCCTCCCCCAAAAAAATGACAATGAGAAAAATGAAACAAATTTAAAAATGATAGAAAAAGAGAGAAGGGACTTTGCTATATCCTTTACCACACTTGGGACTCAAAGTGGCACCTTGTTCTTCATATAGAGAGTCTCATGTTATGTCATTTTAATATTCTAGTGGGAATTACTTTTTCATTATTATAAACTTGTCTTGTATATTCCGATGAAGGGCTTCCTCAAATGCCCGAGGTCTTCATGAGCAAGCAAGTTGGATGCACACCCCACTTAGCTTTAGTTGAGATTTCATACACTTATAGATCTAGTGCATCATTTGCATGGCAATCCATACTCCTTGCATTGACATATATCGACGGGCATCTCCATAGCTCCTCAATACACCTAGTTGATGTGAGACTATCTTCTCCACTTTTTACCCCTTTGATACCTACCACCAAATTCTATTCCACCATTATGATATACTCATGGTTCATGCTCATGTATTGTGTGAAGAGTAAAAAGTTGATGCACATTGAAAAAGTACGATCCAATTGCCTTACTTGGAAACTGTGGTGCTTGACATTTGTATTAATGTGGTGAGTGGACGAAGCCATGCCTTACTAATATGATAAGATGAATTGGGGTAAACATTCTTTTAGGATCATATACTTTGAAAGATTGATGATTTTGTTGCTTGTGCCTATAAATATTACTATGTTGATGTTTGTTAATTCATCATTTCTCAATGAGCATACATGCAAAAGATTACATATTGGGTAGCATGTCACATTAAAAATTATGTTTTTATCATTTACGTACTCGAGGACGAGGAGGAATAAAGCTTGGGGATGTTGATATGTCTCCAACATATCTATAATTTTTTTTGTTCGATGCTATTATATTATCATTATAGGATACTTTTTGAGTAATAATTAACAAATTTATATTATTTTTGAGCACTAACCTATTGACCCAGTGCCCAATGCAAGTTGTTGTTTTCTATGTGTTTTTTTACTTTCCAGGTTTACCGTACCAAACATAGTCCAATAGCCCCAAACTTTCTTATAATTTTTTCTGAACCAAAAGAAGACCTGGAAGCTTCAAGACAAGACCGCGAGGGAGGCACAAGCCAACAGGGCATGCCTAGGGGGTCGGCGAGCCTTGATGGCTGGACCTTCCCTGGTGGCCCTCCTACCCCTGTTCTCTAGACTATAAATTCACATATATTTAGAAAACCCTGAGTGGCGTTCCGAAACACTTTCGCCGCCGTTGCAAGTCTCTGTTCCACCATGATGTCATCTGGAGCTTTGTCCATCACCCTATCGGAGGTGGGATCAATCACAGAGGGCCTTTTCGTCAACCTTGCTGCCCTCATGATGATGTCTGAGTAGTTCACCACAAACCAATGGGTCCGTAGTTAGAACCTATATGGATCTCTCTCTCTCTCTCTTTTGATCTTCAATACAATGATCATCACATCTTCGCTTTGATCTATCTGATGTAATTCTTTTGTATGGTGTGCTTGTTGGGATCCGATGAATTGTGGGTTTATGTTTCAGATTATTCATGATAAGTATTTGAGTCACCTCTGGATATTATGATTATTATTTACATGATCATTATAGCTTTGTAAATATCTTCGATCTATTGAAATAGTTTGGCCAACTAGATTGATATTTATTCAGTGAGAGGGGTGCGTTGTAGTGGGTTCAATATAGTGGTGCTCTATATTCAAGTATAGTAGGGCACAAGACACATCTTTGTATGGTTGCCACTAAGTATAAAACAATGGGGTTTAGTCATATTAATTGAGTTTACTTTGTCTACATCATGTCATCGTTCTCCAAGCATTACTTTGATTGTCATGAAATTAATACGTAGAGAGGCAAGCATAGAAGCTCTCTTGAAGTGGAGTAATCGTAGTAAGTACAGGAAGGAGTCGGCCTATTTGCTTATGGACTTTATGCCTATATACACATGATCATTGCTGTGAATATCACATAACTATGCGCTTTTCTAGCAATTGCCCAACAGTAATTGTTTTACCCATCGTATGTTGCCTACATGAGAGATGCCGCTAGGGAAAACTATGGTCGCCGGTTCTATTCACTTATATATTTACAAAATGTCTCATTACCTTGGTGCCATTATTTATATTTTATTTTATTTTGCAATTTACAATTATCTACTATTATCTACACACTTCACTTACTTGCAAATAACGAGATCAAGGGGATTAACAACCCTCTTGCCGCGTTGGGCGCAAGTTGTTTGCTCTTTTTGTGCAGCCGTTGAAGATGATTGTGGATTGATATTCCTATTGTTTCGATAAACCTTTGTTTCTTAACCGATGGAAATACTTACCCGTATTGTGCTGCAATTACCCGTTCCTCTTCATAGAAAACCCAATGCAGTTCACAAGTATTAGGAAGGATTTCTGACGCCATTGCCGGGGAATATCATCACCAACTATCAAGTAACTTCACACAAATTATCATTAACTTGTTCTTCTTTTTATTTTCTGTTATATGTAGTTTGCTTCATAAAAATCAAGAATACAAAAATATTTATGTTTTCTTGTCTATAGTTTATTTCTTTGCTTGCTAGTTTACTTTTCCTCCTTACTTTGCTTGTTCGTTCACCATGTCTCAATATACTACTAAGTTGTGCGACTTCTCAAAAACTAATAACAATGATTTTATTAGTACTCCTATACCACCTGCCACTAGTGCGGAGGCTTTCAATATGAATGCTGCATTGTAAATCTTGTGTTGAAAGATCAATTTTCAGGAAGTCCTAATGATGATCCCGCTTCTCATCTTATTACTTTTGTTGAACTTTGAGATATGCCAAATAAAAGCAACATGGACAATAATGTTGTGAAATTAAAATCATTTCCTTTTTCACTAAGAGATAAAGCTAAGTCTTGGTTTTTATCTTGATCACGTAATAGCATTGGGACATGGGATAAGTGTAAAGATGCTTTTATTTGCAAGTATTTCCCTCCTGCTCAGATCATATCCCTTAGGAACCAAATTGTGATTTTTAAAAAACATGATCAAGAACATGTTGCACAAGCCTAGGACATAATGAAATTGATTATTATAAATTCTCCTACTCATGGGTCAAACTTGTGGATGATTATTCAGAACTTCTATGTTGGACTAAACTTTTTGTCTAGAAATCTTCTAGATTTTACTACATGTGGTACCTTTATGGATGTGACCTTAGTAGAGTCCACAAAACTTGCGGACACCATCTTGAAAATTATTCTCAATGGCATACCAAGCGAACTCCAACTGGTAAGAAGGTAATTTTTGTCAAGGAAATCACTACTTTGAGTGAAAAAGTGGATGCTCTTAAGAATATAGTTGCTAGCAAAAATACTCATGTTGATCTAAAATGATAAGCCTTTGTCTACTTTGATTGAGCAAAATAATGATCATGTTGATGTGGACTTTATCTCGCGAAACAATTTCAGTAACAATGCTTATAGAGGAAATTTGAATGGTAGGTCGTATCCTGGTAACTCCTCTAACAACTATGGTAATTCTTATGGAAATTCTTCTACAAATTCTAATAGGATACCCTCTGTTATTCAAAACACAATTAAAGAATTTATTGGTTCTCAAAATATTGTCAACACTATGGTAGAATAATAGTTGTATATGATTTCATCGAGTTTGGCGACTGTTATCCGCTCGTCGGCGGTACTGGAGCCCTTCTGGAGGCACTCCTCTACGACCTTTCGATTTCCCATGACCATGATCATGCCCTTCGTACCCGGAATCTTAAGTTTATCATACACGTAGTATGGTTGGGCCATGAAACGTGCATAGGCGGGCCTACCCAGGATGGCATGATATGCACTACCGAAGTCGACTACCTCGAAGGTCAGTCTGGTGCCTCCATCCATGAGGACCTTATGCAATCGAAATCCATTGACGGCCATGTGAACCATCAACGCCTGCCTCTCGGAGGTTGGTATGTGGGCTGGATGATCCGACTGAGTGAAGGTGATGGGTGTCTTGGTGCAGTTTAGGTACTTGGTGGCAGTCGGGACCACCATAATGACCTCGGTTGATAACCTTCAGTCGGGTCTTGCTTTCTACATCGGCGAAGATCGTGAGGACCTTCTCGATGTATGGGGTATGCGGAGGTGTTCTCCTTGTTGATGTCATCATTGTGTTTTCCCTCATAGGGATCTCCACCCATCCCCTCCTTGAGCGGGCGACACTCCCGAGTGGAGTGCTTCAAGTACACTATGTTGCCCTCTTGGTCCTTCTTGCTATAAATCTGGCAGGGCTGATCCAAGATGTTGGTTGTTGACTCAGACTTCTTCTTGGGGGCCCACTCTTTCTACTTGTTCTTCAAATTGCCCTTTCTATGGCTGGGCACGGCCGCCGCTTCTACTTTGCCGGTTGCTTCAGCTTTGCGCTTCTGCTTTTTACAAGCGTTGCCCCCTGACTGAGGAGCATTGCTGGTCCGACCCTTGCCGCTATGAAGGTGGTCTTCTTCCTAGTTGTTGGCGTATTGATTGGCGATATCCATCACCCGACTGAGGGACATGACTTCAGTCCGACCGAAGTTCAAGATGAGTTCGCAGTGTCGAATGCCCGCCTTGAAGGCGCAAATAGCCTGGTGTTCTGTCACATTCTCCACTGTGTTATGCAGTGTGGTCCAACGCTGAATGTAGTTTCAAAGAGTCTCGTTGATCTTTTGGATGCAATGCTACAACTCGGACAAACCACTAGGGCGCTTGTATGTGCACTCTAATGTCTTGACGAACACTAGGGCCATGTCTTCCTAGCAGTAAATGCAGCTGACAGGTAGCTGATTTAGTCACGCACTCACGATCCCTCTAGCATGAGGGGCAGGTGCTTTATCGCAACAAAGTCATCCCTGTCGCCGATCTGTATGGCCACTCGATAATCTTTGAGCCAAGTTTCCGGCTTTGACTCGCCGTTGAACTTGTCGATTCCTATTGCCAACTTGTAGTTGGAGGGTACCTCAGCCTCTCAGGTGTACCTCCTGATGCACTCGAGACCGGAAGTCCCCTGGCCACTCAACCGCTTCCTATTTAACTTGGCTCTGTCAACCATGCTTTGGGTGATGTTGGATCTTTTCTTTGAAACAAATGCATCTGATTGCATTACTCAGTGGGCGAACATTACTCACTCACCACTAAATCTTGTACATCAGGGGGTACATTGTTTGGGTTCAATACTTCATACAAATTCATGGTACATCCCCTACTTGCTAATACATGTGCTACTCTATTGCAATTCCTGTTAGCAAAACTGAAACTAAATTGATTGAAATTTTGCTCCAGGAACAATTTCAGCTCTGCTAGTGCCCTACAGACCACTAATCGATCTCGCTCCTTTTGGTCTACACCTTATTTTAGTAACATTGAGTCTGTTTTGAAGCAGATAATAGTGATTCCTTTAGATGCAGCCAGCTGGGCACCATGCATAGCAGCCAATATTTTAGCATGAAGAGGATTAATTAGATTCTCAAGCCTTCCTGCACCACATGCATGAATAGCTCCCTTATGATCCTGGATAACAACACCCCAGCCTCCACTATTTGTTTGAGTATGAAATGCACCATCAATGTTCATCTTCAGTGCTCCGTGCCGGGGCGGTTTCCACCTATCTTGACATGTTTTCTTGAGCTCCTTTTCCTTCATGAAAGCTTGGCAATATTCATTAGTCTGCTTAATAACAGTGTAATATATATCATCATTACTTCGTACTTTACCTTCTTCTCTAATATTATTTCTTTCATTCCACCATTGCCACAGAAGTACTATCACCTTGATTTTTTCTTCTTCTTCTTCTAGTTTGAGGACTTCATTTATAAAATCTACAGCATATTGTTTAGTTACCAACTTCTTTCTTATGTTCTCCAATCCTAGCATCTCCCATATTTGCGTCACTCTTTTACATTTGAGAAAGAGGTGGCCTCCATCTTCAAATGTTCGCTTACAGATCAGGCAATCCTTCTCTGATTCAACTCCTCTTTTTCTTAAATTATTGCTCAACGCCAAGGAATTGTGGCCCAATCTCCATATGAAGTGCTTTAAGTAATTTGGACATCCTATTCTCCATACCTTTCTCTAGTTTACTTCATGTTCTACACTCTACCTTGATGGTCCTGCTATCCCTCTTTGACTTCTCCTCTTTTCTTCCTCCACATAGACATGGTATGCTGATTTTACTGAAAATAAACCTTTTGCGTCAGCATGCCAAGCAGGCTCATCACTATAGTCTGTACCAATTGGGATAGCTAAAATTGCCTTGACATCTTCCTCCCAAAAATTCATTTCCAGAACCTCCATGTTCCATCTTCCATCCATATTAATTAATTCAGCTACTTTGTTCAAAGTACTATTACCCTTTGGAGTGCAAGGTCTCCTAGTAAAATTCCTGGGGATCCATGGATCATCCCAGATTCTTACATTCTGCCCATCTCCAATTCTCCAGATAAGTCCCCTTTTTAGCAGGTTAATGCCTTTTAAAATCCTCCTCCAGGTATAAGACATACCTTGCCTTGCTTCTTCCTCTAACACATTCCCATCTGGAAAGTAGCGAGCTTTAAGGACCTGCCCACATAGTGAGTCCGGATTATTTAAAAGCCTCCATGCCTGTCTTGCCAACATGGAAATGTTAAAAGCATAGAAGTCCCTAAATCCCATCCCACCTTCTCCCTTAGGTTTTGTTAATGTTTCCCAATTTATCCAGTGTATTTTGTTAACCTTTTCCTGATTGTTCCACCAATATCTACCAATTAGGGATGAAATTTGCTCGCAAACTGTCCTAGTTATCTCGAAACCACTCATTGCAGACGTGGGAATTGCCTGAGCCATAGCTTTGATGAGGATCTCCTTTCCAGCACGAGACAACATATGTTCTTTCCACCCTTGTATCTTCTTCTAGATTCTATACTTTAGGAAGCTAAATATACCCACTGTTGATTTCCCAATATGCACCGGAAGTCCAAGATACTATTCGTTTGTTGTCTCACTTTTTATTCCTAAAACATCCTTGATTTCATTCTTGCACTGGTCAGTTGTGTTTGCACTGAACAGAATTGTTGTTTTATCCTCATTCACAGTTTGACCTGAGAAAGACTCATACATGGCCAATATTTCCTTTAGCTTCAGGACATCCTTTTTCTTTTCCCTACATAGGATAAGTGAATCATCCGCAAAAAATAAATGTGAGATGCTAGGAGCTTTTTGGCAAATTTGCACTCCTCTGATAATTCCATCTCCTTCAGCCTTGTACAACATGGAGGATAAAGCTTCAGCACAAATAATAAATAGGTAAGGGGATAGTGGATCCCCTTGCCTTAATCCTCTTCTTGGTATAATCTCTTCAATAAGCTTGGGTGATGTTGTATCTGGCATTGAGCCAGGGAGGCCACCGGTCATATTCTCTATAGTCCTTGCGCCGATTGGGACTCCGCCTATGGTCTTCATCATGAGGTTGCCTATTGTCATAGGACCGTTGGTCGTATGAGCCACCCCTCGGAGGGGGCGTTCGACTGAAATCATGGTCGTCACGCGTGCGCCCTCCATACTGGCCTCTCGGAAGAGGAGGTGATCGCTGGTTTCTTCCTAGCACAAGCAGACTATGGTTCGACTGCATCATATCTGTCTGAGAGGATTTGCTATGAATGCGGTTATGTGATTGTGAGACCATGGATTTTTACTCCAAAGCAGTCTTCAGCAATGTCTGAATCTGTTGTATGGCTTCTCCAGCTGCCGAATCAGACAGGTGAATGGAAGTAGCAATCTGAGTGGCCGCAGCCAAATTCTGTAGCGGAGTACGCATCAGAGGGTAGTTATGCGGGTGGTCATTCAGGAACAACCGCCTGCGGTTGCGACTAGAACAGGGCTGGTCCCATGCCGTGCGGTCATCGAGTGACTTGTTGAGCCACTCGAGCCGCTCGTGTTTGGCCAAGCTGACCTGTCGCATGGCCTCCAAAGAAATTTCTTCCAGGGTCATCCTGATTATCGGGGTGATCAAGGAATACTCGTTCTGCTACCTGAGCTCTTCCCGCTGCTTCTGAGTGACACGCCAAAGAATGTAGGCGTCCTCGTCATCACTGTCACGGCCGTGAGCATGCCCGCGGGTATTATCGGCAGAGAACCTAGAAGGCCCTATGCCTGTGTTGGCCATTAGGATTTTTGTAGTCGACTGGCTCCTCTTGCACTCGGACTCGTCGAAGGAGCCTTCGCACGAGGAGGGGAACAAATTGAGGGTGGGCTCGTCTGAGTTGAGCATCACCACCTATCGAGCCACAACTTGAAGAGCCGCGTCGTGCTTGATCCATCGCTAGAGTCACGAGAGCCCAGAGCGCTTGCGGCAACCACCAATGGAGTGAGGGGGAACTGACTGGTACGGGACCGACAGTTGGCCGAGTAGAACTCCGAACAAGGTTGCACGAAAATGCGCCGCGCCATGGGCGGGCAGCCCATCTGTGTCGAGCGGAGCTTCCTGCAGCCATGATGAATCGTCAACGGTGATGCTAAGGGCACCAAAGAGGATCTCTCCACCGAGTGTAATCATGATGACTGGAAAAAAACTCCACCTGCACCAAAACTGTTAAGGGAACGATCTCGACAATAGTACGAGGGGTACAAAAGAAGGGCAGAGCCTAGCTACAGCACATGTGTAACACTTGAATTTTACGAGTTCAGGCCCCTCTCGGAAGAGGTAAAGACCCTATGTCTCGTGCCTGATGGCTTGTGTTTTCTTAGGGGGTATGAGTATAATGGAGTGTTAAACCCTTGCTTAGTAGCCCAGGGATGGCTTATATAGAGTGTGCCACCACTGACTGAGTGCCATTAGAAGGGTAATAAATAGGAGTAACTGCAGACGTTACTAGAAACTACTGTTTTAACTAAGGGCGTTACAGGTCATGTTAGTCTTCACAACACTTCATGTGTGACATTAAGTCTATCAAACATTGGAGCTCCCACGTCGTCCTAGCTTTCTCTTGCCAAAGTGTTGGTACTTGTCTAACTGGTGGAATGAAGTCCGAGTGACTTAATAGATTTGAGTGGATCCTATGCATGCATCCAAATGCATGTATAGTCCAAGGAGTTTAATGATAATGTGGGGCCCTAGGTGGGCCTTAGATGTAAGGTCTATGACCCTACCTCTGGTAGGTGACTTCGTCATCAGCCCTTGGCTACCACCAGCTGACTCTTTGAGCTCCCCCAGCTGCACGTTAGCTTCTCCCTCTGCGAACAGCACTCCCTCACCGATGTAGTTTACGACCACCTTGCCACCTCCCATTTCGCAAAAGTGCCCAGTGAGCGGGTAGTAGTGCACCAGCACCTCCGACAGCGCTCGGCCGATGATCTCCACTGGGTCGTGGTCGCCACCTGTCAGGCCACCATGGTAGATGAATATGCCCGACATGAGCACCCATAGAGACTCCTCGCTGTCGATATCGGAGAGGCGCTTTGTTTCCTAGGGCGTCGGTGAGGCCAGGGTGACAAGGATTGGTATATGCCGGCACATGACAAAGCTGAGTGCCATTGCACCGAGCATGCATGTGTACCTGGCTCTATTTTGTAGGTCAGGTGCTTCATGTGTTTCTGAGGTGATCCCCTTGGTATTGATTCTTATAGAGGATCAATCGTCATGATTACTCTTATAGAGGATCACTCAAAAAAGCTACGCATGACCAGATAAGTACTAGACAATACCCTGCATTGTGTCAGAAGTTTTTGTCATAGAAGTGGGAGCCCTCCACATCTATGATTATACGTGTTTTTTGTCACAATTACCATCTAGAAAGTGTCACATCCATGACATTTTTTTCCGTTCGGCCCATAATGTCATGAGTGTGTATTTTTTTGTATCGGCGACAGGATCACTTAGATCTCATAGTCTGAATTCATTTAGAGACTATTTGTAGATACATATGGACCCACCTGAAGCTAGTCCACGTCTGACGTGTACTACGAAGGCAATCCTAAGACTATATTCAATGGCTGATGAGAATGCACCTACACCTAAGAAGGGGGAAGACAAAGATGCCCCAATACTGTACAAGATTTTCCTCCAGATATCTATGAGAAGAATAAGTCTGGTCCTGATGAGAAGTAGTAGCGCAAGAATTGAACCCAATGGATTTGAAGAGTCATCCATGGACCACGCGCTTCATCAAGCGCAGATCAAACATTCATCACTTAGCTTCTGCATGCAATCACATTGTATTTCTTCCCGAAGTTGAATTCATATAGGAAGACATATGTCCTTTGAAGGTCAAAAATCCTATTATGGAAGGCACTGTGCATGTTGAACGGCCTCACATCCCCAATGATCCATCCCATGCCAGATTGATTGGTGCATTCCGCCAACCATAACCAAGTGCCACAACCACTCAAGCCACTGCTAGCACCTTACCTCAAAGGCCTCAGCCTCAAAAGGTTCGCACTATGAATTATAGAGAGCTTCTTGTCTCTCTACATCAAAAGCAGGATAGACATCATGAGTGGTCTAACAGGCAGATGCAAAGCATACTAATTGACATCAATTGCATTTGCAACTTGTCAACCAAGAATGCGTTTGTGTACCATGAAACCTACAAGCATACATCAAATACCCTAACACTAATGGCCCCCGAAGAAGATCTTTATGAGGAAGGCTTCAAGAAGAAGTTCAAGTTATGCACTCCTCCCCCTGCACGATAGACATGGCGTCACATGCCATCCATTGAAGCTAGTGACTATTCGTCTTCGTCTCAAACTATTCATGCCAATCTACCTAACAACGAAGACAAAGATGTCACTTCGCCTGCATAGTGTGCTACTCACGCCGACACTTCGACATGTCCATCCCAACATCGACATCGTCCCTGTGCACTATCTTCCTTGACTCATGCTAGGGACATATAGCGGCCCCATATCTTCGCCCTTTTTGGTCATTCGATGACAAAGTGGGGAGAAACATTGGATTGATAGTCTTCAAATAGGAACATGGATTAGGCTGAATATTTTTATTAAGTTTACAACTCTCGTTTTGTTGATTTGCCATTTTGGGTTGTAAAACTTAAGTCCTAATGGACATCTGCACATTTTCCACCTTTCATACCGTGGACCCTTGTTAAGTTTTATCTTGTGCGCTCAAAGTCATTTAGCAGATGCACATTTTTCATTGTGCATTTCATTATCCTCATAATATATGTCTAATGCACTATGAATGGAGTCCAAGATATATGGGTGATCTCTCAATGTCTTGTAATAAATATCTCTAAGTATTTATCTTCAAATATTTTTATGTCCCTTGAAAGCCTCAACCAATTTGTCTTCAATCACAAAAAGGGGAGATTGTAAGTACATCTAGTGTCACCCCTTGTTGGTTTTGGAGTATTGAAGACAAACATGGTTGAGGGACTAATGTGTTTGTGATAGTTCATATGATAACACAAATAGAAGTCCATGAATATTAAGTTTAACCATCGAAGACGACCACTAAAAATGATCGAAGACATGAAATATAGTTGAAGATAAGGGGGTGCATGAAGATATACACATGCAGATAATGAGAAGCAAAGAGTTAGTCTTTTGGTAGTTTTGTTTTTCTTATTTCCTAGGTCATAGGAACCACTGTAATATTAAGTGGGGTTAAAATGATCAAAAGTAGAAGCTGGCATGATGCTCAACCCAAACACCTATGTCTTCTAGTGAATACTATGAGAGAAAATCTCTTCAAGAGTTGGTTGAGTTAGCATTGCTTGTAGCCCAAGTAATGTTGCCACGTGTGTCTGAAATCCAACCATTGTGGAACGTGTCAGTTGGCACTTGACCCAGGGCCATTTTGGTCATATCATGTCTGGTTGCGTATTTGCTATAAATAGTCCACCCCCTCCACCATAATTCGTGGCCGCTTAGAGTTATTACGTGGATTTTGTTGTTTTGGAGCAACCCACCTCAAAGAAATTGAGGGAGAGAGATCATGTGAGGATAAAACCAAACACCTTGAGCTAGAGTGTTTGAGAACCACCGAAATCATTCTGTTTTGAGAGAACTGAAGACTTGATACACTTGAAGACTGTGATCTTATAGATGGTTAGGCGTCATGGTCTAGAGCTACCAAGAGCCATTATGGATCCCCGGAAGACCAAGTTTATGAATATTTAGAAGTCTGTCTTGAAGACGTACCAGATTGATTGAGCGAGGACTAAGTCACCTTGTCTCAAGGGGAAGAAGGTGAAAACAAGGTCTTCAAGGTTCAATCTCAGCCTCCCCAACCAGACGTACAATTGTCACAACAAGTCAAACTGGTCCAATAAATCCATTGTATTCGTCGAGCAACCAGCTCTATCCTGTCACTTCATTACATATTGGTTAGTACCATGAAGTCATTGATTGCCCATCTATGTGTGAGGACATCTTCCAAAGACATTCATGTGATTGCCTATTTGTCTTCATGCTGCATATGTTTATCTTTGATACATGTTTGTGTGCATGATGACTATGCTTGTTGTACCTGTTTGTCCTCATTATATCGCATTCTTTGCATAGGTCCTTGATTGTTATCCCTAACTGATCCTAATTCACTTACACATTCTGTTGGAAGTATGCCCTAGAGACAATAATAAAATTGTTATTATTATATTTCCTTGTTCATGATAATCATTTATTATCCGTGCTATAATTGTATTGATTGGAAACACATTGCATGTGTGGATACATAGACAAAACTATGTACCTAGTGTGTCTCTAGTAGACTAACTCGTTGATCAAAGATCGTCAAGGTTTCCTGGCCATTGAAATGAGATGTCATTCGATAACAGCATCACATCATTAGGAGAATGATGTGATGGACAAGACCCAAACTATAAACGTAGCATTTGATCGTGTCAGTTTATTGCTACAGTTTTCTACATGTCAAGTATATGTTCCTATGACCATGAGATCATGCAACTCACTGACATCGGAGGAGTGCCATGTGTGTATCAAACATCGCAACGTAACTGGGTGACTATAAAGGTGCTCTACAGATATCTTCGAGGGTGTCTGTTGGGTTGGCATGGATCAATACTGGGATTTGTTACTCTGTGTGACAGAGAGGTATCTCAGGGCCCACTCAGTAATACAACATCACAACAAGACTTGCAAGCAATGTGACTAAGTGTTAGCCACGGGATCTTGTATTGCGGAACGAGTAAAGAGACTTGCCGGTGACGAGGTTGAACTAGGTATACAGATACCGACGATCGAATCTCGGGCAAGTAACATACCAAAGAACAAAGGGAACATCATACGAGATTAACTGAATCCTTGACATAGAGGTTCGACCGATAAAGATCTTCGTAGAATATGTAGGAACCAATATGGGCATCCAGGTCCCGCTATTGGTTATTGACTGTAGAGGTGTCTCGGTCATGTCTACATAGTTCTGGAACCCGTAGGGTCTGCACACTTAAGGTTTGGTGACGTTTCGGTAGTAGAGAGTTATGTATGGTGGTGAGCGAAGGCTGTTCGGAGCCTCATATGAGATCCCAAACGTCACTAGGAGCTCTGGAATGGTCTGGATGTAAGGATTGATATATAGGAAGTCCTGTTTTGGTCGTTGGAAAAGTTTCCGGCTCATTGGTAGTGTACTTGGAGTGCCGGGAGGGTTCCGGGGGATCATTGGGAGGGGTATTTCGACCCAAGAGGCTGCATGGGCTATGGGAGGAGGTATACCAGCCCTTAGTGGGCTGGCCTAAGTCCTACAAGAGGCCCATGTGGCTGGGAGGAGAAGTCCAAAAGGAAAAAGGTGGAAAGGAGTTTTCCAAGTGGGACAGAAGGAGTCCTAATCCTACTAGGATTGGAGGAGGACTCCTCCTCCTCCCAGTTTGGCTGACGCAAGTGCTAGCCCCTTGAGGGTCAAGTCTCCTCCCTCCCTCCTCCTATATATACTAGAGGTTTGAGGGTTTTTTGACACAGAAAACAACCACGTGCTACCTCTCCTCTAGTTCGTAGTTTCTCCTCTAGATCGGTTTCAACGGTGCTTAGGCAAAGCCCTGCTGGAATAGCTCCACCACCATAGCCACAACACCGTTGCGTTGTCGGAGAACTCATCTACCTCTCTGCTCCCTCTTGCTGGATCAAGAAGGCAGAGATCATCATCAAGTTGTACGTGTGCTGAACATAGAGGTGACGTCCGTTCGGTGCTAGATCGGGATGGATCGTGATTGGATCCTCAGATGCTCGGCAATTTGGATCGCAAAGATATTGGACTACATCAATCGCTTTTCTGAACGCTTCCTGCTTAGCAATCTACAAGGGTATGTTGATCCACTCTCCCTCTCGTAGATGCTCATCACCATGGATAGATCTTGTGTGTGCATAGAATTTTTTTTGTTTCCCATACAACGTTCCCCAACACATTCTTCGAAGACATTTACTCTTTCGAAGCATTTCATAAAAATCGCCTATTGAGCCCCCTCTAGTTGATAACTAGCACTTTCATGAGGCTGCAAGCTATGGTGGTGCTCCCTCATCTGATCCAGACGACAAGGGTGAAGGGCTGTGGCGGCATGGGCTGGGGGTGGTCCGGCTAGGTTGGGCCGACCTTCTATAGAGTGAGGTGTGCCAACAGATGTGGTGGTGGTGGGTCGGAGTTGTAGGGGTCTGCCTAGTGTAGATGTAGTGTGGTTGTGGTGGTGGCTCATGTAGTTGGTGCGGGTGATGAAGGCAGTTGCCGTTCTCCTTGGGCTAGACCGGCGGTGGGCGCGACTATGGGATGGCCCTGCCTGGTGGCTCCTACCAGGGGCCCTTGGTAGGGCGGACCTGATTTTGGCCCGGGGATGGTCGAAGTTCTTTCTTCGAGCTAGTGAGGCTGGTCGCAGTCTGAGAGGTGCCGGTGGGTGTGATGGCTCTTCCCCTCGCAGGTACGATGGACGATGGTGGTGGTCGTGACATTGCAGCACTAACATTGTATTGACATGGAAGGCCTTGGATGTGGTGTTGTGCAAGCTCATATGGGCGAAGGCCACAAGATTGGGGTTGAGGCTCGCTCGACGACGGCTATTGACAGTCACAGATTCGTGTCCCTCAGTCCACCAGAGATGGCTGGGCATTCATAAACCACAAGTGTAGGGGATCAATTATAGCCTTTCTCCATAAGTAAGAGTGTCTAACCCAATGAGGAGCTAAAGTTGGAAAAAATATTCCCACAAGTTCTATCGACCACCGATACAACTCTACACACGCTTAACCTTCGCTTTACCTAGAACAAGTATGAAACTAGAAGTACTTTGTAGGTGTGACGAGATAGGTTTGCACCATAATAAAGAACACGTAAATAAAAACTAGGGGAAGCTAAGATAAAGAAACAACTAAGTTAGTTTAACGAGTGTGGAAAAGTCGTGGTAGGAGTTGCAGAATTGTCCCTAGGCAATCAATAACTCGACCGGTCATCATTATCGCAATTTTATATGAGGGAGAGGCATAAGCTAACATACTTTCTCTTCTTGGATCATATGCACTTATGATTGGAACTCTAGCAAGCATCCGCAAGTAATAAAGATCATGAAGCTAAAATCCAACCATAGCATTTTAAGGTATCAAGTCCTCTTTACTCCCATATGCAACAACCCACCTACTCGGTTTTATGCTTCTGTTACTCAAGCAACCCAACATAGGCGAATCATGAACACATTGCAACACCCTACAGCGAGGATCCCTCATGCTTGCGCGACATGGAGAGCACTATAGGACAGCACCAATAATAAAACATGCAACTCAAACCAATCATGATCATCAATCAACCCATAGGACAACAAAAATCTACTCAAACCTCATAGGAGGGCAACACACCAGTGGATACTTATATGAAGCATAAAGCACCATGTTCAAGTAGAGGGTACAATGGGTTGCAGGAGAGTGGACCGCTGTAGATAGATGGGGGAAGGTGATGGAGGTGTTGGTGAAGATGACAGAGTTGTTGGAGTAGATCGTCGTCACGATGATGGCCCCGACAGCATTCCGGTGCCACCGAGAGAGGGGGAAGAGAGCCCCCCTCCTTCTTCTTCTTCCTTGACCTCCCCCTTGATCTTCAAGGTTATCAGGGATGTACAAGTCATTGGCTTCCGCTATATCTTCCTCCTCGACGGGGGAAGGTAATTGTCGTCTTCAGAGTCGTTGACGTTATCGGGGTTGTTTTGGTCAGGCCCTTCCGGACCCTCTAACGGGTGCTCGGGGATATCGGGATTGCCATGATCAGCGGGGGTATTACCGTCCCTGTTGCTGATAATTTCTTTTCTTCCCTTTTTTCCTTTGGACCGCTTATGTGGTTTCCGGTGCCTTGATGGCGCATCGCCTGATTTGTCACCATTGTTGTGAGGCGTGTTGTTGCCATTAGTGGCAGGAGTATCTACCATGTAGACGTTGTATGTGGAAGTGGTGGCCCAACTCCCGGTGTTAACAGGGGTGGGAGCACGGTCCTCTTCATCCATGTATTCTACCTCCTCAGAGGCATAGTCCAGCATGTCAGTTAAATCCTCAACAATGGTTATCAAGTGGGTAGTGGGTGGGTCAAAAAATTCATCCTGGCCCGCACCATAACCGAACCGAGCATAGATAGGGTCTAGATCATCGGTGATCTTGATCGACCAGATCCGATCCAGGGCTTCGTAGCCCGCTGAGGGCCCGAATGGATCCAGTTGTTCGGAACTTGTGGAGTTAACCTCCAAGTCATCCGGACATGGGACATGTTCGGCAAGAACACGTGTCCGGACATCTGGCTTAATGGCCGAACCAGAATAAGAGATCGGTTTACCTCTTTGGGTGACCCCATCGGCATGTCTAAAGAAGGGGCTCGAGGTTAAAGCCTCAGAGTCCTCGGGGGCTATAGGCGGATCTGCGAGCCCGATTAACGACAATACCCCCCGAGAGTCGACGGAGAACTCTAAGTTTCCAAATCTGACCTCTCGATCCGGGGCGAATCTCTCAACGCGGCCTAGATGGCCAGCGGAGTCAGCGTGCAGCACAACACTGCCGAAGGCGAAGATCTGTCCGGGGACAAAAGTGTCCATGTTGCGGACCTCCTCATTGATGACAAGTCGAGAAGTTGATTCCATCTTACTCATAGAGGAACTTTCAATGAAAGCACCAATGTCGGTGTCAAAATTGGCGGATCTCGGGTATGGGGTCCAGAACTGTGAGACTTTAATCGACGGTAACATGAGAGGAAGGGGACATAGATTTACCTAGGTTCGGGCCCTCCTATGGAGGCAATACCCTATGTCCTGCTTGATTCTACTTATGATATGGGGGGTTATAGAGTTGATCTACCTCGAGATCGAATAACTAACCCTACATGAGTTGTTCTCTTTATACCCTAAAACCCTCTGGCTTATACAGATGTCGGGGATGCCTAGGGTTTACACATGGTCGGTTACATGCCGAAGAGATAAACATGACTATTTACTACATCAAACGTGGAGTGCAAGCCATGCTTCCCGAAGCTTCCATCCTGGAGACTGGGCCTTCAAATCTTCTAGTGTTCGGTAAGTAGCCCATATAGTCCGGCCCATAAACAATAGGTCGGCTATCCGAGGACCCACTAATCCAGGACTCCCTCAATTGGGAATATCAAGACACCTGATAAGATTTTTCAATGAGTACATACCTTGACAAGATTTTGAAAGAGTTCAAAATGAATTAGTCAAAGAAAGAGTTCTTGCCTGATTTGTAAGGTGTGGAGTTGAGTGAGACTCAAAAATTGACCACGGCAAAAGAAAGACAAAGGATGAAGGTTGTCCCCTATGCCTTAGCCATAGGCTCTATATAGTATGCCATGTTGTGTACCGCACCTGGTGTGTGCCTTGCCATGAGTCTGTCAAGGGGTACAAGAGTGATCCAGGAGTGGATCAATGGATAAAGGTCAAGATTATCCTTGGTGACTAGAGGACTAAGGAAATGTTTCTCGATTATGGAGGTGATAAATAGTTAGTTGTAAAGGGTTACATATATGCAATCTTTAACACCAATCCGGATGACTCTTAGTAGCAATCCAGACATGTATAGTTGAAAGCACAACATGCTCCCTTGGTGGTTTTGATAATTCATGACAACATACATTGTCTCTTGGACCGATATTTTTACCTAGTGTATTTCAGATACAGTCTATAGAGAGGATTGGGAAAAGGAGATTGTCGAGTTACCCCAAGATGCAAGGAAATAGGTTGGCCAAGCTTCAAGCAAGAGGAATCTACATTTTATACTTGTGAGAAATCAGTTTGAGTCCATAGGAAAGCCAGTACTATTAAAAGGGGGTAAGGTTTTGTTGGTGAACAATATGCTCAAACGTGCACAAGTGATAGTTGCCAAAAACATCCACAAACTCTCCCACCAAAGTCTGTTCTATACCTAACACTCAAAATCGGTGCAACCAACTTTCCCACTTCGGTGACACCGATTCCAGAACCTAGACAGACTATGCCAAACCCTAGCCACTTCGGTGCAACCGATTCCATGCCGGTGCCACCGAGTTTAGGCTGCCAACTCTCTGTTACGCAAATTCACATTTTAGGTCCCACCGAGAATGTTGGATCAGCGTCACCAAGATTGGAAATATGACCGTTGGTCACCTTATCGGTGCAACCGAGTTTCCTATATCGGCTTTACCGAGATTCAAAAGTTGCCACCTTTTGGTCACTTCGGTACCACCGAGTTTAACACATCGGTGTCACCAAGTTGGTCATTTTGTGTGTAATGGTTGTATTTTTGGGGATTCCTATATATACCCCTTCACCACCACTTACTCGAAAGAGAAGCACTCAGAACTATTCCATACCTATCCTATCAGATTTTCTGAGAGAACCACCTACCCTTGTGTTAAGGTCAAGATATTCCACTCCAATCATATGGATCTTGATCTCTAGCCTCCCCAAGTAGATTTCCACCAATCCTATTTCTTCCACCATGCCAAATCTGTGAGAGAGTGATTGGGTGCAAAGGAGTCTATCATCTTGAAGCACAAGATCAAGGAGTTCATCGTCATTATCGAGCCTATTACCTTTTGGAGGGTGGTGCCTCCTAGATTGGTTAGCTGTCGCTTGGGAGCCTCCTACTTCGTGTTGTGGAGTGAACCAAGAAGTTTGTAAGGGCAAGGAGATTGCCTACTTTGTGAAGATCTACCCACAGTGAGGCTAGTCCTTCATGGACGGAAGCCGTTGTGGAATAGTCAAGGTTGCTACTTCGTGGACCCTTTTGGGTGGAGCCCTCCGTGGACTCTCGCGAACGTTACCCTCCGTGGGTTGAAGACTCCATAAACATGGATGTACTATAGCGCCACCTATCGGAACCACGGGAAAAATCATCGTGTCTACAACTGCGTTTGATCTACCTATCTCAACTCTTTACTTCATATGCAATGTCTTTACTTTCTGCTGCCATATTTGTTGACATGCATGTGTAGGGCTGTTAGACTTGCTAGCTTTCCTAAAACTGATAAAATTTGCCAACCAATTAACTTGGGAAAAGATTAGGTTTTAAATTACTGCTAGTAGTCTATTCAGCCCCCTCTAGACACTCTTCTAGTGATCCCTCAATTGGTATCAGAGCTTTGGTCTCCGTTGCTTCGGTTTAATTGCCGAGGAGGAAGATGGATGTGTCTAGTATAGGGAGTTTGAGTTGTAGAGTGCCCATTCTTGATGGAGAGTACTATAGTCAATGGAAGTCTTTGATGCTTGAGCTGTTTAATGAATTTTAGTTGAGCAAATATGTTATTTGCCCCTATGAGCCTCCCATTGATGAACTGCATCCCACACACGAAGAGAAAATTAACATGCTTGGTAACCTAAGAACTGTCAATCTCATTGTTAGAGGTTTACCAAGATTCATGCTTTCTCAAATGAAGAACTTTGCATGTGCTTATACCTTATGGACTGACTTGGATAAACGATATCCAAATCTTTCCTTAGGGAATCTAGATGAAATTCTTCATAAAGCCATTGCTTTTCACAAAATGAAGCCTAGTGATCCAAACTTTGATAAATGCCTATTTGAACTCTGTGGTCTTATGCGTGCTAAAGGAGATGTAACCACTATCAACAACATTATCTTTGAAGCCATTCATACTCATAAACTTGAACATTGTCATGATCACTATTCTAACGAATCTCTTGTTCTTTATGACGAGGATTTCCCACTTGATGATGACAATGTGGAACATGGCTATTATGAAGAAGATGAGTTGTTTGACATCGAGTATGAGAAGATCATGAAGAATTTGAGTCTTATGGCAAACTTTAAGGATTACATGTACGGAGGAAAAGAGTGGATTCTCGACAGTGGATGTACGGATCATATGACTGGTGATAAAGACATGTTCCAAGAGATCACGCCTAATCAAGGTCCTCGATGGTACGTGACTTTTGGAGACAACTCTATGGGTAAGGTACTTGGCCTTGGTAAGGTGGCCATATCCCATGATAGCTCCATTCAAAATGTTATGCTTGTTGAATCCCTTGGTTACAATCTTCTTTCCGTTTCTAGACTTGCTGATTTCGGTTTCAATGTTCTATTCACGAAAGTAGATTGCAAGTATTTCGTCAAGATAATCATAAAATTGTCTTTACCGGTATCCGTAGAGGTGATCTATACATTGTCAATTTGACTAAAAGATCCAAACCTCGCACTTTTTAATTGCTAAATCTTCTAAAGGTTGGCTTTGGCATAGAAGATTAGTACATGTTGGCATGCGTAATTTAGACAAACTTATCAAAGGTGATCATATACTTGGTGTTAAAGATGTTATCTTTGACAAAGATATACTTTGTAGTGCTTGTCATGCTAGAAAGTAAGTAGGTGGAAGTCATCATGTTAAGAATATGATGACTACTAGGAGACCACTCGAGTTACTTCACATGGATCTTTTCGGTCCCAACAATTACAAGAGTCTCGGTGGAAATTCCTATGGTCTAGTTATAGTTGATGATTTTTCCAGATTTACGTGGGTATTCTTTCTTGATGATAAGTCGTTGGTTCAAAAGATCGTCAAGAACTTCGCTCGCAAAGCGCAAAATCAGTTCGAATTGAAGATCAAGAAGGTTCGGAGCGATAACGAATCGGAGTTCAAGAACACCCATGTGGATACCTTTCTTGACGAAGAAGGTGTTTCACATGAGTTCTCAGCTATGTACACACCTCAACAAAATGGAGTTGTTGAGAGGAAGAACCGAACACTCATTGAGATGGCAAGAACGATGCTTGACAAATACAAGACGCCAAAACACTTTTGGGCAGAAGCCATGGAAACAACATGTCATGCCACAAACCGACTTTACTTGCACAAGCTTCTCGGTAAAACGGCATACGAGCTACTCACCGGTAACAAACCCCAAGTTGGATACTTTCGGGTATTCGGCTCCAAGTGCTACATTCTTGATAAGCATCGTCGTACTAAATTTGCTCCTAAATCTCATGAAGGATTCCTACTTGGTTATGGATCGAACTCTCACACTTACCGTGTCTACAACAACTTCACTCGAAAAGTTGAAGAGAGACAGTAGATGTGAAGTTTGATGAATCTAATGGTTCGCAAGTCGAACAATTGCCTAATGATGTAGGTGATAAGAACCCTTCGGAAGCTATCCTAGATTTACCTATCGGCAAGATTCGTCCCATGGAGGTGAAGGAAAGTACTTCATCAACTCAAATGGAAGTCCCTACTTCATGACAAGGTGAACCACAACATGACATGGAGGCATCCACAAGCGGTACACGACAAGATGATGAAGAGGAGGAAGTGCATCTTGAAGGTCAACCACAACCTCCTTCACCACCACCTCAAGGGAACGACACATTCAACAACAACGAAGATGAAGGAGATGATGATGAAGAAGAAGCTCCACAAACCAACAATCGGAAGCTGACCCGAGTTCGAGCACAAGTGACCAAGAACCATCCCCTAAACCAAATCATTGGTGATATACAAACAGGGAGGATCACTCGCTCTAAAACTCATCTAGCAAACTTCTGTGAGCATTAGTCTTTCATCTCTAGCATTGAGCCCTTGAAGGTAGAACAAGCTCTTGAAGACACGGATTGGGTGAACGCTATGCATGAAGAGCTTCACAACTTCGAAAGGAATGAAGTGTGGACACTCGTGGAGAAGCCCAAGGATGAGCACAACATCATCATAACCAAATGGGTATTTCGGAACAAGCAAGATGAAGTCGGTCAAGTCGTTTGCAACAAGTCTTGCCTCGTAGCTCAAGGATATACGCAAGTCGAAGGTGTGGGCTACGGTGAAACCTACGCCCTCGTCGCTAGACTTGAAGCTATTCACATTCTTCTTGCTTATGCCAATAAAGATGATATCACGCTTTATCAAATGGATATTAAAAGTGCATTTTGAAATGGTGAAATTGAAGAAGAGGTTTATGTTAAACAATCACCTAGCTTTGTGAATCCTAAGAAACCTAATCATGTTTACAAGCTTTGTAAAGCTCTTTATGGTCTTAAGCAAGCCCCTCGTGCTTGGTACGAATGTTTAACAAAGTTTATTATCGAAAAAGGTTTTAAAATTGGTAAAATTGATGCAACCTTATTCACTAAGAGAGTTAATGGTGAATTATTTGTGTTCTAAATTTATGTGGATGATATTATCTTTGGTTCCACTAACCCTCAATTTAGTGAAAGGTTTGGAAAGTTGATGTCCGAGAAGTATGAGATGTCCATCATGTGTGAGCTGAAATTCATTCTTGGCTTGCAAATCAAACAATCAAAAGAAGGAACTTTCATCTCTCAAACTAAGTATACCAAGGACTTGATCAAAAAGTTCAACATGTAGGAGTGCAAAGGTATGAAAACCCCTATGCCTACTAGCGGACATGTTGATCTTACCAGAGAGGATGATCCGGTTGATCAGAAAGTTTATCGATCTATGATTGGTTCACTATTATATCTATGTGCATCTCGTCCAGATATTATGCTTAGTGTTTTCATGTGTGCTAGATATCAAGCTGCACCAAAAGAATGTCATCTTTTAGCTGTAAAACGCATTGTGAGATACTTGATACAAACGTCAAATTTTGGCATTTGGTATCCCAAGGGATCTTCTTTTGACCTTGTTGGCTATTCTAATTCGGACTATGCCGGTCACAAGGTTGATAGAAAATCCACCTCGGGTACTTGTCAATTTTTGGGCAGATCTCTTGTATCTTGGTCCTCTAAGAAACAAAACTCAGTATCTCTATCGACTGCCGAAGCTGAGTATATTGCTGTTGGATCTTGTTGTGCGCAATTACTATGGATGACACAAACACTTAAGGATTATGGAATTCATGTTAAAAATGTTCCATTACTTTGTGACAATGAAAGTGTTATTAAAGTTGGTCATAATCCTATGCAACATGCTCGAACTAAGCATATTCAAGTTCGACATCATTTCATTCGTGATCATGTTTCCAAAGGAGATATTAATCTTAAGCATGTTTGCACTAAGAAGCAATTGGCCGATATCTTTACTAAGCCACTTGATGAGAAGACATTTTGTCACTTGAGGAGTGAGTTGAACATCATCGATGCTTCAAACTTGAGCTAGACTCACTCAGTTGCATGCAAGGGCATGAGCTTTCTTGATATTTTCATGTATCTTAACATTTCATCTTATGCCATGGAATTGTATGCTCCCTTGTATTGCATCTAATATCATGTAGGTACTTGGAAAAACTTCATTCCACGAGATTGCCATCAACTCACATCATAAGCAATCTTATCATTACCAAGTATCCACAACCCCTCTTGATGATGGAAGGAAGAAGGCCACTCAACCATATCCTTGATCAAAATTGCACACTCTAAATTGGTATCATGTCAATTGGATATATCTATTGTTCTTCCTTGCATGACTGATCTTTGTAGGTAACAAGGGTACTACAACAAGAAGGATTGCTCAAAATTCAAGATGATCCTCATCAACCTCGAGCATCCTCAACAAGTTCATCTACAAGCTATGTCATCAACATCACTCAGAGGTATGTACTCATGTCCTTGAAAAGGCTTTACTCCAAGAAATGAGCTAAAGCAACTCAAGCGATATGAAGACGTTAAAATGCTTAATTGAAAACTGGTAACCCCATTTGGAGCTTAACGTAGAGTATGGCCTAAGTATTCTTGCTTGGCTCCTAAGTCGATATACTCTAGTATACTAGTCACCGCCCATCATCTAGTTAAGAATCTAGTGTGTTTTGCTCTCTATTGCATAATTTCTCATAACCACTCCAATCTTCTCTAGTTGATGTCCCTTGTAAAAACTTCATATTTCAATAAAAATCTTTCTCTTGACTCTGTGAAAACAGAAACTTGGTTTCTCTTTCGGAGCCACCGACTCAGATATCTCGGTTCTACTGAAGTTGTAGACAAGCTGCACTACAAAATCTCGATACCACCGACCTATCTATCTTGGAGTCACCGATGTTCAATCTATTTCATTTGAATTCATTTTTTTCAACTCTATGTTTTCTTAGTGATCTTTCCTGTTATACTTCTGTTACTTCGATGATCCCCTAATATTAAAAAAACTTTGTATTACTTAGGGGGAGAAGAACTAAAGGCAATCTTGATGAGAGAATTTTTGGTCCTCAAGGATCCCTTTTTGCCAAGGATAAAGGAGGAGAAGATCAGTTTCTATGTCTCTCTCAATTTTCATTTCTATGAATCCTACATTTCGATGACCCTTGTACTCAAGGATCCCTTCTCAATTAATGATCCCTGTATCTATCCCTGTTTTTGATCTTTTTGGAAATTAATGCCAAAGGGGAGAAGACCAAAGCTTCAAGATAAAGGGGAGATATATGCTTCTGCAAAGGGGGAGATATGATCAAGGGAGCGAGCCAATATCAATACTCATATCTTTATAAACAGGGGGAGAATTTTTTTTTTGACCTTTCTCACCTTATCCAATCCTCATATCTACATGCTAAGATTCAGGGGGAGAGGACAATCTATTTTCATATCTACGGTGAGATAATTCTAAATGATCTTGGAGACATATCACTTCTAAGGAATACTATTTTCTATATGTCCTCCATATCTTGGTAATCTTGAGTTCTATTGCCTTGCTGTTTGGTAGAATACTCTTGTGTTTCCTAACATTGTTTTCTCAAGTGTGTTTCTATCACCAGGATGCTGAAGAACTCAATGGAAGTATATGCATCACATCCTTGGTCAAGATGATCTCTTGCTTCTTGCACATATTGTTTGCAAGAGTGATGTCTTGAACAAAGATACATCTCATTCATATATATTTGATGCATATAGCCAAGATACACATGACCTCTTATATGCCTTCTACCTTATGTCTGTTCATGCATTCAAAAGCAACTATCCTTTAAAGGACTACACACATTTAGGGGAGCAAGTCTAAGTCATGAGTCTATGAAAGTCTTCAGTATAATCATGCATATCTTTATTTGAAGCTTTGATTGTATGTTGTCATCAATTACCAAAAAGGGGGAGATCGAAAGCACAACATTCTCCCTTGGTGGTTTTGATAATTCATGACAATATGCATTGTCTCTTGGACCGATATTTTTACCTAGTATATTTCTCATACAGTCTATAGAGAGGATTGACAAAAGGAGATTGTGGAGTTACCCCAAGATGCAAGGAAATATGTTGGCCAAGCTTCAAGAAAGAGGACTCTACATTTTATACTTGTGAGAAATCACTTTGAGTCCATAGGAAAGCCAATACTATTAAAATGGGGTAAGGTTTTGTTGGTGAACAATATGCTCAAACATGCACAAGTGATAGTCGCCAAAAACATCCACAAACTCTCTCACCAAAGTCTGTTCTATACCTAACACTCAAAATCGGTGCAACCAACTTTCCCACTTCGGTGCCACTAATTCCAGAACCTAGACAGATTATGCCAAACCCTAGCCAGTTCGATGCAACTGATTCCATGACGGTGCCATCGAGTTTAGGTTGCCAACTTTTTGTTACGCAAATTCACATTTTCGGTCCCACCGAGAATGTTGGATCGGCATCACCAAGATTGGAAATCTGACTATTGGTCACCTTATCGGTGCAACCGAGTTTCCTATATCGGCTTTACCGAGATTCAAAAGTTGCCACCTTTTGGTCACTTCGGTACCACCGACTTTAACACATCGGTGTCACCGAGTTGGTCATTTTGTGTGTAACGGTTGGATTTTTGGGGAAGCCTATATATACCCCTTCACCACCACTTACTCGAAAGAGAAGCACTCAGAACTATTCCGTACCTATCCTATCATATTTTCTGAGAGAGAACCACCTACCCTTGTGTTGAGGTTAAGATCTTCCACTCCAATCATATGGATCTTGATCTCTAGCCTCCCCAAGTAGCTTTCCACCAATCCCATCTCTTCCACCATGCCAAATCTGTGAGAGAGTGATTGGGTGCTGACGAGTCTATCATCTTGAAGCACAAGAGCAAGGAGTTCATCGTCATTATCGAACCTATTACCTTTTCGAGGGTGGTGCCTCCTAGATTGGTTAGGTGTCGCTTGGGAGCCTCCTACTTCGTGTTGTGGAGTGAACCAAGAAGTTTGTAAGGGCAAGGAGATATCCTACTTCGTGAAGATCTACCCATAGTGAGGCTAGTCCTTCGTGGACGGAAGCCATTGTGGAATAGTCAAGGTTGCTACTTCGTGGACCCTTTTGGGTGGAGCCCTTCGCGGACTCTCGCGACCGTTACCCTCCGTGGGTGGAAGACTCCATAAACGTGGATGTATGATAGCGCCACCTATCGGAACCATGGGAAAAATCATCATGTCTACAACTGTGTTTGATCTACCTATATCAACTCTTTACTTCATATGCAATGTCTTTACTTTCCACTGCCATATTTGTGTACATGCATGTGTAGGGCTGTTAGACTTGCTAGCTTTGCTAAAACTATTAAAATCTGCCAACCAATTAACTTGGGAAAAGATTAGGTTTTAAATTACTGCTAGTAGTCTGTTCACCCCCCTCTAGACACTCTTCTAGTGATCCCTCAATAGTGGAGCAACCATTTGGTGTAGCTCCAAGTGGAGCATGGTAGGAGTATCTACAGTATAACATAGAGATTTGCAAAGAACACACGGATCTGGCTGTCACAAACCCATTGACTAAAAACCTCTGTCACATGCAAAACATGATCCTTTATTATCCATGCTATTATTGTATTGATCGGAAACTCAGATACATGTGTGGATTCATAGACAACACCATGTCCCTAGTATGCCTTTAATAGACTAGATCATTGATCAAAGATGGTCAAGTTTTCCTAGCCATAGACATGAGATGTCATTTGATAACGGGATCACATTATTAGGAGAATGATGTGATGGACACGACCCAACTATAAACGTAGCATATGATCGTGTCAGTTTATTGCTATAGTTTTCTGCATGCAAGTATCTGTTCCTATGACCTTAAGATCATGCAACTCACTGACACCGGAGGAGTACCTTGTGTGTATCAAATGCCACAACGTAACTAGGTGACTATAAAGGTGCTCTGCATGTATCTTCGAGGGTGTCTGTTGGGTTGGCATGGATCAAGACTGGGATTTGACGGAGAGGTACCTCAGGGCCCAGTCGGTAATACAACATTACTATAAGCCCTGCAAGCAATGTGACTAAAGATTTAGCCACGGGATCTTGTATTACGGAACGAGTAAAGATACTTGCCGGTAACGAGATTGAACTAGGTATAGAGATACTGACGATCGAATCTTGGGCCAGTAACAAATCGAAGAACAAAGGGAACTGCATACGGGATTAACTGAATCCTTGCATAGAGGTTCAAATGATAAAGATCTTTGTAGAAGATGTAGAAACCAATTCACACTATTGGTTATTGATCGTAGAGGTGTTTCGGTCATGTCTACATAGTTCTAAAACCCGAAGGGTCTGTACACTTAACGTTCGGTGGCGTTTTGGTAGTATTGAGTTATGTATATTGGTGACCGAAGCTTGTTCGGAGTCCCGGATGAGATCATGCTCGTCACGAGGAGCTCCGGAATTGTCCGGAGGTAAAGGTTGATATATAGGAAGCCCTTTTTTGGTCACCGGAAAAGTTTCTGATACTTCGCTAGTCTACCTAGGGTGCCGGGAGGATTCCGGGGGACCATCGGGAGGGGCAACCCACGCCGAGAGGCCACATGGGCCTGAGGGGTGGTGCACAAGCCCTTAGTGGGCTGGGCAAACCAGCCCCACAAGGCCCATGTGGCTAGGAGGTGGGAGAAGGAAAAAACCAAGAGGGAGAAGAGTTTCCAAGTAGGATTGGAATCCTACTTGGAGTAGGATTGGTGGAAACCTCCACCTCTCCCACTTTGGCCAAATCCTCCTTGTGGAGGGTTTGAGGCTGCCTCCTCCCCTCCCTTACTCCTATATATACTAGAGTTTTGGAGGGCAGCCCTAACCTTAATTTCCAGGTGCTGCCTCATTCTTCCTCTAGATCATTTCTCCTCTAGATTAGTTCTACGGTGCTTAAGCGAAGCCCTACCAGATTAGTTCATCACCACTGCCACCACACCATTGTGCTGCCGTAGAACTCATCTACCTTTCCCCTCCCTCTTGCTGGATCAAGAAGGCGGAGATCGTCATCGAGCCATACGTGTGCTGAACACGGAGGTGCCGTCAGTTCGGCGCTTGATCGAAAGGACCGTGACTCAATCGCAGGACGAATCATGATTAAATTGTGGGACGGATCGCGACGGGATCGCGGGAGGGATCATGATTGGATTGCAGGACGCACGGTGATTTGGATCGCAAAGACGTTTGACTACATCAAATGTGTTTCTCAATGCTTCCCGCTTAGCGATCTACAAGGGTATGTAGATCTACTCTCCCTTCCGTAGATGCTCATCACCATGGATAGATGTTGCGTGTGCGTAGTAATTTTTTGTTTCTCGTGTGAAGTTCCCCAACAACTTGCACTGATTTGATGGTCACAGGCTCGTATCGAGCCTGGTGTTTTCTTTATTGCTGCGAACTGTTTTTGATTGTTTACATGGGGTATAAACGTATGTATATTCTAGAACCTGCTACCTTATAACTAAACATACTAGGATATAAACTCTAGTACAACACAGACACGGACACATCACGTCGTGCTTACCTAACATTATGCGGCAGCTAGGTGGACGGAGGCACGGCAGTGCACGCCGAGATGCGACGGGCTCGTGTAGTGCGATAGCTTCCAGCATGCTACACTCATGCAGAAATAGCGGCCTAAACAGGCATATACACGACTTCGACGTCGAGCGCGGCACAATAGCTTCATCTGGACATGACACACCAACGATGGGTTGGTGTGCAACATGCACATCATTTTGACAGCGAGAACGGGCTTGAGCTTGGGAGGACATATACGTGCGTCAATTATGACAACTTCCCTAAACGGACGGCTAATGTGCGCGGATACTGTATGTTTGGGTCAGACAAAGTCTTACTGTTCGACTATGCCAAAGAAAATATGGCCGTTGTGGACGACTAGCGAACGCATTTAGTCTTGATCATGCTAACTTTTCTAAGAAAAAAATATTGAAATAGCCCACGGCCATGCCATGCCAGCCGCCATAATTCATGTTGGCCACAATGCTAGCAGCCAGCGATGCCAACCTTCGAAATGATCACCCCCATTTTTCATGTCAGCACAATAGCCAGAAGCCGGTACAATGTGTACGCAAAACAAACGGTCATAGTTCATGTCTCGCAACCCTTAGCTCATGCCGGCACACCATCATGATCAAGTCCACCGTCATGGTCTTCATCTCCTTCACAATGTGCCAACTCTTTTTCTTTGGTGTTTGCGTTGCTCGCCTCAATCACGAGCTTCTTCGTTTGGACAGCCTCATCAATGTCAAGCTTCCTTCTTTTGACGGCCTTCTTCATCTTGAGCTTCTTCATTTGAAATTCTATGTAGGCCTTCATTTGCTCCTCTCTTTTTGGCGCTTCTTCTCGTTCATTGCTTCCTTTTGTGTCATCATGCCTTGCAAATATTTTTGCAAGGCGAACGATGCCGCATCATGATTCTCGTCCACATTCGAGTTGCTCTTGCCCCTCGGCTACTTCACTACTTATTCATGCTTAACTATGTTTGCCTACCCTACATTTTTCTTTTGGGCGGCATAGTGATCTTTGAACTTGGGGAATTTTTTTTATGATTGCCCAACAATGGGAGAGGGTGAATGGTCTACCGCCATGCTTGGCCTTGAAGGCTTTTAAAGTTGGGAATACCTACGGAATGATAGTGAAGACCACAATGTAACAGTGAAGCACACAAAATGCAACAAACATGAAAATAGCGTAGGAACATACAGAAGAAATTTATACCATGTCTCCCACGCCTAGGCCAATCACGAGACATGCTTCAATGCTCTCAAGCACGGCACAAAACTTGTTGCATTCTTGTTGAATAAACCCCCACATCTTTTGGATCGAGTTGATGTTACAGATGCTCAGAATTGCCTACATTCATGGAAGTTCACGTGAACTCCTCCCAATACAATGCTTAATAAGAACAAACTTCCTCGATATGGTGTAGTTGGAAGAATTCAGGAAGATAATAGGACTATCATGTGTGGGTGTAATAGCAACAATTTCATGCTTAACATAAGGAACTATAGCAAGTTCATCTCCCTAAGCATAATTCATATCGGCTTCATGGTCATAAGCATAGAAAGCATCAAGTTCATCAAAAAAGAATATTTGAAATGAATCAACTGGATCATAATATTCATCAACATAGCATTACTACTTCAGTAAGCACGAAAGGGATTAAACAATGTATGAGTTAAATAGATAATCTCATTAGAAGGTGATCACGGGCGATCAATTCGCTCTTCCTCCTCATCTTTTCATCTAATGAGCTTACAGTTTTAGCAATTTCTTCTTTTGTAGGATCCTGCAAAATATTAATCTCTTCCAAGGCAGCGGACGTTCTATTAATAAATTCATTAATATCAGCATTGTATTTATAATTCTCATAGCAATATTTAATTATTGCATAATTTTCAGAGATGTAAAGGCAATCATCACACTTTTCACACTTCTCAAACATAGATTCAATTTCATAAGCACCCTTTAAAGCAACAAAATTCCTCTATTTTTTCCACATCATAGTAATCCTATGCACCATTAGCATAAAAAGGCAAGATTTCATAATCGTTAAATTCACATTGAAAGGGAAGGTGTGGAGACTTCATCTTGGAGCAACAAATACAATCATATCTTAAACACAAATTCCAAGTGTACGAACGCGAAATTTTAATTTGATCCCACAAGTGTTTAACCTTTTGAGATAAGCTATAATCCATAAAGTATTCCTTGTGATCAAAAGTGTCTTCCGTTATCAAGTTTAACGGGGATTATCAGGATTATCAAATTAGTATTTAATGTTTTCCACATAACCATTATCAAGGGTTTTAGGAGGTTTCCCATCTCCATGAATAGCAAGTACAACTATGTTTTTGGTGTTTCGTGTTCCATATCCATAACTAAAGATATAAAAACTGAAAATACAAATTACTTAGAGATAAGGCAAACAAGCACACGTCAGAATACTAACCCCACACATTGCTCTCCGGCAACGGCGCTAGAAAAGGTCTTGATAACCCACACATATAGGGAATCGTTTGTAGACTTTTCGGTAAATAAGAGTATCAAACCCAACACATAGATAAATATATAATTAATATTCTCTCAAGTTCTATCGACTTCCGATACAACTCTACACACACCAATGTTCACTTTACCTAGTCCAAGAAATTAAACTACTTTGTAGGTGTAATGGGATAGGTATGCAAGATAATAAATAATGTGTAAATAAAAGCTAGGTGTTGTTTTAATATAATAACAATTAAGTTAGTTTAGCGAGTATCGAAAAGTGGTGGTTAGACTTACAAAGTCACCCCTAAGCAATTGGCTTAGTTACTAGATACTTAACAAGTTTGTATATGGGAGAGGCCACTACTAGCATGTCATCCCTTACTTGAAATTCTATATAGTTATGATTGGAACTATTAGCAAGCATACGCAACTGCTAAAGTTTAGTAAGTTAAAACCCAACAATAGCATTAAGATATATCCGCCCCCTTCAATCTTGTATATATCAAATTCTATGGTAGGAAGAAGTTTCCGCCGCTCTCGCGCTCCAATGCATAGTCCTATAAACATATAACTAACCCTATGGTATGAATACGATTCACATGCACACTCATATGATGGGCGGCAAAGAACAACAACATAACCACAAGAAATAAAAATCTACTCAAACATAATAGACGTGCAACACATCATTGGATAATAATATATAGCAAAAAGCACCATGTTCAAGTAGGGAGTACACCGGATTGCGGGATATTGAACCGTTGATAATAGATGAAGAACGATGGTGGAGGTGTTCAGGAAGATGGTGGAGTTCCTGGTGTAGATCGTTGTCATGATGATTCAGATCACTGCCACGATAATTCCCCTATCGGCGCTCCTGCATCATCGAGGGAGAGGGGGAGAGAGCCTCTTCCTTTTTTCATGCCCCCTAGATGGGAGGAGGTTTCTCGTCTGTTCCTTGGCCACCATGGCTATCGGAGGGGAGAATACCCTCCAAGATTGAATCTCTCTCTTTGTGTGGGGGTGCGAGTGTGTGTGTGTGTGTCTTCTCTATTTTGCGACCCTATTTTCTGATCGAACACCATTTTTTCTATAGACGGAGATCAGTAACTACGATCGGGCTGAAATTTTAAAACAATTTTTCCCCAATATAAGCTTCCTTGCACCCGAATGAGAGCTCCAACCGACTTACAGGGTGGCCACAAGGGGTGCCAGCATGCACTCGTGGGGTGGGCGCGCCCCCTGTCTTGTGGAGTCTGTGGGACTCCATTTACTTCGATTCTTGCGCCAAAAATTCACATATATTCCAAAATAAATCTCCATAAAAAATTCTAGCATTGGACTTCATTTGATATGGATTTTTGGTGAAATACAAAATATGAAAAAAACAGGAACTTGCAGTGGACACTAGATTAATATGTTTGTCAAGAAATCATATAAATTTTTGCCAAAGTAATGTGCAAATGGTAGAATAATAGAATGAAAAAAAATCAAAAAATATAGATATGACTAGAGGAGGTAGAATGACTCAGGAACCTCTTTATCCTGAAGGTCAACCTACAAGAATTAAACAAGATTCTCGTAGAATTAATGTTGATGCACCTAGTGCATCTAAAAATAAAAATGATAGGACTTTCATGATTCTAGTGAACCTGTCATGAAAAACATGCTGAGAATCATAATGATGTTTCTATTTTTGATGTTGAAACACAATCTGGTAGTGATCATTCACGTAGTGATAATGAGAACTAGATCAGGATCGAGCCTTGGCCCGAGGGTGCCGGTCCAAACATTTTGGTCAAGCAGGTAATAGTAAGTTAGTAAAAATCCAAATTTAACATTTGCATTCATACAGATAACAATATATTAATAAAAAACATTCAATTCAGACATGAGCGAGACATGGTGGTGCTCAATATAGGATGATATTATAAGGCAACATCAAGTTTAGTGCATCCACAAAACCACAAAAGATAGCCACTCGACATGAAGTTCAATACCAAAGGCACACGCACTCGACATGAAGTTCGATACCAAAGCCATGAATATAGGAGAGGGAGTAATAAGAGCAGGAACATAATAAAGTAGAGACAACTACAGATACATAGCTACCAAGCATACTAATAGGTGGTTTCATTATAGTGCCTTGTCAATCAACTCCATAAGCCCCACTTCATACTAATAAGTCGCCTCAAGCTTGTCCATAAAGAAGAGCACACTCAGGTCATACTCATACATGTAGCTTTCTCCAAGATCTTCTCTGGAGATAAAAAAAGCTCAATATGTAAACTACAAATGGCATAGTCATACAAAAGAAGGTAAGCACGACAAGCTAACTGGCGAAAAAATAAAGAAGAAGGCTCAACAAAATTTCCATGATTTACCATATTTGTTTATCAAAGATATTGTTTTTCTAAATCAAAATGCATAGAAGAGACCCATCCACAATAGAAACCACCATAACTTTAAGAATTTCTCACCTATAATAATACTATATGATTTACACAATTGACCTACTGAGAGAATGAAACTATATAAATCCTAAAGGATCATATCTACTAAAGTTTCATGATCTTGTGGTTCACCTAAACTATATAAATCCTTCATTTACTAAAAACTAAACATCAGACTGAAATGGTGTGATGGTCTCCAAGGAGACCAAATTAATATAGGTTAATCATAATACACAAGACCAAATGCACCAGACTAAGACGATGTGATAGTTCCCAAGGAGACCAAATTAACATAGGTTAATATTGATATGCCACATTGTTGGGGTTTAGGCATCATAGGTTCCTCTGTGATAAGAATCAAGCCAAAGAGATCGTTATTACACGAGCCTGATAACAAACAAACAACAAGAATCAATTATATGTGAGGAAATAACATAGAATATTTTGTAAATATGATGAGCTATAGTGAACAGAACAAAGGCTCAAAATCTGCTCCTCATACAAGCATGTGTAGGCATCTAATCCTAATCAGAGAACCCCTGGACTTAATGATCATTGCTAGCTTATATCTAAATATCAATTCAAAAACTAAATGTATCACCATAAAGATTTAAACATAGGGTTGAACAATAAAGAACAAAGAAAGATGTAGCCCATGCTGTTTTTAGTATGACTTTTAATAACCTGGTATAATATATCCAGATGTGGCCCATAGAGAAAGAGAGCAGGTCAAGAAGTTGAGAGGGAGGTGAGGTTACCAAACCTGAATGAATGGACATAGATTTTCCCATGTTGTTTTGTAATTAGTACAATATCGCAGATTCCTATTGATGATTCATGTCCTGCCTTTTCCCTTGTGAGTAGATATGCTTGCATGCATTTCTGCATTACAATAAAAGAAGAGTGATCAGTTATTGATTATTAACTAATATATCACATAGAGTTCAATATGCATTGGCTAAATCTTATTTTAAATTCAACCAAGATGAAAAGAAATAAATCTCAACATATGTCAAGTCAATCTGTAACCTGATAAGCCAAGCATGGACATGAAAAACTAGAAGGAATAAAATGTTTGATATCTGAGACAGAGGGCATTCAATACTACCATCCATCTGTAATGATCCCTCCAATGCATGTGTATTTGTATAATACATTAATACTATCAACACATATGCTGCTCGGCCAGATCCAACTAAATATATAACACTTGTATCTATTTGAACTATCAATACTGACAGTAAGAAAATACTCCATCTGAGCAAACAGAAAGGCAAGCCTTGATACTTCTGCAAATAGAAAGACATGAAGAAGTAGAAAATCATAGACCTATTAACAGATAGCCATCACCAATAATCCACGACAGGATATGCTCACTTGATAGATACTCGTTGTCCTCCTTTGCTCTCACACACGGATCATTGGCTTCCAGCTGTGATGCCACTCGCATATACATTTTTGCCTAAAATGAACCAAGTAGTAGCAGCAATAAGCATTCAATCGACCAGGGTAAAACATGGGGAGCAACAAGCAAGTAGCAGGCTAGGAGCAGCAATAAGCAAGCAGCAACAAAACATGAACAACATAGAGAAGCATTCAGTCGGCTGGCTAGCAGCAATAGCAATGGCATGGCTAGCAACAACATTCCACAAACAAGGACATGGCGAGTAGGAACAAGTACAACAATAACATGGCGAGCAACACAAGCAACATCAAGCAACATATCCATAGCAAGTCGATTCAAATAAAATTAAATAAAGATGTCGAGGACTCGATGTTACCTGCTCTGACTTGGTTTAGTTGGGAGGAGAGGCGGCTACACTTGGGTAATAACAGCGGTTGAGTGTAGGCAACGGCGGCAGCGAGTCTAGGAGCCGGGAAACCCTTTTTGTGACATCGACTACTCGAGGGGGTTTCCAGCTCTCCTTTCCAGCTCTCCTTTTGTTGAAAGTGGTAACTCATACAAAAAAGTAAGCAGTAAACACATAAAGAGATCAAGTATTTAGTACCCACATATGCAAATAATGATTAACAAACAAATGAGGACCGAAATAACCTTTAAATACCAAAACAAAACCTTTAAGTATAAAAGTTTTCCTAACACAAATAGTGTAGTAGTATAGCATAGAGAAAAGCACATATATATTTAGAATTGCAAGTGAATATAAGAAGTATGAGTGTTGCTGGAGAATGTTAACCCAAAGTATTACAAACAAGTCAATCTTAAGTTTTTTGTGTTCATCACCCAGGAAAAAAAACAAGTCCAGATGGATCTACACTCACATCAACGCACTAGAGGAATAGAAAAATTAAAAATAACACTAAATAATAGATAATGATTTTTTCTTGTATTTGTAGGTTGTAGCATAGCAAAAGAGGGCTTAGTTTTGTCTTTGATATTCAAACCTAACACTAACATCTCTTGTTGCATGACATACCCGTCACAATGTAAACGAATTATCCTCGTTATCACTCGTCAGAATGACCATCCAAGGCGCAAAACATCCAACATACAGATAGATTAAACATGCTGCAAGATAGGTAAGGGTGGGCTCTAATTTAGTACCCACATGCCACATCATGCTTATTTCAGCAGAGTCATCATCATCGCCCCATGGGCCACGAAACCTTCCCAACTGCGAAACAACTAGAGAAGCAAGAAGCATGCTAAGAACCAGGCAGTATAAAAGACATGGATGATCCACGAGCGAGAGGAATCACACGTGAGGAACGGCGGGCAGGATGAGCGTCGGCGGCGCGAGGAGAGGAAGGGAGGTCTAGAGAGAAGGGGGAAATCGGGAGCACGAAGAGGCAAGCTAACCCACCCTCCCTCACCCCATCAACGCATGTACCAACCAACACCCACCACGCCCAGGGGCAAAAGACAAAAAGTCCAAAACGCCCTCGGCAGGGTGATGAAACCACAAATGGTGGCAGGGCACTCGGAACTCGCTGACGGGCCACACAGAAGAACAACCAAGCCATAGTCGCTGACAAGCACAACCCATACATGGGTTACCCCACATGGAAGTGAGAAACACCCAATATACAGGAGTGAATGAAATGAGACGGGGGCGGGGGAACTGCTCACAGGGTGTCCGTCCGGCAGCCCTAATCGATTCCAGGCGAGATCAGACGGCCTAGAACGGTGCAAAATGCCCAAATCGCTGAGAGAGCTCCATACTCGCCATGGATATTATTTTTTGATTTCTGGATGGATTGCATAGTGGGCTTAGATTCGTCTTTTCTCGATCATATAAGTTGCCTCCGTCATCTCTTATCACCCGATCAATCTGTTTATACAGTGGAGCTGCCCTGGTTATCACTCAAGAAGAATGACCATCCAAGAATAGAACAATAAGTATCACATGATCAAAAAGGATTATAGAGACGAGAGAGAGGATCCAACTTGATACCCACAGGTGCCTCGATAGCTCAAAGGCACACCTATTCCAGCAATGGTTAATCATCATCTCCCTAGTACGAACCCCATTGATCAATCAATTTAGAAAATCCAGGAGCATAGCTATATGACCAAGGCATCGCCATGTAAACCAGAGCATCACATGAGCTCCTATGATAGCAACTAAACATGCACATCAGCTTGTAAGTCCTAGAATAGCATGGATCCACAACTATAGAGCTCAATCAAGAACTGATCATGAGTAGGGCATAGAGCATCATCAAGACGAGCACCACATCGATCATATAACCTGCCCCCATAATCTCTTATCACCAGATCAATATGTTTATACAGTGGAGCTTCCCTGGTTCTCACTCAATAAGAATGACCATCCAAGGACAGAGCAATAAGTATCACATGTTCAAAAAGGATTATACATACAAGAGGGAGGATCCAAGTTGATACCCATAGGTGCCTCGATTGCTCAAAGTCACACATATTCCAGCCACGGTTAATCATCATTGCCCTAGCACGAATGCCACTAATCAATCAATTTAGCAAATCAAGGAAGGAGCATAGCTATAGGAACAGGGCAATCACATGTAAACCAGAGCATCACATGAGCTCGTATGATAGCAACTAAACATGAACAACAACTTCCAAACCCCAGAATAGCATGTATCCACAACTACTGAGCTCAAGCAAAAATGGATGCATGAGTAGGGTGTAGAGCATCAACCAAATGAGCACCACATCAATATAACCACTGCCATGTCCTAGACAGTAGCTGAAGCATAGGATCAGGAGGAAGATGGAGCTTACCGAGGTAGGTTGTAGTCGAGGCAATACGCAGTGGGCATTGGGGTTGCACCTAAATGTTGTCCAACCGGAGATGCTGCTTCCTACACCGCACATCCACCACGCCGTCGCTTCGGTGTTGTGCCTTGCACCGTCCCGCCAACGAGCACTAAGTGCAGAAAGAAAAAGAAACTAAATTTGATTACTTTTAAATCCTTAATTGAGGAAAAGTAGACAATTAAGATAGATGAATTTATTATAGATCACAGACTAAAAGGTATCGAATACAATGTATACTCAATTAAAAGACATCCTAAAGGCTATACACATGAAAGATCACATGGAACTGAAATATACCAGCACATACTTTTGATCACAAAACTTTGTTACATCGAATAAACATATCCCATAAAAACTAAATAACAAATTTTGCATTAATGTATATCTAGTGTAAATAAAATGTAAAACATAGTAGAAACATGTTATAAGATTTTTTTCATTCAGGTCATACCATAAATACCAAACTGTATGAATCATGCTATAGCAAAAACAATTAATGGAGGGCATCTCTTGGTAAGAAATTTCATGACAAAAGAAACATCCAAACTAAATTTCAAAAATCATGTGAAAGTACTATATTAAGTGTTGTTTTACCACTAAATTTATTAGAAACCTTGAGGAGGTCAGATTTAAGCGTTATAACCAGTGTTATTCTAACCTTACTTGTTCGCAAATATTCACAACTATAACTCTACATCATCTAAGAAATCATTTTCTCTAATATGCATTACGAAAACTGAACTTGGAGGAACATAGTGGAATGAATCAATTCATTAGAGGTACTTCGTATTATGAAATCATGTGGATGCACCTCCCAGTCCACTTCCTTATAAGTGCTTCTCAAATTGTAGAAAAAGGAAGATCCTGAACTCTAAAATGGAACCGAACATTTTGAACCCAAGGGGTGCAAGTTAATTTTTAGTGTGTGCCTTGGCCTTGGGATCAATTCATCATATGGCATGGATGCACCAAGACTGCTCTCTCTAGTTAGTGTAATTGCAATCAAATTCATGAATAATTTTAGAACATGTAGCAGTATACTTGAAACAAAAGAGAAATAATATTTATAAGATCAGAATATCCAAGATCAAGCTACCTATCACATAGTTTGGAACTATAATGTTGTCGTAGCAAGCAATGTGAAGGAAAACAAAGAAGGTCTTGCATTGTCACTCATTGCAATTTATATGTCTGCGCACAATAGCGTGTCCAGGAGATAGTCACTAGGTACCTTGCGCCGTTGCGCGGGTGGTGGCTCACCTCGGGTCGTCTTCCCCAATGTCTCGCGCGGTGGGGCAATGGGAGGCGACTAAGGAGGAATAGGACCACAGCAGCTTTGCAAACTCAACAAAGAGAACCCATTTTTTCTTAAAAATATTGAAAAATACTTACAGCAGGATAAAAGCATTTCTTTGAAAGTCTAGCAATATATAAATAGTTCAAATACTAAAGGATGTGTATACAATTCTAACACATGATTATGAAGAGGAAAGGACACTTGAAAGTATCATGAGCAAAGCAAAAGCTAAGCAATGAGCATACCAAGAAAGAACATATGTACAGGAATGAAACAACACTATATTTAAACATCTAAATAGAATGCACCAAACCATTTTCTTAAAGATGGACCGGCTTCATGCACAATTCAAAGTGCAACATCAACACTGAACCAAAATCTTTTATCCATATATTTTTAAATGAGGAAAAAACTCGTCGCTATATAACATCGTCCATGATAGCAGAACTGCAAAAACAGTTGGAGATAAGAACGGAATTGGGGATGGATGTACTTCATGGGTTGGGGGTCTGGAGGCAAGCGAAGCCATGGAATCTGTATACCTTTGAACATGACAAAGATTACAAGGTCACCGATGCCGACGGCCTCTTCTGGCTCCATGAGCCCTACAGTCGTAAGCATCGAGGGCACCTGAAATCAAACTGTGCTATTTGAGAGGAACCTGAAACCAAACTCTACTATTTGAGTCCAAACAGGAAAACAAACTATGAGAGATGTTGTTTTTAATTCTTTTCAGCTTCAAATATTGTGAAACACAAGGGATGTTGTATAAATGAAGATGCATATTAGCATGTCTAGCTAAAACTATGAACACCTTCTCTAGAGACTGTCGTCTGGCTTGTCCATGATGCACTCTACCTTCAGTCGATCCTCGTTGCCGCAAATCATGCACAATTGAAGAGAGGTCATTCAATATTTAGAGGGATAAAACAAACCAAAACCAAACAAATCATAGCTATTCCTTACCGCTCATGATAGACATCATACGGTGGTAATCCAAAAGGTAGTACAAAACACAATAGAAGAGCTAAAAATAGCAGTTCAGTAAAGGGCAGTGATCCCACACATGGACCAGTTGAACACCTTTCTTTGACTGGGAGAGAGAGATAGAGAGAGAGTTCACCTTGGTAGTAGAGGGACTTGATGGTGGTGATGTTTAGAAGCTTGGTGGACATCCTCTGTAAGTTCACCACCCATATCCTTGATACGAACATTGTACCAACTAACTAACAAAAGAAAATAATCAAACCTTACATCATCAAGTCACAAAGTTTCAAATGGAATTCATGAGCCTTGAAAAAATAATATATGTTTACAAATACACATGTAGTGTCCTTGCTGTCAAAAATTTACACGCGATATCTAGCTATATCGAAAACTATCCTGAGAAGAGTGCTAGTTTCTACATGTTTGTTACTGTTTGAGAGAAGATTACATGTTTTAAGATGTGGGCATTTGTTGGGTGGAGAAGCGGCGGCAAAGAGAACGGGCTGGACGTCTTCACCCATCCTTGCAGATGCACGAGCCACAGCCTTTGCTCCCCCTGCAGATGGCCCGGCGACAGGAGAAAATGGGAAGGACAACCCGGATGCACGAGAGCATCGACCTTCAAGGAAAGACAAGACCATCAGAGAGAGAGAACTTCATTGTGAGATCCTCCTTTGGTGGTGCCTTGACGTTGTGGATGATGATGATGATGTGGAAGGCGGACGTTGACGGTGACGATGACGACGTTGGTGCCGGGGGCAGGCAGCGGGCAGTGGTGCTAGCACACCTCCTCTGAGTCGTGAGGAACGACGATGACACAAAAGGCAGCTCAAACAACTCGTCCTATCCGCGGCCCACGCTCCTCCTCCTCTGCTTGGTCCCGATGGGGATGAGGAAGGGTGATGGCATCCCACGCCTGACGACGGGGAGGGGATGCGGGAGGAGGACGGGGTCCGAAGCAGCAAGATCTGAGCGGGGGCGGCAATGTGGATGGGATAGCGACATCTGAGGGATGGAGAGGTCGGGGAGAGATCGAGGCAAGCGCAGGTGGCGTGCAAGTGCGAGAGGAGCGAGGGCTAGGTCACATCCATGGGCGCTGCTCTTTTATACCAACTATACATGAAAAGACCAAAATGCCCTCAGTGGGGCACCAGAATTACGAGTGGTGGCACGATATTTTGATCGCAAAAAACATACACCTAGCGCCTCCCAGGCACAGTCGCTGACAAACGAGGCACACACACTAGCGACCCCACACATCAGCCTGATCCGATCGAAGCCATGGAGTGAGCGAGGTGGGGGAAAATGGCAACTATTCATTACTACAAGGGGGCTTCAATCTGATGGCCGAGGTCCTCTAGCGGCTCGATATAATGGCCCACATCCCATCAAGCAACCAAAATGAATGGCCGGATGTCCCAAATCACTAAGAGTGCTTGTAGTCCCCCTCTGTTCTTGTTTCTAGATGATAATGATAATGAAGATGTTCACTTAGATGCTCAACCAGATAGTAACAAAAAACTTGATAACGATGCGGAAATAGAACCAGTTGAATATCTTGATAACCCACATCCTAAAAACAAATGCTGTGAGATAAAGACTTTGTTGCTAGAAAACAAGGTAAAGAAAATGAGCCATGGGTTTAGAAACCCATGCCATTCCCTCGTAAGCCTTCCAAGAGTAAGGACAAGGAGGAGTTTGAATGCTTTGCTCAAATGATTAGACATGTGTTTTTATGCACTTGCTTGACTGATATTTTGCATATGCATCCATATGCTAAGTATATGAAGGAAATTATCACAAAAAAAGAAAGATACCTGAAACTGAAATTGCTACCATGCTTGCTAATTATTATTTTGATGGTGGAGTGCCTAAGAAGTTGGAAGATCCAGGTATACCCACAATACCTTGCTCCATTAAACGAACTTATGTTAAAACTACTTTATGTGATCTAGGAGCTGACATTCGTGTGTAAATATGCCCTAGAGGCAATAAATAAAATGTTTATTATTATATTTCCTTGTTCATGATAATCGTTTATGGCCATCCTATAATTGTGTTGATTGGAACTAAATATATGTGTGGGCATATAGACAACATTGTGTCCCTAGTATGCCTCTAGCAGACTAGCTCGTTGATCAAAGATGGTTAAGGTTTCCTAGACATGGACATGGGATGTCATTTGATAATGGGATCACATCATTGGGAGAATGATGTGATGGACAAGACCCAAAATACAAACGTAGCATATGATCATGTCAGTTTATTGCTCTGGTTTTCTGCATGTCAAGTATCTGTTCCTATGACCATGAGATCATGCAACTCACTGACACCGAATGAGTACCTTGTGTGTATCAAACGTCGTAACATTACTGGGTGACTATAAAGATGCTCTACAGGCATCTCCGAGGGTGTCTGTTGGGTTGGCATGGATTAACACTGGGATTTGTTGCTCCGTGTGACACAGAGGTATCTTAGGGCCCACTCGGTAATACAACATCACAATGAGCCTTGCAAGCAATGCGACGAAGTGTTAGCAATGGGATCTTGTATTACAGAACGAGTAAAGAGACTTGCCGGTAACGAGAATGAACTAGGTATGCAGACACCGACGATCGAGTCTTGGGCAAGTAACATACCGAAGAACAAAGGAAACAACGTACGGGATTGTTGGAATCCTCGACATAGAGGTTCGACCGATAAAGATCTTCATAGGACATGTAGGAACTAATATGAGCATCCAGGTCTCGCTATTGGTTATTGACTGTAGAGGTGTCTCGGTCATGTATACATTGTTTTCGAACCCCTAGGGTCTGCACACTTGAGGTTCGGTGATGTTTCGGTATAGATGAGTTATGCATGCTCATGACCGAAGGTTGTTCAGAGTATCGAATGAGATCCCGGATGTGATGAGGAGCTATAGAATGGTCCAGAGGTAAAGATTCATATATAGGAAGTTCTGTGATGGTCACCAAAAAGTTCGGGCGTCACCGGTAGCATACTGAGAGTGTCGGAAGTGTTCTCGGGGTCCACCGGAAGGGGCCTCCAGCCCCGGAGGGGCCACGTTGGCTGAGAGGGGTGTGCACCAGCTCCTAGTAGGCTGGGCGCAGCTCCCATCTAGGCCCATGCGGTTGGTGGTTGGTGGGAGGGCCAACCCTAGGGTTGGCGCCACCTTGCCTTGGGTGGCAAGCCACCCTAGGGCGCCTCCACCCTTGGCCGCCGGCCCAAGGGGGAAACCCTAGGGGTTGGGATCCCGACCCCTCCCCCTATATATGTTAGAGGGAGAAGGGCACCCGGACCTCAAGCCACGACGCAGCCCTTCCTCCCTCCCTAATAGCCTCTCCTCTAGTACATTGCTTTGGCGACGCTTAGCGAAGCTTTGCCGGATCACCTCCACCTCCACTGCCACCATGTCGTCGTGTTGCCGGCAAACCCGTCTACCTCTCCGCTCCCACTTGCTGGATCAAGAAGGCGAAGATCGTCATCAAGCTGCACATGTGGTGAAAGCGAAGGTGCCGTCAGTTCGGCACTTGATCGGGAGTTCGTGGGACGGCTTGCGATTTGGATCGCGGAGACGTACGACTACTTCAACTACGTTATTTAAAGCTTCCGCTTAGCGATCTACAAGGGTATGTGGATCCAATCTCTCCTCTCGTAGATGCTCATCTCCTAGATTGATCTTGGTGAAGCGTAGGAATTTTTTTGTTTCCCATGCAACGTTCCCCAATAGTGGTATCAGAGCTAAGTCTATGTATAGATGAGATTATGAGTAGAATAGAAAGGAGTTTGTGGGCGTTGATGCTTAGATTTCTCCCTCCCTTGGTCGTGTTTTGATTCGGTAGTATTGTGGAATGAAGCGGCCTTACTCGTACACTTACGAGCGACCGGTTCCATCGACTGACGTGTAACTCTGTTGGGTGTCTATCTCTCCTACTTTAGTTGAATCGGATTCGATAAAGACGGTCGTTGAGAAGGTTGAAAATAAATTTGAGTATCACCATTGTGGTTTATGCGTAGGTGAGAATTGTTATTGCTAGATGCCCATAGCAGCCACATAAAACATGCAACAACAATTAGAGTACGTCTAACTTGTTTTTGCAGGGTATGTTGTGATATGATATGGACAAACACATGATGAGATATATGTGATGTATGAGATGATCATGTTTTTATAGAATATCACGACTTGCATGTCGATGAGTACGGCAACCGGCAGGAGCCATAGGGTTGTCTTTAATTATTGTATGACCTGCATGTCAATCATTAAGCGCTATGTAATGCTTTACTTTATCGCTAAGCGGTAGCAATAGTAGTATAAGCATGGTGGGCGTGACAACCCTGATGGCGACACAATGATGGAGATCATGATGATGGAGATCACAGTGTTTATGTCGGTGATGATGGAGATCATGTCGGTGCTTTGTAGATGGAGATCAAAAGCACAAGCTCATGGCCATATCATGTCACTTGTGATTTTCATCTCATGTTAATCCTTTTATGCACCTTGTTTTGCTTATGATGACGGTAGCATTATAAGGTGATAACTCACTTAAAATTCAAGATAAATTATGTTCTCCCCGAGTGTGCACCATTGCGAAAGTTCGTCGTGTCGAGACACCACATGATGATCGGGTATGATAGACTCTATGTTCACATACAACGGGTGCAAGCTAGTGTTGCACATGTGGAACACTCGGGTTAAACTTGACGAGCCTAGCATCTACAGACATGGCCACGGAACACAAGAGACCGAAAGATCGAACATGAGTCATATAGTAGATATGATCAACATGATGATGTTCACCATTGAAACCACCTTAACTCACATGATGACCGGACTTGAGTTGGTGAATTTGGATCATGTATCACTCAGATGACCTGAGGGATGTCAATTTGAGTGGGAGCTTTTGTAATTTGATTAACTAACCTCATTATCTTGAACAATAGTCTTAGTAACCTTTGCTTATTTATGTTGTAGATCAATGGCTCACGCAGTAGCACCCCTGAATTTTAATGCGTTCCTAGAGAAAGATAATTTGAAAGATGATGGAAGTAACTTTGTGGACTAGGCCCGTAATCTGAGCATTATCCTCACGGCTTCTGAGAAGGCTTATATCCTTGATGCACTGCTTGGTGACCCACCCGTTCCCATGTCATCCGAAGACGTTAAGAACGCTTCGGGGGCACGTTCTGGAGATTACTCAATAGTTCAGTGTGCAATGTTGTATGTCTTAGAACCGGGACTTCAAAAACGTTTTGAACATCATGGAGCATATGAGATGTTCCAGGAGTTGGAGTTTATCTTTAAGAAGAATGCCCAGATCGAGAGGTATGAGACCTTCGATAAGTTATATGCTTGCAAGATGGAGGAGAACGGGTCTATCAGTGAACATATAATTAGGATGTCTGGGTATTTGACCCGTCTTGTGGGGTTAGGGATGCCCCTTCCGCCAGAGGTGATCACTGACAGAGTTCTTCAATCATTGCCACCTGGCTACAAGAGCTTCGTGCTGAACTATAACATGCACGGGATGAACAAGTCAGTCACCGAGTTGTTTGCGATGCTGAAAGTCGCTGAGTTTGAAATCTAGAAAGAACATCAAGTGTTGATGGTCACTAAAACCACTAGTTTCAAGAATAATGGCAAGGGTAAGAAGGGTAACTCCAAGAAGGGTGGCAAAGCAGTTGCCCCTCCGGTGAAGAAACCCAAGGCTGGACCCAAGCTAGAAACTGAGTGCTTTCATTGCAAGGGAACTGGTCACTGGAAGCGGAACTGCCCCAAGTATTTGGTCGACAAGAAGGCGGCCAACACCAAACAAGGTATATATGATATACATGTTATTGATGTGTACCTTACCAAATCTCGTTGTAGTACCTGGGTATTTGATACCGGTTCGGTTGCTCACATTCGCAACTCAAAACAGGAACTATGGAATAGACGAAGGCTGGCAAAGGACGAAGTGACGATGCGGGTGGGAAATTGTTCCAAGGTTGATGTGATCGCCGTTGGCACGCTCGCTCTTCGATTACCATCAGGATTAGTGATGAACCTAAATAATTGTTATTTAGTGCTTGCGTTAAGCATTAACATCATATCTGGATCTTGTTTATTGCAAGACGGTTACTCATTTAAATCAGAGAATAATGGTTGTTCTATTTATAAGAGTAATATATTTTATGGTCATGCCTCCAATGTGAGGGGTTTATTCATATTGAATCTCGATAGTGATAACACTCATGTTCATAACATTGATGCCAAAAGATGTAGAGTTGATAATGATAGTACCACTTTCTTGTCGCACTGCCGTTTAGGTCATATTGGTGTAAAACGGTGAAGAAGCTCCATCCTGATGGACTTTTGGAGTCACTTGATTTTGAATCACTTGACACGTGTGAACCATGCCTCTTGGGCAAGATGACTGAAACCCCGTTCTTCGGAACAATTGAACGGGCAAATGACTTGTTGGAAATCATACATACTGATGTGTGCGGTCCAATGAGCATTGAGGTGTGCGGTGGATATCGTTATTTTCTCACCTTCACTGATGACTTAAGTAGATATGGGTATATTTACTTAATGAAACACAAGTCTGAAACGTTTGAAAAGTTCAAGCAATTTCAGAGTGAAGTTGAGAATCATCGTAACAAGAAGATTAAATTCCTACGATCTGATCGAGGAGGAGAATATCTGAGTTACGAGTTTGGCAGTCACTTAATACAATGTGGAATTGTTTCACAATTGACACCGCTTGGAACACCACAGTGTAATGGTGTGTTCAAATGTCGTAATCGAACCATATTAGATATGGTGCGTTCTATGTTGTCTCTTGCCAATTTGCCACTATCGTTTTGGGTTTATGCATTAGAGACAGTTGCATTCACTTTAAATAGGGCACCATTGAAATCCGTTGAGACGACTCCATATGAACTTTGGTTTGGCAAGAAGCCAAAGTTGTCATTTCTAAAAGTTTGGGGATGTGATGCTTATGTCAAAAACCTTCAGCCTAAAAAGCTGGAACCCAAAGCAGAAAAATGTGTCTTCATAGGATACCCACAAGAGATAGTTGGGTATACCTTCTATCTTAGATCCGAAGGCAAAGTGTTTGTCGCTAAAACAGAACATTTCTTGAGAAAGAGTTTCTCTCGAAAGAATTGAGTGGGAGGAAGATAGAACTTGATGAGGCTGTTGAACCATTGATTCAAGCAGAGAGTAGCGCAGCGCAGAAAGATGGTTCTATGGAGCCTACGGTAGTTGAAGAGGAAGTTAATGATGATGGTCATGAAGCTTCGGATCAAGTTACTATTGAACCTCGTAGGTCGACAAGGGCACGTGCTACTCCTGACTGGTACGACAACCCTGTCTTGGAGGTCATGTTGTTAGACAACAATGAACCTACGAGCTATTGAGAAGCGATGATGGGCTTGGATTCCAAGAAATGGTTAGAGTCCATGAAATCCGAGATGGGATCCATGTATGAAAACAAAGTGTGGACTTTGGAAGTATTACCTTAAGGGCGAAAGGCCATTCAGAACGAATGGATCTTTAAGAGGAAGACGGACGCAGACGGTAATGTCACCGTCTATAAAGCACGACTTGTGGCAAAGGTTTTTTCACAAGTTCAAGGAGTTGACTACGATGAGACCTTCTCACCTGTAGTGATGCTTAAGTCCGTCAGAATCATGCTAGCAATAGCTGCATATTTTGACAATGAAATTTGGCAGATGGATGTCAAAACGGCGTTCCTTAACGGTTTCCTGAAGGAAGAGTTGTATATGATACACCGGAAGGTTTTGTTGATCCAGAGAATGCTGACAAAGTTTGCAAACTCCAACAATCCGTTTATGGACCAGTGCAAGCATCTCGGAGTTGGAATCTGCGCTTTGATGAGGTGATCAAAGCATTCGGGTTTGTACAAGTTTACGAAGAAGTTTGTATTTACAAGAAAGTGAGTCGGATCTCTGTAGCATTTCTAATATTATATGTGGATGACATATTGCTGATTGGAAACAATATAGAAATGCAGGAAAGCATGAAGGAATATTTTAACAAAAGTTTTTCAATGAAGGACCTAGGAGAAGCTGCTTTCATATTAGGCATTAAGATCTATAGAGATAGATCGAAACGCTTAGTAGGACTTTCACAGAGCAAATACCTTGATAAAGTTTTGAAGAAGTTCAAAATGGATTAGTCCAAAAAGGGATTCTTGCATGTGTTACAAGGTGTGAAGTTGAGTAAGATCCAATGCCCAGTGACTGCAGAATATAGAGAAAAGATGAGTGTCATCCCCTATGCTTCATCCATAGGCTCTATCATGTATGCAATGTTGTGCACAAGACCCGATGTCAGCCTTGCCATAAGTATGGCCAGAAGGTTTCAAAGTGATCCAGGAATGGAGCACTGGATGGCGGTGAAGAATATCCTTAAGTACCTGAAAAGGACTAAGGAAATGTTTCTCGTTTATGGAGGTGATAAAGAGCTCGTCATAAAGGGTTACGTCGATTCATGCTTTGACACTGCTCTGGATGACTCTAAGTCGCAAACCGGATACATATTTATTCTCAATGGGGCAACGGTAAGTTGGTGCAGTTCCAAGAAGAGCGTGGTAGCCGATTCTACATGCGAAGCGGAGTACATCGCAACCTCCGAGGCAGCAAAGGAAGGTATCTCGATGAAGGAATTCATGACAGATCTTGGAGTAGTGCCCAGTGCACTGAATCCAATGGCGCTGTTCTATGACAACACTGGTGCCATTGCTCTGGCCAAGGAACCAAGGTTTCACAAGAGGACTAGACACATAAAGCAATGCTTCAATTCCATCCGCGATCACATCAAGGAGGAGAACATTAATGTTTGCAAAGTGCACATGGACTTGAATGTTGCAGACCTGTTGACTAAACCTTTTCCAAGGGATAAACATGATCAACACCAGAACTGTATGGGTGTTCAATTCATTATAATGTAAATCACATAGTGATGTGAGCTAGATAATTGACTCTACTGCAAGTGGGAGACTGTTGGAAATATGCCTTAGAGGCAATAAACAAAGTATTTATTATTATATTTCCTTGTTCATGATAATCGTTTATTGTTCATGCTATAACTAAATACATGTGTGGGCATATAGACAACACTATGTCCCTAGTATGCCTCTAGCAGACTAGCTCATTGATCAAATATGGTTAAGGTTTCCTAGCCATGGACATGGTATGTCATTCGATAATAGGATAACATCATTAGGACAATGATGTGATGGACAAGACCCAAACTACAAACGTATCATATGATCGTGTCCGTTTATTTCTATGGTTTTCTACATGTCAAGTATCTGTTCCTATGACCATGAGATCATGCAAATCACTAACACTAGAGGAGTACCTTGTGTGTATCAAATGTCACAACGTAACTAGGTGACTATAAAGATGCTCTACAGGTATCTCCAAGGGTATCTGTTGGGTTGGCATGGATCAACACTTGGATTTGTTGCTCCATGTGACGGAGAGGTATCTTGGGGCCCACTCGGTAATACAACATCACAATGAGCCTTTCAAGCAATGTGACTAAGTGTTAGACACAGGATGTTTTATTACGGAACGTGTAAAGAGACTTTCTGGTAACGAGACTGAACTAGGCATGAAGATACCGACGATCGAGTCTCGGGCAAGTAAGATACTGAAGAACAAAGGGAACAATGTATGGGATTGTCTGAATCCTTGACATAGAGGTTCGACCGATAAAGATCTTTGTAGGACATGTAGGAACCAATATGGGCATCCAGGTCCCGCTATTGGTTATTGACCGCAGAGGTGTCTTGGTAATGTCTACATTGTTCTCGAACATGCAGGGTCTGCACACTTAAGGTTCGGCGACGTTTTGGTATAGATGAGTTATGCATGCTGGTGACCGAAGGTTGTTCGGAGTCCCGGATGAGATCCCGGACATGAAGAGGAGCTCCAGAATGGTCTGAAGGTAAAGATTCATATATAGCAAGGTATGTGATGGTCATCGGATAAAGTTCGGGCATCACCGGTAGCGTACCGGGGGTGTCGGAAGTGTTCCAGGGATCCACCAAAAGGGGCCTCCAGCAACGGAGGGTCCACATGGGCTGAGAGGGCTGTGCACCAGCCCCTAGTGGGCTGGGCGTAGATCCCACCTAGGCCCATGTGGCTGGGAGTTTTTGGGAGTGCCATCCCTAGTGTTGGCGCCACCCTAGGGCGCATCCACCCTTGGCCGCCGACCCAAGGGGGAAACCCTAGGGGTTGGGCACCCCACCCCTCCCCATATACATGTGAGAGGAAGGAGGGAAGCCGCACCTCAAGCCACATCGTTTTTGGAAATATGCCCTAGAGGCAATAATAAATTGATTATTATCGTATTTCCTTGTTCATGATAATCGTTTATTATCCATGCTATAATTGTATTGATCGGAAACTCAAATATATGTGTGGATACATAGACAACACCATGTCCCTAATATGCCTCTAATAAACTACCTCGTTGATCAAAGATGGTCAAGGTTTCCTAGCCATGGACATGAGATGTCATTTGATAACGGGATCACATCATTAGGAGAATGATGGGATGGATAGACCCAAACTATGAACGTAGCATATGATCGTGTCAGTTTATTGCTACAGTTTTCTACATGTCAAGTATATGTTCCTATGACCATGAGATCATGCAACTCACGGACACTGGAGGAGTACCTTGTGTGTATCAAATGTCGCAACGTAACTGGGTGACTATAAAGGTGCTCTACAGGTATCTCTGAGGGTGTCTGTTGGGTTGGCATGGATCAAGACTGGGATTTGTTACTCCGTGTGACGGATAGGTATCTCAGGGCCCACTTGGTAATACAACATCACAACAAGCATTGCAAGCAATGTGACTAATTGTTAGCCACGAGATCTTGTATTACGTAATGATTAAAAAGATTTGCCGATAACGGGATTGAACTAGGCATATAGATACCAACGATCGAATCTCGGGCAAGTAACATACTAAAGAACAAAGGGAACAACATACGGGATTAACTGAATCCTTGGCATAGAGGTTCAACCGATAAAGATCTTCGTAGAATATGTGGCAACCAATATGGGCATCCAGGTCCCGCTATTGGTTATTGACAAAAGAGGTGTCTCGGTCAAGTCTACATAGTTCTCGAACCCACAGGGTATGCACACTTAAGGTTTGGTGACGTTTCGGTAGTATAGAGATATGTATGGTGGTGACCGAAGGTTGTTCGGAGTCCCGTATGAGATCACAGACATCACTAGGAGCTCCGAAATGGTCCGAAGGTAAATATTGATATATAGGAAGTCCTGTTTTGGTCCCCGAAAAAGTTTCGGGCTCATCGGTAGTGTACCAGAAGTGCCGGGAGGGTGCCGGGGAACATCAGGATAGGTGTCCCGACCCAAAGGACCTCATGGGATGTGGTAGGAGTCAAACCAACCCTTGGTGCGCTGGTCTAAGCCCCCACTAAGGCCCATGCGGCTAGGGGTGTGAAAAACCCAAAAGGTGGAGAGGTGGAAATAGTTTCCAAGTGGAAAGGAGGAATCCTACTCCTAATAGGATTCGAGTAGGACTCCTCCACCTCCAATTTCGACCAAACCTTGAGGGTTTGAGGCTGCCTACGTTCCTCCTATATATTCTAGAGGATTTAGAGGGGAAAGCCAACCCTAATAGCCACGTCTACCCTCTCCTCTAGATCGTAGTTTCTCCTCTAAATAGTTTCAACGGTGCTTTGGCGAAGACCTGCTAGAATTGTTCCACCACCACCGCCGCCATGCCGTCGCGCTGCCGGAGAACTCATATACCTCTCTGCTCCCTCTTGCTGGATCAAGAAGGCGGAGATCGTCATCGAACTATACGTGTGCTGAACGCGGAGGTGTCGTCCGTTCGGCGCTAGATCGGAAGGACCGCGATCAAGATTGCGAGACGATTCGTGATTGGATCGCAGGACGGATCATGACGGGGTCACGGGATGGATCATGATTGGATTGCAGGATGGATCGTGATGGGATCGCGGGACGCTCGGTGATTTGGATCGCGAAGACGTTCGACTACATCAACCGCATTTCTTAACGCTTCATGCTTAGCGATCTACAAGGGTATGTAGATCCACTCTCCCTCTCGTAGATGCTCATCACCATGGATAGATCTTGCATGTGCGTAGGAATTTTTTTGTTTCCCATGCAACTTCCCCAACAGTGGTATCAGAGCTAGGTCTATCTGTAGATGAGATCTCGAGTAGAACACAAAGAGTTTGTGGGTGTTGATGCTTAGATTGCTTCCTCCCTTGGTCGTGTTTTGGTTTAGTTGTATTGTGGGATGAAGCGGCCCAGACCAACCTTACTCGTACGCTTATGAGAGACCGGTTCCATCGACTGACGTGTAACTTCGTTGCACAAAGATGGCTGGCGGGTGTCTGTTTCTCCTACTTTAGTTGGATCGGATTTGACAAAGGCGGTCCTTGAGAAGGTTGAAAAGCAATTTATGTATCACATTTGTGGTTTTGCGTAGGTGAGAATTGTTCTTGCTAGATACCCGTAGCAGCCACGTAAAACTTGCAACAACAATTAGAGGACGTCTAACTTGTTTTTGCAGGGTATGTTGTGATGTGATATGGCCAATTACATGATGAGATATATGTGATGTATGAGATGATCATGTGTTGTATAGAATATCATGACTTGCATGTCGATGAGTACGGCAACCGACAGGAGCCGTAGGGTTGTCTTTAATTATTGTATGACCTGCGTGTCAATCATTAAGCATTATGTAATGCTTTACTTTATCGCTAAATGGTAGCTATAGTAGTATGAGCATGGTGGGCGTGACAACCCCGATGGCGACACAATGATGGAGATCATGGTGTTATGCCGGTGAGATGGAGATCATGCCGCTGCTTTCAATATGGAGATCAAACGCACAAGTTCATGGCCATATCATGTCACTTATGATTTGCATGTGATGTTAATCCTCTTATGCACCTTGTTTTGCTTAGGACGACGGTAGCATTATAAGGTGATCCCTCACTTAAATTTCAAGGTAAAATTGTGTTCTCCCTAAGTGTGCACTGTTGCGAAAGTTCGTCGTGTCGAGACACCACATGATGATCGGGTGTGATAGACTCTATGTTCACATACAACGGGTGCAAGCCAGTATTGCATGTGCCGAACACTTGGGTTAAACTTGACGAGCCTAGCATGTACAGACATGGCCTCGAAACACAAGAGACCGAACGGTCGAACATGAGTCATATAGTAGATATGATCAACATGATGATGTTCAGCACTGAAACCACCTCAACTCACATGATGATCGGACTTGAGTTGGTGAATTTGGATCATGTATCACTCGAATGACCGGAGGGATGTCAATTTGAGTGGGAGTTCTTAAGTAATATGGTTAGTTGAACTCATTATCATGAACATAGTCAGTAGTGTCTTTGCAAATTATGTTGTAGCTCATGCTGTAGCTCCCTTGAATTTTTACATGTTCCTAGAGAAATAGAGTTGAAAGATGATGGTAGCAATATTGCGGACTGGGTCCGTGATTTGAGGATTGTCCTCATTGCTGCATAGAAGGCTTATGTCCTTAATGCACCGCTCGGTGCGCCACCCCCTCTAGCATCGTCTGTAGATGTTGTGAACATCTGACAGGCACGTTCCGATGACTACTTGATAGTTTAGTGCATCATGCATTATGGCTTAGAATTGAGGCTCCAAAACGTTTTGCACATCACGAAACATATGAGATGTTCAAAGAGCTGAAATTGGGATCTCAGGCTTGTGCCCGTGTTGTGCGATATGAGATCTCCAACAAGATTCTTTGCTTGCAAGATGAAGGAGAATAGCTCAATCGTTGATCATGTGCTCAAATTGTCTGGGTGCTACAATCGCTTGAATCGAGTGGGAGTTGATCTTCTAGATAAGATAGTTATTGATATAGTTCTCTGAGTCACTATCACTAAGCTACTAGAAATTCTTGATGAACTATAATTATGCCAGGGATGGAAATGATGATCCCTGAGCTATTCGGGATGTTTGACACCGCAAAGGTAGAAATCAAGAAGGAGCATCAAGTGTTGATGGTTAGTAAAACCATTATTTTCAAGAAGGGCAAGGGCAAGGAGGGAAACTTCATGGATGACAAGTCAGTTGATGATCCAGTGAAGCAACCCAAAGTTGAACCCAAACCCGAGACTAAGTGCTTCTATTATGAGGAGGGCGGTTGCTGAAGCGGAACAACCCTAGATACTTGGTAGATAAGAAGGCTGGCAACGTCGGTAGAAGTATATTTGATATATGTGTACTAATGTGTACCTTGCTAGTACTCCTAGTAGCACTTGGGTATTGGATACCGGTTCGGTTGATAAATGTTAGTAACTCGAAGTAAAACCTACGGAATAAACGGAGACTAGCTAAATGTGAGGTGACCATGTGTGTTGGAAATGTTTCCAAGGTTGACATGATCAACATCGCACGCTCTCTCTACCTTCGGTGTTAGTGACAAAGCTAAATAAATGTTATTTTGTGTTTGCGTTAAGCATGAACATGATTAGATCGTGTTTATTGCAACACAGTTATTCATTTAAGTTAGAGAATAATGGTTATTCTGTTTACATGAGTAATACCTTCAATGGTCATGCACCCAGTGAGAATGGTTTGTTGAATCTTGATTGTAGTAATACACATGTTCATAACATTGATGCTAAAAGATACAAAGTTAATAATGATAGTACCACATACTTGTGCCACTGCCGCTAAATGTCATATTGGTATAAATCGCATGAAGAAACTCCATGCTGATGGATCTTTGGACTCATTCGATTTTGAATCGGCTGAGACATGCGAACCATGCCTCTTGGGCAAGATGACTAAGGACCCCGTTTTCCGGTTTGATGGAGCGGGCAAGTGATTTATTGGAAATGATACATGTTGATGTATGCAATCCAATGAGTCTTGTAGCGTGCAGGGGATATCGTTATTTTCTTACCTTCACCGATGATTTGAGTTGATGTAGTGTATATTTACTTAATGAAACACAAGTCTAAATCGTTTGAAAAGTTCAAGCAAATTCAGAGTGAAGTTTAAGATCATCGTGACAAGAAATAAAAATGTCTGCAATATGATCGTGGAGGTGAATATCTGAGTTACGAGTTTGGCATACAACTTTAGACCATGTGAAAGTTGTTTCACAACTCACGCCACCTGGAACACCATAGTGTGATGGTGTGTTAGAACGTCATAGTCATGCTCTATTGGATATGGTGCATACTATGATGTCTCTTATCGTTTTGCCACTATCGTTTTGGGGTTATGCATTAGAGACAACTACATTCACTATAAATAGGGCACCATCTAAATTCATTGAGATGACACCATATGGTTTGGCAGAAACCTAAGATGTCATTTCTTAGAGTTTGGGAATGTGACACTTATGTCTGATAAGCTCAAACCCAAAGCGAAAAAATGCATCTTCATAGAATACCCTAAGAATAGTTGGGTATACCTTCTATCTCAGATCCGTGTACAAAGTGTTTGTTTCTAAAACTGGGTCCTTTCTCAAGAAAGAGTTTCTCTCAAAAGAATTGAGTGGGAGGAAGATAGAACTTGATGAGGTTGTTGAACCTTTGTTCAACCAGAGAGTAGCGCAGAGCAGAAAAATGTTTCTGTGGACCCTACGTCAGTTGAAGAGGAAGTTAATGATGATGATCATGAAGCTTTGGATCAAGTTACTATCGAACCACGTAGGTTGACAAGGACGCCTACTGCTCCTGAAAGGTACGAAAACCCTGTCTTGGAGGTCATGTTGTTGGACAATGTTGAACCTGCGAGCCATGGAGAAGAGATGATGGGCTCGGATTCTGACAAATTGTTAGAGGCCATGAAATCCGAGAAAGGATCCATGTATGAAAAACAAGTATAGACTTTGGTATACTTGCTCATTGGAAGGCAGGTCGTTGAATACAAATGGACCTTTAAGATGAAGACAGACGCTGATGGTGAATGTCACCATTTATAAAGCTTGACTATCGCAAAGAAGTTTCCGCCAAGTTCAAGGAGTTGACTACGATGAGACTTTCTCACTCGTAGCGATGCTAAAGTCTATTGGAATTATGTTAGCAATTGCTGCGTTTTTCAATTATGAAATCTGGCAGATGGATGTCAAAACATCGTTTCCTTCCATGAGGAAAGGTTGTATGAGATACAACCAGAAGGTTTTGTCAGTCCTAAGGATGCTAAAAGGTGTGCAAGCTTCAATGATCCTTCTATGGACTGAAGCAAGCATCTCGGAGTTGGAATATATGCTTTGATGAGGCGATCAAAGTTTTTTAGTCCATACAAAGTTTATGAGAAACTTGTATTTACAATAAAGTGAGTGGGAGCACTATAGAGTTTCTGATAAGCATATGTGGATGACATATTGTTGATCGAAAATGATGTAGAATTTCTGGAAAGCATAAAGGGTTGTCCGAAAAGAGTTCTTTAAAGGAAGACCTGAATAAAGCTACTTAATTTTTGGGCATCGAGATCTATAGAGATAGATCAAGACGTTCGATAAGACTTTCAATGAGTACATACCTTGACAAGATTTTGAAAGAGTTCAAAATGGATCAGTTAAAGAAAGAGTTCTTGCCTGATTTGTAAGGTGTGAACTTGGGTGAGACTCAAATCTCGACCACGGCAGAAGAAAGAGAAAGGACAAACGTTGTCCGCTATGTCTTAGCCATAGGCTCTATATAATATGCCATGTTGTGTACCGCACCTGTGTGTGCCTTGCCATGAGCCTGTCAAGGGGTACAAGAGTGATCCAAGAGTGGATCACTGGACAGCGGTCAAGTATCCTTAGTAACTAAAGGACTAAGGAAATTTTTCGCGATTATGGAGGTGATGAAGAGTTCGTCGTAAAGAGTTACGTCGATGCAAGCTTTAACACTGATCTGGATGGCTCTTAGTAGCAATCTGGATACGTATAGTGGAGCAGCCATTTGGAATAGTTCCAAGTTGAGTGTGGTAGAAGTATTTACAATATTACATAGAGATTTGCAAAGTACACACGGATCTGATTGTCGCAGACCCATTGACTAAAAGACCTCTTTCACATGCAAAGCATCATCCAGCCCCAAAACTCATTGGGTGTTAGATTCATAACAATGCGAATCACATGGTGATGTGAACTAGATTATTGACTCTAGTGCAAGTAGGAGACTGTTGGAAATATGCCCTGGAGGCAATAATAAATTGGTTATTATCATATTTCCTTGTTCATGATAATCGTTTATTATCCATGCTATAATTGTATTAATCGCAAACTCAGATACATGTGTGGATACATAGACAACACCATGTCCCTAGTATGCCTCTAATAAACTAGCTCGTTGATCAAAGATGGTCAAGGTTTCCTAGCCATGGACATGAGATGTCATTTGATAATGGGATCACATCATTAGGAGAATAATGGGACGGACAAGACCCAAACTATAAACGTAGCATATGATCGTGTCAGTTTATTGCTAATGTTTTCTACTTGTCAAGTATATGTTCCTATGACCATGCGATCATGCAACTCACAGACACCGAAGGAGTACCTTGTGTGTATCAAACATTGCAACGTAACTAGGTGACTATAAAGGTGCTCTATAGGTATCTCCGAGGGTGTCTGTTGGGTTGGCATGGATCAAAACTGGGATTTGTTACTGCGTGTGACGGAGAGGTATCTCGGGGCCCACTTGGTAATACAACATCATGACAAGCCTTCCAAGCAATGTGACTAAGTGTTAGCCACGGGATCTTGTATTACAGAACGAGTAAAGAGACTTGTCGGTAACGGAATTGAACTAGGTATACAGATACCGACGATCGAATCTCGGGCCAGTAACATACCAAAGAACAAAGGGAACAACATACGGGATTAACTGAATCCTTGACATAGAGGTTCCACCGATAAAGATCTACATAGAATATGTAGGAACCAATATGGGCATCCAGGTCCCGCTATTGGTTATTGATTGTAGAGGTGTCTCAATCAAGTCTACGTAGTTCTCGAACCCGTAGGGTCTGCACATTTAAGGTTCGGTGACGTTTCAGTAGTATAGAGTTATGTATGGTGGTGACCGAAGGTTGTTCGGAGTCCCGAATTAGATCCCAGATGTCAACAGGAGCTCCGGAATGGTTCGGAGGTGAAGATTCATGTATAGGAAGTCCTCTTTTGGTCACCAGAAAAGTTTCGGGCTCATCGGTAGTGTACCGGGAGTGCTGGGAGGGTGCCGGGGACCATCAGGAGGGGTGTCTCGACCGAAAGGACCTCATGGGCTGTGGGAGGAGTCAAACCATCCCCTGGTGGGCTGGTCTAAGACTCCACTAAGGCCCATGCGGCTAGGGGTGGTAAAAACCCAAAAGGTGGAGAGGTGGAAAGAGTTTCCATGTGGAAAGGAGGAATCCTACTCCTAATAGGATTGGAGTAGGAGTCCTCCACCTACAATTTCAACCAAACCTTGAGGGTTTGAGGCTGACTCCTCCCCTCCCTCCCTCCTATATATACTAGAGGATTTAGAGGGAAAAGCCAACCCTAATAGCCACGTGCTACCCTCTCCTCTAGATCGTAGTTTCTCCTCTAGATCGTTTCAGCGGTGCTTAGGCGAAGCCCTGCTAATATTGTTCCACCACCATCGCCGCCATGCCGTTGTGCTGCCGGAGAACTCATATACCTCTCCGCTCCCTCTTGCTGGATCAACAAGGCGGAGATCGTGATCCAGCTATGAGAGAAAACCCACAGAGAAAAAGGTGGAAAAAGGCAAAATAGGGAGGAATCCTAGTCCTACTAGGATTGGAGGATTCCTCCTCTCCTCCTTGGTTCGGCCGAAGCCTAGATGGCTTGGCCCTTGGTCCAAGCCTCCTCCTCTCTTCCTCTTATATATACTAGAGTTTTTAGGGGTTTTGGCACTTGATTTTCAGCCACGTGCTACCCGTTCCTCTAGTGCATAGTTTCTCCTCTAGATCGGTTTTCTGCAGTGCTTAGGAGAAGCCCTGCCAGAATTGCTCCACCACCATCGCCGCGGTGCCGTCACGCTGCCAGAGAACTCGTCTACCTCTCTTCTCCCTCTTGCTGGATCAAGAAGGCGGAGATCGTCATCGAGTTGTACGTGTGCTAAACACAGAGGTGTCGTCCATTCGGCGCTAGATCGGAAGGACCGCGATCAAGATCACGAGACGATTCATGATTGGATCGCGGGACGGATCATGATGGGATCGCGGGACGAATCGTGATTGGATCGCGGGATGGATCATGATGGGATCGCGGGACGCTCGGCGATTTGGATCACGAAGATGTTCGACTACATCAACCGCGTTTCTTAACGCTTCCCGCTTAGCGATCTACAAGGGTATGTAGATCCACTCTCCCTCTCGTAGATTCTCATCACCATGGATGGATCTTGCGTGTGCATAGGAATTTTTTTGTTTCTCATGCAACGTTCCCCAACAGTCGCAACCCTTCCTCCCTCCCCGATAGCCTCTTCACTAGTAGATTGATTCAGCGATGCTTAGCGAAGCTCTACCGGATCAGCTCCACCACCATTGCCACCACGCCGTCGTGCTGCCGGTGAACCCATTTACCTCTCTGCTCCCTCTTGCTGGATCAGGAAGGCGTATATCTTCATCAAGCTGCACGTTTGCTGAACGCGAAGGTGTCGTCCGTTCAGCACTTGATCGGGAGTTCATGGGACGGCTTGTGATTTGGATTGCGGAGACATACGACTACATCAAGGGTATGTGGATCTACAAGGGTATGTGGATCCAATCTCTCCTCTCGTAGATGCTCAGCTCCTAGATTGATCTTGGTGAAGCGTAGGAATTTTTTTGTTTCCCATGAAACGTTCCCTAACAATTAGTACTATGTCTTTCTATTTATATAAAAGACTTGATTTTAATAAGCTTACACCTATTGAGATATATTTGCAAGTGGCTGATAAACCCACTGCTATACCTATTGGAATTGGTGAGGATGTTCCTGTTGTGGATGCAAATGTTATTATCTTAACAGACTTTGTTATCCTTGAGATGCCCGAGGATGACAACATGTCAATTATCCTTACTAGACCATTTTTAAGTATTTTAGGGGTTGTTATTGATTGCAACAAAAATAAGGTTACTTTTCATCTCAATGCCAAGCAACATACAATGCATTTTCCAAAGAAACAAGCTTCGATAAATAATATTAATGTCATTGAGCCAATTGCCACAATCACTATTCAAGGTCCACAATCACTACTACGGAGAAGGAATATGATATTCTTATTGTTGGGATATGCAAATCCCCATTTAGGTAACTTAGTGTTATACGAAAATTCTTCGGTTTCATGTCAATCGAAAATAGTTTTTAATAAGACTTGATCAACCTTATTAATAGATCCTTTTTGAAAGACATGTTGTAAGAGCATATTTCTCCATGTGTGGTTTTGGTAATTTATGACAATCCCTATGGACTAATGGTTGCCTTGAGTTATATTCAAAGGGTTTGTCCATGGGCACTTCTTGAAGTCTATTTGTTGGTTTCAAGGAGTTTTTATGGTGACCAAGGTGGTATTCAAGGTTTTATCCAAAGATTGGTCATGTGAGAGTTGAGCTTATTGAAAGCATGTCTTGAAGAAGAAGATTGTGTGAGGATTCATGTTTACCTTGAAGAAATCATATTTATGAAGAGAGAAGATAATATACAAGGTTGCTCAAGACTAAGTCAAAGAGTGAATCAAGTTGGTCAACACACAAAGGGTATAAGATGTACTGAGAGGGATCAAGTGATCCCATGGTATGGTAAGCATTGTCCATTATGCTTTGGGTACTAACCCATGGTCTACGTGAGAGTTCTATGTGGGGTTAGGTATGTTTCCATGGGCTTGTGTCAAGAGGAATATCTCATACAACCCATGGAAGATGAAATCAAGTGGTGATCGTTATCAAGATTGCGGTGTGCAAGTTCAAGTGGAGCATCATGAAGAGATCATGCTTGAAGCTTCCCATCCATTGTGCTAGCAATGTACTCATGAAGATGTGTCAAAGAGTGGCTCACCCATAGTGGAGTATGGGGGAGCAATAAATTAGTCTTCATCGAGCCAACGCAATCAAGAAAGGTGGTCCATCTTCGGGAAGTCAAGATCGTCATCATCTAGCTCAAGTGGACTATCTGCAAGGTATAGGTTTTCCCTTGATAGATTTTCTATTTTACCAGTCTCGTGGTGGTAGTTGGGGGACTGGGTTATAGGATTGACACCATACTATCAAGGGGGGCCTCTCAAGTGAGTTGCTTGATCATATTGTTCGTTCAAAGCTCAAACCATTTGCATACTTGCATCATCATTCTTGGTTCTTGTTTGGTGTTTCTCTTTGTGAGTTTTAGAGCTTATGGTCATCATCATGACAAGCTCAAGTTCATCAAAAATGGAGTCCATATGCATCTTCTATGATCTTTTCAACATTGGAGTTTTTGCCGGTTCTTCATTCATAGAGGTTTCACATTGTTTTCAGATAGATCTTGTCATCCTGAATCCAACAAGCTTGAGTTTGCTCAATTTAGAGCTCATTTGTAGAAGCTATGGTAGTTCTAGTGTTACTACATTCATTTGTTGCCTTTGTCTTGGTCCGGAAGGAACCAAGCGGTAGTACCACACAAGGCAGCGGTACTACATCTTATCTGCGGTAGTACCGCTCTGGGCAGCAGTAGTACTGCTTACAGGCAGTAGTGCCATTGCCCAGTACCGCATGATGTACCGCTCACTTTGGTGTCTTCACTTTTTCGTGTCGGACTGAGCGTTTTCTGGTAGGTAGTACGGTGCGGTAGTACAGCGTGGTAGTATCGCTCCCAAGCGGTAGTACCGCATGTTACTACCATGCTAGTAACCCCCATCTTTCTGGGCCTAGAACCCTCAGCAAACTACGAGCAGTAGTAGTGCACAGTACTACCTCTTATCTACGGTAGTACCGCTCTCACGAGCGGTAGTACCGCTTAGGAGGAACTAGTTCCACTACTACTTCCTCTCTAGTTTGTAGAGCTTCTGCAGCGCAACCCAAGCGGTAGTGCCGCTTGGGCAAGCGGTAGTACCGCTCCAGCAAAACTACTGCCTCATGGCCTCACGCCATTGCCATGTGCGGCTAGCTTAGCCGCCCAATCGGTAGTACCACGGTTGGAATTTTTTCCTCCTATAAAAGGGGTTCTTCTTCCCCATTGGACCTTATACTTTGACCTCATGTTTTCCCCCCATTGTTTGCCTACTTCATGCTTTCTATCTCTCAATGCCTCCAATGATTCTTGCTAGTTCTTGAGGGAAAAGAGAGAGGAGATCTAGATCCACATTTCACCAATCACTTTGTCCACTATGTGAGGGGAACCCCTTGGATCTAGGTCTCCGAGTTCTTTCTGAGCTCCTTGTTCTTCCTCTCATATTCCTCCACAGCATTTTTTATTGTGGTGGGATTTGAGTGTGAGGGACTTGACCACTTCGTGTGTTCTTTCCATTGCATAAGTTGCATTAGTTTGAGTTCTCCACGGTGATACATGGAAGAGAAAAGTTGAGAAGCTCTCTTGGGTGCTTGGTACCCTAGAGCTTGTTCCTCTTGGGTGCTTTGGCTCCCTAGATGGTTGGTGGTGTCTCATAGCTCAACATTGTGGCGTAAAGCTTCGAGCAAGCATTGTGGTCTCCAATTAGGTTGTGGAGATTGCCCCGAGCAATTTGTACGGGTTCCGGTGACCGCCCCCAAGGGTTACCAAAGTGTACGGGTGTGGTGACCTCCCCCAACGGTTGCCATTTGTACGGGTGCGGTGACCGCCCTCAAGGGTCTCTTAATGGAACCATGGCATCTTGCATTGTGCGAGGGCGTGAGGAGATTACAGTGGCCCCAGTGGCTTCTTGGGGAGCATTGTGCCTCCACACCGCTCCAAACGGAGATTAGCATCCGCAAGGGTGTGCACTTCAGGATACATCATCGTCTCTACGTGCCTCAATTATCTCTTACCCGAGCCCTTTACTTATGCACTTTAATCTGTGATAGCCATATTGTTTCTTGTTATATATCTTGCTATCACTTAGTTGTATATCTTGCTTAGCATAAGTTGTAGGTGCACATAGGTGAGACTAATTGTTTTAGGTTTTGTGCTTGACTAATTAAACGCTAGTTTTATTCCGCATTTGTTCAAGCCTAAACTGTAATTATTTTAAAGCGCCTATTCACCCCCCTCTAGGTGACATCCATGCCCTTTCACATGTGGTTGATCATTTTAGTAAGCACAACTTTCTGTACCATTAGTTTATTCTTTATTACTCTAAGTTAAATAAAATAAAATGTCATTATCATGTTTTTAGAGTTTCCCTCGCAATAAATGACCCAAAAATAGAAAGTCTCAGAATGCCACAAAATTTTAACATGATTTTTTACGGGAAATTTGAAAATTTCTCATGCTGAAAACAACCCTAGGGGGTGCACCTATTGGTGCCAAGCCAATAGGGTGCCCCCTGGGCGCACCGTCATGGCTTGGGGCCCGAGTGGGACCCCCTCACTTATTAGTTCAGCCCACTCATTCACCTACCTCTTGATAAAAATTCCGGGTTGCTCTCTCTCTCTCGTATTCTTTCTCACAAACCTCAGATTTTCGATCTCTTTGCTTCGAACCGTGTTTCCGAAACTGTTTTGAGGGTCTGCTCCTTGGTATGTGACTCGCCCATTAATTACTCCAATTAGTTTTTGCTTTAATGGGTTATATTTTGCATATTTTGATGCACTTGGTACTATTGAAAATGAGCTTGCATGTTGAATTCTTTGAGTTCCAAGTAGTATGAATGCTTGATATGGCCTTTGGGCATCCATACGAGTAGTCACTATCAATCTTAATGAGTTTTATTGACATAATTTTGTGGCCCAAAAATTTTAGAATTTGTTTATAGAAAAATGAAACTCTTCAGGAGGAGTTCTTCGAGCCGGAGTCCCAAGGGAGTTGTTCGGAGTGTCTAGGACCAAGACATCAGTATCCCTCGCAACACGAAGGTTAGGTCATGCGAATGGACACATACACCATTCATGACCGAAGCGGGGTTCCACATAGAGTTCTTGTAATTCATTGCAAATGTCGAGCAAACCAACTTCGTCGCAGATGAGTGTGATCAACACTATCTCCTTCAAAAATCCTTGGTGCAAAATTTCCATTTTCTGCATAGGCTCGATATTCCCATGGTACGCTTTAAATTATATGTTGAACACTTTGAAATACCATTCACTCAGTTCTGCAAAATATGCTTGATTTCCTTTGACGGGGAATTACGTGAGCCTAAACCGTAGGAGTTTGAGGACTTCCTCCTTGCCTTAATTGTGGGTGAAACTAGGGGCATATCAAACATTAGAGCCACGAGTTTGCATTTTCCTGTTGTGCACTACTTTGCTTTATTTATAGGAAAATGTGTAATTGCTATGGAGTAGGGTGGCGGTCTTAGTGCCCCCACCCTTGTTGTCTTGCATCATGCATTATTTGGTGATGATACATTTAAGTTAGGAGCTATCATTGCACGTCGCCTACATGGTAATCAGACCAGGGGAACGATCTACGGTGGTATTTATGCTACTCGTTTAGAAAAACACTTCGAAATCAATATACGCCTCGGCGATTACTAGTTACCTAAGATTTATATGGATCACTAGTCCATGTTAGAGCACCAATTTATTGATGAACGTGAGCCTCCGCACCATGTTTGTTATAACATGGTATATAGCGAGTAGACTCATGATGTTATTTTGTTTCCTGTACCTTCTTTATTTAATTATCATGCCATAAACAGATACGTCATTATGTCATCAGATATAATTTCTTATCGGAACAAGTTGGCTGAGGCGGAAGCCAAGGCTGAGGCTTGGTACGCTCAAATACCTCAGCCCAATTATTTTCCTCCTGGACCAGATGGCTACTACGGATGGTGATCACCAAGGTAGTTAAAAGCCTAATCTTGGAGGAGTACGTATTTCTCACCGACTATATATTCATGTTCACACACTTCATATCAATTATCGGTGTTTGTCCTCTTTCATTGTATATCCATGATTAGTTCTATTTTTCGCTTTCTTCTTGTGTGTTTGGAAAAACATTAAAAATCGAAAAAAATCTTGCCTCTTTTTGGTTCTTCTTTCTTGTCTAATTAGTTTGTAGTAATAAAATAAAACCCAAAAAGATTTCATTTGCTTGTTGGGAGCTTTCCCGTGTAAATAATTTTTCTGTTTCTTGTTTTTTTGTTTGTTTTTCTTTGTTTAGAATAAATAATATCTCCAAAAATACTTTAGTGTGTTTCTCTGAATTTTCTTTTATTTTTGTTGAGTCATTGAAAGGAGAAGACCACAATTAAAATGTTGAGCGGCTATCATATGCATTAATGTCGACCTAACAAAGAGCCAATATTTCCTTCTCTTGTCCTTTGTATAAACTGTTTTGCATATTCCAGCTTAGTCGATGGCACACTTGCACTATTATTATTTTTGTATCATTAGGTCATGCAAGTGAAGGCAATAATGATGATATTTGATGAAGTGGTCATGGTAAGGGAAGCTGGTATGAACTCTTCTTGTTTTCCGTTTTTGTAAATATGCGTAGTTCGTTCAATCTTGATTCAACATATTATGAGTAAACATGTTTATGATGACAATTAGAGATCATAGTTTCTCATGCCATGATTAAATAACTAGGAGCATATAATGATTTATCAGCATGCATTAAAATGGTCATGATGTGGTATGGAAATAGTATTTCCCTCTGAGTAATTTGAGCGGCTTGGCTTGGCCCATGTGCAAACATGTAGTTGATGTTAAACCAATGTAGCCTTCATGATATTTAAATTCAGAGTGTTCATATCCTACTCATGATAGTGTTCAGGGTTACATATTCTCAATGCATGATTATGACCTTTTTCGTTCACTAGTTGGTCGCTTCTCAATCTATTGCTAGCCTTCACGTGTACTAAGCGGGAATATGCTTGCACATCCAAACTCCTGAAACCAAGTTTTGCCAAATGAGTCCACCATACCTACCTATATGAAGTATCAACCTGCTGTTCCAAGTAAATATGTGCCACCTCTAAACATTCAAATAAACATTTGTTTTGTGTGCTCGTACCGCTCATGGGGCGATGGGGCGGTCGGTATCTTCCATGCTAAGCGGGTTATTCGCAAGATGGGCATTTATTCACCTGTGATTGCACGAGAGAGGTTGGTAAAAAGGATGCCAAGTCTTGCATAATCAAAATATATTGAACAAAACTCCTGGGACAATTAATATGTTGGAGGACACCCGAGGATTCGTTTAGCCATGGCTTGTGTATGAATGGTGGATGTGAGTAAACTTTATATTTCTGCTTGGGAACTGACAATAATGTCTTTAGCATGGAATATATCGAGAACTCTATTGTGACATTGAGAGGAAAATAACACCACCCAAAATTAGATTTTCATCTCAGTTTTAAACCTTCAGCTCTCGCACATCTACAAATTAATGCTTCCCCCTATGAAGGGTCCTTCTATTTACCTTTATGCTATTTACTTTCATGTTATTTTTCCTTTATTTGAGTCATCATCTTTTTACTAAATGCACAAAACCTGAGAGGACTATTTTCATTCTTATGCATTGAGTCTAATTAATGTTCAATGTGAGCATGGCTGGATTTTTTCTACTTTGAATTATAATGTTTAGTCGCTGCTTGAATCTTAGAGGAGCTCTACATTTATGTTTTGCAGTATCATAAAGGGCTAACGAGATACCATATCATCATATTATATCATGATTGTTTTGACAAATTGTTGGCATGTGAGATATTTTATTATTGCTCGCTAGTTTGTTATGCTATTGCCATGAGTGAATATGATGTTTAATTATTATCATGGATATGGTTATTTATGATTTATGCTGAAAACATGAACACTAGCTAAGCATATATATAGCAACGAGAACAAAAGAGTTTGTAAAAGTTCTCTTTATCACTTTTAGTTTATCAACTGAATTGATTGAGTAAAAGAAATGAGTTAAGCTCGGGGGAGTCGATACTTCTCAACCGTATCTACTTTTCAAACACTTTGTCTCTTGTCTTGGACTCTAATTTGCATGATTTGAATGAAACTAACCCAGGACTGATTTGTCTTTTCAGCAGAACTGCCAGGATGTTGTTTTCATGCAGAAATAAAAGTTCCCGGAAATAGATGAATTTTTTATGGATTTCTTCTATGAAATATAAGAATTATTGGAGAAAAAATCCACTAGAGGGTGGCCACGTGTTGGTGCCAAACAAACAGGGCGCGCCCTGACGGCTTGGGGCCCCCTCGTGGCTCCTCTGCAGTCCTATAAATTCACAATTATGGAGAAAAATAGGAGAGAAGTTTTGATCGCGTTTTACATGATGGATCTACCGCCACCTCCTGATCTTCCTTGGGAGGGTTGATCTGGAGTCCGTTTGGGGCTCCGAGGAGGGGGATTCATCGATGTCATCATCACCAACCCTTCTTCACCAACAATTCCATGATGATCACCACTGGGATTGAGTAATTCCTTTGTAGGCTTGCTGGACGATGATTCGATTAGATGAGATTGATCATGTAATCGAGTTATTTTAATAGGGCTTGATCCCTAGTATCCACTATGCTCTAATATTGATGTTGCTATGCCTTTGCTATGCTTAATGCTTGTCGATAGGGATCGAGTGCTATGATTTCAGATTTAAAACTATTATGGTTTCATGAATATGAGAGTGTTTTGGATCTTATATTTCAAGTTGTGTGCACCTACGACGTGTAATGATCTGCATACCCCCAGGGTGACAATAATTGGGATTCCTTCTGGTGATTGTCCTAATTTAAGGAGCTCATGTATTCACCATGTGTTAATGCTTTGTTCCGGTTATCTATTAAAAGGAGGCCTTAATAATCCTTATATTTACTTAGGGATGCCGCTACCACTGGTGGATAAGACAAAAGATGTCATACAAGTTCTTATCGCAAGCACGTATGACCATATACGGAATACATGCCAACATTTGATGAATTGGAATTAGTTCTATGTCACTCTAGTGTGTAACTGTCACATGATTGATGTCATCTAAATCATTGTCAATCACCTGTCCACGCGCCTATGCTTTTCATATACTGAATCTTGCTAAGTAACTATTGATGCTACTATTATTACAATCACTACTATAGGACTGTTGTTGTTACCATTATTACTACTATTTTTCCGTGCTACTAAAATCTTTGCTATAGAGAGATATCCCTAGTGTGGTTGAATTAACAACTCAGCTGCTAAGTCCAATAAATATCCTTTGGGTCCCCTTGTGTCGAATCAATAAATCAGGGTGTAATACTACCCGCGAAGACTTTTACAATCCCCTATACTTGTGGATTATCAAAGGCTTCCCAGGCCACCGTACAAGGTCATGTCAACGCACTTGTCAGTGTGTTCATTCGTGGTGAAGGTGACTACCCTTCGGGAGACCCGGCGCTTACCGATGGCTCCTCCAGCAAGTACGTGGATTCTGGTGCCGCCAACTAGGTCGTTTTCTATCGTTACTTGTAACGTCTTTGGAATTTGTCTTTGTCGAACCTGTCATTCCTGTCTTGCACTTGTATGGGTATACTTGCACTTCTTACTATTTCAGTTTTTGTCCTTTCACTCTATCTTCTTGATAGCATGTGTTGTCGGGGAAGCAGGCCTTGCATCCGGCAAGAGTGCCAGAACCCGCTGGGTACCCCAAGTGTGGCCAAGTATCCTCCTCTTGGGTTGATGTTGTCATGGTTAGGATTACTTCAAGGGACATGAAATTTTGGGAGCCTGTGTAAAGCCCAAGATCTGGTACTATCCTAATCATGGCTCAAGGCCTCGATAGGGATAGAAGGACGTCTCGTCATTTCGCAAGAATAGATATCATCACACATACATTTAAAAGAGGACATGAGTATATGGAGATTGCTTACTGATAACCCACAAGTATAGGGTATCAATCATAGTCTTTTCGATAAGTAAGAGTGTCGAACCCAATGAGGAGCAGAAGGAAATGATAAGTAGTTTTCAACAAGGTATTCTCTCTAAGTGATGTGAGTAATAGTGATATATAGTTTTTTTGTAGATAGATAATTGGTAACAAATAACAAGTAACAAAAGTAGCAAGTGTGCAACAAGGTGTCCGAATCCTTTTTGTGGCAATGGGTAAGCCTGAAAGTTCTCGTGTATAAAGTAAAACACTCTCTAGGACACATGGGAATTTTCATCTAGTCATGTTCATCATGTTAAGTTGATTCATGTTCGTTACTTTGATAATTTTATATGTTGGTGGACCGGTGCTTAGGTGTTGTTCTTACTTGAACAAGCAACCTACTTATGATCACCCCCTCTCACAAGCATCCGCAACTACGAAACAAGAATTAAGATAAATCTAACCATAACATGAAACATGTGGATCCAAATGAGCCCCTTATGAAATAACGCATCAACTAGAGTTTAACCTTCGGTCACTCTAGAAAACCATCATAAACTTATTACTCCACAATGTCTTCCCTTAGGCCCAAATATGGTGAAGTGTCATGTAGTCCATGTTCACATGACACCACTAAAGGAAGCAAAAACATACATATCATCAGAATATCAAACAAATATCAACTTCACATGATCACTTATAACAAGACTTCTCCCATGTCCTCAAGAAAAAAAAGCAAATACTCAAAAATAATCACCATATTCAAGATCAGAGGTATAATAAATATGATAAAGGATCTTAACATATTATCTTCCACCAAGTAAATAGACAAGAATCAACTATAAGATGTAATCAATACTACTAGTTACCCCGTGGTACCAATATGAGGTTTTGAGACAAAGACTTCATACAAGAGATGAATTAGGGTTTGAGATGAGATGGTGTGGGTGAAGATGTTGGTGAAGATTGATTCTCCCACGAAGGATGAAGCGTTGGTGATCATGATGGCTTCGATTTCCCCCTCTCGGAGGGAAGTTTCCCTAATAGAATGACTATGGCGGGGAGCAAATGGGCCTCTGTCCAAGTTTCTGCCTCGAGACAGCGACGCTTCGTCCAGAAAGTATCCTATTAATTATTTCTAGATCAGAACACATCATATAGCAGAAGAGGGGGCATGGGCCTGTTTGTCGGCTTCCCAAGACATCAAGGCGCACCCAGGGGGTGCCCGTGCCCTGTTGGCTTCGGAGCCACAGGTGTCCCCCTCTGGCACTTCTTTGCTCTGTAAATTCTGATATATTCCACAAAAAGTCATTGTGAAGTTTCAGGTCATTTGGAGTCTAGAGAATTTTTAGCCTTTTCTTTGGTTTCAGGTCCAGAATTCTCGTTTCCGACATTTTCCCTCTTTGTGGTTTACCTTGTAAATTAAGAGAGAAAAGGCATTAGAATTGTATCATAAAACAAAATAATAGACAAAAATAATATAAATATCAATAAGAAATCATGATGCAAAATGGTTGTATCACTTACACTCGCCACAAGTTAAACAACATCATTCAAATACACTCATCCATACAAATCATCCAGAAGAACAGGGCCCGAACACGGACAAAATCCAACGATAAAAGTGATGACATCTATCCTGCTAATCCCAAGATGCCAACCAAGTATCCCACTACTCGTCTGGATAGGAGACGTACATGCGCCCAAACTCCTCGTCATACTCCCACTGGAGCCTAGAGGCATCATCTGGATTGATCTGATATGTATGTATACCTATTGTGTTGTAGTAATCTATGAGCCACCGAGACTCAGCAATCTCATCACCCAAGGTATCGAGTCTAATTAAGCTATATTAGGTGAGGCATGGTTAAGTGGTGAGGTTTCAGCAAGCGCTAAGCATGTTTAAGGTCACTAACTTACGAGTACAAGAATAAGATGAGAATTTACACATAAACAGACATGATTTAACTATGATAAAGAAGTGATCATGAACACCTACTTATGATTCAAACATAACCCCACCGTGTTCTCTTCCTGAACACCCTCGAAAAGAGATGATCATGGTATACACATGGTTGGTGTATTTTAATTGAGTTTACTTCAAGTTTGCTATAACCGGCTGTTCAACAATTTCCAAGTTGCCACAAAACTGCAGGCATGGATTTTCAAAAGATTAATATTGCAGTGGTGCTCCAATTCATCCATCATAATCAACCTACAAGCTACGATGGAAAACAATCCACAAATTTGTTCCACATATATCAAGTGCATATCAGGATGTTCAGTTCCATCTCCTGCATAAGGATTAACTAGCAGTTGTTCTATCATACCCGAAGTAATTTCATATTCAATATTTTCAGTATGTTCAGTAGGTTGAGGGGTAGCTAATTGTGGTTCCGAACGAGGTGAAGATACCCCGAACAAACTCCTCAAAGGATTGTTTTGCATAGTAACAAGTGACAATAAATTTCAGCACACTATATAAATGTTTCCTTACCAAATTCCACTTACCAAAGGCACTTCACTCCCCGGCAACAGCGCCAAAAAATAGCCTTGATGACCCACAAGTATAGGGGATCAATTGTAGCTCTTTCGATAAGTAAGAGTGTCGAACCTAATGAGGAGCAGAAGGAAATGACAAGTAGTTTTCAGTAAGGTAATGTATGCAAGTGCTGAAATTGTAAGTAGCAAAGTAGTTTGATAGCAAGATAATTTGTAACGAGCAAGTAACAAATATAGTAATGAAAGTGCAGCAAGGAAGCCAATCCTTTTGAGGCAAAGGACAGGCCAAAGTGGTCTCTTATGATAAGCAAAGTGTTATTGAGGGTACACGGCAATTTCATCTCGTCGCTTTCATCATGTTGGTTTAATTCGTGTTCGGTACTTTGATAATTTGATATGTGGGTGTACCGGTGCTTAGGTACTGCTATTAATTGAACAAACCTACTACTTATGATTAACCCTCCCACAAGCATCCGCAACTACGAGAAAAGTATTAAGAATAAATTCTGACCATATAATTAAAATTTTGGATCCAATCGGTCCCTTACGGAATAGCGCATAAACTGGGGTTTAAGCTATTGTCACTCTCGCAACCCATCATCTAATTGCTACTCCACAATGCATTCCTTTAGGCCCAAATATGGTGAAGTGTCATGTAGTCTACATTCACATGACACCACTAAGGGAATCACAACATACATACTATAAAAATATCGAACACATATCAAATTCACATGATTACTTGCAACATGATTTCTCCCGTGACCTCAAGAACGAAAGTGACTAATCACAAATAATAATCATGATCAAGATCATAGGGGTATTAAATAGCATAATGGATCTGAACATATAATCTTCCACCAAATAAACCATATAGTGATCAACTACAAGACGTAATCAACACTACTAGTCACCCACAAGCACCAATCTATAGTTCCGGTAACAAGATTGAACTCAAGAGATGAACTAGGGTTTGAGAGGAATTGGTGCAGTTGAAGATGTTGATGAAGATTGCCCTCCCCAAGATGGGAGAGTTGTTGGTCATGATGATGACAATGATTTCCCCCTCCAGGAGGGAAGTTCCCCCGGCGGAATCGCTTCGCCGGAGGGAAAAAGTGCTCCAGCCCAAGTTCTCCCTCGAGGCGGAGGTGCTTCGTCCCGAAAGCCTGCTTCTTATTTTTCTAGGTCAACATGACTTATATACCAGAAGATGGGCAGCGGAGGTGGGCCGAGGAGGGCACAACTCACCAGGGCGCGCCTGGGCTCCTTGGCACGCCCAGGTGGGTTGTGCCCACTTGGTGGGCCCCCTCTGGTAGTCATTTGATCCAATAGTTCTTAAATAATCCATAAAAAATCTCCATGAAGTTTCAGCTTGTTTGGAGTTGAGCAGAATAGGAAGCTTCACGTATCGGAGCCTTTAGTCAAGTCCACACACTCAACCATCATATAGTCTTCTATGATTTCTAACACTCACCTCGTACCCATGAGCAAAACGTTTCAACCAGACACATAGAAAGATAGGGGCTTATAGTTTCGCCTCCCAACATCCTCACCTCAAGGGTGATGTCAACAATAATAACTCATGCTATCTATATTCAACTGGACATATGTGCCTAGATCTTTCCTCACCACATGATGCTTGCCAAAGGAGAAAAGTAAAAGGAATAGAGAAAAACTTTGACTCTTGCATAAAAGTAAAAGATAGGCCCTTCGCAGAGGGAAGCAGAGGTTGTCATGCGCTTATTTATTTGTATGCTCAATCCCTTAGTGCAAGAGAACGTCACGTTGTATTGCCCCTTAAGATGACAACCTTTATTATGCAGTCTATCGCTTTTATTCTTTGTCATCCAAGTTCGTAAAACGCTCAACTTTCTCTTACACTAAATGATCTTACACTTTTAGAAGCAATTTTTATTGCCTTATTGCACCTATGACAACTTACTTGAAGGATCTTGCTCAATCCATAGGTAGGTATGGTGGACTCTTGAAAATAGGATTTGGGTTTAATGATTTTTGGATGCACAAGTAGTATCTCTACTTAGTGCGGAATTTTTGGCTAGCAAAGGTAGGGGCAAGCATCACATGTTAAAGGATCTATGACAATATGACTTCTATGTGAATATAGACAAACATAAACCATTAAGTTGTCTTCCTTGTCCAATGTCAACAATTTTGGCATATAATATTTTGATGAGGGATCACAATAACAAAAGATTTCTAGGATAGTATATTTATATGTGAATCTTCTCTTCCCTTATTAATTCTTTCATGAGTTGCATGATTGACTAATGCTATGTTTGTCAACCTCTAATAAAATTTCCTTCTTATACTTTTCCTTATGTGGTGCCATCACCTAGCATAGGATTAGTATATGATCTTATTGATTTATTTCCTTTCTTTCATTTATTTCTTATTTCTTTTTCTTTATTTGCAACATGAAAGTAAAGAAAGCAAAAACTCAAACTAAACTTTATCATATAACTTGCACACAATTACAATGATAGATCACTAAGCAAACTCTCAATTAAGAAAGGATTGAACTGAACTTTATTTCATCTAGGCAAAATATTGAACTAATATAAGTAAAAGCAAAAATATATTGGGATGATATGATACCGGGGCACCTCCCCCAAGCTTGGCGGAAGACAAGGGGAGTGCCCATACCCGATACTCAGTTCTCCTTTGGTGGTGAAGAAGATGGTGTGGTGAGGAGGGCATGTCCTTCTTCCTTAGCTTGCGCTTGAGGATGGAATTTTTCTGCTTCAATTCACTGACCTCCTTCTCTAGATCTAGTATCTTCTTACCTAAATCCTGCTTGCATTCCTGCAAAAGACTATGGGGTATGAACTGAATCTTAGGCCTCTTTAGTTTCCTTGGGAGGTTGGACTTCTTAAATTCCACATGCATATCCCCAGGTTGAGGTAATGGAGATTCGTCCTCATGTGAGCTCACCTCGTCCTTCTCCTTAGGATAATAGTCCTCCTCCTCCTCTGTGGTCCATCCATAATGCTCCAAATCCCCATAGGACTTGGGGTTAATGATGAAATCAGCAACATAGCTCTCTCCCTCGGAGGCTTGGGATGACATATTTTCAGAACTACGCAGAAAATAGCAAGAAAAGAGAACAGAGGATTTCTCCGCGATACGGTGATCAACAGGTTTGAGAAGTATATATAGATTTCTTTTTTCTTGGAGGACAAGTACATGGAAGAAAAACGGAGTACAAAAGGTGTCCCAGGTGGGCACAACCCACCTGGGCACGCCAGGCAAGCGTGGTGCGCCCTGGTGTCTTGTGCCCACCAGGGGGCGCTTCCTGGGAGTTTCTTTATTCCCAAAATTCTAAAATATTCCAAAATTGACAGAAAATATGTTTGCAGATTTTTCGGAGTCCGTTTACTTACCGTATCACGTACCTCCTTATTTTCACGATTCTGGAGTGTTCCGGAAGGACTCTTTAATGTGTTCTTCCGGTGTCAAAGTTTGGATAATATTAATTTCAACATTAATAGGCATACCTAACATATAATGCTTTATTCGTTGTCTATTGACAACATTTGGGTTAGTACCTTCGGAATTATTTATTTTGATGGCACCAGACAGGTAAACCTCCTCGATGACATATGGGCCTTCCCATTTTGAGAGGAGCTTCCCTGCAAAAAAGTTAAAATGAGAGTTGTACAAAAGAACATATTCTGTGACTTTACACTCACGCTTTTGAATTCTTTTGTCATGGCATCTTTTGACATTTTCTTTGAATGATTTTGCATTTTGATAAGCTTGGGTTCTCCATTCATCTAATGAGCTAATATCAAATAACCTCTTCTCACCAGCAAGTTTGAAACCATAGCTGAGCTCTTTAACTGCCCAAAATGCTTTATGTTCTAACTCAATAGGCAAATGACAAGATTTTCCATAAACCATTTTATAAGGAGACATACCCATAGGATTTTTATATGTTGTTCTATAAGCCCAAAGTGCATCATCTAATTTCTTAGACCAATTCTTCCTGGACCTATTGACAATCTTTTGCAAATTAATTTTATTTCTCTATTGCTAAGTTCAACTTGACCACTAGACTGAGGATGATAGGGTGATGCAATTCTATGGTTAACATCGTACTTGGCAAGCATTTTACGAAAAGCACCATGAATAAAGTGTGAAACACCATCAGTCATTAAATATCTAGGGACTCCAAACCTTGGGAAAATAACTTCCTTAAGCATTTTAATAGAGGTGTTGTGATCAGAACTACTGGTTGGAATAGCTTCTACCCATTTAGTAACATAATCAACAACAACCAAAATATGTGTATACCCATTAGAGGAAGGAAAAGGTCCCATGTAATCAAATCCACAAACATCAAATGGTTCAACAAGAAGTGAATAATTCATAGGCATTTCTTGATGCTTACCAATATTACCTATTCTTTGACATTCATCGTAAGATGAGACATACTTACGGGCATCCTTGAAGAGAGTAGGCTAATAAAATCCAGATTGCAATACCTCATGAGCAGTTCTATCTCTAGCATGATGCCCTCCATAAGCCTCGGAGTGACATTTCCGTAGGATTTGTCCCTGTTCATGCTCAGGTACACAACGTCTAATAATACCGTCTACTCCTTTATGTGGGTCATCCCAAAAGTAATGTCTTAAATCATAGAAGAATTTTTTCTTCTGTTGGTAAGTAAAGCTAGGTGGTAAATATTTAGCAACAATGTAATTAGCATAGTCAGCATACCAAGGAGTACTATTAGCAACATTTATTGCAGCTAACTGCTCATCAGGAAAACTATCATCAATAGGTAGTGGGTCATCAAGCACATTTTCAAGCCTAGACAAGTTATTAGCTATGGGGTTCTCAGCTCCTTTTCTATCAATGATAGGTAAATCAAATTCTTGTAACAAGAGAACCCAACGAATAAGTCTAGGTTTAGCATCTTTCTTTTCCATAAGATATTTGATAGCAGCATGGTCTGTGTGAATAGTTACTTTGGATTCAACAATATAAGGTCTAAATTTATCACAAGCAAACACAACTGCTAAGAATTCTTTTTCAGTTGTAGCATAATTTCTTTGAGCACTGTCTAGAGTTTTACTAGCATAATGAATAACATTCAATTTCTTATCAAGTCTTTATCTAGAACAGCACCAACAACATAATCACTAGCATCACACATAATTTTAAAAGGCAAGTTCCAATCAGGTGGTTGAACAATAGATGCAGTAATTAAGGCTTTCTTGAGTGTTTCAAAGGCTTCAAGACAATCATCATCAAAAACAAAAGGGATATCCTTTTGCAAGATATTAGTAAGAGGCCTAGAAATTTTAGAAAAGTCTTTGATAAATCTCCTATAGAAACCAGCATGACTTAAGAAATTACGCATACCTTTTATATCTTTAGGACATGGCATTTTCTCAATTGCATCAACCTTAGCTTGGTCCAGTTCAATACCTCTTTCAGAAATTTTATGACCCAAGACAATGCCTTCATTAACCATAAAGTGACACTTCTCCCAATTCAAGACAAGATTTGTTTGTTCACATCTCTGCAAAACTCGCTCAAGGTTGCTTAAACAATCATCAAAAGACTTCCCATAAATAGAGAAGTCATCCATGAAAACCTCAACAATCTTTTCACAAAAATCAGAGAATATAGCCATCATGCATCTTTGAAAGGTAGCACGTGCATTACATAAACCAAAAGGCATACGTCTATAAGCATAGGTTCCAAAAGGACAAGTAAAAGTGGTCTTTTCTTGATTAGGTTGTGATACAGGTATTTGTGAAAAGCTAGAATATCCATCAAGGAAGCAAAAGTGTGTGTTCTTAGATAATCTTTCAAGCATTTGATCAATAAAAGGCAAAGGGTAATGATCTTTTCTAGTTGCTTTGTTTAATTTTCTAAAATCAATTACCATTCTATAGCCTGTAATAATTCTTTGTGGAATAAGTTCATTTTTATCATTAGGAACAACAGTAATACCTCCTTACTTAGGAACACAATGAACAGGACTTACCCATCTACTATTAGCTATAGGATAGATTATACCTGCTTCCATAAGTTTTAATATTTCCGTTCTTACCACCTCTTTCATCTTCAGATTTAATCGACGTTGGTGATCAACAACTGGTTTAGCATCAGGTTCCATATTGATTTTGTGCTGACATAAAGTGGGACTGATGCCCTTTAAATCATCAAGAGTATATCACAATAGCAGCCCGATGCTTCCTTAGAACTTTCAATCATCTTTATTCTTCATGTTCTGAAAGGTTAGCATTGATAATAACAGGATATATCTTCTTTTCATCAAGATAAGCATATTTCAAAGTGTCTGGAAATTGTTTTAATTCAAACACAGGATCACCTTTAGGTGGAGGTGGACCTCCAAGAGTTTCAATAGGTAAATTGTGTTTAAGAAGAGGACGTTGTTCAAAGAAAACTTTATCTATTTCATTTCTTTCATGCATATGTAAATCATTTTCATGGTCTAGCAGATATTGTTCTAAAGTATCAGTAGGTGGTACAGCAATAGAAGCAAGACCAATTAATTCATCCCTACTAGGTAATTCTTTTTCATGATGTTTTCTAATAAACTTGGAAAAATTAAACTCATGAGACTCATCACCAAAGCTAACTCCCATAGTTTGTTTCTTACAACCTATCTTAGCATTAACTGTGTTTAAGAAAGGTCTACCAAAGATAATGGGCCAGAAGTCATCTTGTGGGGAACCAAGAACAAGGAAATCAGTAGGGTATTTTATTTTCCCACACAAGACTCCAACATCTCTAATAATCCCCATTGGTGATATAGTGTATCTATTAGCAAGTTTAATAGTAACATCTATTTCTTCTATCTCAGCAGGTGCTATGGCTTTCATAATCTCTTGAGATAAAGTGTAAGGAATAGCACTTACACTAGCACCCATGTCACATAAACCATGATAACAGTGATCTCCTATTTTAACTGAAATAACAGGCATGCCCACAATAGGTCTATGGTTATCTTTTCTATCAGGTTTAGCAATTCTAGCAGGTTCTTCACAGAAGTAAATAACATGCCCATCAATATCTTCTTCCAAGAGATCTTTAACCATAGTAATGCTAGGTTCTACTTTAATTTGTTCTCCAGGTTTAGGTGTTATAATATAGCTTTTGTTAACCACAGTTGAAACTTTAGCACGTTCTTTTATCCTAACAGGGAAAGGTGGTTTCTCTATATAAGCAGAAGGAACAACTGGATCAACATTATAGAGTATAGTTTCTTCTTGAACTGGTGCTGGTTTTTTAATTTCTTCTTTAACAAGTGGGTTATATTTAAACCACTTCTCCTTAGGGAGTTAAACATGAGTAGCAAATGATTCACAAAAGGAGGCTACTATCTTAGAGTCAAGTCCATATTTAGTGCTAAACTTTTGAAAACCATCGGTATCCATAAAAGATTTAACACAATCATACGTAAGTTTAATACCTAACTCTTTACCATCGTCGAGATCCCAATCTTCAGAGTTGTGTTTAATTCTTTCCAAAAGATCCCACCGGAATTCAATAGTCTTCTTCATAAAAGAACCAGCACAAGAAGTATCAAGCATGGTTTGATCATTACGAGAAAGTCGAGCATGAATATTCTGGATAATAATTTCTCTTGAAATCTCATAATTGGGGCATGAATATAAAATTGAATTAAGCCTCCCCCAAGCTAGAGCTATACTTTCTCCTTCACGAGGCCAAAATATATATATATATAATTCTGATCACGATGAACTAGATGCATAGGATAAAATTTCTGGTGGAACTCCAATTTCAAACGATTCCAATTCCATGATCCAATATCATCGCATAGCCTATACCATGCCAATGCTTTTCCCTTCAAAGATAAAGGGAAAACCATTGTCATAACTTGATCCCTGGGTAAACCTGCAAGCTTAAACAATCCACAAATTTGTTCTACATATATCAAGTGCATATCAGGATGTTCAGTTCCATCTCCTGCATAAGGATTAGCTAGCAGTTGTTCTATCATACCCGAAGGAATTTCATATTCAATATTTTCAGTAGGTGCAGTAGGTTGAGGGGTAGCTAATTTTGGTTCCGGATGAGGTGAAGATACCCCAAACAAACTCCTCAAAGGATTGTTTTCCATAGTAACAAGTGCCAATAAATTTTAGCACACTATATAAATGTTTCCTTACCAAATTCCACTTACCAAAGGTGCTTCACTCCCCGTCAATGGCACCAGAAAATAGCCTTGATGACCCACAAGTATAGGGGATCAATAGTATCTCTTTTCGATAAGTAAGAGTGTCGAACCCAACAAGGAGCAGAAGGAAATGACAAGTATTTTTCAGTAAGGTAATGTCTGCAAGCGCTGAAATTGTAAGTAGCAAAGTAGTTCGATAGCAAGATAATTTGTAACTAGCAAGTAACGAAAATAGTAACGAAAGTGCAGCAAGGTATCCCAATCCTTTTGAGGCAAAGGACAGGCCAAAGCGGTCTCTTATGATAAGCAAAGCGTTCTTGAGGGTACACGGCAATTTCATCTAGTCGCTTTCATCATGTTGGTTTAATTCGTGTTCGGTACTTTGATAATTTGATATGTGGGTGGACCGGTGCTTAGGTGCTGCTCTTACTTGAACAAACCTCCTACTTATGGTTAACCCTCCCGCAAGCATCCGCAACTACGAAAGAAGAATTAAGATAAATCTAACCATAGCATGAAACATGTGGATCCAAATGAGCCCCTTATGAAATAACACATAAACTAGAGTTTAACCTTCGGTCATTCTAGGAAACCATCATAAAATTATTACTCCACAATGTCTTCCCTTAGGCCCAAAAATGGTGAAGTGTCATGTAGTCGACGTTCACATGACACCACTAAAGGAAGCAAAAACATACATATCATCAGAATATCAAACAAATACCAACTTCACATGATCACTTATAACAAAACTTCTCCCATGTCCTCAACAAAAAAAAAGAAAATACTCAAAAATAATCACCATGTTCAAGATCAGAGGTATAATAAATATGATGAAGGATCTTAACATATTATCTTCCACCAAGTAAATAGACAAGAATCAACTATAAGATGTAATCAAAACTACTAGTTACCCCAAGGTATCAATCTGAGGTTTTGAGACAAAGACTGCATACAACAGATGAGCTAGGGTTTGAGATTAGATGGTGTGGGTGAAGATGTTGGTGAAGATTGATTCTCCCACGAAGGATGACGCATTGGTGATAACGATGGCTTTGATTTCCCCCTCTTGGTGGGAGGTTTCCCTGATAGAATCACTATGGCAGGGAGCAAATGGGCCTCTATCCAGGTTTCTACCTCGAGACAGCGACGCTTCGTCCAAAAAGTATCCTCTTAATTTTTTCTAGGTCAGAACACATCATATAGCAGAAGAGGGGGCATGGGCCTGTTTGTGGGCTTCCCAAACCATCGAGGCGCGCCCAGGGGGTGCCTGTGCCCTGTTGTCTTGGGAGCCATAGGCATCCCCCTTTGGCACTTCTTTGCTCTGTAAATTCTGATATATTCCACAAAAATTCATTGTGAAGTTTCAGGTTATTTGGAGTCTAGACAATTTTTAGCCTTTTCTTCGGTTTCAGGTCCAGAATTCTCGTTTCCGGCATTATCCCTCTTTGTGGTGTACCTTGTAAATTAAGAGAGAAAAGGCATTAGAATTGTATCATAAAACAAAATAATGGACAAAAATAATATAAATATCAATAAGAAATCATGATGCAGAATGGTTGTATCACTTACACTCGCCACAAGTTAAACAACATCATTCAAATACACTCATCCATACAAATCATCTAGAAGAACAGGGCCCGAACACGGACAAAATCCAATGATAAAAGTGATGACATCTATCCCTCTAATCCCAGGATGCCAACCAAGTATCCCACTGCTCCTCTGGATGGGTGACGTACATGCGCCCACACTCCTCGTCATACTCCCACTTGGGCCTAGAGGCATCATCTGGATTGATCTGATATGTATGTATACCTATTGTGTTGTAGTAATCTGTGAGCCACGGGGACTCAGCAATCTAATCACCCAAGGTATCGAGTCTAATTAAGCTATATTAGGTGAGGAATGGTTAAGTGGTGAGGTTGCAGCAAGCGCTAAGCATGTTTAAGGTCGCTAACTTACGAGTACAAGAATAAGATGAGAATTTACGCATAAACAGACGTGATTTAACTACGATCACGAAGTGATCCTGAACACCTACTTATGATTCAAACATAACCCCACCGTGTTCTCTTCCCGAACACCCTCGAAAAGAGATGATCATGGTATACACACGGTTGGTGTATTTTAATTGAGTTTACTTCAAGTTTGCTATAACCGGCTATTAAACAATTTCCATGTTTCCACAAAACTGCAGGCATGGATTTCCAAAAGATTTAATATTTCAGGGTTGCTCCAACTCATCCATCACAATCTACCTGCAAGCTACGATGGAAAACAATCCACAAATTTGTTCCACATATATCAAGTGTATATCAGGATGTTCAGTTCCATCTCCTGCATAAGGATTAGCTAGCAGTTGTTCTATCATACCCGAAGGAATTTCATATTCAATATTTTCAGTAGGTGCAGTAGCTTGAGGGGTAGCTAATTGTGGTTCTGGACGAGGTGAAGATACCCTGAACAAACTCCTCAAAGGATTATTTTCCATAGTAACAAGTGGCAATAAATTTCAGCACACTATATAAATGTTTCCTTACCAAATTCCACTTACCAAAGGCGCTTCACTCCTCGGCAATGGCGCCATAAAATAGCCTTGATGACCCAAAAGTATAGGGGATCAATTGTAGTTCTTTTCGATAAGTAAGAGTGTCGAACCCAACGAGGAGCAGAAGGACATGACAAGTAGTTTTCAGTAAGGTAATGTCTACAAGCGCTGAAATTGTAAGTAGCAAAGTAGTTTGATAGCAAGATAATTTGTAACGAGCAAGTAACGAATATAGTAAAAAAAGTGCATCAAGGTAGCCCAAACCTTTTGAGGCAAAGGACCGGCCAAAGCGGTCTCTTATGATAAGCAAAGCATTCTTGAGGGTACATGGGAATTTCATCTAGTCGCTTTCATCATGTTGGTTTAATTCGTGTTTGGTACTTTGATAATTTGATATGTTGGTGGGCCGGTGCTTAGGTGCTTCTCTTAATTGAACAAACCTCCTACTTATGATTAACCCTCCCGCAAGCATCTGCAACTACGAGAAAAGTATTAAGAATAAATTCTAACCATAGCATTAAACTTTTGGATCCAATCGGTCCCTTACGGAATAGCGCATAAACTAGGATTTAAGCTTCTGTCACTCTCACAACTCATCATATAATTGCTACTCCACAATGCATTCCCTTAGGCCCAAATATGGTGAAGTGTCATGTAGTCGATGTTCACATGACACCACTAAGGGAATCACAACATACATACTATCAAAATGTCGAACACATATCAAATTCACATGATTACTTGCAACATGATTTCTCCCGTGACCTCAAGAACAAAAGTAACTACTCAGAAATAATAATCATGATCAAGATTAGAGGGGTATTAAATAGCATAATGGATCTTAACATATAATCTTCCAGCAAGTAAACCCTACAGTGATCAACTACAAGACGTAATCAACACTACTAGTCACCCACAAGCACCAATCTATAGTTCCGGTAACAAGATTGAACTCAAGAGATGAACTAGAGTTTGAGAGGAATTGTTGATGTTGAATATGTTGATGAAGATTTCCCTCCCCAAGATGGGATTGTTGTTGGTGATGCTGACGACGATGATTTCCCCCTCCGGGAGGGAAGTTCCCCTGACGGAATCGCTCCGCCGGAGGAAAGTGCTCCTGCCCAAGTTTCGCGTCGAGGCGGTGGCGCTTCGTCCTGAAAGCCTCCTCCTTATTTTTTCTAGGTCAACATGACTTATATACCAGAAGATGACCACTGGAGGTGGGTCGAGGAGGGCAAAACCCACCAGGGCACGCCTGAGCTCCCTGGCGCGCCCAGGTGGGTTGTGCCCACCTAGTGGGCCCCGTCTTGTAGTTATTTGCTCCAATAATTCTTAAATAATCCATAAAAAATCTCTATGAAGTTTCAACTTGTTTTGAGTTGTGCAGAATAGATAGCCTGACATAGCTTTTCCAGGTTCAGATTTCAAGCTGCCGGAATTCTCCCTCTTGGTGTGTTCCTTGCAAATTATGAGAGAAAAGGCATTAGAATTACTCCAAAAAGCATTATTATGGATAAAAATTATAAATAACAGCAAGAAAACATGATGCGAAATGGGTGTATCAGGATAGCCCAAAGTATCCTTGGAATCTAGGTACACAAGACATTCGTTAAAGGTAAAACAAATCTAGCAAGACCTCTCGACGTGTCGACGATCCAGATAGGAGCCGTGTATCTCATTCTCAGGATACTATGGATGATCTATGGTTACCACACCACGAGTTTCCTCGGGCGGTGTTAATGAGCTGCTCTAGTTTGGACCAACACCCATAAGGAGCACTAGCCCAGTTGGTTGATTAATTATCCATGAGGTAGCTATTCCCTATGCAATTTTAATTAGTTATTAGCAATTGCAGTACCAATGTCAGGCCTTGCCAGAATAGTTTTATCCCAAAACGAATCATCAAGGGTGTCCCCATAACAATCCCAAGCATGTTAGGATCTCTCAATATGGAACATAACACTGGTAAATAGAAACTATGGCGGCAAAGGTGGAAAAAATTAGTGAGCATAAGTCCAAGCCATCCACCTTTTACCAATTATATAGGTGCATTAATTTAAATAGCAAGAATAATCAGATATCCTACAGAATCCATGTTATCACATGGAACAATCTGCACCTATAACTAGCAACGTTATAAGAAGGACTGAGCAAGCAGTAACTTAGCCAAACAACGGTTTGCTAGGATTTGGAGGGGTTAGGTGCTTTTCATGGCATGTTGGTAGGCTTGACATACAGATGGTAGGCAGCAAGACATAGCGATAGAAATGAGATAATTAGGCATGGCAAAATTAGAAACAGTATCAAGGGTAATGACCATCTTGCCTTGTGCTTCTTCAGTGGGATAGAAATCTTGCTCTTCTTAACCGCTCTCGATAGGTTCCTCGAACTTTTTCTCGTCACACGATGCTACCCAAAAGAAATAACAACATCCAACAAACACACAACCATGGCATAATGCACAAACAAGTATGATGCATGATCATGTGGTGAATATAGCATGGCAATCCTACACTAGTCATCTTTCACATGCAAGTTATTTCGTTATTTATATTCTGGATAGAACCTCAAGGTTAATTATTTGGACATGCATGAACATTGAAACAATGGATGCTACAGATGAAAATGATGCAAATTCATATAAAAACGTCGCATTTGGAGCTACAGGACACTCATGACAAGATACGGAAAGAAACGATGATAGATCGGGATTTGAGAGAGGCTAGGGGAAATTCATTGGTATCCCAAGTATTCCATTTGTTAGGGAATGAAATTTTAGATGGAATGGATATAAAGATCATGAAAATCCAATGCATAGAACTCCCACAAAGTCGAAAACACATATGCAATGCAATCTATCCAAAACATCAACATAGCTACAGGAACTTACAATGCACAAAAAAGCATGTGGTAGTAGCATGTAAGATACACTTCATTTCATCAAAAGGAAACATACTGAAAAGAGTCATGGATCAATTGGTAGGATGCTCACAACAAGACAAGATAACATAGCATTTAGGGACTAAGTGAAAATCACAGATTTTCACAAACAATTTTAACATGAAGGCATATTCCTAGCAAGAATTAACTAAGCTACAAAACTTTTCATGGCATGAAATTTAACAGGATGGTAGTATACATAATGAACTTTATTTCATCCAACATGATGATGAGCAAAAGATGTACAAAATCATGTCTAGCATCAACACAGAAATGCTACTTGAAACAAACAGATTCTTGGACTTAGTGAAAATCACATGGTGTATATGATTCCCAGATTTAGTGAAAATCACAGGGTGTATATGAGCAGCAAATTTTAATAGGTAGGCATGTTTGATAGCAGAAATAACTATGATTCAAAACCTATTCATGGCATCTAATGGCACAACATGATACCACACATCATGCTTTAAAAAATAGTCCAAGGGAGCAACATCAAAGGGGCTATAGATCAATGGATATTCACAAGACAAAACAGCAAGTGGCATAACCGTTTTCAGACTTAGAAATATTTGACTATCTCCAAAACAGCAGTTTTTCAATAGGCATGTTTGCATGGCAATAACAGTAGTTTAACATGGTTTTCATGGTAGTAAAAAATACAAGGAGCAAGTTCATATGAAAATAGGCATATCTCATGTTCAAAGATAATTCATAGGGTGCATGGACTAAATCACATAAAATTCACAAAATGCCTATTCATACAAAATTGACATGCACTAGAACATGCTCAAATTGCAAAATTAATGCCATAGCTAAATTATATGCATATGTCGTTGTTGGAAAATATGCCACAAATAATTATGCAAGTTTTATATGTATTTTGAAAATCCTAGAAGTCACAGAAAACAAAAGAAATTAACAAAATAGAAATTAAAAAGAATATGACAAGAGGGCCCCGTGTGCAGAGACACGGAGGCCCCTATGAGGATGACAAGAGGGGCCCGGGTGCCATACCCATAGTTAAATCAAACAACACAAGGGAGGGGGTTAAAAAGTGTGCCTCCATGGACTCGAACTCAGGTCGCCCAGGGTGAAGACAGGAGCACTGATCACTGGGCTAGGGGCGCTGACTTGTGAGAGGAGGGGCTCGGCTTCTATTGAACATAGCAAACGCTGCCTTCCTTCCTCTGTAAGGCAGAGAGGAAGTGACGATGCCGACGACCATCAGCGGCGGCAGCGGGTCTAGGAGGCACCGGTGGGCGTGCAGCTCGATGCGGAGAAGCTGCAAGACACACGCATGCAACACAAGGGTGCGGGGGAGCTTGAGCTCGAGCTTTCCTCGGCTCGGGCAGCAGCAAGGTGTGGCGAGGCCAGCTGGGCGAAGCAGGGTGGACGCATAGGCGCAGATCCATGTGGGTGTGCATTGGGGAGCATGCAGCGAGTAGATCCACAGCCAAGATGAACGGCAGCCACATAAAAACTACACAGCACGCAACAAACAGATCTTTTCCAAAACTTCGGGAGCATGGCATTGACACAATCCTAGTGCCTCCTGTGCGAGCCAATAAGCGGCATGAAAGAGCGGGATGGGCACATCGCTCATCTAGGGCTCGTCAGACCGGGAGAGGTGGCCAGGGATGAAAGGAGGCTTCGACACGAACTTGTTGAACTTAGGGAGGCTTCGGTTCGGCTGATGTAGGGGAAGAAGAGGCGTCGACAAGGCGCTCGGGGTCAGCCTTGATGCCAAAAATGGGTTGAGAAAAGAGCCCTCGTGCCTGAAGACAAATGAACGGAAGTCGGGCGCGAGCTAGGTCGGTGGCGAGCTCGAGCCCGACCAAGCTGTGGTGATAGGAAGCGACGAGAGAGAGTGATGTGTGCCTCTTACCTGGTGGCAGCGGCGAAGAAGAAGGAGTGGAGGAAGGGGCAACCCTAGGGCAATGCTTAAATAGGAAGGCGGGGTCCTGCTCCGTGGCCATGATGTCCAAGTGCCCTCGTTCTCCTGAGTTTTACTGTGAGGACATTTGGGGACCCGAGGTGGAAGAAAGGAGGGGTGGTGAGAGACTGGCATGTGGGGTCGGTCCAGGCATCCACGCTAGACTTACTAACGCGTTGGATCACACGCACGCGCAAGCTGGGCTTGGCTGGGCCACATGCAAGGAGGAGGCCCTCATGGCTCACCCACACACACTCTCTCTCTCTCTGCAATAACTTTTAATTTCCCAAAATAGAAAATAAAATAAAAAAAGCCAAAGGGTGGTAGGAAGGGTTTTTTTTAAACAAAAATACACTTGGAACCCTAGATTTATGCTCTATTTAACACAACTGGTTTGGGCATTTCTAGAGACAAAAAATTATACCAAGTATGAATTTAATTCGAACTTGATGCATTTTAAAATCCAACCAAAACAATCTGAAAAAAGCTGAAATTTGTAGGAGGGCTTCTAGGCATGGATTAGGGGTTCTAGAAAGACAATGGACATTGAAATAAGGCAGAAAGAGCACACTTGCAAAAATAAGAAGAAATAGGAAGGAAATATTTTTGTTTGGAAATTGATTTGAGGTGGTTTCAAACAAGATCATGCGACAAGGTTGCAAAGCACATTATCACAACACACTCTCCCTCAAACATACAATGATGCAACAAAAACAAAATTGATGCCACAATGCCTTGATGCACAATGGATGTCATGAAGCAAATTTTATTAACTCAAGTCAAATCATGGAAGTCACACAAGCTTGGACTCATGGAAATGGTTACAAGAATGGAATGTTGCTCTTGGGCTATTACACCATCATCCTTCTTACCATGAGAAACTTGGAATTTGGACCGGGCTACGGGCCCGCTGTACCGGGCTGATAGTGTATAGTGTAGCCCTCGGGCCCATGTCTTCCACGTGTTATTTGAAGGAGCGCTTGGGGAGATGGAGCCTGATGTGGCTTGAGACTGCATCGGTATTTCCCCATAGAGGAAGGGATGATGCAGCACAGCGATGGTAAGTATTTCCCTTAGTTATGAAACCAAGATATCAATCCATAGAGGAAGATCATGCACCCACGTAAACAGCACCTGCACACAAATAACAAATACTTGCAACCCCGAAGCAACAGAGAGGTTGTCAATCTCTCTAGGATAAGATGATCGACTGAATAATGATAGTTTTGGCAAATAGATCTCGCAAGAACACAAAATAAAATAAATAAACAAAAAGTGCAGTGATGTCTACTACACAACCTTCTTCTTGTAGACTCGTGTTGGGCCTCCAAGCGCAGAGTTTTGTAGGACAGTAGCAAATTTCCCTCAAGTGGATGGCCTAAGGTTTATCAATCTGTGGGAGGCATAGGATGAATATGGTCTCTCTCAAACAACCATGCAACCAAATAGCAAAGAGTCTCTTATGTCCCCAACACACCCAATACAATGGTAAATTGTATAGGTGCACTAGTTCGGCAAAGAGATGGTGATACAAGTGTAATATGGATGGTAGATATAGGTTTTTGTAATCTGAAAATATAAAACAAGGTAGCAAGTAACAGAAGTGATCAGAAACGGTATTGCAATGCTTGAAAACAAGGCCTAAGGTTCATACTTTCACTAGTGCAAGTTCTCTCAACAATACTAACATAGTTGAATCATATGTAAATACCTCTCGTGCGACAAAGAGCTCACTCCAAAGTCACAAATAGCATAGAACTAACTAAGAAATTATTGTGGGGTACGAAGCCACCTCAAAGTTATCTTTTTCGATCAATCTTATGAGCTATCCCTATAAGTGTCACAAACAGCCCTAGAGTTCGTACTAAAATAACACCTTAAGATGCACATCAACCAAAACCCTAATGTCACCTAGATACTCTAATGTCACCACAAGTACCCATGGGCTTGATTATACGATATGCATCACATAATTTTAGATTCATCATGTTCAATCCAACATAAAGAACTTCAAAGAGTGCCCCAAAGTTTCTACCGGATATTCAAGACGAAAACATGTGCCAACCCCTATGCATAGATTCCCATGGTCACGGAACCCGCAAGTTGATCACCAAAACATACATCAAGTGGATCAATAGAACATCCCATTTTCACCACGGATATCCCATCGCAAGAAATACATCAAGTGTTCTCAAAGCCTTAAAGACTCAATCCGATAAGAAAACTTCAAAGGGAAAACTCAATTCATCACAAGAAGATAGAGAGGGGAAAACTTCATATGATTCATCTATATCAATAAAGCTCGCGGTACATCAAGATCGTGCCATATCAAGAACACGAGAAAGAGAGAGAGATCAAACACATAGCTACTGGTACATACCCTCAACCTCGAGGGTGAACTACTCCCTCATTGTCATGGAGGCTGCCGGGATGATGAAGATGGCTTCCGGTGATGGTTTCCCCCTCCGAGGGGGTGCCAGAACGGGCTCCCGATTGTTTTTTCATGGCATTGGAGGCTTGCGGCAGCGGAACTCCCGAGCTAGGTTTATTTTCGGAGGTTTCTGGATTTATAGGACTTTTCAGCATTCGAATCACGTCAAGGAGGTGCTCGAGGGGCCCACAAGCGTGATAGGCGCGGCGAGGGGTAGCCGCGCCTAGCAGGCTTGTGACCTCCTCGTCCACTTCATGGCCCATCTCTTCGCTCCAGTATTTTTATATTTTCCAAAAATATTCTCCGTAAATTTTTAGCCCATTCCGAGAACTTTTATTTCTGCACAAAAAATGACACCATGGTAGTTTTGCTGAAAACAGCGTTAGTCCGAGTTAGTTCTAATAAAATCATACCAAAATCATATAGAATTATTGTAAACATGGCATGAATACTTCATAAATTATAGATACGTTGGAGACGTATCATGCAGCAAGGCATTTTTGGGTTTTTGGATTTGTAGATTTGAAAACAAAATGAAAAAATAGTAGATCGGAAGACAATATGTTGGAAAAGTAGACCCGGGGGTCGTAGGTTTCACTAGTGGCTTCTCTCATGAATATAGCACACAGTGGGTAAATAAGTTATTGTTGGGCAATTGTTAGAAGATAAAATAATCATGACGATATACAGGAAATGATCACTATATAGGTATAACGTCCAAGATAACAAGACCGAAATGATTATGCATTTACTTCTATTACTCCACACATCGACCGATATCCAGCATGCATCTAGTGTATTAAGTTCATGGAGAAACGGAGTAATGCAATAAGAATGATGACATGATGTATACAAGGTCTATTCATGCAGGAATAGACCCCATCTTGTTATCCTTAATGGCAAAGATACATGCGTGCCTTGGTGCCCCTTCTGTCACTGGGAAAGAACACCGCAAGATCGAACCCATCACAAAGTGCATCTTCCCATGACAAGAAAAATCGATCTAGTTGGCCCAACTAAACCAAAGATTCGAAGAAGAAATACGAGGCTATAAATAATCATGCAAATAAGAGATCAAAGAAGACTCAAATCATATTCATGGATAGAAATTGATCATGAACTCAAAATTCATCGTTTCCCAACAAAGTCATCGCAAATGTCATTCAATCAAATAGATCTCCAAGAGACCATTGTTTGAGAATCACAGAGAGAGAGGAAGCCATCTAGCTACTGCCTACGGACCCGCATCTATGATGGACTACTCATGCATCATCGGAGAGGCCCCTATGATGAATATGAACCCCTCTGTGATGGTGTTAGATTGGATCTCGATGTTCTAGAACTTGCGGCGGCTGGAATTGTGTTTCGTCAACTCCCCTAGGGTTTCCTTAATATTTGGGAATTTCTAGGGTGAATAGTCAGTTGAGGGGACTCTCGAGGTGGGCACCCTCTACCAGGCTATGCCAGGGGCCTCTGGCATGCCCTGGTGGAGGGTGGCCACCCTGTGCCCCCTCTCTTGTGGTTGTTTGGCCCATGTTGGTTCTTTTGGTCCACAAAAAAATCTCCAAAAATTCCCGTAGCGTTTGAGCTCCATTTTGTACTAATTTTCTACAAAGTAAAAAAATCAAAAATAGCAACTGGCACATTGGCACTATGTCAATAGGTTAGTCCCAAAAAATGATATAAAATTGCTATAAAATTATTGTAAAACATCCAAGATTGATAATATAACAGCATGGAACAAACAAAAATTATAGATACATTGGAGACGTATCAGCATCCCCAAGCTTAATTCTTACTCGTCCTCGAGTAGGTAAATGATAAAATAGAATTTTCGATGTGGAATGCTGCCTAACATGTTCATCATATATTGTTTTCTTTGTACAATGGACATTTGGACTTTGTAAATGGTTCAAAGCAATAGTCTAGTTTTGATATGAAAACTTTAATACTCAAGTATATCAACAAGAAACCATGTCTTTCAAAATACCAACACTAAACAAGTTGTCCCTAGCCCATCATGATCAATCATTGATCCATTCACAATACACACTCAAATATTAGCTACACCTAATGCTCAAGTACAATCATAGTTCCTCTTGTTGGTGCTTTATAAGAGAAGATGGAGACTCAAATTGAAAAATAAAAATTGCATAGAGTAAATAGATAGGCCCTTCGCAAAGGGAAGTAGGGATTTGTAGAGGAATTTATTATTTGACAAAAAAATCTTTTTCATTTTGGGACTGGGCATCCCTATTACCACCATACTCTCGTGCAATGACAAGTGAATAAACACTCATCTTGAGAATAACACATATAGCATGGAAAAATATCAGTCACCCCCTACCGTTTCATGAGTGGTACGAGCACACAAAAAGGAAAAATTAATTGAAAATTAGAGATGGCACATACAAATTTGCTTGGAACGGCACGGAAATACCGCATATAGGAGGTATAGTGGACTCATATGGCAAGACTGGTTGAAGGATTTTGGATGCACAAGTAGTATTTCTATTTAGTACAAGTGAAGGCTAGCAAATAAATTGAGAAGCATCCAAGCAAGAAACAAAAATCACATAAGAGAGCATCAAGCATTACTAACACTAAATAATGCACCATAAGTAGGATGTAATTTTGTAGCACAACTATTAACTATCGTGCTTGCATTGGGAATCACAAACCTTAACACCAATATTCTTACTAAGCATAATTACTCACTAACATAACTCACATATTACTATTGTCATGTCTCAAAACTATTACAAATAATCAAGTTTAATTTGTCCAATGATCTTCATGAAAGTTTTTATTATATCCCTCTTAAATATTTATCACCTTGGGACTAGTTTCACATATTGCAATTGCTTTTGACAAACTCACATGTTTATTAGTGAAGATCATGATCATACAAGTTTCATCTATAAAAATAATATAAGTGAACAATGAGAGGATTTCTTCAAAATTACTAACTCCCAAATTGATCTAAGTGAAGCATGATAGCATGTCTTCAAACATGTAAAATCACGTCGTGCTCAAAAAGATATAAGTGAAGCATAAGAGCAATTCATTTGCTCAATAGACTTAAGTGAAGCAAAAAGAGCAATTCTAGCAAATCATAGCATAATTTTGGTTCTCTCAAATAGGTGTATGCAGCAAGGATAAAAAGAAAAACAAGCAAAGATACAAGATGCTCCAAGCAAAACTCATGATATGTGACGAATAAAAATATAGTTCCAAGTAAAATACCGATGGTTGTTAGAAGAAAGAGGGGATGCCACTCGGGGCATCCCCAAGCTTAGTTGCTTGTTACTCTTTGGATATTACCTTGGGGTGCTGTAGAATCCCCAAGCTTAGGCTCTTCTTACTCCTTATTCCTTCATCCATCATGATCTCACCCAAAACTTGAAAACTTCAATCACACAAAACTTAACAAAATTCTCGTGAGATCCATTAGTATAATAAAGAAAATTACCCCTCTAAGTTCTGTTGTAAACCCATTAATATTTTGTTATTTCATTATACCTGCTGTATTTTAACTTTAACATGACTTATACCCCCCAATACAAGCCATAGATTCATCAAAACAAGCACACAATGCAACAAAAACAGAATATGTCTCAAACAGAACAGTTTGTAGTAATATGTACTCTACTGATACTTATAGAATTCTAAAAAATATGAAAAATTAGGTGGACGTAAAGAATTTGTGTATAAATACTTTGTTAAAGTTTCAGCTCAATATCACGTTCCAGTAAAAAATGAAAATTCGTGCACTAGAAACAAAGTTTCTGTTTCAGATTCAGCATTGTTTCTACTCATCTTATGGATCATCCTAAAGGCTTTACTTGGCGCAAACACTAAATAAAACATAAAAACACAATCATAACAGGAGATTAATTCTGCAAACACTCAGAAACATAAAGGAAAATATAAAAGTATTTTATTCATTGGGTTGCCTCCCAACAAGCGCTATAGTTATACGCGCCTAGCTAGGCATAATGCATAGTTTCAAGTGTTGTCATCCTTGGTTTTCACTCCATAGAAGGCCCTCATGATTGATTCATATGGTGGCTTAATTCTTGTTATAGGGAAGTGTTCCATACCCTTTCTAAGAGGAAACTGAAACTTAATATTGCCTTGTTTCATATCAATCGTGGCACCTATAGTGCGTAAAAATGGTCTACAAGTATGATGGGACAAGACGGATTGCAGTCAATATCAAGAACAATAAAGTCAATGGGCACATATTTCCTATTTGCAAGAATAAGAACATCATTAATTCATCCCAAAGGTTTTTTAATAGTAGAATCCACCAAGTGCAAATTAAGAGAACATTCTTCAATATTAGTAAGACCAAGCACATCACATAGAGATTTCGGAATTGTGGAAACACTAGAACCTGCATCACACAAAGCAAAGCATCAATAATTTTTAATATTTGTTTTAATGGTAGGTCTCCACTCATCATGCAATTTTCTAGGGATTGAAATCTCTAATTCCATCTTTTCTTCTAAGGATTTCATCATGGCATCAACGATATGTTTAGTAAAAGCTTTATTTTGTGCATAAGAATGGAGTGAATTTATCATGGATTGCAGCAAATAAATACGATCAACTAAGGAGAAACTCTCATAATTGAAGTCTTTGCAATCAAAAATAGTGGGCACATCACTAGTTAAAGTTTTGACCTCTCCAAACCCACTTTTATCAAAATTTTCATCAAGATTTTCACCCTCCAAATCATTGGGACGCTCTCTAGCTAAAGTTGACTCTTATTCAGTCCCTTTATCGTTAATTTTAACATTACTAAACAAGGAATCAATAGGGCAAACACCAATCATTTTAAGATCTTCATCATTGTTGTGAAAGTAATTGCTAGAAAACGCTTTTTCGAAAAATTCTCTTTTAGCTCTAGGCATAGTGGTTCTTTTCTTAATTTCATCCATAGAAACATATAAATCCTTAATTGATTCATTAATATTTAGTGGAAATGCATGCAACTTGTGATTTTCTACATCATTGGAAATTCTATCAATGCTTCTAGACATATCATTAATCTTATTCAATGTTTCTTCTATCATAGTATTGAAAGACTTTTGAGTATTGATAAACTCTTTAAAAATATTCTAAAGATCGGAGGTGTTCCTATTATTATTATTATTATAAAAGTTACCATAGGCATTACCATAATTATTAGAGGAATTTCCAAGAAAAGGCCTAGGATTAAAATTACCTCTATAAGCATGTTTATTGAAGTTGTTTCGCGAGATGAAATTCACATCTATGAAATCACTATTTTTCTCAATCAAAATAGACAAACGCACATCATTAAGATCAATAGGAGTATTTTTACTAGCAACAAACTACATAAGAGCATCAACTTTTCCACTCAAAGTATTAATTTCTTCCACCGAATTAACCTTTTTACTAGTGGGTGCTCTTTCAGTATGCCATTGTGAATAATTTGCCATAGTATATATAGAAATTTGGTAGCTTCACCCAAAGTTATTTCCATTCAAGTGCCGCCCGTGGAGGAATCTAAAAGATTTCTAGAGACAAAATTCAATCCCGCATAAAAATTGTGTATGGTCATCCAAAGATTTAAGCCATGAGTAGGACAATTTCCTAGCATCAACTTCATCATTTCCCAAGATTGTGCAACATGTTCATGCTCATGTTGCTTAAAATTCATGATTTGAGTTCTAAGGGAAATAATTTTCATGGGCGGAAAATACTTAGTAATAACAGCATCCTTGCACTTATCCCAAGAATCGCTACTATTGCGAGGCAAAGAAGAAAATCCAATTTTTGCACGATCCTGCAAGGAGAAAGGAAACAATTGCAACCTCACAATACCATTGTCCACATCTTGTTTCTTTTGCATATCACATAATTACACAAAGGTATTTAGATGGGACGCGCCATCCTCATTAGGAGTACCGGAAAATTGATCTTTCATGACAAGATTCAGTAAAGTGGCATTAATATCACAAGACTCCGCACTAATGGCGAGAGGAGCAATCGGAGTGCTAATAAAATCATTGTTATTAGTATTGGAAAAATCACACAACTTAGTGTTTTCTTGAGTCATCGTGACTACGCAATCAAGATTGTAAGGAAACAAGAGATCTGACGAGAAAAAGGCAAACAAAAAAGAGAGTGCGAATAAAACGGCAAATTTGTGAAGTGGGTGAGAGGAAAACGAGAGGCAAATGGGAATTAATGTAAATTGCAAGGAGATGAGATTTGTGATTAGGAACCTGGTAGATGAGATTGCTTCCTCCTCGGCAACGACTCCATAAATTCCTTTGGTGTGGCTTGATACTACGTCGATATTTCCCCAAAGAGGAAGGGATGATGCAGCACAACGATGGTAAGTATTTCCCTCTATTATGAAATCAAGGTATCAATACATAGAGAAAGATCACGCACCCACGTAAACAACACTTGCACACAAATAACAAATACTTGAAACCCCAACGCAAAAGAGAGGTTGTCAATCTCTCTAGGGTAGAATGATAGATTGGATAATGATAGTTTTGGCAAATAGATCTCGTAAGAACACAAAATAAAATAAATAAACAAAAAGTGCAGCAAGGTATATTTGGGTTTTGGATTTGTAGATCTGAACAAAAGGACAAAATAGTAGATTGGAAAACAATATCTTGGAAAAGTAGACCCGGGGGTCGTAGGTTTCACTAGTGGCTTCTCTCATGAGTATAGCACACTGTGGGTAAACAAATTACTGTTGGACAATTGATAGAAGTCAAATAATCATGAAGATATCCAGGAAATGATCATTATATAGGCATCAAGTCCAAGATAAGTAGACCGAAATGATTCTACATCTACTTCTGTTACTCCACACATCGACCGCTATCCAGCATGAATCTAGTGTATTAAGTTCATGAAGAAATGAAGTAATGCAATAAGAACGGTGATAGATTTAGACAGGATCTATTCATGTAGGAATAGACACCATCCTTTTATCCTTAATGGCAACGATACATGTGTTCCTTGTTGCCCCTTCTATCACTGGGAAAGAACACCGCAAGATCGAACCCATCACAAAGCACCTCTTCCCATGGCAATAAAAATCGATCTAGTTAGCCTAACTAAACCTAAGATTCGAAGAAGAAATACAAGGACATAAATAATCATGCAAATAAGAGATCACAGAAGATTCAAATCATATTGATGGAGAGAAACTGATCATGAACTCAAAATCCATCGAATCCCAACAAACACATCGCAAAAGTCATTACATCAAATAGATCTCCAAGAGACTATTGTACTGAGAATCATAGAGAGAGAGGAAGCCATCTAGCTACTGCCTAAGTACCCGTAGGTCTATGGTGGGATACTCACGCATCATTGGAGAGGCACCTATGATGAAGATGAACCCCTCTGTGAAGGTGTTAGATTGGATCTCGGGGTTCTGGAACTTGCGGCGGCTGGAATTGTGTTTCACTGACTCCCTTAGGGTTTTCTTAATATTTGCGAATTTATAGCGCAAATAGTCGATTGAGGGGAGTCCCGGGGTGGGCACCCTCTACCAGGCCGCGCCATGGGCCTCTTGCGTGCCCTGGTGGAGGGTGGCCACCCTCTCTTTTGGTTCTCTGGCCCATGTTGGTTCTTCTGGTCCACAAAAAATCTCCAAACATTCCCGTAGTGTCTGAGATCCATTTTGTCGTGGTTTTGTCACGGCAGATGTCCGAGGACTTAGGTTCGAGGCCATCGCTAAGGTGATGGACTCAAAGGGGTTGGTTGGGACGAAGGACACGAGTTTACCCAGGTTCGGCCCCTCAAGAAGAGGTAAAAACCTACGTCCTGCTTGTGTTGTATTGATTGGAGTATCGATTACAAGGGAGCGGATTCGCTTGACCTAGTTCTTGATTAGTTGATTTCTCATCTAAGTCGCCCCGGGTCTCGCCTTTATATACAAGGTAAAGACCACGGGTTACACAAGTCGCATACCGACTCTTACAACGTATCTGAGTCTATCTCTATGTCGCCTTACCATCTTGGGCAAGCCGCCTCCGGGCGGCTTAACCGCCCTGGTCTTCATGCCACCTTCCGTCCGAGCCTTGTCTCGGCCCATCTTGGTAAGCCGCCATACGGCCAGGCCTACGTCTCTCGGCCCATCTGTCTTGGTCTGGATTATGAGCCGCCAGGTATGACCTGGCCCCACCTGGGCGGGTCTTACCACAGGGTTATATCCCCAACATTAGGCCCCAGGTTGATTTGAGCTTGCTCATGTCAATCTTCCACCTTATTTGGCGGCGAGTCTCACTCTTCATCACCTGAAAGTAAGATATGTAACCTGCCGTGACGTCATACCGGATATGCCAAAAAGATTCCCTGACGACCACAACGGATCTTTGCATCATCAAACTGATGGCCCGAAAATTGAGGCATCCATCTCGGTCGGTCAGTTTCCGTTGCCTTGATTCCCGCGCCCGTTTCCACTTTCCATCCTCTTAAATAGGGTCACAAAGGGTCTTCCTCATTTCCTCCGCCGCATGCGCCTCTCTTCATTGAACCGACATAAGAACTGTTTGGCCGGCTTAAATTTAGGATCCACATTAAGGTTGTGCTCAGCGAACTCTATCGGTAGACCCGGTATGTCAGAAGGCTTCCATGCAAAGGTTTCCTGATTCTCATGGATGAATTCTATGAGCGTGCTTTCCTATTTGGGATCCATATTGGCCCCAATAGTAAACTATTGAGATGAGTCACCCGAAGTAAAATCCACCAGCTTGGTATCATCCGCCGTAAACTTGAGCGGCAGCTCAGATTCTGTGGTGGGCTTTTTGAGCGGAGTCATGTCCTTCGGGTCAACATTTTCCTTATAAAACTTGAGATCTACTTTGGTGCAACTTGACTCTGCATAAGCTGCGTCTCCTTCCTCACACTCAATAGCCGTCTCCTGATCACCATGCACTGTAATCGTCCCGTTTAAACCCGACATCTTGAGCTGTAAGTAGACATAGCAAGGCCTAGCCATGAACTTGGCATAAGCCAGACGTCCAAATAGGGGCATGATATGGACTTTTGATCTTGACCACCTCAAAACACAAGGTCTCCACCCTGTAGTTGTATTCGTCACCAAAGGCGACTTCCAAAGAGATCTTACCCACTGGATAAGTTGACTTGCCAGGCACCACACCATGAAAGACTGTCGAGGAAGGCCTAGGATTCTTATCAAGCAACTTCATCCGGCGGAAAGTGTCGTAGTACAGAATATTAATGCTGCTGCCACCATCCATAAGCACCTTAGTAAACACGTATCCTCCCACTTGGGGGTAGCTACCAAAGCCAACCGTCCCGGGTCGTCAACACGCAGCGGGTCATCCTCTCTACTCCAAGTTATGTCATACTTAGAGAAATTTAAGTATTGCGGGAGAGCCGGTGTGATTGCATTAACCGCCCGCTTGCGCAACTACTGATCTCTCCTATTAAGGCTAGTTGTAAAAACATGATACTAACCCAAGCTGAGCTGCTTTGGATTACTCTGATACCCAGCCTGGTTAGCTTGCTGCTGATTATTGCCACCAGATTGTTGTTGATGCCCTCCTTGATTTCCCTGGCCCTGATAGCCAGATCTTGAGCCGCCAGAACCAAGGCCAGCTCCTGACCCGCTTGGTCCTGAGCCGCGTGGCGGGCCACCTCCATTGTTGTTATGCTGCTGCAAGCTGTAGTCCCGAAATTGTCGCATAATGTGGCAATTCCTCCACGTGTGACCCGCCACCTTATCAAGCCAGTTGTGCTTCGGACAAGGCTTCTTGAGCATCTCTTCCAAGTTGAAAGGAGTTTTACCTTTATTAAAAGGTTGTCTGAAGTTCCCATTGCCCTTAGCACGATTGTTCCCGGCGCTGGTATTGGCCACCAACTCTGACCCACCATCTAGATTCTTTCGCTTGCACTGGTTGCCATTGCCTTCCGCGCCCTTTACATTGATATTCTTCTTACCCTGACAGGGCTTCTCCTCATTAGAGCCTGAATCCTTCGTATTGTCAGAGTCGGCATACTTCATGAGAGTTGCCATGAGCTCCCCCATGTCCTCACACGAGCGCTTGAGCCGGCCAAGCTTCTGCTTCAGAGGCGTAAAGTGGCAATTTTTCTCCAGAATCAAAACTGCTTGAGCCGTAGTAATCTACTCAGACGAGTGGATGATGGTTGAGACCCGCTGGACCCAATGATGAGCCGACTCATCCTCCTGTTGCACACAGTGATCCAAATCCACAATCGTCATGGGCTGCTTGCATGTTCCTTGGAAGTTTTTGATGAACTTTGCCTTTAACTCGGCCCAGGAATTAATGGTGTTGGGTGGCAAGCCCTTCAACCACGTGCGAGTCGGACCCTCCAGCATCATGATAAAATACTTAGCACATACTGCATCATTGACGTCTAACATCTCCATAGCCAGCTCATAGATTTCAATCCAAGCCTCCGAAGGCAGGCCAGCAGTCTAATTTGGGACCTTGCGAGGGCTCTTGAAATCTTTCGGCAGACGCTCGTTCCGCAAAGCCGACACTAAGCATGGCACTCCTACGACCTTGGTGGTTACTCCTGCTCCCACCGAGATGGAAGGTGCGGGTTCTTGATGAGCGGCCGCCACCAGAGCCGCTGCCTCTCGATGTACTCTCGCCCGGTCCACCGACGCCTGAGCATCCAGAACTGCCTGATCATCTCACGGAGGGCCCCGGTGCTGATCACTGCTAGACACCGCCGGCGACTCATAACGCCAGCTGAAGCTGCGGCTAGGCATGGGGGTTGAATGCACGCGACTCCGGCTGTAGGTGTACTTCTCCTGCTAGGCCATCGCCGTCTGTAGGTATCCAATAGCGTTCCGCACCTCTTCTGCGAAGGGCGCCTCGTCCGAGATAGGGATCATTCCAAGCTGGGTTGCTTCCGCCACCATGTTCTCTGCCAGGTTTGAATAATGACCCGCCGGCGTTGGGAAAGCCAGTAGTGAGGCCTGGTTCCATCAGGGCGGGTTAGGATGCTGCTATCGAGCCGCCGGCCGACTCCCAGGTGCTTCCGCGGTCTGTTCCGTTCCCGGCATGTTAAAAAGATTCCTGGCCTCGTACTGTTTCGGCAAGCGCGACTGATGCCTCATCCGTTGAACCGCCACCACAGATTGCTGCTCCATCTCAAGGCGGAAAGCATTCGCCCTAAGGCGCTCTGCCTTCGCATCCATCTGAGCCTTCAGCACGCTGACCCTTGTTGGACTTTAGTCATCTGGTCCTTTAGCCTTGCGATCTCTATGTTTTGGGCGGCTTGATTCTCTGCCGTGACTTCAGTTTCCATCGGGACTGTAAGCAAATTCATCAGATCCAGAAGAACTTGAGCCGGTGGTGGGTCGGCCCCCGACCCAGCCGCTCCGGCGGCTGTACTGCTTGGGCCCGATGCTGAACCTCCATGAATACGGATGCATGCATCGGCGACCCATGGTCCTCCGGCTCATGATACTCTGACTCAGGGTAAAGCTCGTTGTAGCCCCCGAGCCTGCCATCGTGAAGCGGGTAGATTGATTCCATCTCTCTGCTCGAAGATTCATCCTTTGGACAAACGAGAGTTTCCTGCGACATGGAACCCTCAAGATCGAGTGGGAGTTGATCTTCCAGATAAGATAGTGATTGATTTAGTTCTCCAAGTCACTGTCACTGAGCTACTAGAACTTGGTGATGGACTATAAAATGCCAGGGAAAGAAATGTTGATCCCTGAGCTGTTCGCGATGTTTGACACCGCGAAGGTAGAAATCAAGAAGGAGCGTCAAGTGTTGATGGTTAATCAAACCACTAGTTTCGAGAAGGGCAAGAGCAAGGAGGGAAACTTCATGGATAGCAAGTCAGTTGCTGCTCCCGTGAAGCAACCCAAAGTTGAACTCAAACCCGAGACTAAGTGCTTCTGTTATGAGGTGAGCGGTCGCTGAAGCGGAACAACCCTAGATACTTGGTAGATAAGAAGGCTGGCAACATTGATAGAAGTATATTTGATATACGAGTTACTAATGTCTACCTTGCTAGTACTCTTAGTAGCACCTGGGTATTGGATACCGGTTCGGTTGCTAAATGTTAGTAACTCAAAATAAAAGCTACGGAATAAATGGAGAACTAGCTAAGGGTGAGGTGACGATATGTGTTGGAAGTGTTTCCAAGGTTGATGTGATCAACATCGCACGCTCTCTCTACCTTCAGGATTAGTGACGAACCTAAATAAATGTTATTTGGTGTTTTGTGTTGAGCATGAACATGATTAGATCATGTTTATTGCAATACGGTTATTCATTTAAGTTAGAGAATAATGGTTATTCTGTTTACATGAATAATACCTTCAATGGTCATGCACCCAGTGAGAATGGTTTGTTGAAATCTTGATCGTAGTATTACACATGTTCATAACATTGATGTCAAAAGATACAAAGTTAATAATGATAGTACCACAAACTTGTGGCACTGCCGCTAAATGTCATATTGGTATAAAGCACATGTAGAAACTCCATGCTGATGGATATTTGGACTCATTCGATTTCGAATCGGTTGAGACATGCGAACCATGCCTCTTGGGCAAGATGACTAAAGGACCCCGTTGGATGGAGCGGGCAAGTGATTCATTGGAAATGATACATGTTGATGTATGCAATCTAGTGAGTCTTGTAGCGTGCAGTGGATATCGTTATTTTCTTACCTTCACTGATGATTTGAGTAGATATAGTGTATATTTACTTAATGAAACACAAGTCTGAATCGTTTGAAAGGTTCAAGCAAATTCAGAGTGAAGTTTAAAGATCATCGTGACAAGAAGATAAAAATGACTGCGATATGATCGTGGAGGTGAATATCTGAGTCACGAGTTTGGCATACAACTTAAGACAATGTGAAATTTGTTTCACAACTAAACGCCACCTGGAACACCATAGTGTGATGGTGTGTCCGAACATCATAGTTATGCTCTATTGGACATGGTGCGTAATATGATGTCTCTTGTCGTTTTACTACTATGATTTTGGGGTTATGCATTAGAGACAACTACATTCACTTTAAATAGGGCACCATCTAAATCCGTTGAGATGACACCATGTGAATTATGGTTTGATAGAAACCTAAGCTGTCATTTCTTAATATTTTGGGATGTGACACTTGTGTGGAAAATGTTTTCACCTAATGAGGTCGAACCCAAGGCGGACAAATTGCATCTTCATAGAATACCCTAAGATCAGTTGGGTGAACCTTCAATCTCAGATCCTAGTGCAAAATGTTTGTTGCTTAAACGGATCCTTTCTCGAGGAAATGTTTCTCCCGAAAGAATTGAGTGGGAGGAAGATAGAACTTGATGAGGTTGTTAAACCTTTGTTCAACCAGAGAGTAGCGCAGCACAGAAAGATGTTTCTGTGAAGCCTACGTTAGTTGAAGAGGAAGTTAATGATGATGATCATGAAGCTTCAAGATCAAGTTACTATCGAACTTCGTAGGTCGACAAGGATGTGTACTGCTCCTAAGTGGTACGACAACTCTGTCTTGGAGATCATGTTGTTGGACAACGATGAACCTACGAGCTATGGAGAAGCGATGATGGGCCCGGATTCCGACAAATGGTTAGAGGCCATGAAATCCGAGATAGGATCCATGTATGAAAACCAAGTGTAGACTTTGGTAGACTTGCTCGTTGGATGGCAGGTCGTTGAGTACAAATGGATCTTTAAAATGAAGACAGACACTGATGGTGAATGTCACTATTTGTAAAGCTCGACTTGTTGCAAAGATGTTTGTGACAAGTTCAAGGAGTTGACTACGATGAGACTTTCTCACTCGTAGTGGTGCTAAGTCTGTTGGAATTATGTTAGGAGTTGTTGTATTTTCAATTATGAAATCTGGCAGATGGATGTCAAAACATCGTTTCCTTAACGGTTTACTTGAGGAAAGGTTGTATGTGATACAACCAGAAGGTTTTGTCAGGCCTAAGGATGCTAAAAGGTGTGCAAGCTTCGATGATCCTTCCATGGACTGAAGCAAGCATCTCGGAGTTGGAATATATGCTTTGATGAGGTGATCAAAGTTTTGATGTTTATACAAAATTTACGAGAAACTTGTATTTGCAATAAAGTGAGTGGGAGCACTATAGAATTTCTGATAAGTATATGTGGATGACATATTGTTGATCAGAAATAATGTAGAGTTTCTGGAAAGCATAAAACGGTCATTTGGAAAGTGATTTTCAAAGGAAGACCTGGATGAAGCTACCTAATTGTTGAGCATCAAAATCTATGGAGATAGATCAAGATGCTCTATGAGACTTTCGATGAGTGCATACCTTGACAAGATTTTGAAAGAGTTCAAAATGGATCAGTCAGAGAAAGAGTTCTCGCCTCATTTGTAAGGTGTGAAAGTTGAGTGAGACTCAAAGCTCGACAACAGCAGAAGAAAGAGAAAGGGCGAACGTCGTCCCCAATGCCTTAGCCATAGGCTCTATATTATGCCATGTTGTGTACCGCACCTGTGTGTGCCTTGCCATGAGTCCGTCAGGGGGTACAAGAGTGAACCAGGAGTGGATCACTGGACAGCGGTCAAGATTATCCTCAGTAACTAAGAGACTGAGGAGATGTTTCTCGATTATGGAGGTGATAAAGAGTTCGTCGTAAGGAGTTACGTCGATACAAGATTTAACACTAATCCGGATGACTCGTAGTAGCAATCTGGATACGTATAGTGGAGCAGCCATTTGGAATAGTACCGAGCGGAGTGTGGTAGCAGTGTTTACAGTTTGACATAGGTATTTGCAAAGTGCACACGGATCTGAATGTTACAGACCCGTTGACTATAAGACCTCTCTCACATGCAAAGCATGATCGAGCCCCAGAACCCGTTGGGTGTTAGATTCATAACAATGCGAATCACATGGTGATGTGAACTAGATTATTGACTCTAGTGCAAGTGGGAGACTGTTGGAAATACGCCCTAGAGGCAATAATAAATTATTTATTATCATATTTCCTTGTTCATGATAATCATTTATTATCCATGCTATAATCGTATTGATCGGAGACCTAGATGCATGTGTGGATACATAGACAAAACCATGTCCCTAGTATGCCTCTAATAGACTAGCTCATTGATCAAAAGATGGTTAAGGTTTCCTAGCCATGGACATGAGATGTCATTTGATAACGGGGTCACATCATTAGGAGAATGATGTGATGGACAAGACCCAAACTGCAAACGTAGCATATGATCGTGTCAGTTTATTGCTACTGTTTTCCGCATGTCAAGTATGTGTTCCTATGACCATGAGATCATGCAACTCACAGATATCGGAGGAGTGCCTTGTGTGTATCAAATGTCGCAACATAATTGGGTGACTATAAAGGTGCTCTACAGGTATCTCCGATGGTGTCTGTTGAGTTGGCATGGATCGAGACTAGGATTTGTTACTCCGTGTGACGGAGAGGTATCTCAGGGCCCACTCGGTAATACAACATCACAACAAGCCTTGCAAGCAATGTGGCTAAGTGTTAGTCACGGGATCTTGTATTACGGAACGAGTAAAGAGACTTGCTAGTAACAAGGTTGAACTAGGTATGGAGATACCGACGATCGAATCTTGGGCAAGTAACATACCGAAGAACAAAGGGAACGTTATACGGGATTAACTGAATCCTTGACATAGAGGTTCGACCGATAAAGATCTTCGTAGAATATGTAGGAACCAATGTGGACTTCCAGGTCCCGCCATTGGTTATTGACCGTAGAGGTGTCTCGGTCATGTCTACATAGTTCTCGAACCCGCAGGGTCTGCACACTTAAGGTTCAGTGACGTTTCGGTAGTGTTGAGTTATGTATGGTGGTGACCGAAGTTTGTTCGGAGTCTCGGATGAGATCCCGGACATCACGAGGATCTCCGGAATGGTCCGGAGGTAAAGATTCATATATAGGAAGTCCCAGTTTGGTTTCCGGAAAAGTTTCGGGCTCATCGGTAGTGTACCGGGAGTGCTGGTAGTGTACCGGGAGTGCCGGTAGTGTACCGGGAGTGCGAGTAGTGTACCGGGAGTGCCGGTAGTGTACCGGGAGGCCTCCGGGAGGGGTATTTCGACCCCAAGAGGTCCATGGGCTGTGGGAGAATAATAACCAGCCCTTAGTGGGCTGGGAAAACAGCCACAAAGGCCCATGGCGCAGGAGAGAAAGTCCTAAAGCAAAAAGTGGAAAATCAGCCAATAGGATGCAATCCTACTCCAACTAGGATTGGAGGTGAAGTAGGATTGCTTCCCACCTCCTATTTTGGCCGACCCAAAGGCCTTGGATGCCTCTCCTCTCCTCTCCTCCTATATATACTAGTGGATTGGGTGGTTTTTGGACAGAATTTCCGGCCACGTGCTACCCATTTCACCGGTGCACAGTTTCTCCTCTAGATCGGTTTTCCACAGCGCTTAGGCGAAGCCCTGCCGGAATCACTCCACCACCATCACCGGAGCGCCGTCACGCTGCCGGTGAACTCTCTCTCTCCTCTCCACCTCCTCTTGCTGGATCAAGACGGTGGAGATCATCATCAAGCTGCACGTGTGCCGAACGCGGAGGTGCCGTCCGTTCGGCGCTAGATCGGAAGGACCGTGATCGAGATCGCGAGACGGTTCGTGATGAGATTGCGGAACGGATCGTGATGAGTTCGCGGGATAGATCGTGATCAAGATCGTGAGACAGATCGTGATGAGATCGCGGGACGGATCATGATGAGTTCACGGGATGGATCGTGATTGGATCGCGGGACGGATCGTGATAAGATCGCGGGACGCTCGGCGATTTGGATCGCGAAGATGTTCGACTACACCAACCGCGTTTCTTAACGCTTCCCGCTTAGCGATCTACAAGGGTATGTAGATCCACTCTCCCTCTCATAGATGCTCATCACCATGGATAGGTTTGCGTGTGCGTAGGAAAAAATTTGTTTCCCATGAGACGTTCCCCAACACGGAATACATGCCTACATTACATTGATGAATTGGAGCTAGTTGTGTGTCGCTCTAGTATGTAACTGTAACATGATGAATGTCATCCAACAAAATTATCCATCACCAATCCAATGCCTACGCTTTTTGCATATTGATCTTCGCTAAGTTACGATTGCTACTCATGTTGTTACAACCACCATAGTCACTATTGTTACTATTCCCATTGCTCTTTTTACTTTGCTACTGAAACTTTACTACGGAAAGAAATCCCAGGTGTGGTTGAATTGACAACTCAAGTGCTAATACCAATAAATAATCTTTGGCTCCCCTTGTGTCGAATCAATAAATTAGGGTGTAATACTACCCGTGAAGACTGTTGCGATCCCCTATATTGTGGGTTATCAAGACATTTTCTGGTGCTGTTGCCAAGGAGCATAGCTCTATTTATTGAGTTCACTTGCGATTCTCACTTATCATGATGAAGAAACTGAAAGACCCTAGGACTAAGATCATACCCTCTAGGACGAGTGGGGGTAAGGAATGGTGATCTAGCTCCGCATTTGATTCACCTTCTGTTTTGAACCAGCTTATGACACCTCCACCTGTTATTCAATCTGATACTACTTCTACTATGGAGAATTTTAATGACGATGCTACTACTATGATATATGAAACTAAAATGGTGCCACTTAATGAATTACTTGATGCTCATATTGCTACATCAAGAGAAATTGAAAATGATGAAACATATGATTCACCTATTATGCCTAGCTCTCCTACTAGAATTACTATGTCTGATGTACCGTATGGTTATGTTATGGGTTGGGAGATAGCTAGAGACTTTCTTGCTTGTAATGATAGATATGATTTAAGGAAATTGCTATGTAAGCTGGAAGAAAAATCTATGATGGAGAAAATGAAATATGATCCTAAGTTTACTACTTCTTCTATATATGTTACCGATAAGGATTATGAATGCTTTGTTGATCCCGAGTTAATTAATTTGGTAGAGTATTATCCTTTTCATGGTTATGAAACTGATATTGTTGTGGCACACATTACCAAATTAAATAATATTGCCACCCTATTTTCCCATGAGGAAAAGATTTGCTACTACTATATACTTAAGCTTGTTTCTCACTAAAGGGTGATGCTAATAACTAGTTTCACAATCTTGCTCCTGGTTGTGTGCGTTGCCCCCGGGCTATGATATATTACTTCTTTGAAAACTGTTTTCCTGCTCATAAGAAACAAGTTGTTTTACACAAAATATTTAACTATGTGCAAATTGAAGAAGATAATCTCCCCCAAGCTTGGGGGAGGCTTCTCCAGCTACTTAAAATACCTCATATCTTCTATATTGTACTAACCGATGTTTCTAGGGATTACCCAGATAGTTATGTTGGTTGTGTTTTCAGGGAACAGACTATTGGATAAGCTCAAGAGCTATTGAATAATATTTCAAAGAATGTTGATGATTGGATACTTACTGAACCACCATTGGAACCCATTCAAAAGAAGAAGTGTATTCTATTTCTCAGTTCAGAAGATATGCCCCAAGCCATGAGATGTATGATAGAAAAGGGTATTAAATCTAAAGATGTCAAGAATTTACCACATATTGAAGAAATACATGGACTCGTTATCCCTACACAGGTAACAGAGGTAAATTCTCTCTGAAGATTTAATTAGGGTGATGTACCTTATAATAAAACGGTTGATCAATGCATGGATGAATTTGATAATTATATTGTGAAGCAAGAACATTTAAATATGCATGTTAAAAACAAAATCAACTACAATGAAATGCCATGATGACTGATAGTTTGAGTGACTTAATGTTTAGAATTTATAATGATGTTAAAGGTCTAGGTAAACATGCATACATGGTTTACACTCAATTAGACCAAGTTGCTAACTCATGTCTACTCCATAACTTTATTATTGTAGACTCTATTGGGCCTTCAAGGGCAGAGTTTTGTAGGACAGCAACATTTTTTCCTCAAGTGGATGACCTAGGGTTTATCAATCCGTCATAGGTGTAGGATGAAGATGGTCTCTCTCAAACAACCTTGCAATCAAATACAAGAAATCTCTTGTGTCCCCAACACACACAATACAATGGCAAATTGCATAGGTGCACTAGTTTGGCGAAGAGATGGTGATACAAGTGTAGTATGGATAGTAGATATAGGTTTTTATAATATGAAAATATAAAAACAGCAAGGTAACAACTAACAAGTATTAAAAGTGAGCAGAAAATGTATTGCGAGCTTGAAAATAAGGCCTAGAGTTCATACTTTCACTAGTGCAATCTCTCAACAATGCTAACATAATAGAATCATATGATCTTCCTTCAACATGCGACAAAGAACCACTCCAAAGTTCATATCTAGAGGAGAACATAAGATGAAATTGTTGTAGGTAGTAGATCCACCTCAAAGTTATCGTTTCCTATCAATCTATTGAGCTATTCCTATAAGTGTCACAAACAGCTCTAGAGTTCATACTAGAATAACACCTATGATACACATCAATCAACCCTAATGTCATCTAGATACTCCAATGTCACCTCAAGTATCCATGGGTTATTTTTTCAACATGCATCGAACAATTTAAGTTTCACCATATTCAATCCAACAGAAAGAACTTCAAAGAGTACACCAGGATTTCAATCGAAGAAAGCAGGACAAGAACATTTGTCACCAAAACATATATCAAGTGAATCAATAGAACACACCATTGTCACCACACGTATCCACATGCAAGACATACATCAAGTGATCTCAAATCCAATATTCAATCCAACATAACAAAATCTCAAAGGGAAAGATTCAATTCATCACATCAAGATAGCGAGGGATGAACATCATATGATCCAACTATATTAAAAAAGCCCGTGATACATCAAGATTGTGACATCTAAAGAACACAAGAGAGAGAGAGAGATCAACACATAGCTACTGGTATGTACCTTCAGCCCCAAGGCTGAACTACTCCCTCTTCGACATGAAGACCACCGGGATGACGAAGATGGCCTCCGGTAATTATTGCCCCCTCCGCCAGGGTGCTGGAACAGAATTCCGGATGAGTCTTCTTCAATACAGGGACTTGCGGCAGTGAAGCAAAAGTTCTTGGTTTATTGCCGAGGGTTTCTATGTTTATAGGATTTTTAGCATTGGAATCATGCTAAATAGAGCCACGGGGCGGTTCCAAGCCATCAGGTTGCGCCCTAGGGGGTGGCTGCACCCTGATGTCTTGGGGGCACATGGCCGCCCCCCTCCGGTGGTTCTTCTCTAGAGTATTTCTTAGTTTTTTCTAGAAAAAATCATCAAAAAGTTTCAGGCGATTCTGAGAACTTTAATTTTCTATAGAAAAACAACACGATGGTAATTTTGCTCAAAACAATGTCAATCTGGGTTAGTTCCAATTAAATCATATAAATTGCATCAAAACCATATAAAAGTATTGTGAACATAGGTATATATGGCATGAATACTTCATAAATTATCGATACGTTGGAGACATAGCACTACATCACAAAATGGTTTGCTTGCTAAAATGAATGATAAACTGAATGATCATGTTGTTAGAGTAATGACTAGAGGGGTAGAATGACTCGAGAACCTCTCTATCATGAAGGTCACCCTAAAAGGATTGGACAAGATTATCAGAGAGTTAATGATGATCCACCTAGTTGTTCTAAAAGAAAAAGGAAAATGATAGGACTTTGCATGCTTCTAGAGAACTTTTTATAGAAAAACATGTTGAGAATCATAATGATGTTTCTGCTTATGATGGTGAGACACAACCTGGTAGTGAAAATTCACCTAGTGACAATCATAATGATAATAATGATGTTCATGTAGATGCTTAGCTTTATAATGATAAAGAACCTGGTAATGAGGTGGAAATAGAACCTGTTGTTGATCTTGACAATCCACATCCCAGGAATAAATGTTATGATAAGACGGATTTCATTGCTAGCAAATATGGTAAAGAAAGATAGCCATGGGTTCAGAAATACATGTCCTTCCCTTGTAAGCCATCTAAGAATAAGGACGAGGAGGATTTTGAGCGCTTTGTTGAAATGCTTAGACCCATCTTTTTAGGAACACGTTTGACAGATATATTGAAAATGCCTCCTTATGCTAAATATATGAAAGATATTATCACTAATAAAAGAATGATTCCTGAAGCTAAGATTTCCACCATGCTTGCTAATTATTATTTTGATGGTGGAGTGCCTAAGAAGTTGGGAGTTCCTGGGATACCTACAATACCTTGCTACATTAAATGAAGTTATGTCAAAACTGATTTATGTGATCTAGGATCTGGTGTTAGTGTTATGCCTTTCTCTTTATATAAAAGACTTGATTTGAATAAGCTTACACCTATGGAAATATCTTTGCAAATGGCCAATAAATCCACTTCTATACCTATCGAAATTTGTGAGGATGTCCTTATTGTGGTTGTAAATGTTACTATCTTAATGGACTTTGTTATTCTTGAAATGCTCGAGGACGACAACATGTCAATTATCCTTGGTAGACCCTTTTTGAATACTGTAGCGACTGTTATTGATTGCAACAAAATCAAGGCTACTTTTCATGTCAGTGGTAAGCAACATACAGTGCAGTTTCTAAAGAAACAAGCTTCATTGAATAATATCAATTTCATTGAGAAAATTTCCATAATTAATATTGGAGAGTTTATATTTCCTCTTCCTACTATCAAGAAAAAATATGAGATTCTTATTATTGGGGAGATGCGCATCCCCATTGAGGTAACCTAGTGTTATACAAAGATTTTTCGGTTTCATGTTACTCGGAAATAGTTTGTTAATAAGACTTGATCAACCTTATTAATGAATTCTTTTTTAGGGGCATGTAGTCGATGAATTTAGTAAGCACAACCTTTTGTAATCTTCATTTGCTCTCTGCTATTTGTATTTTAATAAAGTAAAATGTCATGACTATCATGTTTTCTAAATTATTCGTGCAATAAAAATTACGCAAAAATAAAAGTGCTCAAAATGTCATAAAAATTTTGCATGATTTTTTCTAAAATATTTCAGAGTTTCTGGAACTTAATACATCCAGGGGTGCCCTGTTGCTCACAAGGCAACAGGGCAACGGCCACCCCCTGGGCGTGCCAAGAAGCCTTGTGGATCTCACGGGAGCCCACTCACTTAGTACTTCATCCCACTTCATCTCCTAGCTCTAGAAAAAATCATGGTTTCTCTCTCTCTCTATCTCTCGTGTTCTTGCTCCCAAACCTGAGATTTTCGATCTCTTTGCTCGGGACTCCGTTTCTGAAACTATTTTGAGGGATTGGTCCTTGGTATGTGAATCCTCCATTAATCCAATTAGTTTTTGCTTTAGTGGATTATATCTTCCATATTTTGTTGCTCTTGGTGCTACTAAAATGAGATTGCATGTTGAATTCTTTGAGTTCCAAGTAGTTTGAATGTTTGGTAGACATCCATATGAGTAGTTGTTATCAATCTTATAAAGTTTCATTGACATAATTGTGTGTTCATTTTTTTAGAACTTTTTTTATAGGACACTGAACATATTTAGGAGGAGTTCTTCAAGGAGAAGGTCCTCTTGGGAATCATCAAGCGAAAGCTTGGTACGTCAAACATATGTTGAACCAAGGGCAAGTTCGGCGCGTATTGCCGAAGCTAAATCATGTCGGTGGTCATTTAACAAGTTCATGCTAGGCGCTGGTATTGAGGAATGATTTGATCAATATATTCAAATCACTAAGATTGCCGCCTTCCTCGCACATAAGTGTACTCAACATTATAACCTCACCCATTCGTTCACTGAAAGGTTTGAGTACCATTCCCGTGATTCTAGAGTATTGTTTCATCTTTATGATAGATTTTATGGTATGTCTATAGAAGAATTATGTAATTCATGCAAAATTCCATATTGGGGTTCACTTAGTGAACCACAAAAATCTGATTATGATATGTTCCTTACTAGTCTTTGAAGTGGTGAGGACAGAGGAGTTACTCAGGCTAGAATAAAAAGAATTTAATTCCCCTTTATTTGTTACTTTGCATTGTTTAATTGGAAATGTATGGTTGATAAGCAAGATTGCAGTGTGCTTTGTGCTCCTGACTTGAGCATTATTCATACCGCCTTAATAGGCAATAAAGTGTATAATCTTGGGGCAATTGTTACGCGTCGGCTACACCGCAATGCGGGAAATGGTGATTTATATGGAGAAATTTATGCCTCTCGAGTAACCGCAAGGCTAAGGGTCTCGCCTCTACCCAACGACCCCATATTACCTGATAAATACGTAGAATTTGGCGCAATGGAGCGCCGTGATTTTTTAAAGGCAGAGCTCCGAGATATGTTGATAATTTAACATTTGATAAATACCGGGTTGTCTTTGTTATTTTGCATGCGCCTATTCTCTTTCATTTTCAGAGAAAACAAAGATATTTTATCTATGATAACAAAGCATTGAGTACAACGCGGCAGTAGAGGCTGCTTGTGTGGGTGAGGAGGCGGTGCAGAATGCCTCCACGAACTATCACTTCGATTATTATCCGTACCAGCGATGGTGATTACCAAGCTAGGCCTAAAGCCTAAGCTTGGGGGAGTAAGTATTTCTCACTGATATTACATTCATGTTCACACATTTCATTGCAATTGTTGGTGATCATCATTTTTCATTGTATATCCATGTTAGTTCATTCCTGCTTCTCTTTTGTGTGTTTGAAATACTTTCAAAAAAGTCAAAAATATTTCTCTCTTATTTTCGTTTTTCCTTTTTGATTTTCTAGTTTGTGGTATTAAAAAGAAAACCCAAAAATACTTCTCGTTTCTTCTTTTTCTTATTGGGAGCTTTCCCGTGTAAATAGTTTTTCTCGTTGTCGTTTTTATTTTCCACTTTTCGCTTTCTCCTGAAAACCTAAAAAATCCAATTATATTTCAATGTGTTTCTTTGAAATTATTTTTTTTCTTTGAGTCATTGTAAGGATAAAACTATGCTAGAATTTCTAAATGACTCTCGTATGCAATACTATTCATCTAACAAAGAGTGATGTTACCCTTTATACATCTCCAACGTATAGATAATTTATGAAGTATGCATGCCATCTTTACCCATGTTTATAATACTTTTGTATGGTTTGATGCACTTTTATATGATGTAATGGAACTAACCTGAACTAACATTGTTTTCAGGAGAATTATCGTGGTGGTGTTTTTGTGTAGAAAATAAAAGTTCTCAGAGTTGGTCGAAACTTTTTGACGATTTTTTCTGGAACATATAAAAAATACTAGAGCAAAGAACCACAATAGGGGGGCCATCAGTTGCCCACAAGGTAACAGGGCGCACTCTGATGCCTTGTGGGCCCCCTGTGGCTCCATTTCGCGTGATACAAATGCTGAAAATCCTATATATTGAGAAACCCCCAAAAATTAACCTAGAAGTTTTGCTCCACCACTACAAGCCTCTAGCACCCTGTCAGAGGGGGAATCATCATCGGAGGTTGTCTTCATCATCCCGGCAGTCTCCATGACAAAGAGGGAGTAGTTCACCCTCGAGGATGTGGGTATGTACCAGTATCTATGTGTTTGATCTCTCTTTCTCGAGTTCTTGAGATGTCGCGATGTTGATGTATCACATGCTATGTTAATATAGTTGGATCATATGGTGTTTATCCCGTGCTATCTTGATGTGATGAATTGAATCTTTCCTTTTCAGATTTTGTTATGTTGGGTTGAATATTGGATTTGAGATCACTTGATGTAGTCTTGCATGTGGATACCCTGGTGACAATGGAGTGTTCTGTTGATTCACTTGATATATGTTTTGGTAATCAACTTGCGGATTCCCGTAGTGACATTGGGATAATCTATGCCTAAGGTTTAATACATGTTCTTGTCCTACTTTCTCCGATAGAATCTAAGGGTACTTTTTGAAGTTCTTCGTGTTGGATTGAATATGATGAATCTGGAATTGTTTGATGCATGTCGAACAGTCAAACCACGAATACTTGTGGTGACATTGGAGTATCTAGGTGGGAGTGTTGATGTGTATCATAGGTGTTATTCTAGTACGAACTCTAGGGCTGTTTGTGACACTTATAGGAATGGCTCAATAGATTGATCAGAAAGTATAAATTTGAGGTGGTTTTACTACCTATAGAAATTTCATCTTATGTTCTCTTCTATATAGGAACTTTGGAGTGATTCTTTATCGCACCTTGAGGGATGATCATATGATTCTATTATGTTAGCATTGTTGAGAGATTGCACTCGTGAAAGTATGAACCCTAGGCCTTATTTACAAGCATTTATATAATGTTTTGCTTGTTGATTACTACCTGTTATCTTATTCTTTTTATATTTATAGATTACAAAATCCTATATCTACTATCCATACTACACTTGTATCACTGTCTCTTCGCCGAACTAGTGCACCTATACAATTTACCATTGTATTGGGTGTGTTGGGGACACAAGAGATTTCATGTACTTGATTGCAAGGTTGTTCAAGAGATACCATCTTCATCCTACACCTCCCATGGATTGATAAACCTTAGGTCAACCATTTGAGGGAAATTTGTTGATGTCCTACAAAACTTTGCACTAGGAGGCCCAACAACTCAACAATAAAGTTGTGTAGTAAACATCAAGATCTTTTCTTATGTCGTTGCCAGGGAGGTGAGTGCTTGAAGGTATATCTTTAGATCTTGCAATTGAATTTTTTTTCTTGTTTATCACTAGTTTGGTTTATAAAAAGAAAACAACAAAAAGATTGAATTTAGGTTGCCTCAAATGCTTCACCTTTATAATGTCTTTCGTGAAAATGATGGATCGAAAAATTGTGCCAAAGTATTAGAAGATGAATTTAATAAAATGTTTGGCACTAAATCCTTGGATGATAAGCATGATTGCAGTGTTGTTATTATGAATTCTATGAATGTCCATGATGCTAATGATATTCGAAGCCACAAGCTTGGGGATTCTATGTTTGATGAAGATGATATTTTAGTCCCCTAAAGTTTGATGAGCAAATTTATTACTATCATGGCATTCCTCCTATCTAGGATGATTGTGGTGATGACATGTATGCTATAAATAGTAACAATAACCATGAAACTTACCATCATGATTTTAATCTTCAATGTGGTTATGCCAATCAAGTGTCTCATGATTGTTATTTTGTTGAGTTTGCTCCCACTACTATGAATGAGAAGAAAATTGCTTATGTGGAGAGTTATGAAAATTATGTGCTTGTGCGTCATGAAAAGAATGCTTTATGTGATAGTTATATTGTTGAATTCCTTCATGATGCTACTGAAAGTTATTATGAGGGAGGAACATATGCTTGTAGGTATTTCAATAATATCAAGTTTCCTCCATATGTGTTAAAAATTTTGAAGTTGTGCTTGTCTTTTGCCTTCCTATGCAATTTGATTGTTGCTACAATAAATTGTTTGATTACAAAATCCTATGCATAGGAAGTGTGCTAAACTTAGATGTGCTTGCCACATGATTCATGATGCTCTCTAGCATGTTTCATTTACTATTCTTAGTGAGCATCATTAAAATCATCATGCCTAGCTAAAAGACATTAAAGAAAAACACTTCTTCGGAGACAACACAACACTTATAGTTTTTTTGTTTGTGTGTTCGCATGATTAATCTACTATATTGTCATGTTTTGTGTCTTTTATTTCAACAATGTGCCAAGTAAGGCCTTTAAGATAGTGTGGATATTCTTTGGTCTCATTATGTACAAAAACAGAAACTTTTGTGTCCATTATAAAAGTTCTCGGATTTTACAGGAGCATTTAAATATTCTGAAATTTTTATACAGTATTACCCTATAAATTGCCTATGTTTTTTCTATTTTTCAGAATTTTCAAAGATAGGTAAGTAGGGTTTTAGTTCAGAAGACGCTACCATCTCACTTGTCGATCTCAGTTTTGACAAAGGCCACACTTTTGAGAAAGACATTAGGCAGAAATGGAGTGTCTGCACCAACTATGTTGAAGACCGGTGGCATTAGGAATTCCACCTAGTGGTGGAATTTACAAGATCCAAACGACGTCTAACATAAAGATGAAAGAAAGTTGCCATGAGCAAAAAATGTATTCATAAATTTTAAAAATGTTAGAACACACAAGGACGAGATAATAAAAATGACAATGTCATTAAAATAAAAAATGCCATGATATTAAAAGAAAAAAATCAGGATCCCTATTTTTTGTCAATCACACATAGAAGTTACCATGATCCAAAAAGTAAAATTGCCAAGTCATTAAAAAATAAAATTACCATGGAAAAGATAAAAAATGTCATGTTCTATATACAAAGGTGCAACTTAAGAAGTTTCCTAAAAATGTAGAAAACATCTTTTGGGATGATAGAAATGACATGTCAAAGGTTCCTAATTGCCACGTGATCATCTCAAAAAAGTTTGTGATGCCATGTATTGTATGTGTAAAATAAAATTGTTGTGGTATATTTTCAAAAAAAGCCATGGTAAGTTAGGTGACATGGTCCTTTTAAAAATAAAATTGGCATGGTAACCATAGGATAAATGCCATGGTCAACACAATTGCTATGGTGTTTTAAATAAATTTGCCATGGTAGCCATAAGTAAAATTCCGTAGTTAAAACTACAAATTTTTGATGGTCAAAACACATGAAAAGTGGTCATGAGATCAATTATTAAAAATAGCATGTATAACACATGTTCTGAGAAAATCATGGGATATATATCTAACGCATAAAAAAGTGACATGCTACCTATAATAAAACGGTCTAATTGATCAAAAATGCTATGGTTTAATTCATAAAAGTGTCATACTACCTACAAAAGGTTAACTACCATTATCTAAACTAGTAAAAGTGGCCTCCTACCTACGAATAAACAACCATGTGCTAATCATAAAAACTGACATGATTTACATAAAATAAACTTTCATGATCTAATTAAGGAAATCTACCATGGTGCAGTCACTAAAAATGCCATGTTCTAAATAAATAATGAAAGTGTCATGCTATATACCATAAACTACCATGTTCTGGTTAATAAAATTGTCATTGTTTAAATAATAAAAGTGTCATGCTATCTACAAATGAAATTGCACAAATGCTTAAAATTCGAAGGAGTTTATTCTCAAACAAAACATGAAAACTATGGGGATGCCATGGCAACACATGATAAGTTTTTTTGTCATAATCCGCGACCTACGATGTAAACTGCAAAAAAGCAATCTGCCAGGACACTCTAAAGAAGAGAAAAAACTACAAGAACAAAAGAAAATATCAAGGTTCACTGCCATGGCCATATACTAAGATTTGGCCATCAAATTGACAAGGACACGTCTTATTGGGACAAAAGTTGAGTTGTCATGGCAATATACCATGAGTTCCCAAGAACTATACTAGGGTTCTATCACCATTTTGCAAAAGGTTTTATATACAAAAGAGGAATCTGTTCTTATTCACCATAATATAAAATTTCCCATCTTAAGTCTAATAGTCATGGCAATAACATTGTATAGCAGATTGGAGGAGTGTGTTCTCAAAGCAAACCATGGGAACTCTTGGAATTTTGCAATGCTATCTAAAAACATAATGCCATGCTAAAAACAATACATTTACCATGGTCTGGTTCGAAAGAAAAGAACATTATTTTCCATGTGGACATTCATTGAAAAACAAATGTTATTAACCTTGCCTTGGCAAGAAAATTGAATAAATTGCCATGGCAAACAAATGTAAAAGAACTCTGGTGTTTGTAAAAAATGATATGTCAATTGATGATAATCACACTAAGACATGGCAAAATGTAGAAATTTCTTTTCCCTAGACTTTTTAGAATTGCCATGGACACACAAGTTAACTTGCCATGAGAAAAAGATTAGACATGGTGTCCCCATCCAAAACAAATCAAAAACATGGAGAAACACATTGCTGGCAAGCGTCAAGTCATACACCAGACAAACATGGAGGAATAGATTACTAGCAAGCAACAAAATCATACACATGCACATATGTATGGTAGTAGCAGATAATGGAAAGTGCACCAATTGAAAAAAATGGACGCCATTGCTTCCTGATGGAGCACGTCTCGCGGGTGCATCCAGGCGAGCTGGCCACCACGCTCGATCCCCACCCATGTTGCACGTCGCACCACCAACCACCACACCTGGCATCATCGCATAGCTAGCCATACAAAGCCACAACTGTCAAGGTCGTGCGATGCTGAGGTCGCGCCGCACCATCCAATTTCTTGAGTGGAAATGGGGTGCACCACATCAAGGAGGGGGGTCGTGCACTTGCTGACCTCCAAGTTGGGGAAGTGTGGTATGATCCACCTCTTCCTTGTCCTCTGTCTCCAACAACCTCACTGCCTCCTCCTCCCATTACTCATTCCCTCCACTGCCTCGTTTGTCTACTTCTGCTCATGGCAGGGGCAGCCGCCGCTCCCCTTCGCCACCTCCTCAACCCACTCCTTCTTGTGGAAGGGAGGCCGCCCCTCCCCTTCATCGCCGCCTGCTGCTGCTCGTGGCAAATGCAGCCGCTACTCCGCCCATGAATTTGAGGGGAGCACCACAAAATCACCAAGAAAATCACAGGAATCAGCAGCTATTGTCAAAGCACCCTCGTCGTCGTCGGTGGACTCGCTAGAGAGAAATGAGGAAGAAAGGGAAATGGGGACGCAAGGGGTACAAGTGCACGAGTGAGAGGGTGAGGGACAAATGTATTTTCATTCGCTAGGGGTTGTGCCTACAACGAGCGATGTTAAGCAGGTGATGTGGCTGCCACCGTGTGCCAAGATTCGTGCAACGAGTAAAACAATGCTCGCCAAAAGTGTCTAACTTTCTGACTTTCCCTAGATAGCACTTTCATTTTGGGATTGAAAACATTTTTTGAAAATTATGAACATTTGTTTAAGTGAAAATAATTCAAATTCATGAACAGTTTTTGTAATTCAAAAAATCATATTCATGAACATTTTGGAAAATGGGAAAAATTTCCGAATCCTGAATATTGTTTTCATTCAGAAACATTTTTGAAAATCACAAATATTTTGAAGCATGTAGCATTTTTTTCAAATTTTTAATCTTAAAAAAATGAATATTAATTGAAATCCTGAACATCTTTTCGCAATTCGGGATTCATGAATGTTTTGTCGAAGTTACAAAAGAAAAAAATAGGAGTGCCTGGCCCCGCTCATGCACCAGCCCAAAGAGGGCGAGGGGAAACAAGGGTTAGTGGAAAAAACTCTAGAACAGTCCTTTGAATGGAAATGTTCATTGGGTTCGACTTGTTGTTCGACAAAACAGAAAGTTGTCTCCCGTATGGAGATCGAACAGGATTCGTTGTACCTTGCTTCTAAGTCTTGAAACCTTTCCTTGGTTCTCCGAATCGTACGTTACAATCAGCCCAAAATCCTAGTTAGCTGTCGTGCCGGACCAATTGGCAGAGAGACAAGCTCTTGCGTGTTGAGCAAAAAGTATAAAGCCATGCCTTATACAAACAAATATTGTAGCATATAACCTAGAAGATTTTGTGACTACGAGTTGCTATCGATAAAACGGCGGAGCCGAGGTAACGGCTATGGCTGCGTGTAACGGCCCAGTGGGCCTGTAAGACCATATGTCACTTCTTAATATCTATTTCAGGGCATGGGTTTGAAGGGGTTGTGCCACGTTCACGGGAACATAACGGGAGCTCCTATTTGTCGTGTTTTGCGGTAAATGGATGTCCATTCGCACAGGGCCCGCCCGATTGGGCCGACCCATTGGGGTTGAACCAGAGCTAGCGGTCGAGAGGAAAATGCGAGGAAAAAAGTGGGCGCATGAGTGGGGATTCGAACTGTAGATCTTGTGTTTGTGCATTCACCTTGCTCGCAGGTCCAACTACTGAGTGTTGTTGACAAATGAGTGTTGGAGCGGCGGCTCCGGATATGGTTGGTGGGTGTTGGCTTTGGTTGCTCGGGTGACGAAGCTAACGGCTAGCGTGGTACGCGATCTTGGGGTCGGTGTGCGTGGTTTGTCTATACATCAGAGTGGCGGCTTCGCAGATGCTTGTAGAGTGTTGGCTCTGGTTGCTCAAGTGGTAGAGCAGGCGGCTCATTTGTTGCACGGCCTCGGAGTCGGCATGGATGCAGAACCAACGGTTTCGATTTTGGTTGTAGGGTGCCGATTTTGAGTTGGTCAGGTGATGTAGCCGGTGGCTCGAGAGATGCGTGGCCCCGGGGTCGGCGTGTGTTGTGGTAGCCTGTTGAGGTTGTGTTGTAATAGATTTCGTCCGGGTTTTCATTAATTAATCGGGCAATTCTCTTCTATCTTTTTTAATTAATCGGATCCTAAGGTGACACGTTTCAAAAAAATCTAATGCATAGCATGAGCTTTATATAATTAACAAGAGTGGCGTAAACGGGGCATTTTTTGAATTTGTATTAAAAGACTTGAAAGGGTGCATCCTTTGGAATTGGGAACAATTCTTAAGATACAAACTTTCACAAAATTTTCACAATATTTTGCAAAAATCCAAAACATTTTTCAATATGCGAACTTTCTTAATTGGTAAAACAAATTTTTAATATGGGAACAAATTTTGAAAACATGAAGTTTTTCTGAAGTTCCAAAAATATTAGATAACAATCCGCACATTTTTTGGAAAAACACAAACAAAATATAAAAACACGAATACTTTTTGGAATTTTCAAATAATAATTTAAACACGTGCAAAAATGGAAACATTCATTTTATTTCAGAATTTGTCACATAATTTTGAAAGTAGGAGCATTTTTACTAATTCTGAACAGATTTTGAAAAAGTTGTGAACATTGTGAAGAATAACACACTGAACAAAATTTGTAAATCTATCAATTTAGGAAAATTTTGAATAATTTTTGAAACGTGAACATTTATTTTAACTCCAGAAAGATGGAAATTTTGCGAACAAATTTTAAAACAGGAATATTGCTTGTCATCAATCGCTTATATTGCGGACATTTGTTGAAATTCAGAATGTTTTTCGAAAAGTAGAAACATTTCTGATAATCCCAAAACAATTCGGATTTATGAACAAACAATAAAATATAATGATTTAAAAAATTAAATAAAATTGAATAAATAAAATAAAATTGATAATTAAAAATAAAAACTAAAGGAAAGAAAAGAAATTTCGAAATAGAAACAAAAGAAAAAATAAATAAAAGGAAAAGGAAGAGAAAAAAAGGAAAACAAAAAAAAAAGAACATGAAAAAAAAAACGGTTCAAGAACCTTCTAGAAATTTGCCAAAACCAGAAAAAACGGTTGGGAACCTCTATAAGCTTCCCAAAACCGTGCATGTTGAATCGTTGACACAGGCCGGTCCAGCTCCAACGATCACTCGTCTTCCGTGTGCGAAACCTTGATAACTTGCATGTTGAATCGCTGACACGGGGTGGCCCAGCTCGAACGATCACTCGTCTTCCGTGTGCGAAACCTTGATAACTAGACACAATATGCATCCAAACTAAACCTAGTTTATAGCGAGCTGGAAGAATGTCTCTCGTCGACCGTTTTATTCTCCCATCGTTTTTCTCTTCCATGTCCCCTCGCGCGCTGGGAGCTCAAACGCTCGCTCGCTCGTCCATTCGGGATGATTAGGTACGATTAGTTTGTTGCGGTTTCCTTTTTGGTTTTCCTTTTTATGTTTTCTTTCCCTTTTACATTTGGTTTTCTTAGTTTCACGGTTTTTCTCGTTGTTTCTATTTCCTTAGCTTTTTATTGACTTTCTTTGTTTTCCCATGTTTTCTCTTGGTTTTTCACATTTTATTTCCTTATCGATTTTCTTTTTTCTTTTTCTTATTGTCTTTTTTCCTTTACTTTTCTACATTTGTTGTATACATCATAAACATTTTCATATACACATTTAATATTTTCAAATACATAACGAACAATTATTGAAATCATATATTTTTTATGTCTGCTTTTTCACGCACACATTGTACATTCTTGGTATATATCTAATATATGTTTTTAATACATGTTAATATTTTATAAATACAGGGTCAGCATTTCTTAAATACACATTTTGAACATCTTTCGTGCAAGATTAACATTTTTTTCGTAAATAATAAACATTTTTACTATACACAGTTAATACATTTTGTGAAATGCTTGATTAATATTTTCTAAATAAAAGATTTTTCAATGCAAGATTCAAAACAAATTAGTACACGATCAACATTTTTTAACACAGTTAACATTTTTTTTAAACTGGATTAGCTATTTAAAATATATATTTTTCAAATGCTTGATTAGCGTTTTTTCAAAATACATAATCAAAATTTCCACACGCATTGTTAATTTTTCGTTCACATTTTCCATATACGTAAAAAAACAATTCATACACATTTTTTATTTTAAAAATATTACGTCAAGTATTTTTTGTAATATAGATGTTTAGAATGTTTGGAAGTGTAAAAAAAGAAAATGAAAACATGATTATTATTTGTATCTCCAGCGCACTTGGGCCGGTCCATCTCGGGCTGACTTTACGCTAGGGTTCATTTTGTCTCGCTTATAGCGAGACATAGGGGTGCCCTGCGCAGCCTGAAGCGAGCACCAAACAGCCTGGTCAATGAGTTCATGAGCGGTTCGGCAACGGTTCTTTTGCTTATTTTTATTCTGTTTTTTCACCTGCGCGTACCTTGTCTGAAAAAACAGTGCATAAGTATTTTTATTATATACTACTCCTTGTCTGAAAACACCAGAGTACCTTGTCTGGTTCTTTTTTTTCATTTCTTTTTGCATCATAAAATCCGTAATTCGAACGAAGTCTGTGTGACTGGCTGAGTTGGATTCCTCTCATCGAACTGGGACATTTCCCAAGATTAGAACTCCCCAGTCCTTAGATTCGGGAATAAGGAAATTTGATGATACACGATGATATATAAAAAATGACTACTCAACAAAAATAGATATTATTTAAGTTTATTAGTCTATTTCGTTTCGAGAAAAAAGCCGATGTCGATACCTTTTTGATCAATTTTTTCCAGTCTACAATACAAATCTTGTTGCGAAGCACACTTCGCGATCATATGATACGGGCAAAGCAAAGAATGCGGTGGTGCAAAGACGAAGCGGAGGAGACTTTCGACCAAACAAAACCTCTTGGTTTACTAGTTGGCAGCATGGATTGTTATTTTCGTTCGACTACCTCTAGTCTTTTCGGTCGGTTTTTATGTTTGGTAATTTTTTTCTTTTTAATACATGAATAATTTGAAATATTGTTTTTAAATTTAGTTCATTCGTATTATTCTATTAATTTAAATTTGGCAAATTTAATACGCATGGACAATCTTTTTTAAAAATCTAGAAAAAAATTCAAATTAATAATTTACTTACAATCCATGAACTTTTTAATAATTCATATTTTTTGGAATAAAGGGCTTTTCTTTATGATTTAGTTTCTTATTTGTGAAAAGAATGGAGGTTTTCTCTAGTAACCTGTTTTTCCCTTTGAGCGAACATCTTGGCAAGTGGGTTTTGTCCCACAGTTTTTCCAGTTTCAAGGTGAAGGTGAACTTGAATTATATTCAACCAGCCCAAATAGCCCCTCGCGTGAGCGTTTTGCCCATCCGACATAATCCCAAGTCTTGTTCGCCCATCGAAAAATAAATTGCAACATATTGCTATTTCACAATTGCCCGGATGGGTTTCGAAATCTGCGAGCCGTTGGGGGCGACTGCGGGCGACGCGGGCGGCGTCCTGCCTCTCCCCTCAGATCCCAGCACGGAGGGCGCATAGTTTCAGGTCAGGCAGGGTCCTTGCGCGCTTCGGTGTGCTCGGCGCCGGCGGGCTCCTCGGGCACGGCGCGGGGCGTGTGCGGGAGCCATTTTTGGGCCCTAGCCGACGATGTCTCAGACGAGGAGGATGGGATCCCCTCGCCGCGGCCCGGTGGCCCGTCGCCAGGTCGGACCTTGGGTGACTTTGTCCTGCGGGCGACGGACGGTGTCGCTGGTCAAGGGGGCCGACGGAGGCGGTTTGCTCCGGGCGGCGGAGGGTTGCGAGCAACGGCTGCGCGTCAGTGGCGGCCGTTGGCGTCTTCTGCTTCAGGCCCGCGGGGCGCTGGTTCGTCGTCCCCTTCCCCAGCGGCGGGGGTGACTCCGTGCTCTGTTGGTCTGCCCCTAGAGGAGTGGCCGGCGCTCCCTTCTGTGCCCTCTCCAGCGCGGCGGGCGGCGGCGCTCATGGCGTAGACGGCGGATGGGCTAGGGTTTTCCCTGCCGTGCGTCGCTCCCTCGCTGGCGTGCCCGATGGACTGGTGACGCCGGTTGGGCCTGGACCTGCCTTGGTGGGCTAGGTGTCTCCAAGGCCCGCGTCTGACTTGGTAGCTGTGGTGGCTAGTGGGTGCTCGGGTGTTAATGCTGGGCTGGACCTTGCACCGACCCAGGTTTCTCGGCCTGCGTCGCCTTTGGCTCGGCGGCCTATGGCCACACGATATATATGGCTGCGCAGGAGCGAGCGCGACCTCTCGCTAGGGTTTCCTGCTACATTCAGTGAGGTGCGGCGATTTGCCCTCTTCGCCAGATCTATCCGTCCCTCTCCTCCTCCCCCACCTCTCTCGCTGACTGAGGTGATGGCCATGGGCGACCACCGGGCAGAGAAGCGTCCCATGGATCCCCCGATCCTGGAGGCAGAGCGGCGGCGCGAGAAGGAACTGCGCGAGCAGGCCAAGCACGTCCAGCGGGCGTGGGCTGCTGGCGGGGGCATCGGTGCTGGATATGGGCAAGGTCAAGGCAGCGGTTCTAGGAAGGGTCAAGAAGCCACGGGCATCGGATGAGCCCCTTGCAGTGGCTCTGCCAGGCGCTGCTCGTGGCACGGCGGCGGCTCCGATCCCTGTCGAAGAGGAGATTGGCTCGGAGTGCTTCAAGTGTGGGAGGACGGGTCATTTCCAAGCGAAATGCACCTTTCCCACCCTCTCTGCGTGATCTGCAAGCAGGAGGGACATGCTTCTGCCTACTGTCCGACCAGGGGCAAGCATCTCCACCTCCAGATCATGGGAGTGCTATCCCTGGGGAAGGGTTGTTCTGCATGGAGTTTGAAGATGATGATGAGGACGAGGGATCAGACCTGAAGGCCTACAACGGTGTGATTCTATCTGCTGAGCCGGGTAAACTCTCTCGTCGCACGCTCAAACAAGAGCTCAAGCATATGGTGGCCAGGGAGTGGGATTGATAGATCTCTCAGGTCAGGGACGACGATTTGTCGGTGGTCTCCCCCTCTACGGATCTGCTGCACATGGCCAAATCGAGCGACAAGCTTTTTCTTCTATCAATGATATCACAGTCAAGGTGCGCGACACTATTCATGAATAGATTTCTCCTCTCTCTATGCCATAGGTATGGCTCCGTGTGTACGGAATCCCTAAGAAGCATCACCGCATCGATCGGCTGATGGAGGGTCTAAAGATGCTTGGGAGGCCTATTGTGGTGGACGAGCTCTCCCTTATCCGGTTGGGGCTGGTGAGGATGAAGTTCGGTTGCAAAGTTCCTGACAAGATGAATGGGTTCGTCCAGGTCTGGTTCAACCATGAAGGATACGATATCAAGGTCGAGGTGGAACGGCTGCCAAAGCGCCCAGGGGATGGGCCGATGGCACCTGGCCCCAGTGACACTCCCCCATGGCCATCTGGCAAGAGTACGGGCCCCTCTGGGGGCAAGACTGGCTCGGGGGCCGACGGTTCGTTGGGTCAGAAGAAGGACGGCCAGGGCCAGGGAGGCACTTCTGTTGGTCAGAACAAGGACGTGGTGATGTCATGCCATGATGACGAGCTCGAGGACAGTATGCCTGGATAGACTGGGCATCAACGTCCATGACCTCTCTAGTGACAAGGAAGTGTTGGAGGCCAGTGCGCTTGCGATGCTGGACATGGCAGGGAGCAGCCCCCCACGGCTCGTTCCCTAGATCATTCCTTTGATCAGTACGTCTCTAACCTGGTGGTGGCTGTTGTCGCTAAGTCTGCTGGGAGTGGTGTTGTAGTGGCTGGGGCTGCTGTGACCACCGTGCCATCCTTGCCTGGGCTCCGGGGTTCCGACGCGGAATGCGGGTGGAATGACCCTCCCACATGTACCCCCCTCATCGAACCGCCGCAGTTCAGGCGGCTCTGGGCGCGCCCCAAAGATGACGGCGGGTTGGAAGCTGGCAGCGAACCCTGCTATGATGTCCCTCCCGTCGCCGGCCGCCCCGTCTGGCGGTGGCCTCCAGGCTGCGCTGGGCTCGGGGGGTGCGAATGTGAAGGCCAAGCGTTCCAAGGCAACTCCCGTGTCCCAACGGGCTCCAAGCGCCAGATCCAAGGAGGCGTTAGGCGACCTTTCTTCTCTGGAGAGCGCTCAACTTCATCTCGCCGACAAGAACCTGGTGACCTCAGGTAAACGCCCCTCCTACAAGATTCTAAATGCTTTTACTGATCTACAGCTAGTTACGATCCTAGACGATAGTGGTTTTGCGTTAGGCTCTGAGGGTGGCCCGATCGTCTCTATGATTCGTGCGCGCGAAGAGGCCCAGGCGGCCCTTGCGGAGGCCGCGGATGCGGCTAAGGCCAAGGAGGCCAACGCCGCAGCTGCTTCGGCCGCTAATACAGTAGGGGTTGTATCCGAGGCCCTGATGCCTGTTCTGTTGGGTGGAGAGGCCGAAGCCAGGGAGGCTGATGCGACCCCCTCCACCAGCCGTGCCCTGGACAAGACAAGAGTGGCAAAACTGGTGACCTCCATAGGGGTGCATCTACGTAATCGTATCATCTAAATGCGCTACCTCTTCTAGAATATTAGGGGCTGCAGCCATGCGGGTCATCGTACCCAACTTAGAGAGTACATTGCCCGTGAACAGATCGATGTCGTTGCGCTGCAAGAGACGATCAAATCAGATTTTACCTTTCGGGATCTCGCAGCCTTTGATCTGATCCAGCGTTTTGCGTGGAGTTGGGTGCCTTCCAGTGGCCACTCGGCCGGGCTCCTTTTGAGTTGTAATCGTGATGTTTGTGATGCTTTATCTTGGGAATTAGGTGTGTTTTTTATTTCTACTACGAGCAAACATCACGTGTCATTAGCTGTCTGGGCGACAGTATGCGTTTATGGCCCTGCTGACCACTCGCGTGTGGCTAATTTCCTGGGCGAAATCCAAGCTTTGGTTGGGGCCAAGCAAGCCGCCGACATCCCCATAGTTCTTGGGGGTGACTTCAATCTTATCCGCTAGGGGGCGGATAAGAACAACCGTAATATCGAATGGCATAGGGTGGCAATGTTCAACAATGCCATTGCGGCCTCTGTATTGCGGGAAATTGCTCGGACTGGTGCTAGATTCACCTGGACTAACAAACAGTTAATCCCAGTCCAGAGTGTCCTCGATCGTGTCTTCGTATCTCTTGAATGGGAAATCCTTTTCCCTCTCTATACCCTCGTTGCCGAGACACATATCGGTTCGGACCACGTGCCGCTTATCTTAACCTCAGGGGAGGATAGGATCAAACGCAGCCCCCATTTCTACTTTTGAAACTCGCTGGTTATAGCTCGCTGGGAGCAAGCGAACTCAGCGGCTGGGCAGTCCAGGGGGCCAATGGATATCTGGATCTCTGAGGCTGGGGATCTGCGAGGATTCCTCTGGAGATGGGGGGGCTAATCACGGTAGCGAGACCAAACAAACACGAGAACGGATTATCAACGAGATCAAATATCTTGATGCTCAAGCCGATTCTAGACCTTTCTTGGAGACTGAATGGGCTAATTGCTATGCCCTCGAGAACCAGGTGCTCTCCATCCTCAGGGAAGAAGACGAATATTGGCGCCGTACGGGCGGTGTCAAGTGGATCACCAAGGGCGACGCTAACACCGGTTATTTCCACGCTTACGTCATTGGCCGTAAGCGGAAATTCTCGATCTTACGGCTCCAAGCCGAACATGGTGTGTTAGTTAGCCAAGATGATATCTCTGCCCACATATACAATTTCTTTCTCAAATTGTTGGGAACAAAGGAGGAGAAACTGTTAAGTTTGCGTGCTGGTCTGTGGGGAGAGGACGAGCGCATTTCGCAAGCGGAAAATGACCTCCTGGCCCTGTCCTTTTCCACCGAGGAAATTGACTTGGCTGTGGGTTCGATGAAGATTGACACTGCCCCCGGTCCCGACGGCTGGCCGATGGCTTTCTTCCGCCGGTTTTGGCCCGTGTTAAAAGAGACGTTCTACGATTTCATCAACGGCTTTGCGTTAGGCACTGTAGACATCTCTCGCCTGAATTTCAGCGTTATTAGCTTAATCCCCATGGTTAAGGGGGCCGACTCGATTAAGCAATATCGTCCTATTACTCTTATTAATGCTCCTTTCAAAATATGCGCAAAGTCCTACACAATGCGTCTCGCTCCCGTTGCTCAGCGTGTGATCAACCGTAGACAGTCAGATTTTCTCAAGGGTCACAATATCCTAGAGGGTCCGGTAGTGCTTCAGGAGACAGTTCATGAACTGAAACTTACCCGACAGTCGTCCGTGCTCCTCAAGCTAGACTTCGAGAAAGCATATGACCGCGTGAACTGGGAGTTCATTCGGGAGGTACTGGATAGAAAGGGTTTCGAATCCGGTTTTGTGCACCGTATCATGCATCTCGTCTCAGGGGGGCAGACTGCAGTGTCCATTAACAGAGAAGTTGGGAATTTATTCTGCAACAAGAGAGGACTCAGACAAGGAGACCCCTCCTCCCCTCTGATTTTTAACCTTGTTGTGGATGCCCTCTCTGCCATGATCAATAAGGCTAAGGGTGTTGGTCATATTCGCGGTGTCGCCCCTCACCTTTTCCTCGGAGGGGTCACGCACCTCCAATATGCTGACGATACCATGCTGCTCTTTGATCTAGATGACCATGGTATTTCCTCGATCAAACTTATCCTCCTCGCCTTCGAGATGCTATCTGGCTTAAGGATCCACTTCCTCAAGCGCGAGGTGATCGCCATGGGGATGGCCGATCTCGCTGCCTCCCGTGTGGACAATTTACTTAACTGTAAGCTTGGGAGCTTCCCAATTAAGTATTTGGGGTTACCTGTCTTGGACAAGCACATCTCCATCCATGAGTGGGAACCCTTATATGGCAAAGTGGCGAACCATGTTAGCCCTTGGCACGGTAGGTTCATGTCGTCGGCTTCTAGGTTTATCCTGAAAAACACTAGCCTCTCCTTCTTGCCCATGTTAACCATGGGCACGTTTCTGCTTGCGGACGGTATTCATGCCAAGCTCGACACTCCTTGCTCCAAGTTTTTTTTGGGAAGGAACTAGAGCTAAAAAGAAATACCATCTGGTCAAGTGGGCAGCGCTATGCCAGCCAAAGAAATTTGGCGGCCTAGGAATCATAAACTCCAAACTAATGAATGTTGCCCTGCTTGCTAAGTGGCTTTGGAGACTTTCCAAAAATGAGCAGGGGCTCTGGGTGGATATTCTTTGGGTGAAATATTTCCCCGATGGGAACTTTCTGACCTCTAAGACCAAGGGTTCGGCTTTCTGGAATGGGATCCAGGCGGTCAAACCGGCCTTCGCGTTAGCAGCCAAACTCAGTGTGAATGACGGTAAATCTATGTGTTTTTTGGCTTGACCACTGGTTCGTCTCAGAGCCGTTATGGCGCAGTCATCCCTCTGTATACCTTCTTGCCACCGATACTAATATCCTAGTGGCCGATCCACTTAGATCCTCCCCCACGTTGTCTCCTTCAAGCGGCCTCTTCTAGAACCTGAGCAGGCTTGCTAGGATGGTCTGCGTACTGCTCTCGGCGGCTTGGTGTTGCGACCGGAACCTAACAAGGTCTCCTGGTCCCTCACGAGTTCCGAGAAGTTTTCGATGAAGTCGCTTTATTCTAAGTTAACGGAGGGTCGGTGCTCGACATAGCTAGGGGGCTATGGAAAGCGTATATCCCCTAAAAATCAAAATCTTCTTGTGTCAAATGCTCTGTGACCGTCTCCCATCCTCTAACAATATTGCCAAGCGTAATGGGCCGTCAGATGGCAACTGCGTGATTTGCGTAGCCCATGAGGATGCAAATCATATCCTTTTTAACTGCCAGTTAGCTAGGTTTGCCTGGAGTGCGGTACGTGAAGCCTTCGGTCAGAACTGGAATCCTCACTCGGGCAATGAGCTTCTCGCTATTCTTAGGGCCCATAGGGGTGGTTTTACACAAGTTTTATGGCATTACGTTGGGGTGCTTTTATGGTCTTTGTGGGCTATCAGAAACAAAATTACCATCGAACAAAAATCTCCTTCTCACCCTGCTGACATTATCTTCAAATGCCATATGTTCCTCCAGACATGGATGCCGTTGGGGAAACAGCGGGACTCTAAACGGATGCAGGAGGCCATGGAGCAGATTCGCCTGATTCCGATCGCCGCCCGACACTAGATAATGGTGGTCTGCTCCTTCTGACGGTCGCTAACCTAGTTTCTTCATTTTTGTCATCTATTGTAGGCTTCGGCCGGTTGCATGTATTTGACTTGGTCTTTGGCCATCATGTCGTCGTTGGTTTACTTTATGTTACTGTTATTTGGATGCTGCCTATTATGTGAGCTTTATTAATTTAAAGCCGGACGCTTCTTGTGTCTACGTTCTAAAAACGTCACAATTGCCTTCGCGTGTCGGTTTATTCTTTTGTGAAGCTGTGACGCCATAAACTTGATCCTACGTTAATCATACACACAATACGTACGATCAAGATCAGAGACCCATGGGAGGAAATCACAACACAACTCTAGACACAAATTAAAATCATAAAAGCTTCATATTATAAGTCAGGAGCCTCGAGGGCTCGAATGCATAAGCTTGAAAGAGTCAGCGGAAGCAACAATATCCGAGTAGAGAAATAAATAAACAAGTCTGCCTTAAGAAGGCTACCACAAATATCAACATCGGATCAAAAAGGCAAGGCCTCTTGCCTAGGATCCTCCTAACTACTCGGCAGCCTCCACGTAGTAGTAAGCTCCGTCGGGGTAGTAGTAGTCGTCAGTGGGATCAACTCGCTCCTAGGCTCCGTCATCTAATCGCAGCAATCATATCGATGGAAAAGAGGAGCAAAGCAATCATGAGTACTCATCTAGATTACTCATAAGACTTACATCAGATCTATACTAAGTATGCATAAGTATCAAAGCAATGGGGCTATATCTTTTGGACAGAATGACAGAAATGCCAGAATAGAGGGGAAAGCCTAACCTATCAAAGACTAGCATCTTCAGTGTCTTGCGGCATTAGAAGAGTGTAGGTTAGCATATTATAAGTAGCAAGTTTTTTAGCAATGCACAGAGATTCTTCATCGACTACCTATGAGAAAGCAGTCTCGGAGCCATCAATTCCATTTAACATTTCCAGTTTCTAGTTCTAGTTGTATAGATCAGGATACAACTCTGAGCGCCCATTATCGTGGACACGGCTATTCGAATAGATATACTTCCCTACAAGGGTGTACAAAATTACCCAAAATGCTCGATTAACTCTTCCCGAACAGACTTGCCAGGGACATGCCCGGCCTCGGCTGATCGACACGCTGTAGTCCTACCTAGGCTCGACAGAGCGGCCTAATATGTCTCCAACGTATCTATAATTTTTGATTGTTCCATGCTGACATATTATCATTCTAGGATACTTTTTGGGTATTTATTTACCAATTTATAACATTTTGAGCACTAACCTATTAACCCAGGACCCAGTGCCAGTTCCTGTTTTTTGCGTGTTTTTTCTTTTTCAGAGTTACAATACCGAACGAAGTCCAATTGCCATGAAACTTTTTGGCGATTTTTTCTGGACCAATACAAGACCTAGAAGTGTCGAGGAAGGGCTAGGAGGTGCACCAGGGGCCCACCACACATCCAGCCACCGCCCCAGGGGGCGCGACCAGATATGTGGTGCCCCCCCTGGAGCGTCTCCCAATGTCGTTCTCTGGCCTATAAATTCACATATACCCTAGAAACATCAAAAGCGCTCCTGAAACACATTTTCCACCACCGCAAGTCTCTGTTCTGACAGGAGGCCATCTACACCTCCATTCTGGCACCTTGCTAGAGGGGAGATCGATCACGGAGGGCCCCTTCATCAACCTTGCTTCCCTCACCATGATATGTGACAAGTTCACCACAGACCTACGGGTCCTTAGGTAGTACCTAGATGTCTATCTCTCTCTCTATCTATCTCTCTCGATCTTCAATACAATGTTCATCGTATCCTTTCCTTGATCTATTCGATGTAATCTCTTTGTATGGTGTGTTTGTTGGGATCCGATGAATTGTGGGTTTATGTTCAGATTATTCATGAAAAGTATCTGACTCACTTCTAAAATATTATGATTCTTATGTGCATGATCATCATAACTTCGTAATGCTCTTCGGTCTATTTTGATAGTTAGGCCAACTAGATTGATATTTCTTCGGTGGGAGTGGTGCGTTGTAGTAGGTTCAACATGACGAGTTTCTATATCCCAGTGACAGAAGGGGACAAGTTCCATCTTTGTTTTGTTGCTACTAAGGATAAAATGGTGGGGTTTACTCATATAAGTTGAGTTTACTTTGTATACATCATGTCATCGTTCTCCAAGCATAACTGTTTGTCATGAACTTAATGCGTAGAGAGGCAAGCATAGAAGCGCTCTTGAAGTGGAGTAATAGTAATAGGTGCAGGCAGGAGTCGGCCTATTTGCTTATGGACTTGATGCCTATATACACATGATCATTGTCATGAACATCACATAATTATTCTCTTTTCTATCAATTGCCCAACAGTAATTTGTTTACCCACCGTTATGAGAGATGCCACTAGAGAACTCTACGTCCCTCGGATCTATTCACTTATAAAGTCACAAACTCTATCGTTACCTTGCTTTTATTTATTACCTTTTATTTATTTCGCACTTTACTATTATCTACAATTGTCTACACTACTCATATGCTTGCAAATAACGATATCAAGGGGATTGACAACCCTCTTGCCGGCGTTGGGTGCAAGTTGTTTGTTCTTTTGTGTGATGCTGCTAAAGACGGTTGAGGATCGGTATTCCTATTGGTTTGATTAACCTTGGTTTCATAACTGAGGTTAATACTTACCCACTTTGTGTTGCGATTACCTGTTCCTCTTCACGGAAAACCCAACGTAGATCACGAGTATCAGGAAGGTTTTCTGGCGCCATTGTCGAGGAATACCATCACCAACTATCAAGTAACTTCACACAAATTTTCATTCACTTGTTCTTCTTTTTATCCGCTGTTATATTTAGTGTGTCTCATAAAAATTAAAAATGCAAAAATATTTATCTTTACTAGTACTAGTTTACTTTTTTGGTTACTTCACTAGTTTGCTAGTTTGCTTGTCTCGTCTCTTCTTTGCTTGCTTGCCTAGCTATGATATCTTTATATTTATCACAAAAGAAAAAAAGAAAAAAAAGAAAAAAAGAAAGATAATTGGATTATCATCCACTTGTTAATCTTTTCAAAAGGCCCAATTATGAGGTCTTGCTTGAAAATCATGAATATAAAAATTGTGAAACTTATGAAGTGACCCATGATAGTTCCTTAAATGAAAAGCATAATTGCCATGTTGTTAGTATGAATTCTCTGAATATCCATGATGCAATGATATGCAAAACCACAAGCTTGGGGACGCTATGCTTGATGAATATGATAATTTTTGTCCCACAAGTTTTGGTGAGAAAATTTATTATGATGATTGCATACCTCCTATTTATGATGAATGTGGTGACGATAAGTATGCTATAATTGGTAATGATAACCATGAAACTTGTCAGAAATATTTTAATATTCGATTTGGTTATGACAATCAAGTGTCACCTGATAGTTATTTTGTTGAGTTTTCTCCCACTACCATGAGTGAAAAGGAGTTTGCTTATGTGAAGAGTGATAAATTTTCTATGCTTGTAGATCATAAAAGGCATGATTTATCTGATAGTTATATTGTGTAATTCCTTCATGTTTCTAATGAAAATTATTATGAGGGGGGCATATGCGTGTAGGCATTGCAATAATATCAAGTTTCCTTCCTATGTGTTCATAGTTTTGGAGTTATGCTTGCTTTGCCATCCTATGCTAGTTGATTCTTGCTCCCATAGATTGTTTGCTCATAAAATACCTATGCATAATAAGTATGTTAGACTTCAATGTGTTTTTCACATGTCTTATGATGCTCTCTTTGTGCTTTACCTGCTGTCTTTTATGTGAGCATCATTATTATCCTAAACCTATCTTGATGGCTATATAGAAAGAGATTGTTGGGAGAAAACTCGATAGTTATCATTTATTTATGTTTTTGTGTGATTAAATGATTGTTTCCTCTTCAATGATTATGTTTTTATGTTTTAATTAGTGTTTGTGCCAAGTAAAGCCTTTGGGATGACTCACAAGATGAGTAGTAACGATGCTAAATCTGAAACAGAAACTTTGTCTCTAGTGCATGAATTTTCATTTTTTACTAGACCATGATAATGATCTGAAATTTTAACACAATATTGCTACACAAATCCTTTACGTGTCATAATTGTTAAGAATTTTGATAAATTCATAAGTATAGGTCCTCTACAGATGCTACAGACTATTCTGTTTTAAACAGATTCTGTTTTGCTTGCATAGTTTGCTTGTTTTGATTATGCCATGGATTATATCGGGGGGTATAAGGCATGGATAAATTAGAGTACAGTACCTATTATGCAAAAACTAATTTTAATCAATTTATAACAGTACCTCAAGTATGCAACATGTTTCTTATACTGATGGATGTTTTGTTGAGTTTTGTGTGATCGAAGTTTCCAAGTTTTGGGTGTGATCACGATGGACTACGGGATAAGAAGTAGAAAGAGACCAAGCTTGGGGATGCCCAAGGTACCCCAAGTATAATTATAAGGAGACTCAAGCATCTAAGCTTGGGGATACTTTCGTCTCAATCCATCGGTATGTCACTTGGAGCTATATTTTTATTCAGCACATGACATGTGGTTTGCTTGGAGCGTCGTTTGCTTTTGTTTGCTTTTACTTTCAGTTTGTCACAATAATCATTTTTTGGGCACACCTATTTGAGAGAGACACGCCTTCATGATAATTTTTTAGAAACTCTATGTGCTTCACTTATATCTTTTTGTGCTAGGCAGTTGCTCAGTACTTCACTTACATGTTTTTGAGCACGGTGGTGTGTAGATTTTATAGAAATAATATGATCTATTTCTTCACTTATATTTGTTTGAGAGCCGAGTAATAGTGATGATAATTTGCTTGGGTGATAAGACTAGTCCAAGAATATTAGGTATTCAATGAATTATAATCAAAACCATCGTGTATCACATGTAGAGAAGTTGTGGGTTAATGATACTGATGTAGTAATATGAAAAAGGTGTGAGTCCAAAATTGTTGATTCATAGAAGTGTCGAGATTAAGAGGGGTTAACTTGTTACTCATGTAGCGACCCGACCTGAAAGGTCAAGTCTCCGGTGTTTCCGTACCATCCCAAAATCATGCTGGTACACACACAGTACATCAATGTATATATCAAAGGGAAATCACACAGCATTATATTAATCGAAATCTCATATCGAGTCCTTTATTACAATAATATTACAATAAAGTGGCCAAAGGCCAACTCATGAGAATATCTAAATCTTGCGGAAGCGTCGAAGGTAGATGAGTCAATCTGACTCCAAGGGCATCTCACTGAGCATAGAACGTGTCCTCACTCCTGGTCGGAAAAGTACTCTGCAACATGATATGTTGCAGCCGTGTAGGTCAGCATATGGAATATGCCGGCAAAGTCACAAGAGAGGGGTGAAAATAATCAGCTAGTCTATATGCTTATATGGCAGGTGGTGGTGTAAGTTTTTGCGTAAAGCCAAGTTTTTCCTACATCAAGAGAGGGGCTAAGCAAAATATTACTAAGTTGGTTGATTAATGAGATGGTTCCACCAACCAGTTCTCATACCCAAAATTGTTAATACCCACATCATCATATTAATTGTGTTGAGAGTTCCGGAAGTTTCAATTCCTTTGGCTCAAGTCGTCCATGACCGTGGACACGGCTAATCGATTAGGTTTAAGTACTCTGCAGAGTTTTGCACACGTTCCCCACAAGATTTGGTTGCCTCCGTTTGATTTCTCGCACTTCAGGGTGTTTGAGAAACGGATGACCAAAACATGGTCTTCCAAAGGGTTTCCCTGCGACTCTGTCGGTGCCCATCCTTTCCTACCGTTCTTCTACCTCTCGTAGCACCGCCTGTCCAGGGTCACCACGATATCCAACCAAGCCAGAGCCCATAATGACTTGTGGCTGTGCAGGTAAGCCTTGGGTTTTAAAGCATCCATCCATCTCTTTGTGCCTGGGTGGACCTTTCCGCGTGAATACTGGCCATCTCCAGCATCACCTAGGCAAATCCACTGGTTTCTCCAGGGTGCCGTTCAACCATCATCCACCCAGAGGTATGTTGAAAACTCGGAGTCTTAAATCTTGATCATTATGTAGGTCTTGAAATTATTAACTCTCTCAACTCTCATGAATCACACAACCAACCCCGTCTACTAATAGCATAGCAAAAGGTAAAACAACGTTTCCCAGGGCCAATGTGTCAAAGAGGTTGAGGGGGGGTACCTACCACATGATACTATTACAATGTAATCAAGTATCCAACTAACCTATCTTGCATGCAATTGGGGAGATGGTAGAACAAATGCATATAAAACATGGGTAAAAATATGATCAAAGTGACTTGCCTGATTGATGATCTTCGTACGTGAGTGACTCTAAGTAACAAGCTTCGCACTCCGGATAATCTAACGAAGCAGACAAGCACTCAATAAGCATACAACAAAATATTGTAACTCACAAACATCAACCAAGAACTAGTAAATAATCAAGACAAAACAATGCACAAATCTCAAGTAAGAAAACACACAAAGTTTTGTTTACTAGGAGGTGAGGAATGAAAACACTACTGACATAATGAAACCATTTGTAATAACAAAACAATTGTTGTCAGCAAGGAAACAATAGAATATTTTATTAATAAACAGAATATAATCAATTTAAGTTTTGTTGGGAAAACTTTTAGTAAAGTTTGTAAAAGTTTTGATAAACACTATATGAATCAACTATAGTTATACTAACAAAAGAAATGAAAAACTAACTTATTATTTATTAGTAAAACATGTTCTTGATAGGAAATAATTTACTACTAAATCTGTCTTAGAAAACAGAAACAAAATATACAAAACTTTGTTTGAAAACAAAACTATTACTATTTAGTTATTTAGTCAAATTAAGCCTATTTGAAAAGACATTGTGATTCCTATGTTAAATAAAATTAAACTAAGCAAATTTATATTTTTTTATTAACAGTGAGTGAAGACACTAAGTGTTTACTACAGAACCTAATAAACAAATAAAACCAAATTCTAAAACAAACAAATTAAAATCAAGTTTATAAAACTATATTATAATACTAGACAGGTTCTGTTTTTGGTTAAAACACTAATCAAATGTATCCTGAAAATCCTCAAACTAAACATGAAGATAGTCCTAACTAATACCAAACAGTAGCAAAAAGATTCACATCAAAATCTATTTTCAAACTCTAGTTATTCAGATTTGAAGATTTTGAGCAAATTTGATTAAGTTCAAATTTTATAGTTCAAATTTGAAATTTGAAAGTACAGGGTGAAACTACATGAAAATTGTGAGCTATTGCAAAAAGAATCAACTCAAAACATTAAATAGATTAAAAGATATAAGCAAAACAATTTTTTTTAAACATTCTGTTAATTAAAACAAAAACTGAAAAAGGAAAATAATTTGCGACGGTCAGGGGGCTATGTGGCGCTGTCCGATTGGCTAAGGGGGGTGTGCGCTCGAGGATTACGGGCGGGTGACCGATTGGAAGAGGATACCGGTTCAGAATAAATCCGATCTAATCACGGTCGTTGATTCGGGATCCGATGGTCGAGGGAGCTTACGGGGAGAGGTTGCCGGCGTCGGGGTTTCTCTGGCGATTCGAAGGCGGCGAGGACGACGGCGAGGCGTTCCGGTGGTCGGGGAAGATGGGGAAGTGGTCCGGGCGACGGCGACGGGCCTCCGGAGTCGATTGGTGGCGACGGTGGGGCGAACGGTGGTCGGAGACGGTGGCTACGCTCGACGGCGAGGTCTGGTGAGGGTGGGAGCTCCGGCGAGCAATTGGGGCAGCGTCTCGACGAGAGAGAGAGGGGCTCGGGGGGGAAATGGATGCGGGGAAGTGGCCGGCTTATATAGAGGCGCTGGAGAGTGCGGGGTGGAGAGAGGAGAGAGATCCGAGAGGGAGAAACTGCCGGCGACGGCGCGCGCGGAGGAGGAAGGCGACGACCGCGCGAGAGAAATGGTCGGACGGGTGGGGTCCAGCGTCAGAGAGAGAGGGAGGCGTTACTGCGCTCGGTCGGCCGACCGGTAACGGTCTCGGCTTTTAAAGCCGGTGGGCCGGCCCGTTTAATACAGTAACCGTTACCGTTTCTTTTTAATAATTTTCCAGAGACATTCAAAAGCTTTTAAAGCATTCAAATCGTCTCTAAATATAGGGGTATTATATATCAAAATTAACAGAATAATAAATTCTATTTAATGAACATTTCTATTCTGTCATTTGAACACTTTGAAAAAAATAATATTTTCAGAAATTGCCTAATTGTTTTTAAACCCTTTTTGCAAATATTTTCAAAATAACCCCTGGTTATTATTGTTCAAATAAACCACCAATTAGTCCCTGGTGTGGAGTGTCATGTTCCTCCTCTCTTATTTGAACTTTTAACCAAAATTTCAAATAGGTGAAAGCAACTTAGGGAAAAGTAGAAAGGACTTTCAAAAAGTCAGAAAAGGCATTTCAACAAACACATACATTCAAGCAATGATGCTGCTAGATGCATAACTATAATCATAACATTCCAAAATGAAATTTTGGGATGTTACAACTCATCTAAAAATTAAAGAGGCGTCATGATGATGCATGAGCATTTATATTCCTCGTTGAAATCCTAGTGTTGTTTTGAGTTGGGGGCGGGTGATGGTTAACTCCTACAAACCTCCTCCCACGGGGCATGTGAGGAGTACTTTGATTTGTGATAAAACTAATAAAACTTTGCAATAAGTATGTGAGTTCTTTATGACTAATGTGACACCATGGACATACGCATCTTCACCTTCTCATAATTGCTAGCCTCTTCGGTACCGTGCATAGCCCATTCTCACTTCGAGGATCGATGCAAATATTCGTTAGTGCATCCAAACTCCATGACATGATATGCTCTGTTGCACATAAGACTCATTATATCTTCCTCAAAACAGCCACCATACCTACTCATTATGGCATTTCCATATCCATTCTGAGATATATTGCCATGCAAATTCCATCGTCCCTTCACATGACTAGTTCTTTCATCATCATAATGCTTTGCATGATCATATAGATCTGACATAGTATTTGATGAAAAGCCATTGTTCTTCATATTTTTGATACATGTCACGCTATATCATTGTAGATCCTGGTACACTGGCGGAGGCATTCATTCAGAGTCATCTTCCTATCAGTTCTTCATGTTGAGTTGTAAGAAAATAAAAGTGTGATGATTGATACGTCTCCAACGTATCTATAATGTTTGCTTGTTCCATTCTATTATATTATCAATCTTGGATGTTTTACAATCATTTTATAGCAACTTTGTATAATTTTTTTGGGACTAACCTATTGAAATAGTGCCAAAGTGCCAGTTGTTGTTTTTGCTTGTTTTTTACTTCGCAAAAAATCAGTACCAAATGAAGCCCAAACACCGTGAAAATGTTTGGAGGATGTTTTTGGACCAGAAGACACCAGATAGGCCAAACAAGTGCCAGAGAGGAGTCCCGAGGTGGGGAACACCCATCAAGGCGCGCCAAAGGCCCCTGGCGCGGCCTGGTGGGTGGTGCCCACCTTGAGACCCCCTCCACCGATTATTGGCTCTACAAATTCTAAAATATTTGGAAAAACGTAGGGGAGTCGACGAACACAATTCCAACCGCCACAAGTTCCAGAACCGCGAGATCCAATCTAACACCATCACGGAGGGGTGCACTATCTTCATGAGTGCTTCTCCGATAATGTGTGAGTAGTCCACAATAGACCTACGGGTTTGTAGGCAGTAGCTAGATGGATTCCTCTCTCTCTCTCTCTCTCTCTCTCTCTCTTTTTATTCTCGATACAATAGTCTCTTGGAGATCTATTTGATGTAATGACTTTTGCGGTGTGTTTGTTGTGATCAAAAAATTTTGAGTTCATGTTCAGTTTCTATCCATGAATATGATTTGAGTCTTCTTTGATCTCTTATTTGCATGATTACTTATAGCCTCATATTTCTTCTTCGAATATTTGCTTTAGTTAGGCCGACTAGATCGATTTTTCTTGCCATGGGAAGAGGTGCTTTGTGATAGGTTCGATCTTGCGGTGTTCTTTCCTAGTGACAGAAGGGGCAGCAAGGCACGCATGTATCATTGCCATTAAGGATAACAAGGTGGTGTCTATTCCTACATGAATAGATCTTGCCTACATAATGCCACCGCTCTTATTGTATTACTCCATTTCCCCATGAACTTAATCCACTAGATGTATGTTGGATATCGGTCGATGTGTGGAGTAATAGAAGTAGATGCAGAATCATTTTGGTCTACTTATCTTGGATGTGATGACTATATAATGATCATTGCATGGATATTGTCATGATTATTTGATCTTCTATAAATTGCCCAACACTAGTTTGTTCACGCACCGTGCGCTATACTCATGAGAGAAGCCACTAGTGAAACCTATGTCCCCCGGGTCTACTTTTCCAACATATTGCTTTCCGATCTACTATTTTGCCATTTTGTTTTCAGATCTATTAATCCAAAAACCCAAACAACCTTGCTGCACTTTTTTTTACTTATTTTATTTTGTGTTCTTGCGAGATCTATTTGCAATACCTATTGCTATCTAATCTATCATCTTACCATAGAGAGATTGACAACCGCTCTTTTGCGTCGGGTTGCAAGTATTTGTTAGTTGTGTGCAGGTGCTGTTTACATAGGTGCTTGATCTTCCTCTATGGATTGATACCTTGGTTTCATAACTGAGGAAAATACTTGTCGTCGATGTGCTGCATCATCCCTTCCTCTTTGGGGGAAATACCGACGTAGTCTCAAGCCACGTCAAAGGAATTTCCGGCGCCGTTGTCTGGGAGGAAACAATCTCTTCGCGTGCCAATCTTAGTTCCGGGGAGACATCATCAAAATATACTAGGTTCCTAATCACAAATCTCATCTCTTTGCAATTTACATTATTTTCCATTTGCCTCTCATTTTCCTCTCCCCTACTTCACAAATTTGTCGTTTTATTCGCCCTCTTTTTCGTTTGCCTTTTTCTCGCTAGATCTCTTGTTCGTCAACCTTTTCATCATGGCTAGTTCTTACGTTATTGCGTACAACCGCGATAATGAGGTTCTTAACTTCAAAAAAAGGTGAGGGGGGAATCTTAAAGATGCTTGTTATAGTATTTGCAATGCTCATAATAGATCTATTCGTAAGGAATCTACCGTTGTTCTTCTTTGCTGTTTTTATGTGGGCATCACCACTTGGTATAGATTCTTCCTTGATATGATTACCGGTGGGAATTTCTTTACGTCCCATATTTTGTATGCTTATAATGCAATGGGAAATTTAGTGGGATCCCCACCTATCATTATAAATGAAACAATTTTAACTCTTGAGAATGTTATGAAAAATTTAGATGTTATTGAAAAGAAAATGCTTACCGAGGAAAATATTGAAAATTTAGATAAAAGGATTCATAATCTTGCTAATAAAATTGGGTCAAAGGCAGGAGATGTGCTTAAAGTTCTAAAAGAAAAACAACCCATGGTCAATAAAAGAATGGAAGAGAGCCCCTATAAAATTGATAAGTTGGAAGAAATCTTTAGTGACTTAAGTTCGGATTTTTCTACCATTAAGGCTGTTGAAAAAACTCCCATTAGTAAATATTTCAAATCTGCACAAGATCCTAAGCGCAAGGGTACCGCTTCTAGTAGAAACAATGAGGATCTTAAAATGATTAGTATCCATCCCAATTTTGTTGAAGGGGTAAGCAACCTTAATGGCAAGAACAAATTTTTCAATCTTATTCCTAGAAGTATTTTCATTGAAAATGTGCATGATATATCCTTTAAAAATTCTTGTTGTGTGCTTAAGGAGTTGGAAACTAAGGATGACAATACTTGAATCTATGTGTTATGCCTAGCTAGGGGCATAAAATGATAGCACTTGTTGGGAGGCAACCCAGTGAATAAAATAATTTTATCTTTTACTTTATGTTTTTTTAATGTTTACACAATTATGCCTCTGTTATGATTGTGTTTTTATGTTTGATTTAGTGTTTGTGCCAAGTACAACCTTTAGGATGATTCATAAGATGAGTAGAAACAATACTGAATCTGAAACAGAAACTTTGTTCTCAGTGTACGAATTTTGATTTTTTAATGGACGTGATAATGAGATTAAATTTTAAAAAAGTATTTCTATGCAAATTCATTACATTTTAATAATTTTTCAGAATTTTTATAGTTCCATAAGCATTGTTGGAGTACAGATTACTACAGACTGTTCTCTCCGAAACAGATTCTGTTTTCGTTCCATTGTGTGCTTGTTTTGACGAATATATGGCTTGTATTGGGGGGTATAAGTCATGGTAAAGTTAAAATACAGTAGGTATAATGCAATAATAAAATATTAATGGGTTTAAAACAGCACTTAGAGTGGTAATTTTGTTTATTATACTAACGGATCTCACAAGAATTTTGTTAAGTTTTATGTGATTGAAGTTTTCATGTTTTGGTGAGATCACGATGGATGAAGGAATAAGGAGTAAGAAGAGCCTAAGCTTGGGTCTGCCCATGGCACCCCAAGATAATATCCAAATAGTAAGAAGAAACTAAGCTTGGGGATGCCCCGAGTGGCATCCCCTCTTTCTTCTAACAACCATCGGTATTTTACTTGGAACTATATTTTTATTCGTAACATATTTGAGTTTTGCTTGGAGCGTCTTATATCCTTTTTTGTTTTTGTTTTTATCCATGCTTCACACACCTATTGGAGAGAGCCAAAATTATGTTATGAGTTGTCAGAATTGCTCTTTATGCTTCACTTAAATCTATTGAGATATGGAATTGCTCTAGTGCTTCACTTATATCTTTTTGAGCACGGTGTGCTTTTACATGTTTGAAGAAATGATCTCATGCTTCACTTAGATTAATTTGAGAGTTAGTAATTTTGAAGAAATGGTCTCATGCTTCACTTAGATTATTTTGAGAGTTAGTAATTTTGAAGAAATCCTCTCATGATTCACTTATATTAATTTGAGAGTTAGTAATTTTGAAGAAATCCTCTCATGATTCACTTATATTAATTTGAGAGTTAGTAATTTTGAAGAAATCCTCTCATGCTTCACTTATATTATTTTGAGAGATGAAACTTTCATGCTCATGTTCTTCAATTATATCCATGTGAACTTGTCAAAAGCAATGGCGATATATGAAACTAGTCCCAAAGTGATAGATATTCAAGAGGGATATAATAAAAACTTTCATGAAGATCATTGGACAAAACAAACTTGATTCATTGTAATAGTTTTGAGACATAGAGATAGTGATATGTGAGTTATGTTAGTGAGTAATTATGCATAGTAACAAAATATTGGTGTTAAGGTTTGTGATTCCATATGCAAGCACGAAAGTCAATAGTTATGCAATGAAATTACATCCTACTTATGGTGCATTATTCGGTGTTAGTTATGCTTAATGCTCGCTTATGTGATTTTTCGTTTCTTGGTTGGATGTTTCTCAATCTATTTGCTAGCCTTCACTTTTACTAAGTAGAAATACTACTTGTGCATCCAAAATCCTTCAACCCAGTATTGCCATATGAGTCCACTATACCTACCTATATGCGGTATTTCCATGTCGTTCCAAGAAAATTTGTATGTGCCATCTCTAATTTTCAAAATAAAATTTCCTTTTTGTGTGTCCGTACCGCTCATGAAATGGTAGGGGGTGACCAATATTTTTTCATGCTAGATGTGTTATTCTCAAGATGAGTGTTTATTCACTTGTCATTGCACGATAGTATGACGGTAATAGGGATGCCCAGTCCCGAAATGAAAAAGAGATTTACTTTATGTTGTCAAATAATAAATTCCTTAAAAAGTGTTGGTATGGAAGGCAACCATGGATTGGGCTAGCCATGGAAAGTGAAAGTATGGTGGAAAGGAATAAACTTTATTTTCTATTTGGAACCTCCTATGATGTATCTAGCATGGAAAGGTATTGAAATCTATCGGTCATTTTCGTTGACAGGAAAGGCATGCCACCCAAAATATTTTTTCTCTATCAATTTAAACCTTGAGCTCTGGAACCTCTACAAATCTCTACTTTCCTATGCGAAGGTCCTATCTATTTACTTTATGAAAATTTAATTTTTATTTGAGTCTCCATCTTCTCTTATAAAGCACCAACTAGGAGGCACTATGATCGTACTTGAGCATTAGGTGTAACTAATATTTGAGCGTGTTTCATGAATGGATCGATGATTGCGCATGATGGGCTAGGGATAACCTGCTTTAGTGTTGATATTTTGAAAGACATGGTTGCTTATTGATATGCTTGAGTATTAAAGTTTTCATGTCAAAACTAGACTATTGCTTTGAACCATCTAAAAGTCCAAATGTCCATGCTACAAAGAAAATAATATGTGATGAACATGTTCGGCAGCATTCCACATAAATAGTTCTATTTTTATCATTTACCTACTCGATGACGAGTAGGAATTAAGCTTGGGGATGTTGATACGTCTCCAATGTAAATATAATTTTTTTTCTTGTTCCAGGATGTTATATTATCAATCTTGAATGTTTTACAATCATTTTATAGCAACTTTATATCATATTTTGGGACTAACCTATTGACATAGTGCCAAAGTGCCAGTTGCTGTTTTTGCTTGTTTTTTACTTCGCAGAAAATCAGTACCAAACGAAGCCCAAACACCATGAAACTTTTTGGAGAATTGTTTTGGACCAGAAGACACCATATGGGCCAAACAAGTGCCAGAGAGGAGGCCTGAGGTGGGGAACATCCACCAGGGCGCGCAAGAGGCCCCTAGCGTGGTCTAGTGGGTGGTGCCCACCTCGGGACCCCCCCCCTCCACTGACTATCGCCTCTATAAATTCTCAAATATTCGAAAAATCCTAGGGGAGTCGACGAAACACAATTCCAGTCACCGCAAGTTCCAGAACCGCGATATCCAATCTAACACCATCACGGAGGGGTGCACTGTCTTCATGGGTGCTTCTCTGATGATGCGTGAGTAGTCCACCATAGACCTATGAGTCCGTAGGCAGTAGCTAGATGGCTTCCTCTGTCTCTCTTTCGATTATCAATACAATGGTCTCTTGGAGATCTATTTGATGTAATGACTTTTGCAGTGTGTTTGTTGGGATCCGATGAATTTTGAGTTCATGATCAGTTTCTATCCATGAATGTCAGGACACGACACCTATGGGATCGTGTGGATCCCTTTACGGTTCGGCAGGGTGAGGGGGTCCACAAAGAGCATATCTAAAGAGCAGCGCGAGGGATTTTTACCTAGGGTCGGGCCGCTGGGAAGCGTAAAACCCTACTCCTGCTTTAGTGTATTATGAGTGTTTGAGCCCTAGATGCAGGAGCGCTATGTCATGAGCAGTACATAGCTGTGATGCGTGCGTCCAAGCTAGAAATGATCCTCTTCCCTGTATCTACGCCTCGAGACTCCTTTTATATGTCGAAGGGGTCTTCACAGTGGCGTACAATACGTACACGGGGTGTACAATTGCTATAGTGTTATCATAACTAACACTGACGGCATAGGACAAGCGCATTAAATGCATCATCTATCTGTCTCTAATCTTCTCGGGGATGGAAAAAGGGGCTGTCCCATCGGCGCTGCTTAACACCTTCATCGCTAGCGCCTTGACACATACTCAGGAAGACAGGACCTGTCTAACAGGCCGGTCGTTGCGCTGGAGCGGTGACGGGTTGGCAATGTCTTTCCGAGCGCGGATCTTGCCAGGGCTCCGTGAGCCATCCCGGCAAGGTCTTGCCGAGGTCCTAGCTTCTGTTCTTCTGTCTTCTAATTGTTGACTTGGACATTTTCTTGGCATCTTTGATCTTGCACCCAGTAGTCCCCTGGCAGGCCTTGCTGCTGGTGTGGCTACAACTGCCCGTGCACAAGTAAGGGGTACTAAAAGACCCAAACTTTAGTACACTGACAAGAGCCCCTGGGCCTAGGCCATACACGGGTGCGAGGCGTTGTTGGGCTAGGCCCAAACAGTGCACGGGCACACATGGTAGGTGTCTGCAGTTGCAATTATTCCGCTTACTACCCCCCAACAACACACACTAAGTGTGCAATGTGGGATACGTGCGTGGAGCGGTCGTAACCGCAGCACACTCGCAAAAGCGTTTCTCTTTGACTAGTAAAGAGGTCAGCCTCACGCCTTCCTCATAAGAAGGAAACCACAGAGGCACTCGCTCATTTACCCCTTGTCCTTTTCCAATCTAGGAACCGCCGTCGTCTCCTTACTTGAGCTTGATACAAAGTTCCTCCCATTCATCCGCCGCCTCCACGCCCACTCCGTCTTCTGCCTCTGCTTTCATAGCTGCCATGCCGCCCAAGGCGAGCAAGGGCAAGGAGGTGAAAGCTGCCGCCACAGAGGGTGAGCTGGCAAAGGCGTGGAGCAAGCGCGTCATCTTTGCTTCAGTGCTTGATGCGAGCTCCTTGAAGGAGTGGTACCAATGCATGTGGGCGAGGGATATGAAGGCCCATCCTGCTACTCGCGTGAGCCCAAATTCCTCCAAGGGTGGCCCATATAAATTCCCCTTCTTTGCTAATTAATTTTACTACGGGCTCTATCCTCCATTTTGTGATTTCTTCAACGACTTCATGTACACATACGGCTTCCATCTCTTGGATTTTACGCCTAATGATGTGACGTGTATGTCAGTCTTCGCCCGTCTTTGTGAAAACTTCGCCTGAGTAGTCCCCAACACAGCCCTCTTCCACCACTACTTCGTTACCCACATTCAAAGGGGGGAAGCCCTTTCTGGTTCTATTGCCTGGATCCCAAGGGCATGGAACAAGGATATATATCTAGACGGGTCCTACCACGATAAGTGGGAAGAATGGTGGGGCAGGTGGTGTTGGATTCAAGAGAAAGATCCTCAGCCCTTCAGCTTGCCTCGCCAAACAAAGGTGGTGCACAGCACTGACTGGAGCGACCTCAATCTTTAAGATGAGAAGCTCATAGTTGTAGTTACCAGGATCCATCGCCTCAAAGTTGCCGGGATCACAATAGAGATGGTTGGGGATGATTTTCTTCTCTGGCGCATCGCCCCTCTGCAGAACAAAGCGAGACCATCCTGAGAATTCCGAAATGCGACAGACATCATGAGGCTGCACCCTAGCCTGAACAATACCTTGACGGTCATATAGCATGCAGCTCTCTGCCAAAAGCTGTTCAGGTCTGACGCGAAACACAAGTTGCCGGCTGGTGTAATCCCCCTATGCAACAACTCTGCCCTGACCTCAATCCTTGCCATGATGTCGGTGTGCAATGCCTATGGCCTTGATGGAACTTGGGAAGAGCCATCCACCGAGGGGGCACAAGAGTTCTTCGACAACCTGTCGGAGAAGGCCATTCGGGAAGAAATGAACCTCATCTGCCCCACCACTGAAGAAGAAACAACATACATCGCCAGCGGGATGGAAGAGGTGAAACTTGCCGCGGAGGCCGGCAGCGCAGGCTTCATGGAAGAAGAAGCCAGTGCTGAAGAGGTGATATCAGAGGGAAAGCTTGCCGGACAGGGCGAGGTTGCTACAGAATAGAGCGGCACTGCTGTCGGGGGTCTTTCCACTGAAGATACAGCTGAGGTACAGTTGTACGGGGAGTCCCCAGCTCCCGAGAAGAAGAAGAAGTGTGTTCTTCGGAAAGCCTCCTCTGGTGCCTTAGTTGTCCAGCCTTCCTTGAGTGGTGTAGCCCACAGCAATGGGGCAGCCGGCAAGGCTGCGCAGCGGCAAGAAGCTCAATAGCAACCCTCTGCTTCTGCTGCAGCAACGCGACCTAGGGCCACTCCTTCTCCTCCTTGTACGGACATCGTGGCAGACGTTGACTTCGACCTCTCCGCCTTTAGCTCGGAAGAAGAAGAGTAAGGATCCTGTCACATCTTTTACACTCTGAATCCCCATATTTTCTTAACTTGCTTGTCTCGCTTTGGCCTGTCCCCACAAAGATACGGAAACGCTGGCACAAAGGATGGCGAAGAAGGTGAAGACTTCAACGGGTGATGAGCCACCAGCAAGAACCACAGGTGCGCTAGAGCAGATCAACATCAGCCCGAAGCCCAGCCCATGACGCGGTCTTCAATACAGTCCCCAGCATGAGTCTGTTACTCATTTCCCACGAACGAGCATTGGGACGTGTATCTTTGCCGCTGACATCATCGGGCTTGTAGAAGAAGAGCAGCAACAAAGAGCCATCAGAAGCTGCCCCCGATGTGCCGCCTCCATTGACTACGCCGCCTAGAAATGGATCTCAGACAAGGGCTTCCGCTAACGAGCCCATTCTTGTTGAGGAAAGGCTGGCAAGCACAGGTACCGACAGTCCTACACCAGCAATCGATGTTGTCGGGGAAGGAGAAGCTACCCCTCAACATCTTGACGTAGGTAAACCGATTGCCGCAGAGTACTTGTCATTCTGTCTTTATGTATATTTTTTTTCTACTTGAACTTCAACCTTGGTCTCATCTTGTTCCCCCTTATTTGGCTTTCAGATCTTCCTTCGACCGAACAAATGGATGTTGATGTTGTCATGGAGGAGACCGCCAGAGATGCTGTCGTCGAAGCCGCCAGGGTTGCCGCTGACGAGGCCACCAAGGACGTACAGGAAGACACCGCCAAGGAGTTTGACGAGGAGGCCGGCAAGGAGTCATGCGACCATATTGATGGCATTCCTGCCGTAGGAGTGCCAGGTGCTGCGCCAGCCACGGAGCCCCTAGTCGCTGGTGAGGCGGTTGTTGAGGATCAATCATCAACATCTGAAGCCCCCTCTTCAAGCAGATACCTCAAGGCTGGCGAGGACCTGTTTATCAACATACCAGGGATGGCAAACACTGGGGTGTCAACTGAAGGGGAAATCTTCGATGGGGAAGTCACCATTGCTGCCGGGATCGAAGTTATTGGCGAACCAAGTGCCAACAGCCAATCCAAGGAAGAACAACTCCTCCAAACCATGAGCGAAAACTTCCAAAAACTCTAGGCGCTCTACCGCACTCGAAAGGAGAAGCTGGACTCCAGAACCCCAGTTGTTGAAGCAGCGGAGGCGGATCTCCAGAAGCGCGTCGAGGAAACGCAAGCCTGGTTCGCCGAAGCTTTCCAAGAGTTGAAAACCGGTCGGGAGCATCTGGGCGAAAGCTGGAATGAGCTCCTCTTAAAGCAGAACGACATCGAGAGGGTGCAAGTGGAGGCCTCACAACAGGCTGCTGTAGATGAAGCTCGCCTGACGAAACGGCGTGTCAGGCTCGACGCTCATGAAGAGGACCTTGCCGCTTGCAAGAGGGTGCTTGCCGACAAGCTTCGCCTCAAAGATGAAGAAATTGAAAAGTTTATCGCGCGGCAAACCCAGGAAATGGAGCAGACGCACAAGGAAGCCCTCCAGGCTCTGGTCACAGACCACGCCGACAAGTTGAAGGAAGTCGTCGATGTTGCCGAAGCTGCAGAGGCCGCCAAGAACAAGCTCGACAATAAGGCGAAGAGGCTAGAAGCGGACCTTGAGGATCACGGCAAAGAGATCTTGATGCTCAAGACCGACAAAGAGAAAGCTCTTTTCAGCTTGGCAGAGATACAGGTCGCCATGTTTGAAAAGACCACGTAGATCACCTCCGCTAATGACTCCATTGCCGATATGGAGCTGAAGCTGGCCACGCTGAATGAATCCCTCGAGGACAGCATCGCTCGTGAGAAGGTCCTAATTAAAGATTTTCGGGAGGAATAGGACCTACTCAAGAGCGCCGCCGCCACTCATAACGACTATGTGAAAGGTGTGCAGATCTGGACTAAGCGCCTCCTTGACGTGGCGAAGAGTCTTGATGCACAATTGTCCACCATGGGCCTGCAGAACTTCAACCTTTCTTTCGACGACAGGGTGTCCCCGAGCGCCAGGCTGACCATGTTCTTTGAGGGCCTAGTTGACGCCTTGAAGTAGCTCCACTCTGATCGAGCAACCCATCTGGCGAATGAATCCCACAAAATCTGTCGGGTCATCCTCCTCAAGGTGCTCGTCAAGGTGGTGCACAAGATCCCGACATCAACCTCGCCAACGTCCTTGATTGCATGTCGAAGGATGTGGACATGAAGGCACTCGAAGAACTTGGGGCGCACATCGCCGATAAGGTGAACCAAGTCAAGAGGATTGACGTCCAGCACAGGGACTAGCTGCTTCACTTCTCCTTTGTTGCCACCATTCCATGACAAAGACAATTTTATCTTAAGTTAGAATCGCGGAAACTTTGAATGTAATATAACTATCTGTGTTTCGTATGAATGCACGTTATTCCCCTTGTTTGATTTCTCTCTATATGGTATATGCCCTACGCTTTATCAGAAAACATGCCGGTGCACGCAGCCTTGCCGCGAGCGCTTTGAGGAACGGATCCTTAGCATCTTGCTGGAGGTGCCACTGCCGGCAAGATACCTTGACGTTTTTAGTGCAGCCACTTAAGCTGTTGAGAGGACTCGAAACAGAGTAAGGCGCAACCGTGCAGCCGCTTAAACTGTTAAGCGGACTCAAAACAGAGTAAGGGCGCAACCGTGCAACCACTTAAGCTGTTGAGCGGACTCGAAACAGAGTAAGGGCACAACCAATCATGACAAGGTTCCTTCGCGTGCAGGTTTCCCATACAAAAGTTGGAAATGCAGAAGGAAAATAACTTTATAGTAAAAAAATTACTTAGAGTTTTGCAACTTAGCTTTTTGTTGGTTGCGGTACTCCTTTCTGCAAGATGTAAATTCTGAACATCGCCTGCTGGTATCCATACCATCTCATCCCCCCGGCAAACTTGCACGCGAGGGAACCTTCTATCCTTTAAGAAAAAGAAAGAAGAGAAAATAGGGATATGGAACCTTGGCGGTTCGTTAGTACTTGCTGGAAATAAGCATAATATAACATCTCAGACGAACATGCATATAAGTAAACATGAAAATCAACGAGAATTGTAGGACGCTTGATCTTATTCAACTATGCACAGGGCCTGCGCCTGGCTTTGTACAAAGGATTACATGCCTTGTCGGCAAGACTTGCACAAAAGATGGTTGTCGGGGGGCCGGCAACCGTTCCTTACAGGTAGAACTTACGAAGATGTTCGATATTCCAGGAGTTGCTCACTAGAACATCGTCTTTGGTCTCCAGGCAGACTGCATGAGGCCTGGTGACTTGCACAACCCGATAAGGGCCTTCCCACTTCGGCATCAATTTGTTGGAATTCTTGCCTAACTGAACGTGCCAAAGAACAAGGTCACCTTCCTCAATGCTTCGTGCATGAACTTTGCGGCTATGGTAGCGGCACAAAGCTTGCCGGTAGCATGCAGCTCGCACAACAGCCCGAAGACGATCTTCCTCAAGGAGCGTCACGTCATCTTGCCTCAACTGCTCTTGTTCAAGCTCATCATAAGCGAGCACTCGAGGTGACCCGTATATAAGTTCCGTGGGGAGAACTGCTTCTGCCCCATATACTAGGGAGAAAGGTGTTTGGCCGGTGGCTTGATTTGGTGTCGTTGTGATTGACCAAAGAACCGCCGGCAGCTCATCAATCCAGCGTCTTCCACACTTGCGCAGCTTGTCGAAAGTTCTTGTCTTAAGACCTCGCAACACTTCAACATTCGCCCTTTCCACTTGGTCGTTGCTCCTTGGATGAGCGACAAATGCAAAACAGATCTTGCCGCCAAGGTCTTGGACATATTGCTTGAAGGTGCGGCTTGTGAACTATGTGCCGTTGTCGATGATGATCCTGTTTGGTACACCAAAATGGCAAACTAGTCCTTTGAAGAACTTGACGCCTGACTGTGTTGTTACCTTCCTCACTACTTCCACTTCTGGCCACTTTGTGAACTTGTCGATTGCGATGTACAAGTACTCAAAGCCCCCGGTAGCACGGGGAAAAGAGCCCAAGATGTCAAACCCCCAGACCGAAAATGACCAAGAGAGAGGGATTGTCTGAAGAGCTTGAGCTGGTTGATGTAGTTTCTTTGAATTGACTGGCATGCTTCACACTTGGTTACTAGTGCAGTTGCATCCTGGAGAGCAGTGGGCCAAAAGAATCCTTGCCGGAATGCTTTACCGGCAAGAGCTCTTGATCCAATGTGGGAACCACATATGCCTCCATGTCTCTCTGCCAACATCTCTAATCCATCCTCCCAAGGAATGCACTTCAATTTCACACTGTTCAATCTCTTTTTGTACAAGACATTGTCCACAAACTGGTACATATTAGACTGACGGGCAACTTTCTCCGCTTCTTCCTGTTCCTCGGGGAGTTCTCCTGTTTGAAGGAACTGAACAATGTGATGTGCCCGTGCTAGAGCCTGGGGATCGATAGCAAGGACTAAATGCATGTCTTCTACCGCGGGAGCATTTGTCTCTACGATAAGGACTCGTGGTCCTGTCGGAGCTTGATGTCTACTACACAACTTTATTCTTGTAGACATGTGTTCGGCCACCAAGTGCAGAGTTTTGTAGGACAGTAGAAATTTTCCCTCAAGTGGATGACCTAAGATTTATCAATCCGTGAGAAGTGTAGGATGAAGATGGTCTCTCTCAAATGACCCGGCAACCAAATACAAGAAATCTCTTGTGTCCCCAACACACCCAATACAATGGCAAATTGTATAGGTGCACTAGTTTGGCAAAGAGATGGTGATAAAAGTGTATTATTGATGGTAGAAATATATTTTTATAATCTGAATAAATAAAAATATCAAGGTTGCAAATAGTAAACTGGCATAAAAATGGTATTGCAATTCTTGAAAATGAGGCCTAGGGTCCGTACTTTCGCTAGTGCAATTTCTCAACAGTGCTAACATAGTTGGATCATATGACCACCCCTCAAAGTGCGATAAAGAATCACTCCCGAGTTCCTATTAACAGAGAACAAAAGATAGAAAATTTTTTAGGGTACGAAACCACCTCAAAGCTATTATTTCCATTCGATCTATCCTAGAGTTCGTACTAAAATAACGCAAGCTATTCTTTCCGATCGATCTACTCAAGAGTTCGTACTAGAATAACACCAAAGCAAATTCATATTCATAATACTCAATCCACACAAAGAACTACAAGGGGTCCCCAATGTTTCTATCGGAGAAAAGATAATAAAAACATGCATCAACCCCTATGCATAGATTACCCCAATATCACCGCGGGAATCCGAAAGTTGAGTGCCATAACGTATATCAAGTGAACCAATAAGATACCCCAATGTCACCTCAAGTATTCATAATGCAAGACATACATCATGTGTTCCCAAATCTGAACATTCAATCCGACATAACAAAACTTCAAAGGGTAAAGATTCAATTCATCACAATAAGAGTATAGAGGGGATAAACATCATATGATCCATCTATATCAACAAAGCCCATGATATAGATCACGAGAGAGAGATTAAACACATAGCTACTGGTACAAAATGTAAGTGCATCTAGTGCCCCTTAGTGATTTTAGTGTATTGAAGACTTATAGGTTAAGGAACTAATGTGTGTGTGTGAGTGTACACAGGCTCTATAAGTCGATGAGGAGTTTGATATATTCGGAGATTACCGACCCCTAAAAATGTATGTCTTCAACTGAAGACTTTGGTGAAGACTTTGCTGAAGACTTTGGTATTCCCTGAAGACTTTGAGAATGAAGAAGTTGGTGTGACCTTGAAGATATGAACGAGGACTATGAAGTGTGAAGACATTTGTTTTCGTAGTTTCATTTCCTTTCTTTGAGTCATAGGAAACACCGTACTATTAAAGGGGTCCGAGGTAATACTAAGGAAAATTTCCAACTGATGCTCAACTCCAAAAGCCTCTACCTATCCAATCCTTCGAGTGAAGCCTTTGGAAATCTCTTGCAGTTTAGTCAAGTTCTTCAGTGACATAGATGATGTTCTTCTGGTCTCTGATGAAATTGATCTGACTGAGGAGTTAGGATTTCGCCAGTGCAAATTGCCTACAAGTGAGGAACATGATAAGCCTGAGGACTTTCATGGTTCAAAATTCCGACCGTTGATGGGCTTAGCGCCAGCTGTCCCCAATCATCACATCCACATAATGGTCATATCATTGGGGGCATTTATGTCTTATCATGTCAGGTTGCACCCTAGCTATAAATAGCCACCCCACAACCACTAGTTGGTTGGCTGCACCGAGAGAGAACTGACACTTGTCATTTGAGAGCAACCCATCCTCTGAGGACTTTGAGAGAAAATCATCAGTGAGGAAAAACCCAAAACCAAACCACCAAACCCAAAGTGATTGAGCATCACTGAAGAAATTCATGTGTGGAACCGACGCTTGTTACCTTTGAGGATTGTGTATCCTCCATACGGTTAGGCGTCATGGTCTAGGGCATCCCGTAGTTAATTGGGGATCACGGAGTGACCTTGGTCTAGAGCATCCATCAGCCAATTGTAGATCGACGGGTGACTAGTTTGTGAGGGTTTTGGAAGTCTACCCTGAAGACTTACCACGAGTGTTGGGAGAGGACTTTGTGATCTTAGCTCAAGGAGAATACGGTTTAAATACCAGGCTGCTCCAAACTAGACGTACGACTGTCACAACAGTTGGAACTTGGTCATCAAACAATTGTCTTCATCGAGCTACCTGGTTCTATTTCCTCAACCCCTCTATCCCTTGTATACTTGTTGATGAAATTGATCGCTACTGTTTGAAGAATTTGAGTGAAGACTTTCACAATTTCCTCACCTCAAATTCTTCAAGTTACCTTGCTCCTCACCTGCTTATCTTGTATCACGCTACTTGTAATCTATGCATGTTCCATTTCATCATGATGACTATGTTGTCGCTATGTTTCTCATGCACTTTATTACTTAATCTGTTGCTAGTTATTCATCACATTTCAAATTCCTCAAGTGATGAATTTGTAAAAATCGCCTATTCACCCCCTCTAGTTGATATAACGCACTTTCACAAACCCTCGGCCCCGAGGGTGGACTACTCCCTCCTCATCTTGGTGGCCGCGGGGATGATGAAGATGGTCACTGGAGATGATTCCCCCCTCCAGCAGGGTGTTGGAACAGGGTCTAGATTGGTTTTCAGTGGCTACAGAGCCTTGCGGTGGTGTAACTTCTGATCTAGGGCTACCCCGAAGGGTTTCGGAATATTTGGGAATTTATAGTGCAAAGAGGGGGTGCGGGAGGCCACCGAGGTGGGCACAACCCACCTGGGCGCGCCAGGGCACCCAGGTGGGTTGTGCCCACCTCGGGGCACCCCCCCCAGGTGCAACTCTAGCCCATTGGGTTTCTTCTAGTCCAAAAAATCTCCAAAAAGTTTCGTGGTGTTTGGACTCCGTTTGATATTGATTTCCTGTGATGTAAAAAACAAGCAAAAAACAACAAGTGGCACTGGGCAGTGGGTCAATAGGTTAGTCTTAAAAATGATATAAAGTTGCTATAAAATGATTGTAAAACATCCAAGAATGATAACATAACAGCATGAATACTTCATAAATTATAGATACATTGGAGATGTATCAGCAACCCCAAGCTTAATTCCTACTCGTCCTCAAGTAGGTAAATGATAAATAATTTATGAAGTGCGAATGCTAGCAAAGTGCATAAGTTTGATCAATGATAATTTCAATCGCTTTTCCTAGCATCATTATAGAAATTCTTTTCTCATAAAGTTTTCTCATGTTAAAGTAGCAACCAATTCACATGTTAAGGTTCAAACAATGAATTCTCTTGAAACCCAACAACCTATGTTCTTAGTCACCAAGCAATTGCAATTCAACTTATTCAACGGAGTTTAAGTAAGAGCTCAACATACTCAACAATCATATAGTCTTCTATGATTGCTAACACTCATCGCATACACATGGGCAAAACGTGTCAACCGAACACATAGAAAGATAGTGGCTTATTGCTTTGCCTCCCAACGTATTCACCTCAAGGATGATGTCAAATAATAACTCATGCTACCCATATTCAATTGGACATATGTGCCTAGATCTTTCCTCACCACATGATGCTTGCCAAGGGAGAAAAATAAAAAGGAATAGAGAGAAAAACTTTGACTCTTGCATAAAAGTAAATACATAAATTAAAAAGATAGGCCCTTCGCAGAGGGAAGCAGAGGTTTCCATGCGCTTATTTGTTTGTATGCTCAACCCCCCCAGTGCAAAAGAACATCATGTTATATTGCCCCTTATGATAGCAACCTTTATTATGCAGTCCATCACATTTATTACTTTGCCATCACAACTTCGTACAACACTCAATTTTCTCTTACACTAAATGATCTAACACTTTTAGAAGCAATTTTTATTGTCTTATTGCACCGATGACAACTTACTTGAAGGATCGTGCTCAATCCTTAGGTAGGTATGGTGGACTCTCGAAAATAAGATTTGGGTTTAAGGGTTTTTAGATGCACAAGTAGTACCTCTACTTGGTGCGGAATTTTTGGCTAGCAAAGATGGGGGGCAAGCACCACATGTTGGAGGATCTATGACAATATAACTTCTATGTGAATATGAACAAACATAAATCATTACGTTGTCTTCCTTGTCCAGTGTCAACAATTTTGGAATATAATATTTTGATGGGGGCTCACAATCACAAAAGATTTCCAGGATAGTGTATTTTCATGTGAAAGTTCTCTTCCTTATACTAATTATTCGTGAATTGCTTGTATGACCAATATTGTGATTGTCAAGCCTCAAAAGATTTCACTTTCTAAACCCAGTGTGAAGCTACCACTAAGCATGATATGATTTCAGTTTCATGACATTCAATTTATTCAAATATTTACTCATAGGATATAAGTGAAGCACAAGAGCAATTGCAGAGAAAAGAGCTTCGTTGACGGGATGTGAATGCCGCTTACTTAGCCTCCTTGGCGACTATTTGAGGACTCTATTTTATTTAAAACTTTCAGATCTAAGTATTTTATTAAAACATCAAGTAAAACAAAAAAATACATTCTAATAATAGCACAACTCATTTGAAGAAGCAAAAACTTAGGCTCAACCGATACTAACCGATAATTGTTGAAGAAGAAAGGTGGGATGCCTACCGGGGCATCCCCAAGCTTAGATGATTGAGACTTCTTGAATATTATATTGGGATTCCTTGGTAATCCCCAAGCTTGAGATTTTGTGTCTCTTTAATTCCTCTCATATCACGGTTTTCCTAAATCTCAAAAGCTTCATCCAAACAAAACTCAACAAGAAGTCGTGAGATAAGTTAGTATAATAAAGAGCAAACCATTTCACTTTGGTACTGTCAAGACAAGATCCATAATTGTTCTCACACAATGACTACTGTATCATATCATTTACACAATTTATGTTGATCAATATAAGCCATATAAACTAGAAAACAATCAAACTATGCATTGAAAACAGAATCTGACAAAAACAGAACAGTTTGTACTAATCTGTACTCCAACCATACTTTTGCTACTCTAAAAATTCTGAAAAATTAGGAACACGTGATAAATTTGTATATTAATCTTATGAAAAAATAATGAACTCAAAAGCACTTTTCTCTTAAAAATTATAATTATTTTCGTGAGCGCAAAAGTTTCTGTTTTTCAGCAAAATCAAATCAATTATCACCCCACATGATCCCAAAGGATTTACTTGGTACTTTATTGAAGCAAAAAGAAATAAAACATGATTACTACAGTAGATTAATCATGTGAACACACAAAACAGTAGGTAAAAGTGCTGGGTTGTCTCCCAACAAGCGCTTTTCTTTTATGCCCTTTAAGCTAGGCATGATGATTTCAATGATGCTCGCATAAAAGAAAAGAATTGAAACATGAAGAGAGCATCATGAAACATATGTCAAGCACATTTAAGTTTAACCCACTTCCTATTCATAGGGATTTTGTGAGCAAGAAACCCATGAAAACAAGAACCAACTAGTATAGGAAGGCAAAACAAGTACAACTTCAAAACAATCAACACATAGAGAAGAAACTTGATATATTGAGATATGTAAGAGCATAAGTTCCTCTCTCATAATAATTTTAAGAGGCATCATGAATGTATTAAACAATATAACTATCACATACATCACTCTTTTCATGATGCACACGCATAGAAAATTTATTACTTTTTATGGCATACATGTCAACGTAATAATGATCATAGATAGCAACTTTATTGTCATAGTCAATTGAAACCTCTTCCAAAATAGTGGATGTATCACTAAATAAAGTCATGACCTCTCCAAATCCAGTTTCATCAACATTTTAATAACATTCAACATCCTCCAAAATAGTTGGATCACTACTACCTAGAGTTGACACTCTTCCAAACCCACTTTCATCAATGTAATCATCATAAATAGGAGGCATGCTCTCATCATAATAAATTTTCTTATCGAAAGTAGAAGGAATCAAAGGATCATATTAATTAAGCAAATAATCCCCAAGCTTAGGACAAGCATTATTTCCAGCAAATGAATCTTCAAACATATCATACTGACTAAACATAGCATCCCCAAGCTTGTGGTTAGCATATCATCACAATCATTCTTATCAATAGCATGAATGGGCACCAATAGTATAGAAAACATTATTATCATATTCTTCCAAGCAAGTGCTAAAAAGATTCTCGAGATCATAAGGGACATCATTGCCTTCCCAATCATAATCATTACAACAAGTAGTAGGTATCACAAAATCATACTCAATATCATCATCCCCCATCAACATATTTGATTCACTTTCATGAGGCACAATGGTGATAGGAGCAACATTATTTGGGAGAGATACCTTTTTACCTCTATTCTTTATTCTTTTCTTCTTCACCACATCATGTGTGGGTTTAATTAATTTTTTCAAGCTTCTTGTTGAAGAGATTGATTGGATAGGAAGCTCCTCCTCGTTACTTGATTCATCATAATAAACACTAGGAGGGTATTGGGAAATATTTTCCCTTTCATTAGTACTCTCGTCATATTCTATTTGTTTTCTTGTCTTTAGATAGTTGGCAATATAAGGATTCTTAATGCAATTTACCGCACAAAACAAATAAATTTCCTCTATATCAAAATTAAGAAATCTCTCAGCATTTGGAAAACCCTTAGTTATACGTTTCATTTCTTCATACCCCAAAAGAAGACTAAGATCTCTATGATGCTCAAGGGTAATCAAGTTGTCACAATTTTTGGACACGATTTGATCATGAAATAATTTGCATTGGAGATTTAAATGACCACGTTCATTGCAAAGTTCACAAGGATGGCGAAAGAAATTACATCTTTCAACACAATCATCTAGCCTCTCTTGCAACTTTTTCGTTTCTAAATATTTATGCTTCTTACAAAATCTATCTTCCCTTTTTGGTGTCCATTTCCACTCCCAATTCACTCCGCAAAAATTGGCATGCTTATAAGAAACATTTTTGTCATGACTTGTGCAATCATCATTAAAATTTTGGATAATCGAAGAATTCATACTAACAACATTGCAATCATGCTCATCATTCAAATATTTTGTGCCAAACATTTTATTGACTTCTTCTTCTAACAATTGAGCACAATTTTCTGATCCATCATTTTCAAGAAAGATATTATAAAGATGATCAATAATATGATGCAACCTCAATTCCAATTTTTGTAGTTTTCTTTAATAAACCAAACTAGTGATAAAACAAGAAACTAAAAGATCTGATTGCAAGATCTAAAGATATACCTTCATGCACTCACCTCCCCGGCAACGGCGCCAGAAAAGAGCTTGATGTCTACTATGCAACTTTATTCTTGTAGACACGTGTTGGGCCTCCAAGCGCAGAGTTTTGTAGGACAGTAGCAATTTTCCCTCAAGTGGATGACCTAAGGTTTATCAATCCTTGAGAGGTGTAGGATGAAGATGGTCTCTCCCAAACAACCCTGCAACCCAATACGAGAAATCTCTTGTGTCCCCAACACACCCAATACAATGGCAAATTGTATAGGTGCACTAGTTCGGCGAAGAGATGGTGATAAAAGTGTAATATTGATGGTAGAAATATATTTTTATAACCTGAATAAATAAAAACAGCAAGGTTGCAAATAGTAAACAGGCACAAAAACAGTATTGCAATGCTTGAAAATGAGGCCTAGGGTCCGTACTTTCGCTAGTGCAATTTCTCAATAGTGCTAACATAGTTGGATCATATGAACACCCCTCAAAGTGCGATAAAGAATCACTCCCGAGTTCCTATTAGCGGAGAACAAAAGATAGAAATTTTTTGTAGGGTACGAAACCACCTCAAAGCTATTCTTTCCGTTCGATCTATCCTAGAGTTCGTACTAAAATAATGCAAGCTATTCTTTCCGATCGATCTACTCAAGAGTTCATACTAGAATAACACCAAAGCAAATTCATATTCATAATACTCAATCCACACAAAGAACTATAAGGGGTCCCCAAAGTTTCTATCTGAGAAAAGATAATAAAAACGTGCATCAACCCCTATGCATAGATTACCCCAATATCACCGCGGGAATCCGCAAGTTGAGTGCCATAACGTATATCAAGTGAACCAATAAGATACCCCAATGTCACCTCAAGTATTCATACCGCAAGACATACATCATGTGTTCCCAAATATGAACATTCAATCCGACATAACAAAACTTCAAAGGGTAAAGATTCAATTCATTACAATAAGAGTATAGAGGGGAGAAACATCAGATGATCCATCTATATTAACAAAGCCCATGATATAGATCATGAGAGAGAGATTAAACACATAGGTACTGGTACAAACCATCAGCCCCGAGGGTGGACTACTCCCTCCTCATCGTGGTGGCCGCCGGGATGATAAAGATGGCCACCGGAGACTATTCCCCCCTCCGGCAGGGTGCCCGAACGGGGTCTAGATTGGTTTTTGGTGGCTACAGAGCCTTGCGGCGGCAGAACTTCTGATCTAGGGCTACCCCGAAGGGTTTCAGAATATTTGGGAATTTATAGTGTAAAGAGGGGTGCGGGAGGCCACCGAGGTGGGCACAACCCACCTGGGTGCGCCAAGGGGCCCTGGCGCGCCCTGGTGGGTTGTGCCCCCCTCGGGGCACCCCCAGGTGCAGATCTGGCCCATTGGGTTCCTTATGGTCCAAAAAAAGTCTCCAAATAGTTTTGTGGTGTTTGGACTCCGTTTGATATTGATTCCCTGCAATGTAAAAAACAAAGCAAAAACAACAACTAGCACTGGGCACTGGGTCAATAGATTAGTCCCAGAAAATGATATAAAGTTGCTATAAAATGATATTAAAACATCCAAGAATGATAAAATAACAGCATGAATACTTCATAAATTATAGATACGTTGGATACATATCACTCCCCCGCATGCTTGGAATTGTTCCCAGCAACTTCCTTGCCGACGGCTTCTGGGAGCTCTGTGGAAAAGTACTGGTCGGAATTCAATTTCCTTCTCTTGTCTTGCCTTGCTGATGGTGCTACAGATGGCTGAGTCAATTGGAGCACAAAAGTCCCTGGTCCCACAGGTAACTTGAGGGCAGCATGCTTTGACAGCTCATCGACAATGTTGTTCTCTACATGAGGAGCATGCTCTGTTTGCAGACCTTCAAAGTGTTCCTCCAACTTCCTCACTTCATCTACGTAGGATTCCATCAATGGGCTCTCATAATCTTTGTTGACTTGTTTGACGACAAGCTATGTATCACCTCTGAAGATGAGCGTCTTAATTCCAAGGTCTGTCGCGATCCCGAGACCGGCAAGTAGCCCTTCGTATTTTGCAGTGTTCTTTGTCGACCTCTCCCAGGGAAAGTGCATCTGGATTGCATATTTGAGGTGCTCTCTGGTGGGTGCGACAAGCAGCATGCCGGCACCAGACCCTTGTAGGGAGAAAGCCCCATCAAAATACATAACCCGTTCTTGATTTGTTTCCTTGTCGGGGAGAGTTGTTTCTTGGATCTCTTTGTTTGGGGTTGGGGTCCATTCTACAATGAACTTTGCCAAGGCTCTACTCTGAATAGTTGCAGTGCTTTCAAATTTGAGACCAAAGCTTGACAGCTCCAAAGCCCACTCCACAATCCCGCCGGTAGCATCTAGATTTCGTCAAATCCGTTGCAACGGAAAGCGAGTGACGATGGTGATCTCATGTGCCTAGAAGTAATGGCGCAACTCCCTCGAGGCCATAAGGACGCCGAAGAGCAGATTTTGCATGCCAGAGTATCTTGGCCTAGCCCCCTGCAAGAGGGAGCTGACAAAATAAATTGGGCACTGCACCATCTTCTTCCTCTGTGTTGCTTCGATTATCTGCTCAGATCCTGTCTTGTCGGCACCTGACTCTGCCGAGGAAGATCCTGGCTCGTCGCCTGGCAGTCCTACCTGTGTTGTTGCTTCTTCATCGACTTCTCTCTACCCACAAATGCAGCACTAACCACTTGGTTCATTGCCGCCAGGTATAGCAACAACGGCTCTTGTGGTCCAGGTGCGACTAGTGTTGGCGGAGAGGAGAGGTACCTCTTCAAATCTTGTAGCGCTGCCTCCAGTTCTGGAGTCCACTTCATTGGACCTGCCTTTTTCAAGATTTTGAAAAAGGGCAGGGTGCGCTCAGCAGATTTGAAGATGAACCTACTCAGAGCTGCAACGCACCCGGCAAGACGACGTACATCTTTGATGCATGTTGGTGCTTCAATCTGCTCAATTGCCTTGATCTTGTCGGGGTTCGCCTCGATCCCCCGCTGAGACACAAAGAATCCGAGGAGCTTTCCCGAAGGGACGCCAAACACACACTTCTCAAGATTGAGCTTTAAATTTATCTTGCGCAGGTTTGCAAACGTCTCTTCTAGATCTTGTATGAGTGTTGCTTTGTCCTTGGTTTTGACCACTATGTCATCCATATAAGCTTCCATATTTCTATGTAGCTGGGGCCCAAAACCGATCTGGACTGCTCTTGCAAACGTTGAACCAGCACTTTTCAACCCGAAAGGCATACGTACGAAGCAATAACTTCCACATGGGGTGATAAATGCAGTCTTATCATCGTCTTCCTTAGACATGAAGATCTGATGATATCCTAAATAAGCGTCAAGAAATGACAGCAAATCGCAGCCGGCAGTGGAGTCCACAATCTAGTCGATGTGTGGCAAGGGGAAAGGATCTTTTGGATAGGCTTTATTGATATCTATATAATCAATACACAACCTCCATTTTCCATTCGCCTTGCGCACTACAACTGGATTGGCCAACCATGTTGGATGGAGCACTCCTCTGACCAACCCTGCCGCTTCCAACTTCCTAATTTCCTCGGCAATAAATTCTTGCCGCTCCAAGGCTTGCTTCCTGACTTTCTGCTTGACGGGTCGCGCGTGAGGATAGATAGCAAGATGGTGCTCAGTTACCTCCCTGGGAACACCGGGGATATCAGATGGTTGCCATGCAAGCACATCGACATTCGCTCGTGGGAAGTTAATGAGCATGCTTTCCTATTTGTCGTCGAGCGTGGAACTTATGGTGAGAGTTCCTCCCATACCGTCCTCCTTGGCGGGCGCCTTCTTAGTTCTCGGTGGAGCTGCCTTGGATTTCTTGACTGGTGGAGCTCTCTGACACATCCTCAATAGGAGCGCAACACTCCAAGGAGGTGCGCTTGCCGGAGTATGTACCAGAGGTCTTGCCGGTCTTCTTCCCCTCGGGAGCTTTAGTGGCAAGAGCAAGAGCCTTGGTGTTAGGTGCCGCAACTGCCTCCCAGTAGAATTGGTTAGCATAGATAAGAGCGCCTTTCTTGTCGGAGTTGATTGTGATGACGCTCATCGACCCGGGCATCTTCAATACATTGTAAGCTTAATGTGATGCCTTCATGAACTTGGCCAGCACTGGACGGCCAAGGATCCCATTATATGGCAATAGTATCTTGGCGATGTCGAAAAGAATCTTCTCTGTCCTGAAGTTCAGGTCACTACCAAATGTCACTGGTAGTGTGATCTTGCCCTTTGACTGGCTCCTCCCTAGATTGATCCCCTGGAACGTGCCCGTCTCCTTGAGATCTTCATCAGGAATTTGCAGCCTTTTGATGACATCAGGTGAGATCAAGTTCAAACCGGCCCCACCATCAACTAACATTTTCGTCACCTTGAGGTTGCGAATTGTTGGTAAGACCAACAATGGCAGACACCCGACTGAAGTTGTGCGATCAGGGTGATCCTCGACGTAAAAAATGATAGGAGTGTTGGACCATTTCAATGGTTTCCGGGCATCGACAGATGGCTCTGTCGCATTTATCTCGCGCGCCCATTGTTTAAGTTGTCGGTGAGAAGAATGCAATGGGGCACCTCCATTAATGCACATGATCTCTATAGCTTTTTGAAATTCGTGCTCACTGAACTCATCGTCCTCCTCGTTGCCATCATCATCCCCCTCTTCCTTGTCGCGGCCTCGAGCAGGCTCTCCTTCTGTGGCTTGGCCTTGCCACGGTGACCTCCTTGGCCGCCGCATTTTTTGCCGGACCCCTCTGCCCCATCTTGGGCCTTCTCCTTATCTCGCCTCACATACTCAGCTTTCTGCCTCTCGACAAGCTGCTCAACTTGCCGTCAGTTTTAGAGATCATGGCCCTTGGTGCGATGGATCTTGCAGTATTGCTTGTTGGAGCCCCCGGCTTGTTGGTAGCTGCCAAGGCTTGACAAGAGAAGCACCCGGCAACCTCCTTTCCAGGGCCATCAACCTAGGTCTTCTTGGCAATGTCGAGGTTGCCGGATTTCTCGATGGCAAGCATGGCCTTGCACTTGCGTTTCTTGTGCCGTCGTCGGCCTTTCTTTGTCGGGGCGGTGGTGTCTTCGTCTTCAGAGTCGACTCCAGCGCCAGCATCCTCGTCAGGGAGTCTCCTCCCTTCTTCATCTCAAGCACATCTATTAGTGAGAGCATAGAGCTCGGCAACATCCCTGACTTTGTTCATCGCGAGCTCGTCGCGCATCCTGCGGTTGCGCATGTTCTGATGAAACACGCTAATTACAGCAGCAGGATGAACGTCTGGGATGTTGTGGTGTATACAGCTGAATCTCTGAATGTACTTGCACAAATTTTTGCCCTCCTTTTGGGGAATGAGATGTAAGTAACTTTCCTGGCCAGGAGTTTGGTGGCCTCCGGCAAAGGCACCAACAAACTCATGACACGGACTGCCTAGGAAGAAATGGAATTCTCCGGCAGATGCATCAACCACGATCTGACATCGGGCTTGAGTACCAACGGAAGTAGTTGGCAAGTATCTTTTTGTCGTGAGCCCCGGCAGCCTGCACCGCAATGGTGTAGATGCTCAAGAAATCCGACGGGTGAGTCTTGTCGTCGTATTTCTATGGGACCTCCGTCTTGAACGTTCGAGAATTGGGACACTGGACTGTCCCGGACTCGCCGAAGCTCACGGGTAAAAGCCGGACAACCCACCTCGTAAGGTAGGTCGATGGGATACCCTGGAGATGGTTTGCTACAGTGGACCATGCGTGCCTATCGGATTGATAGCACGCTTCCTGCCACCGCTCGATAGTAGTCCGAGCGTCTTCTTTGCCTCGCCCCCGAAGAACTTGACATTGATCGCGGCTGGTTTGCAGATTAGACAACACCATTGAATCATCACCACATGTGCCGATCTGACGAATCAGCGACTGTTGTTGCCGCCACGGAGGAGAGTGCACCGTGGTCGTGCCACCTCCAGTCTTTCTGCCATCGGTGCGCGCCGGGTCGATGGCTGCCGCCACGAAGGCCCCGCCCGCTGTGGCCCATCCTTACGAGTGAAGCTAAGGAGGCTTTGAATAGTAGCTCTCCACTCATCAAGCTTCTCCGCATCAGGAGGAAAATTCAGGAGTAGTTGTGCTCACGCCAACGCTTCTACTGATGTAGTCAATGGAGAAAGGTGCAAAGAACATGAGGTGCTCTGACTTCTAATTGTGTTAGAAGGAGCCCCATCATGATGTCGTGACCGCGCGCCACTTCCACCAGCATCTTGGCATGCATGTTGGTCCCGTGCATCTTGATAGTGATGCTCAGGAGCCTTTCCATGGGGACGCTTAGAACCACCAACGTCACAGCGTTGTTCATCGCACGCGACCTGAGAAGTCCGCGGTGCATGTGCGTCTTGGAAGGCACCCCTTCGTCTCTGGAGTTCACTACGCTGCCCATAGGGAGCACAACTCTGTCCTGAGATCCAGCGGCGTGTGGGTTGCTGTCGCCGCTGCGAACGACGCCACTCAATTGGCCTTGATCAGCAGAGTGTTGTGGAAGCTTAATGTCTCCACCTCCTCCGGCTGCATCCACACTGCCGCCTGTCTGAGTAGCTACAGGCAGACCAGATGTGGATGGATCAACCACCATGAAACCCTTCTTCTCTGGGGGCCATGGCGATGAAGATGATGAAGAAACTGGCGCACTGATTGCTAGATCAGGTTCAACCAACCTTTTCCCCCTACCTGGCGTGCCAAAGATGTCGGGATATGACACCTATGGGATCGTGCGGATCTCTTTACGGTTCAGTAGGGGGGGTACACAAAAAGCAAATCTAACAAGCAGCGCGAGGGATTTTACCCAGGTTCGGGCTGCTGAGAAGCGTAAAACCCTGCACCTGCTTTAGTGTATCATAAGTGTTTGAGACCTGGATGCAGGAGCGCTATGTGATGAGCAGTACACAGCTGTGATGCACGCGTCTGAGCTAGAAATGATCCTCTTCCATGTAGCTATGCCTCGGGCCTCTTTTTATATGTCCAAGGGGTCTCCACAGCGGCGTACAGTACGTACATGGGGTGTACAATTGCTACAGTATTATCATACCTAACATTGACGACATAGGACATGTGCATTAAATGCACTGTCTATCTGTCTCTAATCTTCTCGGGGACAGAAAAAGGGGTTGTCCCATCGGGGCCGCTTAACCCCTTCATCGCCAGCGCCTTGACACGTACTCAGGAGGACAGGACCTATCTGACAGGCAGGTCGTTGCGCTGGAGCGGTGACGGTTTGGCGAGGTCTTGCCGGGCGCGGATCTTGTCGGGGCTCTGTGATCCATCCCGGTAACATCTTGTCGGGGTCCCAGATTTTGGTCTTCTGTCTTATGATTGTTGACTTGAACGTTTTCTTGGCATCTTCGATCTTGCACCCAACAGTCCCCTGGCAGGCCTTGCCACTAGTGTGGCTTCAACTGCCCGTGCACAAGTAAGGGGTACTAAAACACCCAAACTTTCGTACACCAACAATGAATATGATTTGAGTTTTCTTTGATCTGTTATTTGCATGATTGCATATAGCCTCATATTTCTTTTTCGAACCTTCCGATTAGTTAGGCTGAATAGATCGATTTTTCTTGCCATGGGAATAGGCGCTTTGTGATGGTTCGATCTTGCAGTGTTCTTTCTCAGTGATAGAAGGGGCAGCAAGGCATGCATGTATCGTTACATTAAGGATAACAATATGGGGTCTAATCCTACATGAATAGATCTTGTCTACATCATGTCACCGTTCTTATTGCATTACTCCATTTTTCCATGAACTTAATACACTAGATGCATGTTGGATAGCGATCGATGTGTGGAGTAATGGAAGTAGATGCAGAATCATATCAGACTACTTATCTTGAATGTGATGCCTATATAATGATCATTGCCTAGATATCGTCGTGATTATTTGATCTTATATCAATTGCCCAACAGTAATTTGTTCACCCATCGTGCGCTATACTCATGAGAGAAGCCACTAGTGAAACCTATAGCCCCCGGGTCTACTTTTCCAACATATTGCTTTCCGATCTACTACTTTCCCAAAAATACCTTGCTGCACTTTTTGTTTACTTATTTTATTTTGTGTTCTTGCGAGATCTATTTGACATACCTATTGCAATGTAATCTATCATCTTACCATAGAGAGATTGGCAACCTCTCTTTTGCGTCGGGTTGCAAGTATTTGTTATTTCTGTGCAGGTGTTGTTTACGTAGGTGCTTGATCTTCCTCTATGGATTGATACCTTGGTTTCGTAACTGAGGGAAATACTTACCATCGCTGTGTTGCATCATCGCTTCCTCTTTGGGAAAATACCGACGCAGTTTGAAGCCACGTCAATGATCATCATTATTAGAGCATTGTCCCAGTGAGGAAAGGATGATGGAGACTATGATTCCCCCACAAGTCGGGATGAGACTCCGGACAAAAAATGAAATAAAAATGGGGGAGGCCAAATGAGCCCACCATGTTAAAAAATGAAAATGGGGGAGGCAAATAGAAGAAAAAGATAAACGCCCACCATAAAAAATTGAAATGAGAGAAAGGAGATAAGGGACTTGCTACTATCCTTTACCACACTTGTGCCTCAAAGTGGCACCATGTTCTTTATATAGAGAGTCTCCTATGTTGACACTTCCATATGCTAGTGGGAATTACCTTTTCATATAATAAACTTGGCTTGTATATTCCTACGAGGGGCTTCCTCAAATGCCCGAGGTCTTCATGAGCAAGCAAGTTTGCTGCACACCCCACTTAGCTTCAGTTGAGATTTCATAGACTTGTAGCTCTAGTGCATCATTTGCATGGAAATCCATAATCCTCGCATTGATATCTATCAATGAGCATCTCCATATCTCGTTGGTACACCTAGTTGATGCAAGACTATCTTCTCCACTTTTTACCCCTTTGATACCTACCACCATATTCTATTCCACCTATAAGTTATGTCCAATGGTTCACGCTCATGTATTGCCTGAAGAAGAAAAAGTTGATGCATATTGACAAAGTACTATCCAATTGCTTGACTTGGGCACCGTGGTGCTTAATATTTGTATCTATGTGGTGAAGATGGAGCCATGCCTTCCTAATATAATAAGATGAACAGGGGTAAACATTCTTTTAGGATTGTGTACTTTGAAAAACAAATGATTTTGTTTCTTATACTTTTGAATATTACTATGTTGCTGTTTGTTAATTCACCATTTCTCAATGAGAATACATACCAAGGATTACATAATGGGTAACATGTTAAATCAAAAAATATGTCGGCGGCTCTGTATCGTGAAACACGATGAAACTTTCCCCTTGATTTTTTCCTGGAAAAATAGGAATTTATAGCGCTGAAATTAGGGTCGGGTGGGCAAGAGGTGAGCACCACCCACCAGATCGTGCCACGAGAGCCTGGCATGCCCTGGTGTGTGTTGCCCAGCCTGGCCCCCTTTTGTGGTGGTATTTGGCTCCAATATGCCTCAAATATTCTGAAATAATTCTCCAAAAAGTTTTGTTACATTCCGAGAACTTGTATTTCTGCACAAAAAGAACACCATGGTAGTTCTGTTGAAAACATCGTCAGTCGGGTTAGTTTCATTATAATCATGCAAATTAGAGTCCAAAACAAGAACAAAAGCATTAGGAAAAGTAGATACGATGGAGATGTATCAACTCCCACAAGCTTAAACCCTTTCTTGTCCTCAAGCAATTCAGTTGACAAACTGAAAGTGAAAAATAAGACCTTTTACGAACACTTTTGTTCTTGTTTACATACATATGCTTAAGTAGCACCCAGGTTTTCAGGGAAGATTATGACTAATCATGTCAACAATAACTCTTAAGGATTATGTTAACTCATATCAATGGCACAAGCAAATAGAGAGCAATAATAAAATATCTCAAGTCCAAACATTTGTCAAAACGATCATGATATAATATGACAATAGTGGTATCTCGCTACCCCTTTATGAGACTGCAAGACATAAATGCAGAGCACCTCCAAAGTTCAAGCAGCAACTAAACATTGTAATTCATGGTAGAAAAGAGTCAGTCATGATGCATCCAACATTCACTATACACAATGCATGAGGATGACAATAGTGCTCTCAAATCTGGCGCTTATTTTAGAAGGTGATGACTCAACATTAAAGTAAATAGATAGTCCCTTCGCAGAGGGAAGCAGGGATTTGCATAGGTGCCAAAGCTCAAGGCTTTAAATAAGATATAAGTATAATTTTGGGAGGTACACCCTTCCTGTCAATGTTAAGACCAAGAGTTATCAATATCTTCCATGTTAAACAAATTAGTGGCGGTTCCCAAGCGATAAAAGTAAAGGTTTACTCCCCCACCACCAACAAACAAACTCCATCACGAGCTGAATCCACGGGTACCGTCCAAACCAACAACATTACTGGGGGAGTTTTGTTTAATTATTTGTATTTCTTTTGATTTCCGGACTAGGAATCCCTATTACCGCCCTTCTCGTACAAGGACGAGTGAATAAACACTCATCATGAGAGTAACCCGCTTAACATGGAAGATACTGACCACCCCCTGTAGCTCCATGAGCGGTCCAAGCACACAAAACAGATGTTCATTTGAAATTTTTAGAGGTGGCACATGCAAATTGCTTGGAACGGCAGTGTAATACAGTATATAGGTAGATATAGTGGACTCGTCTGGAATAACTTTGGGTTAAGGTTTTTTTATGCACAAGCAGTATTCCTGCTTAGTACAGGTGAAGGCTAGCAAATAGATTGAGAAACGGTTAGCTAGAGAGCGAAGACGGTCATAAACATGCATTACGAATAATAAACATTGAATACTATCATGAGTAGGATACGTACACCATGAACATAAATATCATGAAGGCTATGTTGGTTTTGATTCAACTACATGCGTGAACATGTACCAAGTCAAGCCACTTGAAAAATTCAAAGGAGGATACCATATCATCATACTACATCACATCCATTTTAATGCATGTGGACATCTAAGATAAATCATTATCCACTCCTAGCTACTTGAGCATGGCATGAGCAACTATAATCTCTAATTGTCATTGCAAACATGTTTGATCATAATATGCTGAATCATGGATACTAGGTTAAACATATTTACAAAAACAAAAACAAGCTGAGTTCATACCCGCTTCTCTCTGCTATAGTCAATTCATGAAATAACCTCATTATTGCCTTTCACTTGCACGATCGAATGATATGAAAATAATAATAGTGCAAGAGTGTCGTGGACTAAGCTGGAATCTGTAAACATTTTATTCAAGAGGAGAAGACAAAGTGATATGGGATCTTTGTTACATCAATAGTAAAGCATATTAGAACCACTCAATATTTTCATTGCGGTCTTATCCTTGGTATGGCTCAATACAAGGGAGAGAATTTCAGAGAAAAAAGCTGAAATATTTTTGGAATTTTTAGTTTTTTCTGGAGAAGGCAAATAAAAGAAGGAAAAACAAAAACGAGAAAAACTATTTACACAGGAGAACTCCCAACAAGCAAAATAAGAAATCAGAAATCTTTTGGGGGTTTCTTTTAATACTACAACTAATTAAGCTAGAAAGAAAAACCGAAAAGAAGCGACAAATATTTTTTGGATTTTCTCAAAGTTTTTCGAACACACAAAAAGAAAGCGAGAAAAATAAACCTAGCATGGATAATACAATGAAAGAGTGTGAGCACTGACAACTGGAATGAAATGTGTGAACATGAATATAATGCCGGTTGGAACACGTACTCGCCCAAGCTTAGGCTTTTGTCCTAGCTTGGTAATCACCATCCGTAGCCCGGATAATAGTGTGAGTCGATACGAGGTGGAGGTGGCACCTGAGCATCCCACTCCTGGGGTTCCTCCTCAGCTGATGCTAGGCTATTCCAGTAGGCGGTAATATCGTCTGGCATAATTATTTATCCGTTCCTGGCAATAGGATCAAACAAAGCAGGTGCGGGCAATGGGATAACATCACGGGTTACGATGTTGAATACTAAATTGTAGCGAATATTATGAAAGAGGTCACCTTCATCAATAAATTGGTGATCCAACAACGACCTATGATCTAGATAAACCTTGGGCAAAAGATAATGGGATAATTGAATTTATGCCCCTAGTTGGGTCACACTCGACAGGTTTACCCTTAATTTTTGAAAACGCTCGTTCTCGCCCAAACCACTTAGCTTCGCTTATGCTTTTTCCCTTTGACCGTTTGACCGTCACTTTGAAAACTTCATAAAATATTCATACTAACTCACAAAAATCAAATAAGATATCAACATGTTCACAAAAACATCACCTATATGTGCGTGCCATTTGCATTCTCGACAAAAAATGTTGGAAAGTCCCCATTCTTGACTTAAACTCAAACTCAAATGGGGACTTTCCAACATTTTTGTTGTGTATGCGAATGACATGCACATATAGGCTATATTTCTCTGAACATTTTGATGTCTTATTTTATTTTTTCTGAGTTAGTATGATTTTTTATGATGTTTTCAAAGTGGTGGTCAAATGGTCAAAGGGAAAAAGCATAAGAGAAGCGAAGTGGTTTGGGCGGGAACGAGTGTTTTTATAAACTAGGGGTAAACTTGCCGAGTGTGACCCAACTAAGGGCACCAAATTAATTATCCCAAAGATAATCATGTGGGTGTATCTGAACTTTAAAATGACTCGCTAAATGAGTGGCATAAATGCCACCATGTATCTTGCCCATACTCTTGTTAAGGTGTAAGCATCATGCAATAATAGCTCCTAGGCTAAAAGTATGATAATTGTGTAATGCACGGTGTAAAATGGCGAGGTCAGGGGCACTGGGTGCACCGACCATTTCCTTAGCAGTTAAACACTTCGAGATGAATAGAGCAAAGTAGCATACACAAGGAAACTGCAAACTGGTAGCAGTGGCTTTTGACACGCCTCTTTCGTCACCCGTTGTTAAACTAAGGAGAAAGTCCTCAAACTCTGCTGATCTAGGCTCTCTTAATTCCCCGTCAGAAGGAATCAGACAAATGTCACAAAAGTGTGTGAGTGGTATCTTGTATTTTTCAGCATATAGATTAAATTGTGCCTTGGAGGATTATTCTTACTCGGGAAATGAAAACTTTGCACAAAGGAATTTGTAAGTATGTGGTATTGGTCACACTTATCTGCGAGGAATTTGGTCAGCCCAGCATTTTCGATGAATTGGGAAAACTCTTGATGGAACCCGACCTCCTCCATAAAGGGGTCATGTGGCTATTCACATGGCTGCACTTCCGCATTCCTCGGAGTGTTGAGGTCACTATCCGAGGATTCTCCAATGACTCCGTTAGCATTCTTCTTGGAGGAGTACTTCTAAAGAAATTCATTTTATTTCTACAAATAAATTTATGAAAATTTTAGTCCACAAAAAAATTGTCAACTAAACTTAATAAGATTGATAGCAACTACTCATAAGGATGCCTAGAGACCATATCAAGCATTCAAACTACTTAGAACTCTAAGAATTCAACATGCAAGCTCATCTACAGCAGCACCAAGAGTAGCTAATTATTCTGAAAATAAACCACTAAAGCAAAAACTAATTGGAGCAATGGGGGAGTTACATACCAAGAAGCAATCCCCTAAAACAGTTCGGAAATGGGGCTTCGAGCAAAGAGATCGAAATCCACGGATTTGTGAGCAAGAACATGAGAGAGAGGGCAATGGTGATTTTTTCTGGAGGTAGGGCGACATGAGCTAAGGGAATAAGTGAGGGGAGACACATGGGGCCCACCACCCACCAGGGCGTGCCTGGGGTGGCTGGCGCGCCCTGGTGTCTTTTGGGCACCAGGTGCACCTCCCTCCGATGTTATTTGTACCAAAAATTCAGAAATATTCAGAAACAATTGTGTTAAATTTTAAGGACATTCTGAGAATTTTTATTTTTGGGTCATTTTTTTTATTGCACGAAGAAATCAGAAAACAGGATAAACATGGCATTTTATTTTATTTTAACTAAGAAAAATAGAAAAAAAAGTGTATACAGAGAGTTGTGTCTACTAAATTAATCAACTTCATACTTTTCAAAAATAATCCATTAATAAGGTTGATCAAGTCTTATTAATAACCACCTTCGATTAGCATGAAACTGAAGAACTTTCGTAAAACACTAAGTTACCTCAACGGGGATATGCATATCCCCAACTATATTATATCATATTTCTTTTTGGCGGTGGGTAGTGATAGATGAAAACTTCCAATAGTGAGTGTCGGAGAATTTTCAATAACATTCACACCATTCACTTGGAATTGTTTCCTCGAAAAGTGAACCGTATGCTCATTACCATTAATATGAAAAGTGACTTTGCTTTTATTGCAATCAATAACATCCCCTGTAGTATTCAAAAAGGGTCTACCAAGGGTAATTGACATGTTGTCGTCCTAGGGCATCTCAAGAATAACAAGTCTGTTAAGATAGTAATATTTGCAACAAAAATGGGCACATCCTCACAAATACCGATAGGTATGGCAGTTGATTTGTTAGCCATTTGCAAATATATTTTAGTATGTGTGAGTTTATTCAAATCAAGTCTTTTATATAAAGATAAAGGCATAACACTAACACCAGCTCCCAAATCACACAAAGCAGTTTTGACATAATTTGTTTTAATGGAGCAAGGTATAGTTGGTATTCCAGGATCTCCAAGTTTTTTAGGTATTACATCCTTAAAGAAATAATTAGCAAGCATGGTGGAGATTTCAACTTTAGGTATCTTTATTTTATTAGAGATGGTGTCTTTCATGTATTTAGCATAAGGGGGCCTCTTTAAGATATCAGTTAAGCGGGTACGCAAAAAGACTGGCCTAAGCATTTCAAGAATGTGTTCAAATTCTTCATTATCCTTTTTCTTATATGGTTTAGGTGGAAAAGGAATGGGTTTCTTAACCCATGGCTCTCTTTCTTTAGCATGGTTTTTAGCCACAATGTCTTTTTATCATATCGTTTGTTTTTAGGTTTTGGGTTATCAAGATCAACAGCAAGTTCTATTTCTACATCATTATCTGGTTCTTTATCATTACTAGGTTGAGTATCCTCATGAACATCACTATCATTATAATTATCACTAGGTGGATGCTCATTACTAGATTGAGTTTTAGCATTACAAATAGAGACATCGTTATTATCATTAGGAGTTTTTTTTATCTCAGGTTCACTAGAAGCATGCAAAGTCCATTCATTTTTCTTTTTCTTTTTCTTCTCGAAAGGACTAGGTGCATGAGCATTAATTCCTTGAGAGTCTTGTTCAATTCTTTTAGGGTGACCTTCAGGATAAAAAGGTTCTTGGGTCATTCTACCTCCTCTAGTTACTACTCTAATAGCATGATCATTCATATTATTATTCATTTCATCAAGCAATTCCTTTTGAGATTTAGCAACTTGTTCTAATTGAGTTTGAACCATAGAGGTATGTTTTCCTACACCTCTAACATCATTACTGATTCTAAATAACAAGTCACTCAAGCGGGCAATCATATTAGAATTATATTTCAATTGTTTCAAAACATTTGCATTGAAGTGCTCTTGTTTCATAATGCAGTTATCAAACTGATATAAGCATTGACTAGGATGTTTATTGTAAGGGATATCACCTTCATCAAACTTTAATAAAGAATTTACCTCTACCACTTGTGGGGGTGGTAGTGTGTCGAGGCCATGTATTTCTTCAATAGCTGGCAAATTCTTAACATCCTTAGCCTTAATACCTTTTACCTTCATACATTTCTTTGCCTCTTGCATATCTTTAGGACTGAGAAATAAGATACCACTCTTCTTCGGAGTGGGTTCAAGCGGTGGTTCAGGCAGAGTCCAATCATCATAATTCTTCAATATATTATTCAATAGTTCCTCAGCTTGTTCAACAGTTCGTTCCCTGAAAACACAACCAACACAACTATCTAGGAAGTCCGTAGAAGCATGAGTTAGTCCGTTATATAAGATATCAAGTATTTCATTTTTCTTAAGTGGATGATCAGGCAAAGCATTAAGCAATTGGAGAAGGTTCCCCCAAGCTTGTGGGAGACTCTCTTCAATTTGCACAAAGTTAAATATTTCCTGTAAGGCAACTTGTTTCTTATGAGTAGGAAAGTATTTTTCAGAGAAGTATTAAATCATAGCCTGGGGACTACGCACACAACCAGGAGTAAAAGCATTGTACCATATCTTAGCATCACCCTTTAATGATAACGGAAATAATTTGAGAATATAGTAGTAGCGAATCTTCTCATCATGAGAAAATAGGGTGGCTATATCATTCAACTTAGTAAGATGTGCTACCACAATTTCAGTTTCATAGCCATGAAAAGGATCAGATCCAACCAAAGTAATTAACTCTCGGTCAACAGAGAATTCATAATCCTTATCGGTAACAAAGATAGGCGAACTAGCAAACTTAGACACATTTCATTTTAGCGTTCAAAGTCTTTTCTTTATACTTGCAGAGTAGTTTATTAAGATCATTTCTACCTCCAAAGCATAAACATTGGGTATCTTAGGCATTTCAAATCTAGGAGAGCTAGGCCTAATAGGTGTTTCATAATTATCAGTTTCAAAGACCTCATCAGTTTCAATAGTTTCATCAGTTTCAATGATTTCATTCTCTCTAGCTCTAGCAATTTGTACATCAAGAAATTCACGTAGTGGCACAGTATCATCAAGCATGGTACTAGTATTATCATAAGCATCATTCATAGCAGAAGTAGCATCATCAATATCAGGATTAATAGCAGGTGGTGGTGTTGCAAGTTTACTCATAACAGAAGGTGAATCAAGTGCAGAGTGTAATGGCAATTCCTTACCTCCCATCATAGTAGAGGGAAAATCTTTGTTTTAGTATCCTTCAGATTCTTCATAGTGATCAATTGATATAAATCCCAAGTGACTCAACAAATATAGCTATGCTCCCTGGCAACGGCGCCAGAAAAAGGTCTTGATAACCCACAAGTATAGGGAATCGCAACAGTTTTTGAGGGTAGAGTATTCGACCCAAATTTATAGATTTGACACAAGGGGAGCCAAACAATATTTCAGAGTATTAACAGCTGAGTTGTGAATTCAACCACACCTGGAGATAAATATCTGGAGCAAAGTGATCAGTAGCATAGTAATATGATAGTTTGATAGCAATGGTGTCAGTAACGCTAGCGGTAACGGTAGCAGTAATAGTTTTGTAGCAAGTGCAATAGTAATAGCAGCAATAGTAACTTAGCAAGATCAATAAGTGAAAAACTCATGGGCACAGGATTGGTATATTCATTGGATGATATTCATCATATAACAGTCATAACCTAGGGCGACACAAAACTAGCTCCAGTTCGGCAATGTAATGTAGGCATGTATTCCGTAAATAGTCATATGTGCTTATGGAAAAGAACTTACATGACATTTTTTGTCCTACCCTCTCGGCAACGGGGTCCATAAGGAAACTAAGTGATATTAAGGCCTCCTTTTAATAGTGAACCGGAACAAAGCATTAACACATAGTGAATACATGAACTCCTCAAACTACGGTCATCACCGTGAAGTAACCCAAATATTGTCATTATGGGATTGACGGATCATAACACGTAATAGGTGCATATGACTAGGCAAGATTGGATCAAGAACATAGATATAATGATGATAACATATACAGTTCAGATCTGAAATCATGGCACTCGGGCCCTAGTGACAAGCATTACGCATGGCAATGTCATAGCAACATCAATCTTAGAACATAGTGGATACTAGGGATCAAGCCCTAAGAAAACTAACTCGATTGCATGATGAATCTCATCCAACTCCTCACCGACTAGCAAGTCTACGAAGGAATTACTCACTCCCGATGGGGAGCATGATGGAATTGGCGATGGATAAGGGTTGCTGATGATGAAGACCGACGATTCCCCTCTTCAGAGCCCCAAACGGGCTCCAGATCTGGCCTCCCGATGAAGAACACAAGGTGGTGGTGGCTCCATATCGTGAAACGTGATGAAACTTTCTCCTGATTTTTTTCTAGAAAAATAGTATTTTATAGCGCTGGAATTAGGGTCGGTGGGGCCATGAGGTGAGCACCACCCACTAGGTCGCGCCAGGGGGCCTCGCGCGCCCTAGTGGGTGTTGCCCAACCTGGGCCCCTTCTTTGGTGGTTTTTGGCTCCAATATTCCTCAAATATTCTGGAATAATTCTCCAAAAAGTTTCATTCCATTCCGAGAACTTTTATTTATGCACGAAAACAACACCATGGTAGTCCTACTGGAAACAGCATTAGTCCGGGTTAGTTTCATTCAAATCATGAAAATTAGATTCCAAAACAAGAACAAAAGCGTTAGGAAAAGTAGATACGATGGAGATGTATCATAGTCTACAGCAGTCTTTCTCCTTTGAGAATAAGGATATATAGCTCTCCATTCTCTCAGCTCTGAATCCTTCCTCTTCTTCATATCCTCAGCAAGTGGATAGTTATCATTGTGTTGTGGAAGGTGAGTTCTTAACTTCCTCAAAACTGTCATATCTTCATCTTCAGCAACAGCTTTGGAGGAGGATCCCTTATTCTTGGCTGCAATTGGAACATCCTTAGTAGTCCTCTTGGACTTAGGAGTTGTGGGCTTCTTGGGAGGAGTTACCTTGCTTTTGGATAGGGCCTGAGAAGTCATGGCATCAGCAAGCTTCTTCTTCTTCTTCTTAGGAGGTGCATTGGCATCTCGCACTTCCTCTTCTTCAACTTCATTCTGCTCAGGTGTTCTCACCATGGTAGCAACTTTCCTAGTTACATAGACAGTTGTCTTCCTTTGCCTCTTCTTCTCACCTACCTTTTTAGGCATAGAACTCTTGGCTGGCTAAATAGACATGGAAGCCCTAGCACTCTTTGGTGCTTTCATTGCCTCTGAGCTGGCATACTCCTTCCTGACTGGCCTCCTGGATGAGGTAGCCTCTGTAGCAGACTTCTTGGCAGCTCTATTTGCTTTGTCTTCCCTTTGCTTGGCAAGAACATTCGCGTAAGATATAACACATCTTATTTGTCGGGATACCGCCTTCTCAAGACCATGAACGTCTCAATTATATCATCTTCATTAACTTGGGAGAAAGCATCTCGCTCGATGTATGTGACTAGGGAATCATCCGAAACACTATCACCCATCTTGTTTCTTAACTTGTTTTTCACTAAACTCATCATAGAAAATGCTCTTTCAACACTTGTTGTTGCCATAGGTAGAAGCAATAGCAATTTTAGAAGCAAGTACACCAAATTATGAACTATATGCCTTCTTGTCTGAACGAGCTTAACTGAGACATCAACAAGATTTTCTAGGCCTTTGAAGTGGTCTTCTTTTATCATGTCATCAATATAGTTATCAAGTTGCATTTGAAGGTGCATCAAGTCACAACTTGAAAAATCATTGGGGGAGAACTCAGCAAGTCTACGTACCTTTTGTGCATCAAAAGCATCAAATGAGTTGGCAGGATTCAAGGCTGACGTACAAGAAAGCAACTCCATATTGACTTCATCAAACCGATTGTTGAGCTCTTAACTGATTTTATCAATAATCCCAATATAAATTTCCCTTCTAAAGTGATCTACATTGGTTTGAGGTTGTATAAACCGTGTTGATATTCCATAAGGGACATAATTATTCTCCATTACAGGAACTTCAATACCATGTTTATTGCAAAAGGAAGTGACTTTTTCAAGGAATGCATCCCACCCATTAGACCTCAGTTCTTGCATCCTACTCTTTGCCAATCTAATAAGTGACATTGTGGTAAGAATATCTTGGTCTCTTGACCTCTTCTTTGCAAACACTCAGACAAATCATTTGTATATCCAAGAATGAGAAACATCAAGTGTGCATTGAAAACAAAGTCAAATGACTCAAACACTCCAACAATACTATGTATTTTCGGCCATTCAGCCCTTTGTGAAGTATCTTTACCAAGAGAGATGAGCACATCACGGATTTCAGCATACATATCAATAATGTTCTTTATGTGATACATCACTAGATTCATCCGCTAGAATAGCATAGTGATCATCACCAAGTTCTTCAATAATTTTCTTTCTAGTTTCTATTGCACAACATTGGATAATTTGTTGTTGTATATCAGGGGAAGTCAATTTGCAATTACGCGAAGCATTCTTCAAAACATACTTATTCATTTCTTCACTATTTGTTGCAAGCCATTTCAAATGCTCAATAAAATTACCTCTGTTGCTGGACTCTTCATTTTCTCTGTGTCCACGGAATGTCAATCCTTGATGCAAAAGAAACTTCAAACATCTAAGTGAATAAGTCAATCGGATCTTGTAAAGACGTAGATCCTCATTATTCACCTTCACAATAAGATTATCTATTTGAGAAGCACAGGGGCTAACAAATAAATTATACCTCTCTTGAGCTGCCTGGTGCACACTTGCTACACCAGCTTCATGCTTTACAAATGCATCCTCTCTGTTCCATGTTCTCCAGCCATCTTCAGTGCACGCATTGGTTCTATTGCCACCAGTTTTTTATCCTTGAACAAGTAGCATACAAAGTAGAACCCAGCTTTCTTACTAATACTATATTCAAGCCAATAATGCTTATGAAACCAAAGTGGGTTGAATTGTCGATCTCTGCCGGCCTCCAGTATTTCTGTCAAATTGATGTGCATATGGTTCAAACGGACGCTTGAGGATATATATCCTCGTCGAACTGCATCTTGATCATTGACAAGATAAGATGCAATTGGCAGTCTATCCCCCGGATCATGTGGAGGCGACTAATATCATAAACAGACGGTGGTGGTGGTGGTGGTGGTGGCGGCGGTGGTGGTGGCGGCGCTAAAGGCGATGGCGATGGTCGCGGTGAATCCGTAATTTCTTCATTTGCTCTCTGCATCGACTCTATGGTTTGTTGTTCCCCCACAGGCACTACCGATGTCGGAGAACGAGATGAAAAAGGAGCATCCACCTTCTTCTTTGATCCATATCTCAAAAAAGGGATGCAATGTCTCCTGTTCTCTTCATTTTTGCAACGGTTCTACAAAAGAAAAATACATTAACTCAGTTGGAACAAAGCCCCAATGATTCAATCAGGTCAATTGACAAATTATCGATTGCAAGAAACTTTAAAGCTTGCACTCTCAGCAACTCGTTCAAATCTTCATAGCAAAAGGAAATTGTACTTTGAATTAGAGAAGAACAAAAATCTTACTCCGGATTGGAGTAGAAAATAAATTAACTAGTGCGCACTGCGCAGCCTAATGGAAACTGGATGTACGCCTGTACCTATACGTGCGTGTGTGTGTGCTTCCTCCGTTCGCTGCCGGGACGCGCGTCCTTCGCCGGCCGCCTGTCCGTCGCCGTCGGCGCGTGCCCTGCCGGAGTGCCGGCCTTGCGCTGGGCGATGGCTAGGGTTTCAAGCTTCCAAAGATCGAGAAGGGGATGGCGGCGAGTCGGGAATGGGAAACGAACGATCAGCGTACATACAGGCGTACGAGGAGACTAAAGAAACAGCCAATGCGTGTACATGGGATCATGGGCTGACACCTGAATTAGGCCTTTGGGATATGTTTTCCTCTGTTTTTCAGAGAAGTATTAAACTAATGGGCCATCCAGGGTGGTCCATGGACGACCATGGCCACCCTACAGCTACGCCACTGCTGGGGATGTAGACGAAGAAGTCACAGACCTCACACTCCTTTTGTGAGAGTCATGTACCCTACTGGACGCAACAAACAATGGAAAGAATGAATTAGAATAGAGGGACACAAATTGTTAGCTGTGTTTCAGAAATGAACAACATCCATTTCAGCTTCTAAACTTGCCCAGGAAACTTAAGAAAAGATCTAAAAGAATTTTCTAGAATTTGGAAAAAGAATGAATTGAACAGTAAAATATGCTAATCCAGAACCATGGAGGATAGATACTGAGTATGTTTAACATGGCATAAGGTCTCGAGATAACATTTTGTTTACAACAATGAATCAATTCGATTGATCTTAGACTCCTAGGCGCCTACAAAACATGCCACTAGTTTCTACACCCATCTGACCTGAGGCATGGGCATAACTCCCTACTTTCCTGTCATATAGGTGGAGCCACTGCTCCAGCAATAACTACAAATGGAGTAACCACGAAACATCATGATTCCATCAATGTTGATCTAATATCCATTGGGGTTCAAGTTGCAGATATGAAGGTCCAATATATGGAGGAGAAAATGAAAATAGCATTTTTAAATGCTTGATTAACTAATTAAAATATTTGTTTTTCAAATTCTTGGTTAGCATTTTTTTTAATAAATAATCCACAATTTTCACACACATTGTCTATTTTTCGTTTACATTTTTCATATACCTGGTTAACATTTTTTTCATACACATTTATTGTTTTTAAAAGATTACGTTAGGTATTGTTTTGTAATATAGATGTTTATAATTTTGGAAGTGTAAAAAAGAAATCAAAAAACATGATTATAATTTGTATCTCCAGCGCACATGGGCTGGCCCATCTCAGGCTACCTTTATGCTAGGGTTCATTTTGTCTCGCTCTAAGCGAGACATAGGGATGCCGTGCGCAGCCTGAAGCGAGCACCAAACAGGCTGGTCCATGAGATCATGAGTGGTTCGACAACGGGTTTTTTGCTTATTTTTATTCTGGTTTTTCACCTGCGCGTACCTTGTCTGAAAAAACAGTGCATACGTATTTCTATATACTACATTTTGTGTGGTCTTTCCTTTTATGTGTTTTTATTTTAAAATCTAATGGGCGTCGTGTGCATACATGTTATACTACATTTTGTGTGGTCTTTCCTTTTATGTGTTTTTATTTTAAAATCTAATGGGCGTCGTGTGCATACATGTTGTCCCGTGCGGCGGCTACGCGCATGTGTCAGATCTTAAAAGGACGGAGACGATTTACCTGTTACTGTTTTTTTCTGCCATAATGTAGTAGTCTTTTCGTTTTGATTTATTAGGTCCCCTCTTGTTTTGGGTTAAATTTTGACCTATAAATTTAACTATCAAAATGTCAATTACATGTCATAAAAATTTCATTGTTGAAAAGCTCTTTCAAATCCAAATTTAATGGTATAATGTTTCGTAACATATACTTTATATTTTCATAGTCTATGGATAATCAAAATCTGACTCAAAATATGAACGGACCTAATAAACCTGGACGGAGGTAGTACTGATTAATTTAATAAAAGTATAAAAAGAAATCTATTTTTTACACTCTGCACGTTTGCTGGGCTATACTACTAGCTAGACAACTAGGTGCTACAATAACTCTAACGGCACAGGTCACGTGCGCTACAGTGCAATACTTTGAGAATGCACCTTTTCTTCGTCATGGCAATTACCTATTTATATTTGACAAATTAAGTATTTTTGTTCAACTTTAGGCACCAAGTACCCGTTATCTGGCTACTCAAACTTTCGAAGAAAATGGCAACCAAAAATCTGTTATTTGTCAGCTAAGCTCTATTGGAAATGAAATCTCTACTATTAAAGGGGAATCGAAGCGTCGTGATGGTTCGGCCTCGTTCGATCCCCACCACCCCTCTCCCTAGGTACGACAACCACCATCGCGCAATGGCCCGAAAATCCAACGCCACTGATTGTTTCGTAACAAAAAAGAAACAGCCCAACCCACGCACACACACACGTCTCGCCTATGTGATATTTACTTTACCATGATCCCTACTACTACTACGTTCTCTCTATCCACACCCCCACATCGCAACCTCCTCTCCACACACGCCCTGTCACGCTTAACATGCAACGCTGTCCTTATTTTGGCTCGAGGGCCTCGACAGGGATAGGAGCGCATCTCGTCGTGTTGCAAAAATGGATATCATTACAAGTACATATACAGAAGATGAGTATATGAAATTGGCTTACACTCGTCACAAGCTACATCAATATCACATCAATACAACAACATATTCAAACATCATACAGAAGAGCAGGGTCCGACTACGAACGAAATCAAACGATAAAATAACATCCATCCTTGCTATCCCAGGCTACCGCCTAGAACCCATCCTAGATTGGTGAAGAAGAAGAAGAAGAAGAACTCCAAATCAAACAAGCATTGCGCTCACATCAAAGCATCGCATTACTTGTACTTGCAACTGTTGTTGTAGTAATCTGTGAGTCACAGGGACTCGGCAATCTCATTTCCAAGGATATCAAGACCAGCAAAGCTTAATGGATGAGGTATGGTTAAGTGGTGAGGTTGCAGCAAGCGAATAAGCATTTATTTGAGTGGATAACTTACGAATACAAAAAATAAAGTATGGTAGTCTACGCAGACATGAACTAGTAATGATCATTAACTGATCCTGAACACCTACTTACGTCAAACATAACCCCACCGTGTTCTCTGTCGGATAAGGACTCACGAGAAGAGACAATCACGGTTACGCACACAGTTGGTGTATTTTATTTGAGTTTACTTCAAGTTTGCTATGACCGGATGTTAAACAAAGTTTCCAAGTTGTCACATAACCGCGGGCATGGCTTTTCAAAAGATTTAACCCTGTAGGGGTGCTCCAAATCATCCATCACAAATTAACCACACGCAGCGGGAATAACCTCGACCATGAATCCCGTGATTTCTTAGGCAATTCCATTGGAAAACCTCAACCTCGAGATAGCCGGAAGTATTTCGGAATTCCTCACACAAGATATTCGAGAAACGTAAAACAAATCTAGCAAGGCCGCCCGACATGTCGACGAACCCGATAAGAGCCACGTATCTCGTTCTCAGGACACGACCGGATGGGTCTAGATATGAGGAAAACCAATCCCCGAGTTTCCTCGAGGCGGCCTTGCAGGCAGCCCATTTTGAACCAACACTCATGAGGAGCACTGGTCCGGGTTGTTGATTAACTATCCACGGGTGCCGACAGGTCCCTATGCATTTTATTAGTTATTAGGCAAATGTAGTATCAATGTTGGGCCTTGTCAGACAAGCTTTATCCTAAAACAGAAATCAAGGGGTCTCCATAACAACCCCGAGCATGTTACGAGCGCTCAATATGGAACATAACATCGGTACATAAGTAACTAAGGGCGGCAAAAGTGGAACAAAACACCGAGCAAAAGGCCAAGCCTTCCACCTTTTACCAAGTATATATGTGCATTAAATTAAATATCAATAATATTGTGATATAACAAAGGAATATCCATGTTAACACATGGAAGTAATTGCACCTGCAGCTAGAAACGCTATAAGAAGGGCTGAGCAAGAGGTAACATAGCCAAACAAAGGTTTGCTGGGATGTGGAGCGGTTAGAGGCTTTCATGACAATGTTGGGAGGCTTGTCAAACAAGTGGTAGGTAGCGTGACATAGCGATAGAAAACGAGACATCTAGCATGGTAATGATAGTAATGGTATCCAGGAAAATGTGTCATCTTGCCTGAGATCCCGCTTGGAAGAAGAATTCATGAAGACGAGCCAACGTAGTCGAACGACTCCTCACACTTCGAACGCTTTCGGAACTCTATCGAGCAGGAACAATCCGAAAACAACAATCAACACACGGTACACTACAAGATATGCTTGACATGATGCACAATCAAATAGGATGCATGTTATGCATGACATGGCCAAACACAACAATTAACCTCTACACATTAAGTGAAGTTCAATATGCAACGAGTTGCATATTGACGAAACTCCATATTTGAATTACTTAGTTCACTCCCGGTTAGTTATATGACAATATTAAATGTTGTTAACGTGGCAAGAGGTGAAGCATAAGTAAACTATCTATCTAGGCATCTTAAATGATGCCAGAAACAACTTATAGTATTTCCGAAACGACCCCATATGTTAATTTCGAAATTGGACAAGATCTGAACTAACCATATTTTATATTTGTTAAACAGCAGAGTAAAGTATACCATTCAATTCTACATGTCATTCTAGTTGATTTACATATATGGAACATCTCAAACGGAGCTACGGTCTAAAAGATATGACAATCACAAGATTATATGACACGAATGCAAAATGCATGAAAATGACAGCCATGAACATTTCAAATCATAAATGCAGCAAGATATTATGATACTACATGAAAATCTAAGCAAGTTTCGTATATGGCATGCCTAAAACGGAGCTATGGTTCAACCACAACAACCAACACAAGTTCTATATGAAATCTGCCCAAAATAGCAACATAGCATATTTCACGCATGAAAACAACAAGCTACAAGATTCTAAAATACACAAACTAAGCATGGGTCAGTAGAATACAACACACACTTCATTTCATCTTCACATATCATACTCAAAAGAGTCATGGATCACATGGTAGGAAGCTCACAACATGGCTAATTGAAAGCAGTTTCAGACTTAGTGAAAATAGCAATTTTTGACAGTGCAGTTTTTATCACGAAGGCATATTGACAGCAGTAAAACTATATGCTACAGGGCATACCATGGCATGAAATTTAACCACATGCTAGAGGACATTATAAACTACAAGTAACTACACTACACTAACCTCAAAGGGGTTCTAGATCACTAGCAAAACACATTGCAAGACAGCAATAAAATTTTACAGATTCCAGACTTAGAAATATTTAGACCCCTCAAAACAACACTATTTTATGGCATATTGGCAACAAGAAAACAACACCTAAACATGGATTTCTATAGCAATCAAAATGACAAGAGCCTAGCACACATGTCCAAGAGCATAACTCGTGTTCAAAATGATTTCATACCATGCATAGATTAAATCTCACAAAATAAACCAAAGGGCATCATGGCAAAAATGACATCCACATAAATTTGCTCAAATGAAAAAACTAAATGCACAGATAATTCTATGGAATTTTCTACCCCGCAAACATATATAATATGTGGGTTTTATATTAAAACAAAATGACACAACAATTATGCGAGGTTAGGACATAACCAATTTTATCAAGTTATTTATGCAAATGAAATGCAACCCACACATCAAACATTTTTATCATGCATGAAAATGTGATATAATCAATCTACACATTTTTCATATGGGGTTTGATTAATTCCAATGCACGCTTAATTGTTTATGCGCAATGCAATTCATGACATCTTTGCGAATTGAAAGCAAGCATCACAATAAACATTTTTTAATCATGCATGAAAGTGCAATATTAATAATCTACAGAAAATTCTACACGTTTAACATATATAACGTATTTGGATATGATGCACGGTTATTTATGAGTAATGCAACTTAATGAATTTTTGCAAAACAGTTCTTCTCTGGTAAAAAGGTCTACGGGCCGAATCGCACTAGGGCCCGAACATGTTGTGCGCAGAAGAACAACGAGTCGCCCAGGGTGAAGAATAGTGGTGGGGGGCGCTCACCATAGCGGGCTTAGCCCATGCGGTGGAGCTGGGCAGGCCGTTTTCTCGGCCATCGAGCGCGGCCCAGCGACGCTGGCAAGGCCCATGCGGAGGCAGGCAAGGGTCCTCCTCCTCGCTCTCGTGCCTGAGCGGGAGCAGGCCAGCGATGCAGCGATATCGGTCGGCTGCAGGGCGACACGGAGGCAAGGTTGTTCGGGAACGGGCGGATCAGTGGCGGGGCTGCCTAGATCCATCCATCTCCGGCAGCGAGGGGACCCGGGGCGACGACGGTGGCAAGGTCAACGCGGGGCAAGGCCATGGCAGCTCCTACAAGGAAGAGGAGAGGGAGATGAGAGAGAGGGAGGGAGAGAAAAATGGGAGAAAGGAGGAGAAGGGGCGGCGAGGTCCGGCCTCAAGAGTTCACCGGCGGTCGCCGGCCAACACAGAGGAGGCAGGGTCGAGGCGAAGGGCAGAGGGGAAGGTCGGGACCTCGTGCTTAGGGCGGCGGCGCGATGCGGGCTCTGTCTGGGCCCCGATGGGCTTGGGCGGGCCTCCCTCGGGCTCGAGCGGGCCAGGCGGCTGAGGAAGGAGGAGGCTAGCCAAGTGGTGGCTGGCTGCGGTTGGGAGCACACGGAAATCGATGCAGACTAGGGTAGCTCGACTTGGGCGGCTAGGGGTCTATTTATATCAAGGGAGGCTAGGGTTTGGGTAATACATCTGTTTTTGGACCGTCGAATCTCGATCGGGCGGTCTAAAACAGAGGGGTAGGCTAGGTGGGTTGATGAGCTGTGTAGATGGGCTTAGTGGGGATGAGAGGGAATGGATTGTAGCCTGTGAAAAGTTTTAAAAACACTGAAACGCCCGACGAATAAATCGATGACGATGCCGCTACGGACGACCGTTCGGGTATCAAACAACCTCTGATTGTGACAAAATTTGGTAGACGTTCCACATATGATATAACAAGACCGCATGCCACAACTTTCGACCCAATCCGAGAATATTTTTCATGTTCTTTTAAAACAATATTTTTAAGATGTCGCGGGCGCGGGCGTGTGTGGTTGGTCTCGAAACAGTCGTCGACACGAACAGAGAGAACTGGCAACTACATACGGATGCAAGTTTTCGAAAACGAGTGATGATGCTATGCAAGATGATGCAAATGATATGATGATGAATGCGACAATCAAACGAATCACATGATGAAGTGGAAATAAGAGGGGGATCTACTGGAGCGTCGGTCTCGGGCTGTTACACGCCACCTCCAGCAACTTCACACGTAGCAGGGCCACTGAAGGCGTTGTGCAGGGCGGACACCTTGGCGGTCGAGCTCGCGGGGGCGCCATCGAGATTGGCGGTGTACAAGCTTCTTGAGGTCGACGGCGTGTCATCCTTCCTTGGATGCGAGTGCCTTGGGGATGGCCGAGTCGCGTAGTCTCGCAGGAGGGCGTAGCAACGGCGTCGACAGAGTAGGACAGTGGACCTTCCAGTGGTCGATCCAAGAAATTTCCAACCCTGGCCGCAATCCTCGCATCTGTTAGAGAAAGAGCAACTACATTCACAGGAGGGCCAAAGGCTAATACATATACATGTGTGGTAAAGTGCAAGAAACCCCTTATACAATGGGGATAAACCGAAAAGGGACTATGCACATCTAACACCCCCCCCTCAAACTCATGGTGGATCAACCACACTAAGTTTGGAGAGAAAGAACATGTGCTGTGCTCGAGTCTGTGCCTTCGTGAAGAAGTCCGCCAACTATGACTTAGAAGACACATAGTGAAGATCAAGAACTTGATCCTGCACAGCCGCACGGACAAAGGAGGCATCCACACCGACGTGCTTGGTGAGCTCATGCTTCACCAGGTCACGCCCAATGCTAATAGCACATGTACTATCGGACAGGAGTGTAGTCGGTGTAGCAACAGAAACACCAAAGTCCTCGAGTAACCATCGTAACCAGATCACCTCAGCCGTCAACATAGCCATCCCTTGCAACTCAGCCTCCGTACTCGAGCAAGAAACAACTGTCTATTTCTCGTCTTCCAGGCAATGAGAGAGCCGCCAAGAAAGACACAGTAAGCAGACAGCGAGCGGTGATCGGTAGGATCACTAGCCCATGTAGCATCAGAGTAGGCCTAGAGCTGGACAGAGCTGGAGAGGGGAAAGAAAATACGGTGTGAGATCGTGCCATGAAGGTAGCGTAGAACACGTAGGAGGTGACCATACTGGACAGAGGTGGGAGCTGAAACAAACTGACTGGGAATGTGAACAGGATAGGATATATCAGGACGAGTGACAGCGAGATAGACAAGGCTCCCAACGAGGTGGCGATACCGTGTGGGATCAGCTAGAGTATCACCATTAGTAGCACGAAGTTGAACATTGAGCTCCATAGAAATCACAACGATGCGATCATCACCAAGGGCGGCCTGGGAGAGAAGATCCTAAATATACTTTCTTGAGAGATGAAGAAGCCTTCAGAGGTCGAAGAAATCTCAATCCCAAGAAAGTAGCGAAGAGGGCCAAGATCAAACATGAGGAACTGTTCCCGGAGGTGGGCCTTAACAAAGGCAATATACTCAAAATCATCGTCAGTGATGGTCATGTCATCCACATATAGAAGGAGAAGAGTCTGACCATGAGGAGAGGTGTGGACAAAAAATGCTGGATCATGATCACTATACAAGAAGCCAACGGCAGTCACCACACAGGCGAACCGCAAGAACCATGCGCGAGGGGCTTGTTTAAGGCCATAGAGGGAGCGCCAAAGGCGGCAGACCATACCATCAGGAACAGAGTACCCTGAAGGGGGATGCATATAGACCTCCTCACGCAACTCACCGTTTAGAAATGCGTTTTGAACATCAACCTGAGACACTGGCCAATGACGAACAGAAGCCACAGCAAGGAGAGTGCGGACAGTGGTCATGTGGGCCACAGGAGCGAAAGTCTCATCATAATCGCGCCCATATTGCTACTGAAAGCCACAAGCCACAAGATGAACTTTTTAACGCTCAAGAGAACCGTCGGAGCAAGTCTTGATCTTATAGACCCACTTGCACGTGATGGGACGAACACTAGAAGGAGGAGAAACCAGATCCCATGTGCCATTACACTCAAGCGCCGCAAGCTCCTCGGCCATCGCAAGCTGCCATTCAGGCTGAGTCATGGCAACCCGATAGGTGGTGGGCTCAGCAATGGCAGAAAGACCATACCGGTCGGGAGAATAGCGATCAGGTGGGGGACAAGGCCTAACATGGAGGTTATGGACCGGTGTAGGCATGAGAGGAGGTGCACCAGAAGTAGAGGGCACATCAGTAGGATCACCTCAGCACGAGGACGACGAGTGTAGTGGAGAGCAAAAGGGGAGTGAGGTTGAAAAACTAGAGAGGAGGGTGGAGAGGGAGATGACGAGGGAGAGGAGGAGGAGGGAGAAGATGGTGGTATCGGTGGTGCAGGAGGTGGAGGGATACTCATCGAGGGAGAGGGAAGAACAGGAGGCACTGAGGGAGATGTGTCGGTAAGGAGAATTAAGGAAATATCTTCCATGGAAAAGCTTGAGGAGGAGGGACGTGGATAGTAAGAACGGGACTCATCAAAAGTCACATCACGCGAAATGCGTAGTCAATGACCAACAGGATCCCAACAACGATAACCCTTGTGCTCATCACTATAGCCAAGGAAAACACACTCAACTGACTAAGCAGTCAACTTCGTTCGTTCTTGCGGAGCAAGAAGAACATAGCACACGCATCCAAACATACGACGAGTGGAGTAGTCAAGAGAGCGACCAAAGAGACGCTCCATAGGAATACCACCCTTCAAGGCAGTCGATGGCTGAATGTTGATGAGGTGGGTGGATGCAGAAATGGCCTCGGCCCAAAAATGGGGTGGAAGAGAGGCGGCGATCATCATCGCCTAAGCCGTCTCAAGCAAATGGCGATGTTTGCGTTCAGCAACGCCATTTTGAGCATGGGCACCAGGGCAAGAGAATTGGGCAAGAGTACCCTGCTCCGCAAGAAAACCATGCAACATGTGAGAGATATACTCTCCAGCTGAGTCAGGACGAAAGATACGAACAGGCATGGAAAATTGAGTGCGAACCATGGCAGAAAATCGCTTGTATATGGGGAGAACCTCGCTGCGAGATTTCATACAATAAAGCCAAGTGTAGCGAGAGAAATCATCAATAAACAGAACATAGTAGCGATGACCCCCTTTCGAGTCAAAAGGAGCAGGACCCCATACATCAGAATGAACTAAGTCAAAAGGACACTGAGATATAGACTCACTGGTAGGATAAGGTAACTAAGTCTGTTTGCCAAGCCTACAACCATCACAATGCAACGAAACATCACCAGAGACAGACCCTAATACGCCTTGGTGTACTAATGAGGACAAGCGAGAGCCACAGATGTGACCAAGGCGATGATGCCACTGCTGGAAGGACGCAGAAGAGGAGGTAGCAAGAGCATGTGAGCTGGCGTATGTGGTAGAAGCGGAAGGAACACGAAGCCAGTCAACCTCCCAAAGGCCCTCAAACTCACGGTGCCGAGGGCCAGCGCCAACCAGAGCCTGAGTGCGATGGTCCTGAACAGAACAAGAGTCGACATAAAGAATGATGCGACAACCAGAATCAGTAAGTTGGGCAGCAGAAAAGAGATTGATGGTAAGACGAAGAAACACTAGGAACCGAAAAAGACGGAGTAGAAAGGATGCCACGACTAGCAACAGGAAGAGGTGTGCCATCGGCAGTGAGAAAATTAAGAGGAAAATCAAGAGGTCAGAGAGAAGATAAAGCAGAAGAATCAGAAGACATATGAAAAGAAGCTCCAGAATCCAGAACCCACGAGGATGTACCTGACTGAGTAGGCTCTAGCGAGGGCGGAGTGGTGATGGCAGTCACAGCGGCAACACAAACCGTCGAGGAGAAACAGAGGAAGCCAACATGCACTTGAGTCGCATAATATCCTGGTCAGTGAGTGACGGAGTCGAGGAAGACGCACGAGTCCCACTAGAGGAGGAGCGCTTTAGGTCTTTTTGCTTCTTGTGACAATCAGACTCTAGGTGACCTGGCCTGTTGCAGTAGCCACACAAGGTGTGTGAGCACGGTCGACCCTCTCCTAAAGAAGGAGGGCGACCAGCCCCCCTGGAGGTGTGGGCAGGAGCGGTGGAGCGGTGAGGCGAGCATACGACACAGGAACTCTGGCAACAAGAACCGTGGGAACCACAAGCAGAGTAGCAGAACGAAGTCGGGTCTCCTCAGCACGAAGCTCTGCAAGCACCTCCGAAATAGGAACACGGCCATGAGCAAGCAGGTGAGCATGCCAAGGCTCAAACTCTGTACGAGGGCGAGACAAGAACTCATGGAGACGACAAAACTCCAAGTCAGACCGCATAGTTTGGAAACAATGGCAAGTACCACAAACAACTGTCCTGAGAGAGTCAAGCTGACGCCAGATGACAGAGCTCTGTGAGTAGAACTCATCAATAGAAGAGTCACCCTGCTGAAGAGCATGCTCCTGGCGCACCACAGACAAGTAGAGAGCATCAACAGAGGGTTGATATCGCTGACAAAGATAAGGCCACATCACAGCAACAGTGTCGAGACCCATGAACTCAGAAGAAAACTGAGGTAACACACTTGCAATGAGGACAGCAGTAACTCGAGCATCATCATTGCACCACTGAGTATAAGCAGACAGATCATCTCGATAGACAGAAAGAGCATCTAAGTAGGATGATACCTGTTGATCATAAGAGTTAACTGCAGCGTCATCAAGGGCCTTAGATGCATTACGATCAGTCTGAGATGCATCAACAGCAAGAACCGGTGGCACCGGTGGTGTAGGAGCCACTGGAGGAACAGGACACAACGGACAGGGGACCTCTCCAGAAAGAATGCCCCACAGAAGAAGGCCACGCATATGGATGTGCATGAAACCCACGAACTTGGCATAGTTGGTGCCATCGAAGATCATCGAGCACCGAGGAACAACAACATAGCCCGAAGGAGACATGAGCAGCTCTCGCTCCTTCTGCTGTTTTCTTTTTCTTTTTCTTTTTTTTGAAGTCAGCGCACCCCGATCTGGATCGGGAGGCTCACCCGCTCGAGACCGCCCCGATGCAAAATCGAGGGGCGAGCATAGGGCGCCGTCGGCAGGGCGCGGGGTGCCGGCGGCCGGGCGTGGACGGGCACGGGACGTCCGGATGCGAGGCGCCGGTGGACGACGGAGTACCGCCTGCCCAGGGGCGCGACCGGGCACAAGAGCAGCGGCTGCCAAGCACGGGCGGGCGCAGAGCAACGGCGGGCGAGCGTGGGACGACGGCTGCCGAGCGCAGGAGGGCTCGGAGCAGATGCACCTGGTCTCGGGCGCGCGCGCAGAGGAGAGGCAGCAGGGCACGCGCGAGGCGGAGGAGAAGCGGTCGAGCAGAGAGCTGGATGGCCGGCGACCAGGGAGGAGAGGGCCGGCGGGGGGTGGAGGCGGCCGGCGGCCAGGGAGGAGATGGCCGGCGATGGGGCAGGCTAGAGCGCACGGAGCTACGACGTGCGGGTGAGGAACATGGCAACCGATACCATGTTAGAGAAAGAGCAACTACATTCACAGGAGGGCCAAAGGCCAATACATATACATGTGTGGTAAAGTGCAAGAAACCCCTTATACAATGGAGATAAACCGAAAAGGAACTATAGACATCTAACAGCATCTTGTTTTCGGCATCGCCTCTATGAATAACTCCTCGTTTCATGCCAATACATATACATGTGTGGTAAAGTGCAAGAAACCCCTTATACAATGGGGATAAACCGAAAAGGGACTATACACATCTAACAACATCTTCTTTTCGACATCGCCTCCACGAATAACTCCTCGTTTCAAGCATGACGCCTTCATATTCATTGGGCGATGTTCCCCCGTCTTCGTAAATGGCACTCCGCCTAGGTTTGTCTCTTCACATCATCGATCTCAAAGCAGCAGCACAATGTGGTTGCTGGATTCTGTGGACGTAGTCATGGGAGTAGCCGTGCCGCCAGTGACCTGAGTTCTTTGGTCGGAAAGACGTGTGTGGACTGTGGAGGCACGAAGAGATACCATGGAGATGAAGTGGCGACTCCAGGCAACTGGACACGGACACGGCAAGGATTAAGTTGTGCCACAACGGCAGCGGACAAGCGCACCGACTTTGGCCCGACACAACCCAGCCATGCCACCCCGACCATGGTTGTCGGAAACACCATGGGGTTCATGCTCCGCGCATGTGATTATTTAGTTGCCTCAGTGCCCATTGTTAAGTTCTCGTGAAGGAGTTGTCCACTGAAACAACACAAAAGTGTCTCAGTTAATCCGAATTATCATGGTGCCATATTCTTTTGTTGTTGCTGGTTAAACTTGTTAGACTGTATATTGTACAACAACTGTAATTGACCTCTTGGTACCCTATATAGAGTGATAGGCCACGCACCAGATGTGTTGAGCTAGTTTCCACCAAATCACGGTTTAACATGGTATCAGACTAGGTTTAGACAACCCTAGCCGCCGCCCCCTGTCCTTGGTCGTTGCCGCCTCCTCGGTTGCCGCGCCGCCGCCAAGATCTCCATCGCCATGAGCTCCTCTGGCGCTCCCTCGGCCTCTTCCGTTGCCCGCCTCCGCAACCTCACCCGCGGTGGTGCCCTTCATCCCACCCCAGATCGCGGCGATCCTCGCCGCCAGCACCACGAACCAGATGGCCGCGTCCACCACCTCGCGCCCTGTGTACCTTGGCTCATCGCAGTTCGCCCCAAGGTTCTTCCCTCCACCGTCATCCTACATGTCAGCACCGCTGGTGCCGTTTAGCGTGGTGCCGCACCCGGCCCCGTCGGTGCCCCCGGACTCGCCATCCCTCGGCCCCTACTCGGTCGTGCCTGAGGTCGTGACGCGGCCCATCATCTCCACCGCGGCCGATGTCGTTGCCCCTATTGGATCCCCAGTCGTCGACGGCCCGGGCAATGGTACCTATCAGGTCACGCACCTCATCATGGTGTGACTCACGCATGATAATTACCTGCATTGGCGGGCACAGATCCTACCGCTCCTTCGCAGCCGTCATCTTGAAGGCTACGTCGATGGGAGCCACCCATGCCCGCCTCGCCTCGTCCCTGCAGTCACGGCCACCGGTGCCAGGGTCTCGGCCGAGAATCTGGCGTACCACGTCTGGGTCGCACAGGACCAGGCCATCCTGTCTGCGCTCCAGTCCTCCCTGGCGGAAGGAGTTATTGGGCTGGTGGTGTTCACCGCCACGTCCCTCGACGTCTGGGCGACGATGGCGGACAGCTTCTCGGCTCACTCCTCGGCTCGCACGTCGTCCCTTCGTCAACAACTCCTCGAGTGCAAGAAGCTCGACTCCTCTGCGCACTTCTACTTCAACAAGATCAAGACGATCGCCGATACCCTATCCGCTATCAGGGAGCCGCTTCGTGATACGGAGTTCACAGACTTTGTTCTTCGGGGCCTCGATCACGACTACGACAACCTGGTTGAGGCGGTGCGGGGTTGTGACACGCCCCTGTCCCCCCGGGACTTGTATGCGCGCCTCCTCTCCACCGAGCAACGCGTTGATGCCCGCCATGCCAAGATGTAGCTGAACGACCCTCGGGCCCATGCCGCCTACCGTGGTGCTGCTACTGGTGGCCATCGTCCACCTCGCCCTACTACTGGCCCACCCATGGGAGGTGGTGGCTACCAGCCTCCTCCATCGCCTCCGTCCCGTGGTCCTCTTGTGACCACCGATCGCCGTGGTCGCCCCAACGTCCACTGCCAGCTGTGTGGAATCCACGGGCACTATGCCTCTCGCTGCCATCGTCGCTTCAAGAAGGATTTCCTTGGTATCAGCAATGATGGGCGCGGCAACGAGAAGCAAGCTGCCATCGCCGAACAGAGTTCCTCCGGCCATCCCGGTGGTACCTACCCCAGTGGAGGCGGGTACACACCGTCGTATCCGATCGACCCCGCCTGGTACTTTGACACGGGTGCCACGGAGCACATGACCAATGAGGTTGGTCGGCTCCAGGCGCTGGAGCCCTACCGTGGCCATGACAAGGTCCGCACCGCTGATGGTTCAGGTATGCCCATTACTCATGTCAGTCAGGCCTCTCTTCTGTCTAGTTCCTCTCGTCGCCTTTGCCTTCATAATGTCCTTCGCATCCCACTTGTCACTCGTCCATTACTATCTGTTCGTAAGTTCACTTATGATAATGATGTGTTTTGTGAATTTCACATGTTTCATCTCTTCATTAAGGATCAAGCCACACGGGAGGTTCTGCTTAGAGGTCGCATCCATCAGGGCATGTATGCGTTGGAGGCGCCATCCCTTCCGGAGGTCTTTAGCGTTGTTCGCACGTCGACGTCCCATTGGCATGCCCAGCTTGGTCATCCTGCGTCTCCCATAGTTAGCCATGTTTTGCATCGACATGAGCTCCCTACATCGTCTAGTCATAAAAATTTAGCAGTTTGTGATGCTTGTCAACAAGGAAAGAGTCATCAGTTACCGTTTGTGTCTTCATCTCGAGTTGTTACTACCCCATTAGAGCTTGTGTTTTTGGATGTATGGGGCCCTGCCCAAACCTCTGTCAGTGGTCATAAATATTATGTCAGTTTCATTCATGCCTACAATCACTTTACGTGGCTTTATCTACTCAAAAGCAAAGCCGATGTGTTTCATGTGTTTTTACAATTTCAATTGCATGTTGAGAGACTCCTACAGCATAAGATCATTCATGTTCAGTCGGATTGGGGGGGTGAATATCGCAACCTCAATTCTTTCTTTAATAAGCTTGGGATATCTCATCGTGTTTCATGCCCACATACACATCAACAGAACAGTGTCGTTGAGTGCAAGTATCGCCACATAGTTGAAACTGGCCTTACACTTCTTGCTCATGCCTCCGTGCCCTTTCGGTTTTGGAGTGATGCTTTTACCATTGCTTGTTTCTTGATCAATCGAACTCCTACTCGAGTATTAAATATGAAGACACCCCTTGAACTGTTGTTTAATGAACTCCCTGACTATACTTTTCTCAAGATTTTTGGCTGTGCTTGTTGGCCGCACCTTTGGCCCTATAACAGTCGCAAGCTTGAGTTTCGCTCCAAAAAGTGTGTCTTCCTTGGGTATATTGCTCTTCACAAAGGCTACAAATGTCTCCATGTTCCAACAAATATAGTCTATATTTCGCGTGATGTCGTGTTCGACGAAAATCTGTTTCCTTTTTCAAATATGCCATCTTCCCCATCGTTGTCATCATCCACTAATATCTCTTTTATTTCACCTGATCAACTTGAGGATGTTGCATATTCGCTTGTGTTATTACCTAACCACGGTGCAGGTACCAGACGTAGCGCTCGCCTCGAGCTCCTTCCCAAACCGGAGTCGCCTGGACCTGCTTCTGACGACTACGATGTCGACCGTTGCATGGGACATGCAACAGGCATGCGTCCTGAGGCCTCCTCCTCGGCTCCGCCTAGCCTAGTCGCTCCATCGCCCGCTCGGTCGGCTGGCTGTGGGCCTCCTATGCCTCCCGCCTCGCCTGCGCGGTCTTCACCGCCCGTGTTGCCACTACCCGCCTCACCTCGGCCGACCTTGCTTGTGCTCGCCTCGCCCGCATCAGCTTCCCCGCTTGGGCCGGACTTGCCAGCGTCCTCCTCGCATGTGGCCTTGCCACTCGGAAGCCCGTCTCCTGCACCATCGCCTACCTCTCCCGATGAGGTAGCTGATGACCCGCCTCCAGCTCCTGTGGTTCTTCGACCGCATACATGCAGTCGGAGCGGTATTCACCGGCCCAAGGAACGCACTGATGTCACTGTTGCATGGATTGCTACCTGCTTGGCTCAGGCGCAGTCCAATCCTACTAAGGAACCCCGACACTATCAAGCAGCGATGAGTATTCCTCACTGGCGTGATGCTATGGACCTCGAGATTCAGGCTCTTCGTCAGAATGGCACCTGGTAGTTGGTCTCTCCCCATCCAGGTATCAACGCCATTGATTCCAAATGGGTCTTCAAGGTCAAACGCCATGCAGATGGTTCTAGTGAGCGGTACAAGGCTCAGCTGGTTGCTAAGGGCTTCAAGCAACGGTATGGCCTTGACTACGAGGATACCTTCAGTCTTGTTGTTAAGCCAACCACTATTCGACTGCTTCTGTCACTCGCTGTCACACGAGGTTGGTCCCTTCGTCAATTGGATGTTCAGAATACGTTTCTGCATGGTGTTCTTTAGGAGGAGGTCTACATGCGTCAGCCCCCTGGGTTTGTTGACCCTGATCGTCCTCAGCATCTCTGTCGCTTGGTGAAAGCGCTCTATGGTCTCAAACAGGCTCCTCGTGCTTGGCATGCTCGCCTGGGTTCTACGCTTCATGCTCATGGGTTTGTGCCCTCCACTACTGATACTTCACTATTTGTTCTTTAGCGACCGAAAGTTACTATGTACATTCTGGTCTATGTTGATGATATCATCCTTGTCAGCTCCTCTGTTGCGGCGACTGATCGTTTGGTTCTGGATCTCAGTTCTGATTTTGCTGTCAAGGATCTGGGAAAACTTCACTATTTTCTTGGCTTGGAGGACACATATCCACAGGATTGTCTTGCTCTTTCTCAGCAGAAGTACTCTCAAGATCTCTTGCGGCGTGCTGGCATATTGGAGTGCAAGGCTGCTACTACTCCCATGTCCTGCACTACGACTATTTCTGCTACTGATGGGACTCTCCTCTCTACTGATGGTGCTACCGAGTACAGAAGTCTTGTTGGGGCTCTTCAGTACCTTACCATCACACGGTCTGATATTTCATATGCAGTTAACTGTGTCTGACAGTATCTTCATGCCCCTCGAGAGCCTCACTTCACTGCCGTCAAGCGTATTCTGCGTTACGTTCGCTCCACTGCCTCTTATGGACTTCATCTCCGGCCGGCGCCCTCTAGTGTGCTCTCGGACTTTAGTGATGCGGACTAGGCTGGTAACCCAGATGACACGCAATCCACGGGGGATATGCAGTATTCTTTGGTCCTAATCTGATCACCGGGAGTGCTCGGAAACAAGCTACAGTTTCTCAGAGTAGTACAAGGCGATTGCTGATGCCACTGCTGAGCTTATTTGGGTCCAGTCCCTTCTTCGAGAATTGAAGATCTCTCATAGTCAGCCTCCTGTCCTTTGGTGTGACAACATCGGCGCCACATACCTCTCATCGAATCCGGTATTTCATGCCCGAACGAAACACATCGAAGTTGATTATCATTTTGTGAGAGAACGTGTTGCACAGAAGTTCCTGCAAATCAAGTTCATCTCCTCCAAGGATCAACTTGTTGATATCTTCACCAAACCGTTGTCTCTTCCTTTGTTCATAGGCTGTAGACGCAATCTTAACTTACTGAGTACCTCAGGTCACAGTTAAGATTGAGGGAGGGTGTTAGACTGTATATTGTACAACAACTGTAATTGTATCTGTATTGTACCTCTTGGTACCCTATATAAAGTGATAGGGCACGCACCAGATGCGTTGAGCTAGTTTCCACCAAATCACGGTTTAACAATACTAATCAAATGTGAGTCCGCATGTTTTCAGGGTGGGCACTACTAAAGATCAAGAAATTCTTCGGTAGTGTTAGCAACATGTTGTATGACAGGCCTGATAGGGCATGCCCGAGCTACTACTCCGTGCATGAGGTGCTCTCAACAACGTCACCTTCACCATTTTGTAAGTTCTCTGTAGCAAAAGTGTTAGTGCATCTAGTGCCCCTTAGTGATTTTGGTGTATTGAAGACTTATAGGTTAAGGTTCTAATGTGTTTCTGAGTGTACACAGGCTCTATAAGTCGATGAGGAGTTTGATACATTCGGAGATTATCGACCCCTAAAAATGTATGTCTTCAACTGAAGACTTTGTGAAGGCTTTGCTGAAGACTTTGGTGAAGACTTTGTGAAGACTTTGAAAATGAAGAAGTTGGTGTGACCTTGAAGATATGAACGAGGATTATGAAGCGTGAAGACATTTGTTTTCATGGTTTCATTTCCTTTCTTTGAGTCATAGGAAACACCGTACTGTTAAAGGGGGCCGAGGTAATACTAAGGAAAATTTCCAAATGATGCTCAACTCCAAAAGCCTCAACCTATCCGATCCTTCGAGTGAAGCCTTTGGAAATCCCTTGCATTTCAGTCAAGTTCTTCAGTGACAGAGACGATGTTCTTCTTGTCTCTGATTGAAATTGATCTGACTGAGGAGTTAGGATTTCGCCAGTGCGAACTGCCTACAAGTGAGGAACATGATATGTCTGAGGACTTTCATAGTTCGAAATTCCGACCGTTGTTGTGCTTAGCGCTAGCTGTCCCCAATCATTTTTATCCACATAACGGTCATATCATTGGGGGCATTTATGTCTTATCATGTCAGGTTGCACCCTGGCTATAAATAGCCACCCCCACAACCACTAGTTGGTTGGCTGCTCCGAGAGAAAACTGACGCTTGTCATTTGAAAGCAACCCATCCTCTGAGGACTTTGAGAGAAAATCATCAGTGAGGAAAAAAAACCACAACCAAACCACCAAACCCAAAGTGATTGAGCATCACTGAAGAAATTCCCGTGTGGAACCGACGCATGTTACCTTTGAGGACTATGCATCCTCCAGACGGTTAGGCGTCATGCTATAGTGCATCCTGCAATCAATTGGGGATCATGAAGTGACCTTGGTCTAGAGCATCCAGCAGTAAATTGTGGATCCCCAGTTTGTGAGGGTTTTGGAAGTCTACCCTGAAGACTTACCACGAGTGTTGGGCGAGGACTGTGTGACCTTAGCTCAAGGAGAATACAGTAAGGACTATGTGTCCTCTGGTTTAAATACCAGGCCGCTCCAAACCAGACGTACGACTGTCACACCAGTTGGAACTGGGTCATCAAACCATTGTCTTCATCGAGCTACCTGGTTCTATTTCCTCAACCCCTCTATTCCTCATAAACTTGTTGATGAAATTGATTGTTACTTTTTGAAGAATTTGACTGAAGACTTTCACAATTTCCTCACCTCAAATTCTTCAACTTACCTTGTTCATCACTGCTTATCCTGTGTGACACTACTTACTATTTGTGCATGTTTCATTTCATCATGAAGACTATGTTGTTACTATGTTCCTCATGCACTTGAGTACTCATTCCACTGCTAGTTATTCGTCACATTTCAAAATCCTCAAAGTTGAAATTCCTCAAGTCATGAATTTGTAAAAATCACCTATTCACCCCCCCTCTAGTTGATATAACGCACTTTCAAATGGTATCAGAGCAGGTACTCCCTTGCTCTGTGTGATTTTGGTTTAACCACCTGGAGTTCTAGTCATGTCGACTGCAGGTATGATCAAGGTTTCCGCGGGCTGTCCTACCTTCGATGGGACGGACTACCCCTACTGAAAAAACAAGATGCGCATGCATCTTGAAGCTGTTGACAACGATCTCTGGTACGTTGTGGAAAATGGTGTACCCTCTATCACTCCCACTGTTACTGCTGCTGATGTGAAGAGATTCAAGCAACTCGACTCCCAAGCGAAGAATATCATATGTGGCCATCTGAGCGAAGGTCAGTATGGCAGAGAGAGTGCTTTGGAGACTGCTAAGCTTATCTGGGATAGGCTATCCAAAGTCAATGAAGGTGTTTCCACTCAACGTGACTCTCGTGTTGATGTTCTTCGCAATCTCTTCAACCGCTTCAAGAGACTTGACAATGAAAATGTTCAGCAAACTTTTGATCGTCTTACTGATATCTCCAATGAGCTTCAAGCACTGGGTGCCACCGATATCACTGACCATGAAGTGGTGAAGAAACTGCTAAGATCTCTTGACTCCTCATTCGATACTCTGGCTTTGATGAGTCAAGAACGTCGAGACTACAAGTCACTTGATCCTACTGATATTCTTGAGAGACTCAATACTCATGAATTCCAGCAAGCTGAGAAGAGAGACCTCTACGGGCCAAGCTATGGAAGATCTCGTGCTCTGAAGGCGAAAGCAATTTCCTCATCCGAAGAAGAAGATTCTGACAGCAGCCTTGGTGATCCTGAAGAACTAAGTCAGGAACTGGCAATGCTCGGGAGGAAATTCCAGAAGTTCTCAAGGAGAGGTGGATTTGGAAAGTCATCAGAAAGTGGCTTGAGGAAATCATATTCCTTAGAAGACTACAAGAAAAGAACATATCATCGTTGCAAGAAGCCCGATCACTTTATATCTGACTGTCCTCTCTGGGAAAAAGATTCAAAGAAGAAGAAGAAATACAAGGATGATAGTTCTGATGACTCAAAGAAAAAGAAGAAATCTTCAAAGTCCTCAAAGCACAAGAAGAATGGTTCCAGAAAGGCTCGAGCATTCATCGGCAAGAAAATGGATTCTGGCGAAGAATCTGAAGAATATGAAAAAGAGGAAGAATCCGAGGTGGAATCAGAATCTGGTGTCGCTATCCTTGCTCTCGCTACTGCTTTCGTCAGCAAGTCCATCTTCAACGATGAAGAATATGACTACTCCAACGAATCTGACATCAGCAATGATGATTATGCCCCCACCTATTGCTTCATGGCAAAAGGATCAAAGGTACATAGACATCATTCCTCTTCTGAATCAAGTGAAGGTGAATCTGATGAGTTTGTGAAACCTATCTATGCTAAACTTGTTAAACTTGCCACTAACCAACAAAGTGCACTTGAAAAGCTTCAGAAAATGCTAGAAAAAAGTGATGATCTATGGAACAATGAAGTGGATCGGGCTCAAACTCTGTCTGACGATCTCAAAAATCTTCAGACAAAGTATGATAACCTTCAGAGTCATCATAACGACCTCTTAGCCGATCATGAGAAGCTTTCTTATGAATTTCTTCAAAGAAAGCAAGATCTTGAGAAACTGAGGGTGTCACATGAGGATCTCCAAAGGGAAAACGATTCCTTACTGGCTCAACAGATCAGTACCGCTCAAGAAGAATTTGTTCCACCTTGTTTGAAATGCATCGAACGTGAAACTGCTAATTCTTCACCTGAATGTTCAAATGCTTCTATTATTGCAAATTCTTCAACTATTCTGGTGATCTCAAATTCCTCATGTGAGGATACCACAAGTATCACTAACGACAATGCAGGGTTGAAGGAATTGTATGTGACAGGCATGTACAAAAGTCTCAAAGGGCATCGTACCCTTTGCGATGTCCTCAAAAAGCAGATTCTGAACAGGAACCCTAGGAAAGAGGGTATTGCCTTTGTGAGGAAACTCAACGCCGATGCATCCTACTGGACACCTGAGCAGTACCCCAAAACCTCATGGGTTGCTGCGAAAGGACCTCCTGTAGATCCATCCACTTTATCTGGCTTTACTGGTGAAACTTCATATTCCTCTGATGAGTCACTTGACTCCAACTACAAATTCTTCAAAAATTAGAAAGGTGAAGTATTTGCTAGATTTGTTGGATCTAACTGTAGGAACGGCTCTCTTATGAAGAAAATCTGGGTTCCCAAGAGCTACCTACAAAATCTTAAAGTGAATGTCCTCATGACACCACTCATGAAGAATAGGAACCCCAGATCAAATTCCTCATATGGACCAAAGTCCTCACTTGGACCAAATTCCTCAAATGGTCAAAAATATCATTCTCGCGTTAATGCTTCTGTTTTGCAGGGAAAATCTAAGAGTTATGAATATGTGCATTATTCTTCAAACCATTATGTTCATAAGTCCTCGAAGAATTTCTCTGCTTATTCATTTGAGTACTCTAAACCTCGCCCTATGAAACGAAGCGCACTTGCTTCGATGCCTCCCTTATCATATGGTGCTCACAGAATGATGAACTCTTTGCCACCCCTCCAGATGTGGGTGGTGAAGAAATTGAACTAATCTCTTATGCAGGGTCAGGTCTCCAGATGAATTTGAACATCTGATGAATTTGCTGGAGATGTGAGAAAATGCTTGAAAGGACGCAAGCTAATATTGTAGAAATGAATTCTTCATTTCTCACGTCCTCACGCTACTTGCTTACTATCTTGTGTGATGAAATCATATCTGATGAAATAGATGTATATTCTTCACTCTGAAGCATATGAGTTCGTAAGTTGTACTAATTCATCTGCAGGATGATACTACAAAAGCTACTGAGTGGGTCCTCAACAGTGGATGCACAAACCACATGACTGGTGACAAGAATCTACTGATGAATTTGCCACTTGCCCCATCTCATCTGAAGCATATCACCTATGCAGACAAAGGAAAAAAAATCAAGGTATTGGGTCTAGGTAAGGTTGCTATCTCAAAGGACCGAACCATGGATAAGGTGATGCTTGTCGAATCCCTTGGATTCAACCTTATGTGTGTCTCAATGCTTTGTGATCTTGATATGATTGTCATATTTGGAAAATATCGTTGTGTTGTCATCATGGAAACTAACAATTCCAAAGTCTTCGAAGGCTTTAGGAGAGGAGACTTGTATATTGTTGATTTCTCTACAGGTCCTCAGCCTGCCACATGCTTACTTGCAAAGTCCTCAGAAGGCTGGTTGTGGCATCGACGACTTGGACACGCTGGTATGAGGAACTTGCACACGCTCGTGAAGAAAAATCATGTCATAGGCATCGAAGGTGTCAAATTCCTCAAGGACCACCTCTGTGGTGCATGTGAGTCTGGAAAGATGACCAGATCCAAGCATCCCTCGAAGACAATCATGACCACGACAAGACCTTTTGAATTGCTTCACATGGATCTCTTTGGTCCCACTCATTACTCCACACTAACAAATTCTTCAAGTTTGTATGGCTTTGTCATTGTTGATGATTACTCTCGATACACTTGGGTGCATATTATTCTGTACAAGACTGAAGTGCAAGATGTCTTCAGACGATTTACTTCAAGGGCCTCCACCAACTTCGGCGTCAAGATCAAGCATATTAGGAGTGATAATGGGACTAAGTTCAAGAACACTAATCTTGATGAATACCTTCATGAACTTGGTATTACTCATGAGTTATCTGCCCCTTATACTCCTCAGCAGAATGGCGCCGTGGAGCGCAAGAACAGGACTCTTGTTGAGATGGCTCACACCATGCTTGATGAATACAAGACTCCTCGTCGCTTCTGGCCTAAGGAAATTGATACTGCATGCCACATCATCAATAGGGTATATCTTCACAAATTCTTCAAGAAGACTTCGTATGAACTTATGACTGGCAAGAAACCCAATGTAAGTTATCTCAAAGTTTTCGGTGCAAAATGCTAGATTAGAGATCCTCACCACACTTCAAAATTTGCACCGAAAGCACATGAAGGTTTTATGCTTGGTTATGGAAAATACTCGCACACCTACAGAGTCTTCAACACCTACCACCACAAGGTTGTTGAAACTGTAGATGTGTGGTTTGATGAAACTGATGGCTCACAAAAAGAGCACCTGCCTTCTGTGTTAGATGAACAGTCTCCTGAGGAATCCATTAAGCTGAAGGCTACTGAAGATGTCATACCCACTGAGGAAGTCATTCCAACGAATGAAGACTTTCATGCTGATACACCTGAAGAAAATGGTGCCGATGAAAATCCTCAGCCACGTCAACCTGCTCAGCCAAGAGTTGCAAATGAAGTGCAGATTGACAAAATCATCGATGACATCAATGCACCAGGTCCCCTCACTCGCTCAAGAGCTTCACATTTAACTAACTTTTGTGGGCACTTTGCCTTTGTCTCTATCATAGATCCCACCAAAGTTGATGAAGCATTCAAGGAGCCTGAGTGGATTCAAACTATGCAAGAGGAATTGCATCAATTCAGGCTCAACAACATGTGGGAACTTGTGAAGCGGCCAGATCCTCGCAAGCACAACACCATAGGTACCAAGTGGATCTACCGCAACAAGTAAGATGAAAATGGCCTTGTGGTAAGGAATAAGGCTCGTCTTGTAGCTCAAGGCTACACACAGGTTGAGGGAATTGACTTTGCTGAAACTTTTGCACCAGTTGCTAGACTTGAAGCTATTCACATATTGCTTGCTTATGCTAACCATCATGGTATCATATTATATCAAATGGATGTGAAAAGTGAATTCCTCAATGCTAAGCTTGAGGAAGAAGTATATGTTGCTCAACCTCCAGGTTTTGAAGACCCTAAGCATCCTGACAAAGTCTTCAGACTCAACAAGGCCCTCTATGGCCTCAAGCAGGCCCCTCGGGCATGGTATGACACTCTGAAGGAATTCCTCATGAAGAAAGGCTTCAAACCCGGTTCACTCGACCCTACTCTTTTCACAAAATCCTATGACAATGAACTGTTCATATGTCAAATATACGTAGATGATATTATCTTTGGTTGTATTGACAAACATTATAGTGATGAATTTTCCTATATGATGAGTGAAGAATATCAAATGTTTATGATGGGAGAGTTGAAATTCTTCTTAAGTCTTCAAATTCGTCATCAAGACAATGGCATCTTCATCTCCCAAGAGAAGTACCTCAAGGATGTTCTAAGGAAATTCGACATACAAGATTGCAAAGGCGTCAAAACTCCAATGCCTTCAAAAGGACACCTCTGCACTGATGAAAATGGTAAAGATTTCGATCAGAAGGTATACCGCTCCATGATTGGCTCATTATTGTATCTATGTGCATCTAGGCCTGATATTATGCTAAGTGTTTGCATGTGTGCCCGATTCCAAGCAACACTGAAGGAATCACACCATAAGGCTGTGAAACATATTCTTCGATACTTAGCTCACACACCAACACTTGGATTACGGTATCCCAAGGGCTCAAATCTTCACCTCGTCGGATACTCTCATGCTGACTATGTTGGAGATCGTGTGGATCGCAAGTCAACCTCAGGCACATGTCATTTCCTCGGATGATCCTTAGTCTGTTGGTCCTCGAAGAAGCAGAACTGCGTTTCACTCTCTACTACTGAGGCTGAGTACATTGTTGCTGGCTCATGTTGTGCTCAGTTACTATGGATGAAGCAAACCCTCAAGGACTACGGCATCAAGTTGAAGAATGTGCCTCTCTACTGTGACAATGAGAGTGCCATCAAGATTGCTTACAACCCAGCTCAGCACTCCAAGACCAAGCACATCCAAATTCGTCATCACTTTCTTCGAGATCATGTACTCAAGGGCGACATCTCCATGTACCACATCCCCACTGAAGAAAAATTGGCCGATATCTTCACAAAGCCCTTGGATGAAAAGAGATTTTGCAAGTTGCGGTGTGAGCCAAACATCTTAGAATCTTCGAATGTTCTTTGAAAAAGAACACACATCCTAACACTTATGCCAAATTGATGACTTAGATGTGCAACACACGAAGTAACGTTTTTCTTCAAATCAATGAAGAATAATCCTCTAAGTGTGAAGAAATTAATGAAGAACTTGATTCTCAGAACCCTATGACAATTGTACGCGGTGTCTGAAATCATCATTCTTATACGGTGGGTCACGCCACCAACCAAAGTTGAAATTCTTCAAAATTGAGTTTTTCGTCATTCTGCAAATTCTTCAAATTTTCAAATTCCTCAAATTTGCAAATTCCTCAAGTTTTCAGATTCCTCAACTTCCAAATTCTTCAAACTTTGAAACTCATGTTCTTCATTGACTATATATATTTGAGTTTTCAATGTCCTCAACAGCATTCACTTATTGCTAATTCTTCAAGTTGATTTTCATGTAAGTGAATGTGATCGGACCCCTTCCCCCTCTATGATAAACTCAACCCAGGCTGTTCACAAATTATTCATATGTGTTCTACTTTGAAACTCGTTCAAAGTCTTCACTGTGTCCTTGACAGCTGAAGAATTTGTGAATGGAACTTTGAAATTTTCACTATCAAAATTTTCGGCGGTTCCTGCTCAAACGGTTCCGATTCCCGCGATTGGATAACCCACGATCCCTCACTATCGCCTCTTCTCAGTACGTGGGTGACACCTACGCATGAGTGCAAGGGTCAGGGGCAATCCTGTCCAAAATCTTCAGGCAGATTGGTTTTCACTTCCACTATAAATACCCCCTCCCCTTACTTTGTGCTCGGTTACTCCTCATCTCTACTCTCTCCCGAGCTCCAACCTAGCGCCACCGCTAAAGTCATTGACGCCGGTGTGGAAGAGCTTCACTGCCTCGACCTTGCCGATGCCGTACTCGCATCGGTCGCGAAAGTCTTCATCCCGCCGCCGCTGTAGCTGTCTCCCTCTGCCAAGCTAGGGCGTGGGATATCTGGACTGACGAACTTCCTCAATCTCATCTCGTAGTTCATCGTGTTCTTCACCAGGGTAAATAAAATTTATTTTCACTGCCCTTATTTGATCTTCAAGATTTCCCAAATCTTCATAAAGGTGTTTTTTCTTCAAGAACCTCATTCTAAAGCACCTTACATGTTCGTACACTTGATGACTTTCTCTAAGTTATGATTTTCTTCAAGATTCCTCAATTGTGTGAATCCTCAAAATTTGCACAACTCTGGAACCTAAGATAAAGAACACTTAGTGAAATTCCTCAAGACACCAATGGTCAAATTCCTCACACCTATTTTTATTGAAAAATTTCTGAGAACACATATGACCTCTTCAAATTCCTCGCACCTATACTCTATTCACAGGTACAACATGTCCGCTGATGAATCACTAGGTTCTCATCAACTTAACTCATTTGCAGCGTTCCTTGAGGAAAAATTGTGTACTTCTTTAGAGTCCTCAAGAGTTCAAACTCCTCAGGTGAAGAAAATGGCTGACGGAAAGAAACCTCAGAAAGGTGGAAAGAAGCCAGATGTGCACACTGCTTTTGAAATTCTAGATGACTTGTATGAGGAATACTGCACACCGAATGAATAAACTCATGGCAAAGAAACGACCAAGCAGAGAAAAATTCGTCTGCAGAAAATTGAGAGGAGATGGGCAAGGGATAGGAAGGAACATCGTTATGTAACTCCAAAATACATGATGAAATTCGCTGTGAAACCTCCTTGCAGCAGGCCTCCTCTGGCTCAAAATCAAATTGCTGATCCCACTAGTCTCAAGACTGGTGAGGACTTTCCTCATATGTGGGAGAAGTAGCAAGCCAAGATGGCGAGGAAAGCCAAAGAGGCAGTGAAGAAATTCAATGAAGATTCTACTGGTATTGCCTCTGTCGGAGCCTCTGCAAGTGCTCCGAAGAAATCAATGATGAAGAAATCTGCTATGAAGACAAGTTCTTCAACCTCAAAACCATCACAACAGATTCCTCAAGTCCAAAGGCCTCAATCTTCAAAGGCCTCAGGTGTTGGTATTGTTGCCGCTCAGTCTTTAGCTGTAGCTGCAAAGTCCTCAACCTCTTTGCATCTAGCATCATGTAAGAGGACTGAGGGATTCTCAAAAGTTCCAAATATCTCGGCAAGCCCCTCTACTACAGCAAAGATCCTCAACTAGTCCTACAATGTTGAAGCTGAAGAAAACGGTTGGACGAGGTCAAAGACCAAGTCCTCACACAAGCAAAGCTGTGGTAACTATACCCTCAGGATCTGAGGATGATGATGAAGCTGATGATGAAGAATTGGAAGAAATCATCAGACAAAGTCAGCAGAAGGCTGCTATAGCCACGGGCAGCTCTGTTCCTCTCTTGCTGGATCCCAAGATGATCCTCAACTTCATTGATATATGGCATGAAGATCCAAACACCCCACTTTCTTCACTAAACCTGCCTCTTGGTGTGGACCATGTCCTCACCCACTTCATTTCTGAAGAAAAAAGGAAAAGAGAACAAGCTCAGAGAGCTAAGAGGAATAGGGCTCGGAAAGAAAAGTTTCTGAGAGACAATGTGATGAACTTGACCCAAAATCAACTCGTCACAGTTCAGTCTGAAATTCACACACTCTTTGAGGATCAAGAAAGGTATGATGTTGAATGGAAGGGCACCAAGGTGAGATTCGTCGGGGCTGCTCAAGCTGCTGTGAAGGATCACAACACAAGGGTTTTAGCTCGATTGCAACCACAAAATCCTCAGGATGATGAAATTCCTCGGGTTGCTGATGAAACTGCTCAGCCTGATGAAACTGCTCAGCCCGCTGTGAGTGCTGATGAGAATGCTTCTGCACCAGAAGCAACAGCCAGGGCTGCTGAGGAAACTCAGACCACTGATGACCATGCCAGGAAAACCACCACAGTTGTGCCTGAGGAAACTGAAAGGCCAGCTGAAGCTTTTGCTACGTCTGAAGAACCTGAACTCATCAGGGCGACTGCATCAGTCGTGCCTGAAGAAGCTAAAACTATAGAGGAAAAGACTCTTAAGAGAAAAGCATCAGATTCAAAATCCTCAGTTGTGAAGAAGTTGAAGACTTGCAAAGTTCTTCAACTGGACCCATTGATGCTACACCACTCTCCTCTGCACCTGCTTATGAACTTGTACCATTTGGGGTTGACTATGTCATCCCAGATGAAGAAGATGAAGATCATTCTGCTGCTTCAACAGAGCAGATTGATGAAGAAATTGAAGTTGAAAACATTGCTTCAACTCCAAAGGTATCATCGCACCAGCCTTAGTTCACTGCTGAAGAGGCTAGTGTTGAAGAAATTGATGAGGATGTAGACATTGACAATACAACTTCTATCATCAATGATGAATGTTGGGAATCAGCACACCCAAATTCACCAATGACTACTCCTCTGACACATATTCCTTAGTTGCCTGCTCCGACTGAAGAAATACATGAAGAATCTGCTGACCAGACCACCCAAGTCACTGAAGAAATTACAGCTGCAACAGCTGATGACTTTGTTGCTCCACCCGCAACTAAGGAACCAACCCTCCAAATTGTTCAGTCTGAAGAAGTTCCTCCTATGCCAAAGGAGATCAAGGGCCGCTTCAAGCCAAATCTTCAACTGAAGCCAAGAATGCCATTCAAAGGCTCAGCGCACCCCAAATTCCTCAAGAGCAATTTCTTCAATGAGCACATGTTCTTCACAGGTCCAAATCCTTATGACTTTGCAAGGGCCAGTCGTAGCAGATTCTGGACAGCAACTCAGCTCAACTACTATGCATCAGTCTTGTTCGAGAAGAAGAAAGTCTTCGAGCACCACCAAATTCCTCATGTTGACATGGAAACACTTCCATCGTTCACACCAGTGCTCCAAGTTCTTCATGATGCAGGCATTCTTCCTTTCTGCGTCGACATTTGCGACTGGAATGAAGAACTCATCCTTCAGTTCTATGCCACACTGCATATCAGTGGAAATGCTTCAGACATCAACTCCTGGGTTTTGGGTTGGATGACAGGATCAACTCACTTCACTGCTCAAGCTTCTAAATTGCTTCAGTGTGTACTAGTTCCAATTCCCTCAGATGAAGCTCGCAGACTGTTTGATGAACCTGCACTTCCGAATCAGCTGATACAAGTGCTGATGAAGACATTGCCTCCTGGAAAGCCTCAACGGAAAACCTTTGTAGTGAAGGATTTGCTATATGTGCCCAGGACGGTCTACCGCATACTCACAAATACTCTATGTCCTCATAAGGGCCACAATTCTGAAGAAGAAGTGGAGGGAGTCATGAAGAATATGCTCTTCAACATCATTCATGGGATTTCCATCGACTTCCACGATTTCTTCATGAGGACATTGGCCAATGTTACTTTAGCTTCGTTTGAACAGAAGCCTTATGCGCCTTGGATCATGAAATTCATTAGGGCAAAGTCCTCAGTCCCCTTCAAGGCTAATTTCCAGAACCACTTTGGTTTCCTGCCTCCTATCGAAGTCATCAAGAGCACAATTGACTCAATAGAAGGAAAAGGCAAGGCTGTCATTGATGAGGGCACTCGTCCATTGGATGGACAGTTTCGCAAAGCTGCTTCCTTCTCCACCAATGATTACACTGCAACTCAGGACTCAGAAGCAAAAGCCTCAGGTCAAAAACCTCAAGAATCTGCCCCTCGTGTGATGATTGATCGTGAGCTTCTAATAAGTCTTCATCAGAAGGTCGATCGCAATCACAAGTGGGTGAAGCGTCAACTTGGTTACATTGTGCAAAACATGACTGTGACGCAGAACACTGTAAAGAGAAATCACTACTATGCGCATGAAAACCTCAACCGCACTTGGGCCATATTGTCTCACCTCAAGTCTCCTGAAGAACTGAATGAGCTGGATCTTGAGGAAAATCCTGCCTGGGCTCGTCAACCAAACAAGAAATTCAAAAAATTCCAAGTTCCTCTGATGGTCACAAGTTCATATTCTTCATCACGTGAGAGAGATGAAGATGAGGACATTGACAACACTGCGGCAGGCCCTGCATCGACAAACGACCCCGACAACGCTGGCACTCCATCCTCACCAACACGATGAAATTCTTCAAAGGGGCATTAGTCCTCACTTTTTCGTCTCTTTTGGTCTTCGATGACAAAGGGGAGAAAAATTGAGTTAGTATTCAAGCGGGTCTCTATATATGGGCTATTTTTGTTTAATTTACAACTCTCGCTCTTCTGAAGCTTTTGTTGATTGAGTTGTAAACTTAAGTCCGATGGTGGTATGATACTTTTGAACTATTTCCTCGCATGTTTATTTCCTCAAGTACCTTAATGGATACATGCTGAATTTTGTCAGACACCATTTTCCTCACGCATTTCAAATTCTTCATATCATATGTTCAAATGCGTGTATGAATTACAAGATATAGGGGGAGTTCTCCATGTTTTAACCTGCCATGTGCATTTGCAGTCCAAAGCAAATTCCTCAAATATGCACATCTTCAGGGGGAGTTCTTCTATATCTTACAATCAAATTCCTCAAACTATGTACTTTCACTTCATATGTTTATCCCCGTTGAAAACTTAACTTATTTGTCATCAATCACCAAAAAGGGGGAGATTGTTAGTGCATCTAGTGCCCCTTAGTGATTTTGGTGTATTGAAGACGTATAGGTTAAGGTTCTAATGTGTTTGTGAGTGTACACAGGCTCTATAAGTCGATGAGGAGTTTGATATATTTAGAGATTATCGACCCCTAAAAATGTATGTCTTCAATTGAAGACTTTGTGAAGACTTTGCTGAAGACTTTGTGAAGACTATGAAAATGAAGAAGTTGGTATGACCTTGAAGATATGAATGAGGATTATGAAGCATGAAGACTTTTGTTTTCATAGTTTCGTTTCCTTTCTTTGAGTCATAGGAAACACCGTACTGTTAAAGGGGGTCGAGGTAATACTAAGGAAAATTTCCAACTGATGCTCAACTCCAAAAGCCTCAACCTATCCAATCCTTCGAGTGAAGCCTTTGGAAATCTCTTGCAGTTTAGTCAAGTTCTTCAATGACAGAGACGATGTTCTTCTGGTCTCTGATGAAATTGATCTGACTGGGGAGTTAGGATTTCGCTAGTGCGAACTGCCTACAAGTGAGGAACATGATATGTCTAAGGACTTTCATAGTTCGAAATTCCGACCGTTGTTGTGCTTAGCGCTAGCTGTCCCCAATAATTCTTATGCACATAACGGTCATATCATTGGGGGCATTTATGTCTTATCATGTTAGGTTGCACCCTGGCTATAAATAGCCACCCCACAACCACTAGTTGGTTGGCTGCTCCGAGAGAGAACTGACACTTGTCATTTGAAAGCAACCCATCCTCCGAGGACTTTGAAAGAAAATCATCAGTGAGGAAAAACCCACAACCAAACCACCAAACCCAAAGTGATTGAGCATCACTGAAGAAATTCTTGTGTGGAACCAACGCTTGTTACCTTTGAGGACTGTGCATCCTCGAGACGGTTAGACGTCATGGTCTAGTGCATCTTGCAGTCAATTGGGGATCACGAAGTGACCTTGGTATAGAGCATCCAGCAGTAAATTGTAGATCGTCGGGTGACCATTTTGTGAGGGTTTTGGAAGTCTACCCTGAAGACTTACCACGAGTGTTGGGCGAGGACTGTGTGACCTTAGCTCAAGGAGAATACGGTAAGGACTGTGTGTCCTGGGACTGTTTGTCCTCTGGTTTAAATACCAGGCCACTCCAAACCAAACGTATGACTGTCACAGCAGTTGAAACTGGGTCATCAAACCATTGTCTTCATCGAGCTACCTAGTTCTATTTCCTCAACCCCTCTATTCCTCATAAACTTGTTGATGAAATTGATTGTTACTGTTTGAAGAATTTGACTGAAGACTTTCACAATTTCCTCACCTCAAATTCTTCAAGTTACCTTGTTCATCATTGCTTATCCTGTGTCACACTACTTACTATTTGTGCATGTTTCATTTCATCATGAAGACTATGCTATTACTATGTTCCTCGTGCACTTGAGTACTCATTCCGCTGTTAGTTATTCATCACATTTCAAATTCCTCAAAGTTGAAATTCCTCAAGTGATGAATTTGTAAAAATCGCCTATTCACCCCCTCTCTAGTCGATATAACGCATTTTCAAAAAGCTTATGTTCTATTGGCCGGCTGCAGACCTGCACTATGCGGTTACTAAGTACGAACACTATTCATGTGTGCAATGATGACAAACCTCTGAGGTTCCAATCTTGGTGGCAAATTTTCCTCAGCCAGCTGGGAGGATTTGAAGAGCATTATCGTAACGTATGACATTTTTCCTCAAATTTAATGCCTTCATATGGTAATGAGTTTCAGTAACCTGTTTCACTAAAAAAATTGTCATATGCAACGATTTGCAGTCAAATGAATTTTTCGGGCAAATGACTGATGAGATTGGTGATTGGTCGTCGCTTAAATCGTTGTAAGCGGGCTTCAAACTAAGTTCACATGTCGCTATAACCCAATAGATGGTTCTTGTATTTTATGAATAAAACAAGGGACCACGATGATTGATTTGTTTACATTATTTGTGTTTTGTGCCCCATTATTTCTGTTTTGGTAAAATAATGATTCTTTGGTGCACACCAATAAAGCCATAAAATTTTCCATACTACTATTGTTTTTGCAATCCATGCCATTTTCATATGAATCTTGTGGATGGATTCTGATGTGACTGACCAATTGTCACTTATAGGCATCATTTCGGATTCTCTGCAAAAGGTCTCAATACTGTTTTGAAAAGGTTAGATTCGGGTCGTATGGATTCTACTGTATGTTTTCTTTTTGCTAATTCTTGAGCTGATTATTGGCCGAGGATTTACATGTGATATTAGGTATTTAGGGCAATGGCAGTGGCACGAGATTAATTAACATGTAAATCTTTCGCCAACAATCCCATGAAATCTCCACAAGCTTTATCGGCAAGGCAATACAAGATTTTCAGCATGCAAAGTTTCGAGAAGGACAAGTATGAAGTATCTCGGTTATAAATATCTGATAGAAATTGGAAGAACTTCATATCCATTAGTTGTCTTCTGCTCAGGTAGCTTTAGCTTCGATTATTTATTAACGGGAAGGTACATGGTGTGAAGTAATTTCTAATCTCATTGTTGTATCGTTGTAAAAAAATGTGTTAGCATGTAAGTGTTCAGTGTCATTCTGTTTTTGTTATGCAAAAACTGCAGATATCCACTTAGTTATGTTTGCTTTTACAGAGAGGTATTTCTCTCCCTGAACTTTGTGTTATCCATTTGAATTTCATTAGGCATATCCGTCTTGCACATAGTAGGTTTTATACAACAAGCACTAAACATAGAACTTTTAGTGTAACCGGATCTACACACGCAATTAAGTATATATACTCAAGTAGCTACTGAGTCTTAGTTTTTTTTTATTGCATAGATTTTGTGTGCATGCATATATAGACCGAATTATGTTCAGTTCTTATATATCATATTATCTTATCATATGTTAGAAAGACTTTGACCATCTTTTAGTTTTAATCTTCCCAACTCTGTATTATTTTGCTTCACTCCCTTCGATGAGTTATCACAATAAATTCAGGTTTGAAAAATACATGAAGCTTTCGTTTGAATGGTCTGATTAATTTAAAATATAATTTTTCAGAGAAACGCATTAACACACCTACACATGAGTGTTACCAATCCGTACGAAAAGCAAATGGCACAAACTCTAGCATATCATGTCATATTGAAGTTTTCTCGAGTGAAGTAGAGCACGACACCAAAGCTGCAACAAAGGAGTAATTCGAGATAAAACCGAGGGGGGAGCAATGTTTGTCTTGTTGGTAGGGTATGGTGCTCCGTGGCAACGCATGGGCAATCAACTAGTAACTATAATATGGAGACTGAGTATTTTTTAGCATGTCCCTAAAGAAAGCACTTTGTAATCAGAAAAGTAACCATGTTTAACAGGACTACTAAGTAATTCTAATCTGACAACTAAATATGTTTAAAACGTTACAACTAGTTTTTTGTAATCTGACAACTAAACATTTACATAAATGACAACTTCGTATTCTTAATCTGACAACTAAACATGATTAAAACACAACAACTAAGTACTTATAATCTGACAACTAAACATTCTAAAACATGACAAGTAAGTGCTTATAATCTGGCAACTAATTATGATAATGTGACAACTAATTACTTATAATTTGATAACCAAACATTCTAAAACATGATAACTAAGTATTTGGAGGAATCAAACTCATTCTTTTTCTGGATTGCTATTTCACAATTGCCTTCGAGTGTCGGTCGATTCTGTTGTGAATCATCAAAACGAAGATGCTTGGGCCGCGACGAGAGAAGCGGAAAGCCGGTAAGTCCTTGAACAGAAACGACCAGCCGTCGACATGGCAGAAACATCGCAGGTGAAGGGGAGTCTGAGAGTTGACGGTCGAACGGTGGGCTAGCAGCTCTGAAGAATACAAAGAGGGGGGGTTAGAGGGACGGCAACACGACCGGCGGTTTTGGGGAGGGTAGGAGAAGGCAGTTAGACCGCCGTTGATTGACGGTGCGAGGGAGGAACAGATTGTGCGTCGTGGGAGGAGGAAGGAAGGAAGGAGAAGAACAATGCGGATGGCATCATGGTCCTTGGATGTTGATCGAATGGTCCAAATTAAAGTGGCTGAAATTTCAGGCAACTCACGTAGCATATGTCGTCATTTTTTAAGCTCTTTTCACGGTACAGGCATATGCAGTCATATAAACGCGCATATACTCATTCTTATGAACGCGCGCACACACACCTTATCCCTATCAACACTTCTGAATTGGCATATCATTTTAAGATTTATGAAGTCATCGTAGACGCCTCGTTACCGACAAAAACATCTTCTTTCATTGAATGCATATCACCAAAAATCATAAAATAAATTCAAAAATAATACGAACATCAGGATTTAAATCCTAATAAGCCGAAGATATCACTGTCACTCTCACCGTGCTAGGTTCGACGAAGCCCTTCCTCAAGCAGCGTGGCGCACGTACTGATCCGGTCGTGATACATACAGGGACGGCCCGGGCATACGCTACGCCTTGCACAGGCTCTCCATCTCCGCCGCGAACCGCTCCATCGCCGGCCGGGGCAGCACGATCGGCACGGCAATCGCGTCCTCCCCGTTGCGATCCTTGACGGCGACGAAGAAGGTCACGCCGAAGACAGTGTCGGCCGGACCGCCATACACCGGCTCGCCCCACCCAAAGTCGACGCCGTAGAACCCGGCGTGCCGGTTGTCTGACACGACGAACAGGTTCTGCAATGCCAAGAACGGCCGGCCGCGCAGAACCAGCACGTCGACCGTGGAACGCACGTACTCGGCGGTCACCGCAGCCTTGGCCCGCCGCACCAGCGCCACCGCATCGGCCAGCGAGTCGCCGCCGCGCAGCGCAGCGGCGTCGGCCAGCGCCGCCAGGGGCACGCACGCGTTCCCGTAGTACCCGTCCGGCAGGCCCAGCTCGACGAAGGCCCGGAAGTTGGCGATGATGACCAGCCGCGCGTCCTCGCCCGGCGGGACCTCGAGCGCCGCCGTGCGGGCGCGCCAGAGGTACGCCGCGAGCGCCTCGAAGGCGGTGGCCTTGTCGCGAACGAGAGGAGGGAGGTGTTTCTTGATCGCGGCGATGTCGGCGGGGCCGAAAGTGAAGGACCGCATCACCATGTCGCCGGCCAGTGGAGCTGGTGGCGGGAGAAGGTCGAACTCGCGGTGCGGGAACGACGGCATAGGCGGGCTGCGCGCCTCTAGGAGCTCACGGGACCACGCGGGCGCGACGGTCGGCGCCGGGAGTCCGCGGGCGAGCTCGGCGACGGCGTTCATGAACTGGACGATGCCGATGGCGTCGCACATGGTGTGGTTGAGGCGGAGCGCGAAGATGAAGCCGCCGCAGAGCAGCCGAGTCACCTGGTGACCACGATAGAACAGTGCATATACGTTTAACCCATGCAACCAACAGATGCAAATAGATTAACCACCATTCCATGACATATACCTGGATGAGCAGCAACGGGCAGCTGAGCACGCCGCCGGAGCCCTCCACGTCGACGAGCAGCTGGTCCATGCACGGGAACGGCGGCCTGAGCCCGGCCGCCTCGAGCTCCTCCAGCCGCACGTCGGCGTCGGCCTCCACGAACGTCACCCCCTCGCCGGTGCAGTCGACCACCAGCTTCCGCCCCTCCACCTCCCTGAGACGCCCGGCCAGCGGGTGGTAGTGCACCAGCGCCTCGCCGAGCGCACGCCGGATGACTCCGGCCGGGTGAGCCGGTGCCCCCTCGACGTCGTCGTCGTCATCCATCACGCGGGCGCGGGCGCGGTAGATGAGGGCGAAGGACACGTGCCCGCGCAGCGTGTCCTGGTCGTCGATCTCAGACAAGCGCTTGGTCTCACGAGGCGTCGGCGCGGCCGGGCCGACGAGCTCCGGGTCGCGCCGGCGCACCGCGAACGCCGGCGTCGCCATGGCGGTGGTCGTGTGGGCGAGCTCCTTGGACTCCGGCGCGGGGTGGGCTTGGCACAGGTTGGAAGCTATGCGTCGAGAGTTACTCTCGGCACTAATACTTGTGCAGAGTGCGAGTTGCGCGATATTTTGGAGCAAAGCTTGGAAACGTCGCAGGGCTCGGTTAAAAGGGGAGAAAGCTCCTAGATACCTGGATGGGAGCTCTCGTCTTGTAACATTATGCCGTATTTGTCCGATTTACATGGACTTGATGGAGTAGTTTTGGACCAAAGCAATGGAGCTGAACGTATTGCATGGGCGTAAAATAAGAAATCTCCATGTTTACTGCTTCAAACATTGTAGCTGACCGTATCCGCATGCGCATCCTCCCAGGATCTGCAAATGTTCCCAGCTCGTGCTTTCACAGTCGCAGCTTAGCTCCGTCAAAATATTCGGTGTCCAAACAATTTCATCCACGCAAGTTTTCGACCTTACGCTGCGCTCAGAGGCCCGCAAAGGAAACTCGTAAAAGATGAATGAATATAACCATCCGAACAGCACATACATATACAAAAGGTAAAACAAATTCCAAAAGCACGTACAAATCTTGTACAGAACATCATAAATCATACATCATGTCACACAAAAATTTTACAGCAAAAATGGAGCTGCAGTTTTTGGCCCTAGTTTGAAGGCACTCGTTTTTAATCCCGTCCCTGATATCACAGGTCGTTATATTGCGCTTCTGCTCCTTCCACGCTTGTTGACACAACAAAGAAATTATGCTCCCTTGGTGAAACAGAAACCAGTGCCACATCATGTCTCATGTATTGCAAATTCAACTTATGAAGCCCTTATCGTCCAGGGGCTTGTTTAGGAACAGAGATGAGATGGAATAAACACTCTAGTCTGTAAACATCGTTCCTAGACCATTTGATTCTTGCGGATGGCTACTTCCATTTTCCTCGAATATATCGCAGGCATTTTCCCTGCGTGCCTTGCGCTCTTCAATCACATCTTCAATTGAATCTGAGCAGTAGAGCCCCCTTGACTGCCCCCTTGGTTTCTCAGCTACCACAAATTTACTGCCTTCTCGGTCTCTTTCAGGAAAGCCAGCCCAGACTGCAGAAAGCCAAGCAAAAGTAATAATCAGCCGGCAATGAAAGTGTGTAGAACTACTGCGCACAAGCACTATAGCACAAGAAAAGACTGTAGTGCTCAGTAAAAGTCAAGACTGCAGCTGCTTGTGTCATATCCCTGCCAATAGGCTTTAACCTGTTCGACACCTACAGGGCTTTGGCCACTAGACAAGTGCACAACAGGGCCTACTGTATGTGGAGCTAGACTTAGATGCATCGTGGTCACGCTGCCAACGCCCAACAACCATATCCAAGTTCAGAAGCTGTGGTGCATGAACCAGTCTCAACTTTCAAAAAGAGTTGTCCAAATCAGGAAAGAGTCTTGGTTTGAATAGTCTTTCTATTAATAATGGGGAACTACTGCTATGGTACCTAGTTTGGTGTTCCTATTGATGGGGGTGAACCACTACTTTCCACTTGTCCAGTTTGTGCTCTCATAAATTAAGAATCTGTGCAAGGCAAACCCTCTAAATAATGAGGCAGCAACATGATGCAGAAATCAATCAAGCTAAATAGAATACTTATCCTTCTTTTCCCTCATGCACAACCGATCCCCTGAGTCAGGGCTTCCTGCCATGGCCGCACCACCTCTCAGAGGTTCCCAAGCCCCAACTCGCCAATCTTGACCTAATTCTTCCCCATCACTTCTGTCGCCAGAATTAAAGCTCTTAACGCTCTGTTACTTACTTCTCATCATACTTCCTATCGTCAATGCAAATTCCATGTTCAGAATGCAGTAAACACCTTTTCAAGATCAATTCCAAAACTTCCTTGGAATGTGAAAGGGTACTTGTGCTAAAAGCTTAGAATTTTCTCTAACGACAATTATTACTTCTATACAGTATACAGTGCTAAAGCCAGCAAGGAAATGCTACTGGGGAACCTACCAACAACCACTGGTGCATGTGAGTTTCTGGTGAGGTCACTGATACAGCTTATGAAAGCTGAGTTTCTGTTGATTCGTACGAGTTGGATTGCATGACCAGATTTAAAGTTGATTTTTTTTAAAAATCTCATCTTCCACATAAGCAAATTGTACATATTTGGTATTGTACATGTTGATATTTTTTCTATGAACTTGATCAACTTTACAAAGTTACAAAGTTGACTTTACAAAGTTTGACTTAGGGAAAATCTACAGGCTTTCGCTTTAGAAATGGATGGAGTGCATAACTTGGTGGTATCCATTTTGTAACACTAACCACCTGTTTCATCCACAGTTTCTGACCAGATTGGACATTAGGATAAAAGCCTCAACTGCTAACTAATTACATGAAACAGTTTAAAACCAAAAATAGCATCGCCTGAAAAATGGCAACAATAATTCTCGAGGGAAGATCACTATACAGTATCCAAAAGGTACAAATCGAACAAGGTCTACAACTCTGCATATACGCAAAGAAATTAAGTGCTGTTGTTAAGTAAACTGCCATAAAACCCCAGTAAACATACAACATTAGACAAATTTTCCTCTGTTCGTGCCTATCTGAATATGAAAATTTAAGTAGCAATTCAGTGGTTCCTTGCCATTACCAGTTTTTTAGTACAAAAAGTACAAGTAGGACAAGTATCATCAAAAATGCTAAACTCATGGGAAACAGCTTACGGGCTAGATTTATGGATGTACGTGTATTTATAAAATGAACTTCCACATCAAGATTCACAAATGATAAGACAAAACTAGGTATCTGATAATTTGGAGTAGTAACACAATAGTCCAGATATTGATGTAGGAAACAAGTACTAGTTGGAGAATATTTTGGTCGAATGGAGTAACATACAGATAAAACAAACTAACAGTATGTAAGAGAAGTTCTGTGACTCTTCCTGTGAACACATGGTTGAAGTATTGATGGAGAGCTCATGTACATAAGGTAACAGAAGATAGGAGACATGTGTTGCAATTTGCAACCGTGCAAATCACTCTGGTTTTAGCATCAAGTGAACATGAAAAACTCCGACAAAATTGAATCAAACATGTAAGTATGTAATATGTACCGTTTTTAGAGATTAACACCCTGTCTGTTCTATATGTCAACTTATCACCTAGAGTATCTAACCCAACAAGAATTGTACAGACATGGTGAACATAAATAACACGATTATTTGGGCTCTGTTTGGCACTGTGATTCTTCTCAATCTCCTTTCTCCGTGTATTTTTTTATGCAGCAATTATTTTGAACGTATTTTTTTCAGATGTAACGACTCTGCCCTTGATTCCACTATGATTACTGATCAATAGTAGAATAATTCCTTCATAGAAATAGGAGACATAATTTAGATGGATGGTCTTACTGGAACTAACAAACTAGACTCCATAGCACAGCACAATAACTGCAAACTGGCCCTTAGAGTCAGAACATGGAAACTCCATACTCTGTTCCGATAGAGTGAATTAATACGCAGCAAAGGCTTTGCAAATTCCTAACTCTTGTTCAAATAACTTGAACTGTGCTTAAAGTTCATCTTGCATCAAGCGAAGGACAGGAATCTTACCCCCAAAGTGGTGGAGAACAATTGATGCTGCAACGGTAACATTGAGTGATGCAGTTCCACCACCATACTGAGGGATGTAGACGAAGAAGTCACAGACCTCACACTCCTTTTGTGAGAGTCCTGTACCCTACTGGACGCAACAAACAATGGAAAGAATTAATTAGAATAGAGGGACACAAATTGTTAGCTGTGTTTCAGAAACGAACAGTGTCCATTTCAGCTTCTAAACTTGCCCAGCAAACTTAAGAAAAGATCTAAAAGAATTTTCTAGAATCTGTTAAAAGAATGAACTGAATAGTAAAATATGCTAATCCAGAACCATGGAGGATAGATACTGAGTATGTTTAACATGACATAAAGTCTCGAGAAAACATTTTGTTTACAACAATGAATCAATTCGATTGATCTTAGACTCCTAGGCGCCTGCAAAACATGCCACTAGTTTCTAAACCCATCTGAATGGGCATAATTCCCTACTTTCCTGCCATAGGTGGAGCCATTGCTCCAGCAATAACTACAAACGTAGTAACTAAGAAACATCGTGATTACATCATGGTTGATCTAATATCCATTGGGGTTCAAGTTGCAGATATGAAGGTCTAATATATGGAGGAGAAAATGAAAATAGCATTTATGCCATGTCTTATATATAAAGGAATCAAATAGAATCTGTGGTTAACATCTTCATCTAGTCGAAGGATTTTTTAAGCAAATATCCAATGAAGTTTCCTATGGATATGAGGGCGTACTGTAAGGAAGGTGTGTTTTTTCTCCAAAATTGCGCTTGGGTGAAGCTAGTTCTTACAACAGTGACACAATCAGCAGACACTGAGGCGATGCTTGCACAATATGGAAAGTAAAAAGAGATTGAATGCACGGACATAACACTGCACATATGTGATTGCATATGCTTACTATATGAAGTTCAGCAATTCCCATCCAGCCCCCACCCCTTAAAAATTGCATACCAGACTAGTTAATTTGACATCAGCGCTCGTAACCGGTACTGACACATGAGAATCAGACCAACCTCATTGCCGAAGAGGAACGCGGTGCTCCTGCGGAAGGGGTGGGCCGTCACGGGCAGCGCGTCGTCGGTGATCTCCACGCCGCAAATGTCACAGCCTCTCTCGTCCTGCAAGCAACAGCACACAGGAAGGTAAAGAGGGGATACGGGAAAGGGGGCTAGGGTTTAGGGGTTTGGGGGAGGGCGTGGAGGTTAGGGGGATTTGGTGTATCGAAGGTGGAGAGCAGATTGCCTTGAGGTAGGCGCAGGCGGTGGCGAGGGAGGTGAAGTGTCGGAAGCGGAGGTGGGAGGTGGATCCGTGGCTGCCGAAGGCGCTGACGTCGCGGCGGCCGACCACCACCACCTCCGCCACGCCGAAGGCCGTCGCGCTCCGCGCCAGCGTCCCCACGTTGTGCCGCTTGGCCACGTTGTGCACCACCACCACGCTCTCCACCGTCGCCGTCGCCCCGCTCGCCGCCGCAGCTGCCGCCATGGCCGCCGTTTTCCTGGTGCTAGTGTCACTAGGAAGAAGGGAAAGGACGGGAGGAACGTGGCCGGGCTAGGGTGTCGCGAGCGATGCAAGGGGAAAGCTGCCCGTGTGGACACTGGACAGTCCGGCTGACAAGCGGGCCCCACGAGTCAGCCGAGTTCCTAAATATAAGTCTTTTTATATCTCTATAAAAGAAATTATATAGTTATGGTTAGAGCATCTCTATACTCCTTATCATGCAGACTTTTAAAGTGAGTATAAAGCATACCTGATCAAACGGGTCATGCTTTTCGGGCCGACCCAGAAGCACGGTGGCACGACACGCCATGGGCTAGATACGGCACAACATAAATGGGTCGGCCCGACACGCGGCACGCCTTGGACCGTGCCTGGGCCTGGAGCTGGACACGCGGGTCGGCACAGCACGACCTGTTTAATTTTTTATGTATTTTTAGTTTTTTCTTAATATATATACCTAAAATACAGCTCAATGGGCCTAAAAATGAGCCTAGCGGGCTAAAAATATGCATCCCAGCGTGCTAAACGGGCCAACGTGCTGGCCCGTTTAGTACACAGGTCATGTCTGGGCCTGGAGGCTGGGAAGGTGGGCTGGCATGGCCCGGCTAATATTCGTGCATCGACGGGCCGTGGCGGGCCGGGCCGGCCCGTTTGGCCGGGTATGGTATATAGGTCGTAGAAAACGTATTCTGAGGGCTAGTGCGGGTTGCGGCCGAACAAACTCCGCAAAACCGAACAGTAAAACATATTATTTTGCGCGTCAACCCTCAAACCGAAAATACAAATTAGACAATTTAACCGCAATTCCAATAGATGGCTACAAATTTAAACAATCATGACCCAAAAGAGCATACTTTTCATCCATGACCCAAAAGAACATCATGCAAAAGCCACCACCACCTTCATGACCATCATCATCGCTCTCCACCACCGGCATCGACGCCACGACTTGTCGCCGCTTGCTTCCTTCTCTCCAAGATCTCCCTGTTTGCAATATCATGCCATTCTTTGGTGATGTCATCCATATCATTGCGGTTCATCATCGTCATCCTCATGATCTTGTGCTCCTCTTGAAGAAGCTTGTCCAAGGCCTTGTTCTCCTCGGCAAGGGCTCTTCTCTCCCTAATGGCGGCCTTGCGCAACCTTTCTTCCGTGAGTAATTGCCACTTTTCTTGCTTCTCTTGTGTCTTCTTCTCAGCCAACTCCTTCTTTGCCTTTAATGTCTTGGCCACCGTCAACTCATTTGATTGCACCATGATATATATCTTGTCCCACAAGCTTGATGTTGCTGCTTCCCTCTTGATCTTGTCCTTGGCCTTCTTGTTTTCATCGGGTTTGTTCTTGTTTCTTGGGCCTTCGTCATCATCCATCTTGGTGAGTGAACCTTTTGTTAGTGGGGGTTCTTTGTCAGTCAACTTCCACTTTTAGCTATTTTGAAGCAATTTCCAATAATGCTCTAGTGTAAATGACTTGCTATTAAAAGCTTCCATGTCCTTGTACCTTCCTTGCTCATGTCCTACAAAATGAAAAAAAGGTCAAAGCATGTCACATGCACCACTCCTATGGCTACAAATCATTTGCACTACTTGGGAAGTGAAAACAAACTCACATAATCGGCTTCACCGGTTCCACTTGGAGGTGCATTGCAGACTTGCTCGAAGCAACCACTCCAACAACTACAAATCAGCTTGATCACGTCCCAACAACCTTGGAGTGACCTATAGGTGTGTGGCGTCCTCGAGGGATACTTTGCCATCATTCGCAAGAACCGGTCCTCTAGCCTTTGCCAATACCGCTTGACGGTTTGGTTAGTGTCGGTGCTGTTGGGGAACGTTTCATGGGAAACAAAAAATTTCCTACGCACACACAAGATCTATCCATGGTGATGAGCATCTACGAGAGGGAGAGTGGATCTACATACCCTTGTAGATCGCTAAGCGGGAAGCATTAAGAAACGCGGTTGGTGTAGTCGAACGTCTTCGGGATCCAAATCGCCGAGCGTCGCATGATCTCATCACGATCCATCCCGCGATCCAATCACGATCCGTCCCGCGAACTCATCATGATCTGTACCATGAACTCATCACGATCCTTCTCGCAATCTTGATCACGGTCCTTCCGATCTAGCGCCGAACGGACGGCACCTCCGCGTTCGGCACACGTACAGCTCGATGACGATCTCCGCCTTCTTGATCCAGCAAGAGGGAGCGGAGAGGTAGAAGAGTTCTCCGGCAGCGTGATGGCGCTCCGGCGATGGTGGTGGAGCTATTTCGGCAGGGCTTCGCCTAAGCACTGTAGAAATCCGATCTAGAGGAGAAACTATGCACTGGAGGAACGGGTAACACGTGGCTGAAAATCTGGTGCCAAAAACCCTAAAACCTCTAGTATATATAGGAGGAAGAGAGGAGAAGGCTTGGCCCTCAAGGGGTCAGCCCTTGGTTCGGCTGAATCAAGGAGGAGAGGAGGACTCCTCCTCCAATCCTAGTAGGACTAGGATTCCTCCTTATTTTGCCTTTTTCCATCTTTTTCTCTTTGGGTTTTCTCTCCCAGCCGCATGGGCCTTGTGTGGGACTTCCACCAGCCCACTAAGGGCTGGTATTCACTCTCCCAAAGCTCATGTAGCCTCTTGGGTCGAAATACCCCTCCCGATGGTCTCCTGGTACACTACCGGCACTCCCGGTACACTACCAATGAGCCCGAAACTTTTTTAGCAACCAAAATAGAACTTCCTATATATCAGTCTTTACCTATGGACCATTCTGGAGCTCCTCGTGACGTCTGGGATCTCATCCGGGACTCCGAACAACCTTCGGTCACCACCATACATAACTCTATACTATCGAAACATCACCGAACCTTAAGTGTGCAGACCCTGCGGGTTCGAGAACTATGTAGACATGACCGAGACACCTCTACGGTCAATAACCAATAGCGGGACCTGGATGCCCATATTGGTTCCTACATATTCTACGAAGATCTTTATCGGTCGAACCTCTATGTCAAGGATTCAGTTAATCCCGAATGATGTTCCCTTTGTTCTTCGGTATGTTACTTGCCCGAGATTCGATCGTCGGTATCTCCATACCTAGTTCAACCTCGTTCTCGGCAAGTCTGTTTACTCGTTCCGTAATACAAGATCCCGGGACTAATACTTAGTCACATTGCTTGCAAGGCTTATTGTGATGTTATATTACCGAGTGGGCCCTGAGATACCTCTCCGTCACACGGAGTAACAAATCCCAGTCTTGATCCATGCCAACACAACAGACACCCTCGGAGATACCTATAGAGCACCTTTATAGTCACCCAGTTACGTTGCGACGTTTGATACACACAAGGTACTCCTCCGGTGTCACTGAGTTGCATGATCTCATGGTCATAGGAACAAATACTTGACATGCAGAAAATAGTAGCAATAAACTGACATGATCATATGCTACGTTTGCAGTTTGGGTCTTGTCCATCACATCATTCTCCTAATGACGTGATCTCGTTATCAAATGACATCTCATGTCCATGACTAGGAAACCATTGCCATCTTTGATCAACGAGCTAGTCTATTAGAGGCATACTAGGGACATGGTGTTGTCTATGTATCCACACATGTATTTGAGTTTCCGATCAACACGATTATAGCATGGATAATAAATGATTATCATGAACAAGGAAATATGATAATAACCAATTTATTATTGCCTCTAGGGCATATTTCCAACAGTCTCCCGCTTGCACTAGAGTCAATAATCTAGTTCACATCACCATGTGATTCGTATTGTTATGAATCTAACACCCAATGAGTTCTGGGGCTCCATCATGCTTTGCATGTGAGAGTGGTCTTATAGTCAACGGGTCTACGACATTCAGATCCGAGTGTACTTTGCAAATCTCTATGTCAAACTATAAAAATTGCTACCACACTCCACTTGGTACTATTACAAATGGCTGCTCCACTATACGTATCCGGATTGCTAGTAAGAGTCATCCGGATTAGTGTTAAAGCTTGCATTGACGTAACTCTTTACGACGAACCCTTTATCACCTCCATAATCGAGAAACATTTCCTTAGTATTTTAGTCACTAAGGATAATATTGACCGTTGTCCAGTGATCCACTCCTGGATCACTCTTGTACCCCTTGACGGACTCATGGCAAGGCACACACAGGTGCGGTACACAACATGGCATACTATACAGATCCTATGGCTAGGGCATAGGGGACGACGTTCGTCCTTTCTCTTTCTTCTGTCGTTGTCGAGCTTTGAGTCTCACTCAACTTCACACCTTACAAATCAGGCGAGAACTCTTTCTCTGACTAATCCACTTTGAACTCTTTCAAAATCTTGTCAAGGTATGTACTCATTGAAAGTCTCATCAAGCATCTTGATCTATCTCTATAGATCTTGATGCTCAACAATTAAGTAGCTTTATCCAGGTCTTCCTTTGAAAAACTCTTTTCAAAAAACCGTTTATGCTTTCCAGAAATTCTACATCATTTCCGATCAACAATATGTCATCCACATATACTTATCAGAAATTCTATAGTGCTCCCACTCACTTTATTGTAAATACAAGTTTCTCGTAAACTTTGTATAGACTCAAAAACTTTGATCACCTCATCAAAGTGTATATTCTAACTCCGAGATGCTTGCTTCAGTTCATAGAAGGATCGCTGAAGCTTGCACACCTTTTAGCATCCTTAGGACTGACAAAACCTTCTGGTTGTATCACATACAACCTTTCCTTAAGTAAGTCGTTAAGGAAACGATGTTTTAACATCCATCTGCCAGATTTCATAATTGAAAAATGCAGCAACTGCTAACATAATTCCAACAAACTTTAGCATCGCTACGAGTGAGAAAGTCTCATTGCAGTCAACTCCTTGATCTTGTCATAAACTTCTTTGCAACAAGTCGAGCTTTACAAATGGTGACATTTACCATGAGCGTCTGTCTTCATTTTAAACATTCATTTGTACTCAACGACCTGCCGTCCAACGAGCAAGTCTACCAAAGTCTATACTTGGTTTTCATACATGGCTCCTTTCTCGGATTTCATGGCCTCTAACCATTTGTCGGAATCGGGGCCCATCATCGCTTCTCCACAGCTCGTAGGTTCATCGTTGTCCAACAACATGACCTCCAAGACAGGGTTGTCGTACCGCTCAGGAGCAGTACACATCCTTGTCGACCTACGAGGTTCGATAGTAACTTGATCCGAAGCTTCATGATCATCATCATTAACTTCCTCTTCAACTAACGTAGGCGTCACAGAAACATCTTCCTGCGATGCGCTACTCTGTGGTTGAACAAAGGTTCAACAACCTCATCAAGTTCTATCTTCCTCCCACTCAATTCTTTTGAGAGAAACTCTTTCTTGAGAAAGGACCCAGTTTTAACAACAAACACTTTATGCTTGGATCTGAGATAGAAGGTTTACCCAACTGTTCTTAGGGTATTCTATGAAGATGCATTTGTCCGCTTTGGGTTCGAGCTCATTAGGTGAAAACCTTTTTCACATAAGTGTTGCAGCCTCAAACATTAAGAAATGACAACTTAGGTTTCCATCAAACCATATGGTGTCATCTCAACAGATTTAGATGGTGCCCTATTTAAAGTGAATGTAGTTGTCTCTAATGCATAACCCCAAAATTATAGTAGCAAAACGATAAGAGACATCATAGCACACACCATATCCAATAGAGCACGACTATGACGTTCGGACACACCATCACACTATGGTGTTCCAGGTGGCGTGAGTTGTGAAACAACTTTCACATTGTCTAAAGTTGTATGCCAAACTCATAACTCAGATATTCACCTCCATGATCATATCACAGACATTTTTATCTTCTTGTCACGATGATCTTAAACTTCACTCTGAATTTGCTTGAACCTTTCAAACGATTCATACTTGTGTTTCATTAAGTAAATATACACTGTATCTACTCAAATCATCAGTGAAGGTAAGAAAATAACGACATCCACCGCACGCTACAAGACTCATTGGATTGCATACATCAACATGTATTATTTCCAATAAATCACTTGCCTGTTCCATCCATCTAGAAAACGGGTTCCTTAGTCATCTTAACCAAGAGGCATGGTTCGCATGTCTCAACCGATTCGAAATCGAATGAGTCCAAAGATCCATAAGCATGGAGTTTCTTCATGCGCTTTATACCAATATGACATTTAGCGGCAGTGCCACAAGTATGTGGTACTATAATTATTAACTTTGTATCTTTTGGCATCAATGTTATTGAAAGTGCGTTATATCGACTAGAGGGGGGTGAATAGGCGATTTTTACAAATTCATCACTTGAGGAATTTCAACTTTGAGGAATTTGAAATGTGATGAATAACTAGCAGCAGAATAAGTACTCAAGTGCATGAGGAACATAGTAACAACATAGTCTTCATGATGAAATGAAACATGCACAAATAGAGAGTAGTGTGATACGGGATAAGCAGTGATGGACAAGGTAACTTGAAGAATTTGAGGTGAGGAATTTGTGAAAGTCTTTAGTCAAATTCTTCAAATAGTAACAATCAATTTCATCAACAGGTATATGAGGAATAGAGGGGTTGAGGAAATAGAACCAGATAGCTCGATGAAGACAATGGTTTGATTGTAGGTTTTTCCTCACTGATGATTTTCTCTCAAAAGTCTTTGGAGGATGGGTTGCTCTCTAATGACAAGTGTCAGTTCTCTCTGTCGGAGCAGCCAACCAGCTAGTGGTTGTGGGGGTGGCTATTTATGGCAAGGATGCAACCTGACATGATAAGACATAAATGCCCCCAATGATATGACCGTTATGTGGATAAGAATGATTGGGGACAGCTGGCGCTAAGCACAGCAACGGTCGGAATTTCGAACTATGAAAGTCCTCTGCTTATCATGTTCCTCACTTGTAGGCAATTCACACTGGCGAAATCCTAACTCCTTAGTCAGATCAATTTCTTCAGAGACCAGAAGAACTTCGTCTCTGTCACTGAAGAACTTGTCTGAACCATAAGAGATTTTCAAAGGCTTCACTCGAAGGATTGTATGGATTGAGGATATTGGAGTTGAGCATTAGTTGGAAATTTTCCTTAGTATTACCTTGGCCCCTTTTAACAGTACGGTGTTTCCTATGACTCAAATAAAAAACGAAACTACGAAAACAAAAGTCTTCACGCTTCATATTCCTCGTTCATATCTTCAAGGTCACACCAACTTCTTCATTTTCAAAGTCTTTACAAAGTCTTCACCAAAGCCTTCAGAAAGTCTTCAGCAAAGTCTTCACTTGAAGACATACATTTTTAGGGGTCGATAATCTCCAAATATACCAAACTCCTCATCGACTTATAGAACCTGTGTATACTCACAAACGCATTAGTACCTTAACCTATAAGTCTTCAATACACCGAAATCACTAAGGGGCACTAGATGCACTAACAATCTCCCCCTTTTTGGTGATTGATGACAAATAGGTTAAGTTTTCAATGGGGATAAACATATGAAGTGAAAGTACAGATTCTGAGGAATTTGATTGCAAGATATAGAAGAACTCCCCCTGAAGATGTGCATATTTGAGGAATTTGCTTTGGACTGCAAATGCACATGGCAGGTTCAAACATGGAGAACTCCCCCTATATCTTGTAATTCATACATGCATTTGAATATATGATATGAAGAATTTGAAATTCGTGAGGAAAATGGTGTCTAACAAAATTCAGCATGCATGCATTAAGGTATTTGAGGAAATAAACATGCGAGGAAATAGTTCAAAAGTGTTAGACCACCATCGGACTTAAGTGTACAACTCAATCAACAAAAGTTTCGGAAGAGCGAGAGTTGTAACTTAAACAAAAATAGCCCATTTATAAGAGACCCGCTTGAAGACTAACTCAAATTTTCTCCCCCTTTGTCATCGAAGACCAAAAGGGAAGAAAAAGTGATGACTAACGCCCCTTAGAAGAATTTCATCGTGTTGGTGAGGAAGGAGCGCTAGCGTTGTCGGGGTCGTTTGTCGATGCAGGGCCTACAACAGTGTCGTCAATGTCTTCATTGTCATCACTCTCGCGAGATGAAGAATATGAACTTGCTACCATCAGAGGAACTTGAACTTTCTTGAATTTCTTCTGAGGTCGCCGAGCCCAGTCGGGATGTTCCTCAATATCCAGCTCATCTAGTTCTTCAGAAGACATGATGTGAGACAGTACGGCCCAAGTGCGTTTGAGGATTTCATGCGCATAGTAGTGATTTCTCTTCACTGTGTTCTGCGTCACAGTCATGTTCTGCACAATGTAACCAAGTTGACGCTTCACCCACTTGTGATTGTGATCGACCTGTTGATGAAGACTTATTAGAAGCTCGCGATCAGTCATCAGACGAGGGGAGACGCTTGAGGTTGTTGAGCTGAGGCTCTTGCACCGGAGTCTTGAGTGGCAGTGGCATCATTGGTGGAGAAGGAAGTGTCTTTGCGGAAATGTCCATCCAAAGGACGAGTGCCTTCATCAATGACAGATTTGCCTTTTCCTTCAACTAAGGCAATTGGGCTCTTGATGACTTCTATTGGAGGCAAAAAGCCAAAGTGATTCTGAAAACCAGCCTTGAAGGGAACTAAGGACTTTGCCCTGATGAATTTCATGATCCATGGCGCATAAGGCTTCTGTTCAAATGGACCTAAGGCAGCACTGGCCAATGTCCTCATGAAGAAATCATGCAAGTCGATGGGAATCCCATGAATGATGTTGAAGAGCATATTCTTCATGACTCCTTCCACTTCTTCTTCTTCAGAATCGTGGCCTTTCTGAGGACATAGTGTATTTGTGAGGATACGGTAAATAGTCCTGGGCACATATAGCAGATTCTTCACAAGAAAGATGTTTGGTTGAGGCGTTCCAGGAGGCAAAGGCTTCATCAACACTTGCATCAGCTGATTTGGAAGTGCAGGCTCATTAAACAGTTTGCGGGCTTCATATGAGGAAATTGGAACAGGGACACACTGAAGCAATTCAGAGGCTTGAGCAGTGAAGTGGGTCGTTCCAGTCATCCAGTCCAATATCCATGAGTTGATACCTGAGGAATTTCCGCTAATATGCAGCATGGCATAGAATTGAATGATGATTTCTTCATTCCAGTCGCAGATGTCGACACAGAATGGAAGAAGGCATGCATGATAGAGAACTTGGAGCACTGGAGTGAATGATGGAAGACTTTCCATATCAGCATGAGGAATCTGCTGGTGCTCGAAGACTTTCTTCTTCTCATACAGGACTAACGCATAGTAGTTGAGTTGAGAGGCAGTCCAGAATCTGTTGTGACCAGCCCTTGCAGAGTCATAGGGGTTTGGTCCAGAGAAGAATGAGTGTTCATCGAAGAAATTATTCTTGAGGAATTTGGGACGAACAGTGCCTTTGAAGGGCAGTCTTGGCTTGGGTTGAAGATTTGTTCGTCTGCGCCCCTTGATCTCCGTTGGCAATGGAGGAACAACAGATTGAGTGATTTGTAGAACTGGTTCCTCGGCAGTGGCCGGAGCATCATTTTCCTCAACTGTTGCAGCTGGAATTTCTTCATTATCTGGAAGGTACAGATGTTCAGAGTCTTCTAGGATTTCTTCAGTCTGTGCAGGTGACTGAGGAATCAACATCAGAGGAGTTGCCATTGGTGAATTGGGATGTGCATATTCCCAATATTCATCATTGACTACTGGAGTAGTGTTACCAATGTCAACTTCTTCATCAATTTGTTCTACACCAGCTTCCTCAATAGTTACCAGCAGCTGGAGCGATGATACCTTGGGGGTTGACGGAGTGTCATCAATGACAATTTCCTCATCAAGAGGCTCTGAGGAAGCAGCCAAATGATTTTCTTCTTCTTCAGGGATGACATACTCCTTCCCGAATGGCACAATAGCATAGGCTGGTGTTGAGGAAATTGGAGTTGCATCAATTGGAGTTGCTGAGGAACTTGATGAAGTTTTCAACTTCTTCAACACAGGGGCATCAGAAGTTGACGCTTTTCTCTTGAGTGGATTTTCCTCAGCAGTAGCAGTTTCTTCAGGAACGACTGATGCAACCGCCCTGGGTGGTTCAGTTTCTTCAGGCACAGCAAATTCTTCAGGTGGCCTATCAGATTCTTCAGGCATAGCAGAAGTACCTGTTGGCATAGCAGTTTCTTCAGGCACAACATTGGAGGTTGCCCTGGCATGTTCATTAGCGCTCTGAGTTTCCTTAGCAGCACTGGCAGTTGCTTCTGGTGCAGAATTATTTCCTTCAGCAGTTTCATCAGGCTGAGCATTTTCATCAGCTGCCTGAGGAGTTTCATCTGCAGTCTGAGCAATTTCTTCAGACCGAGGCTTTTGTGGTTGTGATCGATTTGCAACCCTGGTGTTGTGATCCTTTACAGCTGCTTGAGCAGCCCTGACGAGTCTGACCTTGGTGCCCTTCCATTCAGCATCATACCTCTGTTGATCCATAGAGTGTGCGAATTTTGGACTGAACCGTGACGAGTTAATTTGGGGTCAAATTCATCACATTTTCACGCAGAAATTTTTCTTTTCTAGTCCTGTTCCTCTTAGCTCTCAGAGCTTGCTCTCTCTTCCATTGTTCTTCAGAGATGAAGTGGGTGAGGACATGATCCACTTCAGGAGGTAGATTTAGTGAAGAAAGTGGGGTGCTTGGGTCTTCATGCCATATGTCGATGAAGTTGAGGATCATCTTGGGATCCAGCATGAGAGGAATAAATCTACCCTTTGCTCTGGCAGCCCTGTGCTGACTTTGTCTGATGATTTCTTCCAATTCCTCATCATCAACTTCATCATCATCATCATCATTATCCTCAGAACGTGAGGGTATGGTCATCACAACCTTGCTTGTGTGAGGACTTGGTCTTTGACCTCGTCTAGCAGTTTTCTTCAACTTCAATGCAGAGGGGATTGTTGAAGACTTTGCTGTCTTGGAGGAGCTAGCAGTGATCTTTGGGACTCTGGTGAAACCCTCAGTCCTCTTGCATGTAGCCAGATGCACTGGTGTTGAGGATTTTATTACTGCTGCAGAAGACTGAGCAACGACAGTTCCAGGTGTTGAGGACTTTGTATGCTGAGTCCTTTAACCTTGAGGGATCTGCTGTGAAGGTCTTGTTGTTGAAGAACCTATCTTCAAAGAAGATTTCTTCATGATTTTCTTTGGAGCACTTGCAGAAGCTCCGGCAGAGGCAGCAGTAGCAGAATCTTCATTGAATTTCTTCACTGCTTCTTTGGCTTTCCTAGCCAGCTTGGTTTGCTGCTTCTCCCATGGATGAGGAAAGTCCTCACCAGTCTTTAGGCTTGTGGGATCAGCGATTTGGTTCTGAGCTAGAGGAGGCCTGCTGCAAGGTGGTTTCACTGCAAATTTCATCATGTACTTTGGGGTTACATAACGATATTCTTTCCATTCCTTTGCCCATCTCCTCTCAATCTTTTGCAGACGGATCTTTCTCTGCTTGGTCGTCTCTTTTCCATGTGTTTCTTCATCAGGTGTGCAATATTCATCATACACATCCTCTGGAATCTCAAAGGTAGTGTGCACATCTAGCTTCTTTCCTCCTTTCTGAGGTTTCTTTCCGTCAGCCATTCTCTTCACTTGAGGAATATGAACTCTTGAAGATTCTAAAGAGGTACACAATTTTTCTTCAAGAAGCGCTGCAAATGAGTTAAATTGATGAGAACCTAGTGATTCATCAGCGGACATGTTGTATCTCTGAACAGAGTATAGGTGCGAGGAATTTGAAGAGGTCATATGCGTTCTCAGTAATTTTGAAGAAAAATTAGGTGTGAGGAATTTGACCATGGATGTATTGAGGAATTTCACTAAGTGTTCTTTGTCTCAGGTTCCCGAGTTGTACAAATTTTGAGGATTTGTACAATTGAGGAATCTTGAAGAAAATCATCAAGAATGAGGAGATGTAAGGTGCTTTAAAATAAGGTTCATGAAGAGCAAACACCTTTTGAGGAATATGAAGAGCATTTGAAGATCAAACAAGGGCAGTAAAAATAAATTTTATTTACCCTGGTGAAGAACATGAAGAACTTAGAGATGAGCTTGGGAAGTTCGTGCGTTCAGATCTCCCACGCCCTAGCTTGGTAGAGGGAGACAGCTATAGCGGCGGCGGGATGAGGATTTCCGCGGCCGGTGCAAGTACGACGACGATGAGGTTGAGGTAGTGAAGCTCTTCCTCACTGGCGATGATGACTTTAGCGGCGGCGCTAGGTTGGAGCTCGGGAGAGGGATGAGATGCGGAGTAACCGAGCACAGTTGATGGGAAGGGGGAATTTATAGAGGAAGTGAAAACCGATCCGCTCGAAGATTTTGGACAGGATTGCCCTTGACCCTTGCTCTCCATGCGACAGGTGTTACCCACGTACTTAGCGGTGGAGATCGTGGGTTATCCAGGCGCGGGAATAGGAACAGTTTGAGCGGGAACCGCTGAAAATTTTGGTAGTGAAGATTTCAAAGCTTTCGTTCACAAATTCTTCAGTTGTCAAGGACACAGTGCAGACTTTGAACGAGTTTCAAAGTAGAACGCATATGAAGAATTTGTGAACAGACTTGGTTGAGTTTAGCATAGAGGGGAAAAGGGGTCCGATCACATTCACTTAGATGAAAATCAACTTGAAGAACTAGCAATAAGTGAATGTTGTTGAGGACATTGAAAACTCAAATATAAATATATATGTATAGTCAATGAAGAACATGAGTTTCAAAGTTTGAAGAATTTGAAAAGTTGAGGATTTGAAACACTTGAGGAATTTGCAAATTTGAGGAATTTGATAGTTTGAAGAATTTGCAAAAACAACGAAATACTCAATTTTGAAGAATTTCAACTTTTGGTTCGTGGCGTAACCCACCGTATAAGAATGATGATTTCAGACACCGCGTACAATTGTCGTAGGGTTCTGAGAATCAAATTCTTTGTTAATTTCTTCACACTTAGAGAGTTACTCTTCATTGATTGAAGAAAAACGTTACTTCGTGTGTTGCACATCTAAGTCATCAATTTTGCATAAGTGTTAGGATGTGCGTTCTTCATCAAAGAACATTCGAAGATTCTAAGATATTTAGCTCACACCACAACTTGCAAAATCTCTTTTAATCCAAGGGCTTTGTGAAGATATCGGCCAGTTGTTCTTCAGTGGGAATGTGGTCGATGGAGATGTCGCCCTTGAGTACATGATCTCGAAGAAAGTGATGATGAATTTGGATGTGCTTGGTCTTGGAATGCTGAACTGGGTTATAGGCAATCTTGATGGCACTCTCGTTGTCGCGGTAAAGAAGCACATTCTTCAGCTTGATGCCGTAGTCCTTGAGGGTTTGCTTCATCCATAGTAACTGAGCACAACACGAGCCAGCAACAATGTACTCAGCTTCTGCAGTAGAGAGTGAAACGCAGTTCTGCTTCTTCGAGGACCAACAGACTAAGGATCGTCCAAGGAAATGACATTTGCCTGAGGTTGACTTGCGATCCACATGATCTCCAGCATAGTCAGCATCAGAGTATCCGACGAGGTGAAGATTTGAGCCCTTGGGATACCACAATCCAAGTGTTAGTGTGTGAGCTAAGTATCGAAGAATATGTTTCACAACCTTATGGTGTGATTCCTTCGGTGTTGCTTGGAATCGAGCACACATGCAAACACTTAGCATTATATCAGGCCTAGATGCACATAGGTACAATAAGGAGCCAATCATGGAGCGGTATACCTTCTGATCGAAATCTTTACCATTTTCATCAGTGCAGAGGTGTCCTTTTGAAGGCATTGGAGTTTTGACGCCTTTGCAATCTTGCATGTCAAATTTCCTCAGAACATCTTTGAGGTATTTCTCTTGTGAGATGAAGATGCCATTGTTTTGCTGACGAATTTGAAGACCTAAGAAGAATTTCAACTCTCCCATCATAGACATTTGATATTCTTCACTCATCATATAGGCAAATTCATCACTATAATGTTTGTCAGTACAGCCAAAGATAATATCGTCTACATATATCTGGCATATGAACAGTTCATTGTCATAAGATTTTGTGAAAAGGATTGGGTCGAGTGAACCGGGTTTGAAGCCTTTCTTCATGAGGAATTCCTTCAGAGTGTCGTACCACGCCTGAGGGGCCTACTTGAGGCCATAGAGGGCCTTGTTTAGTCTAAAGACTTTGTCAGGATGCTTAGGGTCTTCAAAACCTGGGGATTGAGCAACATATACTTCTTCCTCAAGCTTACCATTGAGGAATGCACTTTTCACATCCATTTGATATAAGATGATATTATGATGGTTAGCGTAAGCAAGTAATATGCGAATAGCTTCAAGTCTAGCAACAGGTGCAAACGTTTCATCAAAATCAATTCCCTCAACCTGTGTGTAGCCTTGAGCTACAAGTCGAGCCTTATTCCTCACCACAAGGCCATTTTCATCTTGCTTGTTGCGGTAGATCCACTTGGTACCTATGATGTTATGCTTGCGAGGATCTGGCCGCTTGACAAGTTCCCACACATTATTAAGCTTGAATTGATGCAATTCCTCTTGCATAGGTTGAATCCACTCAGGCTCCTTGAATGCTTCATCAACTTTGGTGGGCTCTATGATAGAGACAAAGGCAAAGTGCCCACAAAAGTTAGTTAAATGTGAAGCTTTTGAGCGTGTGAGAGGACCTGGTGCATTGATGTCATCGATGATTTTGTCAATCTGCACTTTGTTTGCTACTCTTGGATGAGCAGGTTGACGAGGCTGAGGATTTTCATCAACACCATTTTCTTCAGGTATATCAGCATGAGAGTCTTCATTTATTGAATGATTTCCTCAGTGGGTATGACATCTTCTGTTGCCTTCAGCTTGATGGATTCCTCAGGAGATTGTTCATCTAACACAGAAGGCAGGTGCTCTCTTTGCGAGCTATTAGTTTCATCGAACCGCACATCTACAGTTTCAACAACCTTTTGATGGTAGGTGTTGAAGACTTTGTAGGTGTGCGAGTCCTTTCCGTAACCAAGCATAAAACCTTCATGTGCTTTCAGTGCAAACTTAGAATTGTGGTGAGGATCTTTGATCCAGCAGTTTGCACCGAAGACTTTGAGATAACTTACATTGGGTTTCTTGCCTGTCATAAGCTCATATGAAGTCTTCTTGAAGAATTTGTGAAGATATACCCTGTTGATGATGTGGCATGCAGTATCAATTGCTTCAGGCCAGAAGCGACAAGGAGTCTTGTATTCGTCAAGCATGGTGTGAGCCATTTCAACAAGTGTCCTGTTCTTGCGCTCCATGATGCCATTCTGCTGAGGAGTATAAGGGGCAGATAGCTCATGAGTAATACCAATTTCATCAAGATATTCATCAAGATTAGTGTTCTTCAACTCAGTCCCATTATCACTCCTGATATGCTTGATCTTGACGCCGAAGTTGGTGGAGGCCCTTGAAGCAAATCATCTGAAGACGTCTTGCACTTCATTTTTGTACAGAATAATATGCACCCATGTGTAATGAGAGTAATCATCAACAATGACAAAGCCATATAAACTTGATGCATTTGTTAGTATGGAGTAATGAGTGGGGCCACATAGATCCATGTGAAGCAATTCAAAGGGTCGAGTCGTGGTCATGATTGTCTTCGAGGGATGCTTGGATCTGGTCATCTTCCCAGATTCACATGCACCACAGAGGTGGTCCTTGAGGTTGACACCCTCGATGCCAATGACGTGCTTTTTCTTCACGAGTGTGTGCAGGTTCCTCATACCAGCACGTCCAAGTCGTCGATGCCACAACCAGCCTTCTAAAGACTTTGCAAGTAAGCAAGTGGCAGGTTGAGGACCTATAGAGAAATCAACAATATACAAGTCTCCTCTCCTAAAGCCTTCGAAGACTTTGGAATTGTCAGATTCCATGATGACAACACAACGAAATTTTCCAAACACGACAACCATATCAAGATCACAAAGCATTAAGACAGACATAAGGTTGAACCCGAGGGATTCAACAAGCATCACCTTATCCATGGTTCGGTCCTTTGAGATAGCAACCTTACCAAGTCCCAATACCTTGCTTTTTTTCCTTTGTTTGCGTAGGTGATATGCTTCAGAGGAGATGGAGTGAGTGGAAAATTCATCAGTAGATTCTTGTCACCCGTCATGTGGTTTGTGCATCCACTATCGAGAACCCACTCAATAGCTTTTAGAGTATCATCCTGCTGATGAATTAGTACAACTTACAAACTCATATGCTTCAGAGTGAAGAATATGATATCAATTTCATCAGACAGAATTTCATCACATAAGATAGTAAGCAAGTAGACTGAGGACGTGAGAAATGAAGAATTCATTTCATCATGGTTAGCTTGTGTCCTTTCAAGCATTTCCTCAGGTCTCCAACATGTTCATCAGATGTTCAGTTTTATCTGGAAACCTGACCCTGCATAAGAAATTAGTTCAATTTCTTCACCACCCACATCTGGAGGGGTGGCAAAGAGTTCATCATTCTGCGAGCACCATATGAGAAGGGAGGCATTGAAGCAAGTGTGTTTCGTTTCATAGGGCGAGGGTTAGAGTATTCAAATGAATAAGCAGAGAAATTCTTCGGGGACTTATGAACATAATGGTTTGAAGAATAATGCACATATTCATAACTCTTAGGTTTTCCCTGCGAAACAGAGGCATTAGCACGAGAATGTTGATTTTGACCATTTGAGGAATTTGGTCCAAGTGAGGACTTTGGTCCATATGAGGAATTTGATCTAGGGTTCCTATTCTTCCTGAGTGGTGTCGTGAGGACATTCACTTGAAGATTTTGTAGGTAGCTCTTGGGAACCCAGATTTTCTTCATAGGAGAACTGTTCCTGCAGTTAGTTCCAACATATCTAGCAAATACTTCACTTTTCTGATTTTTGAAGAATCTGTAATTGGAGTCAAGTGACTCATCAGAGAAATATGAAGTTTCACACGTAAAGCCAGATAAAGTGGATGGATCTATAGGAGGTCCTTTCGCAGCAACCCATGAGGTTTTGGGGTACTGCTCAGGTGTCCAGTAGGATCCATTAGCATTGAGTTTCCTCACAAAGGCTATACCCTCTTTCCTAGGGTTCCTGTTCAGAATCTGCTTTTTGAGAACATCGCAAAGGATTTGATGCCCTTTGAGACTTTTGTACATGCCTGTCACATACAATTCCTTCAACCCTGCATTGTCATCAGTGATACTAGTGGTATCCTCAGATGAGGAATTTAAGACCACGGAAATAGTTGAAGAAATTGCAGCAATAGAAGCATTTGAACATTCAGGTGAAGAATTAGCAGTTCCACGTTCGATGCATTTCAAACAAGGTGGAATGAAATCTTCCTGAGCGGTACTGATCTGTTGAGCTAGTAAGGAATCGTTTTCCCTTTGGAGATCTTCATGAGACACCCTCAGTTTCTCAAGATCTTGCTTTCTTTGAAGAAATTCATAAGAAAGCTTCTCATGATCAGCTAAGAGGTCATTATGATGACTCTGTAGGTTATCGTACTTCGTCTGAAGACTTTTGAGATCGACAGACAAAGTTTGAGTCCGATCCACTTCATGGTTCAACAGATCATCGCTTTTGTCTAGCATTTTCTAAAGCTTTTCCAGTGCACTTTGTTGCTTAGTGGCAATTTTAACAAGTTTAGCATAGCTAGGTTTCACATAATCATCAGATTCACCTTCACTTGATTCAGATGAGGAATGATGTTTGTGTACCTTTAAGCCTTTTGCCATGAAGCAATAGGTGGGAGCATGATCATCGTTGCTGACGTCAGAGTCGTTGGAGTAGTCAAATTCTTCATCGTTGAAGATGGACTTGCTGACGAAAGCAGTAGCGAGAGCAAGGCTAGAGACACCAGATTCTGATTCCTCCTCAGATTCTTCCTCTTCTTCATATTCTTCAGATTCTTCCTCAGAATCCATTTCCTTGCCGATGAATGCTTGAGCCTTTCTGGAACCATTCTTCTTGTGCTTTGAGGACTTTGTAGATGAGGACTTTGAAGATTTCTTCTTTTTCTTTGAGTTATCAGAACTATCATCCTTGTATTTCTTCTTCTTCTTTGAGTCTTTTTCCTAGAGAGGACAGTCAGAGATAAAGTGACCAGGCTTCTTGCAACGATGACAGGTTCTTTTCTTGTAATCTTTTGAGGAATCTGATTTCCTCAAGCCACTTTTTGATGACTTTCCAAATCCACCTCTTCTTGAGAACTTCTGGAATTTCCTCACAAGCATTGCTAGTTCCTGGCTTAGTTCTTCAGGATCACCAAGGCTGCTGTCAGAATCTTCTTCTTCAAATGAGGAAATTGCTTTTGCCTTCAGAGCACGAGATCTTCCATAGCTTGGCCCGTAGAGGTCTCTCTTTTTAGCTTGTTGGAATTCATGAGTATTGAGTCTCTCAAGAATATCAGCAGGATCAAGAGCTTTATAATCTCCACGTTCTTGGATCATCAAAGCCAGAGTATCAAATGAGGAATCGAGATATCGTAGCAATTTATTCACCACTTCGTGGTCAGTGATATCAGTGGCACACAGTGCTTGAAGTTCATTGGATATATCAGTGAGGCGATCAAATGTTTGCTGAACATTTTCATTGTCAAGTCTTTTGAAGCGGTTGAAGAGATTGCGAAGAACATCAACACGAGAGTTACGTTGAGTGGAAACACCTTCGTTGACTTTGGATAGCCTATCCCAGATAAGCTTAGTAGACTCCAAAGCGCTCACTCTGCCATACTGACCTTTGCTCAGATGGCCACAGATGATATTCTTTGCTTGAGAATCGAGTTGCTTGAATCTCTTCACATCAGTAGTAGTAACAGTGGGAGTGACAGAGGGCACACCATTTTCCACAACATACCAGAGATCGTTGTCAATAGCTTCAAGGTGCATACGCATCTTGTTCTTCCAGTAAGGGTAGTCTGTCCCATCGAAGGTAAGACACCCCGCGGAAACCTTGATCATACCTACAGTCGACATAACTAGACTCCAGGTGGTTAAACCAAAATCACACAGAGCAAGGGAGTACCTGCTCTGATACCAATTGAAAGTGCGTTATATCGACTAGAGGGGGGGGTGAATAGGGGATTTTTACAAATTCATCACTTGAGGAATTTTAACTTTGAGGAATTTGAAATGTGATGAATAACTAGTAGCAGAATAAGTACTCAAGTGCACGAGAAACATAGTAACAACATAGTCTTCATGATGAAATGAAACATGCACAAATAGAGATTAGCGTGATATAGGATAAGCAGTGATGAACAAGGTAACTTGAAGAATTTGAGGTGAGGAATTTGTGAAAGTTTTCAGCCAAATTCTTCAAACAGTAACAATCAATTTCATCAACAGGTATATGAGGAATAGAGGGGTTGAGGAAATAGAACCAGATAGCTTGATGAAGACAATGGTTTGATTGTAGTTTTGTCCTCACTGATGATTTTCTCTCAAAAGTCTTCGGAGGATGGGATGCTCTCTAATGACAAGTGTCAGTTCTCTCTCTCAGAGCAGCCAACCAGCTAGTGGTTGTGGGGGGTGGCTATTTATAGCCAGGATACAACCTGACATGATAAGACATAAATGCCCCCAATGATATGACCGTTATGTGGATAAGAATGATTGGGGACAGCTGGCGCTAAGCACAACAACGGTCAGAATTTCGAACTATGAAAGTCCTCTGCTTATCATGTTCCTCACTTGTAGGCAATTCACACTGGCGAAATCCTAAATCCTCAGTCAGATCAATTTCTTCAGAGACCAGAAGAACTTCGTCTCTGTCACTGAAGAATTTGTCTGAACCGTAAGAGATTTTCAAAGGCTTCACTCGAAGGATTGTATAGGTAGAGGATATTGGAGTTGAGCATTAGTTGGAAATTTTCCTTAGTATTACCTCGGCCCCCTTTAATAGTACGGTGTTTCCTATGACTCAAATAAAAAAACGAAACTACGAAAACAAAAGTCTCCACGCTTCATATTCCTCGTTCATATCTTCAAGGTCACACCAACTTCTTCATTTTCAAAGTCTTCACAAAGTCTTCACCAAAGCCTTCAGAAAGTCTTCAGCAAAGTCTTCACTTGAAGACATACATTTTTAGGGGTCGCTAATCTCCGAATATATCAAACTCCTCATCGACTTATAGAACCTGTGTATACTCACAAACGCATTAGTACCTTAACCTATAAGTCTTCAATACACCAAAATCACTAAGGGGCACTAGATGCACCAACAGTTATGAACATGTGTATTACTATGATCAAGATTCAACAAACCATTCTCACTGGGTGCATGACCATTGAAGGTATAATTCATGTAAACAAAATAACCATTATTCTCTAACTTAAATGAAAAACCGTGTTGCAATAAACACGATCTAATCACGTTCATGCTCAACGCAAAACACCAAATAACATTTATTTAGGTTCATCACTAATCCCGAAGGTAGAGAGAGCGTGCGATGTTGATCACATCAACCTTGGAAACATTTCCAACACACATCGTCACCTCACCCTTAGATAGTTCTCTGTTTATTCCATAGCTTTTATTTCGAGTTACTAACATTTAGCAACCGAACCGGTATCCAATACCTAGGTGTTACTAGGAGTACTCGCAAGGTACACATCATTAACACGTATATCAAATATACTTCTGTCGATGTTGCCAGCCTTCTTATCTACCAAGTATCTAGGGTTGTTCCGCTTCAGCAAACACTCTCCTCATAATCGAAGCACTTAGTCTCGGGTTTGGGTTCAACTTTGGGTTGCTTCACTGGAGCAGCAACTGACTTGCTATCCATGAAGTTTCCCTCCTTGGTCTTGCCCTTCTCGAAACTAGTAGTTTGACTAACCATCAACACTTGATGCTCCTTCTTTATTTCTACCTTCGCGGTGTCAAAAATCGCGAACAGCTTAGGGATCATTATTTCTATCCCTGGCATTTTATAGTTCATCACCAAGTTCTAGTAGCTTAGTGACAGTGACTTGGAGAACTATATCAATCACTATCTTATCTGGAAGATCAACTCCCACTCGATTCAAGCGATTGTAGCACCCAGACAATCTGAGCACATGCTCAAGATTGAGCTATTCTCTTTCATCTTGCAGGCAAAGAATCTTGTTGGAGATCTCATATCTCGAACACGGGCACGAGCCTGAGATCCTAATGTCAGCTCTTAGAACATCTCATATGTTCTGTGATGTTCAAAATGTTTTAGAGCTTCAATTCTAAGCCGTAATGCATGACGCACTAAACTATCAAGTAGTCATCAGAATGTGCCTGTCAGATGTTCACAACATCTACAGATGACGCTAGAGGGGTTGGCACACCGAGCGGTGCATTAATGACATAAGCCTTCTCTGTAGCAATGAGGACAATCCTCAGATCATGGACCCAGTCCGCAATATTGCTACCATCATCTTTGAACTCTATTTCTCTAGGAACATATAAAAATTCAAGGGAGCTACAGTGCGAGCAAGTAATCTACAACATAATTTGCAAAGACACTACTAACTATGTTCATGATAATGAGTTCAATTAATCATATTACTGAAGAACTCCCACTCAAATTGACATCCCTCTGGTCATTCGAGTGATACATGATCCACATTCACCAACTCAAGTCCGATCATCACATGAGTTGAGGTGGTTTCAATGGTGAACATCATCATGTTGATCATATCTACTATACGACTCATGTTCGACCTTTCGGTCTCTTGTGTTCCGAGGCCATGTCTGTACATGCTAGGCTCGTCAAGTTTAACCCGAGAGTTCTGCATGTGCAACACTGGCTTGCACCCATTGTATGTGAACGTAGAGTCTATCACACCTGATCATCATGTGGTGTCTCGACATGACAAACTTTCGCAATGGTGCACACTCGAGGAGAACACAATTTATCTTGAAATTAAGTGAGGGATCACCGTATAATGCTACCGTCGTCCTAAGCAAAACAAGGTGCATAAAAGGATTAACATCACATGCAAATCATAAGTGACATGATATGGCCATGAACTTGTGCTTTTGATCTGCATCTTGAAAGCACCGACATGATCTCCATCGTCACCGGCATGACACCATGATCTCCATCATCTTGATCTCCATCAACGTGTCGCCATCGGGGTTGTCGCGCCCATCATGCTTGTACTACTATTGCTACCATTTAGCGATAAAGTAAAGCATTACATAGCGCTTAATGATTGACACGCAGGTCATACAATAATTAAAGACAACCCTATGGCTCCTGCCGGTTGCCTTACTCATCAACATGCAAGTCATGATATTCTATACAACACATGATCATCTCATACATCACATATATCACATCATGTAATTGGCCATATCACATCACAACATACCCTGCAAAAAAAGTTAGACGTCCTCTAATTGTTGTTGCATGTTTTACGTGGCTGATACGGGTATCTAGCAAGAACAATTCTCACCTACGCATAAACCACAATGGTGATACATAAGTTGCTTTTCAACCTTCTCAAGGACCGCCTTTGTCGAATACGATCCAACTAAAGTACGAGAAACTGCCACCCGCCAGCCATCTTTTGCAACAAGTTGCAGTTGAGGGAACCAGTCTCTCATAAGCGTACGAGTAATGTTGGTCCGGGCCGCTTCATCACACAATACCGCTAAACCAAAACACGACCAAGGGAGGAAGCAATCTAAGCATCAACGCCCACAAACTCTTTGTGTTCTACTTGAGATCTCATCTACACATAGACCTAGCTCTGATACCACTATTGGGGAACGTTGCATGGGAAACAAAAAATTCATACGCACACGCAAGATCTATCCATGGTGATGAGTATCTACGAGAGGGAGAGTGGATCTACATACCCTTGTAGATCGCTAAGCGGGAAGCGTTAAGAAACGCGGTTGGTGCAGTCGAACGTCTTCGCGATCCAAATCGCCGAGCGTCCCGCGATCTCATCATGATCCGTCCGCGATCCAATCACGATCCGTCCCGCGAACTCATCATGATCCGTCCCGCGAACTCATCACGATCCGTCTCGCGATCTTGATCACGGTCCTTCCGATCCAGCGCCGAACGGATGACACCTCCACGTTTAGCACACATACAGCTCGATGACGATCTCCGCCTTCTTGATCCAGCAAGAGGGAGTGGAGAGGTAGAAGAGTTCTCCGGCAGCGTGACGGCGCTCCGGCGATGGTGGTGGAGCTATTCCGACAGGGCTTTGCCTAAGCACTGCAGAAATCCGATCTAGAGGAGAAACTATGCACTAGAGGAATGGGTAACACGTGGCTAAAAATCTGGTGCCAAAACCCCTAAAACCTCTAGTATATATAGGAGGAAGAGAGGTGGAGGCTTGGCCCTCAAGGGGTCAGCCCTTGGTTCGGCCGAATCAAGGAGGAGAGGAGGACTCCTCCTCCAATCCTAGTAGGACTAGGATTCCTCCCTATTTTGCCTTTTTCCACCTTTTTTTCTTTGGGTTTTCTCTCCCAGCCACATGGGCCTAGTGTGGGACTTCCACCATCCCACTAAGGGCTGGTATTCACTCTCTCACAGCCCATGTAGCCTCTTGGGTCGAAATACCCCTCCCGATGGTCTCCCGGTACACTGCCGGCACTCCCGGTACACTACCGAGGAGCCCGAAACTTTTCTGGCGAGCAAAATAGAACTTCCTATATATGAATATTTACCTCCGGACCATTCCGGAGCTCCTCGTTACATCCGGGATCTCATACGAGACTCCGAACTACCTTCAGTCACCACCATACATAACTCTATACTATCGAAACGTCACCGAACCTTAAGTGTGCAGACCCTGCGGGTTCGAGAACTATGTAGACATGACCGAGACACCTCTACGATCAATAACCAATAGCGGGACCTAGATGCCCATATTGGTTCCTACATATTCTACGAAGATCTTTATCGGTCGAACCTCTATGTCAAGGATTCAGTTAATCCCGTATGATATTCCCTTTGTTCTTTGGTATGTTACTTGCCTGAGATTCGATCGTCGATATCTCCATACCTAGTTCAACCTCGTTACTGGCAAGTCTCTTTACTCATTCCGTAATAAAAGATCCCATGACTAACACTTAGTCACATTGCTTGCAAGGCTTATTGTGATGTTGTATTACCGAGTGGGCCCTGAGATACCTCTCCGTCACACGGAGTAACAAATCCCAGTCTTGATCCATGCCAACCCAACAGACACCCTCGGAGATACCTGTAGAGCACCTTTATAGTCACCCAGTTACGTAGCGACGTTTGATACACACAAGGTACTCCTTCGGTGTCAGTGAGTTGTATGATCTCATGGTCATAGGAACAAATACTTGACATGCAGAAAACACTAGCAATAAACTGACACGATCATATGCTATGTTTGTAGTTTGGGTCTTGTCCATCACATCATTCTCCTGATGACGTGATCCCGTTATCAAATGACATCTCATGTCCATGACTAGGAATCTATAGCCATCTTTGAGCAACGAGCTAGTCTATTAGAGGCATACTAGGGACATGGTGTTGTCTATGTATCCACACATGTATATGAGTTTCTGATAAACACAATTATAGCATGGATAATAAACGATTATCATGAACAAGGAAATATGATAATAACCAATTTATTATTGCCTCTAGGGAATATTTCCAACAGGTGCACACATCAAGAGACACAAATTCCCAAGCATTGATGAAGACTTGATCTTCCAATTGCATGTAGTTATTCGATCTCGTGTGCACTTTTGCTTGCGCTTGGTCGAACACCCCCTCCCCTAATCTCCTACACCTCACCTTCTTCCTCACTGTGACTGTGCACACCACCATCCATCTCATTGTAGTCATAATCACCGATCAGGGCTTGATCAATGTCGACGGCATTGTCGTCCAACATGTGCACAAACTCGGCAGTCGCATCATGCACATCGGCGCTATAATTTTGCGCCATAAGTCACAAACAATCGCAATGGCGAAAAGTGAAGACAACTAAAATAAAATCAAAGCTCCATGCCTTGCGCCCATTTCATTGGACAACTCGGGGGTGGCGGCAGCAGTGCCGTCAGAGGGCGTCCTAGGGAAAGCTATTGGGGTGGCGATCAGAGGAGGAGGTGGCGCGGTGCTCATAGTACCTTTTGTGGCCGCCTTCTTGCATTTCACCCTCGCCACCTTGTGCATCTTCACCGGCGGGGCGGGGGCGACATGGACCGGATTTGCAGCGATGGCGACGACAGCGGGCAGGCGTGCCTTCCCATCGGCGGCTGTGGGAGCACCGCTCTAGACGACGAAGTTGCCCTGGTACTTGCGGGGATGGGCGTTGGAGGCTTCAACGGCGACGGACGAGACATGGCCGGTGACGAGATCTCCTTGACGGGTTGGCGCATCCATGACTTCCACAGTGATGTGAATGGTTGGGCGACGTCCATGGTGGTGTTACAGAGCTGGGAAAGGTGGTGCGAAGCGGGCAGAGGAAGATCAATGGCGTCGGAGGAAAGAGAGAGCGGGAACTACCATGCGGAAATGTCCCTCTCGCCAAATCTCGCTAGCGATAGGGGTCACCCTTGGGCCGACCTCCCACCCCGTGTTTATAAAGGTTGAGGAGGAGAATTTGTCGCGCCCCGCCAATTTTTTAAAGGCTGCGGTCCAATATGGTATCTGTTCGGGCCACTTTTTTCGTGCAAAACTGTAAACTGATGGTTATTTTGCAGTTCAACGCGATATAAGGGGTCTTCTAGAGATGCTCTTAGGGCATGTGCAACGCTAGCCCGCAAATTTTCTCTGACATTTGTCCATAGGCGAGGGGCTAGTACGTCGAAATGAATGCGGAAGCTAGCCATCCAACAATGTCCTCATACATTTAAAACACTTTTTAAACATGTCGGATGAACTTCATGCAAACCAGCTGATATTTATACAAATCGAAGCACATTCATTATGGTTCAGACATTTTTTCAAATGAATTAGAGTGACCAGACCTAAACATATCCTACAGTAGTGTGGGTTGTCCACTTCTTTGTATTCTGGATTGACGACCATGTCATTCATCTATCGTCTCCATGAGCATTGGCGGGGGGTTCAAGACCTATGAAGTGAAGGTGCAATCTCTGGAGATGAAGGGTAGGACATGGGAGACAGATCGTCCCACATGGGACACCAAGCCCTGTCGCTCCCATTTTCTACTCATCCTCGGAGGAGTTCGCGATATGTATGTCCCCGGTGGAAGTGGACGTCAGGTCGATGATGGACGTGGATGGTTCGTCATTGCCCACCTGCCACATCCGCCCGTGAAAGTTGGACGACTCTGCATAAGACGCGTGGCTCGTGATGTTCTCGTATCAGCCGCCTGTGTGCCATCGCGTGTGCTACCGTTTCCATGTTTGGCTGCGTTGCCACTTTGTTATGAGAAGTAAATTGTGCAGCCTCGTAGAGCACCCGCTGTTTCGCAACAAATTTCGTGTTGGCCACGACCATGGCACCTATAGCCACCTCGCTTGCGCACTCGCCATAGATCTGACACTTCGCCATGCGATGCTCTCGAGGAGGAACATGTCGTACCTCTTCTCTTGATGGGCCTGCCGGAAGGCCAATAGGAGTCGGCGTAGGCTGCTCCTTGTCCGCCATTGCGACATCGTAGTGCGCCTGTGCCTGCTCCATGGCCAGGTTGTCATGCATCGGGGGTCGGGATCCGATATGGTTTCGTCGTTCGAGCCCGTCTCAGTCGTGGGATTGTCATCGGAGACGTCGGGCGAGCTAGCCGACATGCCCTTCTCGATCCGCCATACGCGGTGGGACTGCCGGGCGGCTTCAAGTTCAGCCACCTCATGCTTCATCTCTGATGAAATACTATCCCATATAGCGTTCCCACTCGTGGTCATGGCAGATGTGAACAAAGGAGAAGGATGTGCATCGAAAGTGTTGTGTTGTGGAGTTAGCCGGGGGTAGCCGCCTTTGAAAGGATCGATATGGTTGACTAGAGGGGTGAATAGGCAACTGCCAATTTTTAGCCTTTATCAACAAATTAGGTTTAGCAACTAATAGGTTGTCTAGATATGCAACTAGGAGAAAAACCTATATGATGCTAACAACAACAAAAATACAAGCAAGCAAGCAAGCAAAGGATACCACACAAGTAAAGGTTGCACAAAGTAAAGGTAAGAAATAACCACAAGTGGAGCCGGTGGAGACGAGGATGTGTTACCGAAGTTCCTTCCCTTGGAGGGGAAGTACGTCTCCATTGGAGTGGTGTAGAGGCACAATGCTCCCCAAGAAGCCACTAAGGCCACCGTATTCTCCTTACGCCTTCACACAATGAGAGATGCCATGATTCCACTAGTGGTGCCCTTGAAGGCGGTGACCGAACTTTTACAAACAAGGTTTGGGCAATCTCCACAAATTAATTGGAGGCTTCCAACAACACCATGAAGCTTCACCACAATGGAATGTGGGTTCGAGGTGACCTCTTCCGTCTAGGGTGCTCGAACACCCAAGAGTAACAAGATCCGCAAGGGATTAGTGGGGAGAATCAAATTTCTCCTGGTGGAGGTGTAGATCGAGGCCTTCTCCTCCAAACCCTAGAGCATCAACACGGTTCGATGGCTAGGGAGGGAGATCGGGCGAAAATGACCTTGGGAGCAACAATGGAGCTTTGGGGGAAAAGAGGCCAGTCAACTAGGGGAAGAAGACTCACTTATATAGTGAGAAGAGGAATCCAACTATTATGTCATTCTACCCATGCATAAGCGGTAGTACCGCTTGGGAAAACGGTACTTCCGCTTGCACGAGAGTTACTCCCACTTAGTGTAACTGAAAAGCTGAAGGAGGCGTAGTGTTGTCAGAGAGGTAGTACTGCTCCCACTAACGGAACTTCCACTTGGTGCTGCATGAGTGGGAGAACTAGCAATAGTAGAGTGGGGTAGCATGGTATAGTAGCACTTGGAGTGGTACTACCGCCCGCTACAGCCGCTCAACTCCTGCTAATAAAACCAAACAATCGAGAGAGCAAATATAACCGGTAGTTCCACCGGTACAACATCCCTATGGTACCGTCGGAGCGGTACTACCGCTCTCCTGGAGCAGTACTTCCGCTTAAAACCTTATCTGTAGGCATGGAAAATGGAAGTGGGGAAATGGTATGAGCGCAATATTGCAGGAGCGGTACTTCCGCTCACAACTACCGCTCTACTTCCGTTGTCAATACCAAAGAGCAGAATGTAAGCGGAAGTGGTACCAGCACCGAACTGCAGTAGTACCGCTGGAATGGTACTACCACTTGTCAGCGCGGTACTACCGCTGGTCAGCGCGGTACTACCGCTTATTAGACTCTAGACAGTTTTAAGCAAGGAAGGATAGAAGCTCCAGATACCAGGAAGAAAGGTGGGGGTGCAAAGTGACTGTGTATGTGATGATTGCACCCAATCCTTTCCGAAGCGGACCCCCTCTTGATAGTACGGATTTCCTACGACCCAAGTCCACCAACACTAAATTGTTAGAAAATAATTGTCTTCTGTTTAAACATCGAGGGGAAATAAACTGTCTCGTGCCATCTGATAATCTCTGAAACCTAAATGCACACAGTTAGTCCGCAAAGGGCATTGTCACCAATCACCAAAACCACTTAGGGAAAATTATGTTCTAACAATCTCCCCCTTTTTTGTGGATTGGTGACAACACGTGATTTGCACATAAGATTAACAAGAACACTTAAGAAATCCCAAAATCTACAAAATATAGACGGGCTGCCCATAAATGTGTGCCCTATTTTAATATGCCCTTGGAATACAAAGAGCACACAGTAGGATCAACACTCCCCCTATATTTTCTAAACACAACAACAATATTGCAATCTACATAATATGAGAGACAAGCATGAATGCAAGATATAGTAAGTGAGCATAGATATATAGCACAAGAAATATAATCTCACAAACTAACAATGTAGACATCAAGATATGGAGTAGGATGGCATATGTCTTACACCATATTAAAGGTACTCACAAGTCTTGAAACCATAAATAAAAGCAAGCGATGAAAGAGTCCATAAGAGAAGAAATGCAATGACAAATAAGACAAACTCGTGACTCGGAAAATCCATAAAACTCTTTCCCCTTTCACCGAGACACCAAAAGAGCACAGAGTACTAAAACAATCCAACATGATGATCACGCTCCAGATAGCCATCAATACTCGGAGTGCCTATCAGACTCCTCATCAGAAGCACCAGACAACTCCTCCTCTGACTCCGTCCACTGGCAGTGCTTCTTCATCCACTCCTCCTCGTTAGTGATTCTCTCCTCAGATCTCCTAGCAACCTCCTATCCAACCTACCTCATGTTCTTCTTGTCATGGCTGCGAGCATTCTTTGCCTCCACATGTACCTTGTACTGACCCTAAGCCTGGAAACAGAAAAGCTTCTTCACCTTAGACTTAAGCTTGGATGCCATGAAGGTTCAGTCTCAGACAGTGGATCATATGTGTAATATGGCTCCTCCTCCTCATCAGAATTAGTGGGCGCAATCTCAGGAACATCCAGTGCAATACCCCAATTATCCTTCACATGTAGCTTAAGCACACCATGAGACACCATGTTCTCCGTGACAAGGTACTCACCAGGAAACTCAGCAGCCCATGTATCCTCAATCAACTTAAAGATATAGTGTAACATCCCAAAATTCCATTTTGGAATGTTATGATTTATAGCCATGCATCTATCATCATCATTGCTTGAATACATGTATTGTTGAAATGTTCTTTCTAAATTTCTGAAACCCCTTTCTACTTTCAATGTGTTGTTTTCACCTATTTGAAATCTTGGTAAAATGTTCAAAATAAGAGGGGAGTAACATGAAACTCCACACCAGGGTCATCTTGGTGATATATTTGAACAAAAATAACCAGGAGTTATTTTGAAAATATTTGCAAAAAGGATTTAAAAACAATTAGGCAATTTCTGAAAATATTATTTTTTTCAAATTGTTCAAATGACAGAATAAAAATGTTCATTAAATAGAATTTGTTATTATGTTAATTTTGATATATAATACCCCTATATTTATAAACGGTTTGAATGTTTTAAAAGCTTTTGAATGTCGCTGGAAAAACATTAAACAGAAAACGGTAACGGTTTTAGAATTAATACGGGCCGGCCCACAGGCTTTATTTCGCGAATTCAATACGCGCCGGCCCACCGACGCGGAAACCTCGCCCTCCCTCTCGCTGCCACCGGGTTCCACTCGACCGACCGTTTCGCCCGCGCAGTCATCCCTCTCCCCTCGCCGACCACGTCGCCGCCCGTTTCCACCTCCGCAGATCTCGCCTCCCCACCACTCCCCCTCGCTCTCCGCACCCCCCTATAAGTACCGGCCAGTCCCCGCATCCATTCCCCCCAAAGCCCTCTCCTACCTCGCCGGAAGGCTGCCGCATCTCGTCGCCGGAGTTGCCACTATCACCGGACCTCCCCATCGCCATTGCCGTCGACTCCGTCCACCTCTCGCTCCACCGTTGCCACCAATCGACGCCGGACGTCAAGCTCCGTCGCCCAGACCACTCCGCTACCTCCCTCGACCACCGGAGCACCAACCCCGACGACTTCGCCGTCTCGGACCCGCCGGAGATCCCCTCGCCGGCGACCCCTTCCTCTGTAAGCTCCCTGGACCGTCGGATCTATAACCAACGCATAGGATTAGAATAGTTTAAAACCCGAACCGGTATCCCCATTAGTTCGGTCGACCGCCTGTAACCCCGCTCGGACACCCCCCTTAGCCACTCACAGGCTGCCACGTAGCCCCCTGGCCGTCCGGTAGATATTTCACCTTTTCTGATTTTTGTTTAGAAAACAAAACCTGTTCTGATTTTGTTTTGCTTATATCTTTTAATCTATTAAATGTTTTGAGTTGATTCTTTTTGCAATAGCTCACATTTTTCATGTAGTTTCACACTGTACTTTTAAATTTCAAATTTGAAGTATAAAATTTGAATTGAATCAAATTTGCTCAAAATCTTCAAATCTGAATAACTAGAGTTTGAAAATGGATTTTGACATGAATCTTTTTGCTACTGTTTGGTATTGGTTAGGAATATCACCATGTTTAGTTTGAGGATTTTTAGGATGATTTTGTTAGTGTTTTAGCTATAAACAGAATCTGCTTAGTATTATAGTATAGTTTTATTTACTTAGTTTTAGTTAGTTTAACTTAGATTTAGTTTTAATTTGTTTAGTAGGTTCTGTTGATTTCAAAATTTAGTGTTTTACCTATTGTTAATAAAAATATAAAATTGTTTAGTTTATTTCCTTGTTAAGATAGGAATCACAATTTCTTTTCAAATAGGTTTATTTTGATTAAAACAACTAGTTTAGTAATAGATTCTTTTAATAAAGTTTTATATAATTTAATTTTGTTTTCTAAAACAAGTTTATTTGTAATTTCTTTTCTGTTAAGAACATGTTTTATTAATAACTAATAAGTTTTGTTTTGCTCTTTTGATAGTAAAACTATAGTTGATTCATATAGTGTTTATCAAAACTTTTACAAACTTTACAAAAGTTTTCTCAACAAACTTAAATTGATTTTCTTCTGTTTATTAATAAAAATATTTTTATTGTTTCCTTGATGTCAACAATTGTTTTGGTTATTTCAAAATAGTTTTATTATGTTAGTAGTGTTTTATCAATCACCTCCTAGTAAACAAAACTTTGTGTGTTTTCTTGCTAGTGATTTTTGTGCATTGTTGCCTTGATTGTTAATACTTCTTTGCTGAATGTTATGAGTTGTTATTTTGTTGTATGCTTATTGAGTGCTTTGTTTGCTTCGTTAGATTATCCGGAGTGCGAAGCTTGTTACTTAGAGTCACTCACGTACGAAGATCATCAATCAGGCAAGTCACTTTGATCATGATTACCCATGTTTTACATGCATTAGTTCTACCATTTTCCCCAATTGCATGCAAGTTAGGTTAGTTGGAAACTTGGTTACATTGTAGTAGTATCATGTGGTAGGTACCCCCTCAAACTCTTTGACACATTGGCCCCGGGAAACGTTGTTTTACTTTTTGCTATGCTATTAGTAGACGGGGTTGGTTGTGTGATTCATGAGAGTTGAGAGAGTTAATAATTTCAAGACCTACATAATGATCAAGATTTCAAGACTTCGAGTTTTCAACATACCTCTAGGTGGATGATGGTTGAACGGCACCCTGGAGAAACCAGTGGAATTGCCTAGGTGATGCTGGAGATGGCCAGTATTCACGCGGAAAGATCCACTCAGGCACAAAGAGATGGATGGGTGCTTCAAGACCCAAGGCTTACCTGCACAACCACAAGTCATTATGGGCTCTGGCTTGGTTGGATATCGTGGTGACCCTGGACAGGCGGTGCTACGAGATGTAGAAGAACGGTAGGAAAGGATGGGCACCGTCAGAGTCGCAGGGAAACCCTTTGGAAGACCATGTTTTGGTCATCCGTTTCTCAAACACCCTGAAGTGCGAGAAATTAAACGGAGGCGACCAAATCTTGTGGGGAACGTGTGCAAAACTCTGCAGAGTACTCAAACCTAATCGATTAGCCGTGTCACGGTCATGGACGACTTGAGGCAAAGGAGCTGAAACATTCGGAATTCTCAACACAATTAATATGATGATGTGGGTAATAACAATTGGGTATGAGAATTGGTTGGTGGAACCATCTCATTAATCAACCAACTTAATAATAATTTTTGCTTATCCCTCTCTTGATGTAGGAAAAATTGGCTTTACGCAAAAACGTACCACCTCACCTGTCATATAAGCATGTAGATTAGATGATTATCTTTTCACCCCTCTCTTGTGACTTTGCCGGCATATTCCATATGCTGACCTACACGGCTGCAACGTATCATGTTGCAGATTAATTTTCCGACCAGGAGTGAGGACACGTTCTATGCTCAGTGAGATGCCCTTGGAGTCAGATGGACTCATCTACCTTCGATGCTTCCGCAAGATTTAGATATTCTCATGAGTTGGCCTTCAACCACTTTATTGTAATTTTTATTGTAATAAAGGACTCGATATGAGATTTTCGATTAATATAATGCTGTGTGATTTCCCTTTGATATATACATTGATGTACCGTGTGTGTACCAGCATGATCTTGGGATGGTACGGAAACACCGGAGATTCGACCTTTCAGGTCGGGTCGCTACATATAGCGGCCATAGATGAGCACCTTCTTGTCAAACACAACAAAACGAAGCTCGCGCCACATAATGTGGGAGACATCCAAAGTAGAGACTTTGCCCTTCTCCTTAATGCACATCAGCAGCAAATTCATGAGATATGAGTGTACCTAATCCTTGTTCCTTTTGCGATGGAAGAGATTGTTACGAAAGACACGATGCATAATATCTAGGAAGGGGATGAGCTCAGTGTGAATACCCTTGCCGGTTCGCACCTGCCTGGAGTAGCGAATCAACTTGGATTTGTGAATCGGTGAAGTGTCATGTGAAGCCTGAGGCCAAGAGGTTCATCCAGGCCCTAATCAGCATACCCCAAATAGTTCATGAAAGTCTTCTAGTTGGACTTCAACAGTCTTCCACCAATCATCCATGTTATGTTCCTCTCGTCGTCAGCATGAAAGTGCACGATAGCATATAACTGACCCACAATCTCAAAGTCAAAGTCCTTGTTGAATCCCATGATGGGAAATAAACCCCATTGCCAACACAGAGCACGAGATTCGCCAAAAGTAGTAACTATGAGCAGGGTTGCTCATGTGCTCCATGTCGATAGACTTGACATCCATAAACAAGTTCTTCTTGGGCTTCAAAATGTCAACATAGATGAGAGATTTCTCCTTGATGCGTCCATTTTCCATCATGAGTTCCTATTACTATATACTCCATTCTTGTCCATTATTCCACATTATTATACAGTTATTATGCCTTTTCTCTCTAAATATGCAAGGTACACCACAAGGTGGGAAATATTGGAAACTGGAATTCTGGACCGGAAAACCGAGAAAAAGGCAGAAAAATCACCGCACACAAAATGACCTAAAACTTCATGGAGAATTTTTTGGAATATTTAAGAATTTCTGGGACAAAAATATACCAAGGGGGGCCACCAGCAGGCCACAAGCCAAGAGGGTGCCCCCCTGGGGCACGCCCTGATGGCTTTTGGGCCCCCTGCTGGCCCTCCGACACCCCGCTTCTCCTATATGGTGTGTTTTACCCTAGAAAAAATCATAAGCAACCTTTTGGGATGAAGCGCCACCGTCTCGAGGCGGAAACCTAGGCAGAGGCCCTTTTACACTTCGGCAGTCAGATTCCGCCAGGGAAATTCCTCTTCGGGAGGGGGAGATCGAAGCCATTATCATCACCAACGCTTCCTCCTTCATGGGAGGACCAATCTTCATCAGCATCTTTACCAACACCATCTCATCTGCAACCCTAGTTCATCTCTTGTATTCAATCTTTGTCCCAAAACATCAGATTTGGTACCTGTGGGTTGCTAGTTGTGTTGATTACATCTTGTAGTTGATGCTTGTTGGATTACTTGGTGGAAGAGATTATGTTCGGATCCTTAATCATCATTATTCTACCTATGATCTTGAACATGTTGATGATGTGTGAGTATTTACTATTGTTCCTGTGGACATTGGAGAAGTCTTGTTATAAGTAATCTTGTGAAGTTGGTATTCGTTCGATATTTTGATGATATGTATGTTGTTACTTCTCTTAGTGGTGTCATGTGAACATCGACTACATGACACTTCACCATGCTATGGGCCTAAGGGAAGTCATTGTGGAGTAACAAGTAGAAGATGGGTTGCGAGAGTGACAGAAGCTTAAACCCCAGTTTATGCTTCGCTTCGTAAGGGGCTGATTTGGATCCACACGTTTCATGATATGGTTAGATTTATCTTAATTCATCTTCATAGTTGCGGATGCGTGTGAGAGGGGTAATCATAAGTAGGTTGTTAGTTCAAGTAATAACAACACCTTAGCACCGTTCCACCCACGTATCAAATTATGAAACTACCGAACGCGAACCAACTCAACATGATGAACATGACTAGACAGAAATTCCCATGTGTCCTCGGGAGCACTTGCTTAATATAAGAATACTTTCAGGCCTGTCCTTTTCTATAAAAAGGATTGGGATACCTTGCTACACCTTTGTTACTATTGTCACTTGTTACTTGTTACAAATTATCTTGCCACAAAACTATCTATTATTGTTACTCACAGCACTTGCAAAGAATACCTTGCTGAAAACCACTTGTCATTTCCTTCTGCTCCTCATTGGGTTCGACACTCTTATTTATCGAAAGGACTACAATTGATCACCTATACTTGTGGGTCATCAATACTCTTTTCTGCCGCCGTTGCTGGGGAGTGAAGCGACTTTGGTAAGTGGAAATTGGTAAGTAAACATTTTCTATGCGTGCTGAAATTTACTATTGCTTGTCACTATGAACGATCACCCTTTGAGTGACTTGTTCGGGGCATCTTCACCCTGAACGGAAGATAAGGAAGTTGTTCCTCAACCCACTGAAAATATTTATTATGAGATTCCTTCAGGTATGCTTGAAAAACTATTATCTAATCCATATGATGGAAGGACTCATCCTCATTACCATTTGATATTTGTCGATGAGGTTTGTGGATTATTTCAGCTTGCAGGTTTGTCTAGGGACAAAGTTAAGAAGAAATATTTCCCTTTATCTTTGGAGGGAAAAGCATTAATGTGGTATAGGCTATTGGATAATATTGAATCATGGGACTGCAATCGCTTGAAACTGGAATTTCATCAGAAGTTTTATCCAATGCATCTAGTTCACCGTGATCGGAACTATATATATATATATATAATATCTGGCATCATGAAGGAGAAAGCATCGCTCAAGCTTGGGGGAGGCTTAAATATATGATGTACACCTGCCCCAACCATGAGTTCTCAAGAGAACTGATTATACAAAAATTTGATGCTCGACTTTCTCATGATGATCGATTACTACTGGATTCTTCTTCTTCTGTCTCATATGTGAATGAAACTATTGAATTCAAATGTGATCTTCTGGAAAGAATTAATCGCAACTTTGAAGATTGGGAACTCGATGAATGTAAAGAGTGAGGTATAAGACTTAATTTTGTTTGTGTTAAATCTTTTATGAAAACTAATGCCTTCCATGAGTTTAGCAATAAATATGGTCTTGCCTCTGAAATAGTAGCTACTTTCTGTGAATCATTAACTCATGTTGATCCTCCCAAAGAGAAGTGGTTTAAATATCATCCTCCCATTGAAAACCCATTAGAGGAACCTATTAATATTAAGAAGGAAGAAATAATTGTTAGTCATGTTGATCCAATTTTTCGCACTGCTTACATTAAGAAAACCTCATTTTCCTGTTAGGATTAGGGAACATGCTAAAGCTACAACTGTGGTTAATAAAAGTCATGTCAGGACACCTATATCTTCTGAACAAATAAATGTTGAGCCTAAGGTTGCCATGGTTAAAGATCCGTTAGTTAATAACATTGAGGGTCAAGTTATTTTTTTTGGAGAAGTTGCTAGGATTGCGAAACCTGCTAGAAACAAACAAGATGAACTAGAAAAAAATAAACCAGTGGTTGGCATGCCTGTTGTTTCCGTTAAAATTGGAGATCATTATTATCATGGCTTGTGTGACGTGGGTGCTAGTGTCAACGCTATACCTTTTACCTTATATCAAGAAATTATGAATGGCATAGCACCCTCGACTATTGAAGATATTGAACTATTAAACTTGCAAACAAAGATACTATTACGCCACTTGGGATCGTTAGAGATGTTGAGGTTCTGTATGGAAAAGTCAAGTATCCCACTGATGTCTTAGTACTTGGTTCAAAACAAGATAACTTTTGCCCCATAATATTTGGTAGACCTTCCTTGAACACTGTTAACACTGAAATTAATTATGTTACTGAGAAGATTAGAGTAGGCTTTGGTGATGTGTCTCATGAATTTAATTTCTCCAAGTTTACTAATCAACCACATGATAAGGAGTTACCTAGTAAGGATGAAATAATTGGTCTTGCTTCTATTGTTGTGCCTTCTACTGATCCTCTACAACAATATTTGCTAGACCATGGAATGATATTCATATGAATGAAAGGAATGAAATAGATGACATGTTTCTTCAACAAACACCTATTGTTAAACACAACTTACCAGTTGATATTTTAGGGGATCCTCCTCCACCCAAGGGAGATCATGTGTTTGAACTAAAGAATTTACCGAATATTTTGAAATATGCTTATCTTAATGAAAAGAATATATATCCTATTATTATCAGTGCTAACCTTTCAGAGCATGAAGAAAGGATATTACTTAAAACTCTGAGGAAGCACATGGCTGCTATTGGATATACTCTCGATGATCTAAAGGGCATAAACCCCTCTCTATGTCAGCACAAGATCAATATGGAACCAGATGCTAAACCTGTTGTTGATCACCACCACGCCTCCTAAATCCAAAGATGAAGGAAGTGGTAAGAACTAAAATACTAAAGATTTTGGAGGCAGGTATAATCTATCCTATTGGTGACAGTAGGTGGGTAAGTAACCTTCATTATGTTCCTAAGAAAGGTGGTAATAATGTCATCCCTAATGATAAAAATGAGCTTATTCCACAAAGAATCGTAACTGGCTACATGATGGTGATTGATTTTATGAAATTAAATAAAGATACTAAGAAAGATCGTTACCCCTTGCCTTTTATTGATAAAATGCTAGAAAGATTATCTAAGCACACACACTTTTGCTTTATTGATGGACATTCTGGATTTTCTAAAATACATGCGTCAAAACAAGATCAAGAGAAAACTACCTTTACATGTCCTTTTGGAACTTATGCTTACAAGCGTATGCCTTTCAGCTTATGCAATGCACCTTCTACATTTCAAAGATGTATGGCTGCTATATTCTCTTACTTTTGTGAAAAGATTGTTGAGGTGTTCATGGATGATTTTCCCGTTTATGTGACTTCTTTTGATGATTGCTTGAGGAACCTTGATTGAGTTTTACAGAGATGTGAAGAAACTAGTCTTGTAATGAATTGGGAGAAGTGCCACTTTATGGTAAATGAAGGTATAGTGCTTGGGCATAAAATTTCTGAATGCGGCATTGAGGTGGACAAAGCTAAAGTTGATGCAATAGATAAAATGCCATGCCCGAGAGATATCAAAGATATAAGAAGTTTCCTTGGTCATGCTGGTTTTTATAGACGTTTCATTAAAGATTTCTCAAAGATTTCTAGACCGTTAACTAATCTTCTTCAAAAAGATGTTCCCTTTTGTTTTTGATGATGATTGTGTAGAAGCTTTTGAAATACTTAAGAAGGCTTTCATCTCTGCACCCATTGTTCAACCACACGATTGGAACCTACCATTTGAAAATTATATTTGATGCCAGAGATTATGTTGTTGGTGTTGTTCTAGGGCAAAGAGTAGACAAAAAATTAAATGTTATTCATTATGGCAGTAAAACTCTAGACTCTCCTCAAAGGAATTATGCTACCATTGAAAAGGAAATTTTAGCAGTTGTTTTTGCATGTGATAAGTTTAGACCTTACATTGTCGATTCCAAAGTAACTATTCACAATGAACATGTTGCTATTAAATACCTTATGGAAAATAAAGATGCTATACCTAGACTCATTAGGTGCGTACTTTAACTTCAAGAGTTTGATTTGCATATCATTGATAGAAAAGGAGTTGAAAACCCTATAGTAGATAACTTGTCTAGGATGGAAAATATTCTTAATGACCATCTTCCTATCGATGATAGTTTTCTTGATGAGCAACTTGCTGCTATAAATACTTCACATAGCGCTCCTTGGTATGCTGAATATGCTAATTATATTGTTTCCAAGCAAATTCCACCTAGCTTCACCTATCAACAAAAGAAAAAAATTCTTTTATGATTTACGACATTACTTTTGGGATGACCCACATCTTTACAAACAAGGAGTAGACGGTATTATTGGACGATGTATACCGAAGCATGAACATGAACAGATTCTTTGGAAGTGCCATTTCAAAGCGTACGAAGGACACCATGCCGGTGACAGAACTGCACACAAGGTATTACAATCTGGTTTCTATTGGCCTACTCTTTTCAAAGATGCTCATAAGTATGTCCTTTCATGTAATTAATGCCAAAGAGTTGGTAATATCGGTAAGCGTCAGGAAATGCCTATGAACTATTCACTTGCTATTGAACCATTTGATGTTTGGGGTTTTGACTTTATGGGACCTTTTCCTTCCTCAAATGGGTATACTAATATTTTAGTTGCTGTTGATTATGTTAGTAAGTGGGTAGAGGCTATTCCAACTAGTAGCGCTGATCATAACACCTCTATTAAAATGCTTAAAGACATCATTTCACGAGGTTTGGAGTCCCTAGAAACTGAATGAATGATGGTGGTTCACATTTTATTCATGGTGCTTTTCGTAAACTTCTAGCTGAATATGATGCTAACCATAGGATTGCATCCCCTTATCATCCTCAGTATAGTGGTTAAGTTGAATTGAGTAATCGAGAAATAAAATTAATCTTGCAAAAGACTGTTAGTAGATGTAGGAAGAATTGGTCTAAGAAACTAGATGACGCACTATGGGCTTATATAAATGCTTATTAGAATCCTATGGGTATGTCCTCATACAAAATGGTTTATGGAAAGGCTTGTCATTTACCTCTCGAGCTAGAACATAAAGCTTATTGGGTAATTAAAGAACTTAACTATGATTTTAAACTTGCCGGTGAAAAGAGGTTATTTGACATTAGCTCACTTGATGAATGGAGAACACAAGCCTATGAAAATGCTAAGCTGCTTAAAGAAGAGGTTAAAAGATGGCATGACAAGCGGATTCAAAAACGAGAATTCAATGTAGGAGACTTAGTGCGTTTGTACAACTCTTGTTTCAGATTCTTTGCAGGAAAACTTCTCTCCAAATGGGAGGGTCCATACGTTGTTGAGGAGGTTTATCGCTTCGGTGCTATAATAATCAGTAACTTTGAAGGCAACAACCCAAGAGTGGCGAATGGTCAAAGAATCAATCATTACATTTCAAGTGCACCCATTAATGAAGAAACAAATTTCATCCAAGTTATGGCATAGGAAGAACACATCAAGGAGGCCTTCTGGAACACTGCAGAAACCTAAAAAAGGGGTAGGTTTGTGGTATGGTAAGTAAATCATCTCCAAAATTTCCAAAAATATTTTTTGTGTGTTTTGGTATTTCAAAAAGATACAAAAATAAAACGGAGTCAGGAGGACCCACGAGGGAGGCACAAGCCAACAGGGCGCGCCCTGATGGCTTGTGGGGCCCTCGTGTGCCCCCCAGACTCTGATTTCTTCCAGAACACGTATTCTGACCTAGAAAAAATCATTATATATACTCTTGGACGTTTTGACCACCGCATCACGAGTTTCTCCTCTGTTCTTATTTCGAGCTGTTTTTCTGGCAGATCTGAGGATATGTCGTCTCAAGATTCATATGGAGAGAGCTATGTCTCCCACTATATTGCGGACCTAAGGATCTTTGGGAATATTTACCCCTACTTATGGTCCACATATGAGGAAGAAGACACCGATTTGGAGGAGATAGAGGATGCCGATCCATATTCTAGTTTAGATGAAGATGAAGCTCCACTACCTCAGCCTGGAGATATGCACCTGGAATTCAAGAAGTCAAGCCTCCCTAATGAAGGGAACAAAGCCAATACCCAATTTATCCCTTCTCATTTTCTGTAGGAGAGCAAGACAACCTTATGCAAGAGGATATTGAAGCTTGGGCAAGAGAATGACGATTTAAGGGAAGAAAATTTCGTCGTCAAGCATAAACTGGAGAAGAAGAATACTACTACAACACCACCACCATCACCGAAGAACACTTGAGTACATGGGTATGGGCACCACCCTTGGCTTGTCCCAAGCTTGGGGAGGTGCCAGGTATCGTATCACCATCACTTTTATCACCATTATCTATCTTAGTTCGATCTTTAGTTTTTCGTGATTTAGAGAGTTAGAATTTCAGATTTTCTTTGTTTAGAGTTTTTGCTTTGAGTTCTACATATGCTTGTAACCGAGTGTGAGAGTTATATAGTAAGGTTAGTTGAGTTCATGTGCCTTACCCTCACTTGCAACCATCATCTTAGCATGGCAATAAAAATAATAGAAAAAGATCATATGCTTATCTCATGAGAAGTAATGACTTCACATAGGAAAGAAGTATAAGCAATAAAAAGTGTTGAAAACCAGCAAACATAATGTTAGTAATTGGTATGATCTATGCAAGAGTATGGTAGCAAAGAGGAGATTTACATATAAATATACTATCTTGAACACCTTCTATGATTCTAAGCTCCCATCAAAATATTACATAATGACCAAGTGTTGAAGTTGGACATGGAAGACAACGTAATGATCATGGTTTTTTACATTTGCATAGAAGTTATATGGCATGAGATCCTTAACATGTGATGCTTGCTTAGGATCTTTTGCTGGACCAAAGATTCACACTAAGTAGAGATACTACTTGTGCATCCATAACCCTTAAACTCAGTTTCTTGCCACGAGAGTCCACCATAACTACCTATGGATTGAATAAGATCCTTCAAGTAAGGTGTGCTGCACAAGGCAATAAAAATTGCTTCTAAGCATGTAAGATCTTTTATTGTAAGGGAAAGTAAGCTTTGTACGATCTTGTGATGGTGAAAAAATAGAAGTGACATACTGCATAATAAAGTTCACTATCACAAGGGGCAATATAAAGTGATGTTCTTTTGCATTAAGAGATTGAACATACCAAAAAAAGCTCATGACAACCTCTGCCTCCCTCTGCGAAGGGCCTATCTTTTACATTCTTACAAAATTTTATTTTCATGCAAGAGTCAGTAATATTTCCCCTTGTTCTTATTTATCAACTCTTTAGTGGAAATCATTGTGTGTTAAGGAAAGATTCAAACAAATATATCCAATTGAATGTAGATGATCATGATCCATTATTGTTGACATTATCCTTGAGGTAAATAATTTGGGCGGCAAGAACAATAAAGCCATCATCTTCCTATTTGTCCCGCAGAATTACTTGTTCCAAAAATATGCAATGCGTGTTAACAATCATAGAAGGCTAAATCATAGTTGAATATGTGAACTTGCTAGAAATACAAAGCTCTTACATAGACTCTTCTCTCAATTATGATAGCTATGATCATCTCAATAACTAATAACATTGCTTGTCGGTTTTCAATAAAGATCATGCTTCATATCTCTGCAGTTGTGAATAGATTGTTACTTGTTTCTGAGAAGTTATATGATGAAAATCTTGCTGTTATGGTGATATTCATGATGCTCTCATTTATGTATTCTTTTTTATCGACATCTCTCTCTCAAATTATGTGGTAATTATTTTAGAGTTCGGCTTTCGCTTGAGGACAAGCGAGGTCTAACTTGGGGGAGTTGATACGTCCATTTTGCATCATGAATTCCTATTACTATCTACTCCATTATTGTCCATTACTCCATATTATTATATAATTCTTATGCCTTTTCTCTCTAAATATGCAAGGTACACCATAAGTAGGGAAATATCTGGAAACCGGAATTCTGGACTGGAAAACCGAGAATAGGCAGAAAAATCACGAGACTCCAAATAACCTAAAACTTAACGGAGAATATTTTTGGAATATTTAAGAATTCCTGGGGAAAAATATACCAGAGGGGGGGCACCAACCATCCACAAGCCAATAGGGCGCCCCCTTGGGGCATGCCCTGATGGCTTGTGGGCCCCCTACTGGCCCTCCGGTGCCCCTCTTCTCCTATATGGTGTGTTTTACCCTAGAAAAAAATCATAAGAAACCTTTCAAGATGAAGCGCCGTCGTCTCGAGGCGGAAACCTGGGCAGATGCCCTTTTGCACTCCAACAATCACATTCTGTCGGGCAAATTCCTCTCCGGGAGGGGGAGGTCGAAGCCATCGTCATCACCAACGCTTCCTCCTTCATCTGAGGACCAATCTTCATCAACATCTTCACCAGAACCATCTCATGTCCAACCCTAGTTCATCTTTTGTATTCAATCTTCGTCCCAAGACCTCAGTTTGGTACATGTGGGTTGCTAGTTGTGTTGATTACATTTGTAGTTGATGCTTGTTGGATTACTTGGTGGAAGAGATTACGTTTAGATCCTTAATCATCATTATTATACCTCTGATCTTGAAAATGTTGATGATGTCTGAGTATTTACTATTGTTCCTGAGGACATTGGAGAAGTCTTGTTATAAGTAATCTTGTGAAGTTGATATTCGTTTTATATTTTGATGATATGTATGTAGTTACTTCTCTTAGTGGTGTCATGTGAACGTCTACTACATGACACTTCTCCATGCTATGGGCCTAAGGGAAGTCATTGTGGAGTAACAAGTAGATGATGGGTTGCGAGAGTGACAGAAGCTTAAACCCCAGTTATGTGTTGCTTCATAAGGGGCTGATTTGGATCCACACGTTTCATGCTATGGTTAGATTTATCCTTGTGAGAGGGGGTAATCATAAGTAGGTTGTTAGTTCAAGTAAGAACGACAGCTTAGCACTAGTCCACCCATGTATCAAATCATCAAAGTAGCGAACGCGAACCAACTCAACATGATGAACATGACTAGACAGAAATTCCCATGTGTCCTCGGGAGCACTTTCTTAATATAAGAGTACTTTTAGGCCTGTCCTTTGCTACAAAAAGGATTGGGATACCTTGCTGCACCTTTGTTAATATTGTCACTTGTTACTTGTTACAAATTATCTTGCCACAAAATTATCCATTATTGTTACTCACACCACTTGCAGAGAATACCTTGCTGAAAACAACTTGTCATTTCCTTCTGCTCCTCGTTGGGTTCAACACTCTTACTTATCAGAAGGACTATGATTGATCCCCTATACTTGTGGGTTATCACTCCTTGGTCGAGAAGGGACGACCAACAAGTGCCTCGACCTGAGGACGGCGATCCGGGTTGCGCTGACAGAATTCCTCAAACTCCTTAGGCATCTCATCAAGAGAAGAGATAGTTGATGTCTACTACGAAACTTTATTCTTGTAGACTATGTTGGGCCTCCAAGCCTAGAGTTTTGGAGGACAGTAGCAATTTCCCCTCAAGTGGATTACCTAAGCTTTATCAATCTGTGGGAGGTGTAGGATGAAGATGGTCTCTCTCAAACAACCCTACAATCAAATACAAGTAATCTCTTGTGTCCACAACACACCCAATACAATGGAAAATTGTATAGGTGCACTAAATCAAATACAAGTAATCTAAGGTTTATCAATAGTATAGGAATCAATATTTACCTCCAGACCATTCCGGAGCTCCTTGTGACGTATGAGATATCATTAGGTACTCCGAACAACTTTCGGCACCAACATACATAACTCAATGCTACCGAAACGTCACCGAACCTTAAGTGTGCAGACCCTGTGGGTTCGAGAACTGTGTAGACATGACCGAGACACCTCTACAGTTAATAAGCAATTGCAGGACCTGGATGCCCATATTGGTTCCTACATATTCTACGAAGAACTTTATCGGTTGAACCTCTATGTCAAGGATTCAGTTAATCGCGTATGCAGTTCCCTTTGTTCTTCGGTATGTTACTTGCCCGAGATTCGATCGTGGGTATCTCTATACCTAGTCCAATCTCATTACCGGAAAGTCTCTTTACTCGTTCCGTAATACAAGATTCCGTGGCTAACTCTTTAGTCACTTTGCTTGCAAGGCTCATTGCGATGTTGTATCACCGAGTGGGCCCTGAGATACCTCTCCGTCACACGGAGTAACAAATCCCAGTCTTGATCCATGCCCACTCAACAGACACCCTCGGAGATACCTATAGAGCACCTTTATAGTCACCCAGTATTGTTGCGACCTTTGATACACACAAGGTACTCCTCCGGTGTTAGTGAGTTACATTCTCATGGTCATAGGAACAGATACTTGACATGTAGAAAACTATAGCAATAAACTGACACGATCATATGGTATGTTTATAGTTTGGGTCTTGTCCATCACATCATTCTCCTAATGATGTGATCCCGTTATCAAATGACATCTCATGTCTATGGCTAGGAAACCTTGACCATGTTTGATCAACGAGCTAGTCTATTAAACCCATACTAGGGACATGGTGTTGTATATGTATCCACACATGTATTTGAGTTTCCGATCAATACAATCCTAGCATGGATAATAAACGATTATTATGGACAAGGAAATATGATAATAACTAATTTATTATTGCCTCTAGGGCTTATTTCCAATAGTCTCCCACTTGTGCTAGAGTCAATAATCTAGCTCATATCGCTATGTGATTTACATTGTTATGAATCTCACACCCAATGAGTTCAGGGGTTCGTTCATGTTCTGCATGTGAGAGAGGTTATAGTCAACGGTCTGCAACATTCACATACGTGTGTACTTTGCAAATCTCTTTGTCATACTATAGATGCTTCTACCACGCTCCACTTGGAGCTATTCCAAATGAGTGCTCCACTATATGTACCCGGATTGCTACTCAGAGTCATCCGCATTGGTGTCAAAGCTTGCATCGACGTAACCCTTTACGACGAACTCTTTATCACCTCCATAATTGATAAATATTTCCTTAGTCCTCTAGTTACTAAGGATAATTTTGACCGGGGTCCAGTGATCCACTCCTAGATCACTCTTGTACCCCTTGACAGACTCATGGCAAGGCACACACAGGTGCGGCACACGGTATGGCATACTATATAGATCCTATGGCTAAGGCATAGGGGACGACCTTCGTCCTTTCTCTTTCTTCTTCCGTGGTCAAGCTTTGAGTCTTACTCAACATCACACCTTAGAAATCAGGCAAGAACTCCTTCTTTGACTAATCCATTTTGAACTCTTTCGAAATCTTGTCAAGGTATGTACTCATTGAAAGTCTTATCAAGCATCTTGATCTATCTCTATTGATCTCGATGCCCAACAACTAAGTAGCTTTATCCAAGCCTTCCTTTGAAAAACTCCTTTCAAACAACCATTTATGCTTTCCAAAAATTCTACATCATTTCCGATCGACAATATGTCAACCACATATACTTATCAGAAATTCTATAGTGCTCCCACTCACTTTCTTGTAAATACAAGTTTCTCATAAACTTTGTATAAACTCAAAAACTTTGATCACCTCATCAAAGTGTATATTCCAACTCCAAGATGCTTGCTCCTGTCCATAGAAGGATCACTGGAGCTTGCATACCTTGTAGCATCCTTAGGACTGACAAAACCTTCTGGTTGTATCACATACAACCTTTCCTCACGGAAACCATTAAGGAAACGATGTTTTGACATCCATCTGCCAGATTTCATAATTGAAAAATGGAGCAACTACTAACATAATTCCAATAGACTTTAGCACCGCTATGGGTGAGAAAGTCTCATCGTAGTCAACTCCTTGAACTTGTGGGAAACTTCTTTGCGACAAGTCGAGCTTTATAAATGGTGAAATTTACCATCAGCGTCTGTCTTCTTCTTAAAGGTCCATTTGTACTTAACAGCCTATCGTTCAATGGGAAAGTCTACCAAAGTCCATACTTGGTTTTGGTACATGGAGCCTTTCTCAGATTTCATGGCTCCTAGCCATTTGTTGGAATCCGAACACACCATCGCTTCTTCATAGCTCGTAGGTTCACTGTTGTCTAACAACATGACCTCCAAGATAGGATTGACGCACCACTCAAGGGCGGTACGATCTGTGTCGACCTACGAGGTTCGACAGTAACTTGATCCGGAGATTTCATGATCATCATCATTTGCTTCCTATTCACTTGGTGTAGGCATCGCAGAAACATCTTTCTACGTCGTGCTACTATCCAACTGAAGTGATGGTTCAACAACCTCATCAAGTTATACTTTCCTTGCACTCAATTCTTTCGAGAGAAACTCTTTCTCGAGAAAGCATCCGTTTTCAGCAACAAACACTTTGCCCTTGGATCTGAGATAGAAGGTATACCCAACTGTTATCTTAGGGTATTCTATGAAGATGCATTTTTCCGCTTTGGGTTCGAGCTCATCGGGTTGACACCTTTTTCACATAAGCGTCGCAACCCCAAACATTAAGAAATGACAGCTTAGGTTTCTCTCAAACCATAATTCATACGGTGTCATCTCAACGGATTTAGATGGACCCATTTAAAGTGAATGTAGTTGTTTCTAATGCATAACCCCAAAACAATAGTGGCTAAATGATAAGATACATCATAGTACACACTATACCCTATAGAGCATGACTACGACGTTCGGACACACCATTACACTATGGTGTTCCAGGTGGCGTGAGATGTGAAACAATTTACACATTGATTTATGTTTTATACCAAACTTGTAACTCAGATATTCACCTCTATGATCATATCACAGACATTTTATCTTTCTATCACGATGATCTTAAACTTCACTCTGAATTTTGCTTGAACTTTTCAAACATTTCAGACTTGTGTTTCATTAAGTAAATATACCCATATGTACTCAAATCACCGAAGGTAAGAAAATAACGATATCCACCACACGCTACAACATTCATTGGACCGCATACATCAACATGTATTATTTCCAATAAGTCACTTGCCTTCTCCATCATACCGGAAAATGGGGTCTTAGTCATCTTGCCCATGAGGCATGGTCCGCATGTCTTAACCGATTCAAAATCGAATGAGTCCAAAGACCCATCAGCATGGAGTTTCTTCATGCGCTTTACACCAATATGACATTTAGCGACACTGCCACAAGTATGTGGTACTATTATTAACTTTGCAACTTTTGGCATAAATATTATGAACATGTGTATCACTACGATCAAGATTCAATAAACCATTCTCATTGGGTGCATGACCATTGAAGGTATTATTCATGTAAACATAATAACTATTATTCTCTAACTTAAATGAATAATTGTATTGCAATAAACACAATCTAATCACGTTCATGCTCAACGCAAACACCAAATAATATTTATTTAGTTTCATCACTAATCCCGAAGGTAGAGAGAGCATGCGATGGTGATCACATCAACCTTGGAAACACTTCCAACACACATCGTCACCTCGCCCTTAGCTAGTCTCCGTTTATTTTGTAGCTTTTATTTCGAGTTACCAACATTTAGCAACTAAACCTGTATCTAATACCCATGTGCTACTAGGAGTACTAGTAAGGTACACATGAATAAAACGTATATCAAATATACTTTTGTCAGCCTTCTTATCTACCAAGTATCTAGGGGAGTTCCGCTTCATTGAATGTTCTCCTCATACTAGAAGCACCCAGTCTCGGGTTGGGGTTCAACCTTGGGTTTCTTCACTTGAGCGGCATCTAGCTTGCCATTCTTGAAGTTTTCCCTTCTTGTCCTTGCCCTTCTTGAAACTAGTGGTTTTTACTAACCATCAACACTTGATGCTCCTTTTTGATTTCTACCTTCATGGTGTCAAACATCGCAAATAGCTCAGGGACCATCTTATCCATCCCTGGCATGTTATAGTTCATCATGAAGCTCGAGTAGCTTGGTGGTAGTGACTTGGAGAACTATATCAATCAATATCTTATCTAGAAGATCAACTCCCACTTGACTCAAGCGAGTGTAGCACCCAGAAAATCTGAGCACATGCTCACTGATTGAGCTATTCTCCTTCATATTTAGGCAAAGAATCTTGTTAGAGGTCTCATACCTCTCAACACGGGCACGAGCCTGAAATCTCTATTCCACCTCTTGGAACATCTTATATGCTCTGTGACGTTCAAAATGTCTTTGGAGCCTCAATTCTAAGCCGTAATGCATGATACACTGAACTATCAAGTAGTCATCGGAACGTGTCTGTTAGGATTTTACAACATCCACATACGACGCTAGAGGGGGTGGCGCACCGAGTGGTGCATCAAGGACATAAGCCTTCTGTGCAGCAACGAGGACAATCCTGAGTTTACGGACCCAGTCCGCGTAATTGCTACTACCATCTTTCAACTTACTTTTTCTCTAGGAACGTATGAAAATTCAGGGGAGCTACAGCGTGAGCTAGTGATCTACAACATAATTTGCAAAGACACTTTGACTATGTTCATGATAATGAGTTCAATTAATCATACTAGGAGAACGCCCGTGCGTTGCCACGGGCCAACAAATGGATCTATTATGATACCCTTCATTCAGCTCTTTGATCATTGTGTTATTATTTCCTTCGGTCCTGTTTAGTCTTCATATAAGTTTTGTCTAAAATCAAAGTATCTCTAATATGTCCAAACTTATAGGACAAAGTATTGACATTCACAACACCAAATCAATATCATTAGATTCATTAATCTAATAAACAACACGGATCAGAGCAATTGCTACAAGCACCTTTTTGTTTGGATCAGTTATACATTAGGAACCCATCATTATAAGATGACGGGGCAAGAAAAACATAGTCAACAATTTCAGATTTGGTGCTGCTTGCAGGATGCACTCTTGCGCCGATTTCGCTCGCTGCATCTTGCATACGTGCACTACTATGCTATTGTCAAGGAAAGCATGCTGCCATTGGCAGAGCTCCTGCAGGTCAAAAGGAACCTCCTTCTCCTTGTAACGGTCTAACAGCAGAACCCACAGGTCAAAGGGTCTGCCCCATTGTTCAAACATGTCAGCTTGTCCACTACAAAACCTCATGATCTTCAATAAAGGAAGGATAATCTATGAAGGGTTTTACATCGATAAGAATAAAGGGTACATATTACAAATGGAAATGACCCTTAAACATGCTTCGGCTTCCTCGCCGGCACCGTGTCCCTCGATGAGCTCAGATTCGAGTAGCTGGCATGGAGTAGTAGTTCTACTGCCCTAGTACAAGGGCACATCAATGCGACAGGAGCGTTGTCACGGTGGTGAGGTGAGCAGTCAACGGAGTACCTGCCACCGCTGCACACCTCGACCTCATCAGCGTCAGAGGACTCTGTAAATGTCGCCCGTCGACGGCGCCCAACGGCACGATGCAGGCAGCAGGTTGCCGCTACTGAACATCTCTGCAACACCATGCCAGGGCCACTCCTGAACAAGCCCTCCCACCTCACTGTAGGCTCCACCCAAGTGTCTGCATCCGCGAATAGGCTCTCTTTGTGGAGTGTGACGAGCACGTGGTCGGGCATCATCACTGCTTGCTCCTTAACGTGGTCGAACGCGTGGAGAGGCTGGGAGGAGGGCACATATAGTGGAACGCCCGTGCGTTGCCACGGGATTTTACAAAAAAATAATATGTAATTCATGCTGTTAAAATAACCAAGAACAATGCCGTCTCAGCTAACACGCATCTCTTTTTTTACAATCAACTAACATAAATCATACTATCAAACACAATAAAATGTTATTGGCAAATAAACCAAATTGGCTTTGTTGGCATCATCTTGAAGGTGGGCGACCTTCTCTACTGAACCTTATCATCAAAGAACCACAATAGAAAGCAATTTTTCTCTTCCACACTCTTGCATATACTCCCTCCATTCCAAAATATAAGTCTGTTTTAGAGATTTGAATGTGGACTACGTGCTAGGAGCAAAATGAGTCAATCTATAAATCCATATGTAGTCCGTATTGAAATCCAAAAAGACTTATATTTAGAAACAAAGGGAGTATATTAGAATAGGAACAAAATAGATACATAGGAAAAAAGGTTATTGGCTTTAATCGTATATAATGAAGTAAACAGTTACATATTCACTTTATGCTTGCAAAGAGCCTTTCCAATAATCTTTATTGGTTTATCTAGCTCTAGCAAGGCACAATCCAACTCTCCTCTTCAAATCCATATAAATAATCCTTTAGCTAGCAAACAATGGGTATATGGTGGACATTTTTTTAGAATCAAACATTTCAGTGAAAAACACCTAACTTGTGAAAAGCCTTAGGTCTTTCTAAGTTTCATAGTGTGATCGACAACTGAAAGTGGAGATACATGCTGGGTGGCGGAAACTTAGCTCACAAATATTTCACAGGTCACAATGTCGATGGACCCTTGTTTCTGCTTTCTTTAGGTGCCTCTACTCATGGTTAGCGCAGCTGCATTCCCAACTATATCCCTGGCAAGATCACGATTATGTTTCAAGGCATACATACTTGAATTCTCCATAGGTTCATCTTCCCATTCCTTAAATCTATTTGAATGCAATCATCCAGAACATCAGTCTAATCACCCTAACAAAAGTCCGCATAATAAGAATGAGTTGTTATAGATATATCTATTTGAGATGAGAAGAATAACATGCTAGTACTTGTAGCTCATTCCAAGAGGAGAATTTAATAAACAATAGAACCAATTTATTATTTTTGTTAATTATTTGAAGTAAAAATAGGATGCTATATATTCACCCGAATATGTAAAAGCATCAGAATAAATATCTCTATTTTTTGCCTAATTAATTCAAATATTGACATACAAATCCAGCATGTTTATGGATCCATGTAATGGTGGAGGTTCCAACTTCGAAGGCTCAAATTCGTAAAGAATGAAACCTTGAGATTTGGGTTTCAAGATGATACTAATTAATACCGTGGTCCACGCACTTGGGTCCAAACTGATAGCTTGACGAAAAAATCGAACAACACTAATTGACCCTCTTATCATTTCACTTACCTGCAAATTCAAAAGAAGAAAACTTCAGTACACGCACTTTGTACTCTCTGAAGATTAGAGAGCATACAGAAAATCAGGACAAAGAACATGCTTCTAAGGACAGGAGAATCACATATCAAATAGCAATATAGCATATCTGCCTCATGCCAAAGAAACTTGGCAAGCAACATGCACAAAGAGATAATGCAGTACAATCAACGTTCTTGTCTGCTAGGTTACTCAACATAAATTCTCTTTGTTTCAAGTTAAGTTTGGGTTGCTTGCCTAATCTTGGAGCACTTAACTGTAGGATGCAAGCTAACTCAAAGATACTATTAAATACATTTCATGAAGAGATACCCTTTGTTCATGGTCCCTAGACAACTATATTGTGGACCATCTATTCCATTTTTTGCATCTTCAATGTATAGCAAATATTAATAAGTGATGTGGAATTTACACTCATGATGATAAAGTGAAGCATCAAAGCACGGTAGCATAAAGCTTGTACTTGACGCGGTTCCTCGATTGGCACTTGAAACAAAGCAAACACTAATAATAAAGCCACTTTGGTGAACAAATTTGAATCTTGGGACTGTCCCTTTTCTCTGTACAAGCACTAACAAAAACTATGGCCTTATTATTGGCTGGAAATTCTTGTAATACAGTCTTGATTGAATGCAGTTATCATGGCTCTACTTTTGGTAGAATATTGTTTCCTTCTACAAAATAGCATGTGACTATACAGCTTCATAGGTCATCAAATGATACCAACGAGGCTAATTATTATAGAAAACTACATCAAATTTTGTCAAGAGAATTGGACCCAAGTACACCATATAGGAAACCAAAGGTAAACTCTGTATGACCAGCAACAACCGATGGAAGAACTGCCATCTAATTCAGCCACACACCACTTGGCAAAGACCTCGAATAAAACCATGCTAGAAACCTACATATACCTGAAAGTGAAATGCACATGAATTGAAACTACATGTACCAGATATACATTTACATTTATTCTCTAGACATATCTTTATAGTTTTTACAAGAAATAATAAGTCAGCCTAAGAATACTGCACCATGACCAAATCTTCTGGGAATCATTTTTATTTCAAACTATCAAATTACTTTCCTCTTGCATTGATGAACACAAATATTACCTAGCATGCTTGTCACAGGCACGCATGGCTCGCAGTCACAGCGTATCCCTACAGGAGACATGCATCACAACTCACCCAACACAACAGAAAAAAATCCTGCAATGAATAGAGGAATCTAATGGACAATCGGTGAATATAATACCCCAAGATCTTACCTGACATATTAGAGGTCACTACCGAACCAGCAGCATCCAAGCCAACATGAAAACCATCATCCTCCCTCAACACTCCTTTATTTTGCAGGACAGATTTTGATACATTGCCAGGTGTCTCTGCAAACAAAACAAGACCAAGATAAATACAGCACACCACATGCATGCAAAATTCAGAAAAGCAACTATTAATAGATTTGAATAATAATGCAATGTCCTCTGATGGCCAAGATATTCCCAATGTTTTATCACTTTTGATTATCCAATTTGTTTATTTGTTACTATCTTTCACCTACCAGTAACTCTAGTATTAACAATTACTAAAATTAATGTTACCATGATCAGAGAGAACTCATATAAAAATTAGAGCTCTGATATAATTACTCTCAGAGAGGACGATTGTCTTGTCCTGGCATCATAGCACTATTTATGTAAAAACAATTGTCTGGCACATTACAAAGTAGTATCATCTGCCCCACTTCTTAGAAATCACAATATGAGAAAGAAATGGTTAATGATAGATTTCCACTTGGGCAACAGGAAGATGCAAATGTCATAATCCTTGAACCTTGCAAATTATCACCTAAATCGACAATCTGTGCATTGTAAATAAGACTGCAGTGGAAACAAATATTTATAGTAACCTGACGTGAAATCAATGTTTTTAAACCAATCCATTTTTCCAAGCGGTGTACACAAACTTAGGAAAGTTCTACGATTGAGGAACGAATGGATCCATGGCTGTTCTTCGAGCGAAAATTATACTGGATAGATGAGCTAATGCCTTGTAGAACTTTCAAAAGAACCAATCATATAAAACACTCCTTCATGAACCCTGTTATCGAAGGTGTGCGTTCTTATTTTGGGTATTGTTTATTCCCTTGTGCCATCCTAGAGAAACATATTCCTGAAGACATGAACTATTGCAAGAATTTGTCATCAGTAAAAAAAAGTGCAGCACCTAAACATTACAGAGACGCTTTGTCTTTCTTATCAGTTATAATTCAGTATTTTTCCTAGGGAAACCAATCAACGGAAGAACCACTTATGCGAATCGCCGATTTCTTGAATTGGGTTATCAACTTTCTCACAGATTTAAATACTGACTTTCCAAAATCTCTTGAGCCCGGATTCTACAGAAAACATGTAGAAAAATGTTGTTAAATACAACAAAGAATGTGCTATCATTAGCATTTGTATGTTGATGATCACACGCAACTCAACAATATGTTCGAATAAATTTCAAGAAAGGTAGCCAAAAAAATTGTGACGTGTGTGTGTGTGTGTAAAAAGGGGATAGTAGGTAAGCAGAAGGAGCTTTCTGGCTGACATGACATGAACACACATTATACAACAAAACAGAGAAAGATATCACGTGAAGTTAATTGAGAAGAAAGGTCATCTTAGTGTTGGCAATGGTCTGTCCATGGAAAGCGAATGTGCAGACTACTCTTATGCCTGAAAATCTGAATTTTGTGAAGAGAGCTTGAACATTCTTTTGAAGCATCAAAGGAGTTCCATGGACAACTTATTCTAACAATTCTGAAACAACTCATTATTTGAAAACAGGCAAACATCTTATTCTTATGGTGCATCACGTCCCATTGACTTCGATCTGAGAAAAAACATGAACATAAACAAAAAAATGTGTGTGTGTGTGAGAGAGAGAGGAGCTCATCACCGACCATTAGCCAGAGCAGGGTAAGGTCCCGCTGCCGCATCTAGTAGCGTCCATGACGCTGTCTGGAGGATGATGGCACATACGCCCGTCAGAATCATCTCCTAGCCTCGCGCCCGTGGGTTCAAACGGCGGCGGCCTTTAGAGACATGGAATCAAGCGGCGACGATGGTAGTGCAGACGAGAGATCAAGCGGATGCATCAAGCGAATGCCCCGGCCATGGACAAGGCCTCCTCCACCGCCGAATCACACCGCCGGCTGCCACACCAGGCCTTGGCCACCCTGCACCGGTGCCTACCCCCTCGATCTACCTCTCCCAGTGCGGCCCATCTCGACGTGATGTGGCCGTGGCAGATCTGGCCGCCACCCGCTGACTTGCTCGACTCGATCTGGGGGCGGCTGGCATGGGGCTGTTGTACGTTGCTATTGCTGCCGGTGACGGCCGGCGTGGGGCGTCGCTGTTGCGGGCGGGGGCGGGGGTGGCTGGCGCGGGGCATCGCTGTTGCGGGGGAGGGTGGCGGTGGCTGGCGCGGGGCGTCGCACGAGAGGGCATGGCGGCGATGGAGGCGACCCCATATTGGTGTATGCAGCGATGGAAAGTGAGATTGATTGGCTAGAGCATTTGGTGGGGGTTCAGAGATCGGGTTTTTTCGTCTGATTTTTATTTAGGACGGATGTGGGAGCCTCGTTCGATCTATTTCCGTCCGGTTTTTTCATCGATCCGTACGTGGGAGCCCTTTGGCCGATTTTTTGCTAGTAGCGCGAGGCATTACGTGCGACGGACGTTGTTTTCTACGATGACGAAAAAAACCCAGGTGGAAGGTAGGTGGGATGACGAAAAAACAAGACAAGAAGCTACCAAGAACGAGCATATGATTTTGGAATTCTTAATTACCTATTATTAATGTGATTAAATCAAATCATCACCTGCCAAAGCAAGCACAAAACAAAATCTTCCATTTTAATGATGGATTTGGTTTTTCGGAAGGTGATCTCACATATATGGTACCATGCTTTTGGAATTCTTAATTACCTATAATTAATGTGATTAAATCAAATCATCACCTACCAAAGAAAGCACAAAAAATCTTTCGCTTTAATGGTGGATTTGGTTTTTTAATGAGAGGGAGAAAATAAACCAATAGGAGGAAACAGTGGGAGGCGGGATGAAAAAACGGACGAAAATAAACCAGACGAAAATAAACCGAGGCAAGAAGCTACCAACTCCCCCTTTAGGAGTAGAGATTACTTAAGAACTCCCACTCAAATTGACATCCCTCCGGTCATCTGAGTGATACATGATCCAAATTCACCAACCCAAGTCTGATCATCACGTGAGATGAGATGGTTTCAATGGTGAACATCTCCATGTTGATCATATCTACTATATGAATCATGTTCAACCTTTCGGTCTCTTGTGTTGTGAGTCCATTCTTGTACATGCTAGGCTCGCCAAGTTTAACCCGAGTGTTCTGCACATGCAACACTGGCTTGCACCCGTTGTATGTGAACACAGAGTCTATCACACCCGATCACCACGTGGTGTCTCGAAACGATGAACTTTCGCAATGGTGCACACTCGGGGAGAACACAATTTTATCTTGAAATTTTAGTGAGGGATCACCTTACAATGCTACCATCTTCCTAAGCATAATAAGATGCATAAAAGGATTAACATCACATGCAAATCATAGGTGACATGATATGGCCATGGTCTTGTGCTTTTAATCTCCATCTTTAAAGCACCGACATGATCTCCATCATCACCGGCATGACACCATGATCTCCATCAATGTGTCACCATAGGGGTTGTCATGCCCACAATGCTTCTAGTACTATTGATACCGCTTAGCGATAAAGTGAAGCACTAGATAGTGCTTAATGATTGACATGCAGGTCATACAATAATTAAAGACAACCCTATGGCTCCTGCCAGTTGTCATACTCATTGACATGCAAGTCGTGATATTCTATACAAAACATGATCATCTCATACATCACATATATCTCATCATGTAATTGGCCATATCATATCACAACATACCCTACAAGAACAAGTTAGACGTCCTCTAATTGTTGTTGCATGTTTTACATGGCTACTATGGGTATCTAGCAAGAACGATTCTTACCTACACAAAACCACAATGGTGATACAAAAATTGCTATTTTTTCAACCTTCTCAAGGACCACCTTTGTCGAATCTGATCCAACTAAAGCGGGAGAGACAAACACCCGCCAACCATCATTATGCAACAAAGTCACATGTCAGTCGATGGAATCGGTCTCTCATACGTGGACTAGTAAGGTTGGTCCGGGCCGCTTCATCCCACAATATCGCTGAATCAATAAAAGACCAAGGGAGGAAGCAATCTGAGCATCAACGCCCACAAAATCCTTTGTGTTCTACTCGTGATCTCATCTATGCATAGACCTAGCTCGTGATGCCACTGTTGGGGAACGTTGGATGGGAAACAAAAAAAATCCTATGCACACGCAAGATCTATCCATGGTGATGAGCATCTACGAGAGGGAGAGTAGATCTACACACCCTTTTAGAATCTACATACCCTTTTAGATCGCTAAGCGGGAAGCGTTAAGAAACGCGGTTGATGTAGTCGAACGTCTTGGCAAGTCGTCCTGCGATCCAGTCACGATCCGCCCCGCGATCCAATCATGATCTGTCCCGCGATCCAATCACGGTCCTTTCGATCTAGTGCGAATGGACGACACCTCCGCGTTCAACACACGTACAACTCGATGACGGTATCCACCTTCTTGATCCAGCAAGCGAGTATGAAGAGGTAGATGAGTTCTTAGGTAGCACAATGACGTGTTGGCGATGGTGGTGGAGCTGATCCGGTAGAGCTTCATTAAGCTATACCGAAAAGATCTAGAGGAGAGAGATGATCTAGAGGGAGGAGGGAAGCACGTGGCTTTTAAGGTGGTGTCTGCCCTCCAAAACCCTCCGATATATATAGGAGGAGAGGGGGTAGGTGGGAGTCCTAGGGTTTCCCCTAGGGCCCTTGGCGCACACAAGAGGGGAGGAGTAAACCCCCCACAAGGGAGGTGGAATCCTAATGGGACTCCTCCCCATTGGCCTCCTCTCCACCCCCTTGCGCATAGGCCTCTAGGGGATGGTTTCCCAGCCCACCAGGGGCTGGTGCGCCACCTCCTAGGACCATGTGGCCCCTGGGGTAGGTAGGCCCCACTTGGTGGACCCTCGGAACCCATTCGTCACTCCCAGTACACTATCGGAAGTGCCTGAAACTTTTCTGGAACCAAAATACCACTTTCCAATATATAAATCTTTACCTCCGGACCATTTTGGAGATCCTCATGACGTCTAGTGTCTCATGAGGGACTCCGAACAACTTCCGGTCACCAACATACATTACTCAATACTATCGAAACGTCACCGAACCTTAAGTGTGCTTACCCTGCGGGTTCGAGAACTATGTAGTCATAACCGAGACTCCTCTATGGTCAACAACCAATAGCGGGACCTGGATGCCCATATTGGTTCCGAAATATTCTACAAAGATCTTTATCGGTTGAACCTCTATGTCAAGGATTCAGTTAATCGCGTATGCAGTTCCCTTTCTTCTTCGGTATGTTACTTGCCCGAGATTCGATTATCGGTATGTCTATACCTAGTTCAACTCGTTACCGGCAAGTCTCTTTACTCGTTCCGCAACAAAAGATCCCATGGCTAACTCTTTAGTCACTTTGCTTGCAAGTCTCATTGTGATGTTGTATTACCGAGTGGGCCCTGAGATACCTCTCCGTCACATGAAGTAACAAATCACAGTCTTGATCCATGCCCACTCAACAGACACCCTCGGAGATACCTTTAGATCACCTTTATAGTCACCTAGTAACGTTGCGATGTTTGATACACACAAGGTACTCCTTCGGTGTCAGTGAGTTGCATGATCTCATGGTCATAGGAATAGATGCTTGACATGTAGAAAACTATAACAATAATCTGACACGATCATATGCTATGTTTATAGCTTGGGTCTTGTCCATCACATCATTCTCCTATTGATGTGATCCCGTTATCAAATGACATCTCCTGTCTATGTCTAGGAAACCTTGACCATCTTTGATCAACGAGCTAGTCTATTAGAGGCATACTAGGGACATGGTGTTGTCTATGTATCCACACATGTATCTGAGTTTCCGATCAATACAATTCTAGCATGGATAATAAACAATTATCATGAACAAGGAAATATGATAATAACTATTTCCAACACTACCCTCTTCAGCAGGGTACCGGAACTCCTCCAAATTGGTTTTTTGTCCATACAGAGAGTTGCGGTGATGAAACAAGGAGTCTTTATTTATTTATGGGGTTTCTGGGATTTATAGGATTTTTCAGCATTGGAATCATGCGCAACGGAGCCACATGGGCCCACAGGCCATCAGGGCGTACCCCCTAGGGGGTGCCCTGTTGGCTTGTGGCCCACAGGTGGCTCCCCTTCGGTGGTTCTTCTCTCCATTTGCTTATTTTCTCTAGAAAAAAACACAAAATAGTTTCGGGTGATTTCAAGAACTTCCATTTTCTGCATAAAAACAACACCACGATAATTCTGCTGAAAATAGCGTTAGTCCCGGTCAGTTCTAAATAAATCATATAAAGTGCATCAAAACGATATAAAAGTAGGTGAATATGGCATGGATACTTCATAAATTATCGATACGTTGTAGACGTATCAGCATCCCCAAGCTTAATTCCTGCTCGTCTTTGAGTAGGTAAATGATAAAAGAAATAATGTATTAAGTGTGAAAGCTAGCATAGTACATAAGTTTTATAAATGATAATTTCATTCACTTTTGTAGCATCATAACCAACAATATTTTCTCATAAAAATCATCCTGATAGAGTAGTAGTCAATTCACATGTCATGGTTCAAACAATTCATTCAATTGATCTTAACAATCTATGTTCTTGGTCACCAAAGAATTTCAATGTATCATCAAGTCTAAGTAAGAGTTCTACATACTCAATTATCATATAGTCTTCTATGACTGCTAATAATCAAGGCATATTTTTAGAACAAACAACATCCATCGAACACTGTTGGGGATATAACCCCGGGGTAAGACCCGCCTAGGTGGGGCCGAGTCATACCTGACAGCTCATAATCAAGATTAGAGAAGCGGGCTGAAAGACGTGGGCCTGACGGCTCACTAAGATGGACCAAGACAGAGGCCTAGACAGAAGATGGTATGAAGACCCGGGCGGTTAAGCCGCCCGGAGAAGGTTTGCCCAAGAAGGCAGGGCGACTTAGAGACAGGATTGTTTACGTTGTAAGAGTCGGTGTATGACTCATGTAACCCAGGGCCTCGACCTCCTATATAAAGGCGAGACCTCGGGGCGGCTTAGACAGAAACCAATCAATCGAGAACTAGGTCAAGCGAATCCGCTCCCTTGTAATCGATACTCCAATCAATACAACACAAGTAGGACATAGGCTTTTACCTCTTCTTGAGGGGCCGAACCTGGGTAAACTCGTGTCCCTCATCTCAACCAACCCCTTTGAGTCCATCACCTTAGCGATGGCCTCGAACTTAAGTCTTTGGACATCTGCCGTGACAAAACCATGACAGTTGGCGCCCACCGTGGGGCTAGAGCTTGGTGGTGTTGAGTTCTCAAAGGGCTCTCTCCCAAGGACCAAGGGGTATGCTGTTGGCAGGATGAACAAGAGTCGCCATGGCCGGCTCTACATCGACGACGCCGGCTGGGGTCCCGAGACCGACTCAATTGAGTACGGTTTCCATATCCCCTTTGGCAGAATCCACGTCTTCATCGGCAAGATCGGCGGATCTGAACCGGGCTGGACGTCTGCACCGACATCGTCGAACCAGCCTGGCGCGCACAACCCGCTCGGCACGAGCAATCACCCGTGCTGACCCGACTGAGAAGCACGTCTTCGTCGGCTTTACTCAGGGCATGGATCTTGCAGGATCTATATCGCAGGAAAATCTCATCTGTTCAGGGGATGAATCTTCGAGTGGAAGACGGAATCAATTTATTAGCTGCACAATGGCGGGCTCGGGGGCTACGACGAGCCTTACCCCGAGTCAGAATATCATGATACGGAGGATTATGAGCCACCGAGTCGTGTTGCTGTCTTCATGGCAGGATCAGGTCCGGCCCTGAGCAGCACAGCTGCTGGCGCAGCAAGATCGGGGGCTGGTAGGTTGTTGGCTCAGCTTCTTCTGGATCCGATAAATGAGCTTACAACCCTGATGGCCACGGAGGTCATAGCTGAAAATCAAGCAGCCCAGAACACGGAGATCGCGAGGCTAAAGGACCAGATGACCAAAGTTCAACAGGAGATCAATGCAATGACGGATCAGATGGAGGCAGAGGCGGAGCACCTTAGGGCGGATGCTTTCCGCCTGGAGCTGGAGCAGCAGTCTGCAACGGCAGTTCAATGGATGAGGCATTTGTCCCGCTTGCCGGATCAGTACGAGGCCAGGAATCTCTTCAACACGCCGGGGACAGGACGGACGGCGGAAGTACCTGGAAGCCGACCGGCGGTTCAACAGCATAACCCGCCCCAACGGAACCAGGCCTCCCCAATGTCTTTCCCAACGTCGGCGGGTCATTATTCCAACCCGGCGGAGAACATGGTCGTGGCAGCGACTCGACTTGGTACGATCCATATCCCGGATGAGGCGCCTTTCGCAGAGGAGGTGCGGAATGATATTGGATACCTATAGACGACAATGGCCCAGCAGGAGAAGTACACTTACAACCGGAGTCGCGTGCATTCAACTCCCATCCCCAGCCGCAGCTATAGTCGGCGCTATGAGTTGCTGGCAGTTTCTAGCAGTGATCAACACTAGGACCCGCCACAAGATGACCGGGCGGCTCTGGATGCTCAGGCACTGTTGGACTGGGCAAGAGCACAGCAAGAGGCGGCGGCTCTGGCGGCGGCGGCGGCTCATCAAGAACCCGCACCTTCCATCTCGATAGGAGCAGGAATAACCTCCAGGGCCGTGGGAGTGCCGTGCTTAGTGCCGGCTTTGCAGAACGAGCGTCCGCTGAAAGACTTCAAGGGCCCTCACAAGGTCCCAAATTACACTGTTGACCTGCCTTCGGAGGCTTGGATTGAAAGCTATGAGATGGCCATGGAGATGTTAGACGTCAACGACGCAGTATGTGCCAAATATTTCATTATGATGCTGGAAGGGCCGGCTCGCACGTGGTTGAAGGGCTTGCCACCCAACACCATTAATTCCTAGGCCGAGTTGAAGGCGAAGTTCATCAAAATTTCCAAGGAACGTGCAAGCAGCCCATGATGATTGTGGATTTGGATCATTGTGTGCAACAGGAGGATGAGTCGGCTCATCATTGGGTCCGGCGGATCTCAACTATCATCCACTCGTCTGAGCAGATTACGGCGGCTCAAGCGGTTTTGCTTTTGGAGAAGAATTGCCACTTTACACCTCTAAAGCAGAAGCTTGGCCAACTCAAGCGCTCATGTCAAGATATGGGGGAGCTCATGGCGGCTCTCACAAAGTATGCCGACTCTGACAACACGAAGGACCCAGGCTCTGATGAGGAGAAGCCTGGTCAAGGTAAGAAGAATAACAATGGAAAGGGTGCGACAGGCAGTGGCAACCATGGCAAGAGGAAGAATCCAGAAGGTGGTTCCGAATTGGTGGCCAACACCAGCGCCGGGAACAATCGAGCTAAGGGCAACATGCATTTCAGGCAACCCTTTAATAAGGGCAAGACTCCTTTCAACTTGGAGGAGATGCTCAATAAACCTTGTCCGGAGCATAGCCGACCCGACAAGGTGGTGGGTCACACATGGAGGAATTGCACATCATGCGGCAGTGTCGGGATTACAGCTTGCGGCAGCATCATAACACTGGTGGTGGCCCTCCAGGCGGCTCAAGACCAGGCGGGTCAGGAGCCGGTCTTGGCCCCGGTGGTTCAGGATCCGGGTATCAGGGTTAGATTAATCAAGGAGATCATCATCAGTAATCTCGTGGCGGCAACCAACAGCAGAATAACCAATCTGGGTATCAGAGTAACCCAAAGCAGCTCAGCACGGGTCAATATCATGTTTTTACAACCTGCCTTGACAAGCGAGACCAGAAGGTGCTCAAGCAGGCGGTTAATGCAATCATATCGGCTCTCCCGCAATACTTGAAGTGGTCTGAGTATGACATAACTTGGAGCCGAGAGGATCACCCGCCGCGTGTTGACGACCCAGGGCGGCTGGCTTTGGTGGTTGCCCCCCAAGTGGGGGGATATGTGTTTACTAAGGTGCTTATGGATGGCGGCAGCAGCAGCAGCATCCTGTATTATGATACCTTTTGCCGGATGAAGTTGCTTGATAAGGATCTTTGGCCCTCTTCGCCAGTCTTTCACGGTGTGGTGCCCGAAAAGTCGGCTTACTCAGTGGGTAAGATCTCGTTGGAAGTTGCTTTTGGTGACGAATATAACTACAGGGTGGAGTCCTTGTGGTTCTAGGTGGTCAAGATCAAAAGTCCATATCATGCCCTGTTTGGACGTCCGGCTTATGCCAAGTTCATCGCTAGGCCTTGCTATGTCTACTTATAGCTCAAGATGCCTGGGTTAAATGGAACGATTACTGTGCATGGTGATTGGAAGATGGAAATTGAGTGTGAGGAAGGAGACGTAGCTTACGCAGAGTCAAGTTGTGCTGAGGCAGAGCTCAAGTTCTATAAGGAAAATGTTGACCCGGAGGACATGACTCCGCTCAAAAAGCCTACTACGGAATCTAAGCCACCCCTCAAGTTTGCGGCGGATGATACCAAGTTGGTGGATTTTACTCCGGGCGACTCATCCCAACAGTTCACTATTGGGGCCAATATGGATCCCAAATAGGAAAGCTTGCTCATCGAATTCATCCGTGAGAATCGGGACATCTTCGCATGGAAACCTTCTGACATGCGGGTGTATCGAGAGAGTTCGCTGAGCACCACCTTAATGTGGATCCTAAGTTTAAGCCAGTTAAGCAGTTCCTCTGGCGATTTAATGAAGAACGACACAAGGCTATTGGGGAAGAGGTGGCCCGGCTTCTGGTAGCAGGGTTCATCGTGGAAGTATTTCACCCAGAGTGGCTTGCTAACCCAGTGCTAGTGCTTAAGAAGAACGGCATGTGGCGTATGTGCATGGATTACACAGATCTTAACAAAGCTTGTCCGGTTGACCCGTTTGCTCTCCCCCATATCAACCAGATTATTGATGCAACGGCGGGTTGTGAGAGTTTGTGCTTCCTGGACGCTTATTATAGTTACCACCAGATCAAGATGGCAGTCAAATACCAAGAGAAGATGGCTTTCATCACGCCTTTTGGTGCTTTCTACTATGTGCCTGGGCTCAAGAGTGCCCAGGCGACTTACCAGCGTTGTGTGCAGAACTGTCTTCACAATCAAATTGGATGCAATGTTCATGCATATGTGGATGATATTGTGGTCAAGTCAAGGAAGAAGGAGACTCTATTTGACGACTTGAAGGAAACTTTCGATAACTTACAGGTCTACAAGATGATGCTTAACCCCGCTAAGTGTGTTTTTGGAGTTCCTACAGGCAAGCTTTGGGGTTTTCTCGTCTCTGAGCGGGGCATCGAAGCTAATCTAGATAAGATAAATGCTATTACCTCCCTGGCTGAGCTGGCATGCACCAATGATGTTCAGCGCCTGGCAGGTCGAATCGCTGCGTTAAGCCAGTTCATAAGCCGCCTGGATGAGAAGGCCATTCCTTTGTACCAGATGATGAAGAAGACAGACAACTTTGTCTAGAGTACGGCGGCGGGTGAAGCGTTTGAAGCACTCAAGAAGCAACTCATTGAGCCGCCGGTCTTGGCTGCTCCGGCTGAGAAGGAACCTCTGCTCCTATATGTGGCGGCTAATAACAATGCAGTTAGCGTCGCAATTGTTGTTGAGCATAAGGAGGCAGGGAAGGAATATCTGGTTCAGAGGCTGGTTTACTACATCAATGAAGTTCTAATAGAGTCCAAGCAGAGGTATCCACATTGGCAGAAGCTGGTGTATGGGGTATTCATGGCGAACCGTAAGCTGAAGCATTATTTCCTGGGGCACCAGGTCACAGTGGTCAGCTCTGCCCCGTTGGGGGACATAATTCAAAACAGAGAAGCCACTGGCCGGATTGCTAAGTGGGCATTGGAGCTTGGACCTCTTAATGTGAAATACATGCCTCGCACGGTGGTCAAGTCTCAAGCCTTGGTGGATTTCATAAATGACTGGATAGAGTGTCAGGCGCGTGAGGAGAAGCCGGATAACACATATTTGACGATTCACTTTGACAGATCCAGGCAACTGGAAGGTTCAGGGGCTAGGGTTATCTTAACCTCCCCTAAAGGTGATAAGTTCTGTTACGTATTAAGGTTGATGTTTCCTTGTACTAACAATGCAGTTGAGTATGAAGCTTTACTTCATGGCCTTTGGTTCACTAAGGAGATGAATCTGAGCCGGGTGCGATGTCTCGGCGACTCAGATCTCTTGGCCCAGCAAGTTTCAGGCACATGGGATTCCAAGGACCCACGGATGGCGGCTTATCGTCAGGCGGTGGATGTCATCGCTGGCCACTTCAAGGGGTATCAGGTGGATCATATTGATCATCGCAGAAATGAGGCGGCGGGTGCATTATCCAGGTTGGGCTCCCAATGAAAGCCGGTGACACCTAAAGTATTCTTGGATGTGCTACATCACCCGTCAGTTAAGCTACCTTCAGAGGAAGACTTAGCTATACTTAACCCGGAGGGGCAGCTGGTGGCGGCTCTACATACTATCCTCAACTGGACGCTGCCTTATTTAGCGTACTTGACACACGGCGAGTTACCTGTGGAGGATACCTTGGCAAGACAGATCGTCCAGCGATCTAAATCTATGACAATGATCAATGGCGAGTTACATAAGTGCAGCGTTACCGACGTTTTTCAACGTTGTGTTTCACCTGAAGAAGGAAAAGAAATCTTGAATGAAATTCACCCTAGCGATTGGGGTCATCACGCCGACTCAAAATCTCTAATGGCCAAGGCGTTTAGGCATGGTTTATTCTGGTTGACGTCTCACAAGGATGCAGAAGATTTGGTTCTCAAGTGCGATGGCTGACAGAAGTTCGGACGACATGCTCACGTGCCGGCTTAGGAATTGCGTATGATTCCAATTACCTGGCCGTTTGCGGTCTGGGGGCTTGATATGGTTGGGCCCTTCAAGAGATCCAAAGATAAGAAGACCCACCTCTTGGTGGCGATGGATAAGTTTACTAAGTGGGTGGAGGCTGAATTGGTCAGCAAGTGTGACGCGGCTACAGCGGTTCAGTTTGTCAAAAAACCGATTTACCGTTTTGGTTACCCTCATAGTATCATCACAAAATAATGGTATGAACCTATCCAAGGGGGCTATGCAAGTGTTTTGTGAAAGTGAACACATCCGGCTTGACGTTTGTACGGTTGCTCATCCACAATCCAATGGTCAGGCAGAGCGCGCTAACGAGGCGGATAATGAGACAACACGTCAAGATGCGTTGGATGCTTTGGATGAAGAGTGTGATCTGACGGCGGCTCGATCGGCGATTTATTAGGAGGACCTACATCACTACCTTAGCCGCAGAGTTAAGACCCGGACGTTTCAAGAAGGCGACTTAGTGTTGCGTTTAATTCAAGATCAAACAGATGCACACAAGTTATCCCCTTCATGGGAAGGACCTTTTGTGGTCAGCAGAAATCTCAACAATGGGTCGTATTATCTGATTGATATCCGAGACGAGTCAAGCACTTCTGGGCAGGAGACCCGCCGGCCATTGAATATAGCTCATCTGCGGCCTTACTATACTTGAGTCATCAAAACTCGACATTGTACACCATCATTGTACATATCGCACATATATATAATAAAGTTGGCATCCCTGCAAGCCGGGGCCTCTACCGTTTTGCATATCTCAATTTGCGCAAAAGTTGACTCTGTCAACAAGGTCATCTGGGGGCTTCCAACCCACCGGGTTTAGCTTATCACACCCTTTTGATCGGCTCTTAATCCACAGTCAGGCGGGTTATATACCCAAAAGTTGACTCCGTCAACAAGGTCATCTGGGGGCTTCCAACCCATCGGTTTTAGCTTATCACACCCTTTTGATCGGCTCCTAAGCCATAGTCAAGCGGGTTATGTACCCAAAATTTGACTCCATCAACAAGGTCATTTGGGGGCTTCCAACCCACCGGGTTTAGCTTACATACCCTCTTGATCGGCTCTTAAGCCGCTGCAAGTTTGAGTTAAACCTGCCTGTAAGTTGATGCTGCTCCGCTATGTGACCCGTCGAACTCTTACGAGTTAATCTCGCCTAGAGACCCTGAGCTGGTTCAAAGAGGTTGACGACCAATCTCGATAGAGACCCTGTACTGGTTAAGGTTAAACCGACGGCTCTTGTCACGTGAGGGCCGGTTTATGGAAAGCGAGGACAAACTCACCCATCTACTACCGACTCTCTGCTATGTGGCCTGTTTTGTACTCTCAGAGAGTTAATCTTTTAAAGACCCTGCACTATTTAAGGGTAAAACGACAGATTTATGTCACGTGAGAGGCAGTTTATGGGCTACCAGGGTACTCATGCCCTGTTGTGTCTCTTTCTGGTTTGTTACGCTCCTATCAGTTAATCTTGCTTAGAGACCCTGAGTCGTTCAAAGAAGTTGACGGTCAATCTCGACAGAGACCCTGTATTGTTAAAGAGTTCTAGTAGCGAGTCCACCCAGAAGAACCGACACATGGGTTATTGAAAAAGCAATGTCAGGAAAGATTTGACATCTCCAGGTTGTGCTATTTTCAAGCCGCCCTCGCAGCAATGCAGAAAATATTCTACTATTTATTCTTGCAGGTTGTCTTTTAAGATAAGCCGCCATGAAATTTGATATGATTGAAGCACAAGGCAGATAAATATATATTACGCCGTGCAGACTCTTATGTGCACGATGTTACAAATTCAGGCAAGACAAGGTTTTTCTAAGCCCATTACAAATCTCTCCATAGAGCCCGAAAAGAAAGATTTAAATTTTTTATACACTGCACAAGTTTCGGCCGGTCAAGGAGCTAGGTTATACCATTGCAATATCAATTGGGCCAGCTGGACGGCGGGTCATCCTGCGGCGGGTTTTCGACCTCCTCGATCTGAAGATTGTCCACGTCCCAGTTGCAGTTCATTAAAGCTTCAAAGTTGGCCTCTTCAAAGAGGGGAGACGAGTCAATGATAGGGGCAAAGAGATGCTTACGGCGTGTAGGAGTTAAGTCCCTAGCCTCAAAGGTTGGGCAGCACACTCGCTTGTTTTCAGCATTGTAAGCCCCCTGGTACGTTGATAGATCAACCTCTTCCACCAATACTGATGCAAGGATCCTGGAAGCCTTCATTCAGCGGGCGTAGTCAGGTTCTGTGAATTCCGAGCCTTCATCCTTCTTGGACGGAAAGCCGTCCATCATCTCCTCAGCTGTCAGCTCTAAGGCAAATGCCAAAGCCCGGCTGATTGTAGCAATAGCTCCTTTCCGGGTGGCTGATCTTTTGAGCTCTTGGATTTGCTTCGACAGGGTGGATAGGAGCTCTATGACTCCCTTCACGAAGTTGGTAATACTCTCTTTATTTAGCATGGCTCGGATAGTGCAAAGAGTCCCGCAGTATAGCTGCTCTGACAAAGTGTAGACGGCTTTCAACTGCAATAGGCTGTCAGCACCAAGCTGGCGGCTTCTTTGACCTGCGAAGATGGGTTTCATTTTATCAGCCGCCTGTGCAATTTTTAAGCAGGGAAATTGGCTGAGTGTTCAGTACTTACCAAAAATAGCAGCAGTCATCTTTGAGATATGGCGCTTCAGGGAGTGCAACTCGTCTGATACGACCATGAGCCGTTGGTCAGCATCGTCTACATGTTTGGCCAGGGCAGTTTGCTCCATCTCAGCAGCCTTCTTGAAGGCAACAAAATCAGATTTAACTTTTACAAGTTCTTCGGCGGCAAGCCGGCACTTCTCCGCTGCTTCACTTCTGGCGGCTTGCTGGGAAGCAACATTTCTCTTTAAGCCGGTCGGATCAGACTCGGCATTGCTCAAAGCTTCCTGTGACATACAAAAGCAAATGAGGGGTAAGTTTCCAGGATAAAATATTACCAGATGGCCAGTTAAGGTAATATAATGCAAGTCTCAAGCAGATTGCAAGAAATATACTCGACACTTGGGGGCTAATGGCTGTTTTCTCTCCAATATTACAAGTGAGTTCCGTCTCATCTTCGTCAAGTTAAGCCGGTACTTGGGGGCTACATATGGCTCTTCATTCAATCTACACAGAAGTTCTGGCCCACTATTTTTATACTGACCCGGACTTGGGGGCTACATTTGATCAACTCATCAACACTGAGTACCGGCTCAACATATACATATTATGTCGATACTTGGGGGCTATAGGCTAAGTTGTTCTACTTATTACATGGATTGGAAGACTCGGTTTACCATTTGCAAAATATTAAAATAGCTCTTGGGGGCTACATAAGGGTATAAGGAAAGGAAGAAGTACCTCATATATTTGCTTCATTAAGCCGACGAGTTTGAGCTCCATAATCCGGCTTGTGGAGAGCCGGTTCAGATAACCAGCATGTAATTCATCGGCAGTTAACTTCTCCAGCATGGGAAACTCAAAGTCCAGTTTATCAGAAGCTTCAGCCTTCTCAGTATGCTTTGTCTGTACATGGGGTTGAGGAGACTGGAAGCCAGTACCAGTGATGATGACATCCGGAAGAATTGGTTCTTTGACGGCTATTGAAGGGCTGGGCGGCTTAGAGCTGGTCCTCCAAGTCATCAATGTCATGCTGCTCTGGAACAACAATCTTATTCTTATGAGCGCCGGTCTTTTCGTTAGACTACTTTGTAGGAGGAATATATATATTCTTCCAAAAGCTGGAGTTGGCCTGAAAGCGAGAGCCACTGGAAGAGGTTAAAGGTCATTACATACATATATAGTTAACCCGGAGATAAAGAGATTTGGAAGGTATTCTTACATCTGGGGCCGGGTTAGAAGCACAGAAAGACAGTAACCCGATGGAGTGGCAAGCTTATTTGGACTCATGGACAAGTGCTTTGATGGCAGCCACAATATTCTCTTCTGTCGGGGTGGTATGATTGAAGCAGAGGGGGTCACTGGCATCACCTGTGTATTCACACATAAGCCGGTCCCGCCGGCTCAGAGGCATGACCTTCCAAGAGACCCAACAGCGGGTCAGGTTGATTCCTATCAGACCGTTGGCCAGGAGGGCTCTAATTTTGGCGAAGGCCGGAGCATACTTCGCTCATGCAGAAGATGACATCCGGTCCGTGAACTCAGTTATGGTGTGAAGCCGGGTAGGATGATAACCCGGCAGTGGATGTTCTTCCTCTGGAGACGTATCCTTGAAGTAAAACCAAGTCTTATTCCAGTCCTTGGGGTGGCTTGGCATTCGAATGGTCGGAAAGTCCATATCTAGTCTTCTTTGAATGGAGACCCCGCCGAGCTCTAAGCTTGGGTCGGCTGCCTCTTCTATCTAGCGGTGTACATAGAAATACTCTCAGAAGAGATCAACGGACGGCTCTTCTTGTAAGTAAGCTTCATAGAGGATTTGGAAGTTGCACATATTTGAGACGGAGTTGGGTGCAATATCCCGAGGATGCAACTTGACGAAATGGAGAACATCTCAGAAGAATTTAGAACCGGGCGGGCTGAAGCCACGCGCAAGGTGGTCAGAAAATATGACTATCTCGCCCTCTTTAGGGATGGGTTTCTTCTCATTGCCTGGAACCCGCCAGTGAATGACATTCTTAGCCGGCAAAGTTCCTGTGTCTACAAAATCCTATAAGAACTCTTCGAATACCGCAGAACCGACCCAGTTACAGGTTGAAGATGCCCGAGACATGATGGCGGGTTAAGGCTGTGAAAGTTAACGGTACGCGGTGGATTAGAAAGTGACTCAACAACTAATACAGCTGAGGAAATTAAATATCATAATGCTAAGCCGCCGGCATAGTGTGTTGGGAGAGCCGCCAAAGCAATGGCGGGTGAAGTTGACACAGCAGTGAGGGAAAATACAGCTAAGTATGGATAAATAGGTTTCACAGGTTGTCTTTATAACTACAAATCTACCGACAGAGAAAAATCAAGTTTATTTCAGCCCTAGCAACGAACTAAGGGAGACTAATAAGACTAAGTGCAGTAAGAGGGAATGGCTACAGATCCACATCGGGCCATTGAAGATTCTACATAACCTATCGCAACGGGGGGATAAACACGACAAGATCCACATGGTTGTTCATCATATGGCATTATGGGAGAAACTTGCGTTCTAATGGAGCCGAAGAATTCGGTGAATTTGGAGCACTAGGCTACGGATCTAGGGGAGGAAGAAAGACTTATCGAAAGTGACGCGTTGGACATGGGCAAGACTCTGGTCCGTTCAGGTTGATGCAGCGGCCTGGGACGACGACAACGATGGAACTTCACCGGAGCGATGGAGCTCGGGGGCGATGGCATCGAGAGGCAGAAGAAGAAGCACAGGCGGCGAAGGAGATGAGAAGGACCCTTCGCGATCCTATTTAAGAGGCTGGAAGGTTGAAACGGGCGTGGGAATCAAGGCGGCAGAAACTGACCGACCGAGATGGATGCCTCGATTTTCGGACCGACAGTTTTAATGAAAAGATCGGTTGTGAAAGTCATGGAATCTTTTTGGCATATCTGATGTGATGTCATGGTGGGTTGTACATTTTCTTTCAGGTGATGGAGTGTAGAACTCGCCGCCATGCAATGTTGAAGATTGACCTGAGCAGGCTCAAATCAGCCTGGGGCCTAATGTTGGGGATATAGAACCCGGGGTAAGACCCGCCCAGTTGGGGCCGAGTCATACCTGGCGGCTCATAATCAAGATCATATAAGCGGGCTGAAAGACGTGGGCCTGACGGCTCACTAAGATGGGCCAAGATGGAGGCCCAGACCGAAGATGGTATGAAGACCCGGGCGGTTAAGCCGCCCGGAGATGGTTTGCCCAAGAAGTTAAGGCGACTTAGAGACAGGATTGTTTAAGTTTTAAGAGTCGGTGTATGACTCGTGTAACCCAGGGCCTCAACCTCCTATATAAAGCCGAGACCTTGATGCGGCTTAGACAGAAACCAATCGATCGAGAACTAGGTCAAGTGAATCCGCTCCCTTGTAATCGATACTCCAATCAATACAACACAAGCAGGACGTAGGCTTTTACCTCTTCGTGAGGGGCCAAACCTGGGTAAACTCGTGTCCCTCATCTCAACCAACCCCTATAAGTCCATCACCTTAGCGATGGCCTCGAACTTAAGTCTTCGGACATCTGTCGTGTCAAAACCACAAAAAACACAGAGAAAGATAGGGGCTTAATGTGTCGCCTCCCAACATACTTATCATAAAGATAATTATCAACAACAATGAATCATGATCAAATATATTTGAGTGGATATATATGTTTTGATATTTACCCACCACATGGTGCTTGCCAACTAATAGACTGAGGTTGGAATAAGAAGTTGACTCAACATGAAAGTAAATAGATTGTCCCTACGCAGAGGGAAGCAGGGATTTGCATAGGTGCCAGATCCCATTGTTTAAAACAGAGATGAATAAGTAATTTTGAGTGATGTGCTTTTCCTGTCAACGTCACAACAGAGTTTTGAATATCTTCCATGATAATCACATTATTGGCAGTTCCCAAATAGAATTAAAATTGTACTCCCCCCCCCCACCACCATTCAAACACATTCCATGGCTAGCTGAATCCATGGTTGCCCTCCAAACAATCAACATTCTAGGGGGAGATTTTGTTTATTTATTTTTGTATTATGCAGGATTGGGCATCCTTTTTACCAGCCTCTCTCGTGCAATGACAAGTGAATAAACACTCATCTTGAGAATAACTCGCTTAGCATGGAAGATAATGACTGCTCCGTCGCTCCATGAGTGGTATGAGCACACAAAATGGATGTTTATTTGAATGTTTAGAGGTGGCACATGAAAATTTACTTGGAATGGCAATGAAATACCATATATAGGTAGGTATGGTGGACTCCTATGGAAGAAACTTGGCTCAAGGATTTGGATGCACAAGTAGTATTTCTACTTAGTACGAAGTTTTGGCTAGCAAAAAGTTCTAAACAAGCATGACATGTTGGAAGATCCGTAACAATATAACTGTTATGCAAATATACCCAATCCTAACCATTACGTTGTCTTCCTTGTACAAATTCAACCATTCGATAAAATTTGACAATAATTAATGGGTATTCACAATCATAAAAGATGTCCATATGATCCTACTATATTAACAAAGCCCATGATACAACAAGATCGTGCCATCTCAAGAACACGAGAGAGAGAGAGATTGAACACATAGCTATTGGTACAAACCGTCAGCTCCGAGGGTGAACTACTCCCTCCTCGTCATGGCCTCCGTCGGGATGATGAAGATAGACACTGGTGATGCTCTACCCTCTCCGGTAGTGTACTGGAACGCCTCCAGATTGGTTTTTTGTCGATACAGAGAGTTGTGGTGGCAGAACAAGGTGTCTCTATTTATTTATGGGGTTTCTGGAATTTATATGATTTTTAGCGTTGGAATCACGCGCAACAGAGCCATGTGGTCCCCACAAGCTATCAAGGCGCACCCCCTAGGGGGCCACCTTGTTGGCTTGTGGCCCACAGGTGGGTCCCTTTGGGTGGTTCTTCGATCCAATGTTGCTTATTTCCTCCAGAAAAATCACAAAAAAGTTTCGAGCGATTCCGAGAACTTCCATTTTCTGCCCAAAAACAACACCACGGTAATTTTGCTGAAAATAGCGTTAGTTCGGGTTACTTCTAAATAAATCATATAAAGTGCATCAAAACCATATAAAAGTATTGTAAACATAGGTGAATATGGCATAAATACTTCATAAATTATTGATACGTTGGAGACGTATCAATAGTCTTCTACTTGCTTGTAGTCTTATTCGTACTTTGCCTGTGGGGTTGAGCACTAAAACCAGCCTCAACATCAGCTATGATACGGAAACACTTGGAACCACCTTGACGGCTTGGATTTTGTGGCGAGCTTGCTAAGCGGAGTTACTATTACCTAGAACCCACAAAGAAAATATGAGGGAAAAGCAGGTGTAAAGCCATTGCATAAGCCAAAAGAAACAAAAAGTGAGAATGGAAGATGCAAAAAAATAGAAAGTCTGGATTTCTTTGTCACAAGCGGTAGTACCATGCCTGACATCGGTAGTACAGTCGATGGTTAAGCGGTAGTACCACAGAACAAGAGGGATAGTACCGCTAGAGACGATAGTACCATTAGGGTCCCAATAGTACTACCGCCCAACCTGCGGGGAAACTTCTCCGACATGGATCCGGTAGTACCGGTGATGTAAAAATCAAAAGTTTCGGTAAGCATCGTCTATTCTTCTATTTAGCAGTCATTGCATGTCCTACTCATACCAAGATCTAGCCAAAAACCTAGGTAAAAATCAAAACTTTCGGTAAGCATCATCTATTCTTCTATCTCGCAGTCATTGCATGTCCTACTCATACCAAGATTTAGCCAAAAATCTAGGAAACCACATGCATTGACCTAGATCTAAGATTCAAAAAATAGAACCATATAGGAAGAGAACAAGGGGAATAATGGTGTCCATGGCACGAGGAAGAGGTGGGGAATGTTGGGTTCTACCATAGGTGCATCGCATGCGAATTAAAGATTTCCTACGCGCGGAACATCCAAGAACATGCTATGGAGGTGGGTCACAGATCGTTACCACTAGACGCGAAGTGTCGTGCAACGGAAGTAGAGGTGGGGAAGCGCGTCTGCATGGTCTGTATCCTCCTCGTCCGTTTTCCTTCGAGCAGGTGGTCCGCCAGATCCCGCATACAGGTTCGCCAGAGCGGCGCAAGTGCACTGCCTCTAACGGTATCCGCGCGTGCAAGAGGAACACACCATGCGGCGGACTGCTAGGTCCGATCACACAGTCGGCAGCGAGTGGAGGTGGCTATTCGCAACACATGCAAACCCTAATGACGGCGTCAAAGCGATCAACCGGATGGGTGTGCCGCACCTCCACTATATATATGCATCCGGCGCAGGCTCAACTCTTAGGCCTCACATGGATCCTAAAGCCCACGTGTTCCTTCCCTTAAGCGTGTGATCCTTTAGGTTCTCATCCACTTGGTCACAAGTCAGATCACATCCGACTCGATCGGTCGGTAGCAGCCTCTAGCAAGACGTGCTGACTCCAAGTGTCTGATGAAGCTGGTTAGGCGAACCTGTACTTCACACTTCTATTCCCTTTGTCACACGATATATGTTTTCATGCACAAGGCGACATGGTTATCCTTGTTGATGCACGACCTCTTTCTCATTCTGGTGAATCTGACCAACACTTCGGATTATCTCATAATCTTCATCACATGGCCATGCTTATACAGGTCGGACCACCCGAGGGGCTCAGAGTATATCTCTCCTGATCGGAGGGGCAAATCCCATCTTGCTCGACCATGTATTGCAGCATGGGTCTGGACAAGCCTAAAACCTACCTTTGTAACTACCCAGTAATGGAGTAGCGTTTGGTCGGCGCAAAGTAAGTCTATCACCATCATGAGTACATGTGTGTCGGGACCCCAATCCTAAGCCATAGGAATCCAGCCTGTAACACATCACATCACTTTGCGGTCTCACGCACGGTTATCTCCATGGCTGCCACCTTACTTGGGCCGGGACCGTTTGCGTCTTTTGACTCACGTATGTGAATGTGTCGCTAGTATTCAAATGTCAAAGAACCCGGGCCGACATGACTAGTCGTAGAACAAAGTGGCACATTCATACAGGGATAGGCATACGTAACCCAACAATGCAAGTGTTGATCTCTAGCGTGTGTAGACGAGTCATAGCAAGCTACAAGGACTCCATTACGTCGTGGGACATAAATGTCATCACTACACATAGATGAGTCATAGCAGGCTACAGGGAATCCATTACACTGCGAGACATTTCCCCGAAGGGACAGCCACAACAACAAAGAAGGATACATGCTGGTCAATCAATGTGTCCGGAGCAGTAGCAAGCTACCAAGGCTCGGTGGAAGCACAAGGAGGCATTTCCCCATAAAGAGTACTACTAAAGGCACACAACTAGGTGTAGGATCCCATACATCCCGTTGCACGTCACACGTATGCACAACATGCTCGATATGCATAGATACAACTATGGCATCACAACATAACCATACAACATTACAAAATTTACTTAGAAGGCTCGGAAGAGCCAATACAATAAGATGTTACAAACAGGGGTCACAAGACCCAACATTCAGAGCATTCAATCAAACAAGCGGAAGTTTAAATATGTCTGGGTACAGACATCTACAAAAGTGGCTAGAGGAGCCTGAAAAGCTACAACGACCCTACCAAAGGAACCAGACCTCTGTCTGGGGTTCCCAAGCTAATCCGGTCAACATCGAACTTCACGTCATAAGTACCAGTAATGAGACTGACGTCTCCTCTGCAAAAACATAATTAAGCAAACATGAGTACAAGGGTACTCAGCAAGACTTACATCAGAACTAACTACATATGCATCAGTATCAATGAAGGGGGTTGTGGAATTTATTGCAGCAAGCCAGCTTTGACTCTTGGCTAACCTATATTACGACTACAAGTAGTATCTTTGAGGTGGGATAGCGCACACGAGTCCACATATTCTCCAATCAATACACCACTATGGATCCACTTCCGTCTCCCTACGAGAAGGCCATCCATAGCACTCATGCTTATCTTGCGCATTTTAGAGTATCCACTTCAAGTTTTCTATGAACCACATAAGTTCTCTAAGTAGTCCATATCCGAGGACGCGGCTATTCGAACAGATTATTTCACCCTGCAGGGGTATACTTCTTCACACACGCTCTCACCACTTATCACCATATGCACGTCATGCATCTCGGCAACCTTCAAGCGAAGCACTGGCGTGTGCGTCAGCCACGACCGTCAACCACACAAGACCCTAGTCCAGGTTTATCGCCTATTTGAGACTAAACCCGCACGGAAGTCCGGCCGAAGTTTCCTCTACGGCCTCAAACGATGTGTGTAGGGTGCCCAAGCCCACCGTCCAGGTGCCACTTAGTACACCGTGCCACTGTGCATCTACCGCATCACAGCCCACACCGTCGGGCAGCGCTATGCACGACCACCATCACTTTTCCTACAAACACCAGAAACTAGTTGCGACTCCTAGACAGAGGTCTAGGCGATTAATAAGCCGAGAGGGGTCAAGTTACTAGAGCCCAATGTGTGGTAGTAACTGTCTTGGATCACAAACACAGAACTCAGTTCTTAAGGTCGGTCCCAATGAGACAACCCGCCATGTACTCCTACATGACCTCTCATCGCTACCTTTACCAAATCGTGTTCACACACTTAGCTCTCACACAGTACGACATGAACACTGCCATTCTGATTCATCACCCGAATGGATCAGACGCGACACGACACGACTCTAAGCATAGCAGGCACGGTAAGTAAGCATGGATGAGTAAGCACAACAAGGCTCAAGCAGTTGCTACTCATGCTAAGTGGTTCCAACTATTTACTGTGGCAAAGACAGGTCATGCAAAGGAATGGGTTGAACTACTGATGACATGTAACATTTGAATCATTGTTGTCCTAATGCAGTAAAGAGAGCAGGAGCAAGAGAGTGGGTTCATATTAGTATGTTCAAGGGGGTTTGCTTGCCTGACAGTCCTGAAGATATCAATTCTCTTCATCAGTGTCAACGTTCACATCGTCAGAACCATCGTCTACCGAGAGGGAACAAACACCGGCAAACAAGAAAGGAACACATTCAATGTGATGCAACAATCATAATGCATGAAATGGCATGTTAAGTTACTGAATTGACCTAGTGCTATAGGGAGTCATATAAAGTGAAGTGGAATTCAAATATATACTAAATTCCAACTCCAACACTATTTATTAAATTATCCTAATCATGAAATGCCCTACTTTGTGATGTTAACTTTCTCAAACATGCACGATCATGTCATAAACAGATTCATTGGATTTTTCTTATCATTTTTCATATATAAATTATTTTCATCTGACTTACAAATTATTTTCTATGATTTTTAGAAGTTTTAAACATTTTCTAGAATTTCCTGAATTATTTTTATTATAAAAATTGATTACTGCGTCAGCCTCACGTCATCATGATGCCAGCAAGTCGGCTGACCCGGTCCAGGTCAAACCTGATGTGCGGGGCCCGCACGTCAATGACACAGGGTTAATCCCCGCATTGACCCGTGCTTTGACTCGCTGCGAGTCCCATTGTCATACACCCAGGGCTAGCTAATTAGGCCATTAAGTGCCTAATGCCGATGCCACGTCAGCCACGCCGGCGACGAGTCGCCGACGACCATCCGCGACGGTGGAGCTCGCCGGACTTGCGCTACGGGCGGCCATTCGACAAGCGGAGGACACCTACGGGTAGCCCTCGCTCGACCGCATCCAGGGGGACCGTAGGAGGCCCTGGGGTCGCCAAAGCTCGTCGGAGGTGAGCCCGTGATGGCAACTGGAGCTCGGCTTGTGGAAATGGCAGCTAGAGGGCACGAGAGAGCAAGGAGCGAGGGAGAAACGGCCGGTGGCTCACCGTGGGGTCGGGCAGAGGCGGCTACGGGGTCGGGCAGGCTTTGGGCGGAGCGAATCGACCGGCGGCCCTCGTAGGAGCCGAGGACGAAGACGACGCCGGCGGTGATGCAGAGGGCCTTCGGCAAAGCGCGGCTCCACAGAGAGGACGAGCACGACCTGGCGGAGCTCTCGGAAGCATGGGGATGCGAGGCATGGCCAGAGGGCACAACGGCAGCAAACGGCGGCGATGGCTTCGGACGGCAAGGGAGAAAGAGCATAGGCAGGGGGAGAGAACCAGAGAGGGGAGGAGAAGGGAGAGGGCTCTGGGGCCACTCCAGGCGGAAGATAGTCTCGAGGGGGGCAAGGAGGCAGGCAGAGAGGAGCTAGCCTCGTCAGGTGCGCGCGCGGGCACGCAGCTGCTCCTATTAGCAGAAGATAGGAGAAGGCACCTGATGGGCTGGGCCCTCTCCTGCACTGGGCTGACAGGTGAGATCTCTCTCTCTCTCTCTTTCTTTAGTTTTGTTTTCTATTTTCTTTCTTCTAACATTTGTTTATTTTTGTTTGGGCCACAAGGACCTAGCACAAAAATACCAACACATTTTCTCGAGTGTAGTTTGAACATTTCAAACCTCCTAAAAATGTTTCAGAATGTTTGGATGACTAAAATAATTGAAATGCTTTATTAATGATTTTCAGAAACTTTCCTATTTTATTTAATTTACCAAAATAGTTGTCAAAATATAATTCACCCCTGGTATGTTGTTGCCAACATTTATCAAAGAGGGGGAACATTTTCGAAGAGCATTTTGGATTCACTCAAATATCTTAATAGCTTAACCTATTTGAATTTTATCTGTGCTAGGGTTTGCTCACCCCCATTTCAAATTAATTTTAATTTTAACATGATGACATGATGCACATGCTGATGTTGATGCAAACAATTCAAGCAAATTCTAGGGCTATGACAATGTGCCAGCTCAGGTCTTAGGACATAGAACATATGTTGTACTAGAGACTCATAGATGACCTATTGCCGCGTCTCATGGTTGGGTTTGTCCAACTCAGACCTTATCTCGACTCAGATCTGACTACGTCGAATCCGGCCAGACCTTTCTAGGTCCATATTATCCGGCTAGCATACAATGCTACATGGTCAGTGAGACCGAACCATCCACCGTGTCATACGCTAGTCTGATTAGTTGTGGATCCACACAACACTTTCGACTAGGGACCATTTAGGACAGTTATCATACAACGCATAGTCTCACAAACAAGTCACGTACTTGTTAATACACATTATTGATAATGTCCAAGGACTATCTTTATTCATAAACACATAGGAAATATCATCATACATTATTGCCTCTAGGGCATATCTCCAACAATCTCCAACTTGCACTAGAGTCAATCAAATAGACATCGAATGCCCATAGCTCTAATGTGCCCCTCATGCTTGGGTTGTGGAAGCGGTTTAGTCAACGGATCTGCAACATTTGCATCCGTATGAATCTTGCATAAATATGTATCACCTTTCTCTACGAGCTTTCGTATCAGGTGATATTTTTGCTCTATGTGCCTGGTCTTGTGGTGTTGTCTCGACTCCTTGGCCTGAGCGATGGCACCTGAATTATCGCAATAAAGGTCCACCGATTTTGACCAGCCCGGGAACACACCAACATCTTTCAGGAACTTCCGGATCCAAACACCTTCCTTTGTGGCTTCACAAGCCGCAATGTATTCGGCCTCTGTTGTGGAGTCAGCCACCGTATCTTGCTTGGAACTCATCCAGCTCACTGCTCCTCCATTCATGACATACACGAATCCAGTTTTCGATCAACAATCATCCCTGCCGGTTTGGAAACTAGCATCGGCGTAACCCTTTACACAGAGCTCCTCCTCACCTCCATAAACTAGGAACATCTCTTTAGTCCTTTTCAGGTACTTTAAGATAGTTTTCACCGCTGCCTAGTGACTCTCACCTGGGTCGGCCTTGTATCTGCTTGTTAAGCTTATTGCATAGGCAACATTAGGTCATGTACATAGCATGGCGTACATGATGGATCCAATTGCCGAGGCATATGGAATCCTACTCATCCAGTTTCGCTCATCAGAAGTCGCAGGACTCTGAGTCTTGCTTAGCCTTATACCATGTGAGACGGTCAAAAACCCTTTCTTGGCCTCACTCATGTTGAACCTCTTCAACACTTTGTCTATGTACGTGCTCTAGCTTAAGCCGAGCAGCCTCCTCGATCTATCTCTATAGATCTTGATGCCTAAAATGTGCACAACCTCTCCAAGGTATTTCATCGAAAACTTGCCATTCAATGATTCCTTGACTGAGTTCAGCATCGAAACATCATTTCCGATCAGCAGTGTGTCATCCACATACAAGATCAAAAAATACTACCGAGCTCCCACTAGACTTCTTGTATAAACAATAGTCCTCTTCGTTCTTGATGAAACCAAGGTCAACGATGACTTCATCAAAATGAATGTTCCAACTCCGAGCTGCTTGCTTCAATCCATAAATGGATCTCTTGAGCTTGCTTATTTTACCAGCATTAGTTGGATCGACAAACCTTCGGGTTGTATCATGTATACATCCTCTTTTAAATTTCCATGAAGGAAAGCCATTTTGACATCCACCTGCCATATCTCATAATCAAAATATGCAGCTATAGCTAGTATGATCCTCACCGACTTTAGCATCGCTACCGACGAGTACATCTCATCGTAGTCAATCCCTTGAACTTGTCCATAACCTTTAGCGACAAGCCGAGCTTTGTGGATCTGAACATTTACATCCACATCGGTTTGCTTCTTAAAGACCCATTTACAACCTATGGCTACTATGCCAGGTGGCGGATCAACCAAGTCCTAGAATTGATTGTCATCCATGGACTTTAACTCGGATCTCATGGCCTCGAGCCATGCCTCGAAATCTGGGATCTCCATCACTTCCGCATACGTCGCCGGCTCGTTGCTTTCCAGCAACAATACATCGCACACTCTGCGCAATCTTTCCGACCTCCGTGGCTCCAGTGGTGACTCCACTACAGGTTCCTTGATCAACTCCGGTATGATCTCATCACCAACCGAGTCATCCTGGAGTGGCTCTCAAATTTCTTTGAGTTGCACCGTTCTCCCACTGGCCTCCCGATTGAGAAACTCTTTCTCTAGGAAACCCCGTTCCGAGCAACAAACACTTTGTTCTCTTCTCGATTGTAGAAGCTATATCCCAAGGTTTCCCTCGGATATCCCACGAATATGCATTTATCCAACTTGGCTGGAAGCTTGTCTGACATGAGTCGCTTGACAAATGCTTCACAACCCCAAATCTTTAGAAAAGACAAACTAGGAGTCTTCCCAGTCCACATCTCATGTGGTGTCTTGTCAATGGATTTTGATGGTACCCTATTAAGTGTGAAAGCTACAGTTTCTAGAGCGTATCCCTAGAATGACATGGGTAAATCCGATTTTCTCATCATCGACCGGACCATGTCCAACAAGGTTCGATTTCTCTGTTCTGACACACCGTTTCTCTGCGGCGTACCTGTAAGTGTGATCTGAGGTACTATACCTTGGATTTTCAGATGGTTATCAAACTCCTGAGTCATGTACTCACCTCCATGATCTGATCGTAGAAGTTTTATCGTCTTGCCAAGCTGATTTTCAACATCGTTCTGAAACTCTTTGAACTTTTCAAAAGTTTTCGACTTGTGCCTCATCAAATAGATATATCCATATCTACTCAAGTCGTCGGTAAAAGTCATGAAGTATTGATAGCCACCTCTGTCCGTTGTGCTCATTGGACCACACACATCACTATGTATAAGCTCCAACAGCTTGGATGCCCTCTCGCAACTCTTTGCAAAAGGAGACTTAGTCATCTTGGCTAGCAAGCATGATTCACATGTCTCGAACGACCCGAAGTCGGACGAAGTTAGGCGTCCATCATCATGGAGCTTCTTCATGTGTTTCAGACTAATGCGTCCAAGCCGGCAATGCCAGAAGTATGTCGGATTTATCTCATTAGACTTATGTCTCTTGACATTCACATTATAGACTGGTTCCGTTTCTAGATTTAAAATAAATAGCCCATCTACTATGGGTGCATAGCCATGGAACATTACATTCAAATAAAATGAACAACCATTGTCCTTAATATTGAATTCATAACCTTGACTCATCAAGCATGAGGGAAAAATAATGTTCTGACTAAGTGCAGGAATGTAATAACAATTATTCAATTCCAAAATAAATCCAGAAGGAAGCTTGAGCTGCATCGTGCCGACTTCCAACGCAACAACTCTTGCTTTATTGCCGACCCTGATGTCAATCTCCCCTTGTGTCACACGCCTAGTTCTTACCAACCCCTGCATCGAGTTGCAAATATGAACAACCGATCTGGTATCAAATACCCAAGAGCTACTAGGTATGTCAGCAAGGTAAATGTCTATAACATATGTAAAAAGTGTACCTTTGCCTGAAGAAGCATCTTCGGCCTTCTTGCTGTGCTCGGCAAGCCACTTGCTACAGTTCCTCTTCCAGTGACCAGCTTCCTTGCAGTGAAAGAAAATGGTCTTTGAGTTTGGTCCGGACTTTGGCTCAGCGGCGGAGATAGCCTTCTCCATGCCCTTTGCCTTACCCTTTTTCTTGGACCAACTCTTCCTGAACTTAGCTGAGTTCTGCACCATCAACACTTCATGTGTGCCTTTCTTAATATACTGCTCTGCCACCTTGAGCATCCCATGCAATTCAGTGAGCTTCTTACCATGTCATGCATATGATAGTTTGAGATGAACATCCCATAGCTAGCTGGAAGAGAACCTAGAACTGCTAGGGTGGCGTAAGAAATAACAAGGCATCGATAAAGGACAAAAACTTAAAGGGATCCTCGGATACGAGACGTGTAAACTCTTCGGATACACCTTGGTGATCCTCAAGATTGGACATGGGAAGACTTGTTGAACCAGTTTTCAAGACTGGCGACCATTGATAAAGAACTATTCGGAAGAACCGAGGAACGCCCTCAACTTGAAGACCGGTTCAAGGGGCTACTAATGGTGTCCTGGACTAGGGGGTACTTACCATATCGTCTCCTGACCAGGTGGGTCGGACCGAGGACCCCCGTGGCTGTTTACTAATGGGCCACTTTGGGCAACCCATGATGCATACAAGGGAGATTTCACAAGACTTGGCACACAAGACAAGCTTCTAAACCCTAGTCCTCCAGTGCAGTATATAAACCGAGGTCATGCTAGTCAATACACAATCTTATACTCATGAGAACCATTATTCCTACTCATCTAGGGTTTAGTTCATCTAATCTCGTGGTAGATCAACTTTGTAATCATCATACACACATCAATACAATCAAGCAGGATGTAGGGTTTTACCTCTTCAAGAGGGCCCGAACCTGGGTAAACATCGTTCTTGTGTTTCCTATTCCCCATTGATCAAAGATCCACAGCTCGGGACCCCCTTCCCGAGATCTATCGGTTTTGACACCGACAGTAGTACCACGGAAGGGAGTGGTAGTACTGGCCTCCACCCAGCGGTAGTACAACCCTAGTGAAGTGGGGGAGGTTCATCTACACTACTCCCAATGGCAGTATCAATGGTAAGCATGGTAGTGTCGCTTGCGTGGTAGTAACGGCCACCACCAACGGTAGTACCTCTTGCAACCCAAAAAAATGCCAAGTTCAATTTGAAGAGAGGGCTTATGCAATTATGATAAAGAGGTTTGAGAGATAGAATTGGCTTGGGTTGGAGACACAAAAAATAGCAAATGGGAAGGTACACTCCAAGTTCAAAATGAAAAATAGAAATAAGAGCAAACTTGGAGTGACACAAATAAAAAAACAAGCTCTAAAAAGCAAATGCCTCACTAGGAGGGTACGGTGGCCATAGCCACATATGTTTGAGTGAATTGGTATGGCACCGTGAAGATTTTAACCTTGGCCCCATGACCAAAACTCATATTTGAAGCACAAGTACAATAAAAATTAGCAAATGTGAAAGACTTGATCGATTTATGCATAATGGGGGGAGGGAGGGAGAGTTCACTGAGAGAACAACACTCCCCTATATCCATGCCACATCTAAACAAGACAAAATGATGAGTGAGGTGGGCTATGCAATACTTCAAGCCACATTTCTCAAATCAATGATATTTAGCTCAAGCCTTAACTCGTGAAATCTTGCTTAATCTGATGGCTTCGTGAAAATATCTACAAGTTGTTCATGAGTGTTGACATAAATAATATCAATCTCTCCATGCTTGATATACCCTCGGATGAAGTGATGACGAATCTCAATATGCTTCGTCTTGCAATGTTGAACCGGGTTGTGGGAGATCTTGATAGCACTTTCATTGTCACCGAAAAGGCACTTTGTCACAAATGACAATGTAATCCTATAAAAATTTCCTCATCCATAGCAAATGTGCACAACAACTTGCGGTGGCTACATACTCAGCCTCGGTGGTAGAGAGAGAAACATAGTTTTGTTTCTTTGAATACCAACTTACCAAAGAGCGACCAATGAATTGGCACTCTTCAGAAATTGACTTCCTACCCAATGATCTCCCTACCAATCCGAGCCTGAGTATCCCATGAGATCAAATGAAACACCTTTGGGATACCATAAGCCAAAGGTTGGGGTATGACCTAAATATCGAAAGATTTGCTTGACTGCCACAAAGTGGCTTTCCTTAGGTGCGACTTGAAATCATGCACAAATTCCCATACTCAACATAATATCCGATCTAGATGCACAAAGATAAAGCAAGGATCCAATCATGGAGCGATATACCTTTTGATACATGGCTTTACCATTGGGATCAATGTCAAGTTGGCACTTGAGTTGCATAGGAGTCTTGGCCGGCTTGACATCATCCAACTTGAACCTTTTGAGCATGTATTGAGTGTATTTTTCTTGGTTGATGAAATTTCTTTGTCTTCATTGCTTGACTTCGAATACGAGAAAGAACTTCAACTCTCCCATCATAGACATCTCAAACTTTTTGGTCATTAGTGTGGCAAACTCATCCTTGAAAGCTTTGTTAGGAGAACTAGAGATAATATCATGAACATGTAGTTGGCATATGAACAAGTCCCATTTAACCCTCTTCGTGAAAAGAGTGGGACCAATTTTCCCAATTTCAAACCCACGGTCTTGCAACAACTCGGTAAGGTGCTCATACCACACACATGGGGCTTGTTTAAGGCCATAGAGTGCCTTATCGAGCTTGTATACATGATTGGGTAACTTGGGATCCTCAAACCCCGAGGGTTTCTTGACATATACCAACTCCTCAAGAGGACCATTAATAAATGCACTCTTCACACCCATTTGTTGCAACTTGAAATCATGATGAGATGCATATGGAAGCAACATGCGAATAGATTCAAGGCGAGCAATGAGAGCAAAGGTTTCACTATAGTTGATACCCTCGACTTGGGAGTAGCTTGGGCTACCAATATTTCCGTGTTGTGAGTGACAACACCGTTCACATCTTGCTTGTTCTTGAAGATCCATTTGGTTCTAATGACATTGTGGTTCTCCTTTTGCCTTGGTACCAATTGCCACACCTTGTTGTGCCCGAAGTTGTTGAGTTCATCATGAATGGTTTCAAGCCAATCTGTATCCTTGAGCACCTCTTGTACCTTTAGGGTTTAAATACAAGAAACACACTTGTGCTGATCACAAAAGTTTGTTAATTATTTATGAGTGGTTGCCCCTTTACTCAAGCTCCCGTAGACATTTTCCAAAACATGTTGGTAATATTTAAGCTTGGAAGCAATCTTGGCGGCTCTAATAGCTCTTCCATAGAAAGCTGAGGAGCACCATCTTGACAATCTTGAGCGCCGTCATGAGCTTGCTCTTGATCTTGAGCTTTCTCTTGATCATGAGCTTGTTTGGGGGCATGAACTTGATCTTGGGCATCTCATGGTGAATCACCATCATCATGAGGTTGATCTTGCCCTTGATCTTGTTAACTTGGTTGAGAGCCTTCACTTTGTTTTTCGGAAGTGTGTGGGTATTGCATTGATGATGGTTCCACTTGTGTGGAACATTGTCATTCTCCTTCTGCCACAATGGGTTGCTCAATGGGGAGGATTTGACCAACTCCCATTCTTCTTATGGCTTGGGGAGGAATTTCATCGCCTACATCACTAACACCACTTTGTGCCACTTGGGAGACATTATTTTCATCGAACTCCATGTTACACGTCTCCTCATTGAGTCCATTGGATTTGTTGAGGACACGCTAAGCATGAGAGTTTGTGGCATAACCAATAAATATGCCCTCTTGAGCTCTAGGTTCAAATTTAGACAAACGCACACCTTTCTTGAGAATGAAACACTTACAACAAAACACCCGGAAGTACTTGAGGTTGGGATTGTTATAGATAAGTATCTCATATATGGAGTCTTGTTCAAGCCTTTGCAGAAGTAGAGCCGATTAGATGCATGCCATGCAGTGTTGATGGCTTCGGCCCAAAAGTTGTATGGAGATTTGAATTCCGCCATCATGATCCTTGCCGCATCCATCAATGTATAGTTCTTCCTATCTGTAACACCATTTTATTGAGGGATATATGGTGCGGAGTATTGATGCTTGATCCCCTCACCACTAAGAAACTCATCCAAGGTGTAGTTCTTGAACTCGGTGCCATTATCACTTCTAATCATCATTATCTTTGCCTCATGTTGATGTTGAGCTTCATTTGCAAAGTTGATGATGGTTTGTTGGGTCTCAATCTTCCTCTTGAAGAAGTATACCCAAGTATATCTTGAGTAATCATTGACAATCACCAAGCAATATTTTCTTCCCCCAAGACTATCTAAGGATGGAGGACCGAAGAGATCGATGTGAAGGAGATCCAAGGGCCTCTTCGAATGAGATGGTTGTCGTGGGTAGGTGATCCGTCTCATGTAGCTTCCCTTTGATACAACCAATGCAAGCACGGTCTTTGGCAAAACTCACATTTGTTAGTCCATGAATGATCCCCTTTGAGGAGACTTTGCAAAGATGTAATATTGACATGGGCTAGCCGACGATTCCAAAGCCATGCCACATTAACTATAGCCATTAGGCAGGTCATGGTCTTATTGGATCGCTCTGAAAAGTTAACCATGTAGAGACCGTTTTAGACATGCCCAATAAAGGCTACTTTAAGAGTCTTTCTCCACAAAAGGGCCATGGTATCAATATCAAAGAACTTAGAAAAGCCCATGATTGCAAGTTTACAAACTGAAGGTAAATTGTATGCAAGGGTCTCAACAAGCATGACTTTCTCAATGGTTAAATCCGAAGAGATCACTACCTTGCCAAGACCCAATACCTTTGAAGTTGTAGCATCACCAAATTGGACTTGAGTGGCCAAGTATGTGTTAGTTTGAACGTCCACAACCAAGTCCTTGATCCCGGTCATATGATTTTTTTGCTCCATTATCGAGCAACCATGACACCCCACCGTAAGCAAATTCCTACAAGAGAACAATGCTTGGATTTAGGGACCCGTTCTTTAATGGGTCCTTTTATGTTAGTAACAAGGGTTTTAGGAACCCAAATAGACCATTCATGTACTCATAAGAAGAACCAACAAATTTGGCATAAACATGCCCATCACTAGCACGACATAAAACATAAGAGGGGTTAAAGTCGTTAGCTTTGTTGGAAGGGTAGTCTTGCCCTTGTTGGCATTACCACCAACACCCTTGTCATTCTTCTTCTCATGAGTATCCTCCCCCGCTTCGACAAAGGTTTCCTTGAGCGGTAGAGGTTGCTTGGTCTTGATATTCTTCTTCTCCTTCTTCTTTTTCTTCTTTGACTTGGGTGCAAACCTAATCCCTTCCTTCGCCACAACTTCCTTTTGATTGCTCAAAAGATCATTGAGGTTCTTTTCACCTTGTATACACGTCACAAGGCCTTTCTCAAGTTGCTCTTTCAAGTTTACATTCTCCTCCAAAAGGTGCACATGCTCACAACAAGGGTTAGTAACATGGGCATTATCAATTCACACAAAAGGAGGACACATGGCTATCAGTATCTCCTTAGTAAGTTTTACTTCGAGTTGATCATGAGACTCCTTAAGATAAGCACGAGCACTCTTCAAAACCTTGTGAGCCTTGTCAAGTGTGTCAAACTCTTCCTTGAGTCTATCATGGTAAACCCCAAGTGCAACCTTTTCGGATTTGAGAACACAAGTAATAACAAAAGCATGAGCATGATCTTTTCGTAATTTAGCAAAGTCGTCGTTGTGTGACTCCTGAAGAGTCAAATGAAGACCTCGCTCTTCCTCAAGATCAATGGAAAGATTCACTATCTCATTGGCATAGTCATGACTATGCTACTCCATCTTAGAGGTGGTTTCCTCGTGATACTCAATTATATCACTGGCCTCACCAAGTTGTTCCAAGAGAGCAATGATGTCTACTACGCAACCTTGTTCTTGTGGACTCGTGTTGGGCCCAGCACATATCAAAACATGCAATGCAAGCATCCTAAGGCAATTCTTGGAACTTTTTATAGAAAAACAAGATTATAAATAACATCTAACAGAGAAAAAAAATAAAATGACGCTCCAATCAAAACTCATATTATGTGACGAATAAAAATATAGCTCCAAGTAAGATATACCGATAGTGTTGAAGACGAAAGAGGGGATGCCTTCCGGGGCATCCCCAAGCTTAGGCGCTTGAGTACTCCTTGGATATTACCTTGGGGGTGCCTTTGTCATCCCCAATCTTGGGTTCTAGTCACTCCTTGTTCCCCTCATATTGGTATCTCACCCAAAACTTTAAAACTTCAATCACACAAAACTTAACGGAACTTCATGAGAAGGGTTAGTGTAATAAAGATAGATCATTCACTTAGGTACTGTCAAGACAAGATTCATAATTGTTACCACATGATACCTACTGTATTTCATCATTACCATAATTTATATTACTCAATATAAGCTATAGGAACACTTGAAAACAAGCAAACTATGCATGCAAACATAATTTGTCAAAAACAGAACAGTCTCTAGAGATCTGAATGATCACCATAGTTCCCTCACTCTAAACATTCTGAAATATTAGGACAGATCAAGGAATTTGCATATAAATATTATGTAAAAATTTGAGAATTTTTTGATGCTCCAGTAAAATCATATAATTCATATACTGGACGCAAAACTTTCTGTTTTTGCACATAATCAAACAAACAAGTATCCACACTATCCCAAAGGCTTTACTTGGCACTTTATTGAAATAAAAGACACAAAACATGATTAATACAGTAGCTTAATCATGTGAACACACAAAAACAGAAAGTAAAAGTGTTGGGTTGTCTCCCAACAAGCGCTTTTCTTTAATGCATTTTAGCTAGGCATGATTATTTCAATGATTCTCGCATAGGAAATAGTATTTGAGACATGAAAAAGAGTATCATGAATCACATGAAAAGCACATTTAAGTCTAACCCAGTTCCTATGAATAGGGATTTTGTGAGCAAACAATTTATGGGAACAAGAATCATCTAGCATAGGAAGGCAAAACAAGCATAACTTCAAAACTTTGAACACATAGAGAGGAAACTTGATATTATTGCAATTCATACAAGCATATGTTCCCCCTCATAATAATTTTCAGTAGAATCATGAAGGAATTCCACAATATAACCAGAATATAAAGCATTGTTTTCGTGATCTACAAGCAAATAAATTTTACTATTCTCCACACATGCAATTTTCTTCTCATTCATAATAGTGGGAGCAAACTCAACAAAATAACTATCATGAGATACTTGATTGACATAACCACATTCAATATTAAAATCATGATGACAAGTTTCATGGTTACTATCACTCTTTATAGAATACATGTCATCACAATAATTATCACGAGATAGGAGGCATGCTATAATCATAATAGTTTTGCTCATCAAAACTTGGGGGACTAAAAATATCATCTTCATCAAACATAGCATCCCCAAGATTGTGGCTCTGAATATCATTAGAATCATGGATATTCATAGAATTCATACTAACAACATTGCAATCATGCTCATCACTCAAAGATTTAGTGCCAAACATTTTAATAACTTCTTCTTCTAACACTTGAGCACAATTTTCCTTTCCATCATTTTCACGAAAGACATTAAAAAGATGAAGCATATGAGGCAACCTCAATTCCATTTTTTAGTTTTCTTTTATAAAACCAAATTAGTAAAAAACAAGAAACTAAAAGATTTGATTGCAAGATCTAAAGATATACCTTCAAGCACTCACCTCCCCGGCAACGGCGCCAGAAAAGAGCTTGATGTCTACTAAGCAACCTTCTTCTTGTAGACTCGTGTTGGGCCTCCAAGCGTAGAGTTTTGTAGGACAGTGGCAATTTTCCCTCAAGTGGATGACCTAAGGTTTATCAATCCGTGGGAGGCGTAGGACGAAGATGGTCTCTCTCAAACAACCCTACAATCAAATACAAGAAATCTCTTGTGTCCCCAACACACCCAATACAATGGCAAATTGTATGGGTGCACTAGTTCGGCGAAGAGATGGTGATACAAGTGCAATATGGATGGTAGATATAGGTTTTTGTAATCTGAAAAATATTAAAACAGCAAGGTAAAAAATAGTAAATATCAAGCAAAACATTGTATAAATGCTTAGAAACAAGGCCTAGGGTCCATACTTTCACTAGTGCAATTTCTCTCAATAATATTGACATAGTTGAATCATATGTAAGTACCTCTCATGCGACAAAGAGTTCACTCCAAAGTCACAAATAGCGGAGAACAAACGACAAAATTATTGTAGGGTACGAAACCACCTCAAAGTTATCTTTTCTGATCAATCTTATGAGCTATCCCTATAAGTGTCACAGACAACCCTAGAGTTCATACTAAAATAACACCTTAAGATACACATCAACCAAAACCCTAATGTCACCTAGATACTCCAATGTCACCACAAGTACCCATGGACCTGATTATACGATGTGCATCACATCATTTCAGATTCATCATATTCAATCCAACACAAAGAACTTCAAAGAGTGCCCCAAAGTTTCTACCGGAAAGTCAAGTCAAAAACGTGTGCCAACCCCTATGCATAGATTCCCAAGGTCACGGAACCTGCAAGTTGATAACCAAAACATACATGAAGTGGATCAATAGAACATCCCATTGTCACCACGTATATCCCATCGCAAGACATACATCAAGTGCTCTCAAATCCTTAAAGACTCAATCCGATAAGAAAACTTCAAAGGGAAAATTCAATTCATCACAAGAAGATAGAGAGGGGAAAACTCCATATGATTCATCTATATCAATAAAGCTCGCGATACATCAAGATCGTTCCATCTCAAGAACACGAGAGAGAGAGATCAAACACATAGCTATTGGTACATACCCTCAGCCCCGAGGGTGAATTACTCCCTCCTCGTCATGAAGAGTGCCGGGATGATGAAGATGGCCTCCGATGATGGTTACCCCCTATGGAACGATGCCGTAACGGGCTCCCGATTGGTTTTTCGTGGATCTGGAGGCTTGTGGCAGCGAAACTCCCGAGCTAGGTTTCTTTTTGGCGGTTTCAATTTATAGGAATTTTTGGCATTGGAATCACGTCAAGGGGTGCCACGAGGCGGTGGAAAGCCTGCTAGGCACGACCAGGGGGTGGCCGCGCCTGGAAGGCTTGCCGCCTCCTCGTGGCTCTTCTGGCCTAGCTCCAATGCTTTGGGGGTCTCTTTTGGTCCACAAAAATCATACTAAAATTTCAGCCCATTCCGGGAACTTTTATTTCTGCACAAAAAACGACACCACAGTAGTTCTGCTGAAAACAACGTTCGTCCGGGTTAGTTCTAATAAAATCATACCAAAATCATATAGAATTATTGTAAACATGGCATGAATACTTCATAAATTATAGATACGTTGGAGACGTATCAAGCAACAAAGTGCTTCTCGGTCTCACCTTTGAGTTTACCCATGAATTTGTCAAACTCATTCTCATCTACTTTCACCTCCTCATGTTCATCCACACAATCCAACAAATAAGGAGTAGTATTAATGGATTTTTTTATGTTGGAGGTTACCTTGTTGATACCTCTGTCCATGAGGCACTTGGCAATGCGGTTCTCATTGGGGCTGTCGAAGAGAGACACCTTGGTTGGGGAAGAAGTTGCAATGCCCACCGTGACCATCGCCATTCCTTCACCATTTGCATCATCATCATCATCGTCGTCATCATCATCATCATCATCATCATCATCATCATCATCATCATCATCATCATCATCATAGATGTACTCTTGATGTGCCACCAACACCTTTTGAGGCACCTTCTTGGTGAAGTTGTTCTTGTTGGGGAAGGACTTGGCCTTTTCTTTGCGAATAAGCTTGCCCCCATTGTCTTACCTCTTCTCATACGGACTATCCACCACAAAGTGACTCACATTGACACAATTATAGCAAGTCCTCACATGTTGCTTGCCTTTTGAGCCACTTTAATTGTTCTTAGAGAAGTTGGGTCTTGAGTTTCTCTTGTTGCCCCAAAATTGCCCTGACGCAAGAGCCATGTGCTCGTGGTAAGCATATCTGGTGTCTTCAGGGCAACTCTCTTATTCTTCTTCTTCTGGAATTGCCTTGGCCTTCAAAGCAAGGTTGGGTTAGGATTTCTTTGACCATTGGACATCAGCTAGAGTGTTGCCGGCGATCTTGTTCAAGATGTTCATGGCAATAAATTCATCCAACACATTGAGGACAAGGTATGGAAGTCTGGTCTTTGACGGATCACGGAGGACATGGACTTGTTGAATGGCATGATGACCTTGAGAAACTTATGCTTGATCAAATTTTCATCCATATCCTTACTCCCATGATCTTGAAGAGAGACCACAAAAGTTGTCAATCTCCGATAGATCTCATGAGGATCCTCATCTTCATTCATCACAAACTCATCGGCCTCATCAAGAACCACCTCAAAGTTGGACCCTTGAATACTAGAGCTTCCCTTATATAATGAGATAATATGTTCCCAACAATCCTTTGCACGAGTGAAGGGACACAAGTGAGCTAGATATTCATGAGGCACTATGGTTTGAAGGATGAACAAGGCAGAGTGATTGTATTGATTGTCCGCCTCTTCTCTTGCTGTGAGATTGTTTGGATCATGTGGGTAGTAACCTTGCTCAATGATTCTACAAAGATTAGTTGAGTTGTGATTCAAATGATACTTTATACTAAAAATCCAATTAGTGAAGTCATTCTTCACAATTTTAGGAGGAGGACCAAGGTTGTTAATATGTGTGTGGACCGGTCCTCCATAGACCGGGGGAAGGGGGGCCGAGGCATGGGTTCCCGTACCATTCTTTCCTTGAGGCAACTTAGCCTTACTAGTACTAACCCCCTCCCCCCCTTACTAGACTTGGCATCCGACTCCGAGTAGTGGGATTAACCACTTGCAATGGATCGCTAGAAAGTTTGAGACCATCAAGGGATTCTTTAAACAAGGGTTTCACCTTGGTTGTCATAGAAGATTTAAGTGAGGCAATTCCCTCATTTAAATCCTCACAAGAGACCGTTTTCACTCCCTCGGCCTTGGGTAAGTCTTCAACCCTATCCCTGTCAACAACCATACTCTTAGGGTGGTAAAGCCCTTAATAAAGAGACAAGGCTCTAATAACAATTGAAAGGATTGATATGGTTGACTAGATGGGAGGGGTGAATAGGCAACCGACAATTTTTAGCCTTTATTAACAAATTAGGGTTAGCAACAAATATGTTGTCTAGATATGCAACTAGGTGAACAACCAATATCATGCTAACAACAACAACAATACACGAAAGCAAAGGATACCACACAAGTAAAGCTTGCACAAAGTAAAGGAAAGAAATAACCACAAGTGGAGCCGGTGGACACGAAGATGTGTTACCGAAGTCCCTTCCCATTGAGGGGAAGCACATCTTCGTTGGAGCGGTGTGGAGGCACAGTGCTCCCCAATAAGACACTAAGGCCACCGTATTCTCCTCACACCCTCACACAATGCGAGATTTCGTGATTCCACTAGTGGTGCCCTTGAAGGCGGCGATTGAACCTTTACAAACAAGGTTGGGGATATCTCCACAACTTAACTGGAGGCTCCCAACAACACCATGAAGCTTCACCACAATGGAATGTGGGTTTGAGTTGATCTCTTCCGTCTAGGGTGCTCAAACACCCAAGAGTAACAAGATCCACAAGGGATTAATGGGGGGAATCAAATTTATCTTGGTGGAAGTGTAGATCAAGGCCTTCTACTCCAAACCCTAGAGCATCAACAAGATTTGATGGCTAGGGAGGGAAATCAGGCAAAAATGAGCTTAGGAGCAACAATGGAGCTTTGGGGTAAAAGAGGTGAGTCAGCTAGGGGAAGAAGACTCACGTATATAGTGAGAAGAGAATCCAACTGTTATGCCATTCTACCCATGCATAAACGGTAGTACCACTAGAGAGAGCGGTACTTCCGCTTGCACAAAAGTTACTCCCACTCAGTGTAACTGAAAAGCTTAAGGAGGCGGTAGTGCCGTCGGAGCGATACTACCGCTCCCACCAGCAGAACTTTCGCTTGGTGCTGCATGAGCAGGAGAACTAGCGGTAGTAGAGTGTGGTAGCATGGTAGTACTGCTTGCAGCGGTACTACCGCCCGCTACAGTCACTCAACTTCTGCTCAAAAAACCAAACCGTCCAGAGAGAAATATAAGCGATAGTTCCAGTGGTAGAACATCCCGAATATACCGTTGGAGCGGTACTACCACTCTGCTGGAGCGGTACTTCCGCTTAAAACCTAATCTGCAGGCATGGACAATGGAAGTGGGGTAGTGGTATGAGTGTAGTATCGTAGGAGCGGTATCTCCGCTCAAAACTACCCATCTACTTACTCTATCAATACTAGAGAGCAAAATGTAAGCGAAAGTGGCAGCAGTACTGAACTGCAGTACTACCGCTCGTCAATGCGGTACTATCGCTTATCAGACTCTAGACAATTTTAAGCAAGGAAGGATAGAAGCTCCAGATGCTGGGAAGAAAGGTGGGGTGCAAAGTGACTATGCACGTGATGATTCTACCAAACCTTTTCGAAGCGGACCCCCTCTTGATAGTACGAATTTCCTACCACCCAAGTCCACCAACACTAAATCTTCAGAAAATAACCGTCTTCTCTTTGAACATCGAGGGGAAATAAACCATCTTGTGCCACCCGATAATCTCTAAAACCTAAATGCACACTGTTAGTCCGCAAAGGGCATTGTCAAAATTATGTTCTAACAACCTTTAAATAGCAGATGCCGGTGACGTGAGGTGTCCGGGTGCGTCAATGTGCGACACCAGATTTGGCTCCTCAGCCGGTGAGCCTACTTAATGGCGGCATATGGACATACGGGGCATGGAAGGGCGTGGTAGATATTTGTTCTGCCCCGTATAGCAAACATCGCTCTGTCATTGAAGAGGCACGGTTATGAGGATACTGTGCGGATGATTCTCTTGGCCGGCATGCCGCTTCAATTTTGGTGCTAGTGAGTGGTTGCAACCGCTCTAGGCCAGCGTCATTGCGGAGCGATTGCTCTACAGCGTCATGATTGTGGACATCTGGCAAAAAGTCAGGAAAGCATGCGGGCGTGGGTGGAGGATTTTAGATGGGCGAGGACAATCAGGCGTGGTCATGGTAGAGGCCCGGACGCTTGCAAACCCTCACTTTGTCTTCGGTTTGCGGGAGAAAATGCGTTCATACCGTACAAGATCGTGTTGGATGGCTTTTTGGGTCCGGACCACATGTTCCAAACGTATGGAGACAGTTTAAAGGTCAACATTGGAAATACCCTTATATTTTAATTAAATTTAGAGTATGGTTGATAAATCAGCCATATCTTAATGCATCCACAACAACAATTTAGAAATTTGAGCCTTATATGTTCGCGATACGTTCAGGGGCATTAACGTCCGGCCATCCCTCGTATCTAAGTCATTGCAACCATAGTCTCATTTCCATAGCCAAAAACTAACAAACTAATGCATATGTCAATGACCTCCTTTTCGGAGCCCTTGGCCTCGTGGTCAATGACGATCGGACGAACCACTGACGCCTTCTCCTCATCCTCCTCATCCATAAAGACCTGCTCCCGCTTCACATTTGTCTCGTGGATGAAGTGGTGGTGCACGGCCACCTCTAGCCCAAACGAGATGGACTCGAGGATGGCATGTTGCTCCACTGCCTCCATCGCTTGGGTGAGCTCAAACTTCTCTTGTGCGTCTTCCATGTCCAATATGGCTTGCTCCGGCGTTGGCGCCTCCTCCTCCTCCCATGTCTCCACCTCTTTCATCTCCTCGCCCGACGCCTTCACCTCCTCTTGCTCCAGCGCTGGCGCCTCCTCCTCCCATGTCTCCACCTGTTTCATCTCCTCGCCCGACGCCTTCACCTCCTCTTGCTCCAGCACCTCCACCTCCTCCTACTCCGGCGGCGCTTTCTCCTCCACAGAGTTCGGAGGCATGTAATACGTCCCAAACATATTTATATTTTTTATTGTTCTGTGTCATATTTATATTAAATTAGTATGCTTTAGCATTAATTTATATTAAACTAGCCGACTTTTGACATCAATTTATATTATATAGTAATTTAAATTGATTTCAAAAGTATTATTTACTTTACTATATATTTTTCACGTGCTACTGTTTTATTGACTAACATATTAATCCAGTGCTACTATTTTCTCTTGTTCTTAGACTATTCAGGAATATCAATTTTATCGGGCTTAGAAAAATCCCAAAAATAATCAGCAAAATATGAAAATCTACAAACTTATGAGGGTCACCGACCTTGGCCCTAGGGGGTACCTATGGGCCCCACGTGGACGCATGGGTCCCCTAGCGCTATGATTTATCGCCTCTTGGTTCTCGTGACTTCATATACTTCCCATTACCCACGGGAATATATCGCCCTAATTTTTCCGCCACCGCACACCTGTGTTTCTTCGTGAGCCAATCTATTCACCTTTTTTTGTACCCTACCTAAGGGAAAAATCATCTCGATGGCAATCTCCTTCAACTTGAAGGCCATCATGATTGCACATGAGTAGTTTTCTTTGGACCATGGGTCCATAGTAGTGATTAAATGGTTCCTTCTCTCTCGCTTCTCAATAGAAAGATCACATGAGTTATGCTACCTGATTGTAATTCATGTAATTATGTCGGTATGGTTAATGAAATATGATGAATTACCACACTTATGATCAGATTTATTCATGAATTCTTTTGAGATATATTATGTTGCTTTGCTGCATAATTCTTCTTTATATATGCTCTTTGATCTATTTTTTTTCTCTGGCCACGTTTGGAGTTTGATGTGTATGATAGCTGGGTTCAACCTTGCAAGTAAGTTATCGCAATGGCAGAAAGTGAAGAAAGACTTGTATTGTGTTGTTCCCGCTAGGGATAAAGATGGTTGCGTAGTTGTCCTCTGAACGCGGTGTGAAGACACCATTTCATCTACTTTATGTGGTCATTTTTATTGCAATACTCTGCTTTATTATTCAATAGTTTGAAGAGGAAATACAAGACCAGACGTCTTGATACGATTGGCAGTACAAGGGTGTGACGTGCGTCATCAAGCACTATGGACTCCTCTACGAAGCTTCTCTCTTCTCTAATTTGCTTCATTCTTTTATGGTAATATTATATCATGTTAATTGACGTGATTTTACCACCATACATTTGTGTTCTTTTCTCAAACTCTCAAGCCCTCGTGCAAGTGGCATTCTGGCGAAAACAGGCAAAAAGAGGTGTGTGAACTCGGTAAAATCCGGCAAAGCCTACTAATAAAGCACAAAAGTAAAGGGTAAAAATAACATAACTTTTGGACTCATTAGTCTATTGGAAATATGCCCTAGAGGAAATAATAAATTTATTATTATCATATTTCCTTGTTCATGATAATCGTTTATTATCCATGCTATAATTGTATTGATCGGAAACTCAGATACGTGTGTGGATACATAGACAACACCATGTCCCTAGTATGCCTCTAATAGACTAGCTTGTTGATCAAAGATGGTCAAGGTGTCCTAGCCATGGACACGAGATGTCATTTGATAATGGGATCACATCATTAGGAGAATGATGTGATGGACAAGACCCAAACTATAAACGTATCATATGATCGTGTCAGTTTATTGCTACAGTTTTCTGCATGTCAAGTATCTGTTCCTATGACCATGAGATCATGCAACTCACTGACACCGGAGGAGTACCTTGTGTGTATCAAACGTCGCAACATAACTCGGTGACTATAAAGGTGCTCTACAGGTATCTCCAAGGGTGTCTGCTGGGTTGGCATGGATCAACACTGGGATTTGTTATTCCGTGTGACGGAGAGGTATCTCAGGGCCCACTCGGTAATACAAAATCACAATAAGCCTTGCAAGCAATATGACTAAGTGTTAGCCACGGGATCTTGTGTTACAGAACGAGTAAAGAGACTTGCCGGCAACGAGATTGAACTAGGTATGGAGATACCGACGATCGAATCTCGGGCAAGTAACATACCGAAGAACAAAGGGAACATCATACGGGATTAACTGAATCCTTGACATAGAGGTTCGACCAATAAAGATCTTCATATAATATGTAGGAATCAATATGGGCATCCAGGTCCCGCTATTGGTTATTGACCGTAGAGGTGTCTCGGTCATGTCTACATAGTTCTCGAACCCACAGGGTATGCACACTTAAGGTTCGGTCATGTTTCGGTAGTATAGAGTTATGTATGGTGGTGACCGAAGGTTGTTCGGAGTCCCGGATGAGACCCCAGACGTCACAAAGAGCTCCGGAATGGTCCGGAGGTAAAGATTGATATATAGGAAGTCCTGTTTTGGTCACTGGAAAAGTTTCGGGCTCATCGGTAGTGTACCAGGAGTGTCGGGAGGGTACCGGGGGACCATCGGGGCGGGTATTTCGACCCAAGAGGCTACATGGGCTGTGGGAGAAGGAAAACCAGCCCTTAGTAGGCTGACCGAAGTCCCACAAAAGGCCCATGCGGCTAGGGAAGAAAACCCAAGGTGGAAAGAAAGTCAAAGTGGGAAAAAGGAAGGAGTCCTAATCCTACTAGGAGTGGAGGAGGAGGACTCCTCCCTCCCACTTCGGCCGAAGCAAAGGGCTGGCTCCTTGGGGGCCAAGCCTCCTCCTCTCCTCCTCCTATATATACTAGAGGTTTGAGGGTTTTGTTGGACACAGAAAAACAGCCACGTGCTACCTCTCCTCTAGATCGTAGTTTCTCCTCTAGATTGGTTTCAGCGGTGCTTAGGCGACGCCCTGCTGGAATAGCTCCACCACCATCGGCGCAACGCCGTCGCGCTGCCGGATAACTCTTATACTTCTCTGCTCCCTCTTGCTGGATCAAGAAGGCGGAGATCGTCATCGAGCTGTACGTGTGCTGTACGCGGAGGTGTCATCCGTTCGACACTAGATCGGAAGGACCGTGATCAAGATCACGAGACGATTCGTGATTGGATCGTGGGACGGATCATGATTGGATCGCGAGACGGATCGTGATTGGATCGCGGGACGCTCGGCGATTTGGATCGCGAAGACGTTTGACTACATCAACCGCGTTTCTTAACGCTTCCCGCTTAGCGATCTACAAGGGTATGTAGATCCACTCTCCCTCTCGTAGATGCTCATCACCATGGATAGATCTTGCGTGTGCGTAGGAAATTTTTTGTTTCCCATGCAACGTTCCCCAACATAGTCTCCAGAGATACACGCGACTGAGCGCACCATCACTCGTTGTACGACCTGGGGTTTACCATCGAGACAATACGTCTCAGTACCAGTCTTTCACTCTGAGCTATCCTCGAATGTGTCTACTACGCCAACGCCACCAAAACATCGTCATTGATGCCGCTCAAACACACCACCGCCGCGAAATGGCCATCAAATGGGCGAGGAGGGTGCTAACTCACCTTCTCTTCCCAAATCAAACATGTCGGGAAAACCATGCCGATGATACGAATTTGCATGCCCTTTGTTGGATTCTAGATCGGTTTGGTAGCTAGGGTACTAGAAAATCTTAGAAAAAGGGGAAAGTATGTGCAGGCAAACTAGGGTTTGGAAACTGTAGGAAGTATGATTGTATCTGTTAGGAAGTTCTACATATTAAGCATATAGCAAATAAGGGGTTGCCTCTTCTTTTGAGTCGTCCTCTAAAGTACCATATTTTTCCTCAGCGCTTTTCTTGGGGTTGCCATATTCGTCTTCTGAGTCGTCCCCTAGAGTTCAATATTTGCCCTCTTGGGTACTATATTGCTCTACGGGTTTCCATATTCCTCTTCCGAGTTTTTCTATGAAGTCTTATATTTTCTCTACGGGTTCCCATATTCATTTTCTGGGCTCCCATATTCATCTTCTAGGGTTTTAAATTTGTATTTGACTTCCAAGATTCCATATTTAGATTCTAGGGTTTCATATCCATCCTCTCGGGTCCCGTATTCGTCTTCTAAAGTCTCATATTCCTCTTCTAGAGTTGGCAATGATAGAAAGTGAATAAACCGGCAAGTGAAAAGGTATAGTAAAGTAAATAACACCCCAAGTTGAAGGTGAGCCGTTCAATCTTGTTGCAATCTTCGATCTTGATCGTCCATCAACTGAAGTATTGTGACACCCATAACTAGAGGCGACATGACCTTTCACAAGCACAACTCGCTTTCATAATCTCGGGGTCGTAAGTTAGAAATCCACGTCTATGCACTTTTTAGTGGGCCCATGCTCACACGACATACACTCAAATATCGGACTTCGTTCCCATTATTCTGTTTTTGGAGTATTCCAATAGCTTACCTTATTTTATTGGAAGACACTTTGGTTAATTTACAAGAAAGATGTGGGCACCACGAACCAAGTTAGTCCCATGTTTGGTTTGGCATAATGAGCTCGCCACATTTTGCCACGCCACAAGTGAGGCAAGTCTGACCGAGTTACCCCCTACTTGATTTGGAGTCACACTTGTGACAAGATTTCTTTCATGCAAGCTAGACCCTACATGTCATTGCCTCAGAAAAGTGTTATAAGATTACCTCAAATGTGGCAACATATGATGCCAATTTTAACGGCCTAACCTAATAAGTGTGACAAAAAAAGTATGGCAAACATTGACAAACATAACATACGAAGCAGACATATGCCCCAAATCCCTAAATCCTAACAAAACTATGTAGAGACACCACACCAGCTCTCCTCCGAGTCCTCAATCGATCCATGGTGTGGTACACAAGGACAAGGGCTGCGACACAAAGTGCTAGCCTACATTTGAGCACACCTAGTGTTGCGTTGCTTTCATATAACTCCACAATATGACAATGACCACATGTCGAAGCCCCTTTTAGCCCGCTTTGAAGAAGAGGAAAAATCCTGAGCCGAAGCACCAGTTCTCAAGGCCTCACTTGTCGTTGGAGCCGAAGCCTTCACCTGCGACAAGTCAAGGCGCTTTTGCAAGTTTCTCTAGCCGCCACGCACGCAGGCCGTGACTGAGCTCGCGGTGTGCTCTCCCGACGGTGACCATCTCCAGGTGAAGGCATACGGTGTAGAGCCGAGAGCCGGGCGCATTCAGCTAATCCTTGTGGCGACAGTCCCGCTCCAAACGTCAGAGATCCATCGGAGGAGTCGGGGATGTCGTGCATCCTGCGCTTGCTAAAAAAAACCAGGCAAGCACCGCGAAAAAGGAAGCAACTCCAGCCAAGAATGCCCATAAATGCCAGTATTCCGGCAAGCTCACGATCCAGGTCCAGAGCCAGCACCCGTTGCCGGACAGCTGACAGGGGCCACATCTGTGGCTCCCATTCCCTTACCAGTTACCACCAACCGCTGCCAACATCACCCAGGAACCAGAAACGAACATGCTAACAATGGACCATCCAGTCCGGTCTAAAACTACCACCTAGAAACATTGCCTGCATCAGAAAATGGGGTTAGCAACACGCAATCAATCCAAAGGGGAGCGGTACATGTCCATATATAACCAACCAACCAACCATTATCCATCATCTTTGGGGAGGGGCACGATGTCTCAACCAAGTGTTATTCGTTGCACGACCGACACTCATTATTCTTTTTTTTTTCCAATCTCCATCAAATTCAAGCTGGGCAATCATCAAAAAAAAAGGAGGGGCGGGGGGAGGAACGGGTATAACGGCGGCGCGGATGCAAAATCTTTCGTCTTCTCGTCACTCGGGCTCTCAGCAGCCCGCAGTGCGGGCGCAGACCCTGCGCTGGATGTGGGTCCGGCACGAGGGGCACTCCTTCATCCCCTGCTTGTCGTGGAGGTTGTTGCACTTGGCGCAGACCACCTGGTGGGCGCAGGGGAGGAACACCACCGACATCTCCTCGCTCAGGCACATGACGCACTCGCGGTCGCGCTGGATGTCGTCGAGGTCGAGGTCCAGGGCCGCCGCCGCCCCCGTCACCTTGGCCAGGGCCTGCGCGTTGTTGCCGCCGTTCTTCCTCCCCTCTGAGAGGTGCAGGGCACGGGTCTTGTCGTCCGTTCCCCACTTGGGCGCAGCCGCCTCCGAGGCGTCCAGGGATACCTTCAGCTGCGAGATCTGCTGCTCCAGGGCACGGATCTCGCTCTTGTATCTCTGCATGTCGTTCTCAGCTTTGAGGTGCAGGAAATTCTCTTCCGACCTCAGAGATGTCTCAATCTGACCCCGCTCTTTCCTCTCTGAGCTCACACAGGCAATTGCCTCAGTCTTCCTAGCCTCTTCCTGTCTCCATCTTACCTGCAAGCATTCAACATGGTTCAAGTTAAGATGGCATACACTGGATCCACAGGGTTGTACTGCATTCTATATAAAGCAACCTTCAACAACTTTGACAAGTACAACCAGCATCAGATCCATGGGAATAATCATCATTTGACTGCTACTTTGGCACAAACATGATATGAGTAATCAACTTAAAACAAAGTAGATGTCTATGCAAACCATGAACACTAATGAAAAATATGTTAAAAGCACACACGATTTCTGTTTTTAAGCATATAGAATGAATTGGTCGCACACTCATATTAGCAAATAAGATGATGAACTTTATACAAGAATCAGGATAGTGACACTTATGATGCTGTTTTAAGTAGCAATCTAACTAAGCCACCTTTCTAGTCCTATCGTTGCTTTGACCCTGCTAATATAATCTAGAAAGATACAAGTCATTTCCTGTTTTCTACTGAAGTGGTAACCTGTTTTTAAATCCCACCCTCTGAAAGATAATGAACAGAGCAAGGAATTGAAGCAAATGATATCAGTCAACGAATCAAAGGTTGGAGAGACGCTGCAGGTGCTAGTGAAGGAAACAAATTTTCACTCTGTATAGAGTTTAAACTATAGAACTTACCGACAATCAATAAAAGGTAATTATGCTATTTACCCAAATCAAATTTTGACTAATGGGTAGAGTTTAATGAAGAATAGAGATATACCATAACGTTCAAGTAGCTTCTTTCCTGCCAGCTATATGTGAAATACTAAATGTGCTTACAGCCTTCACAGCATAACAACCAATTTAGCTACCATTTATTATGTAAACTTCTAAACACCCTCATGTGTATGCACAGAAACAGAAAAGAAATGTAAGTAAATAAAAGGCCATGAAGCAAAACATAATGAAAAGCATACCATGACCGCATCTATTAAACGTTCCCAACAAAATCGACACGTATTGTAGCATGAAAAGCATAACCATGACCGCATCTATTAAACGTATCCAACAAAATCAACACATATTAAAGCATATACTTAGAAGAGGCTCTTCCTAATATTTAGAAATTCCAGTGCAACCTAACATGAGTTTTATGCGATGTTTAACTTTTTCCTGTTCAATAATCAACTTAATTGTTTGTTTGCAGTCAACAAATCTAAACAGACATAGAAATTTCTATTCAAACTGTGGAGTATATGTCAACTAAACCACATGAAGTACATATAGATGTGAAGTTAAATACGAGGCTTGCATGTGTTTCATAGATATTATTTACTTCGATGTAGAAGATTATGAAGAGGTAAGGTTGTAAATACCTTCAGTTGTTCCTTCTTCTCTTTAGCATGCTGAAGTTGTTGCTGAACCCGAGATAGTTTACTCTTTTCAGCTGCAAGCTCCTCTTGCAACAGGGCTCTCTCAGATTCCCAATGCTGGGACCTTTTAAGACTGCTCTCATCCTTCTTTGAAAGCTCCACAAAATTTGCTGCAGACACAGCTGCGTGCCGCTTTGCGGCTTCCATCTGCATCCTAAGTTGTGCATTCTCAGCCTCACGCCTACGAGCAGAAGCATCTGCTTTATCCAGTTGATTGTTTGCCCTAGAAATAGCAGACTCCATCTCTAAAAGCTTCTTCCGAGTGCTCTCTTCCAGACAGTGCCTTTCATCATGAAGTCGGCTCGCCTCTTCCTTCTCTTTCCGGAGTGACTGAAGCTCCTCCTTCTCCTTGGCAAGTCGCCGTGTGACCTGCATCACCTTCTCCATAGCCCAGTCTGTCCAATCCCGCATATGTGCTTGCAACTCTTTCTGCCTCTGGACAAGAATCAAGACCATTTCATCCTTCTTATCTTGTGGTATCCAGACCTTCTGATCCTCATCATATGCAAAGTTAATTTTGCTGCTAGGGTCTACAGATTCAGTAGTAGAATCATGATTCAAAGAAGGAGCAGAACCATCACTTGAGGAAGGTAAAGGCAAAGGCAATGGCAACGACAATGACAATTCTGTGCTAGCAGCTGATGCTGTATCAGTGTTACTGGGGGCCTTAGCATCAAATGATGGAATGGAGGCAATGGTGCCAGTAGCCGTAAAAGAAAGGTCAACTGAATATTCTGACCCTTTCATGCTTGCAGCAAACCCTTTGGCAATTTTTGATGCACCTTTCAAGCTACATGTAGCAGAATCTGAAACCTGCCTGCACTTCCTCTCTAATGCTACAGTCCCACAGGAGATATGCTTGCCAGACCTAAGAGATCCTTTAGAGCCCAACGCTCGGGAATCCTTATCAAAGCTCATTAACTTCTGCCGGTGCAAGGAATCCCTCTTAGAGCCTCCCCTCTTGCTAGGGAATGGCTTATCATCCTTCACAGATTGTGTCGCAGCAGCAACAAATGGTTGATCCTCTAAATGATCAGGCGTAGCAGCCGGGTGTTCTTTTGGTTTGACATTAGGTACCACAGGATGCATCTTGCCAGAGACACATGGCTTGCCACTTGGTACATTCGGGTTCACTGGTGTTGTGGATGAATCAGCTTTCACAGCATTGTATGTGCCAGGTGGCACTGGGGTAAGTTTGCCACGGAAAGTAACACCAGTCTGTGGGTTGGTAATAGAAACCGACAGATCGGAAGTTGGGGTTGGTTCATAGTTCCCCACTACTGGCTGTGCAATCACTTGAGCACTCACAGCCGGAAGAGGAGCAGCACTATAGTCCATGGCACAGGCATGGGCTACATTCATATCTGACATGAGCAAGCAAAACATGACATCGCCTGTGGTGTAGAAGGGCTGGGCCTCATTGACCACTGCAACCAGGCTAGCAAGCACAACCTGCTCAATCTTCCTCATGTCCTCAAGGGAGGAGCCATCCCTCGGTAACATGTCCCCCTCGGTCTTGAGCACCTCAACCGCGGCCTCACTGAACCCAGCAAGGCTCTCCCTCCAGCTGTACTGTGCGGCTGCCCTCACGACCGCAGCCCTTGCGGAAGCCTCTGAGTAGCCCATTGCGGTGATCACACTGACAGCATTGTCAAAGGTTGTATCCAGACTCTTCAGAAGGATCTCCTCCAGCTGTGCTTCATTTGGGTCACTCCAATTCACATACCGCTGACACTCTAATAGCTCCTCCGCTGTGGCGTGGACGCCTTTGCAGGCATCGCAGGTGCTCGGGATGAAGTCTAGATTGACACCCTCTGCAGCGGCGGCGGCCGCCGCCATGGCAGCCTTCTCCGGCGACATAAACTCAAACCCCACGCAGTCCGTCGTCAGCGGGTACTCCAGCCCGAAGGGCCCCAGCTCGCCGGACGGTGGTTCGGCGCGGAACTTGCGCTTGTTCCTGCTGGCTGCCTTCTCCTGCAAGGTCGACCCCGACGCCGCCTCCTGGGTCGCGACGCTAGACATCAGAAAGGCCGCTCCTTCTGTACAGAAATCGAGTAATTCACCAACAGAAACGCAACAGAAAATCTCTCAACAGCGGGAAAAACGTAGGAAAATTCTCCACCGACGGGAAGGATTGAACTGACCTTGTTCCTGGGCGCCGAATCAAGGAGAACCCTGGGAAAAATCAGAGAAAAATACTGTGAGATTCCAGAAGCTTCAACGAATCAAGAACCCAATATTTACTCGCCCGTCGCTAGTCCTATAGGATCAGAGATGGGGCGGGGCGGGGCGAAATCCTTGATCCGATCGGGCGCGGCCGGAGCCGAGATTGGGCGGACGGATCGAGGCGCGTACCGGGTTGGATCGGCGGGGGCCGAGGCGGGCGGCGGCTGGTGATCAGAGGAGTGGAGAAGGGAGGACTACGGCGTATGTATGGTGTATATAGAGGAGGTGGGAGGGGAGGAAGGAGGAGGAGATTAGAAGAAGGGGGAGGAGGCGTCTGAACCTCTTGGGGGTAAGAACCGTAGAACGCCTCACGAGGGAGGAGTCACGCCATTCACCCTTCTTCCTTGGCCACCAACATTTCCCCCCTTCAGTTTTCTTCTTTTTTGCAGGAAGGATGCCGCGTTGCCACCTACACCCTGACCACCTGGGTGATGCCCTGCGTGGAACCACCATGATCGAGGACTGACGTGGAGGGCGGGCGGCTGATGTGGCGAACCGACTAGTGAGGCTTTCAGGTGTTTGAGATGGGAGAAAGGGTTGATTGACGTGAGTGCGGTGAAAGGGGTCGACGACGTCTAGGGTTTGTTGAGGCGGTTGCATGATTTGGCGGGAGAATGACGGGTTCTGCATGGTCTAATCGGTTTGATTATAGTAGGTCGGTAGGTAGGTAGGTGAAACGTTTTATTTTAAACCGTCAATGTTTTGATTGGCTCGGAAGTGGGACACCAGATGTGTAGGTTATGTTTGGCTGGTGCGCACGTGTGAGATTGGTCCACGACGCCTAGGATTATCTATATATATTGTTTCACGATTCCGTGAGGAGCAAGACTCACGATTTGTGGTGCGTCGGTGCCTGCAACGGCTAAGAGTAACAGTTGCATGCCCCGGCGGGAGAATGCAACTCACTTCTTACCGAGCACAAGGATGTTATCGATGTGAGTGTATGTTCTCCTGTCACCATGGTGACAACCTAGGTGATGTCCTCCATTCTCCTAACCGGAGAAAGGACCATATGATTTGTCCCATTTCATACGACTTTTACTCGGTGTTTATTGTAAAAGAATGTTAATTACCTCTTTTAGGATGGATTAATTTAGCAGTTATAGTTAAGTTTGTAGGCTAACCAATTTCTCATGAGTTCCACGAATGTTATGCCCATCACTAACGAAAACATCAAGATCAAAATGTAGATCAAGATATAGTGTGTTCATGTTGAATACCTAGAAAATGGTATGGCCACGTAAGCTGACACCTTGGCTATTTGGTTGGCCATGCAGTCTTTCATTATTGAATACACGTCATCATCTATAAGGCGGTACCATAAAGTTAGTATACGTAATAAAGGAGAGAAATAAATGAGTACAAATCTTTACAGCTGTTGATGGAACATTTCCACTTGGAATTCAATATTTTCCTTTTATTGCTCTAGAGCAATAAATTGCGGTCCAGATAGAATTTTGTATCCATGTAACCTCATAAATGAGTACAAATCTTTACAGCTGTTGATGGAGTGTTTCCACTTAGAATTCAATAGCTTCCTTTTATGGCTCCAGAGTAAGAAATTGTGGCTAAAATAGCATTATGTATCCATAGAATCTCTCTAAACATATATTCCTAAAGATATATAGAAAAGTAATATTGTACCAGTAGTCATGATGCACCAAAAAAGATGGTTTGCTTTTGTTATGGTAAAAGGCTAATATACCTCTCCAGTTGTTAACAACTTTTTTACATGGAATGCAATGCTTTTTTTATTGTTATGGATGTGTAAATAAATAGCATTTTCAATCTGTACAACCTTTGTAAGCATATATCATTGACATCACACAATTTTCCTCTCATACATTGTTTCACTGAATGTTGTTGATGTTTCGCACCAAAAATTGGTGCAAGAATTTGTTGTGTAGCAATATATCAAGAATAATGATTTTTGCCCTACAAATTAGATGTGTTCTAGTATGCATATGATTATGGTAAATAGTATTTACCCTCCCCTACTATTTCTAGTTAGGTGGCAAGCTTGTTAAGGTTATAGGCATGAGCCATGGTGAGACTGGCATTGATTAACACGAGTGTGGTGAGAGGGGTCGATGATGCCATCTAGGGTTTGATATGTTATTTTTGCATGCTTAGTGGGACAACATAGGTTTTGCATGGGATAATATGTTCGATTACAGTCGGTCGGTCAAAAGTTGCAATAGTTAAGTTGGAACGATCGATGGTCGAATTGGCTGTGATGCCACGGGGTGAGGAGTTTATGTTTGGTTAGCACTTTACAGGTGACAAGATTAGTTGACGCCGACCTTCTAGGGTGATGTAGACCAAATCATGACCAAGGCATCAAAGAGTGGAGTTCATGCTAGCACAAACGCTAATCCAATATATCAACCAAAGGAAGACAAGGGGAAACAATTATCTATGTTGGGAAGCTTCTGGTGCCTATTTTGGAGGAAATGCCACATCATTTTTCCAGCTGCAACTTCCCACCTAAACCTAATTAATTCTAGAAGGGTCTAGCACGTTTTAGGGGCTGCATAAGATGGTCATTCAAAAAAAAACGGTGCATCATTCGAGGTCTTGAGTCAAAAGTTGTGCATGCTCCCATGCAAGCTATCCAGGAATTAATTACAGCACGAGGCTAGGCGAGTTTGCTCGTGATATAGCTTGGGGCTCACAAATTTACCCTTCATTTTAAGTTTTTTTCACACCTAACTACTAGGTGCTTCTAGTATAAGTACTCCCCATCTGTTCCATGTGAAGGGGGGGGTGAAATTTCAGAGTTTATGTTTGTAGACAACCGGTAAGGTTGTGTTGTGTTGAGAGCACTAGTATCGTTGACTGTTAGCTCGTGTGTGTGGATTGGAGGGTGTGTTCTCAATTCATATAGGATCATTGTGGTTCCCTCTTGTCATTCTATCTAGGTTCACAAGTTTCATGGTTGGGTTGCATTCTTGTAAACCAAGCTAGTTATCCACTACAATTCATTGGAGAATGTTTCTTGTTGTTCTTAGCCACCTTGAGAGAGAAAGTTGTTGTTGCTTGTGAGTTTTTTGGCATCGTGGAAGGTTGTTTCCAATGGCATCCCACATCATCTTGGCATTAGAGCTTTAGGTTGTTCACGGTGCTATTTTCTCTCTTGCTGATTTTGTTCTTGAGAAGCTTCCATGGGTTCGAGGAGGTCCAACACTGTTGATGGTGTGCATGGAGGTGGGCGCCTCATGGAGGAGGAAGTGCCACTTCCCGTGTATGATCCTAGGTTGCAGCCCGCCTATTTGTTGGCATTGGAGGATACACAAGAGTATGTGTTGAACAAGGTGGAGAGGCGCATATCGGTCGCGGAGACCAACCTTGGCGGGAGAATCGACTGCCTCACCAAGGAACTGTTGGAAATATGCCCTACAGGCAATAATAAATTGGTTATTATCATATTTCCTTGTTCATGATAATCGTTTATTATCCATGCTATAATTGTATTGATCGAAAACTTAGATACATGTGTGGGTACATAGACAACACTGTGTCCCTAGTATGCCTCTAGTTAACTAGTTCGTTGATCAAAGATGGTCAAGGTTTCCTGGCCATAGACATGATATGTCATTTGATAACGGGATCACATCATTAGGAGAATGATGTGATGGACAAGACCCAAACTATAAACATAGCATATGATCATGTCAGTTTATTCTATAGTTTTCTGCATGTCAAGTATCTGTTCCTATGACCATGAGATCATGCAACTCACTGACACTGGAAGAACACCTTGTGTGTATCAAACGTCACAACGTAACTGGGTGATTATAAAGATGCTCTACAGGTGTCTCCGAGGGTGTCTGTTGAGTTGGCATGGATCAAGACTGGGATTTGTTACTCCGTGTGACGAAGAGGTATCTCAGGGCCCACTCAGTAATACAACATCACTATAAGCCTTGCAAGCAATGTGACTAAAGAGTTAGCCACGGGATCTTGTATTACGGAATGAGTAAAGAGACTTGCTGGTAACGAGATTGAACTAGGTATAGAGATACCGACGATCGAATCTCGGGCAAGTAACATACCGAAGAACAAAGGGAACATGATACAGGATTAACTAAATCCTTGACATAGAGGTTGGACCGATAATGATCTTCGTAGAATATGTAGGAACCAATATGGCATCCAGGTCCCGCTATTGGTTATTGACTGTAGAGGTGTCTCGGTCATGTCTACATAGTTCTCGAACCCGCAGAGTCTTCACACTTAAGGTTCGGTGACATTTCGGGACTATTGAGTTATGTATGTTGGTGACCAAAGGTTGTTAGGAGCCCCGGATGAGATCCCGAACGTGATGAGGAACTCTGGAATGGTCCGAAGGTGAAGATTGATATGTAGGACGAAGGGAATCAATTTCCGGAAGTGTTCCAGGAGGTACCAGGAAATTGACGGAGTACCGAAAGGTGTTTCCAGGGGGCCCGACAAGTGTTGGGGGCCTCATGGGCCAATGGGAGGGAGCACACCAGCCCACAAGGGGGCTTGGCGCCACCCAAACCCTAGCCCACTTCGGCCAAGGGTGGGGGTGAAAGCACATTTGCTCCCTTGGTGGTTTTGGTAATTAATAACAACATATAAGTCATTGAACTAATGCTTTCACCAAGTATATTTCAGGATAAGTTCGATGATAGGGGTGGCCAAAGGATTGTGGAATTACCCCAAGATTCAAGGAAATAGGTTGGCCAAGCTTCAAGCAAGAGGAATCTACATTTTACTTTTGTGAGAAATCACTTTGAGTCCATAGGAAAGCCAATACTATTAAAAGGGGGTAAAGCTTTGATGGTGAACAATATGCTCAAACGTGCACAAGTGACAGTCACCAAAACATACACAAACTCTCCCACCAAAGTCTGTCCTAAGACAAATATGCAAAACCGGTGCAACCAACATTCCTATCCCGGTGCCACCGATTCTAAACCCTAGATAGACTCAGCCAAACCCTAACACTTCGATGCAGCCGACACTACACTCGGTGCCACTGAGTTGGGTTGCCAAGATTCTATTACGCAAGTTCTCATTTTCGACTGAGGATGGTGAATCGGTGTCACCGAGATTGGTAAATCTGACCGTTGGTCACCTTGTCGGTGCAACCGAGAATTGTATATCGGTCCCTCCGAGATTTAAAAGTTGCCACTTTTGGTCACTTCGGTACCACTGAGATTTACACATCGGTGTCACCGAGTCTGACTTATTGTGTGTAATGGTTGGATTTTTGGGGATGCCTATATATACCCCTTCACCACCACCCACTCGAGATAGAAGCACTCAGAACTATTTCATACCTATCCTACTCAAAGAGAGAACCACCTACCCTTGTGTTGAGGTCAAGATCTTCCACTCCAACCATATGGATCTTGATTTCTAACCTCCCCAAGTTGCTTTCCACCAATCCCATCTCTTCTACCAAGCCAAATCTGTGAGAGAGTGATTGTGTGTTGAGGAGTCTATCATATTGAAGCACAAGAGCAAGGAGTTCATCGTCATTACCGAGCCTATTACCTTTTTGGAGGGTGGTGCCTCCTAGATTGGTTAGGTGTCGCTTGGGAGCCTCCTACTTCGTGTTGTGGAGTGAACCAAGAAGTTTGTAAGGGCAAGGAGATTTCCTACTTCGTGAAGATCTACCCATAGTGAGGCTAGTCCTTCGTGGACGAAAGCCGCATGGAATAGTCAAGGTTACTTCTCCGTGGAACCCTTCGTGGGTAGAGCCCTCCGTGGACTCTCGCGACCGTTACCCTCCGTGGGTTGAAGACTTCATGAACGTGGATGTACGATAGCACCACCTATCGGAACCATGGGAAAAAACATCGTGTCATCACTTGTGTTTGCTTTCCTAACCCTCTCTTTACTTACATGTGTAATGTCTTTACTTTCTGCTGCTACACTCTTAGACATACATGTGTAGGGTGTTACTTGATATGCTATGAATGCTAAAACTTGCCAAGAACTAAAATTGGAAAAAAGGCAAAACTTTTATTTGGTCAAGTAGTCTAATCACCCCCCTCTAGACCTACTTTCGATCCTACAAATGGTATCAGAGCTTTGGTCTCCATTGCATTGGTTTCACAACCTAGGAGAAGTATGGCATCTAGTGAGGGAAATTATCACCGTAGAGGTCCGTACTTTGATGGCACTAATTTTGCTAGTTGGAAGCATAAAATGAAAATGCATTTGCTTGGTCATAATCCTGCCGTTTGGGCTATTGTTCGTGTTGGCTTGCAAGGTGAATTCTTTGCGGATGGAAAGGAACCGGATCGTGAAGCATTTGCGGATGAATTAAGATGTTGCAACTCAATGCTCAAGCACGTGACATTCTTTTCAACTACCTATGTCCTGAAGAATTCAACAAAATCAGCCGTCTTGAACACGCGAAAGAGATTTGGGATACTTTGGTTGATATGCATGAAGGAACTGAGTCCATGAGAGAATCCAAGTTAGATGTTCTTCAAGGTCAATTGACAAGTTCAAGATGAAGGATGGTGAAGGAGTCGCTGAGATGTACTCTAGGCTAGCTCTCATCACAAATGAGATTGCCGGCTTAGGAAGCGAAGAAATGACGGACAAGTTCATCATCAAGAAGATACTTCGAGCTTTGGATGAGAGATATGACACCGTGTGCACATTGATCCAAATGATGCCCAACTACAAATATCTCAAACCAATGGAAGTGATTGGTAGAATTGTTGCTCATGAGATGACACTCAAAGACAAGGAAGACCTTCATCACAAGTATAGCGGTGCTTACAAAGACACAAATGATGCTCCCGCTACCTCAAGCGACAACCTTGTCACCAATGAATAGATAAGCCTCATGGTCAAGAAATTCAACAAGTTCTACAAGAATAGAAGCAAAGATTGTAGCTCCAACTCAAGATATGAAGAGAGGTGTTCGTCAAGTCATGACCGAAACTGCTACAATTGTGGGAACCCCGGACACTACCCCAATGAGTGCTTGGCTCCCTACAAACGAAGAGAAGAGTCACCAAGAAGACGAAGGTCAAGAGACGAATCACCTCGAAGAGAGAGAAGGAGTAGAGATGATCGTTATGAACGAAGACCCTCAAGGAGAAGTAGGGACTCGGAGAAGAAGGCCAAGCACACCAAGAGCTACTCAATAATAAAGCATCAAGCTCATGTTGGTGAATGGGTTTCCGTCTCCGACTCCGACAACCACTCCGAGAGAAGCTATCACTCTAACTCCGACTATAGTCAAGATGATGGTGTTGCCGGAATTGCACTAGTGACAACCAACTCCTATGATATATTTGATTCACCAAATGAAGGAGGTGGAAGTTTCTTCATGGCTAAAGGCCCCAAGGTATCACACCATGAATATCTTGATTTTGATAGTGATGAAGATGATTTGCTTACGATGATGACTTGCTATGTGATAAAACTAGTGATGCTAATCATAATGAACTTGATAATTCTCATACTAGTCAAGATAAGTCAATTGACGATGATAAGATGAAAATAGAAAAACAAACTAAAGAACTCAACACTCTTAAGTCAGCTCATGAATCTACTCTTGAAGATCATAGAGAGCTTGTAAGAACTCATGAGAACCTACGCTGCGAGAAGCTCAATTCAGAGCAAGAACATGAATTTCTTAAAGCTATCAATGACGATCTCCGAAAGAAGACTTCATCTTATATTGCCAAACGACTACTCTTGTCTACATTCATGCCACAAGTCAAATCCAAGCAATCTAGTAACAAAGGAAAGAAAGGTTCTTCATCTAGTAGCAACAATAAAAATGCTAAACCCAATGATGTTTCTCCTAGTAGCTCTATTGATTCCACTAATGATGATTCTCTTAGGCAAGTTACACTTGATCAAGAAAATGCTTTATTGAAAGGAATTATAGAGAAAGGTATCTACAAGAGTCTTGAAGGGTACAAACAATTTGATGAGATTGTACGCAAGCATGGAGGATACCTGAGGAATCGTGGTGTTGGCTACTTCAACGCTAATGGAGTTGAATGGGAAGAAGGTCAATATCCAAACCCCAAGTTTGTTCCTCAAAAGGAGAAGTATGAAAATACTCTTCCCAAGGGGACAAACATTCAAGATGATCTCCCACCACAAGACACCAAGCTCAAGGGCAAGAACAAGCTCCAAGAGGACTTTGACTCTTATGAAGATGAACCCCAAGCTTTGGTGAAGTGGGTTTCCAAGGCTACTACAAGCTCAACTTCTACAAGTGCTACTTCAACACCAAGGATCCCCATCAACTTGATGTGGATTCCCAAGAAGAAGAACTAGAGAGTTCTTGAGGGGTGACTCCACCAATGAAATTCACTCATGTTCACTATTGGCAAGATCTATTTGCAATCAACATCAACCCTATGCAATAGATCAAGGAGTCACACATTCCCTCAAAAGGTAAGCAAGGGACAAGGTAATCAAAAAATCAACGGACATCATTACAATGCTTTGCACTCCATGTCCATAGATATCCTTGTATTTTTCTCTTGTGTGTTGGGACTAACCCATGTAGGTGATAAGAGTAAGGAAACAACAAGGATGCTCCCAACTCTTGGTGATCTTCATCAACCTTGAGCATCCACCACTACCTCACCAACATGAAGTCTTCATCAAAAAACCCAAGGTTAGTTTATCCCTCTTATGGGGGGATGTCACATAAAGGGGGAGCTTTACTCTAAGACTTGAGTCAAAGCATCTCTTAGTATGTGACAACATTAAATGCTTTATGTAAAAGTGGTAACCCCACTTGTGCTTAAACGATGAGTATGAACTATGATCAAGTACTCTTACTTGGCTCCTAAGTCAAATACTCATATATAGATGACTTCGTCATCGCCCAAGTGCTTGTTAGATGCTAGAGTGTTTGTGCATGTTTGCCATGATTTCATTTGACATCTTATTGTGTGAGCATGTTGGTCTGCATTTATTTTCTCATTCGAGGATATCCAATTGTTGCTATTTGGCTTTTGATTTATCTTTTGCCAATTGGATATACAAGAATGCCTAGGACCACTTATTTAGCTATCTATGCTTTCTCACCTCATACTCTATTCATGATGCATCACAAAATTTGAAGAAGTGCTTTTCGATCCCTCCGTGTGTGGAGCACTCGGAGTTCCATATCGACAATGACTGACCATTAAAACCTCCCAAGTGCATCTCGGTGGAACCAACCACAAAATCTTGGTCTCACCGAACGCCTAGGGTTGATCTGGTTTTCAATCTCGGTACCACCGATTCCATTTTCTCGGTTACACCGAGTGTCCTTGTCAGCTGACAGTTGAGGCACTCGGTGACACTAAAAAATTAGAATAGGTGTCACCGACAGTGGTGGGTATATAAGCTGTGGACCCCGATGCTTGGAATTTCAATCTCATACGTCGCACCTCAGAACCCTAAGCTGCCGCCCACGAGACCCCTGGTCATCGCCCTTGTCTCCCCGCGCTCCTCCACCACTGGGAATCATCATCGCCGACGAAATCCACTCCCTCGTTGCAGCCGTAGAGGATCCGTGCTAAGCTAGGGTACGGATTCGATCTCTATTGCGCACCTCATCCGATTCTTGCGCATTAGATTCATTTTTATCTTTGATAAACCCTTTGCACGTATTCCTATCCACTCAAAACACCAAAATCTTGCGAACAATGGATTTTCTAGGGTTTTGTCGTCCGCCCGATAGATCTCGATGGAACCGAAACTGACATATTGGTCTCACCGATGTGCTTTTCTGTGTGGCTGAGAACTGACTCGGTGGATTCGAGTTGCTCTTTTCGGTCCAACTAAAAAGGGTGCCAAGGTTCGGTTAGAGAGTCAGTCAGTCTCGACCCCACCAAAAAATCTGTTTCGGCTGTACCGATATTTATTTGACAGAATACAAAAATCTTGAAAATTCATTGTTAAAATTTCAAAAACCAGCCTCATTTTGTGATGACTCATCTTCTTTGCTCTCCTATACTCTATTCACAGGGTCAGTATGTTAGGCTCAGAGGACAGTCAGAATTTGGTAGAGTAGGGAGTTGACATGAGTCGTGGCACAAGCCCAGAAGCCAGTTCTTTTTCAGATCTAGGCACCCCAGCTCTCATGGGTTGCCCAAGGCTGCCACCAGGACCAGGAAGAAGCTTAACTCTGGTGAAGAAGATTCAGATTTCATTCCTGAGGAGATTCTTGCTAAGAAGCAAGAAAAGACTACCAAGAAGTCAGCAAATGAAGCTACCTCATCAAGGAGAGTTGTCAGCAAGATCTATGCTAGCTTAGAGACTATCAAGGCACACGAGAGTGCTAGAGACACTATTTCTGTTGATCCTCCAAGGAAAGCTATGCCTAAGAACTTAAGAAGGTAGGGGAGAAGAAGTCCATAAAAAGGATTGTCCATGTGATTGGCAGGCCTACCTCTATGTATGAAGATCCAGAGGAGACTGTTGGTGTTGCTGCCGAGGAAGAGGAGGAAGAACATGTTGAGAAGGCCCCTCCCAAGAAGAAAGCCAAGAAGCTGATGGCTGATGCTATGCCAAAGACTGGCACCTCCAAGAGCACCAAGGCTCCTTCCAAGAAAGCTGCTGCACAGAAGTCCAAGAGGACTACTAGAGACATCTCGGCTTCTGAGAAGAACAAGGGGAGTGCCTTCAGAACTGAAGATGATGATGACTTGACTACTTTGATGAAGCTCAGACCACATCTTCCAGTGCATGATGCCAGCCACTTAGTTGCCGAGGACATGAAGAAGAGGAAAGACTCAGGATTGAGAGCCTGGAGAGCCATAGATCCTTATGCTTAGAGGAGGAAAACTGATGTTGACTACAGGTTCTACACAAAGAGAGCAACATGATTTTTATGAGACAATGTTGCTTGACAAGACCCCAACTGTTAGCGACATGAGATATGTTGATTAGAAGTTCATTAAGGATAATGTGGACTACTTCCCAAGTGTCCAAGATAGCTTCCATTGCATTGGTCTGGATAAGTTCATTGGCAAAGAGCTTACTGCATGGAACGACGAGATGCTCATGCAATTCTACTCCATTGCACATTTCTACGGAGATGGTAGAATTGTATGGATGACTGAAGGTGCTAGATATGAGTCCACTGTTGAGGAGTGGGCTGCACTTCTAGAAGTTCCAGAAGCTTAGGAAGGTGATCTGGATGTATACTCAGAACCCAAGGCAAGTCACAATGCCATGAAAGATATGTATACTCCTATCACCACTAACAAGGTGCAATCACACAAGGTAGGATCCATCTATTATCTGCAAGCAGGCCTCTGTATAATAAACACCATTCCGAGGCACACCTTGATGCCCAAGTCAGGAGATGACAAGATGATCCGAGGCTACTTCATTAACATGATGATCCACCTTGATAGGAACACCAGGATTAGAGTCATGGATTTTATTGTTGAGACAATCAAGAGGGTTGCTGCTAATCAAAAGCACTCTTGCTGTTATGCACCCTACATCTAGTTGCTTATCAACTCTCAGTTGGAGAAGCACATTTTTGCTCTTGATCGTCCACATCTGCCCCTATAGCCAGATCTTGAGGATAATGTCGTGGTGATGGACCCAGATTATCCCACATCTGCTACATCACAAGTAGAGGTAGAAGCTGTTCGAGCTGCTAGTGCTCAAGCCCCCAGATCCAGGAACGGGCAAATGGATCTTCTGATCTCAGCCGTTCAGGGCATGGAGAAGGATATCAAGGGGATTCTAGACAAACTAGAACAGTCTAGGGAGGATCTTCGAGTCAAGGATCAAGGTTCTTGGTGATAAGGTGGACAAGTTGTCCAAGACAGTTATAGAGATTCAGAAGGAAGTTGACTCCATGCACATCCCTCGGGTCTCTTCTACTTTAGATGATGATGATGATGAGGATGAGGATGAATCACCTCTCGGGCCAGGCACCCAGTTCACCACTCAGATGAGATCAGCCATAGTGCCTGCACCAGACTTGAGGCCCTCTTCATCATCTCCTGCTCCATCAGCTCTAGTTCCTCCAGTGACCACTCCAACTCATTCCACGACATCTGCAGAGACCTTCGATGACGCCGTTATCTCGACTCCTTCATCGACAAACGGAGGAGATCAGTTCAAGAACGATTAGTTATATGCCTTTGAACTTTTTGGTAACTTGTTGCCAAAGGGGAAGAAGTGTATATAGATCATTAGGCTTCGAGTGAGAGAGCGTTTGGTGTTTGTTGCCTTTTCAAAAGAATTGCTTTTGGTTGCCATGATACTCTTTTATTTTGCTTGTGATACACGCTTGATGATGTTTGAGCATATGCTTTGATGTGTGATGCTACTATTTCCTATCATCTTAATGCTTATGTGATGATCATTCATCTTAATTCCAAGTGGTATGTGACATGTAAGAAGTAACCCATGTACCTAATCGATTGTGCCTTTTCATTCAAACACAAATTTAAAATAATGCATAAATTTAGGGGGAGCTCTTGCTTATCACATATTTCTCAAAGCGACAATTATATTCCATGATTATATATTTGTCGAAGCTTTGATCTATATGTTGTCATCAATTACCAAAAAGGGGGAGACTGAAAGCACATTTGCTCCCTTGGTGGTTTTGGTAATTAATTACAACATATAAGTCATTGAACTAATGCTTTCACCAAGTATATTTCAGGATAAGTTCAATGATAGGGATGGCTAAAGGATTGTAGAATTACCCCAAGATTCAAGGAAATAGGTTGGCCAAGATTCAAGCAAGAGGACTCTACATTTTACTTTTGTGAGAAATCACTTTGAGTCCATAGGAAAGCCAATACTATTAAAAGGGGGTAAAGTTTTGATGGTGAACAATATTCTCAAATGTGCACAAGTGATAGTAACCAAAACATCCACAAACACTCCCACCAAAGTCTGGCCTAAGCCAAATATGCAAAATTGGTGCAGCCAACATTCCTATCCTGGTGCCACCGATTCTAAACCATAGACAGGCTCAGCCAAACCCTAACACTTCGGTGCAGCCGACACTACACTCGGTGCCACCAAGTTGGGTTGCCAAGATTCTATTACGCAAGTTCTCATTTTTGATCCGACCGAGAATGGTGAATCGGCGTCACCGAGATTGGTAAATCTGACCGTTGGTCACCTTGTCGGTGCAACCGAGAATTGTATATCGGTCCCTCCGAGATTTAAAAGTTGCCACTTTTGGTCACTTCGGTACCACTGAGATTTACACATCGGTGTCACCGAGTCTGACTTATTGTGTGTAACGGTTGGATTTTTGGGTATGCCTACATATACCCCTTCACCACCACCCACTCAAGATAGAAGCACTCAAAACTATTCCATACCTATCCTACTCAGTTTTCTGAGAGAGAACCACCTACCCTTGTGTTGAGGTCAAGATCTTCCACTCCAACCATATGGATCTTGATTTCTAGCCTCCCCAAGTTGCTTTCCACCAATCCCATCTCTTCTACCAAGCCAAATCTATGAGAGAGTGATCGTGTGTTGAGGAGTCTATCATCTTGAAGCACAAGAGCAAGGAGTTCATCGTCATTATCGAGCCTATTACCTTTTGGAGGGTGGTGCCTCCTAGATTGGTTAGGTGTCGCTCGGGAGCCTCGTACTTCGTATTGTGGAGTAAACCAAGAAGTTTGTAAGGGCAAGGAGATCGCCTACTTCGTGAAGATCTACCCATAGTGAGGCTAGTCCTTTGTGGACGGAAGCCGCATGGAATTGTCAAGGTTGCTTCTCCATGGGTAGAGTCCTCCATGGACTCTCACGACCGTTACCCTCCGTGGGTTGAAGACTCCATGAACGTGGACGTACGATAGCACCACCTATCGGAACCACGGAAAAAAATCATCGTGTCATCACTTGTGTTTGCTTTCCGAACCCTCTCTTTACTTACAAGTGTAATGTCTTTACTTTCTGCTACTACACTCTTAGACATACATGTGTAGGGTGTTACTTGATATGCTATGAATGCTAAAACTTGCCACGAACTAAAATTGGGGAAAAGACAAAACTTTTATTTGGTCAAGTAGTCTAATCACCCCCCTCTAGACCTACTTTCGATCTTACAGGGGGAGCCCACCTAAGGGGCTGCCACTAGGTAACTTGGGGGCCAGGCCAACCTAGGGTTTCACTAGGGGCGCCCCCATCTGCCTTGGTCGCCTCCCCTAGATTGGATCTTGGGGGATTTTTTTAAAAGTACTACCTATTTTGTACCAAATTTGAAAAGCATATGTCGAAATTGAAAAAAAACCCAAAATAGTAACCCGTCGGCCTCTGGTGGGCCGACGAGGGACCGGTCGGCTTGCAGGCGGCTGAAGAGGGCTCGTCGGCCCACGGGTGGCCGAAGAGCCTGCTGTCAGCTCGCGGGCGGTCGAAGAGGCCCTGTCAGCCTCCAGGAGCCTGAAAGGCCCCTAGATAAGGCCCGACCGACCAGGACCTTCTTCGTCCTCTCGCTCGCTCATCCTCTCTCTCTCTCTCGTTTTCTTCTCTGAATCCCCCCTTTGATCTCCTCCATCCTCCACCCATTTTCCTATTCAATCCGCTAAAACAATAGATCATACCCATCTCCACCGGCCTACGGTCTCATTTTGTGCCTTGGGGTAGTTCTTTGTTCGTTTGGAGGAGCCATGGTGGGGTGGTGGATGTGTGGATGGTGAGGAAGTGGTGCGGTGGAGAGGAAGAAGAAGGTGGAGAGGAAGAAAAAGGGGACACACGCGTCGAAGGTATACCGATTTTTTTAGTTTAGGTTAGTTTTTCTATTGTAGGTAAAATTAGTTTATGTAGTGTAGTCATCTTAGTGTACGTGTTGGTAGTGTAAGTATATTTAGTTTATTTAGTGCAGTCATTTTTAGTGTACGTTTATTTAGTGTACGTAGGTTTATTTTAGTGTAGGTTTATTTTAGTGTAGGCTCATTTTAGTGTAGGTTCATTTAGTGTGCGTAGGTTTATTTTAGTGTAGGTTTATTTTAGTGTAAATTTGTTCGTTGTGAATAGTGAGAAACTGGCAATGTCCGACAGGTGAAAATGTCTGAACCCATAAATTTGACTGTTTATTACGGCCCTGGTAATGTTCGATATAACGAGTTGGGGGTTGATCTTAGTGAGTTTAAAAAAGGCGTCATGACACTTTCAGACCCGGACAAACTGGACATTAGGCAGTTGAAGCACTAGTTGACTACTAGTTTTGCGCTGGATCCTGAAGTTTGTTCTATCAGTATTCATGCATTGTGGACCAAATCCTGTAAAAATGTCAAGTGGGAGTTGATTCCGATAGATAGGAGCCAACATTGGTTGTCCCTGTTAAGTCGTTCTAGGGACCGAAGAATCCACCCATATGCCCTAGTGCAACCAGTGGCGAAGGAGGATAATATTGTAAAACTCAACATGGGGTATGAACCAGGCCAGGGTAGTCAAGTGGCTAGCAATATTTATGTATCCGGGTCATAGCCACCGGATGTGGATGCTAGCCAAGTCGAGAAAGAGTCAGATTATGTGCCACACAATGTTAGTGGTCATGATACTGGGTAGAGTATTTAATCGATAGTATTATCTGGCTCTGGTGTTGCTGATGGGGATGAGGAAGGCGAGGAAATGTAGAGGGTGATGTAGGAAGAGGACGAGGATGGGTTTGCGGAGGATCTAGATTCTGAAAATTCTGAGGATGAAGTGGAGGTACCGATTCCTTCTGCATGGGATCAGGACATATCCGCCGGCATTACTGTCAACGATGGCCATGAGACTCCATGGCAATATAATCTGAACCAAGTCCAGATCGGGGCTATGTTTGACACAAAGAAAAAATTGAAGTATGTAGAGATAAAGTGGGCTATGTCTACACAGAGGGTTTTCTGGACACACATATCGAGTCCAACAAAATATACCGTTAAGTGTGTTGAAACAGGTTGTCCCGCGAAGGTGCACGACCACGTGCCAAAGTATAACATCCACCGAGTTGTGACCAATATGGTCCCGCATAATTATGTGAGGAAAAACCTGTTGGTTCGTCATCCAAACCCGACTTCAACTCTCATAGAGCAACTTATTGTATACTGAGATAGTTGAGAAGAAAGATATGCAAGCAAAACATATCCAAAAAGCAGTGAAGGTTAGATGGAATTATGACATTTCATATGGGAAGGCTTGGAGGGCTAAGCAGAAGGCTATGGAGGAAAGGTTTGGGACGTTCTTCGACTCATATGATAATGTTGTCCGTCTCCTTGGCATACTGAAGGAGAGGAATCCCGGCACTTATGTTAACATATAACACACGAGGTTGGAGATTATACAAGATTACAAGGTGTTGAAACGAGTATTCTTCTCTTTTGGTTTGTGCATCGAAGCTTTCCGACATTGTCCTCCTGTGATGTTTGTGGATGGTACATTCCTGACTGGTCAGTACAAAGGGAAAATCCTGATTGCTATTGGTGTGGACGGAAACAACCAAATCATCCCACTAGCCATGGCATTTGTGGAGGGTGAGAGCTTTTCGAGCTGCGTATGGTTCTTTCGGCAGTTAAAATTGTGATCGTGAAGGACTGACCAAACGTGTGTGTCATTCATGACAGACATCCTGGTATACTAAAGGCTGTGAAGACACTAAGTAATCCAACAGCTGACAAGCCAACACCTTGGAAGGACTTGCAAAGCCGGTGGTGCATGCGCCATCTGGGTGCAATTTTTTTCTCATAGTTCAAGAACAAACGGTTGATGAACTTGTTCAAAAAGTTATGCAAGCAGAACCAGGAGCGCAAATACGAATTTATTTGGTCAAAACTAGATGAGTTTACTAAGAAGCAGGTCCTTGCTAGGAAGAAAATGGAAAAAGACCAGGTTAAATTAACAGCACTCATCGCGGAGCTTGAGGAGCCAGTAGGTCTTTGTGACTTGCCAACAATTGACCCTCCTAATACGAAGAGAAAGAAGGGCAGGGCAATAAAGAATTTTTCTGAGTGGATAGAGAAAGAGCCTCCAGTGAATTGGTATTTGCTGCATGACACCCATGGAGCTAGGTATGGCCACATAACAACCAATCTTGCAGAGGTGTATAACTTTGTACTCAGAGGGAATAGAGCATTGCCACTGACAGCTATTGTGGAGGGTGTATTCCATGGCACTTTGAGATATTTCAGAGAAAGGCACGAGTTAGCAAAGAAGCATATTGTAGTTAATCAGAACACACCTTATTGTAGCCGTGTCATGGAGTACATGGCTCAGAAGATAAAGAAAGCAAAAAAGCACACTGTCACACTCATAGGTAATCAGGAAAGGAGGTATGAGGTTCAACTTCCTACTGATGGTTTTGGTTCTGCAAATGAGGTGAAGACGCATGAGGTTAAAATTGAAACAGAATTTTATCCAACTTGTGAGTGTACATGCAACAAACCGCAATTGTTGCACCTGTATTGCTCATGTGTGTTGGCTACCTGTGGCCAGATTGAGTTGGACGCTCTCTCCTCTGTGTCTCCGTACTATTCAAAAGAGGCAGTACTCAATGTCTGGACAGGTGAGATGACAGGGTTTAGAGTTGTCAGAAATTTCAACAAGGTAAACGATGGTGAGAGAGTATACATCCCGGATCATGGACTTCGGTGAACAAGCAGGGGCAGACGTAAGGTAAAGCGCATTCGAAATGATATGGACCAATCTGAAGCTGGTGGAGCAACCCGACAATGTTTGCTTTGCGCGGCTTATGGGCATAGGATGAAATATTGCCCCGACCTGAACAAAGATGGTGCTTCCACATTGACGAGTGCTTCCACATCGACGACTGCGACAACAGTAGCAAGAGGTGGTCGTGGCAGTCATGGTGGACGTGGCAGTCGAGGCCGAAGGGGCGGACGAGGAATAAATAACTCAAAAGCTACATAATGTGTCGTCCTATGTTTTAGTTTGTAATATGTCTACACTATGTTTTAATGTGTAATATGTCGGACTATGTGTTTATTTGTAATATGCAAACACCAATGTTTTATTTTGTAATAAATGTGGACTATGTTTTAATGTGTAATATGTCGGACTATGTTTTTATTTGTAATATGCAAACACCTATGTTTTATTTTGTAATAAGTGTGGACTATGTTTACGTGTAATATGATGGACTATGTTTTATTCTGTAATATGTGTGGACTATGTTCTAATTGTAGATATGGCTTCGTATCCATTGCTTAATGGTAATATCGATAGAGGGCACCGAGGCGCACTTATGGAATCGGGCACAAACTTGGACGTGTTGATCACTCGCACCCCAAAGTCTAACTGGACGATACACCCTTCATTGATCGATTAGTATGTGTCGGTATAATGACTTGCTATGTTTGACATCCTTTTGATAGATGCTAACTATATGCTACATTCTATTTATTTTCTAGGTTAAGTTGGGCTGGACTTCTACCCTTGGCATGGCTGGTTGAGGGTACATTGGATGAGTGGGTTGATCATCCGGACTTGGATGAGGCAGGTGAACCAATGCGGTTGCACAAGAGGAAAGTCAGACGTTTCTCTTATGATAGGTCACTCCTTACATGCTTAGTAGATAGATGGAGACCAGAGACACATATGTTTCACTTTCCCCGGGGAGAGATGGCGCCTACTTTAGAAGAGTGCCTTACTTGTTGGGATTACCTCTGGCCGGTGCTGCCATAGGTCCTTTAGAGGTAGAAACTGGTTGGCTAGCATCTATGCATGCCCGTTTTCTGGCTGCGGTGCCAACTACTATGGTGATAGACAACGATCGTCATGGGCCTCTTTTTAGGTGGTTGAGCCAGTTTCAGATTGTCTCCTTAGGATATCCCAATGTTCAGTTGTTAGAGGCACAGATTGACCGATCCCTAGAGGCATATATTATGTGGTTGTTTGGCAAGACGATGTTCATGGAGAACCACGTGACCACTATCGATGCACGACTCATCGGTGTTGCACGAGAGATAGCTGATGCACGTTTCCCGGAGAACATTGTGCAGAGGAGCTTTGGTTCTGCTGTGTTAGCGGCTACGTATAGAGGCCTGTGCAAAGCTTGCCAGTTGAAGTCTAGAAAATATGGTCTTGTTGGATGTCCACTATTGTTGGAGCTTTGGTCATATGAGAGATTCCCTATTGGTCGATCCTATGTCAACATTGAAAAACCTTTTGGTTATGAGGATCTATCGACGACTTGCCTACTATCGGATCTGTTTGGGCACGGAGAGAGGTATTTTCATAATTAGTAACAATATGAATTACTAATGTTTATTTCTCGCTATTCAGTAGTATTATTTACTAATGTTTGTTGTCATGCACAAAGACAGTTTGCACATAGCCAGGTGAGGGGCGAATACCCCTCCTTCACGACACAATTTGATAGTTTGCACGAGGATCAAGTTATATGGGAGCCATACTCCGATCATGCTATTTCAGAAAGGTGTCCAGTTGGGATTTCTAGATTGTGCACTAGAGATCGGCATTATTGGATGACCAAGGCCAAGTTGGTGTTCGACGTGACAGTTGAGGAGATGGCTATTCATAGGGTGATGAGACAGTTCGGTCTATGCCAAGAGCCTGAAATTCCTGTTATTCCACACTTACCAGATCACGTGCACAAGTAAGTAATACTACTTTAGTTCTAATGTCTGCATTCGGCATATAACTAATCATGTAACGTGCATTTCAATCTCAGGTACAGTCGCGTAGGAGGAAACAAGTCCCAGGCTTCTTGGCTTCACGACATTAGCCCTTACATTGACGAATGGACTACTGTGCCGACAAATATCTGGGATGAAGTTTGGGCCTTTGACTGGGACAAGTTCGGTTTGTATCTACAGCGTTACCGGCATAGCACAAGGATCTACTTGGTTCCATCATCAGCTCCTGATCATATAGAAGCCCCTCTCACCAGCGATCTGTTCCCAACTTCCTCAGTTGTGGGAACCAGACACCATGCGGTATGTGCTATTGTTCTCACATGTTAAATTTTCCCTTAACCAAATACATTCGAATACATTCCAACCAAAACAACATCAACCATATGCCATAGTCAGATAAACAAGATATAGAATCTTACAACACGCCTTGAACATCGATGATCCAGCACCACAGTGAATACAAACACACCAGAATCAACGAAAGAACAAGGGCCACCTGGAGCTCGACAAAATGGGGAAGCCATTTACCCGCAAAAAGACGGTGACCAATAAGAACTGAATCCACAACTGATTTGAAAGTTGACATTTCATTAAGTTGGAAGAAAAAAATACCATAGGCCTGTGGAAAGAGCCGTGATCTATTGTTTACGCGGGTTGGATACGAAAATGGGTGGACGAGTGAAGAGATCGATGCGGCGGTGGAAGCACCAGAGAGCAACAGGAGTGGGAGGTGGAGATGGGGAGCCTGGATGACAGGGGAGGGTCAAAGGAGTGGTCAGAGGAGAAAGAAAAGAGTGGTCGGCCTTATCCAGGGGCCCATCGTCCGCCTGGAGGCCGACTAGGCCACTTCGGCCAGCCAGAGGCCGACAGGCCACTCTTCGGCCTCCCTCAGCCCGACCGGCCTCTCATCGGCCTAGGGGTGGCTGACGGGCACCTCTTCGGCTGCCAGTGGCCGACAGGGCCCTCTTCAGCCCACTAGAGGCCGACGGGGTGCTATTTTTGATTTTTTTTTTCAATTCCGACATATGCTTTTCGAATTTGGTACAAAATAGGTAGTACTTTTGAAAAAAAATCATCTTGGGGATCCAGCCCTCCTCCCTTCCCCCTATATATAGATGAGGAGAGGGAGGGCAGCCGCAACTTAAAAAGCCATGTGGTGCCCTCTCTCCCTCTAGATAGCTTCTCCTCTAGATCTGTTCGGTACGGCTTAGCGAAGCTCTGCTGGATCATCTCCACCACTACCGCTACCACGTCGTTGTGCTGTCAGAGAACTCATCTACCTCTCCACCCTCGCTTGCTGGATCAAGGAGGTGGAGATCGTCATCGATTTATACGTGTGTTGAACGCGGATGTGCTATCCGTTCGACGCTAGATCGGAAGGACCGCGACTGGATCACGGGGCAGATCGTGATTGGATCGCGGGACGGATCGTGATTGGATCGCGGGATGGCTAGCGATTTGGATCGTGAAGACGTTCGACTACATCAATCGCGTTTCTTAACGCTTCCCGCTTAGCGATCTACAAGGGTATGTAGATCCACTCTCCCTCTCGTAGATGCTCATCACCATGGATAGATCTTGCGTGTGCGTAGGAATTTTATTGTTTCCCATGCAACGTTCTCCAACTAGAACCCTGTCGAAATAGGCTTGCTGGTGGGGTTGACATTGACAACTCCCCAAACAGCATGGCCAATGCCACCTCGAGGAGGGGCATGGAGGGCACATCCACGTCTACTCCAGCGTTGCCCATAGCTACAATGCCACACCACCTCAGCATGCTCGCCACGACCAACGAGGTGCTATTTGGGCACCACCATCTCCACCATGAGATGTGCTTGCTGAACGGGCTCGACATCGACAATTCCCCATACAACGAGACCACCTTGGAGACCATTAGAGCGACCATTCTATGCTTGAAACTACTACGAGCCTCGACCATGATATCCTCATCATGTTCGTCGCGAAGAAGGCAAAGAAGGCTTAGTTGTTGGAGGAAGAGGCCATGGGCGTGCTCATCATGACCATGATGATGATGGGATTGGTAACTTCAAACTTACCATACCATCGTTTAATGGGAAACCTGATATGTCTCCATCGTATCCACTTTTCCAAACTCTTTTGCCCTTGTTTTGGACTCTAATTTGCATGATTTGAATGGAACTAACCCGGACTGAGTTGTTTTTAGCAGAATTGCCTTGGTGTTATTTTTGTGCAAAAATAAAAGTTCTCGGATGGACCTGAAAATTTATGGAGAATATTTTTGGATATAATAAAAATACTGGCAAAAGAATCAACCAGGGGGCACCCACAGGTGGCAAGCCTGCCAGGCGCGGCCACCCCTGGCCACGCCTAGCAGGCTTGTGGGCCCCCTGCTACTCCACCAACCTCAATTCCACTCCTATTTATTCCTATTAGCGGAGAAAAACATCAGGGAGAAGAGTTCATCGCGTTTCATGATAAGGAGCCGCCGCCACCTCCTGTTCTTCCTCGGGAGACCAGATCTGGAGTCCGTTTTGGGCTCCGAAGAGGGGAAATCGACGCCATCGTCATCACCAACCATCCTTCATCACCAATTCCATGATGCTCTCCGCTGTTTGTGAGTAATACCATCGTAGTCTTGCTGGACAGTGATGGGTTGGATGAGATTTATCATGTAATCGAGTTAGTTTTGTTAGGGTTTGATCCCTAGTATCCACTATGTTTTTAGGTTGATGTTGCTATGACTTTGCTATGCTTAATGCTTGTCACTAGGGCCTGAGTGCCTTGATTTCAGATATGAACCTATTATGTTTTCATGAATATATATGTGTTTTTGATCCTATCTTTCAAGTTGTAGACACCTATTACGAGTTATGATCTACATTCCCCAGGGTGACAATAACTGGATTCTTTTCGGTGATTACTGTAGTTTGAGGAGTTCATGTATTCACCAAGTGCTAATGCTTTGGTCCAGTTCTCTATTAAAAGGAGGCCTTAATATCCCTTAGTTTCCATTAGGACGCCGCTGCCACGGGAGGGTAGGACAAAAGATGTCATGCAAGTTCTTTCCCATAAGCACGTATCACTATATATGGAATACATGCCCACATTACATTGATGAATTGGAGCTAGTTCTGTGTCACCCTATGTTATAAATTTTGCATGATGAATGCCATCTGACATAATTATCCATCACCGATCCATTGCCTACGAGCCTTCCACATATTGATCTCTGCTAAGTTACTTTTCCGTTGCTATTGTTAAATCACTACAAAACTGCTACTGTCACTTTTGCCATCTTTACCGTTATTTCCATAATACTTTCCTACTGAATACTTTGCTGCAGATATTAAGTCTTTCAAGTGTGGTTGAATTGACAACTCAGTTGCGAATACTCGAGAATATTCTTTGGCTCCCCTTATGTCGAATCAATAAATTTGGGTTGAATACTCTACCCTCGAAAACTGTTGCGATCCCCTATGCTTATGGGTTATCAAGACCTTTTTCTGGCGCTGTTGCCGGGGAGCATAGCTCTATTCTCTGAGTCACTTGGGATTTATATCCGTTGATCACTATGAAGAACCTGAAAGATCCAAAAACCAAGATCTATCCCTCTACTACGAGAGGAGGTAAGGAATTGCCATCTAGCTCTGCACTTGATTCACCTTCTGTTATGAGTAAGTTTGCGACACCACCACTTGCTAGTAATTCTGATATGTCGCAAGTAATTGATGATGCCACTTCTGCTATGCATGATGCTAATGATGATACTTTGCTTGATAATACTGTGCCATTGGGTGAATTTCTTGATGAACAAATTGCTAGAGCCAATGCTGAAAATTATGATACTTCTAAAATTGATGAAATTATTGGAACCGAACACTATGAGACACCTGCTAGACCTAGCTCTCCTAGATATGAATTGCCTGATGTTCCCGAGGGTTATGTTATGGAAGGAGAGGTAGCTATGGACTTTATTGCTTGTAATGATAGAGATGATCTTAAGAAATTACTATGCAAGTGGAAAGAAAAATCTTTGAATGCTAGAATGAAATATGATCCTAAGTTTGCTGCTTCACCTATCTTTGTTACCGATAAGGATTATGAATTCTCTATCGATCCTGAGTTAATTACTTTGGTTGAATATGATCCTTTCCATGGTTATGAATCTGAAACTTTCATGGCATATCTTACCAAATTGAATGATATAGCCACCCTATTTACTCATGAGGTAAAAATTCATTATTACTATATCCTTAAGTTGTTTCCTTTCTCGTTAAAGGGTGATGCTAAGATATGGTTTAATTCTCTTGCTCCTGGTTGTGTGTGTAACCCCCAGGATACGATATATTATTTCTCTGAAAAATATTTTCCTACCCATAAGAAACAAGCTGCCTTGCAGGAAATATTTAACTTTGTGCAAATTGAAGAAGAGAGTCTCCCACAAGCTTGGGGGAGGCTTCTCCAATTACTAAATGCTTTGCCTAATCACCCTCTCAAGAAAAATGAAATACTTGATATTTTTATAATGGACTAACCGATGCTTCTTGGGACCACCTAGATAGTTGTGCTAGTTGTGTTTTCAGGGAATGAACTGTTGAACAAGCTGAAATACTATTGAATAATATATTGAGCAATGATAATGATTGGGCTATTCCCGAACCACCTTTGAAGAAAAGAGGTCTTGTATTTCTAAGTCCTGAAGATATGAAGAGGCAAAGAAATCTATGAAAGAAAAAGGTATTAAAGCTGAAGATGTCAAGAATCTACCACCTATTGAAGAAATACATGGTCTTGATAACCCGACATAGCTAGTAGAGGTAAATTCTCTTCATAGATTTGATGAAAGCGATATCCCTTATAATAAGTCTGCTAGCCAATGCTTGGATGAGTTTGATAATTTTGTTGTTAAGCAAGAAAATTTAATGCTTATGTTAGTAGACTATTGAAACATAATGCTTTCATGCTTGATCGCTTAGGTGATTATATGAGTAGAACTATTAATGATCTTAAGCTAATTAATAAACATGCTTCCATGGTAACTACTCAAGTAGAACAAGTACTTAAATCTTAGAATGACCTACTTAATGAGATGAATAGTAAGAACAATGATCATTCTGTTAAAGGTGTGACTAGAGGTGGAAGAATGACTCAGAAACCTTTGTATCCCAAGGGCCACCCTAAGAGAATTGAGCAAGATTCTCAAAGGAGTAATATTGATGCACCTAGTTGTTCCAGTAATAAGAGGAACAAGGATGACGATAGAACTTTGCATGGTGCTAGTGAACCTGTTATAGATGCACCTGAAAACCCAAATGATATTTCTGTTTCTGATGCTGAGACACAATCTGGTGATGAACATGAGCTTAGTGATAATATTAATGATGATGTTCATGTTGATACTCAACCTAGTAATGATAATGATGTGGAGATTGAACCTGTTGTTGATCTTGATAACCCACAACCTAAGAATAAAAGGTATGAGAAAAGATATTTTATTGCTAGGAAGCATGGTAAAGAGAGAGAACCATGGGTTCAGAAACCCATGCCCTTTCCTCCTAAACCATCCAATAAAAAGGATGAACATGATTTTGAGCGCTTTGTTGAAATGCTTAGACCTGTCTTTTTGCGTATGTGCTTGACTGATATTCTCAAAATGTCTCCTTATGCTAAGTATATGAAAGATATTGTGACTAATAAAAGGAGGATACCGGAAGCTGAAATTTCCACCATGCTTGCTAATTATACTTTTAATGGTGGAGTACCAAAGAAATTAGGAGATCTAAGAATACCAACTATACCATGCTTTGTTAAAGGGAATTATGTTAAAACTGCTTTATGTGATTTGGGAGCTGGTGTTAGTGTTATGTCTTTCTCTTTGTATCTTAGACTTGATTTTAATAAGTTTACACTACTGAAATCTCTTTGCAAATGGTTGATAAATCAACTTCTCTACCTATCGGTATTTGTGAGGATGTACCTGTCGTAGTTGCAAATGCTACTATCTTTACAGACTTTGTTATTCTTGATATTCCCGAGGACGACAGTATGTCGATCATCCTTGGTAGACCCTTTTTGAATACTGCAGGGGCTGTTATTGATTGCAACAAAGGCAATGTCACTTTTCATATTAATGGTAATGCGCATTGCTACTTCTCGAGCATGCATTGGTTTCCCGTGAAGAGGAACGGTTTGATGCAGCAAAGTAGATAAGTATTTCCCTTAGTTTTTGAGAACCAAGGTATCAATCCAGTAGGAGATACAAGCGATTCACCAATAGATGTACCTGCACAAAGAATCAAACTCTTGCACCCAACGCTATAAAGGGGTTGTCAATCCCTTCACGGTTAATTGCAAGGATGAGATCTAATAGAGATACATATAATAGGATGCTTGAACGAAAAGTAAAACTAAAACTAAAAATAATGCAGAAAGTATTTTTGGTATTTTTGGTTTTAGATCTAAAAGTATAATATGGAAAATAGACCCGGGGGCCATAGGTTTCACTAGATGGCTTCTCTCATGATGGCAAGTATTATGGTGGGTGAACAAATTACTGTCGAGCAATTGATAGAAAAGCAAATAATTATGAAGATATCCGAGGCAATGATTATGCATATAGGCATCACGTACGTGTCAAGTAGACCGAAACGATTCTGCATCTACTACTATTACTCCACACATCGACCGACTCCTGCCTGCATCTAGAGTATTAAGTTCATGAAGAACAGAGTAAAACATTAAGTAAGATGACATGATGTAGAGTGATAAACTCAAGCAATATGATGAAAATCCCATCTTTTTACCCTTGATGGCAACAATACAATACATGCCTCGCTACCCCTACTTTGTCACTGGGTGAGGACATCGCAAGATTGAACCCAAAACTAAGCACTTCTCCCATTGAAAGAATTAACAATCTAGTTGGCCAAAACAAACCAATAACTCGAAGAGACATGCAAAGATATGAAATCATGCATATAAGAATTCAGAAAAGACTCAAATAATATTCATGGATAATCTGAACATAAACCCACAATTCATCGGATCTCGACAAACACACCGCAAAAGAGTATTACATCGGATAGATCTCCATGAAGATCATGAAGAACATGCTATTGATAAGCAAAGAGAGAAGAAGCCACATAGATACTAGCTATGGACCCGTAGGTCTGTGGTGAACTACTCACGCATCATCGAAGGGGCAATGGAGTTGATGTAGATGCCCTCCGTGATCGAATCCCCCTCTAGCAGATTGCCAAAAAAGGCTCCAAGATAGGATCTATCGAGAACCGAGGCTTCTGGCGGCGGAGAAGTGTTTTCGTGGCTTGTTCTGATAATGATGGAATATTTGGGAATTTATAGGCCGAAGATTAGGGTTAGGGGAGCTATCGTGGGCCCACAAGCCTGCCCGGCGCAACCTACCCCCTGACCGCGCCCCTAGGACTTGTGGCCCCATGGTGTGTCCTCTGCCTTGGTTCTCAAGTCTCGTAGATTCCCTTTGTTCTAGAAAAATTCCTTCTGAAGGTTTTATTCCGTTTGGACTCCGTTTAATATTCCTCATCTGCAAATCTCAAAACAAGGAAAAACACAAACTGACACTAGGCTCTAGATTAATAGGTTAGTCCCAAAAATAATATGAAATAGCATATTAATGCATATAAAACATCCAAAACATATAATATAATAGCATGGAAAAATCAAAAATTATAGATACGTTGGAGATGTATCAACATCCCCAAGCTTAATTCCTGCTCGTCCTCGAGTAGGTAAATGATAAAAACAGAATTTTTGATGTGGAATGATAACTAACATATTTATCCATGTAATATTCTTTATGTTGGAAATATGACCTAGAGGCAATAATAAATTAGTTATTATCATATTTCCTTGTTCATGATAATCGTTTATTATCCATGCTATAATTGTATTGATCGGAGACTTAGATGCATGTGTGGATACATAGACAAAACCATGTCCCTAGTATGCCTCTAATGGACTAGCTCGTTGATCAAAGATGGTTAAGGTTTCCTAGCCATGGACATGAGATGTCATTTGATAATGGGATCACATCATTAGGAGAATGATGTGATGGACAAGACCCAAACTACAAACGTAGCATATGATTGTGTTAGTTTATTGCTACTGTTTTCTGCATGTCAAGTATATGTTCCTATGACCATGAGATCATGCAACTCACGGACATCGGAGGAGTGCCTTGTGTGTATCAAACGTCGCAACGTAACTGGGTGACTATAAAGGTGCTCTACAGGTATCTCCGAGGGTGTCTGTTGAGTTGGCATGGATCAAGACTGGGATTTGCTACTCCGTGTGACGGAGAGGTATTTCGGGGCCCACTCGGTAATACAACATCACAATGAGCCTTGCAAGCAATGTGACTAATTGTTAGTTGTGGGATCTTGTATTACGGAACGAGTAAAGAGACTTGCCAGTAACAAGGTTGAACTAGGTATGGAGATACCGACGATCAAATCTCGGGCAAGTAACATACCGAAGAACAAAGGGAACGTTATACGGGATTAACTGAATCCTTGACATAGAGGTTCGACCGATAAAGATCTTCATAGAATATGTAGGAACCAATGTGGACGTCCAGGTCCCGCCATTGGTTATTGACCGTAGAGGTGTCTCGGTCATGTCTACATAGTTCTCGAACCCGCAGGGTCTACACACTTAAGGTTTGGTGACGTTTCGGTAGTGTAGAGTTATGTATGGTGGTGACCGAAGGTTGTTCGGAGTCCCGGATGAGATCCCGGACGTCACGAGGAGCTCCAGAATGGTACGGAGGTAAAGATTCATATATAGGAAGTCCTAGTTTGGTCGCCGGAAAAGTTTCGGGCTCATCGGTAGTGTACCGGGAGTGCCGGTAGTGTACCGGGAGACCTCCGGGAGGGGTATTTCGACCCCACAGGGTCCATGGCCTGTGGGATAATAATAACCAGCCCTTAGTGGGCTGGTGGAACAGCCACAAAAGGCCCATGGCGCAGGAGAAGAAAAGGCTAAAGGAAAAAGTGGAAAATCAGCCAATAGAGAGCAATCCTAGTCCAACTAGGATTGGAGAAGTAGGATTCCTCTCCTCCTTGGCGCACAAGGCTGGTTGGCTGCCTTGTGTGCCAGCCCCTCTTCCTCTCCTCTCCTCCTATATATACTAGTGGAATAGAGGATTTTTGCACAGATTTTACGGCCACGTGCTACCCGTTTCACCGGTGCTCCTCTAGATCGGATTTCTGCGGCGCTTAGGCGAAGCCCTGCCGGAATTGCTCCACCACCACCATCACCGGAGCGTCGTCGCGCTGCTGGTGAACTCTCTCTCCTCTCCACCTCCTCTTGATGGATCAAGATGGTGGAGATCTTCATCAAGCTGCACGTGTGCTGAACGCGGAGGTGCCGTCCGTTCGGCGCTAGATCGGAAGGACCGTGATCGAGATCGCGAGACAGTTCGTGATGAGATCGCGGAACAGATCGTGATGAGTTCGTGGGACAGATCGTGATCAAGATCGCGGCACGGATAGTGATGAGATCGCGGGATGCTCGGCGATTTGGATCGCGAAGATGTTCGACTACACCAACCGCGTTTCTTAATGCTTCCCGCTTAGCGATCTACAAGGGTATGTAGATCCACTCTCCCTCTCGTAGATGCTCATCACCATGGATAGGTTTGCGTGTGCGTAGGAAATTTTTTGTTTCCCATGTGACGTTCCCCAACAGTGGCATCATGAGCTAAGTTGATGGTTTGATGAGATCTCGAGTAGAACACAAAAGGTTTGTGGGCGTTGATGCTTATATTGCTTCCTCCCTTGGTCGTATTTTGGTTCAGCGGGATTGTGAGATGAAGCGGCCCGGACCAACATTACTCATACGCTTACGAGAGACCGGTTCCCTCGACGCAACTTGTTGTCTAGATGGCTTGCGGGTGACAGTTTCTCTCACTTTAGTTGGATCGGATCCGACAAAGGCGGTCCTTGAGAAGGTTGAAAAGCAACTAGTGTATCACCGTTGTGGTTTATGCGTAGGTGAGAATCGTTCTTGCTAGATACCCGTAGCAGCCACGTAAAACATGCAACAACAATTAGAGGACGTCTAACTTGTTTTTGCAGGGTATGTTGTGATGTGATATGGCCAATTACATGATGAGATATATGTGATGTATGAGATGATCATGTGATGTATAGATTATCACGACTTGCATGTCGATGAGTACGGCAACCGGCAGGAGCCATAGGGTTGTCTTTAATTATTGTATAGAAATAAGTTGAAAGATGTTGGTAGCAATATTTCGGACTGGGTCCGTGATCGGAGGATTGTCCTCATTGTTGCACAGAAGGCTTATGTCCTTAATGCACCGCTCGGTGCGCCACCCCCTCTAGCGTCGTCTGTAGATGTTGTGAACATCTTACAGGCACGTTTCGATGACTACTTGATAGTTTAGTGCGTCATGCATTACGGCTTAGAATTGAGGCTCCAAAACATTTTGAACGTCACGGAACATATGAGATGTTCTAGGAGCAAAGATTGTGATCTCAGGCTCGTGCCTGTGTTGCGAGATATGAGATCTCCAACAAGATTCTTTGCCTGTAAGATGAAGGAGAATAGCTCAATCGTTGAGCATGTACTCAGATTGTCTGGGTACTACAATCGCTTGAATCAAGGGGGAGTTGATCTTCCAGATAAGATAGTGATTGATATAGTTCTCCAAGTCACTGTCACTAAAGCTACTAGAACTTTGTGATGAACTATAAAACAACAGGGATAGAAGTATTGATCCTTGAGCTGTTCGCGATGTTTGACACCGCGAAGGTTGAAATCAAGAAGGAGCGTCAAGTGTTGATGGTTAATCAAACCACTAGTTTCGAGAAGGGCAAGAGCAAGGAGGGAAACTTCATGGATAGCAAGTCAGTTGTTGCTCCAGTGAAGCAACCCAAAGTTGAGCTCGAACCCGAGACTAAGTGCTTCTGTTATGAGGCGAGCGGTCGCTGAAGCGGAACAACCCTAGATACTTGGTAGATAAGAAGGCTGGCAACATCGACTGAAGTATATTTGATATACGAGTTATTGATGTGTACCTTGCTAGTACTCCTAGTAGCACCTGGGTATTGGATACCGGTTCGGTTGCTAAATGTTAGTAACTCGAAATAAAAGCTACGAAATAGACGGAGAAGTAGCTAAGGGTAAGGTGACGATATGTGTTGGAAATATTTCCAAGGTTGATGTGATCAACATCGCACGCTCTCTCTACCTTTAGGATTAGTGACGAACCTAAATAAATGTTATTTGGTGTTTTGCGTTGAGCATGAACATGATTAGATCATGTTTATTGCAATACGGTTATTCATTTAAGTAGAGAATAATGGTTATTCTGTTTACATGAATAATACCTTCAATGGTCATGCACCCAGTGAGAATGGTTTGTTGAAATCTTGATCGTAGTAATACACATGTTCATAACACTGATGTCAAAAGATACAAAGTTAATAATGATAGTACCACATACTTGTGGAACTGCCGCTAAATGTCATATTGGTATAAAGCGCATGAAGAAACTCCATGCTGATGGATCTTTGGACTCATTCGATTTCGAATCGGTTGAGACATGTGAACCTTGCCTCTTGGGCAAGATGACTAAAAACCCCGTTGGATGGAGTGGGCAAGTGATTCATTGGAAATGATACATGTTGATGTATGCAATCCAGTGAGTCTTGTAGCGTGCAGTGGATATCGTTATTTTCTTACCTTCACTGATGATTTGAGTAGGTATAGTGTATATTTACTTAATGAAACACAAGTCTGAATCGTTTGAAAGGTTCAAGCAAATTCAGAGTGAAGTTTAAAGATCATCGTGACAAGAAGATAAAAATGACCGCGATATGATCGTGGAGGTAAATATCTGAGTCACGAGTTTGGCATACAACTTAAGACAATGTGAAATTTGTTTCACAACTAAACGCCACCTGGAACACCATAGTGTGATGGTGTGTCCGAACATCATAGTTATGCTCTATTGGACATGGTGCGTGCTATGATGTCTCTTATCGTTTTACTACTATAATTTTGGGGTTATGCATTAGAGACAACTACATTCACTTTAAATAGGGCGCCATCTAAATCCGTTGAGATGACACCGTGTGAATTATGGTTTGATAGAAACCTAAGCTGTCATTTCTTAATATTTGGGGTTGCGACACTTGTGTGGAAAATGTTTTCACCTAATGAGGTCGAACCCAAGGCGGACAAATGCATCTTCATAGAATACCCTAAGATCAGTTGGGTGAACCTTCTATCTTAGATCCAAGTGCAAAGTGTTTGTTACTAAAACGGATCCTTTCTCGAGAAAAGGTTTCTCTTGAAAGAATTGAGTGGGAGGAGGATAGAACTTGATGAGGTTATTGAACCTCTGCTTCAACCAGAAAGTAGAGCAGCGCAGAAAGATGTTTCTGTGAAGCCTACGTCAATTGAAGAGGAAGTTAATGATGATGATCATGAAGCTTCGGATCAAGTAACTATCGACCTACGAGGAAAATAGAACATGATGAGGTTATTGAACCTTCGCTTCAACCAGAAAGTGGCGCAGCGCAGAAAGATGTTTCTGTGAAGCCTACGTCAGTTGAAGAGGAAGTTAATGATGATGATCATGAAGCTTCGGATCAAGTTACTATCGAACTTCGTAGGTCGACAAGGATGTGTACTGCTACTAAGCGGTATGACAACCCTGTCTTGGAGGTCATGTTGTTGGACAATGATGAACCTACGAACTATGGAGAAGCGATGATGGGCCCGAAAACCAAAAAATGGTTAGAGGCCATGAAATCCGAGAAAGGATCCATGTATGAAAACCAAGTATAGACTTTGGTGGACTTGATCGTTGGACGACAGGTCATTAAGTACAAATGGATCTTTAAAATGAAGACAGACGCTGATGGTAAATGTTACCATTTGTAAAGCTTGACTTGTTGCAAAGTAGTTTACGACAAGTTCAAAGAGTTGACTGCGATGAGACTTTCTATCTCGTAGCAATGCTGAAGTCTGTTGGAATTATGTTAGCAGTTGCTGCATTTTTCAATTATGAAATCTGGCAGATGGATGCCAAAACATCGTTTCCTTCCTTAAGGAAAGGTTGTATGAGATACAACCAGAAGGTTTTGTCAGTCCTAAGGATGCTAAAAGATGTGCGAGCTTCAGTGATTCTTCTATGAACTGAAGCAAGCATCTCGGTGTTGGAATATACACTTTGATGAGGTGATCAAAGTTTTTGAGTCTACACAAAGTTTACGAGAAACTTGTATTTGCAATAAAGTGAGTGGGAGCACTATATAGTTTCTGATAAGTATATGTAGATGACATATTGCTATTCGGAATTGATGTAGAAATTCTGGAGAGCATAAACGGGTGTTTGAAAAGAGTTTTTCAAAGGAAGACCTGGATAAAGCTACCTAATTGTTGAGCATCAAGATCTATAGAGATAGATCAAGATACTTGATGAGACTTCCAATGATCACATACCTTGACAAGATTTTGAAAGAGTTCAAAATGGATCAGTCAGAGAAAGAGTTCTCGCCTGATTTGTAAGGTATAAAGTTGAGTAAGACTCAATGCCTAGTGACTGCAGAAGATAGAGAAAAGATGATGTCATCCCCTATGCTTCAGCCATAGGCTCTATCATGTATGCAATGCTATGCACAAGACCCAATGTCATCCTTGCCATAAGTATGGCCAGAAGGTTCCAAAGTGATCCTGGAATGGAGCACTGGATAGCGGTCAAGATTATCCTTAGTGACTAAAAGACTAAGGAGATGTTTCTCGATTATGGAGGTGATAAAGAGTTCGTCGTAAAGAGTTACGTCGATGCAAGCTTTAACACCAATCCGGATGACTCGTAGTAGCAATCTGGATACGTATAGTGGAGCAGCCATTTGGAATAGTACCAAGTGGAGTGTGGTAGCAGTGTTTACAGTTTGACATAGGGATTTGCAAAGTACACACGGATCTGAATGTTACAGACCCATTGACTATAAGACCTCTCTCACATGCAAAGCATGATCGAACCCCAGAACTCATTGGGTGTTAGATTCATAACAATGCGAATCACATGGTGATGTGAACTAGATTATTGGCTCTAGTGCAAGTGGGAGACTGTTGGAAATATGCCCTAGAGGCAATAATAAATTAGTTATTATCATATTTCCTTGTTCATGATAATCGTTTATTATCCATGCTATAATTGTATTGATCGGAGACTTAGATGCATGTGTGGATACATAGACAAAACCATGTCCCTAGTATGACTCTAATGGACTAGCTCGTTGATCAAAGATGGTTAAGGTTTCCTAGACATGGACATGAGATGTCATTTGATAACGGGATCACATCATTAGGATAATGATGTGATGGACAAGACCCAAACTACAAATGTAGCATATGATTGTGTCAGTTTATTGCTACTGTTTTCTGCATGTCAAGTATATGTTCCTATGACCATGAGATCATGCAACTCACGGACATCGGAGGAGTGCCTTGTGTGTATCAAACGTCGCAACATAACTGGGTGACTATAAAGGTGCTCTACAGGTATCTCCGAGGGTGTCTGTTGAGTTGGCATGGATCAAGACTGGGATTTGCTACTCCGTGTGACGGAGAGGTATCTCGGGGCCCACTCGGTAATACAACATCACAATGAGCCTTGCAAGCAATGTGACTAATTGTTAGTTGCGGGATATTGTATTACGGAACGAGTAAAGAGACTTGCCAGTAACAAGGTTGAACTAGGTATGGAGATACCGACGATCGAATCTCGGGCAAGTAACATACCGAAGAACAAAGGGAACGTTATACGGGATTAACTGAATCCTTGACATAGAGGTTCGACTGATAAAGATATTCGTAGAATATGTAGGAACCAATGTGGACGTCCAGGTCCCGCCATTGGTTATTGACCGTAGAGGTGTCTCGGTCATGTCTACATAGTTCTCGAACCCGCAGGGTCTACACACTTAAGGTTTGGTGACGTTTTGGTAGTGTAGAGTTATGTATGGTGGTGACCGAAGGTTGTTCGGAGTCCTGGATGAGATCCCGGACGTCATGAGGAGCTCCGGAATGGTCCGAAGGTAAAGATTCATATATAGGAAGTCCCAGTTTGGTCGCTGGAAAAGTTTCGGGCTCATCGGTAGTGTACCGGGAGTGCCGGTAGTGTACCGGGAGACCTCCGGGAGGGGTATTTCGACCCCAGAGGGTCCATGGGCTGTGGGAGAATAATAACCAGCCCTTAGTGGGCTTGTGTAACAGCCACAAAAGTCACATGGCGTAGGAGAAGAAATGGCTAAAGGAAAAAGTGGAAAATCAGCCAATAGGGAGCAATCCTAGTCCAACTAGGATTGTAGGAGAAGTAGGATTCCTCTCCTCCTTGGCGCACAAGGCTAGTTGGCTGCCTTATGCGCCAGCCCCTCTTCCTCTCCTCTCCTCCTATATATACTAGTGGAATAGAGGGTTTTTGCACAGATTTTACGCCCATGTGCTACTCGTTTCACCGGTGCTCCTCTAGATTGGATTTCTGCAGCGCTTAGGCGAAGCCCTGCCGGAATTGCTCCACCACCACCATCACCGGAGCGCCATCATGCTGCCGGTGAACTCTATCTCCTCTCCACCTCCTCTTGCTGGATCAAGATGGTGGAGATCGTCATCAAGCTACACGTGTGCTGAACGCGGAGGTGCCGTCCGTTCGGGCGCTAGATCGGAAGGACCGTGATCGAGATCGCGAGACAGTTCGTGATGAGATCGCGGAACAGATCGTGATGAGTTCACGGGATAGATCGTGATCAGGATCGCGGGACGGATCGTGATGAGATCGTGGGACGCTCGGCGATTTGGATCGCGAAGATGTTCGACTACACCAACCGCGTTTCTTAACGCTTCCCGCTTAGCGATCTACAAGGGTATGTAGATCCACTCTCCCTCTCGTAGATGCTCATCACCATGGATAGGTTTGCGTGTGTGTAGGAAATTTTTTGTTTCTCATGCAACGTTCCCCAACAAAGCCACCATAGGGCGCCTCCACCCTTTATTGTGGCATGAATATTCACATCCGTAAGATTCAAAACAATAGTCTAATATTGACATAAAAACAGTAATACTTAAAGCACACCAACAAGGTAGTCCTGTTCTTTTGAAATAACATGGCCTTAGAAAGTCATCCCTACAAAATCATATGGTCTGGCTATCCTCCATCTTCCCCACACAAAGTATGTAAATCATGCACACCCCCGATGAACAAGTCAAGCAATAGTTTCACACTTTTGGTGTTCTCAAACCTTTTCAACTCTCACACAATACATGAGCGTGAGCCATGGATATAGCATTATAGGCGAGAATAGAATATGGAGGAGGTGCAAGGAAAAAAAGGAGAAGATAGTCTCACATCAACTAGGTGTATTAACGGGCTATGGAGATGCCCGTCAATAGATATCAATGTGAGTGAGTAGGGATTTCCATGCAACAAATGCACTTAGAGCTGTAAGTGTATGAAAGCTCAAAAATAAAACTAAGTGGTCGTGCATAATAAATATCCACTAGTTATATGAAAGTGAAAAAATAGGAGACTCTCTATCATGAAGATCATGGTGCTACTTTTAAGCACAAGTGTGGAAAAAGGTAGTAGCAATTGTCCCTTCTCTCTTTCTCTCTCTCTTTTTTATTTTGGTGGGCTTCTTAGGCCTCTTTTTTTGTTTGGGCTTCGCTGGCCTCTTTTATTTTTTTGTAAAGTCCGGATACTCATCCCAACTTGTGAGGGAGTCATAGTCTCCATCATCCTTTTCTCTCACGGGACAATGCTCTATTAATGAAAAATCATCACACTTTTATTTACTTATAACTCAAAGAAAAAGAAATTACAACTTGATTCCTATGACAAAATGTGACTCTATATGCAATATGAAGTGTTGATGCAAGTCATAGAAAAACTACATAGTGGAAGTTGCATGCCAATATATCTCGGAGTGGCTATGGAAATGCCATAATAGGTAGGTTTGGTGGCTGTTTTGAGGAATATATGGTGGCTGTTTTGAGGAAGGAGGGTTTGGTGTACCGACGAAAGTTGCGCGGTACTAGAGAGGCTAGCAAAGGTGGAAGGGTGAGAGTGCATATAATCCATGGACTCGACATTAGTCATAAAGAACTCACATACTTATTGCAAAAGTCTATTAGTTATGAAAGAGAGCATTAGACGCATGCTCCTAGGGTAGAGGTTGGTAGGAGTTAACCATCGCGCTCCCGACCCTCACACAAAGGTCAACAATCATTAAACAAATCATGCTCCGACTTCGTTACATAACGGTTCACCATACTTGCATGCTACGTGAATCACAAGCTTTAACACACGTATCTCTTCCAATTCACAACTACTCACTAGCATGACTCTCATATTACCATCCCTATTATCTCAAAACTATATCCAAGGAATCAAACTTCTCGTTGTTTTTAATGCACTTAATATGAAAGTTTTTATTATATCCCTCTTGGATGCCCATTATATTAGGAATAAATTCATAACCTAAACAAATTACCATGCTAGAAACTCTCAAAATAATATAAGTGAGGAACGAGAGTTCAATAATTTCTATAAAATATAACACCACCAAGCTCTATAAAGATATAAGTGAAGCACTAGAGCAACATTGCCTAGCTCAAAAGATATAAGTGAAGCACATAGAGTATTCAAAAAAATTCACGGTTTAGCGTGTCTATCTCAAAATATGTGTGCATTAAGGATGATAGTGGAAAACTAAAAAGCAAATACTCATATCATACAAGACGCTCCAAGCAAAACACATATCATGTGGTGAATAAAAATATAGCTTCAAGTAAATTTACTCATGGATTGAAGACGAAAGAGGGGATGCCTTTCGGGGCATCCCCAAGCTTAGGATTTTTGGTATCCTTGAATATGACTTGGGGTGACTTGGGCATCCCCAAGCTTAGGCTCTTGCCACTCTTTATTCCATAGTCCATCAAATCTTCACCCAAAACTTGAAAGCTTCACAACACAAAAGTCAATAGAAAACTCACGAGATCCGTTAGTATAAAAAGACAAATCACCACTTTAGATACTTTTGTGAACTCCTTATTTAGTTGTATTTGTGTAATAACTACTGTATTCTAACTTTTCCATGACTCATACCCCCCGATACGACCCATAGATGCATGAAAATAAGCAAACAACACAAAGAAAACAGAATCTGTCAAAAACAAAATAGTCTGTAGCAATCTGTAAACTTAGAATACTTCTGGAATTCTAAAAATTCTGACAAATTAGTAAAATCAGGGGAATTTGTATATCAATCTTTTATGAAAATTTAAGTTCAATTCGACTCTCTGAAAAATTTGGAAAATTCCTGGACTGAGCATAAAAGTTTTTGTTTTTCAGCAAGATCAAATCAACAACTACCATAGATCACCCCAAAGGTTTTACTTGGCTCAAACACTAATTAAAACACAAAAACACAATTACTACAGAATTAATAATGTGCCAAACACACCAAAACATAAGCAAAAAGCAGAAAGCAAAATAAAATTGGGTTGCCTCCCAACAAGCGCTATTGTTTAACGCCCCTAGCTAGGCAAAACGCAATAGATCTAGGTATTGTCATCTTTGGTATGCAATCCATAAGTAGCTATCATGATAGATTAATAAGGTAATTTTATTTTATTTCTATGAAATTGTTTCATAACCTTCCTTAATGGAAATTGGAATCTAATATTCCCTTCCTTCATATAAATAATTACACCAATCGTTCTAAGGAAAGGTCTACCAAGAATAATAGGACATGTAGGATTGCAATCTATATAAAGAACAATGAAATCTACGGGCACATAATTCCTATTTGCAACAATAAGAACATAATTAATTTTCCCATAGGTTTCTTTATAGTGGAATCCGCAAGATGCAAATTTAAGGAACAATCATTGAATTCACGAAAACCTAACACATCACATAAAGTTGTTGGAATTGTAGAAATGCTAGCACCCAAATCACACAAAGCATGACACTCATAATATTTAATCTTAATATTAATAGTAGGTTCCCACTCATCATATAGCTTCCTAGGTATAGAAACTTCCAACCCAAGTTTTTCTTCAAAAGCTTTCATCATAGCATCAACAATATGTTCAGTAAAAGCCTTGTTTTGATTAAAAGCATGAGGAGAGTTCAACATGAATTGCAATAAGGAAATAAAATCAATTAAAGAGCAGCTATCATGATTACAGTCCTTGAAATCCAATAGAGTGGGTTCGTTACTATTTAAAGTTTTGACCTCTTCAATCCCACTTTTGTCAATCTTAGCATCAAGATCTATAAACTCCGAATCATTGGGACGCCTTTTAACTAAAGTTGACTAATCTCCAGTCCCATACTTATAAAGATTAACATTGGAAAACAACGATTCAATAGGAGTTACATCAATCACTTTAAGATCTTCATCAATATCATTACAAGAACATACTTTTTCAAGCCATCCACGCTTAGCACGAACTCTAGCAGTTCTTTCCTTACACTCATCAATAGAAATTATAATAGCTTTTAAAGACTCATTAATATCATTCTTGGGTGGAATAGGTCTAATTTTTAAAGAATCAATCTCAAGAGAAATTCTATCAACATTCCTAGCCAAATCATCAATCTTGAGCAATTTTTCTTCAATCATAGCATTAAAACCTTTTTGTGTACTAATGAATTATTTAATACTACTCTCAAAATCAGAGGGTATTTTATTACAATTTCCATAAGAATTGCTGTAGGAATTACCATAATTTTTAGAGGAGTTACTAGGAAACGACCTAGCATTGAAATTACCTCTATAAGCGTTATTACCAAAATTGTTCCTACCAACAAAATTCTCATACATAGATTCATTATTATTTCTAATAAAAGAACACAAATGCATATCATTAGGATCAATAGGAGCACTTTTACTAGCAAAAAATTTCATCAATTCATCCATCTTTTCACTCAAAGTATTAATCTCTTCAATAGCATGCACCTTCTTACGAGTAGGAGATCTTTCGGTGTGCCATTGAGAGTAATTTGCCATAATGTTACCTAGGATTTTAGTAGCTTCTCCTAATGTGATTTACATAGAAGTGCCACCCGTGGCGGAATCTAAGAGATTCCTAGAAGCAAAATTCAATCCAGAATAGAAAATTTGTATAATCATCCATAAACTCAAACCATTTGCGTGGCAATTCCTAATCATAAGTTTCATCCTCTCCATGAATAAATACTATTTTTACACTTATTCCATGAATCAATAATATTTTTACACTTATTACATGGAAATAAAAGCATCTTTACACTTATTCCATGAATCAATACTATTTTTAGGCGAAGATGAATACCAAGTTTTAGCACGATCTCGTAGTGAGAACGAGAATAGATTCAATTTAACAATATCATTATCCACATCTTTCTTCTTTTGCATATCACACAACTCAACAAAAGTATTTAGATGGGATGCGGCATCTTCATTAGCAAGGCCGGAAAATTCTTCTTTCATAACAAGCTTGAGCAAAGCAGCATTAATTTCATAAGATTCCACACTAGTGGCGGGAGCAATAGGAGTACTAATAAAATCATTATTATTAGTATTGGAAAAGTCAAACCACTTGGTATTCTCTTGAGTCATCATGACAAAGCAAGCAATCAAGCACACAAGCAAGGAAAATGCAAACGAAAAGACGAACGAAAAAGGGCGAACAAAAAGGCAAATGTTTTTGGTATTGTCTGGAAATCATTTTAGAAGCGGGGGAGAGGAAAACGAGAGGCAAATGGAAAATAATGTAAATGCAAGAGATGAGTTTGTGATGGTTACTTGGTAGGCTTGTTGTAGATCTCCTTGCAACCAAACCAGAAATTGGCAAGTTGAAGAGAGAGTTCTTATCTTGGCTTGCTATGTATCTCCTCGGCAACGGCGCCAAAAATCCTTCTTGCTACTTCTTGAGCATGCGTTGGTTTCCCATGAAGAGGAACGGTTTGATGCAGCAAAGTAGATAAGTATTTCTCTCAGTTTTGGAGAACCAAGGTATCAATCCAGTAGGAGATACAAGCGAGTCACCAATAGATGTACATGCACAAAGAATCAAACTCTTGCACCCAATGCTATAAAGGGGTTGTCAATCCCTTCATGGTTACTTGCAAGGATGAGATCTAATAGAGATAGATATAATAGGATGCTTGAACGGAAAGTAAAACTAAAAGTAAAAATAATGCATCAAGTACTTTTGGTATTTTTGGTTTTAGATCTGAAAGTATAATATGGAAAATAGACCCGGCGGCCATAGGTTTCACTAGATGGCTTCTCTCATGATGGCAGGTATTACGGTGGGTGAACAAATTATTGTCGAGCAATTGATAGAAAAGAAAATAATTATGAAGATATCCAAGGCAATGATTATGCATATATGCATCACATCTGTGTCAAGTAGACCAAAACGATTCTGCATCTACTACTATTACTCCACACATTGACCGACTCCTGCCTGCATCTAGAGTATTAAGTTCATGAAGAAGAGAGTAACGCATTAAGTAAGATGACATGATGTAGAGGGATAAACTCAAGAAATATGATGAAAACCCCACCTTTTTACCCTTGATGGCAACAATACAATATGTGCCTCGCTACCCCTACTTTGTCACTGGGTGAGGACACTGCAAGATTGAACACAAAACTAAGCACTTCTCCCATTGCAAGAATTAACAATCTAGTTGGCCAAACCAAACCAATAACTCGAAGAGACTTGAAAAGATATGAAATCATGCATATAAGAATTCAGAAAAGACTCAAATAATATTCATGGATAATCTGAACATAAATCCACAATTCATTAGATCTTAACAAACACACCGCAAAAGAGTATTACATCGGATAGATCTCCATGAAGATCATGAAGAACATGGTATTGAGAAGCAAAGAGAGAGAAGAAGCCATCTTGCTACTAGCCATGGACCCATAGGTCTGTGGTGAACTACTCACGCATCATAGGAGGGGCAATGGAGTTGATGTAGATGCCCTCTGTGATCGAATCCCCCTCCGACAGATTGCCGGAAAAGGCTCCAAGATAGGATCTCTCGGGAACAGAGGCTTCTGGCGGCGGAAAAGTGTTTTCGTGGCTTGTTCTGATAATGATGGAATAATTTGGAATTTATAGGCCGAAGATTAGGGTTAGAGGAGCTGCCGTGGGCCCATAAGCCTGCCGGCACGGCCTACCCCTGGTCGCGGCCCTAGGGCTTGTGGCCCCACGGTGGCTCCTCTGCCTTGGTTCTCAAGTCTCGTAGATTCCTTTTGTTCCAGAAAAATTGCTTCCGAAGGTTTTATTCCGTTTGGACTCTGTTCCTTATCTACAAATCTCAAAACAAGGAAAAAACAGAAACTGGCACTAGGCTCTAGATTAATAGGTTAGTCCCAAAAATAATATAAAATTGCATATTAATGCATATAAAACATCCAAAACATATAATATAATAGCATGGAACAATAAAAAATTATAGATATGTTGGAGACGTATCAAGCATACGATACACTTTCCGAAGAAACAACCTCAAGTTCATAGTATCAACTCCATTGAAAAAATTCCAACGATTATTATTGGAGACTTTGAGTTCCCTCTTCCTATTGTCAAGAAGAAATATGATATACTTATTGTTGGGGACATGCATATACCCATTGAGGTAACTTAGTGTTATTTGAATATTCTCCGGTTTCATGCTATTCAAAAGAAGTTTGTTAATAAGACTTGATCAACCTTATTGATGGATTGCTTTTGATGAGCATGAGATGGTTGAATTTAGAAAGCACAACCTTCTGCACCCAACCTTTACTTTCTATTAGTTGGATTAAATTAAGGTAAATGCTATTATTTTTCTGTTTTCTGAGTTTTTCGTGCAATAGAAAAATGACCTGAAAATTAAAGTTATTTAAATGTCTTGAAAATGTAGTATGATTTTTTCTGGGATATTTAGAAGTATCTGGCATTGAGCACACTGTAGGGGGCTGCACCAGTGGGTCCCAAGCCAACAAGGCACAGCCACCCCCTGTTCCCCCTAGCAGGCTTTTGGGTCCCACGTGTCCCCCCTTCACTTATTCCAGCACCCATCCACTTCATATTCCTCCAGAAAAGATCACACCATTTCTGAAACCCGTGTTCTAACTCATTTTGCTTCCATTTTTGATCTCCTTGTGCAAGCTTCATTGACAAAATTATTTTGGGAGATTGTTCCTCGGTATGCGACTCCTCCAGTGGTCTAATTAGTTTTTGTTCTAGTGCTTTATATATTGCAATTTTTTGCTGCTGTGGTTACCTTGTTCTTGAGCTTGCATGTCAAATTTGTATGGTCCCAATTAGTTTTGATGCATGATATAGCCTCTAGGCACTTGTGGGAGTAGTTGTTATAAGTTTTGTTGAGTTTTGTTCACCTTTATTTTGGGTCACTAAAATTTTCAGAATTTTCTAGAGTAAGAAATGATGAGGAGATTGTTAAGAGGATCTTCAAGCCAGAGTTCTAAGGAAGATGAAAATGAGATGAAGAAGAAACCCAAGTATATTGTTCCTCAGGTGACAGAAGTTTGACCATGTGAATGGCCGAGTGACACATTCTTGAGGGCGGCCGACATTTATGAAGATTTCTATTATTTAGCGGAGAATGCAAGCCTACCTGACCGACTTCCTCAATGATAAGTGTGACCAGTACCTCTTGCTCACGAAAACCTTTGTGCAATTTTTTCATTTTTGTGTTAGGGAAGACCCTCCTTCGGTAGAATTTACCTTATATGATGTGCCTAAGAAAATGAACCTTTATGATTTTTGCAAAGTTTGCAAAATACCCTATGAGGGTAGCATCACGGAACCACATCCTAGAGACATGGAAGATTTTATTGCCGCAGTTACAGTAGGGGAAGAGAGAGGGGTGTCAAAGGCAAGAGTAGCTAGTTTACATTTTCCTGTGCTATGCTATTATTCATTATTTGCGGGGAGGTGTTTAGTTGGTCGCTGGGAGAGTGGAGGTCTTAGTGCCCATGATCTCGCCATTCTGCACCATGCTTTATTTGCTGATAGAACCTTTAGTCTTTGCGTTATCCTGGCCCAACGGTTGAACTCCAACTATTCGAGGGGGACCATATTCGGAGGTATCTATGCATCTCGTTTGGCCAAACACTTTGAGATACCCATTAGGCTTAACGAGGAAGATGAGAGCTTGCTATCGTCGAAGTCCTTATATTATGACCTTATGGTAGCACATGATGTTATTAAGAAAAATGATAATAGGAGGCTGCTTTATAACTTAGTTTTTAGCCAGGGTACTTGTGAAATTATTACTTTGCCTGCTTCTTGTTTGTTCGATATTCACTCGGGCAGGTACACCATTATGCCTGGAGACATTTAGAGATATTGAGGTCTGACGCAACCCCCAGCTCCTGAACTGGTACCAACCCTTGATCCGTACCCTGAGCCAGTTTTTCAGTGGGTGCTGCAGGAGCTCGCCAACCAATGGAACTCTAAGGATGCTCCTAAGTATCCGAGAGAGATCTCTTTCTAGCCATGGCCATAGACCAACTTAGGCCAAAAGCCTAAGCTTGGGGGAGTACGTATTTCTCACCGACTTTGCGTTCATGTCCACACGTCCATGTTAAGTAGTCGGTGTTCATACTCTTTCATTGTACTATCCATGGTATTTTATTTCCTTGTTTTGCTTTCTTCTTGTGTGTTTATTTAACTTTGAGAAAAAAAATTAGTTCTAGTTTTACCTTGTAGTTGCTTAGTCGTAGCATTAAGAGAAAACCCAAAAAGATTTTTCGTTCTTCTTTTGCTTGTTGGGAGCTTTCCCGTGTAAATAGTTTTTCTCGTTCTTGTTTCGGTTTTTCTTTCTTTGGGTCATAAGGATAAGACACAATGAAAATGTCTAGTGGCTCTCATATGCATTATTGTTTACCTATTAGAGAGCCCATGTTACCTTGTCTGCTCCTTTGAGTGATTGTTTGTAGATTCCAGCTTAGTCCAATGCACGTGCACTCTTATTATTATCCACACCGTTCGGTCGTGAAAGTGAAAGGAAATAATGACGATATTTGACGAAAAGATTGAGATGGAGAAAAGATGGTATGAACTCGACCTATCTTTCTTTTGTAAATATGATTAGCTCATCGTTTCGAATTCAATTCATTATGGGTGAAACATATTTGCAATGACAATTAGAGATTATAGTTACTCATGCCATGCTTAATTAGCTAAGAGTGGATAATGGTTTGTTTTGGGTGCCAACATGCATATTAAAATGGTTGTGATGTGGTATGATGGGATGGTATCCTCCTCCGAACGATTCAAGTGGCTCGACTTGGCACATGTTCATGCATGTAGTTGAAACAAAATCAACATAGACTCTACGATATTTATGTTCATAGTGATTTATATCCTACTCATGCTTTCATTCAATGTTGGTTAATCTCAAAGCATGTTGATGACTATGTCGCTCTCTAGTTGGTCGCTCCCTAGTCTTTTGCTAGCCTTCACTTGTACTAAGCGGTAATACTGCTTGTGCATCGAATCCCTCAAACCCAAAGTTGTTCCATATGAGTCCACCATACCTGCCTATATGCAGTATTTACCTGCCGTTCCAAGTAAATCTACATGTGCCAAACTCGAAACCTTCAAATAAACATTCTGTTTTGTATGCCCAAATCGCTCATGTGGCGACTGGGGGTTGTGAGTATCTTCCATGCTAGGTGGGTTATTCTCACGATATGTGTTGATTCACTATCATTCATGAGAAAGTGGTTGGTAATCGGGATGCCCAGTTCCATGCTCGAAATAAAAGCAAAATATAATTAAACAAAACTCCCCCAGGATGAGTTTGTATGGACGGTACCCATGGATTCGGCTTGCCGTGGAGTGTGACTCATTGGTGGAGGGGGAGTAAAAACTTTATCATTCTGTTTGGGAACCGCTTATAATGTATCTAGCATGGAAGATGTTGAAAACCTTTTGGTCATTATGTGAGCAATGAAAGCATACCGCTCAAAAGTTATTACTTATCTCTGTTTTAAAAACTCGAGCTCTGGCACCTCTGCAAATCAATGCTTCCCACTGCGAAGGGCCTTTCTATTTACTTTATTGTTGAGTCATCCTCTTCTCATAAAAAGCACCAGTTAGAGAGCACCAACGTCATTTGTATGCTTTGCTATTAGTTGATATTGAGTATGAGCATGACTGGATCTATTTCACCATGAATTACAATGTCTAGTCAGTCCTTGTTCCTTGGAGGTGCTCTGCATTTATGTTTTGCGGTCTTAGAAAGGGCTAGCGAGATATCATTTCATCATATTGTATGATGATTGTTTTGATAAAGTGTTGGCATCCGAGAGTTATTATTATTGCTCGCTAGCTGATTATGTCATTGATATGAGTAAATGTGGGACCTAAATGTTATTGTGAACGTGGTTAGTCCATGATCTTTGCTGAAAATCTAAACATCAGTTAGACATATTTACAACAACAAGATCAAACAGAGTTTGTAGAAGTTTTTCTTTATCACTTTTAGTTTATCAACTGAATTGCTTGAGGACAAGCAATGGGTTAAGCTTGGGGGAGTTGATACGTCTCCATCGCATCCACTTTTCCAAACTCTTTTGCCCTTGTTTTGGACTCTACTTTGCATGATTTGAATGGAACTAACCCGGACTGATGTTGTTTTCAGCAGAATTGCCTTGGTATTATTTTTGTGTAGAAATAAAAGTTCTCGGATTGACTTGAAAATTAATGGAGAATATTTTTAGATTTAATAAAAAATACTGGCGAAAGAATCAACCAGAGGGGGGCCACCCATAGGTGGCATGCCTGCCAGGCGCGACCACCCCCTGGTTGCGCCTAGCAGGCTTGTGGGGCCCCTGCTGATCCACCGACCTCAATTCCACTTTTATTTATTCCTATTCGCAGAGAAAAAATCAGGGAGAAGAGTTCATCGCGTTTCACGATATGGAGTCGCCGCCACCTCCTGTTCTTCCTCGGAAGAAAAGATCTGGAGTCCGTTTTGGGCTCCGAAGAGGGGAAATCAACGCCATCGTCATCACCAACCATCCTTCATCACCAATTCCATGATGCTCTCCGCCGTTTGTGAGTAATCCCATCTTAGGCTTGTTGGACGGTGATGGGTTGGATGAGATTTATCATGTAATCGAGTTAGTTTTGTTAGGGTTTGATCCCTAGTATCCACTATGTTCTGAGATTGATGTTGCTATCACTTTGCTATGCTTAATGCTTGTCACTAGGGCTTGAGTGCCATGATTTTAGATCTAAACCTATTATGTTTTCATGAATATATATGTGTTCTTGATCCTATCTTGCAAGTTGTATACACCTATTACGAGTTATGATCCGCATTCCCCAGGGTGACAATAACTGGGATTCTTTTCGGTGATTACCATAGTTTGAGGAGTTCATGTATTCACCAAGTGCTAATGCTTTGGTCCGGTTCTCTATTAAAAGGAGGCCTTAAGATCCCTTAGTTTCCATTAGGACCCCGCTGCCACGGGAGGGTAGGACAAAATATGTCATGCAAGTTCTTTCCCATAAGCACATATCACTATATATGGAATACATGCCCACATTACATTGATGAATTGGAGCTAGTTCTGTGTCACCCTATGTTATAACTATTGCATGATGAATGCCATCTGACATAATTATCCATCACTGATCCATTGCCTATGAGCTTTCCACATATTGATCTCTGCTAAGTTACTTTTCTGTTGCTACTGTTACAATCACTACAAAACTGCTACTGTCACTTTTGCCATCGTTATTATTTCCATACTACTTTGCTACTGAATACTTTGCTGCAGATATTAAGTCTTTCAAGTGTGGTTGAATTGACAACTCAGCTGCGAATACACGAGAATATTCTTTGGCTCCCCTTGTGTTGAATCAATAAATTTGGGTTGAATACTCTAGCATTGAAAACTGTTGCGATCCCTTATACTTGTGGGTTATCAAAAACTGAGCCTGGTGATTATTTAGAGTGGGAGATGCATGTGGATCAGACCTTTGATAGCCACCGCTATACAAAGGAGAAGAAGGTAATATATGCATCCACTGAGTTGAATGGATATGCTTTGATTTGGTGGAACCAATTGTGTCGTGCTAGAGGTCATCTAGAGACATGGGTGCAAATGAAAAATCTGTTATAGAGGCATTTTGTTCCTAAACATTTCACAAGAATCTTGTACAATCGACTCCAATGGTTGCACCAAGGTAACTCTAGTGTTGATGAGTACTATAAAGAGATGGAGATTGATACGTCTCTAATGTATCTATAATTTTTTATCATTCCATGTTATAATATTAGCATTATAGGATACTTTTGGGGCATTTATTTGTTGGTTCATGTTATTTTGTAGCACTAGCCTATTAACCTAGTGCCTGGTGCTAGTTTCTATTTTCTACATGTTTTTGGCTTTTCAGGTTTACAGTACCAAATAAAGTCCAATTGCCACAATTTTTTTGATGATTTTTTCTGGATCAAGAAGACCTGGAAGTTTCGGGAGGATATCGGAGGCTACACGAGGGAGGCAATACACATCAAGGCACACCCAAGGGGGTTGGCTGTGCCTTGTTGTGTCTGGCTCCCCCTGGCGTCTTCGGGCACCCCTCTCTGGCTTATAAATTCCTATACATCGCACAAACCCTAGGGAGCCTCCTGAAATACTTTTTCTGCCACTTCAAGTCTCCGTTCCACTGTGTGCCCATCTGGAGCCCTATTCCGGTGCCCTATTGGAGGGGGGATCGATCATGGAGGGCCTCTACATCAACCTTGTTTCTCCCATGGTGATGTGTGATTAGTTCACCTCAGACCTACAAGTCTGTAATTAGTACCTAGATGGCTATCTCTCTCTTGATCTTCAATATAAAGTTCACCGCATCTTTGCGGCGATCTATTCGATGTAACCACTTTGTGCGGTTCGTTTGTTGGGATCCGATGAATTGTGGATTTATGTTCAGATTATTCATGATAAAAAAATTGAGTCTTTGCTGAATTATACGATTCTTCTTTGCATGATTATTATCACTTCATAAATCTCTTTTATCTATTGATTTGGTTTGGCCAGCTAGATTGATTTATCTCCAAGTGAGAGGGGTGTGTTGTAGTGGGTTCAATCTGGCGATGCTCTATATCCCAGTGACAGAAAGGAACAAGACATGTCTTTGCATTATTGCCACCAAGGATAAAATGATGGGGTTAATTCATATTAATTGAGTTCTCTTTTTCTACATCATGTCATTGTTCTCCAAGCATTACTCTATTTTACTTAATACTCTAGATACATGCTGGATAGCGGTCAATGGGTGGAGTAATAGTAGTAGATGTAGGCAGGAGTCAGTCTACTTGCTTATGGACTTGATGCCTATATACACATGATCATTGGCGTGAATAAATATTGCATAACTATGGGCTTTTCTATCAATTGCCCAACGGTAATTTGTTTGCCCGCTGTATGCCTACTACATGAGAGATGCCACCAGGGAAAACTATGGCCCCCCGGGTCTATGCACTTATATATTTATATTTACAAACACTACAATTTTTCGTTGCCTTTATTTAATTTGCAATTTGCAATTATCAACTATCATCTACACACTTCATTTGCTTGCAAATAACGAGTCCAAGGGGATTGACAACCCTCTTGCTCGCGCTAGGTGCAAGTGTTTGTTTCTTTGTGTGCATTCACTGAAGACGGGGGTTGCGTGGTACTCCTATTGGTTCGATAACCTTGGTTCTCATTGAGGGAAATACTTATCTATATTGCGCTGCATCACACGTACTCTTCACGGAAAACCCAACACAGATCACAAGTATCAGAGATTTTGACTATTAGGACAATGGTGAATGAGCCAGAGGAGGCCACATTATCAAGATTCTTTCATGGTATGAATGAACAAGTTCAAGAAAGAATAGAGATGGTTACGTATCAAGACTTGCAAGAACTTGTGCATCAAGCTATTCGTGTAGAGCAGCAGCTGAAGCGCCACCAAAATTGCAGCCAAACCAACACATCATGCACTTGGAGACGTTCTCAATGAGAAGTAGATGAAAGAATTGTTGCAGATTTTCCCTCACACAACAATAAAACTACAAAATAAGCTAATGCATCAAAGGTTGAATCTTTCAATACTCCTACTGTAGCGTCCCGTCTCAACACGAGTCAAGCCTCTGTGTGTCAGTGACATCCCTGGATCAGTATGCTGGCACACACAGTACATAAATATATATATCAAAGTGCAATCACATGTAAATAACGTAAAACTGATATATACCTCTTAAATATCAGCAGAAATGGTCAACGAGAGTGGAGTCCCAATAAACACCAATGACAGGTTGAGTGTAGACCGTAACCCTAAATCATACTCTTACTCGTCGAAGAAATCCTGCAACATGATAAGTTGCAGCCATGTAGGTTAGTACATCAAACGTACCGGCAAGATCACCATAAAATAAATGATAAATACTATTCTATATGCAAAAGGCTTTGTGGCTCTGTGTCTGAGTTTTGTGGTAAAGCTGGTTTTATTTTCCCTACAACAAAGGAGACAAACGGAAATCACTACAAATGTTGGTTGTGAACAAGATGGTTCCACCAACCAATTCTCCTGTCCCAAAATAATTAATATACCCACTCATCATAATTTATTAATTGTGTTGATACTGTATGATAATATCATCTCCGGTGCTCACATTGTTCATAACCGGGGACACGGCTAATCGATTAGTTTGACACTCTGGAGAGGTTTGTACACTTTACCCGCAAGATTCGACCCCTCCCATTTGTGTCCTCGCACTGCCTGGTGTTTGAGAACGAGATGATCTAAACATGGTTTTCCAAAGCGATCCTCTGATAGAAAGTTAGTGCCCATCCAATCATACGGTTCTTCTACATCTCATAGCAATCTGACCTACCAGAGTCACGACTAAGGTCAACCAAGCCAGAGCCCATCTTGACTTGCGGTTGCACACGTAAGCTTTCCGGCCTTGAAGTATCCATCCATCTCTTTGAGCCTAGGTGGCATTCCATTGGGATGATCACAGGTAGATACCAGGATTTCTAGGCATAACCATGATAAATATCAGGATGCCAGATGCATGTCCAATCCACCCGGAGGTATATTGAGTCCTTGAAGTCTTGAAGTCTTGATCATCATGTAGGTCTTGAAATAATTAATCTCACAACACTCCTGAATCTGACAACCAACCCCGTCTACTAAAGCGTAGCAAATGTGAAGTAACGCCCCTTCCTAGGCAATGATAATAGGGTGTTGGGTTTCTCCTACCTCATGATACTACCAAAAATTCAAGATCAATATCCCAAAAATTCAAGCTCAATATCCTACTGGATGTATGATGGAAAGATTTATTCTAATGCAAATAAAACGTAGGCAATGTAAGATGATCAAAGTGAACTTGCCTCGCAATGTTGATGAAGGTAATATCGCTCTCAGAAAATATAACTTGATAGAACTAGTCGTCACTCTCCGATGAAATCTATATAATCAAACATTGCACTCATAATCAAACACTTCTAAATAATCAATACTATCAATTCAAAAAGGCGACACAAAAACTAAACACAATTGGGTTATGATGAAGGAAATACTTAAGACAAAAGTTAAAACAACAAAACTTCATCAAAACAACCAAGGGTAGTTTTCCCCATAAATAATCTATTTTCAATAGCAACAAAACAACAAAGTAAAATCTAACAAAAGTATATCAGTAAATATTTTACTAGAAAAAAGAATTACTTTTGAAGAACAACGAAAACAACACCCTAAACAATATAAGTTTCCTAACTAATAGAGGATAACAACAAAGAATACACTAAGACAATAAAAATAAAAGAAAAAAAATATAGAATACTAAATTAAGATGAAGTATTTTCTCATAAAACTTTATTACAAAAAGGAGCTAATTGGAAAAGTTGTTATTAAACACTTCCTATGACCTAAACATGTTAACATTGAATTAAACCACAAACAATTTCAACTTTAATACAAATTGTTTCTGGTCTAAACTAAAGTTAACAGAAAAATAAAACTGTAATTTTTTTAAAAAGTATTTCCCAAATGTATCTTATTAGCATTTGAAATCAATTTCAAGTTATTCATTGAACTATAATTGATTCCATGCAAATTAATAATAAAAACAATCTTTGTTGAAATACTACGACTAACTAATAGAAAAGATAGTAAAAAATTTCAACAATTACTAAAGAAAACAAATTAAAAATAATTAAAACAAAAGAAATAACAATGAGCCTAAAAAGGACTAAAACAGATTTTGTTTGCTTAAAACCCTATTTTCAATTATTCTAAAAATTCTCCAATTCTACCTACTTTTGATAAATAAAGTCACTAGTGAACAGTCTAAGAAAGAATTAACCCAAAACCTATTTTTAAACTCAAGATATTCACAAAGCAAGAGTTGAATCAAATCTATTTGAATGCAAATTTAAATTATTTAAAGATGGTCAAACTTTATATCTATAGAAACTGGACAAAATTTCTGACACAACAAAAAGAATCAAATTAAAACACTAAAACTCATAGAAGAAAATCAAATTCAAAGATCTATTTTTACTCTGTTTAGAAAAGAAGAACAAAAAAAACTAACCTATGAACAGGGTCAGGTGGCGAGCTACGAGTGGAGAGAGGTGTGTGATGAGTTGGTTAACTGGCGGACAGTCACAACTTAAAAAAAACGCTTCAGCTAAATTAACAAAAGGAAAAAACTGACCGGTTCATTTAAAATAAACCAAAGGTGTACGCCATTCTAATCTATGCCATTGAGCTTAGATATAATGGAGGAGGGCGATGCCGGTGACTTACCGCAGTGGGGGAGGTCTCCTCCGATGTTCGAGGCGGCGCTTCAGTGACCCTCCAGCGATGACGAAGTGCTCAGGTGAAGCAGATGATGACGGCGAGCACGTTGGTGGACTCGGGGTCGGCTGGGGACGACGGGGTTGATGGCGGCGAGCTCGTGAGCTGCGGTGGCGCTCAAGCGTCGATGGAGGTGAGGTTCTGGTGGGTTTGGGGCTCGGGTGAGTGTATGGTTGGGTTCAGGGGATCAAGGCGAGGTGACTAGTGGTGGTGATTGGTCTAGGGGCGGTCGGAGACGAGCGACAGCACAACAATGGCGTGGTGGTGGGGCTCTGCTCCGACGATCGATTGACGCTGAGGCAGGGGCTCGAGGTTGGGGATTTTGGGCGGAACGGGGTGCGGGAGGCCTCATGTATTTATAGGGTGAGGAGGGAGCGCTCGGGAGGCAGCGTATCATCGTGGGCATCGACTGCTGGCATGGCTCTGGCGAGAAATAGAAAGGAGGAGGAAGAAAGGAAGGTGGAGATAGGGTCGGGCGGTGGGGTCCATGCGTAGAGAGAGGAATAGAATCAAGCAGGGGATTAGTGACCGATCTGATGTGGGTTTGCGCGTGCATGTGGGAAGTGGGCTGGCTGGCCGTGAGCGTGAGGAGAGAGAGATGTGGGCCTGGGTTCGTTGGGCTTCGGCCATTTTTTCTTTTTAAAACAAAATTTCTTATACAAAACGGAGAAGGAAATAGAAGAAAAGAAAAATAAATATAAACTTTTATATAGGCATATTATATACCAAAATGACCAGAAAAATATTTCCTACAACATGAATATCTCTTAATCTTTAAATAAAATTATCACAAATTCAAATAATTCAAACAGTGCTACTATTTTTAATAAAATGCGAAGGAAACATTTTGAAAATACCAAAATGGCTTCAAATTCATTTCTCTCAATTTTTATATTGAAGGGAATCATTTTACCCTATTTTCCATATATTTTATTTTTGGAGAAAAATAAAATTTGAAAACCACTTCAAGAAAGGCTTTGAATTTGAAATTCAAATCTTTTCCAAATTGTTTTCTGAGTTTCATAAATTCAAATGTAATTCAAACTTGCCCGTGGTTTGGAGTGTCATGTTGCTCCTCTCAAGATTTTGAATTAGGGAAGGGGATTTGAATTCATTCAAACTTTGAAATAGAAATAGAACCCATTATGGAATAAATTCCAAATAGAAGATTTCGGTAGTTTTCAAATCCAAAAATTTCAAATCTTTATTTGAGGAAGTCATGTCATCTTGTCTCACTGATTTGAATTGGATGAATTTGGATTCGAAAGCAAAGGGGGGAAGTCATGCTATTCCCTCTCATTCAAAAGTTTCAAATTGCACTCAATTTGAATCACTCAATCAAACAATCAATCATTCTAGTGATTAATATAACATTCCAAAATTTGGGATGTTACACTTGCCACTCACATTAGTAATATTCAGTGGCATACATGCAAGGGTAGATGTCACTTCAAGAAGGATTGTCCTAATGTGAAGAGGGTGCTGCTCACAATTCATGGATATGTCAGCGATGAGTCAAGCGAAAAATCTAAATCTAAGGAGAAAGATGTAAAATGTAGTTTTGAGACCGGAGCACCTCTTAATTCAGATGGAGGCACTAGTGCAGAAAATCCTAGCTTTGGCATGGAAAAAATGGCCTTGCCGGCGTGGACACTCGATGGCACCAATATGGCACCACAGTTAAAAAATAATTGTGGCGTTGGAGTCGACGCAAGCAGTATTTCAGATACGTATGGCATTGGTCATATATCCATGGAGGAAATATCATAAATATATACTAGATCATGAATGGCATGCGTTGCTGTGTCCGTCCACTGGTAGAATTATTCATCAATATATAGAGAACAAACACATAAGTTAAACTTGCAATAAAAACAAAAAAACAGTGCTCCTGTTGTAGTGAGAAAATGAGGTGAAAACGTAGAAGGAGCATTTGATCATTTCCTGTCTTCAAATGACACCCACTCATAGAGAAAAAAAGAAATGAAAAAAATGGAAGTTAAGAATGAAAGACAAAACTTGAACAACTCAAATTACAATGCCTCTATATAAATGACAATGAATTTGTTCTACAAATTTGAACATTCTCAAAAATTGCCGAAATAAAAATAATATTAAATAGAGCAATTACAACATAATAAGTCATACTATAAATGACATTAATACTACCAGCCCATATGGGAGTCATGGGTCAATTACAACTTTAAACTTTTATCCTTTAGAGTAGTGCATTTTGCAGCGACGCATCACAAAAATAACTCGTAATACCTGAAAACAAGTACAAAACATCGTTTATTCTGAAAGAAAATAATAATTGTGCTTTACATGGCGGAATACATAAATTCAATAGATAATCATGATGTTGAATCTTCGCAACAAGAAAAATTCTGCTTTGCATGGTTTATTACATAAATCCAATAAATACTAAAAATGATGAGCACTAAACTGTCAAATAGCTATGAATGAACTTTGGGTAGGGATGATGATATCGAAGTGAATTATTGTAACTACTGTACATAATACCTTCAATGAATAAAAATGATTTTAAGTGAACTACTATTGAGATCACATTTGCCAAAGAAGACCACAACTCGAAGTACCGATTCTCTAAAATTAAAATACATAACCAAAGTTGAGTGATTAAACCTTTACAAATCTCATGGACACCAAGCGCCGACTAATACTGTTTATTCACCTTACAACTACTATTCATGTCAACAGATAAAGTATCATGGCAACTCTTTTGACAATAAAGCACGGTCCTGATCGAGTCATCTCTTATTTATAAAACCAACACGCTGATTTTGGGGATCTTAGCTTATTACTATTCGTTGCATGCAAGTAATGGGTTATTGTTTGGTTCCATGCATGACTCATGAGGCAATAGCAAGCAAATTACAACCTTTTTTGCATGGTCTTGGAATTGGAAAACATACTATGATTTCCTCATTTACACCATATAGGTTTGCTTTTCCATTAGAAGGCAAAAAACAGTTAGCATCTTGCTGGATTTATTAAACTCTACACATTCACTTTATAATGCTGATTGGAGAGTCATGTTAAATTTATTAATGTTGGCACATTAAGCACTGTACCATAAAATGCATAGTATCATCAATCGTGAAGTTTCAATCTAGATGGTAGTGTACCCATTTATGAAATAAATTTTTAACCAAATGGGAGAAGTATAAATGGCAGTGCTATGTTGGATTCACTTACCTTCATTGTTGTTCGGCTTGGATGATACGCTGCACTGACCGGCGACGCCAACGCAGTTTCAATTTCATCTTCTCCACTAATGAGGTCATTATGCTCATAAATGCTAGTTGACTCCCAGGAAGGCCTTGTTCAGAACATTATTAGTTGCTATGTTGAGTTATTGCATAATATATTAATTCTTTAAAGAATGAAACAAAGAGGCCTGGTGCTCTTGCCCTTTGATGCTTGAAGTTCAACCCACAAAGAAGCCAACCGAGTCGTAACACGCGATAGACCCCTGTGGATGCTAGCATCTATCCAAATTTGGTTATAGTAGTTAAGATTTGCACATCATGGTAACATTCTCTGCATACATGAACGGACATAGTGCAACTCATTGTCCACCATGCAACTATCAAAGCTAAGACCTGACCATGACCTATGTGAATTGGCATCATGAGTCATTAGATCACATTTAGATCACATTGGTTTAAGTAACCAGATCCACCATCCTTCCATCTCTATGTTCCAATGCTTCATATATTACTAAACTGAACTATCCAAATACTTAAGTAGCATACAGTTATGCTGATACTTGAGCCAACACTTTTGAAGCTACACACCATAAATTCTGGTAAGATTCACATGAAGCTCAACTGAAACGCTCGGATACGAAGGTTGGTGACCTTTCCATGTTTTACTCCTCACACAACAAATAATGGCCACCAACTACATGGTTATTTGCCAAACCTTTTCCTGCGAACCAAAAGCCAATAATAATCAACAATCTGTTTAATTGTTTGAAGAAGTACCACAATATAAAGGGGGGATTGAAGTTCAAACGTGGAAATTGTATCCGTTACACGGAACCTCACCCTGCAGCCGACCGTCAGTATCCCGAGACAAGATTGAGCACGACACCACAATCCTTATCATACTCTCTAAGCCATAATTGTGAGCCACCATGAAAAGTTTCTTGCAACGTGGATCTACACTAACCAGTGACGAGGTGTCGGGACCCCGATCCTAAGTCAAAACAATCCAGACTGTAACATATCACATCACTATGCGGCCTCACGCACGTAAAGTTCCACGGCTGCACCCTTACCTTAGCCGGGACCATTTGCGTCTTTTGGCTCACGTATGTGAACATGTTGCTGGCAATCAAACGACAGAGAACCCGGGCCGACATAACTAGTCATAGAACCCAAGCGGCACATCCATACGGAAACAGGCATACATAACCCAGCAATGCAGGTGTCGGCCTCAAGCGTGTGTAGACGAGTCATAGCAAGCTACAGGGACTCCATTACGTCGTGAGACACGAATGCCATCACTGCACGTAGACGAGTCGTAGCAGGCTACAAGGACTCCATTACAATGCGAGACATTTCCCCGAAGGGACAGACACAAAAGCAAAGAAGGATACATGTCGGTCAATCAATGTGTCCGGAGCAGTAGCAACCTACCATGGCTCGATGGAGGCACAAAGAGGCAGTTTCTCGTAAAGAGTACTACTAAAGGCACATGACTAGGTGTCCGATCCCATACATACCGTTGCACGTCACACGTACGCACGACATGCCCGACATGCATAGATACAACCATGGCATCACAACATAACCATACAACAACATGACTTTTATTTAAGAGGCTCAGATGAGCCCTGCATAATATGTTCTTACAGATAGGGGTCACATGACCCGACACTAAAGTCATACAAACATGTTCATACAAACCAAGCGGAAGCCTAAGCTATCTGAGTACAGACAGATGAAAGGGTAAAAAGGCACATGGCCTGACTATCTACAGCCCGCCACAGGGCAAAGGTCGTAGCTGGGACACCAGCTATTCGGCATCGTCAACATCTAGAAAGAACCCACCTAATGGGTCCTGGGTCTCGTCTGCAACATTTATTAAGCAAACGTGAGTACAAACGTACTCAGCAAGTCTTTAAAACAGACCTAGTCTATTCATGCTCATGTATCAATAAAGGGGGAGGTGGAGTTATGCAGCAATGCTAGCTTTGACTCATGGCTAACCTACACTACTCAATTTTAACTCTTTGTTTACATTTCAGATATCGCATACGAGTCCAGTAACTCCATAACAATACACCACCATGGATACACTTCCCCCTCCTGGGAGAGTGCCATCCACGGTACTCACACTTGTCTTGATATTTTTATGAGTATCCATTTGATTATCTATGAACAGCATAAGTTCTCCAAGTAGTCCATATCCGAGGACGCGGCTATTCGAATAGTTTCATACCCTGCAGGGGTGTACTTCTACACACACGCTCTTGCCACTTATCGCTGTGTGCTCATAAAAACACGCACCTCGGCAACCTTCAAGCGGATGCTCATCGAGGGAGCCGGCCACGACCGTCAATCACATAAGACTTCTAGTCCAGGCTATCACCTATTTGAGACTGAACACGCACGGAAGTCCGGCCAAAGTTTCTGCTACGGCCCCAAACGATGTGCGCAGGGTTCCCAAGCCCACCATCCGGGTGACCCTTGGTACACCGTGCCATAGCCTACCGCGTCGTAACCCACCCCTAGGGTCAACGCTACGCATGGCCTCCAGCATGCTATAAACACTAGAAACTACTTGCAACTCCTGGACTAAGGACTAAGCGAATGATAAGTCGAGAGGGTCAATTAAGTATCCCAACATGTGGTAGCAACTAGTCTTGGATCAGAAACAAGGAACTCAGTTCCTAAGAACGGTCCCAATGAGACAACCCGCTATGTACTCCTACATAGCCCCTCGTCGCTACCTTTACCAAATCGTGTTCATCATATATCACCACATCAGAACAACATCGTTTCACTCAGTTCATCACCCTGATGAATCAGACCTGACCCAACTCTAAGTATAGCAAGCATAGCAGTCAAAGTAAGCTAAGCACATCATGGCACAAGCATCTACCAGGTATGCTAGGTTGCAAGGTTTAGCTATTTACTGTGACAATGTCAGGTTATGCAGCAGAATAGGATCATCTACCGTGAATGACTGACATGCGATCGACTGTCCTAATGTAATAAACGAGAGCAGGAGCGAGAGAGTAGGATATTATCAGAATGATCAAAGGGGTTGCTTGCCTTTCTGGGTAGCGGAAAGGTTCTCTCCTTTGTCGGGATACTCGGGGGTATCCCCAGAAGCAGGGCTACCGCAATGCAGATAAGAAACAATCAACACACGCAAGTGCAACAATATGATGCATAATCATGGCATGATAGCATGTATGGATGAGCTAATGCAATTAGTATTCAAGTTAATTTGAAATGAGTTTGAATATAGGTTCAAAATCGTTCTTTATTTCAAATTCCATATACTAACCTATTAGTAATTGTCAATGTTCACCTATTTAGATTGCTCTAACATGCATGACAATAGCACCATTGCATTCATTGGATTTTTCAGAATAAATTTTATATATAAACTATTTTCATCTGATTTACAGATTAATTTATATGAATTTTTGAAGTTTTGAATAATTTCTGGAATTATTTTTCAACTAGAAAATGGAATTATGGCGTTAGCCTGACATCACCACGACATCAGCGGGTCGGCTGACCTGCCAAGTCAAACCTGATAGTGTGGGGCCCTCCTGGCAGCGTCAGGGGGCTAATCCCCATGCTGATTGAGGTTTGACCCACAGCCGGGGCCCGCTGTCAGTGACTGGGGCTAATTAACTAGGGGGTTTAGCCCCCCTAATGACAGCCACATCGGCACCCACCAGAGCGAGGCCGGCGGCGACCATCCACACGGCGGCGACTCACCGGAACGCGCCTCCGGCGACCATTTGGCGCGCGGAGGGCACCGGGAGGCGGCCCGTGCACTGGCGCATCTAGCAGAGCTGCTAAGGGGGTTCGAGGGCCACCGGAACGGCGGCCGACGACAACCCGAGCGGCTGCAAGCTGCGGCAACGGTGGGAACGGCGACTACAACGGGGTACAGGCCGCGAGAAAGGGGGAAACGGAGCAGGAGCTCAATGTGGGGTCGTTGGGGACGACGGCAGGCTCGGGGACGCGCTGACGAGCTTGAATCGTCGGAGAGGAGCTTCAGCGGCCGGCGGGGAGAAAGCGGCAACAGGGCGTCGTGGTTGGCTGTCGGCGTCTTCTAGCTCCACGGAGAGGACGAGCGGGTCGCTACGGGGATGCTGGTGGGCTTAGATGGGCGCGAGTGAGGCTAGAACGGCGGCTACACGACGGCGAGGAGCTCGGCCATGGCGGAGCAGAGAGGGAAGAGAGCGAAAGAGAGAGAGAGCGCGCGAGGGAGAGAAGGAGAGGAGAAGGAGGCCACGGCGAGGGCCTCGCGCGGCGCCCTCCCAGCCCTCCAGGCCAGCAGCCAGGCAGGGAGGAGGTGGCCGGTGTGTGGCGACCACGCGCCCGTCGTCCTTCTGGCCGGAGGTGGAAGAAGACCGGTTCGCCCCTAGTGGGCTGGGCCGGCTTCTTCCCTAGCCCAGGTAAGCTTTTCTTTTTTGTTTACTTTAATTCATTTCTTTTCAAGTTTTCTGACATTTGTTTTATTATTTTGCAGGTGCAAAATGACTTTGCAAAATATCCCAAGTATTTTATATCATCAAGTTTGAATATTTCAAACTTGTAGAAAAATAATTTCAGGATATTTTGAAGCTAAAATAATGATAATGATTTGTTTATCATTTTCAGGGGCTTTAACATTTATTTTTAAATTGCTTTAGGTGTTCAAATAATTAAAATGATCCCTATTACAATCATGTCCAAATTTACCAGATATAGGGAACATTTTTATTGGGCATTTTGGATTTGTTGAATTTTCACCAAATTTGAATTGTTTGGATTCAAAGTGAGCTTGGGGTTTCTTTTTGTTCCCCATTTCATGTTGATGCAATAAGATGAAACATGACGCAAACAGTTGCTATCCTAGGACATCTAGCTAGGGATGTGACAACTCACCCCCACTCAAAAGAATCTCGTCCCGAGATTTAAAAGTCGTCGGGAAGAGCGCGGGGTAGTCTAGTCAAAGACGATCTTCTCTTTCCCATGTGGCCTCCTTTTCAGAATGGTGTGACCACTGAACCTTGAGAAACTTGATGTTTCGACGCCGAGTGGTACGCTCAGCTTGATCAAGAATACGAACAGGGTATTCTCGATATGTAAGGTTATCTTGGAGATCAAGCGCTACGTGGTCTACCTCACGGACAGGGTCCGAGAAGCAACGCCTGAGTTGCGAGACGTGGAAGACATCATGAACCTTGGAAAGATGCGGCGGAAGTTCCAATTGGTAGGCAACCTCTCCTCGTTTAGTAAGAATGCGAAAGGGTCCAATGTAACGAGGAGCCAACTTGCCCTTGATACCGAATCGATGGGTACCCTTCGGAGGTGTAACCCGAAGGTAAGCCTTCTCGTTAACTTCATAGGTCACAGCCTTATGATGGCGATCATATTGGCTCTTTTCACGAGATTGGGCTGTTTTCAACTTTTGACAAATAATGCGAACTTGCTCCTCTGCATCTTGGATCATAATCAGGCCAAAGAGTTGCCTCTCTCCGGTTTCCGACCAGTTAAGAGGTGTTCGACACCTTCGTCCATAGAGAACTTCAAAAGGGGCTTTGCCCAAGCTTGATTGATAACTATTGTTATAAGCAAATTCGGCAAATGGAAGACATTTCTCCCAATTCATACCGAAAGATATAACACAAGCTCGGAGCATGTCTTCGAGGATTTGATTGACTCGCTCAACTTGACCACTTGATTGTGGGTGGAAAGCAGTGCTAAAGGATAGATGAGTCCCCACAGCGGTTTGAAAACTTTACCAAAATCGGGAAGTAAAGATACTTCCACGGTCTGAGTTAATCTCCAAAGGAACACAATGAAGAGAAACTATTCGAGAAACATACAACTCCGCTAGCTGGCTAGAAGTTATACTTTCCCGAACAGGAAGAAAATGAGCCACTTTGGAAAGACGGTGGATGACCACAAATATAGCATTATTCCCTCTCTTAGTCCTGGGAAATCCGGTAATGAAATCCATACCGACTTTATCCCATTTCCATTCAGGAATAGCTAAAGATTGAAGGGTGCCAGCAGGCCTTTGATGTTCTGCTTTCATGCGACAACAAACGTCGCAGTTAGCAACAAACTGAGCAATTTCTCTTTTCATCCTAGTCCACCAGAACCTCTGGCATAGGTCCTGATACATTTTGTTACTACCCGGATGAATTGAGAGAGGAGAATCATGAGCCTCCTTAAGGATCAGTTGTCTTAAGAGTGTGCTCTTGGGAACCACCAACCGGTTCTGGAAGAACACAACACCTTCCTCGTTCTTGGAGAAATCTTTAGCGTTTCCGCTAGCAATATTCTCCTTGATCCGAGATATACCCTTATCATATTTCTGGACAACTACTATTCGATCCTTAAGATTAGGTTTCGCCACCAAGTTGGATAGGAATCCTTGAGGAACAAGGTGAAGGTTTAACTTCCGAAATTCCTCATGGAGAAGTGGTTGACCTTGTTGTAACATCAGATTGTTACAATAAGACTTACGACTTAGTGCATCAGCCATGACATTGGCTTTCCCCGGGGTGTAAGTTATCCCTAAGTCGTAATTTGTAATCAACTCTACCCACTGTCTTTGCCTGAGATTCAAATCCGGCTGGGTGAATATATATTTTTGACTTTTGTGATGAGTGTAAATTTTGCAACGATTACCCAGAAGGTAATGTCGCCAGGTTTTCAGTGCACGGACCACAGCTGCAAGCTCAAGATCATGTGTTGGACAATTATCTTCATGTGGACGCAACTGTCGAGATGCATATGCAATCACATGACGATCTTGCATGAGAATGCAACCTAATCCTTGTCGCGAGGCGTCGCAATAGATAACAAAGTCCTTAGAGAAATCAGGTGGCACCAGAACGGGAGCAGAGGTCAGTCGTCTTTTCAACTCCTGAAAACGGTGCTCGCATTGTGGAGTCCACTCGAACCTTTTATCTTTCTTGAGGAGTTCAGTCAGAGGTTTTGCAACTTTGGAGAAATTCTCGACAAAGCGGCGACAATAGCTCGCTAAGCCAAGGAAACTCCAAACTTGCTTAACCGATTCAGGTTGAGTGCAATCAAGGACGGCCTAAACTCTCTCGGGATTGACAGCAATACCTTTAACAGATATCACGTGGCGCAGATAGGTCACTTCTGACAACCAAAATTCACACTTGAAGAATTTGGCGTACAGGCGGTGCTCTCGAAGTTTCATCAATACCAGCCTTAGATGCTCGACATGTTCTTGTTCGTTCTTCGAGTAGATGAGTATATCGTCAAGGTAAACCACGACGAATTTATCTAGATACTCCATGAAGATCGAATTCATCACGGGAGTAGTGTCCTAGTTCTCCACACTTATAGAAAACCACGATGGCACAGGGAGCAACATTTGCAGGCGGTCCTCCAAATGGTCTGACTGGAGGGTTCGGCTGAACTAGGCGAGGCGCCTGGAAGGATGGCCTCGCATTGTATTTTGGCAGCAGAGCTGCGTTGGGCACCCAGATCCGGTGTTTATTGGGGCCCGAGCCAGATGCGGGGTTGAAGTCACGGTTGTGCTTTCTCGTGGCCTCATAATCAGTCTGTCCAGTCTCGACATTGATAGCCTTGTTGACGAGAGCCTGGAAAGTGGTGCACTCATGCAGGCGCAGATCTCGGTGGAGCTTAGGGTTAAGTCCCTTGCGGAACCTAGCCTACTTCTTGGCATCAGTAGAAACTTCCTCAGGAGCATAGCGAGCAAGGTTTCCAAACTCACGACTATAAGCATCCACTGACAGTCTGCCCTGGGTGAAGGCATAGAATTCCTCTCTCTTATGATCCATCAGCCCTTCCGGGATGTGATGGGTACGAAATGCGGCACTAAACTCTACCCAAGTTGGTGCAGGGCCTGCGGGACGCATGGCTTCAAAAATTTCCCACCATAGATTGGCGGACCTTCCAGAAAGTAAGTTGTAAAGGTCACCTTGTTGGCCTCAGTCACATTGGCAGCTCGGATCTTGCGATACATGCTAGTCAGCCAGTCATCCGCGGCGAGTGGGTCGACCGAATGATGATACTTGAGTGGGCACAGTCTGATGAAATTACCAAGTGATACGCCATCATTGAGGTCATTGTGGGGAGCACGTGCTGTGTTCTGCTCGATTCTTTCCAACAGCCTGTTGGTCTCCCTCTTGTTCCTTTCGGCTTCAAGCATTACTTCCTCCAAGGAAGGCACATGTGGCAGATCCTCTTGCCTTGGCTGGCTTCCCTCGCCCTGCTCAGGGGCAGGCACGGGGTTATTCCTAGTTACCACCATCCTGGAGAAACAAACCCACAACTTAATCATAGGGAACAACAACTCTAAGACATAGGATAAGGAATGTACTGGACAACATGGCATGCAGGGTAAACACCAATCAACATGGTAAAACAACTGCCGTATGAACACCATGATTCATACACAACATGACATAGTTCAGTACAAGCCAAGCTGAGATACAACTATGGAGAGATGACACAACTCATCGGAGGCATTACAAGCTTCCTATACATTATCTATCTACACCTCCGGAACTCAACTCTCAACCTCATCATATCCCAAAAGACATGCAGGACTGTGGCAATACGATTACTACCATGCTAGAACTAACATCCACGTACTCAAGCATCGCCGTAGAATGCCTCATACAGGTTACCCCCATGACTCGGGAGCTGAACCCGAGGATCTGGAAACACTCTAGCTTGTGATCCCTGGGAGCCATAAGGACACGGGTGTGGCCTTGGTCCCCTTGTCGGCGGCAACAGCGGTCCTCAAAGAGGGGTGATGCCTCCAACATGGGGCTAGTCTACGTGTGCTGGCAGATGAGTCCGCGATGGGGTCAGCATCTCCAAATCTCCATAGCCCGTCTGCATGATAGGTGCCAACTGCGTCAGGGCTGTCCAAAGACGTGCACGGGTGGCATAAAGCTCCATGCGAAGGGCACGTGCATCACGAGCCCTATTCTCCAACATCTGAGCGGTCACCTGCAGCCTAGGGTCCTCATGGGAATGATCATAGTAGGCTGCACTAAGATAACCATCCTCTCCTCCCATAGAAGCAGGAACATAACAAAACTCTGTGTTCTGAAGCAGACTATGGTGAAACCTCATGATAGTCAGCATGGTGTAAGCGGCCACCTAAACTGCCATATCTATGGTAACACCTAATCCATAAGTCCAGTGAAGCGGCTCTGCAGCTCCAGGGTATGAAGGATAAATCTTGACAGTACATAGATACTGACTCTGGTTGAAATCTCGATACTGTTCCTCCACTGTGTACTCCAGGTACCAACGGTATCCAGCCTCCATCATGACTCTAACCAACATGGCCGTGTGACTCGGTACATCGATGCACCTGGTCAGACGGACCACCTGACAGGATGGACGAGGGGTCATCTAAAACAGAGAATGATGCAAAGTCATAAGAGCCTCTACCAGAAATTGGATAGCATAACGGCTGTAATTGCTCAAAAAGGATTTCGAGACAACTGCAAAAGATTGGAAAAGCATCACCACTCGACTTTCTAGACTCAAATCTCTTCTCCATCTGTTTGTCACACCAACAATACTTGAATACCCACATTCAGTTGTAACAAGCTAGCTAGTGGTCCATGGTTAGTAACACGGCATCCTAAGCAATGGATGAGTAGCCTAGTTCTTATCCCCGAAGAAAAGATGAGAATGACTTAGCATAGAATAACTTGGGAAGAGGAGTAAAAAGAGCCTTATGTTCCCTTCCACAATCAATTCCCCTACTTTTCTATAGTGTTTCTAGACTCAACTTCGACCGGTTTGGCTTGGTAGTCCTACAGTCAGTCAGGTTCTGATACCAACACTGTCGGGACCCCGATCCTAAGTCATAAGAATCCAGACTGTAACATATCACATCACTATGCGGCCTCACGCACGTAAAGTTCCATGGCTGCACCCTTACCTTAGCCGGGACCATTTGCGTCTTTTGGCTCACGTATGTGAACATGTTGCTGGCAATCAAACGACAGAGAACCCGGGCCGACATAACTAGTCATAGAACCCAAGCGGCACATCCGTACGGAAACAGGCATACATAACCCAGCAATGCAGGTGTCGGCCTCAAGCGTGTGTAGACGAGTCATAGCAAGCTACAGGGACTCCATTACGTCGTGAGACACGAATGCCATCACTGCACGTAGACGAGTCGTAGCAGGCTACAAGGACTCCATTACAATGCGAGACATTTCCCCGAAGGGACAAACACAAAAGCAAAGAAGGATACATGTCGGTCAATCAATGTGTCCGGAGCAGTAGCAACCTACCATGGCTCGATGGAGGCACAAAGAGGCAGTTTCTCGTAAAGAGTACTACTAAAGGCACATGACTAGGTGTCCGATCCCATACATACCGTTGCACGTCACACGTACGCACGACATGCCCGATATGCATAGATACAACCATGGCATCACAACATAACCATACAACAACATGACTTTTATTTAAGAGGCTCAGATGAGCCCTGCATAATATGTTCTTACAGATAGGGGTCACATGACCCGACACTCAAGTCATACAAACATGTTCATACAAACCAAGCGGAAGCCTAAGCTGTCTGAGTACAGACATATGAAAGGGTAAAAAGGCACATGGCCTGACTATCTACAGCCCGCCACAGGGCAAAGGTCGTAGCTGGGACACCAACTATTCGGCATCGTCAACGTCTATAAAGAACCCACCTAATGGGTCCTCGGTCTCATCTGCAACATTTATTAAGCAAACGTGAGTACAAACATACTCAGCAAGTCTTTAAAACAGACCTAGTCTATTCATGCTCATGTATCAACAAAGGGGGAGGTGGAGTTATGCAGCAATGCCAGCTTTGACTCATGGCTAACCTACACTACTCAAGTTTAACTCTTTGTTTACATTTTAGATATCGCACACGAGTCCACTAACTCCATAACAAATACACCACCATGGATTCACTTCCCCCTCCTGGGAGATTGCCATCCACGGTACTCACACTAGTCTTGATATTTTTATGAGTATCCATTTGATTATCTATGAAAACATAAGTTCTCCAAGTAGTCCATATCCGAGGACGCGGCTATTCAAATAGTTTCATACCCTGCAGGGGTGTACTTCTACACACACGCTCTCGCCACTTATCGCTGTGTGCTCATAAAACCACGCACCTCGGCAACCTTCAAGCAGATGCCCAGCGAGGGAGTCGGCCACGACCGTCAATCACATAAGACCTCTAGTCCAGGCTATCGCCTATTTGAGACTGAATCCGCACGAAAGCCCGGCCGAAGTTTCCACTACGGCCCCAAACGATGTGCGCAGGGTTCCCAAGCCCACCATCCGGGTGACCCTTGGTACACCGTGCCACTGCCTACCGCGTCGTAACCCACCCCTAGGGCCAGCGCTACGCATGGCCTCCAGCATGCTATAAACACCAGAAACTACTTGCAACTCCTGGACTAAGGACTAAGCGAATGAGAAGTCAAGAGGGTCAATTAAGTATCCCAACGTGTGGTAGTAACTAGTCTTTGATCAGAAACACGGAACTCAGTTCCTAAGAACGGTCCCAATGAGACAACCCTCTATGTACTCCTACATAGCCCCTCATCGCTACCTTTACCAAATCGACTTCATCATATATCACCACATCAGAACAACATCGTTTCACTCAGTTCATCACCCAGATGAATCAGACCTGACCCAACTATAAGTATAGCAAGCATAGCAGTCAAAGTAAGCTAAGCACATCATGGCACAAGCATCTACCAGGTATGCTAGGTTGCAAGGTTTAGCTATTTACTGTGACAATGTCAGGTTATGCAGCAGAATAGGATCATCTACCGTGTATGACTGACATGCGATCGACTGTCCTAATGCAATAAACGAGAGCAGGAGAGAGAGAGAGTAGGATGTTATCGGAATGATCAAAGGGGTTGCTTGCCTTGCTGGGTAACGAAAAGGTTCTCTCCTTCATCGGGATACTCGGGGGTATCCCTAGAAGCAGGGCCTACCGCAATGCAGATAAGAAACAATCAACACATGCAAGTGCAACAATATGATGCATGATCATGGCATGATAGCATGTATGGATGAGATAATGCAATTAGTATGCAAGTTAATTTGAAATGAGTTTGAATATAGGTTCAAAATCGTTCTTTATTTCAAATTACATATACTAACCTAATAGTAATTGTCAATGTTCACCTATTTAGATTGCTCTAACATGCATGACAATAGCACCATTGGATTCATTGGATTTTTCTGATAAATTGTTATATATAAATTATTTTCATCTGATTTACAGATTAATTTATATGAATTTTTGAAGTTTTGAATAATTTATGGAATTATTTTTAAACTAGAAAATGGAATTATGGCGTCAGCCTGACGTCACCACGATGTGAGCGGGTCGGCTGACCTGCCTGGTCAAACCTGACAGTGTTGGGCCCTCATGTCAGCGTCAAGGGGCTAATCCCCGCGCTGACTGAGGTTTGACCCACAGCCGGGGCCCACTGTCAGTGACTGGGGCTAATTAACTAGGGGGTTTAGCCCCCCTAATGACGGCCATGACGGCACCCACCGGAGCGGGGCTGGCGGCGACCATACGCACGGCGGCGACTCGCCGGAACGCGCCTCCGGCGACCATTTGGCACGCGGAGGGCACCAGGAGGTGGCCCGTGCACTGGCGCATCTAGCAGAGCTGCTAAGGGGGCTCGGGGACCACCGGAACGGCGACCGGCGACAACCCGAGCGGCGGCGAGCTATGGCAACGGCGGGAATGGCGACTACAGCGGGGTACAGGCCGCGAGAAAGGGGGGAAACGGAGCAGGAGCTCATTGCGGGGTCGTTGGGGACGACGACAGGCCGGGGACGCGCTGACGAGCTCGAACCGTTGGAGAGGAGCTTTGGCGGCTGGCAGGGAGAAAGCAGTGACAAGGCGTCGTGTATGGCTCCCAGCATCTTTTAGCTCCACGGAGAGGATGAGGGGGTCGCTACGGGGATGCTGGTGGGCTTAGATGGGCGCGAGTGAGGCTAGAACGGCAGCTACGCGATGGCGAGGAGCTCGGCCATGGCGGAGCAGAGAGGGAAGAGAGCGAGAGAGAGAGAGTGCGAGGGAGAGAAGGAGAGGAGAAGGAGGCCACTGCTAGGGCCTCGCGCTAGCACCCTCCCAGCCCTCGTGGCCAGCAGCCAGGCAGGAAGGAGGTGGCCGGCGTGTGGCGACCACGCGCCCGACGTCCTTCTGGCCGGAGGTGGAAGAAGACCGGTTCACCGCTGGTGGGCTGGGCCGGCTTCTTCCCTGGCCCTGGTAAGTTTTTTTGTTTACTTTAATTCATTTCTTTTCTAGTTTTCTGACATTTGTTTTATTATTTTGCAGGTGCAACGACTTTGCAAAATATCCCAAGTATTTCATATCATCAAGTTTGAATATTTCAAACTTGTAGAAAAATAATTTCAGGATATTTTGAAGCTAAAATAATGATAATGATTTGTTTATCATTTTTAGGGGCTTTAACATTTATTTTTAAATTGCTTTAGGTGTTCAAATAATTAAAATGATCCCTGTTATAATCATGTCCAAATTTACCAGACATAGGGAACATTTTTATTGGGCATCTTGGATTTGTTGAATTTTCAGCAAATTTTAATTGTTTGGATTCAAAGTGAGCTTGGGGTTTCTTTTTGTTCCCCATTTCATGTTGATGCAATAAGATGAAACATGATGCACACACTTGCTATCCTAGGACATCTAGCTAGGGATGTGACACGAGGTGATGAGGAAGATGGATAAATTAGTATAGAAGAAAAAAACAAGATGGAGAAGGAGGCAAGAGGGTTGAGGTTTCCCTACAACACGAATCCTTCTTGCCTACCTTACGGCTGATGACTATCATGACAAACCTGACATTGCAGACCTAGAACCTTGGGGAGGGTTCCACTGCAGCAACCATGGCCAGTGTGTCATCCTCGCCATGGCATGCACGCTATTGAGGATGAATGAAATATCCTGGTACGATCATGGACGCAAGGGTTACATGGGATCTGGAACCACCACAACTGCTTGGGCTTCCTCAATATGTTCCACGAGAGAAAAGAGAGATGGGAAGGGGTGGGGGGGTGCAAGGACATGTGTGGTGGAGGGAGGAATCAGCTGGTGTCACCGGCTTGCCGCCGCTGGCAGCTCAGTTAGGTCTTCCAATAGGACCTACAAGAGAGGGGGGCCAACTGTCGTGGGGGTGGAGTTCTTGGAGGAGTACATGATAGCTGGTCTATTACGGGTCGTAACCCGAATCAACCAGGATCACCCGATTTTTTTGCGAGAGTAGCCGCCCCTTAGGACAGCACACCAAAGTTGATCCGATGGCCAAAAATGACCCGAACTCAAAATCGAACAGCCCAACAGTATGGAGGCGTGAGAGAGATGGGATCAAGTGCAGTTATACTTGTCCTAAATGGCGAGAAATCTTTCACAATGTGAGAAACTAGAGAGATCATTACGGGCGTCATACCATTTTCTGCACGCCATTACTAATTGACAAAACTGAACAAAAAACGTTGCCGTGAATTTTGTATCAATATATACGTAACGACGTTTGCGTCCGAAACTGATTCCGATAAGATATTACAACACGTACAACATAATTAACATTGTGGTACACACCATTTATATATATATCCATACATTAACCATCATAACTATTAGTACGGTACTCCTCTCCTTTAGGAACAATCTTGAGGAATAGGAAAACCACTTCATCTCTATGGTGGAGCAAAGAGATCCGCCAATCTCCAATCTTCAAGTTGTAGTCCCTCAGTAGTTGCCTCCATTCATTTATTTTAAGTTGTCCATCTGGTGCAATCAAGTACTCCCTCTGTCCGGAAATACTTGTCCTAGAAATGAGTAAAATGGATGTATCTATAACTAAAATAAACCTAGATACATCCACTTTTAGGACAAGTATTTTCGGACGGAGGGAGTATGTACCTCCAAAATAGATCTTGTTGGTGGAAATAATAGTCATATCACCATGGTGGCCATACATCACCGGAGGCACAACACATCTTGGGAGGTTCTGTCCTTGAACAAAATAGTAACATAGTAAGCAATATATAGTAACCCACACTTTACTTGTGTAAGAAGAATGCATATATGTGAAAGACATGCTATAGTCGAAACTCTTACCATGCAGTTTCTAGAAATGTTGCCTTTGGTTAAGGTATGGATGTGGGGACCCCGACTCATAAGTCATGATCACCGAATGCACGTGCACAGTGATCCCAGAGATCAATGCTCACTGAAAACACAAAATCTGGAATACAAGAGTCTTACATCCTTACATACCGTCTTACACAAATAAAGGCCAACTAAGCCAAGTCTTACATAGATAGGGCCACAAGGGCCAAACACTTAACCATAAAAAGCAGTGGAAATTTTGATCGGAAGCGTGAACCCATGCCATCTGCCTTAAACCTACAGGCATTCTGACTGGGAAGCGTCCTAGTTCGCATGTTCGTCACCAACGAACTTTTCACCATATTCCCGCTCTTCCATGCCTGGCCAATCAAATAACGAGTGGCAAGCCAATGAGTACTTTGAATGTACTCACAAGCAACCCATGTTTTGTAACAAGGTATAACAATGCATGATATAGCACTAAGTAGGTAAGTTTTGCAGAAAGCTAATTTTGAGTGCAATGACATGGTAAATATGTTGGGAGACGTAGTAGTAAATCAAAAAAAATTCCTACGATCACCAAGATCCATCTATTGAGAAACCAACAACGAGTAAGGGGATGAGTGTATCTTCATATCTTTGAAGATCGCTAAGCGGAAGCATTACAAGAACGCGGTTGGTGGAGTCGTACTCGCAGCGATTTAGATCGCAGTGGATTCCGATCTTAGTGCCGAACAACGGCGCCTCCGTATTGAACACACGTGCAGCCCGGTGATGTCTCCTACGCCTTGATCTAGCAAGGAGGAAGGAGAGGTTGAGGGAGAGCTCCGGCAACACGATGGCATGGTGACAGTGGAGCTGCGTGGTACTCTGGCAGATCTTCGCTAAGCACTACGAAGGACGAGGAGAGGGAGGAGCAGGGCTGCATCGAGGGAGGAAGGAACTCTTGTGTTGTTGGCAGCCCCAAACCCCCCACTATATATAGGAGGAGGGGAGGAGGGTGTGCAGCCCCTAGGGTTCCCACCCTAGGATGGTGCGGCAGCCCTAGATGGGATCTGGCCAGCGGCCAAGAGGGGAGAGGGATGCGGAAGCCCTAGGCGCCCTAGGGTTGGTCTTAGGGCCCATCTGCGCTAGGGTTTGCCCCCCTCTTACCCTTGCTGCGCCTTGGGCCTTTGTGGGAGGCACACCAGCCCACTATGGGGCTGGTCCCTTCCCACTCTCGGCCCCCGCAGCCCTCTGGTGCTGGTGGCCCCACTTGGTGGACCCCCGGAACCCTTCTGGTGGTCCCGGTACGCTACCGGTGATGCCTGAAACACTTCCGATGACCAAAACGTCACTTCCTATATCTGAATCTTTACCTTCGGACCATTCCAGAACTCCTCGTGATGTCCAAGATCTCATACAGGACTCTGAACAACCTTCGGTAACCACGTACACTATTTCCCTATAACCCTAGCATCATCGAACCTTAAGTGTGTAGACCCTACGGGTTTGGGAGGCACGTAGACATGATCGAGACACCTTTCCGGTCAATAACCAATAGTAGGATCTGGATACCCATGTTGGCTCCCACATGCTCCACGATGATCTCATGGATGAACCACGATGTCGGGGATTCAATCAATCCCATATACAATTCCCTTTGTCTACCGGTATGATACTTGCCTGAGATTCGATCGTCGGTATCCCTATACCTTGTTCAATCTCGTTACCGGCAAGTCTCTTTACTCGTTCCGTAACACATCATCCCGTGGCTAACTCCTTAGTCACATTGAGCTCATTATGATGATGTCTTACCGAGTGGGCCCAGAGATACCTCGCCGTCACACGGAGTGACAAATCTCAGTCTCGATTCGTGCCAACCCAACAGACACTTTCGGAGATACCCATATTGTACCTTTATAGCCACCCAGTTACGTTGTGACGTTTGGCACACCCAAAGTATTCCTACGATATCTGAGAGTTTCACAATCTCATGGTCAAAGGAAACGATACTTGACATTAGAAAAGCTTTAGCAGATGAACTACACGATCTTGTGCTATGCTTAGGATTGGGTCTTGTCCATCACATCATTCTCCTAATGATGTGATCCCATTATCAATGACATCCAATGTCCATGGTCATGAAACCGTGACCATCTATTGATCAACAAGCTAGCCAACTAGAGGCTCACTAGGGACATCTTGTGTTCTATATATTCACACATGCATTACGGTTTCCGGTTAATACAATTATAGCATGAACAATAGTCAATTATCATGAACAAGGAAATACAATAATAGCCATTTTATTATTGCCTCTAGGGCATATTTCTAACACAATACTAGTTAAAAGCATTCATCATGAGGTAGCAAGTATCCATGTGAACATGTTATAGATATAAATATAAACAGTGGTTGAACATCTCAGGTTCGATCATCACGCCAAGTCATGTGACTTAAATCAAGTATCATCTTTGTCACCAACACACACACCGGGTTTGTGAAAACATCGGACGTAGTTTAAGCAGGACCTCCAACTATCCATGACCGTGGATACGACTATCCGAATAGTTTTAGACCCTGCAAAGGTTGCACACTTTACCCACAAGACTCGGGGAAACTTACGTGCCAAGCCATGACTCGCGGTATTGTTCATACCCGAGGTAAGTACCCAAACATCGCCTTTCCCCTGATGATACTAAAAAAAGATTCCACTCATTGGTTCCATACCTCATGATATACATCACACGTATCATCCATGAGGGCACGCAACAGTGTGCCTGATGCCTCTAAAGACAGCGCATGATCGCCCTACCAGGCATGACTTCATATCGAGAGAGTAACTCATACTCTCCTGCCACTAGTAATGTGGGATCCTTGCTAGTAACCATCAAGGTAATCAACAAATCCCCGTTCCATAAGGGGTATCGTGGTTGTACATGTAAGGTTGGGATGGCCAGCAAATCTTAAAACTCTCCGTTTTCAAAAACACACACACGACTTGCTCCGGTACACCACTTCTTTCTCAAGTAGTTACCTAGCACATCATCATCTCCCTCGAGCATTAGTGGCACCTAACGGGGTTTTCGAAAATTCTTTGAAATCACTTTCGTTTCCATCACCATGCATATTCCCATCCCATTTGTGTAGCATCATCTAAGCATACTATCTACACCCACCCACATAACCCTCATAGGAAGGTAGGATCATGCATGATGCAAGTATCAATGGTAAAGTATCGGAGGCATCCGATCGAAGGGGGCACCACATCAACATGATCAATTCATCGGAACATAAAGTGCTATATGACATGCATGCAAAGTTTCTTAACATAGTCATAGGGCTGCTTGCGTGGCTCAACAAAGTCTTCGGGGTCTTCAAAATCTTCGGGTCCAACTCCCTCGTCAACAGCACAATCTATTGTCACAATAAATAACGGTAATAATAAGCATCACAACAAAAACAGAGCACAAACTCCACTTTTAAAAGTTTACACTATTCTGACAAATACTAAAAACAATACTAACAATATTTGCCTAAGTTTTTGAGGGCGAAAGGATTTTCAAAACAATTTTTAACAGAGGCTAAACATGCCTAAAGAGGTTTTAAAAATAAAATAGTACCAAAAATGTTTTCAAAAATTTATATAGGCGACACTATAAAATACTACAGTTTAATAGAAGAATTGTGGTGGAAAATAATTGGATTTAAAAGAACATTTGGATCTGTGGATTTTTTGCAAGTCACAAAAAAGGCCTCACTGCCTCGGGCCAAAACCAGCCAGCAGCTGGGCCGACCCAGATTGAATCGGCCTGAGCCGAGCCGGCACGCCCGCGCTCGCCAGGTTTAAACCTGATGGGCGGGGCCCGGTTGCCAGAGAGAGGGGGAGAGGGGCAGGCGAGACATAGCCTGATGAGCGGCCCCCCCTTGCCAAGGTTGTCATCAACCTATGTCCAGGAGACGCCAACACTCACTAGCCTCAGCACAAGGCGTGATATCTGTAGGAGAGGACGGGAATGGGTCTGTGGTGCTGCCGCTGGTCATGTAGAGGTGGAGGGGGAAGCCGAGGAGCAGGGAGTCACCGGCGACGAGGTCCCATGGCGGAGGCGCTTCGGGGGGTGATCGTCGGGGTCGTCCCGTGCTGCAAAACAAACAGGGAGGAAGGGGGATCACATCAGAGAGATCAAGGGTATCCAGATCGAGAAAGAACGGAGGCGGGGAAGGTCCCTACCACATGAACTCCGGCGACCCGAGGCGGCGATGCAACGGTCGATCCCGAGCACAGAGAGAGGAAGAAGAACCAGGTCTTGGCAAGGGGTCGATTAGGTGAGGGAGAGGGCCGGAGGAGAGAAGAGGGGCTCGGGGAGGCCCTTTTATAGGGGAGGAGCGGTCCACCGCACGCTGGTGCACCGACGAGGACGTAGCGCTCGTTGGAGGGCACCAAGGAGAGAGACTGTGTGTCTGGGGAGTTCCTGGGTGTGGTCCACGACCAGGGGGGGCAAGAGAAGGAGTTGGGCATGCGCGCATGTGAGGCATCTCACTGGCCGAGCCGGGCGGCATTCGGCATGCGCGGGATGAGGGAGGAGGAGGAGGAGAGAGGAGGGGGCCGAGCACACGTATGGAACTGTAGCACGCTCCAAAACACGCGTATGGCATGCCAAAGGCATTTTGGCACGGCCAACCCCGTCTAGTGGGTCCAGGGGGAGGATACTATGTGAAAAGGCATAGGATGCTTTGGGGAGTAACTTAGAATAAGGGGGAAGGGGAGAGAGAGGTGGAAAGCTACTGTCCAGAGGGGTAAACTATGGTTTACCCTATTGATGGTGTCCTGGACTAGAGGGTACTCACCACATCGTCTCCCGACAGGTGTGTCGGGCCAAGGACCCCTAGGGCGGGTCATTAATGGGCCAGTTTGGATAGCCCATGATGCATATGAGGAAGATTCCACAAGACTTGGTGATCAAGACAAGGACTCCTCTCCACCGACGTAGCCGACTAGGACTCTTGTTATCCTAGGCCTCTGGTATGTTATATAAGCCAATGCCAAGCTAGTCATTAGGGACAATCATATCATCATAGATCATACCATCATACGAGCATAGCTCTTAGGGTTTAGACCACTACATACGATCTCATGGTAGATCTACTCTATACTCGATACACCATCATCAATACGAACAAAGCAGGACGTAGGGTTATACCTCCATCAAGAGGGCCCAAACCTGGGTAAATACTGTCTCCCTTGTCTCCTGTTACCCATCGATGCATGACCCACAGCTCAGGACCCCCTACCCAAGATCCGCCGGTTTTGACACCGACATTGGTGCTTTCATTGAGAGTTCCGTTGTGGGATCGCTAGAAGGATCGATGGCTTGTCTGCATATTGCAGTTTTTCTGGACAACGAATTTGTGTTTGTCGTCCCCGTTTCCTCAAGCGTCGCTTTGAGATTGCTTCGGTGGAATTTTGCGGAATTGTACCTACAACAAACCTGCAAAATTTTGTCGCATTCCGATGGAGGAATCTACGACAATCTTCGATATATCGGAGCCATGTCAAATCTGGAAGGGAATATGGATGAGTTTAGGGCAAGTCGTCCAGTATCTAGCACGGAAATCCATTGGAAAATCGCACCATTCACCGGCTGCGAAATTACTATAGTGATCGCCCCTCAAAATTTCAGCTTGATCTGACCATCCAAACTCCGGGAAACGTCCGATGAGTACAATGAATTTTGGATCTATTTTTTGCATGAAAACGAATCCGACATGAGTTCATCTTTTTCATGAACGGGTTGTCAGACGCCTTTTTGAAGGAAATTTTCTCATCATCTCGGTTAGCCGACCAAGAGTTCAGCATCGCGAGTGCCGAATAATCATCAAGATAACCTCGTCATCCGTAGCTTGTATGGGTCGGGCGCTTCGTTGCTTCACCAATCCAGCATTGACCGCGTCACAAATTCTGACCTGCATCGACATTGCCACACCATTGCTTTCTCGATCTGACGTCCACCACGCCATCCTGTTTCGACACCTCGGCTGGCATGAGACTTCAGCGTCACCAGTCAACCTACTTTGACACCTCGGCTGGCATGAGACTTCGGCATCACCAGCCGACCTACTTCGACACCTCGGCTGGCATGAGACCTCAGCGTCACCAGCCGACCTACTCCATCACCTCGGCTGGCATTAGATCTCGGCGTCACCAGCCGGCATACTCCGTCACCTCGGCTAGACCGGGGGCTTCACTATATCTTCATCAACCTGCTCCGGGGACTTCGACGTCACCAGTCAGCCAGCTTCGTCATGTTAGCTGGACTGGGGGCTTCGCCTTGCCACATCGATCGTGCAACATTGCCACTTCTTCAAGCCGAGCTCCTTGATAACCCACAAGTATAGGGGATCGCAACAGTTTTCGAGGGTAGAGTATTCAATCCAAATTTATTGATTCGACACAAGGGGAGCCAAAGAATATTCTCAACTATTAGCAGCTGAGTTTTCAATTCAACCACACCTGAAAGACTTAATATCTACAGCAAAGTATTTAGTAGCAAAGTAGTATGGAAGTAATGGTAATGATGGCAAAAGTAACAGTAGCAGTTTTGTAGTGATTGTAATAGTAGCAATGGACAAGTAACTTAGGAAAGATCAATATGTGGAAAGCTCGTAGGCAATGGATAGGTGATGGATAATTATGCTGGATGTAATTCATCATGCAACAGTTATAACACAGGGTGACACAGAACTAGCTCCAATTCATCAATGTAATGTAGGCATGTAATCCATATATAGTCATACGTGCTTATGGAAAAGAACTTGCATGCCATATTTTGTCCTACCCTCCCTTGGCAGTAGGGTCCTAATGGAAACTAAGGGATATTAATGCCTCCTTTTAATAGAGAACCAGACCAAAGCATTGGCACTTAGTGAATACATGAACTCCTCAAACTACGGTAATCACCGAAAAGAATCCCGGTTATTGTCACCCGGGGATGCAGATCATAACTCGTAATAGGTGTCTACAACTTGCAATATAGGATCAAGAACACACATATATTTATGAAAACATAATAGGTTCAGATCCAAAATCATGGCACTCGGGCCCTAGTGACAAGCATTAAGCATAGGAAAGTGATAGCAACATCAATCTCAGAACACAGTGGATACTAGGGATCAAACCCTCAGAAAACTAACTCGATTACATGATAAATCTCATCCAACCCATCACCGTCTAGCAAGCCTACAATGGGATTACTCACGAACGGCGGAGAGCATCATGGAATTGGTGATGAAGGATGCTTGGTGATGACGATGGCGTCGATTTCCCCTCTCAAGAGACCAAAACGGACTCTAGATCTGGTCTCCCGAGGAAGAACAGGAGGTGGCGGCGGCTCCGTATCGCGAAACGCGATGAATTATTCTCTCTGATTTTTCTCCATGAATAGGGTTATATGGAGCTAGAGAGGAGGTCGGAGGAGCCACGAGGGCCCCACAAGCCCGCTAGGCGTGGCCAGGAGGGTGGCCGATCCTAGCAGGCTTGTGGCCTGTAGGTGCCCCCCCTTTGGTTACCACTTGCGATAGTATTTTTCATTAATTCCAAAAATATTCTCCGTAAATTTTTAGGACGATCCGAAAACTTTTATTTCTGCACAAAAATAACACCAAGGCAATTCTCTTGAAAACAACGTCAGTCCGGGTTAGTTCCATTCAAATCATGCAAATTAGAGTCCAAAACAAGGGCAAAAGGGTTTGGAAAAGTGGATACGATGGATGACAAGGATATGTACCTAGGGTAGGGTCCTAGACCTGACCTGGATACCATATCTAAGGACACTATATTGGAGGACTTAAAGATTACAACAGAGATTCCGACTGGATTCATCATAGTGTTCAAGTCACTCGACATCTTATCCACTCGGTACCTTCTTCATCCACTCGACAGTCACCTGTCACTCGGAAGATCTTGCTTCTAGTCGATGCCAGAAGATCGGAAGCCACCCCAGGAGGCCAGTAGGCAGGCGTTAGGCCGGTCATCATTAGTAGCAATTATGTTGTACGTTACTAGTAACGTTCGTCTTTATACCCACGATCGAACCCTTGGATGCCTGGCACTTATGAGGGGCAGCACACTCTATATAAGCCACCCCTCCCCTCTGGCACAAGGGTTCGCAACCTCTGTAACTCATACTCCCCACACGACAAAAGCTCCCAAGCACTAAGACATAGGGCTGTTACCTCCACGAGAGGTGCTTGAACTCATACATTAGTGTGTACATCCTCGCCATAGCTAGGACTATGCCCTCTCCTTTTGTACCCCTATCTTCTACTGCCAGACTCGTTCCCACGACAGTTGGCGCCCACCATGGGGCAGGCGTCTAAGCGACTTCCGGTGAGGTTGCATTTTCCCCCCTTCGTCATGTCTTCCAGCGGTGTTTTCTCCTTGGGCCACAAGATCCGTTTCAGAGCGCTCACCTTCATCGTCGATGATTTGGCATGGCTCCAGGAAGCGCCTCTCGATGTTGAGGCACTCCCAGTCCACGGGGATACACCCTTCTGTGCAAGCTCCTGCGGTCTACTTCTGCGGTAGCCGTCGACTCCATACTCTTCAGTTCTCCCTATTGTTTGCAGTCGCAAGCGATCCGGTCCCTCATGGCTCCAGCGCTGGGTGAGACATGCAGAGGTCCACGAAGTTTCATCTCCGCAGATTGCAGCGATCGAACCTGCCGAGTCACTTGACGGCGTGTTCGAGTCGGACTCCGATCAGTCCGACGTTCCCTCCGAGTGCAAGAGCTGCGATCCTGCAATGGAGGTTCTTATGGCTGGTTCTCATCAGAGCCCGCCTCCGGGCTCTGGCCATTGCAGGCGAGAGGCTGGTGGACCGTCGAATGAGCAGCCGTGCCGAGATGAGGAGTTCCTCCATACGCCCAACGTCAGTGCGACCGCTGAGACTCGGGCCTTAGAGGCCACACACATTAGGCTCGAAGAGCTCCAGAGGGAACTCGACAAGCGTGCTCGACAGCGTCCACCAGCTCCCAGTCAACGTCAGCGACAACTATTTCCGAGTGGTTCATAGAACAATGTTGAGGTATACCGTACTCCAGTCTTAAATGTTGCAGCAGCAACTAGGATAGTAGATTCCACCCAGCCGTCACGGTCAGAGGCTCGTAGAGGTTTGTTGCAAATTAGAGCGTTGCTTGATGCATCACAGTGCTAGAATTCAGTTGTTTTGCAGTCGCACAATAGGATTCGCAGTAATTCACCAAGAGCAAAGACTGTTTAGTTGGCACACAGTCATGGTTCGCCTTTGCATCGCAGGGGCGGAGGTTTCTGTGAGGATCAGTACAGAGATCAGGGACGAGATCAGTTTCACCGTGATGACCACTGTCGAGTCCCCAGTCCTCCACGGAGTGGTTCGTTCATGCCCCGGCACCAGGACGAAAGGCGCTCATTCGGTGATGAGTGGAACAAAGGGTTTGATGCTCGAGACGTCTTTACTCAGAGGAGAATCGATAGAGGCAGAGCCCACATAGATGGGTATGATAGGGATTTCCCGAGTGGCAGTGCTACTGTTATTTTTGGTCCCGAGTGTTTTAGCAGGGCTATTCGTTTTGTAGAGATTTCCCCCAACTTCTGGTTGGCGACTGGGATAGGCAAGTTTTTTGGCGAGTCAAAGCCAGAGACATGGTTGGATGATTACCGAGTGGGTATTCAGATTGGTGGTGGTAACGACAACATTGCAATGAACCATTTGTCCTTGATGTTAGATGGTTCGGCTCGTTCATGGCTGAATGCTTGGTTCCTTCTAGCATCCACTGCTGGGAGGATCTTGCTCAAGTGTTCATTAGAACGTTCGAGGGCACTTGCAAGCGTCCTGCCCGTTTGATTGATTTGCAGCATTGTGTTTAGAAGCTCAACGAGTCTTTGAGAGATTACATTCAGCGGTGGTCCACTTTGCATCATACGGTGGAGATTGTTTCCGAGCATCAGGATGTTTGTGTTTTCAAGGCCGGGGTGAAATACAGAGAGCTTTACCTGAAGTTTGGGCAAACAGGTGATATTTCGCTAAGTAAGATGATGGAAATCGCCACTTGGTACGCCAATGGTGAAGAAGAAGACCGCCTCTGTAGCGGTAACGCAAAAGTAGTCGACAACGATACCGACGGCAATTCCAGTCAGAAGCAGAAGCGGAAGGCTGATGGCCCTGTTCAAAACTTCTTCGGGTGTCGAACGATCCTCACACTCGGGGGCTTAGTCGCGAACCAGCTTTCGCCTAAGTTAAAACCCATTCCGATTGAATTACAATCTATTCACTCGGAAACTTAGTTGCGAACCAGTCTTCATCTAAGTTCAAAACTTCTCCTAGTGTTGAGCGATCCTCACACTCGGGGGCTTAGCTGCGAATCAGCTTTCGCCTAAGTTAAAAATAAATTCCAAGTGGATTACGATTTACACTCTGAAACTTAGCTACGAACCAGTCTTCGTCTAAGTTCCAAATTTCTCAGAGTGTTGAGCAGTCCTCACACTCGGGGGCTTAGCTGCGAATCAGCTTTCCCCTAAGTTAAAAATAAATTCTGAGAGGACTACGATTTATACATTCGGAAACTTAGCTACGAACTAGCATTCGTCTAAGTTCAAAACTTCTCCGAGTGTTGAGCAATCCTCACGCTCGGGGGCTTAGCTGCGAACCAGCTTTCGACTAAGTTAAAAACAAATTCAGTCGAGCAAACGATTGAAAACAAAATACGGATAAATCCAAAGGTTTCAGTGCGAATAAAAGTTTCGCACGCGAGCAAAGGTACTCAAGCTTAATGCCTGAATGAAGTTTTACGACCATTACAGTTCCACTCGGCATTCCGAGGAAAATAAAGTTTTTACTGCGAATAAAGTTCTTTAAGAACCAGACGGACTTGCTGGCTCGACGAAGGTGTCCAAGTCGATCCCGTCTGCGATCCAAGTGGCTGCTTCGATGAAGGTGTCCATAAGTCTTCGAACTAAAGTTTCTTCGTGTTCATCACTCGAAGGTCCTTCAACTTGTCCTCTCTTGCATCCTTGCAATGGACTCTGACAAGGTAGAGCGCCACATCGGCTCCACAGCGGGCAGCTGACTTCTTCCAAGCTCGCACTCGACTGGGGATATCATTGAGACGGGCCATTATGGATGCAAGATCAGTCTGGAGAGTGTCTTTGGGCCATAGTTCCTTGTCAATCTTCTCCAGTGCCGCCTTCAGTTGGTGGATATATGCTTGAACACCCTAGAGTCGAACGTTGAGACGGAACATGTTCATGGCCACGACATCTGCAACAACGATTTAGTGGGATCCAGATTGGGCTCGATTTCTTCGGTCTCTTTTTCAAAGTCCTGGCAGAATTCTATATGGGGGAAACATGGAAAGATGATTACATTTCTAGCCTATGGGATTAAAGGAATTCATTCGACAAGTGCAGATACCATCGAGCATGAGGAATATTTTCTTCGCGAATTCTCCCAAGTGCTTCTCCAGGCCATTGCTCCTCCTAGTCAGCTGCTCGGTTTTCTTGATGATTTCACTCCGTTCTAGTTTCAGCTTGGAGTTTTCCTCTTCTATCTTCTTGGCTGCGGCAAGTTTCTTCTCAGCGGCCTTAGTTTTCTCCCTCGCCACCTTCTGTGCATTAGCAAGTGCCTTGTCCTTGTCCTCTAGTGCTTTCTTCATGGTGTCTGAAGAAATAGCATTGTTGAGTCACGCTTGGAGTTGGCGGTTTTCATCACGCACGTCTATTCGAGTGAGAGCACTCGGTTCAAAGGATGGAAAGTGAAACTAAGAGTGCATTGGGTCGAAGAAGATTACCTCCCAAGGTCTTCAGCCCAGTCCGTGCCCGTTCCAGACTGTTTTTGGAGACCTCCAGATCCAATCACAGCTGGTTCCTTTCCTCCTACAAGTCCTTGTACTGGGTGCCAAGTTCACAAGCTCTCTAAAATCAACAAAAATATACAGTTCGGTCAACAGGAAAATTCCTCCACTCCCGAGCGGAAAGGGTCAAGAACAGTCGACTGAAGGGCGGCCCGCCGCCCCACCCCACACTCCTGAAATAGCGTCATATCATGGTTGATGAAATGATGTCCATGAAACCCACGTCATATCATGGTTGATGGCAATGATATCCATGAAATCTACAAGGTAGCTGAGTGGTATCGCTAAAGCAAAGAGTTCACTCGACAAGTCGAGTGGCAAGTGTACTCCGCGTACGACAAAGAACCCTGAGTTCAAGTTCTTAAGACTACTGCTCATCGTCAACGATCAACAGTAATCTCGGGGACTACACCCAGTGGGTGCACTCAGTGTGCCCTCACTGGTTCCTAAATCACTCGATAAGGTCTGCCCTGTCTAAGCATAAGATGGCCTCTATTAGACCCCCATCGATGCAAGCACTCGATAGTGGTCTCGGGGACTACACCTAGTGGGTGCACTCAGCGTGCCCCCACCGGATCTCCTAACACTTGATGTGTCGAGTGACAGGAAAATAAAAAAATGTGCGGAAGCATGTGAATATCATCTCTATTAAGACCCCTGCCAGTGCAATCACTCAACGGCGGTCTCGGGGGCTACACCTAGTGGGTCCAGTCAGTGTGCCCCACTGGACCTTTTATCACTCGATCTGTCGAGTGGTTTCCAAAACAACTCTAAGACCCCTGCCAATGTCATCACCATTCGGCAGCAGTCTCGGGGACTACACCTAGTGGGTGCACTCAGCGTGCCCCCACTGGTTCAAAATCTACTCGACTAAGACACGATCTATTCGAGTGGAGAACGTACAAGTATTCTACGAAAGGAAAACACCCACTAGGTGTACAATCAAGAAAGAGAAGAATTCAATTGGAAATGCACTTACAATCGCACTTACTCGGACGTTCGTACAAAGCGTTGCGTTGGCATCATAAGCCAGTTTGCTGGCCTCGTACGCCTCCTTTGTGCGCAACATTATTTGCTCCACCTGGATCATGGCTTCCTTCGCAGCTCCAGTTTGGTCTTCCGGGACGTGGTGCAGAGGAAAGGCAGTCACCGGCTGAATTGATGTTGCGACTGGAGTAGTTGAGGTAGTCTGGGGTTGTCCAATTGGAGTCGACGCCATGATGGTTGAAGCAGCTAGTGGAGCACTCGACAACGGAGCCACGAGCTCGATTTTGGCTTGGGACGAGTCGCCTATCCCCTGGGATGATGCAAGAGTCGACTGCTAAGGCGTTTGCACTGATGGTGTTCTTCGGGTGCGTACGCGCGGGGTGCCTAATGTCAAACCTTCACCCCCCGTACCCCGAGGTAGTTCTTCATGATCCTCCAGTTGAATGATCTCTGCAAGCATCAATCAACAACATTTGCTTATACAATCGGCGAATCATTTTCAAGAATCAGAGCCGAGCGAAGATTTGTTTACCTCATTGGGAAGTTGTCGCGTCGGCAGTATCCACATCCGTTTGCTCCTCTCCGTCCCGTGGAGGCGACGTTACTAAGGTAGCGACACTATAGAAAAAATTCCACTCGGTTGGCAAGAATTTGAAGTCCTATTCAATAGTAAAAGAAGAAAGCAAACACTTGTGTTGACACAATGGGCACATCGATCTTCATGCGGGGCAAAGCTTTACGAGGTTTTGGCGCGTTGGGCTTGGACTGCTTTGCGGCCCTTGCACTCGACTCAATGGTCGAGGTTCGATCCCGCTTCAGGTTCCTCTCACTCGATGCCAAGGCCTTGCCTGAGGCAGTCGTGGGGTCCTGACACAGCTTGGAGAGATGCTCAGTGCGCGGAGGAGACTCGACTTCTTCCTCGTCTTCGTCTGGGTCTTCATAGTCGTCCTCGCTATCGTCGGTGTAGTCAATGTCCACGCTACCACCCTCACTCTCCCCGCCATCTTCAGGCTGATTCCCATTTGGCACGGGTGAGTGCATGTGTGTCCACTCCTGCAAGGTTCAAACAATGAAGTGAGTCGACATATGATCCAACCACTCGACAAAGCAATACGACAGTCGACAAGATAAAGTTTACCAGGTTCTTCAGTGGATTCGCAGCAGAGCAGGGCTTGATCTTCTTGGCTTCCATGGAGTTGTCGCAGGCTCCAGTAATGCTTCGAATGCATTGCTTGACAGTTTCCTATGTAACTTCTTCTGGGTGTGTCCGGGTCGTGTCCTCAGGGCCTGAATAATGCCACATAACATGGTCCCTTGCCTGGAGCGGCTGGATCCATCGACTGAGGAACGTCTCCAGAAGTTCCATACCAGTCACCCCACCACAGACAAGGGCTACTACGGCATCCACCAAGATCCCCACTTGGACTTTATCTCCATCTGACACTTTCAAGGATTTGGGAACGGTGGGTCGATCTAACGTGAAAGGAGAAAGACCGGTCGACATGTTGAGAGATGCTACATCATTGAAGTAGAACCAAGTCGACCGCCAACCCCTAATAGTTTTTGTGAAGGTCATGGAGGGAAAGGAACTCCTAGCTCTCTTCTGGACTCCCAAGCCACCACACAATTGGATCACATGGGTTTTATCATCCTTGGGATTGGCCTTTTTGACCGACTAAGATTTGATGGTAAAGATATGTTTGAACAGACCCTAGTGGGGAGGACAACCCAAGAAGCACTCACACAGTGTGATGAAAGCAGAAAGATAAGAAATGGCATTCGGAGGAAAATGATGGATCTGGGCTCAAAAAAGTTTAGAAAAAATCAGAAAAATGGATGGGGGGCATGGAGAAACCTCTCTTGACGCAGATGAGGAGGACCCGCTCCCCCTCGCGCGGCTCCGGCTCGATTCCCCCTCCGACAACCTCCGTGAACCTTCCGCCACGAGCCCGTGGACGGCAAGATTGTCGACGTCCGCGGTGGTGATCGTCAATAGGAGAAAATCCCTCTGGATCCACCATGGCTGCATGGTGAACCACGCGGTTGACGGCTTCTTGGTGTTGCCCTTTGCAGCCCCCTTCTTGGCGTGCTCCAACTTCTTAGTCTTCTCCTTCGTCATTGCGGCGGTGGTGTTTGTCGAGGCGAAGCGGAGCTGTGCGCTGGAAGCAAGGGAGGCGGAGGAAGAGAGGAGATTTGGGGGAGAAAGACTATGCAGACTGCAACACAACGGGATTTATACTCCGTCGAGTGTCTCGCTGACTCGTGGGCCCACTGGATCCCCGCGTATCCCGACCGCAGATGCCGCATAGTACATGGAGAAATGGGTGGTGCATGAATCGAGGCGTCATGCTTCCACTTGCCCCAGTCGTGGCGTCATCATCGCGGACGCGTGCACTTCCCAAATTTTCAAATCCCGCAAAATCCAGGCCTGACAGAGTGACCCGTCACGTCTAAAGATCCCTTCAGTCACTTGGAACAGAATTGACGTTGAGAATCCATTCGGACACTTTCAAGCTAGAATCGATCCAGGCGAATGACAAAGATTTCAATCGACACAAATTTCATTGAAGCCCCGATGTTCATTTGGAAGTTCGGTGCCTTTTTCAAAACTGGCATCGATCCCCCTTTACCACTCGAACCCCGATCCATTCAGGGGCTAATGACGAGGATATGGATGTAGGGTTGGGTCCTAGGCCTAACCTGGATACCCTACCTAAGGATACTATATTGGAGGACTTAAAGATTACAAGAGAGATTCTGACTGGATTCATCATAGTGTTCAAGTCACTTGACATCTTATCCACTCGGTACCTTCTTCATCCACTCGACAGCCACCTGTCACTCGGAAGACCTCACTTCCAATCGACGCCAGATGACCGGAAGCCACCCCAGGAGGCCAGTAGGCAGGTGTTAGGCTGGTCGTCATTAGTAGCAATTATGATGTACGTTACCAGTAATGTTCGTGTTTATACCCATGATCGAACCCGTGGATGCCTGGCACTTATGAGGGGCAGCGCACTCTATATAAGCTGGCCCTCCCCTCAGGCGCAAGGGTTCGCAACCTCTATAACTCGTACTCTCCACATGACAAAAGCTCCCGAGCACTCAGACATAGGGCTATTACCTCCACGAGAGGGGCCTGAACTCATACATCCGTATGTACATCCTCGCCGTAGCTAGGACTCTGCCCTCTCCTTTGTTACCCCTATCTTCTACTGTCAGACTCGTTCCCACGACAATGGAGACATATCAACTCCCCCAAGCTTAACCCATTGCTTGTCTTCAAGCAATTGAGTTGATAAACTGAAAGTGATAAAGAAAAACTTTTACAAACTCTGTTTGATCTTGTTGTTGTAAATACGTCTAATTAATGTTCAGATTTTAAACAAAGATCATGGACTAACCACGTTCACAATAACATTTAGGTCTCACATTTACTCATATCAATGACATAATCAACTAATGAGCAATAATATTAACTCTCGGATGATGACACTTTTTCAAAACAAACACGATACAATATGACAAAATAGTATCTCGCTAGCCCTTTCTGAGACTGCAAAACATAAATGCAGAGCACCTCTAAAGAACAAGGACTGACTAAACATTGTAATTCATGGTGAGAGAGATCCAGTCATGCTCATACTCAATATCAATTAACATCAAGCATACAAATGACAGTGGTGCTCTCTAACTGGTGCCTTTTATAAGAAGATGATGAAACAATAAAGTAAATGGAAAGGCCCTTCGCAGAGGGAAGCATTGATTTGTAGAGGTGCCAAAGGTCGAGCTTTTAAAATAGAGATAAGTAATGATTTTTGAGAGGTATGCTTTCATTGCTCACATAAAGACCAAGAGGTTTTCAACATGTTCTATGCTAGATACATTATAGGCGGTTCCCAAGCAGAATGATAAAGTTTTTACTCCCCTCCACCAATCAGTCACACTCCACGGCGAACCGAATCCACGGGTACCATCCATACAAAAACAGTTCTAGAGGAGTTTTGTTTAATTATATTTTGCTTTTTATTTCGAGCATGGAACTAGGCATCCCGATTACCAGCCACTTTCTCGTCAATAATAGTGGATCAACACATATCGTGAGAATAACCCACCTAGCATGGAAGATACTGACGGTCCCTAGTCGCCACATGAGCGATTTGGGCATACAAAACAGAATGTTTATTTGAAGATTTAGAGTTTGGCACATGCAAATTTACTTGGAACGGCAGGTAAATACCGCATATAGGTAGGTATGGTGGACTCATATGAAACAACTTTGGGTTTGAGAGATTGGATGCACAAGCAGTATTCCCGCTTAGTACAAGTGAAGGCTAGCAAAAGACTGGGGAGCGACCAACTAGAGAGCGACACAGTCAACAACATGCTTTGAGATTAACCAACATTGAATGCAAGCATGAGTAGGATATAAATCACTATGAACATAAATATCGTGGATGCTATGTTGATTTTGTTTCAACTACATGCATGAACATGTGCGAGTTGAGCCACTTGAATTGTTTAGAGGAGGATACCATTCCATCATACTACATCACAACCATTTTAATATGCATGTTGGCACCCAAAAAAAACCATTATCCACTCTTAGCTAATTAAGCATGGCATGAATAACTATAATCTCTACTTGTCATTGCAAATATATTTCACCCATGATGAAATGAATTCGGAACAATGAGCTAATCGTATTTACAAAGTAAGATAGGTCGAATTCATACCAGCTTTTCTCCATCTCAATCTTTTCATCAAATATCATCACTATTGCCTTTCACTTGCACGACCGAACGGTGTGGATAATAATAAGAGTGCACGTGCATTGGACTAAGCTAGAATCTGCAACCAATACCTCAAAGGAGAAGACAAGGTAAAATGGGCTCTCTAATAGGTAAACAATAATGCATATGGGAGCCACTAGACATTTTCATTATGGTCTTCTCCTTACGACCCAAAGAAAGAAAAAATCAAACAAAACTATTTACACGTTAAAGCTCCCAACAAGCAAAAGAAGAACAAAAAAACTTTTTGGGTTTTCTTTTTTATGCTATTACTAAGGAACTAGAAATAAAGCTAGAACTAATTTTTTTGTATTTTTCTCAATGTTGAATAAACACAAGAAGAAAGCGAAACAAGAAAATAAACTACCATGGATGGTACAATGAAATAGTATGAACACCGACTAGTAAGATGAGTGTGTGAACATGAATGTAAAGTCGATGAGAAATACGTACTCCCCCAAGCTTAGGCTTTTGGCCGAAGTTGGTCTATGGCCATGGCTGGAAAGATCTCCCTCTAGGATACTCAGTAGTGTCCTCATAGTTCCATTGGTTGGCGAACTCCTGTGGTTCCCACTGAAAGACTGGTTCCGGGTATGGATCAAAGGCGGGTGACGGCTCTAGAGGTGGGGGTTGCGTCAGACCCCAATATCTGTAAATGTCTCCGGGCATAATGGTGTACCTGCCTGAGCGAATATCGAACAAGGAAGAGGCAGGTAGAGTAATAATTTCACAAGTACCCTGGCTAAAAACTAAGTTGTAAAGCAGCCTCCTATCATTATTTTTCTTAATAACATCATGAGCTACCATACGGTCATATTCTAAAAACTTCGCGGGTAGTAGCCTCTCATCTTTCTCGTGAATCCTAAAGGGTATGTCAAAATGTTTAGCTAAACGAGATGCATAGATACCTCTGAATATGGGCCCCTTCGAACTGTTGGTGTTCAACCGTTGGGCCACCATAGCGCCCAGACTAAAGGTTCTATCAGTAAATAAAGCATGGCGCAAAATGGCGAGGTCAGGGGCACTAAGACTTCCACTCTCCCAACGACCAAGTAAACATCTTTCCATTTCTTTCTCACAATCTATCTTAGCATTGACATTATTCAAGAAAGGGCTACCAAATATAATGGGACAAAAATCATCTTGTGGGGAACCAAGGACAAGAAAATCAGTGGGATATTTTATTTTCCCACACAAGACTTGAACATCTCTAACAATACCAACTGGTGCTATAATATCTCTATTAGCAAGCTTAATGGTAACATCAATTTCCTCTAACTCAGCTGGTGCAATATCATTCATAATTTCTTGATATAAGGTAAAGGTAATTGCACTCACACCAGCACCCACATCACATAACCCATGATAACAATGATCTCCTATTTTAACAAAAACAACAGGCATGCCAACAATAGGTCTATGTTTATCTTTAGTATCAGGTCTAGCAATTCTAGCAGCTTCATCACAGAAATGAATAACATGTCCATCAATATTATCAACCAAGAGATCTTTAACCATAGAAATACTAGTTTCAACTTTAATTTTTTCAGGAGGTGTAGGTGTTCTAACATAGCTCTTACGAACTACAGTTGAAGATTTAGCATGCTCCTTTATTCTAACAGGGAAAGGTGGTTTCTCAATATAAGCAACAGGAACAACAGGGTTAACATTATAAGTAATAGTTTCTTCTTCAACTTTAATAGGTTCAACTACTTTCACTTCAATGGGAGGATGATATTTAAACCACTTTTCCTTAGGGATATTAACATGAGCAGCTAAATATTCAGAGAAAGAAGCTACTATCTCAAAATCAAGTCCATATTTAGTGCTAAATTCACTAAAGGCATTGGTGTCTACAAAGGATTTAAAACAATCAAACTTAAGGTTTATACCTGACTCCTTACCGTCGTTGAGTTCCCAATCTTCAGAGTTGTGTTTAATTCTTTCCAATAAATCCCATTTGAAGTTAATATCTTTCTTCATATAGGAACCACTACAAGCAATATCGAGCATGGATTGATTATTACGAGAAAGCCGAGCATAAAAATTCTGAATAATAATTTCTCTAGAGAGCTCAAGATTCGGGAATGAATATAACATCGACTTAAGCCTCCCCCGAGCTTGAGCGATACTTTCTCCCTCACGAGGCCAAAAATTATAAATATAATTCTGGTCACGATGAGCTAGATGCATAGGATAAAACTTCTGATGAAATTCCATTTTCAATCAGTTGTAGCTCCATGATCCAATATCATCACATAGCCTATACCATGTCAATGTCTTCTGCTTCAAAGATAAAGGAAAGACTTTATTATTGACATGATCCTCGGGCAGACCTGCAAGCTTAAATAATCCACAAACTTCATCCACATAGATTATATGCAAATCAGGTTGTAGTGTTCCATCTCCTGTATAAGGATTAGCCAGCAGTTTATCTCTCATACCCAAAGGAATTTCATAAAAAATATTTTCAGTAGGTTTAGTAGGTTGAGGAGAAACTCTTTGTGCTTCCGATCGAGCTGAAGATACCCCGAACAAGCCCATGAAAGGACTATTTTCCATAGTAACAAGTGACACTAAATTTCAGCACACTATAAATTTTTTCCTTACCAGATTCCACTTACCAAAGGCGCTTCACTCCCGGGCAACGATGCTAACAAAGAGTCTTGATGACCCACAAGTATAGGGGATCTATCGTAGTCCTTTCGATAAGTAGGAGTGTTGAACCCAATGAGGAGCAGAAGGAAATGACAAGCGGTTTTCAGTAAGGTATTCTCTGCAAGCACTGAAATTATCGGTAACGGATAGTTTTGTGATAAGGTAATTTGTAACGGGTAACAAGTAACAAGTGTAGCAAAGGTGCAGCAAGGTAGCCCAATCCTTTTTGTAGCAAAGGACAGACCTGGACAAACTCTTGTATAAAGTGAAGTGCTCCCGAGGACACATGGAAATTTCTGTCAAGCTAGTTTTCACCACGCTCATTTGATTCGCGTTCGTTACTTTGGTAATTTGATATGTGGGTGGACCGGTGCTTGGGCGCTTTCCTTACTTGGAAAAACCTCTCGCTTATTATTAACCTCTCTCGCAAGCATCCTTAACTACGAAAGAAGAATTAAGATAAATCTAACCATAGCATGAAATATATGGATCCAAATCATCCCCTTACGAAGCAATGCATAAACTAGGCTTTAAGATTCTTTCACTCTAGCAACCCATCATCTACTTACTACTTCCCAATGCCTTCCCCTAGGCCCAAATAATGGTGAAGTGTTATGTAGTCTACATTCACATAACACCACTAGAGGAGAGACAACATACATCTCATCAAAATATCGAACGAATACCAAATTCACACGATTACTTATAACAAGATTCATCCCATGTCCTCAAAAACAAACGTAACTACTCACAAAACATGTTCATGTTCATAATTAGAGGAGTATTAATTATCATAAAGGATCTCAACATATGATCTTCCACCAAGTAAACCAACTAGCATCAACTATAAGGAGTAATCAACACTGCTAGGAAACAACATATGATCTTCCACCAAGTAAACCAATCCGAGGTTTGAGACAAAGATCAGATACAAGAGAAGAACTAAGGTTTGGAGAGGAGATGGTGCTCATGAAGATGTTGATGAAGATTGGCCCCCCCTCGATGTGAGGATCGTTGGTGATGACAATGACTTGGATTTCCCCCTCTGGGAGGGAAGTTTCCTCGGCATAACGGCTCTACCGGAGCTCTAGATTGGTTCTGCCCAAGTTCCGCCTCGAGACAGCGGCACCTCGTCACGAAATCTCTCTCTTGATTTTTTTAGGTCAAAACCCTTCATATAGCAGAAGATGGGCACTGGAGGCCTGCCATGGGGCCCACAAGCCACCAAGGCACGGCTAGGGGGGTAGGCCGCGCCTGTCAGGCTTGTGACCTCCTGGTGGGTCCCCTCTGGTATTAGTTTTTCCCAATAATTTTTATATATTCCAAAATAATTGTCCATAACTTTTCAGGACTTTTGGAGTTGTGCAGAATAGGTCTCTCATATTTGCTCCTTTTCCAGTCCAGAATTCTAGTTGCCAGCATTCTTCCTCTTCATGTAAACCTTGTAAAATAAGAGAGAAAAGGCATAAGTATTGTACCATAACATGTAATAACAACCCATAATGCAATAAATATAAATATAAAATCATGATGCAAAATGGACATATCAGCATCTTTTGTCCTACCCTCCCATGGCAACGGGGTCCTATTCGAAACTAAGGGATATTAAGGCCTCCTTTTAGTAGAGAAACGGGCAAAGAATTAACTCATGGTGAATACATGAACTCCTCAAACTACGAAAATCACCGGAAAGAATCCAAATTATTGTCACCTTGGGGTATGCAGATCAATACACGTAATAGGTGCATACAACTTGCAAGATATGATCCAAATCAGTCTTATATTCATGAAAACATAATAGGATCAGATCGGAAATCATGACAGTCAGGCCCTAGTGACAAGCCTTAAGCATAGCAAATTCATAGAAACATCAATCTCAAAGCATAGTGGATACTAGGGATCAAGCCCTATCAAACTTAACTCGATTACATGATCAATCTCATCCAATCCCACCACCGTCTAGCAAGCCTACGAAAGAATTACTCACTCCCAGTGGTGAGCATCATGGCGGTGTTGATGAAGGAGGGTTGGTGATGACGACGGTGATGAATCGCCATCTCTAGAGCCAAAAATGGACTCCTGATAAGCCCTCCAGAGGAAGAACATGGGGTGGCAGCGACTTCGTCTCGTGAAACGCGATGAAAACTTCTCTTTGATTTTTCTCTCCGAATATGTGAATTTATAGGACTAGAATTAGGGTTGAAGGAGTCACGAGGGCGCTGTCGGCTATACACAAAATAGGTAGGCCCATGAAGGGTCAAAGTTTCATAAAGCATGGGGTCCACACATCATGTGGGTCCAGATAAATCTCATACAAACGTATTATCCACTCGGAAATATCATCGTACCGTCCACTCGGAAGACAATCAATCACTCGGTCATACGGCTGACTCGGATATGCGAAGATCGACAGTTGACAAAGCAGTCAAAGCTGCATTTGACGTCACGGCATCAATGCCCCACTTTGTAACATAGGAGGTGAAGGGGTGGCACACTCTATATAAGCCACCCCCACCACTAGACTAAGGGGGTTCCTTCATCTATCTCTCTCTACTAGTCTTAGGATTTAGCTCAGGCATGGAGATCCGTTCTCCCTTCTCTCACACAATGTAATCTCCGGATTCATACTAAGATGAAACAAAGCCTCTCCGAAGCACGAGACGTAGGGCTCTAATCTCCATAGTGAGAGGCCCGAACTCGCTAAAACCACTGTGTCACCCATTTGCATCTCGATAGATCATGCTCCGTTGTCCTACCCCTCTCTAATGTCAGAATCGTTCCCACGACATTTGGCACCCACCATGGGGCTTGGCATCTATCGAGCCATGATGCATATGATTATTTCTTCAATCACCGATGTCGTCCGCCTCATGGTCATCGCGTGCGGCCACCAGCGTCATCTGCCTCAGGGTCATCATGCGTGGTCGTTGGCATCATCATCGACATCGGCACAGCCGTCTGCACCTCGTCTGTGAAGTCATCGTTAAGTGCCCGTGCATGGCTACTGGCACCACCCGCCTCATCACCATGGTGCGCGGCCACGGGCGTCATCCACCTCAATGTCGTCTCCAACCACGTCGTTGAGCCCCATGCACGAATGCCGCCACTGTTCGCCTCATCATCGACTTTGGCCTCGTGTTCTTCGCCGCTCGGGAATGACCTCCACGGTGGCGTGGACACATAACGCTCCTTTCTCTAGCGCCAATCGCCGGCGAGGTGTGCATGGCCGAGGCGTGCATCAACAACGACCTACGAAACAGCCTCGTGTTCTTGACCGCTTGGAGGCGATCTCCGCGGTGGCGGTGCGGGCGCCGTGCGGCATGCATGGTCATTTAGTAAGTCTCTCCGAGGACTAGTCACGGTCAAAACATGGTTTGGACGTGGGTCTCCGACGACATGGGCCACCTCTCCGTTGAGTGAGTGCATGCAGGAGAAGAAACGAAAGGAGGTAACACCTCATAACTCTACGAGAAGTTACTCAGCTCCTCCATTAACGCTCATCACATGATCAAAATGCGCCAGGTAATTGTGCATGCATGCATGCATAACCATATATGGTCTTTAATCCTCGCAAAATAGCATGCAGGTAGGAAGACTTAATTCACCAAAACATATTTGTAGCTATGCTTGCTACTAACTTCCAGGGCCATTTGTCCATCATTGTCCCCGAACAACAGTTTACTCGAACGGACACTCCGTTCAAGATACTAACACAATGACACGCAGATGAAGTTTACATACTGACAACCAACATGTAGTGATTCGGCCGCCCCCCGCATCGTTACTCTGCTGGATGCTCCATCGTCACTTGGCCGCCATGCGTGCCATCACTCTCGTGGACACTCCATCGCCACTCGACTGCCCCATGCATCGTCACGCTGCTGGACGCTCCATCGCCACTCGGCCGCCCCGTGCGTCGTCACTGTACTGGACACATCATCATCACTCGACAGCTTCGTGCATCGCCACTTGGCGAGACACGTCTTCGTTACTTGGCAGCTCTGCGCATCGCCACTCAGCCGGACGCACCATCGTCACTCGGCCGCCCCACGCGCCATCACTCTACTGGATGCGTCGCCATCACTCGGCAGCTCCGCGCATCGTCACTCGGCGAGACACATCTTCGTCACTCGGTAGCTCCGCACATCGCCACTCAGCCGGAGCTCCGTCGTCACTCGGCCACCCCGCACGCCGTCACTCTACTTCACGCGTCGTCATCACTCGGCAGCTCCGCGCATCGCCACTCAATGAGATGCGTCGTCATCACTCGACCGCCCCGCGCGCTGTCACTCTACTAGACGCGTCGTCATCACTCCGCAGCTCCACGCATCGCCACTCGGCGAGATACGTCTTCGTAACTCGGCAGCTCCACGCATCGCCAATCAGCCGGACGATTCATCGTCACTCGGCCGCCCCGCACGCTATCACTCTACTGGACGTGTTGTCATCACTCGACAGCTCCGTGCATCGCCACTTGGCGAGATGCGTCGTCATTACTCGGAAGCTCCGTGCATCGCCACTCGGCAAGACACGTCTTCGTCACTCGACCACCCCGCACGCTGTCAGACAACTAAGTCATTCTTCATAGACTGCATTCAATTAAATAGTTATTACTACATTATCGAGTGGCACGTGAGTCGCGCATGACGTCTACTCGAAGGCCACACCACCGAGTGTACCTCTATGCTTAGTTGTTTATTTCCATGTCGGAACACTACACTTCCGCTTCATTTGGATCCGTACTCAAAACGAGTTCAGTCGGATCCTTCACTTTCACAAGTTCAGTCGGATCCTTCACTCTTTTAGACTCTTGCTGGTCCCGGACTAGCAAGAATCTCGCACACCCAGTGGGTGTCTAGGGGTGTAATTTATACAAATCATTTCAACAAACACCAAATTACTTCGAGATTTTTTTTATGTTAGCTTGTGTTATTTTCATACACACGTTATCTGGATGCCTCTATGCGCCATTCTTGACGACATGCTCGACTCGACTGCCCCACGCGTCGTCACTTGTTCGGACGCCTCCTTGACGACACGCTGAACTCAGACGCCCCACGCGCCGTCACTTGGTTGGATGCCTCTGCGACAACATTCTCGACTCGGCTGCCTCGCGCGCCGTTACTTGACCACCCCGTGCGTCGCCACTTGGTGAGACGTACCTACCTCACTCGGATGCCCCGCGCATCGCCATTGTGCTGGATGAGTTTACAACGCTTGGCCGCCCCGCACGTCACCACTCATCCAGACACATCTAGTTCACTCGGATGCCCCCCGCATAGCCACTCCGTACGACACATCTTCGTCACCCGGCCGCCCCGCGCGTCACTAGTCGGTGAGACATACCTGTATCACTCGACCGCTCCGCACAGTGTTACTCAACTTGATGCTCCTTCGTCACTCAGTCGCTTCGCACTCTATCACTCAGCTGGACGCTCCATCGTCACTCGACCGCTTCTGCGCCATCAGACAGCAAAGTCATTCTTCATACACTACATTCAATTAAATAGTTGTTTCCGCATCACAGAGTGTCGAGGAAGTCACACATGACGTTCACTCGGAGGCCATGCCACCGAGTGTACCTCTGTGCTCAGTTGTTTATTTTTATGTGGGAACACATTGTTGGGGAACGTCGCATGGGAAACAAATTTTTTCCTACGCACACGCAAACCTATCCATGGTGATGAGCATCTACGAGAGGGAGAGTGGATCTACGTACCCTTGTAGATCGCTAAGCGGGAAGCGTTAAGAAACGCGGTTGGTGTAGTCGAACATCTTCGCGATCCAAATCGCCGAGCGTCCCGCGATCTCATCACGATCCGTCCCGCGATCCAATCACGACCCGTCCCGTGAACTCATCACGATCCGTCGCGCGATCTCATCACGATCCGTCTCACGATCTTGATCACGATCTGTCCCGCGAACTCATCATGATCCGTTCTGCGATCTCATCACGAACCGTCTCACGATCTCGATCACGGTTCTTCCGATCTAGCGCCGAACGGACGGCACCTCCGCGTTCAGCACACGTGCAGCTTGATGACGATCTCCACCATCTTGATCCAGCAAGAGGAGGTGGAGAGGAGAGAGAGTTCACCGGCAGCATGACGGTGCTCCGGTGATGGTGGTGGAGCAATTCCGGCAGGGCTTCGCCTAAGCGCTGCGGAACTACGATCTAGAGGAGAAACTATGCACCGGTGGAACGGGTAGCACGTGGCCGGAAATTCTATCCAAAAACCACCCAATCCACTAGTATATATAGGAGGAGAGGAGAGGAGAGGCAGCCAAGGCCTTTGGGTCGGCCGAAATAGGAGGTGGGAGCAATCCCACTTCACCTCCAATCCTAGTTGGAGTAGGATTGCCTCCTATTGGCTGATTTTCCACTTTTTGCTTTAGACTTTCTCTCATGCGCCATGGGCCTTTGTGGCTGTTTTCCCAGCCCACTAAGGGCTGGTTATTATTCTCCCACAGCCCATGGACCTCTTGGGGTCGAAGTACCCCTCCCGGAGGTCCCCCGGTACACTACCGGCACTCCCGGTACACTACCGATACTCCCGGTACACTACCGATGAGCCCGAAACTTTTCCGGCGACCAAACTGGGACATCCTATATATGAATCTTTACCTCCGGACCATTCCGGAGCTCCTCGTGACGTCCGGGATCTCATCCGGGACTCCAAACAACCTTCGGTCACCACCATACATAACTCTACACTACCGAAACGTCACCGAACCTTAAGTGTGCAGACCCTGCGGGTTCGAGAACTATGTAGACATGACCGAGACACCTCTACGGTCAATAACCAATGGCAGGACCTGGACGTCCACATTGGTTCCTACATATTCTACGAAGATCTTTATCGGTCGAACCTCTATGTCAAGGATTCAGTTAATCCCGTATAACGTTCCCTTTGTTCTTCGGTATGTTACTTGCCCGAGATTCGATCGTCAGTATCTCCATACCTAATTCAACCTCGTTACTGGCAAGTCTCTTTACTCGTTCCGTAATACAAGATCCCATGACTAACACTTAGCCACATTGCTTGCAAGGCTTGTTGTGATGTTGTATTACCGAGTGGGCCCTTAGATACCTCTCCGTCACACGGAGTAACAAATCCCAGTCTCGATCCATGCCAACTCAACAGACACCATCGGAGATACCTGTAGAGCACCTTTATAGTCACCCAGTTACGTTGCGACGTTTGATACACACAAGGCACTCCTCCGATATCCGTGAGTTGCATGATCTCATGGTCATAGGAACATATACTTGACATGTAGAAAACAGTAGCAATAAACTGACACGATCATATGCTATGTTTGTAGTTTGGGTCTTATCCATCACATCATTCTCCTAATGATGTGATCCCGTTATCAAATGACATCTCATGTCCATGGCTAGGAAACCTTAACCATCCTTTGATCAACGAGCTAGTCCATTAGAGGCATACTAGGGACATGGTTTTGTCTATGTATCCACACATGCATTTAAGTCTCCGATCAATACAATTATAGCATGGATAATAAACGATTATCATGAACAAGGAAATATGATAATAACTAATTTATTATTGCCTCTAGGGAATATTTCCAACAGTCTCCCACTTGCACTAGAGTCAATAATCTAGTTCACATCACCATGTGATTCGCATTGTTATGAATCTAACACCCAATGAGTTTTGGGGCTCGATCATGCTTTGCATGTGAGAGAGGTCTTATAGTCAACGGGTCTGCGATATTCAGATCCGTGTGTACTTTGCAAATCTCTATGTCAAACCGTAAACACTGCTACCACACTCCACTTGCTACTATTTCCAAATGGCTGCTCCACTATACGTATCCAGATTGCTACTATGAGTCATCCGGATAGGTGTTAAAGCTTGCATCGACGTAACTCTTTAAGACGAACTCTTTATCACCTCCATAATCAAGAAACATTTCCTTAGTCCTCTGGTTACTAAGGATAATTCCGACCGCTGTCCAGTGATCCACTCCTGGACCACACTTGTACCCCTTGAGAGACTCATGGCAAGGCACACACAGGTGCGGTACATAGCATGGCATACTATACAGAGCCTATGGCTAAGGCATAGGGGACGATGTTCGTCCTTTCTCTTCCTTCCGCCGTGGTCGAGCTTTGAGTCTCACTCAACTTCACACCTTACAAATCAGGCGAGAACTCTTTCTCTGACTGATCCATTTTAAACTCTTTCAAAATCTTTGTCAAGGTATGTACTCATTGAAAGTCTCATCAAGTCATCTTGATCTATCTCTATAGATCTTGATGCTCAACAATTTGGTAGCTTTATCCAGGTCTTCCTTTGAAAATCACTTTCCAAACAACCATTTATGCTTTCCAGAAATCCTACATTATTTCCAATCAACAATATGTCATCCACATATACTTATCAGAAATTCTATAGTGCTCCCACTCACTTTATTGCAAATACAAGTTTCTCGTAAACTTTGTATAAACATCAAAAACTTTGATCATCTCATCAAAGCGTATATTCCAACTCCGAGATGCTTGCTTCAGTCCATGGAAGGATCACCAAAGCTTTCACACCTTTTAGCATCCTTAGGACTGACAAAACCTTCTGGTTGTATCACATACAACCTTTCCTCAAGTAAACTGTTAAGGAAATGATGTTTTGACATCCATCTGCCAGATTTCATAATTGAAAACACAGCAACTGCTAACATAATTCCAACAGACTTTAGCACCACTACGAATGAGAAAGTCTCATCGTAGTCAACTCCTTGAACTTGTCACAAACATCTTTGCAACAAGTCGAGCTTTACAAATAGTGACATTCACCATCAATGTCTGTCTTCATTTTAAAGGTCCATTTGTACTCAACGACCTGCCGTCTAACGAGCAAGTCTACCAAAGTCTACACTTGGTTTTCATACATGGATCCTATCTCGGATTTCATGGCCTCCAACCATTTGTCGGAATCCGGGCCCATCATCGCTTCTCCATAGCTCGTAGGTTCATCGTTGTCCAACAACATGATCTCCAAGACAGAGTTGTCGTACCACTTAGGAGCAGTACACATCCTTGTCGACCTACGAAGTTCGATAGTAACTTGATCCTGAAGCTTCATGATCATCATCATTAACTTCCTCTTCAACTAACGTAGGCTTCACAGAAACATCTTTCTGCGCTGCGCTACTCTCTGGTTGAACAAAGGTTTAACAACCTCATCAAGTTCTATCTTCCTCCCACTCAATTCTTTCGAGAGAAACTTTTCCTCGAGAAAGGATCCGTTTTAGTAACAAACACTTTGCACTTGGATCTGAGATAGAAGGTTCACCCAACTGATCTTAGGGTATTCTATGAAGATGCATTTGTCCGCCTTGGGTTCGACCTCATTAGGTGAAAACATTTTCCACACAAGTGTCGCAACCCCAAGTATTAAGAAATGACAGCTTAGGTTTCTATCAAACCATAATTCACACGGTGTCATCTCAATGGATTTAGATGGTGCCCTATTTAAAGCGAATGTAGTTGTCTCTAATGCATAACCCCAAAATTATAGTAGTAAAACGATAAGAGACATCATAGCACGCACCATATCCAATAGAGCATAACTATGATGTTCGGACACACCATCACACCATGGTGTTCCAGGTAGCGTTAGTTGTGAAACAAATTTCACATTGTCTTAAGTTGTATGCCAAACTCGTGACTCAGATATTCACCTCCACGATCATATCGCAGTCATTTTTATCTTCTTGTCACGATGATCTTTAAACTTCACTCTGAATTTGCTTGAACCTTTCAAACGATTTAGACTTGTGTTTCATTAAGTAAATATACAGTACATCTACTCAAATCATCAGTGAAGGTAAGAAAATAACGATATCCACTACACGCTACAAGACTCACTAGATTGCATACATCAACATGTATCATTTCCAATGAATCACTTGCCCGCTCCATCCAACGGGGTCCTTTAGTCATCTTGCCCAAGAGGCATGGTTCGCATGTCTCAACCGATTCGAAATCGAATGAGTCCAAATATCCATCACCATGGAGTTTCTTCATGCGCTTTGTACCAATATGACATTTTGCGGCAGTGCCACAAGTATGTGGTACTATCATTATTTAACTTTGTATCTTTTGACATCAATGTTATGAACATGTGTATTACTACGATCAAGATTTCAACAAACCATTCTCACTGGGTGCATGACCATTGAAGGTATTATTCATGTAACCAGAATAACTATTATTCTCTGACTTAAATGAATAACCGTATTGCAACAAACATGATCTAATCATGTTCATGCTCAACGCAAAACACCAAATAACATTTATTTAGGTTCGTCACTAATCCTGAAGGTAGAGAGAGCATGCGATGTTGATCACATCAACCTTGGAAACACTTCCAACACATATTGTCACCTCACCCTTAGCTAGTTCTCCGTTTATTCCGTAGCTTTTATTTCGAGTTACTAACATTTAGCAACCGAACCGGTATCCAATACCCAGGTGCTACTAAGAGTACTAGCAAGGTACACATTAATAACTCGTATATCAAATATACTTCTATCGATTTTGCCAGCCTTCTTATCTACCAAGTATCTAGGGTTGTTCCGCTTCAGCGACCGCTCACCTCATAACAGAAGCACTTAGTCTCGGGTTTGAGTTCAACTTCGGGTTGCTTCATTGGAGCAGCAACTGACTTGCTATCCATGAAGTTTCCCTCCTTGCTCTTGCCCTTCTCGAAACTAGTGGTTTGATTAACCATCAACACTTGACGCTCCTTCTTGATTTCTACCTTCGCGGTGTCAAACATCGCGAACAGCTCAGGAATCATTATTTCTATCCCTGGCAATTTATAGTTCATCACCAAGTTCTAGTAGCTTAGTGACAGTGACTTGGAGAACTATATCAATCACTATCTTATCTGGAAGATCAACTCCCACTTGATTCAAGCGATTGTAGTACCCAGACAATCTGAGTACATGCTCAACGGTTGAGCTATTCTCCTTCATCTTACAGGCAAAGAATCTTGTTGGAGATCTCATATCTCGCAACACGGGCACGAGCCTGAGATCACAATCTCAGCTCCTAGAACATCTCATATGTTCCGTGACGTTCAAAACATTTTGGAGCCTCAATTCTAAGCCGTAATGCATGACGCACTAAACTATCAAGTAGTCATCGAAACGTGCCTGTCAGATGTACACAACATCTACAGTCGACGCTAGATGGGGTGGCGCACCGAGCGGTGCATTAAGGACATAAGCCTTCTGTGCAGCAATGAGGACAATCCTTAGATCACGGACCCAGTCCGCAATTTTGCTACCAACATCTTTCAATTCTATTTCTCTAGGAACATATAAAAATACAAGGGAGCCACAACGCGAGCTAGTAATCTACAACATAATTTGCAAAGACACTTTGACTATGTTCATGATATTGAGTTAAATTAATCATATTACTTAAGAACTCCCACTCAAATTGACATCCCTCCGATCATTCGAGTGATACATGATCCAAATTCACCAACTCAAGTCCGATCATCACGTGAGTTGAGGTGGCTGCAATGGTGAACATCATCATGTTGATCATATCTACTATATGACTCATGTTCGACCTTTCGGTCTCTTGTGTTCCGAGGCCATGTCTGTACATGCTAGGCTCGTCAAGTTTAACCCGAGTGTTCTGCGCATGCAAATCTGGCTTGCACCCATTGTATGTGAACGTAGAGTCTATCACACCCGATCATCACGTGGTGTCTCAACACGACGAACTTTCGCAACGGTGCACACTCGGGGAGAACACAGTTCATCTTGAAATTCAAGTGAGGGATCACCTTATAATGCTACCGCCGTACTAAGCACAACAAGGTGCATAAAAATGATTAACATCACATGCAAATCATAAGTGACATGATATGGCCATGAACTTGTGCTTTTGATCTCCATCTAGAAAGCACCGGCATGATCTCCATCGTCACCGGCACGACACCATGATCTCCATCATCTTGATCTCCATCAACGTGTCACCATCGGGGTTGTCACGCCCTACATGCTTCTACTACTATTGCTACCGTAGCGATAAAGTAAAGCATTACATAGCGCTTAATGATTGACACGCAGGTCATACAATAATTAAAGACAACCCTATGGCTCCTGCCGGTTGCCATATTCAACGACATGCAAGTCGTGAAATTCTATACATCACATGATCATCTCATACATCACATATATCTCATCATGTAATTGGCCATATCACATCAAAACATACCCTGCAAAAACAAGTTAGACGTCCTCTAATTGTTGTTGCATGTTTTACGTGGCTGCTACGGGTATCTAGCAAGAACGATTCTCACCTACGCATAAACCACAACGGTGATACATAGATTGCTTTTCAACCTTCTCAAGGACCGCCTTTGTCGGATCCGATCCAACTAAAGTGAGAGAAACTGTCACCCGCAAGCCATCTAAGCAACAAGTTGCGTCGAGGGAACCGGTCTCTCGTAAGCATACGAGTAATGTTGGTCCGGGCCGCTTCATCTCACAATCCCGCTGAACCAAAATCCGACCAAGGGAGGAAGCAATCTAAGCATCAACGCCCACAAACCTTTTGTGTGCTACTCGAGATCTCATCGAACCATCAACCTAGCTCATGATGCCACTGTTGGGGAACGTCGCATGGGAAACAAAAATTTTCCTACGCACACGCAAACCTATCCATGGTGATGAGCATCTACGAGAGGGAGAGTGGATCTACGTACCCTTGTAGATCGCTAAGCGGGAAGCGTTAAGAAACACGGTTGGTGTAGTCGAACATCTTCGCGATCCAAATCGCCGAGCGTCCCGCGATCTCATCACGATCCGTCCCGCGATCCAATCACGATCCGTCCCGTGAACTCATCACGATCCGTCCCGCGATCTCATCACGATCTGTCTCACGATCTTGATCACGATCTGTCCCGCGAACTCATCACGATCCGTTCCGCGATCTCATCACGAACCGTCTCACGATCTCGATCACGGTTCTTCCGATCTAGCGCCGAACGGACGGCACCTCCGCGTTCAGCACACGTGCAGCTTGATGACGATCTCCACCGTCTTGATCCAGCAAGAGGAGGTGGAGAGGAGAGAGAGTTCACCGGCAGCATGACGGTGCTCCGGTGATGGTGGTGGAGCAATTCCGGCAGGGCTTCGCCTAAGCGCTGCGGAACTACGATCTAGAGGAGAAACTATGCACCGGTGGAACGGGTAGCACGTGGCCGGAAATTCTATCCAAAAACCACCCAATCCACTAGTATATATAGGAGGAGAGGAGAGGAGAGGCAGCCAAGGCCTTTGGGTCGGCCGAAATAGGAGGTGGGAGCAATCCTACTTCACCTCCAATCCTAGTTGGAGTAGGATTGCCTCCTATTGGCTGATTTTCCACTTTTTGCTTTAGACTTTCTCTCCTGCGCCATGGGCCTTTGTGGCTGTTTTCCCAGCCCACTAAGGGCTGGTTATTATTCTCCCACAGCCCATGGACCTCTTGGGGTCGAAGTACCCCTCCCGGAGGTCCCCCGGTACACTACCGGCACTCCCGGTACACTACCGATACTCCCGGTACACTACCGATGAGCCCGAAACTTTTCCGGCGACCAAACTGGGACATCCTATATATGAATCTTTACCTCCGGACCATTCTGGAGCTCCTCGTGATGTCCGGGATCTCATCCGGGACTCCGAACAACCTTAGGTCACCACCATACATAACTCTACACTACCGAAACGTCACCGAACCTTAAGTGTGCAGACCCTGCGGGTTCGAGAACTATGTAGACATGCCCGAGACACCTCTACGGTCAATAACCAATGGCGGGACCTGGACGTCCACATTGGTTCCTACATATTCTACGAAGATCTTTATCGGTCGAACCTCTATATCAAGGATTCAGTTAATCCCGTATAACGTTCCCTTTGTTCTTCGGTATGTTACTTGCCCGAGATTCAATCGTCAGTATCTCCATACCTAATTCAGCCTCGTTACTGGGAAGTCTCTTTACTCGTTCTGTAATACAAGATCCCATGACTAACACTTAGCCACATTGCTTGCAAGGCTTGTTGTGATGTTGTATTACCGAGTGGGCCCTGAGATACCTCTCCGTCACACGGAGTAACAAATCCCAGTCTCGATCCATGCCAACTCAACAGACACCATCGGAGATACCTGTAGAGCACCTTTATAGTCACCCAGTTACGTTGTGACGTTTGATACACACAAGGCACTCCTCTGATATCCGTGAGTTGCATGATCTCATGGTCATAGGAACATATACTTGACATGTAGAAAACAGTAGCAATAAACTGACACGATCATATGCTATGTTTGTAGTTTGGGTCTTATCCATCACATCATTCTCCTAGTGATGTGATCCCGTTATCAAATGATATCTCATGTCCATGGCTAGGAAACCTTAACCATCCTTTGATCAACGAGCTAGTACATTAGAGGCATACTAGGGACATGGTTTTGTCTATGTATCCACACATGCATTTAAGTCTCCGATCAATACAATTATAGCATGGATAATAAACGATTATCATGAACAAGGAAATATGATAATAACTAATTTATTATTGCCTCTAGGGCATATTTCCAACACACATCACTTACGCTTTTTTTAGGTCCAGTACTCAAATGACTTCAGTCGGATCCTTCACTTGCACAAGTACAGTCGGATCCTGCACTCTGTTAGACCCTTGCTGGTCCCGAATTAATAAGCACCCGGCACACCCAGTGGGTGTATATGGGTGTTATTTCCACAAATTATTTCAGAAAAGATGAAATTACTTTGATAAATTTTTATGTTGGCTTCTGCTATTTTTCATACACAGGTTACGAGATCACTAGCGCATCTGTGTGCCATCTTCGTTGCTACTCAAGCTCAGTCGCCGCAACGGTCATTCGTGTGTTTCCACTTGTTCGAACACCTCCTCAACGACATGCTGGTCTCGCCATCCTGTGCGCCACTTGTTCGGATGCCTCCGCGACGACATGCTCGACTCGGTCGCCCCGCGCGTCGTCACATGTTCGAACGCCCCCTCGATGACGTATGTGACACGACGGCCCCGCGTACCATCACTGGGTCAGACTCCTCCTCGACATACAACACTTGGCTGCCCCGCGTGTCACAACTCGGGCAGACTCGTCTACATCACTTGGATGCCCCGCGCATCGCTACTCCGTGTGGCACATCTTCATCACTCGGCCACCCCGCGTGCCATTGCTCGGCTTAGCGAACCTGACTTCCCCTAAGTCCAAAACTACTCCGAGTGTGGACATCCTCCACACTCGGGGGCTTAGCTACGATTCCGTATCACATAAGTCAAAAACTACTCCGAGTGTGGACATCCTCCACTCTCGGGGGCTTAGCTGCGATTCCGTATTGCCTAAGTGAAAAACTACTCCGAGTGCGGACATCCTCCACACTCGGGGGCTGAACTGCGATTCCGCTATGCCTAAGTCAATAACTACTCCGAGTGAGGACAACATCCACACTCGGGGACTTAGCCTTGATCCAGAAATCATATAAGGCAGACTCAATAAGCATTCAGCATGCCAACCACACGAAGATTTACTCGACTGGCCTAGTTCTAGATTATATCTATTTACTGTGCCCAGCGCATAAGGATTAGTCCGACTGATTCAGCTCCAGATTGCGACAATTTACTACGCCAAGCGCATCAGAGTTCACCTGTGTTGTTCAGTTCTGCACTGGAAGACATAAACCATCTGCCCAACTCATCTAGTCCGACAGAGGCTCGGGGACAACACCCAGTGGGTGCACTCATCGTGCCCCCACTGGAAGAGAAATAAAAGAAACATTCTGCTCGATCAGGTCCGACAACAACATTCAAGTTTAACAAACTCTGCAAACTCCAACCGACCGCCAGCAATCGGTCAAAGTCTCAGGGGCTAATGTCGGGGATACACAAAATAGGTAGGCCCATGAAGGTGTTGGAAATATGCCCTAGAGGCAATAATAAATTAGTTATTATCATATTTCCTTGTTCATGATAATCGTTTATTATCCATGCTATAATTGTATTGATCGGAGACTTAAATGCATGTGTGGATACATAGACAAAACCATGTCCCTAGTATGCCTCTAATGGACTAGCTCATTGATCAAAGGATGGTTAAGGTTTCCTAGCCATGGACATGAGATGTCATTTGATAACGGGATCACATCATTAGGAGAATGATGTGATGGATAAGACCCAAACTACAAACATAGCATATGATCGTGTCAGTTTATTGCTACTGTTTTCTGCATGTCAAGTATATGTTCCTATGACCATGAGATCATGCAACTCACGGATATCGGAGGAGTTCCTTGTGTGCATCAAACGTCGCAACGTAACTAGTTGACTATAAAGGTGCTCTACAGGTATCTCCGATGGTGTTTGTTGAGTTGGCATGGATCGAGACTGGGATTTGTTACTCCGTGTAACGGAGAGGTATCTCGGGGCCCACTCGGTAATGCAACATCACAATAAGCCTTGCAAGCAATGTGACTAATTGTTAGTTGCGGGATCTTGTATTACGAAACGAGTAAAGAGACTTGCCAGTAACGAGGTTGAACTAGGTATGGAGATACCGACGATCGAATCTCGGGCAAGTAACATACCGAAGAACAAAGGGAACGATATACGGGATTAACTGAATCCTTGACATAGAGGTTCGACCGATAAAGATCTTCATAGAATATGTAGGAACCAATGTGGACGTCCAGGTCCCGCCATTGGTTATTGACCGTAGAGGTGTCTCGGTCGTGTCTACATAGTTCTCGAACCCGCAGGGTCTGCACACTTAAGGTTCGGTGACGTTTCGGTAGTGTAGAGTTATGTATGGTGGTGACCGAAGGTTGTTTGGAGTCCCGGATGAGATCCCGGACGTCACGAGGATCTCCGGAATGGTCCGGAGGTAAAGATTCATATATAGGAAGTCCCAGTTTGGTTTCCGGAAAAGTTTCGGGCTCATCGGTAGTGTACCGGGAGTATCGGTATTGTACCGGGAGTGCCGGTAGTGTACCGGAGGACCTCCGGGAGGGGTATTTCGACCCCAAGAGGTCCATGGGCTGTGGGAGAATAATAACCAGCCCTTAGTGGGCTGGGAAAACAGCCACAAAGGCCCATGGCGCAGGAGAGAAAGTCCTAAAGAAAAAAGTGGAAAATCAGCCAATAGGAGGCAATCCTACTCCAACTAGGATTGGAGGTGAAGTAGGATTGCTCCCACCTCCTATTTCGGCCGACCCAAAGGCCTTGGCTGCCTCTCCTCTCCTCTCCTCCTATATATACTAGTGGATTGGGTGGTTTTTGGACAGAATTTCCGGCCACGTGCTACCCGTTTCACCGGTGCACAGTTTCTCCTCTAGATCGGTTTTCCGCAGCGCTTAGGCGAAGCCCTGCCGGAATCACTCCACCACCATCACCGGAGCGCCGTCACGCTGCCGGTGAACTCTCTCTCCTCTCCACCTCCTCTCGTTGGATCGAGACGGTGGAGATCGTCATCAAGCTGCACGTGTGCTGAACGCGGAGGTGCCGTCCGTTCGGCGCTAGATCGGAAGGACCGTGATCGAGATCGCGAGACAGTTCGTGATGAGATCGCGGGACGGATCGTGATGAGTTCACGGGACGGATCGTGATTGGATCGCGGGACGGATCGTGATGAGATCGCGGGACGCTCGGCGATTTGGATCGCGAAGATGTTCGACTACACCAACCGCGTTTCTTAACGCTTCCCACTTAGCGATCTACAAGGGTATGTAGATCCACTCTCCCTCTCATAGATGCTCATCACCATGGATAGGTTTGCGTGTGCGTAGGAAAATTTTTGTTTCCCATGCGACGTTCCCCAACAGAAGGGTCAAAGTTTCGTAAAGCATGGGGTCCACACATCATGTGGGTCCAGATAAATCTCATACAGACATATTATCCACTCAGACATATCATCGTACCGTCCACTTGGAAGACAATCAATCACTCGGTCGTATGGCTCACTCGGATATGCGAAGACCAACAGTCGACAAGGCAGTCTAAGCACCATCTGGCGTTACGACATCAATGCCCCACTTTGTAACATAGGAGGTGAAGGGGTGGCACGCTCTATATAAGCCACCCCCCATTAGGCTAAGGGGGTTCCTTCTTGTATCTCTCTACTAGTCTTAGGATTTAGCTCAGGAATGGAGATCCATTTTCCCTTCTCTCACACATTGTAATCTCCGGATTCATACTCAGATAAAACAAAGCCCCTCGGGAGCACGAGACGTAGGGCTGTTATCTCCACCGTGAGAGGCCCGAACTCGCTAAAACCACCATGTCACTAATACGTCCATTTTGCATCATGATTTTGTATTGATATTTATTGCATTATGGGCTGTTACTACACATTTTGGTACAATACTTATGCCTTTTCTCTCTTATTTTACAAGGTCTACATGAAGAGGGAGAATGCCGACAGCTAGAATTCTGGACTAAAAAAAGAGCAAATCTGAGATACCTATTCTGCGCAACTCCAAAAGTCCTGAAAATCTACAAAGAAGTATTTTGAAATATATAAAAAATATTGGGCGAAAGAAGTACATCAGGAGGCCCACCTGGGAGCCACAAGCCTGCTGGCCGTGACCACTCCCCTAGCTGTGGCTAGCGAGCTTGTGGCCCACCTGGCATCCCTCCGGTGCCCATCTTCTGCTATATTGAGGGTTTCGTCGAGGAAAACATCATAAGATACTTTTCGGGATGAAGCGCCACCGTCTCGAGGCGGAACTTGGGCAGAACCAATCTAGAGCTCCGGCAGGGCGATCCTGCTAGTGAAACTTCCCTCCGAGAGGGGGAAATCAAAGCCATCGTCATCACCAACGATCCTCTCATCGAGAGGGGGTCAATCTCCATCAACATCTTCATCAGCACCATCTCCTCTCCAAACCCTAGTTCATCTCTTGTATCCGATCTTTGTCTCAAAACCTTAGATTGGTACCTGTGGGCTGCTAGTAGTGTTGATTACTCATTGTAGTTGATGCTAGTTGGTTTACTTGGCGGAAGATTATATGTTTAGATCCTTGATCATCACTTATAATCCTCTGATTATGAACATGAATATGTTTTGTGAGTAGTTACATTTGTTCCTGAGGACATGGGATAAGTCTAGTTATAAGTAATCATGTGAATTTTGTATTCGTTCGATATTTTGATGAGATATATGTTGTCTGTCCTCTAGTGGTGTTATGTGAACGTCGACTACATAACACTTCAACATTATTTGGGCCTAGAGGAAGGCATTGGAAACTAATAATTAGATGATGGGTTGCTAGAGTGACAGAAGAATAAACCCTGGTTTATGCGTTGCTTCGTAAGGGGCTGATTTGGATTCACACGTTTCATGCTATGGTTAGATTTATCTTAATTCTTCATTAGTAGTTGTGGATGCTTGTGGAAGGGCTTCATCATAAGTGGGAGGCTTGTCCAAGTAAGGACATCACCCAAGCACTGGTCCACCCACATATCAAATTATCAAAGTAGAGAACGCGAAACAAGTGAGCATGAAGAAAACTAGCTTGACATAAATTCCCATGTGTCCTCGGGAGTGCTTTGCTTTATATAAGAGTTTGTCCAGGCTTGTCCTTTGATATAAAAAGGATTGGGAAACCTTGCTACACCTTTATAACAATTGTTACTTGCTACCCGTTACAAATTATCTTATCGCAAAACTATCTGTTACCGATAATTTCAGTGCTTGCAGAGAATACCTTACTGAGAACCGCTTGTCATTTCCCTCTGCTCCTCGTTGGGTTCGACACTCTTACTTATCAAAAGGACGACGATAGATACCCTATACTTGTGGGTCATCCAGACTCTTTTCTGGCGCCGTTTCCGGGGAGTTAAGCGCCTTTGGTGAGTGGAACTTGGTAAGGAAAAATTTATATTGTGTGGTGAGATGCACTGTCACTTGTTACTATGGAAAGTAATACTTTGAGGGGCTTGTTTGCGGTATCTTCACCTCGACCGGAAACACAAAGAGTTTTACCTCAACCTACTAAACCTACTGAAAATATTTATTATGAAATTAATTCGGGTATGATAGATAAATTGCTAGCTAATCCTTATGCAGGAGATGGAACACTACATCCTGATTTGCATCTAATCTATGTGGATGAAGTTTGTGGATTATTTAAGCTTGCGGGTCTGCCCGAGGATCACGTCAAGAAGAAGGTGTTTCCTTTATGTTTGAAGGATAAGGCATTGACATGGTATCGGCTATGTCATGACAATGGATCATGGAGCTACAACCGGTTGAAATGGAATTTCATCAAAAGTTCTATCATATGCATCTAGTTCATTGTGATCGGAATTATATTTATAATTTTTGGTCTCATGAAGGAGAAAGAATCTCTCAAGCTTGGGGGAGGCTTAAGTCAATGTTATATTCGTACCCCAATCATGAGCTCTCGAGAGAAATTATTATTTAGAATTTTTATGCTCGATTTCTCGTAATGATCAATCCATGCTCGATACTTCTTGTGCGGGTTCTTTTATGAAGAAACATATTGAATTCAAATGGACTTTATGGGAAAGAATTAAATGCAATTATGAAGATTGGGAACTCGACGAAGGTAAGGAGACAGGTATAAATCTTAAGTTTGATTGTGTTAAATCCTTAGTGGACACCGATGTTGTTCATGAATTTAGCACTAAATATGGACTTGACTCTGAGATAGTAGCTTCTTTCTGTGAATCTTATGCTACTCATGTTTATCTCCCTAAGGAGAAGTGGGTTAAATAACATCCTCCCATTGAAGTGAAAGGAATGGAACCTATTAAAGTTTAAGAGAAAATTATTACTTACAATGTTGATCCTATTATCCCTACTTCTTACATTGAGAAACCACCTTTCCCTATTAGGATAAAGGAACATGCTAAAGCTTCAACTATGGTTCGTAAGAGTTGTATTAGAACACCTACACCCCCTCAACAAATCAAAGTTTAACCTAGTATTGCTATGGTTAAAGATCTCTTGGTTGATAATATTGATGGGCATGTTATTCATTTCTGTGATGAAACTGCTAGAATTGCTAGACCTGATACTAACCATAAACCTAGACTAGTTGTTGGCATGCCAGTTATTTATGTTAAAATAGGAGATCATTGTTATGATGTCTTATGTGATATGGGTGCTAGCGTAAGTGCAATCCCCTATTCCTTATACAAATAAATCATGTGTGATATTGCACCAGCTGAACTAGAGGGTATTGATGTTACTATTAAGCTCGCTAATAGAGACACTATTGCACTGATAGGGATTGTTAGAGATGTTGAAGTCTTGTGTGGGAAAGTAAAGTATCCTACTGATATTCTTGTTCTTAGTTCCCCACAAGATAATTTTTGTCCCATTATATTTTGCAAATTCTTCTTGAATACTGTTAATGCTAAGATTGATTGTGGGAAAGAAATATTTACCGTGAGCTTTGGGGATGTGTCCAATGAATTTAATTTCTCTAAATTTCATAGACAACCCCATGACAAGGAATTGCCTAGTGAAGATGAAATTATTGGTCTTGCTTCTATTGTTGTGCCTCCTACTGATCCCTTAGAACAGTATTTGCTAGACCATGAAAATAATATGCATATGAATGAGTGGAATGAAATAGATGAAATTTTCTTTGAGTAGCAGCCTATTTTGAAGCATAACTTACCTGTTGAAATACTTGGGGATCCTCCTCCACCCAAGGGTGATCCCATGTTTGAGCTCAAGCATTTACCCGATATGTTGAAATATGCTTATCTCGATGAAAAGGAGATATATCCTGTTATTATTAGTGCTAACCTTTCAGAGCATGAAGAAAAGAGATGATTGAAAACTCTGAGGAAGCACTGTGCTGCTATTGGTTATACTCTTGATGATCTTAAGGGCATTAGTCCCACTCTATGCCAGCATAAAATTAATATGAAGCCTGATGCCAAGCCAGTTATTGATCACCAACGATGATTGAACCCTAAGATGAAAGAAGTGGTAAGAAAAGAAGTACTAAAGCTTCTAGAGGCAGGTATAATTTATCCTGTTGCTCATAGTAGATGCGTTAGACCCGTCCATTGTGTCCCTAAGAAGGGAGGTATTACCGTTGTTCCTAATGATAAAAATGAATTGATACCGCAAAGAATTGTTACAGGTTATAGAATGGTAATTGATTTTAGGAAATTAAATAAAGCTACTAAGAAAGATCATTACCTTTTATTGATCAAATTCTAGAAAGATTATCCAAACATACTCATTTTTGCTTTCTAGATGGTTACTCTGGTTTCTCTCAAATACCTGTATCAAGCCAGGATCAAGAAAAAACCACTTTTACTTGCCCTTTCGAAAGCTTTGCTTATAGACGTATGCCTTTTGGTTTATGCAATGAACCTTCTACCTTTCAAAGATGTATGATGGCTATATTCTCTGACTTTTGTGAATAGATTCTTGAGGTTTTCATGGATGATTTTTCCGTTTATGGAACTTCATTTGATGATTGTTTGAGCAACCTTGATCGAGTTTTGCAAAGATGTGAAGAAACTAATCTTGTCTTGAATTGGGGAAAGTGCAACTTCATGGTTAATGAAGGTATTTTGTTGGGGAACAAGATCTCCGAAAGAGGTATTGAAGTTGATAAAGCTAAAGTTGATGCTATTGAAAAAATGGCATGCCCTATGGATATCAAAGGTATAAGAAGTTTCTTGGTCATGATAGTTTCTATAGGAGGTTTATCAAAGATTTCTCTAAGATTTCTAGGCCTCTCACAAACCTTTTGCACAAAGATGTTCCGTTTGTTTTTGATGATGATTGCGTAGAAGCATTTGAAATTCTTAAGAATGCCTTGATTACCGCACCTGTTGTTCAACCACCGACTGGAACCTACCCTTTGAAAGTATGTGTGATGCTAGTGATTATGCTGTTGGTGCTGTTCTAGGACAAAGAGTCAATAAGAAATTAAATGTTATCCATTATGCTAGTAAAACTCTAGACGGTGCTCAAAGAAACTATGGTACTACTGAAAAGGAATTTTTAGTAGTCGTGTTTGCTTGTGATAAGTTTAGACCTTATATTGTTGATTCCAAAGTAACTGTTCACACCGATCATGCTGCTATTAAGTACCTTATGGAGAAGAAAGATGCTAAACCTAGACTTATTAGGTGGGTCCTTCTTCTACAAGAATTTGATTTGCATATCATTGATAGAAAGGGTGCGGATAACCTTGTGGCAGATAACCTGTCTAGATTAGACAATGTTCTTGATGACCCACTACCTATTGATGATAGCTTTCCTGATGAACAATTAGTTGTCTTGAATACTTCACATAATGCTCCTTGGTATGCTGATTATGCGAATTACATTGTTGCTAAACTTATACCTCCTAGTTTCACATACCAACAAAAGAAAAAGTTCTTCTATGATTTAAGGCATTACTTTTGGGATGACCCACATCTTTATAAATAAGGAGTAAATGGTATTATTAGACATTGTGTACCTGAGTATGAATAGGAACAAATCTTACGCAAGTGTCTCTCCGAAGCCCGTGGGGGACATCATGCTGGAGATAGAGCCACACACAAGGTACTACAGTCTGGGTTTTATTGGCCTACTCTATTCAAGGATGCTCGTAAGCTTGTCTTATCCTGTGATGAATGTCAAAGAATTGGTAATATTATTAGACGTTAGGAAATGCCTATGAATTACTCTCTTGTTATCATACCATTTGATGTTTCGGGCTTTGATTACATGGGGCCTTTTCCATAATCCAACGGGTACACTCATATTCTAGTTGTTGTTGATTATGTCCCTAAGTGGGTAGAAGCTATTCCAACTAGTAGCGCTGATCATAACACTTCTATTAAAATGCTTAAAGAAGTTATTTCCCCTAGATTTGGAGTCCCTAGATATTTGATGACTGATGGTGGTTCACATTTTGTTCATGGTGCTTTCCGTAAATAGCTCGCTAAATATGATGTTAATCATAGAGTTGCATCTCTTTATCATCCTCAGTCTAGTGGTCAAGTAGAATTGATAAATAGAGATATTAAATTGATTTTGCAGAAGACTGTTAACAGATCTAGGAAGAACTGCTTACAAAAACCCAATGGGTATGTCTCCGTATAAGATGGTTTAATGTAAAGCATGTCACTTACCTCTAGAGCTAGAACATAAGGCTTATTGGGCAATCAAAGAGCTCAATTATGATTTCAAACTTGCTGGTGAGAAGAGGTTATTTGACATTAGCTCACCTGATGAATGGAGAACCCAAGCCTATGAGAATGCCAAGTTGTTTAAAGAAAAGGTTAAGAGATGGCATGATAGAATGATACAAAAGCGTGAATTTAATGTAGGTGATCATGTCTTGCTATACAATTCTTGTTTAAGACTTTTTGCAGGAAAACTTCTCTCTAAATGGGAAAGTCCTTACGTCATCGAAGAGGTATACCATTCCGGTGCCATCAAGATTAACAACGCCGAAGGCACAAACCCGAAGGTGGTGAAAGGTCAAAGAATCAAACATTATATCTCAGGTACTCCCATAAATGTTGAAACCAATATCATCAATACGATAACTCCAGAGGAGTACATTAGGGAGACTTACCAGAATGTTTCAGACTCTGAAAAGGAATAGGTATCTGGTACGGTAAGCAAAAAGATTCCAAAACTTTTTCAATGGCAAATTTTATCTGTTTTGTATTATTTAAAAATTTAGGAAAATTTAAAGTAGTCCGAATAGTGCATGAGGAGGTGACAAGCCTGCTCGGCGTGGCCACCCCCTGGTCGCGCCCCTAGGGCTTGTGGCCACCTCGTGCACCACTCAGACTCCGTTTTCTTGTGGCATACTCCATCGGGTCAGTAAAAATTCATTATATAATCTCTCAAAGATTTTGACTCTCATATCATGACAATACCTCCCGTTTTCTTTTTGAGTTGTTTCTGCAGCAGATTTAGAGTAATATGTCGTCCAAAGATCCTGATGGGGGGAGCTTCATATCACATTATCTTGGCAATCCCAAGCTCTATGGGGACTTGGACCCTTATGGATTGTTCTTAGAGGAGAAACAAGAAGGCAAGTACGAGGAAGGAAGCTCGGATGAAGAAGATGCCCCCCTGCTTTAGCCAGGAGATATGCACGTGGAGTTCAAGAAATCAAGCCTCCCAAACACAAGGCGAAAACCCAATGTTCCGTTTATCCCTTCTCATTTCCTGCAGGAGAACAAGGAAGAATGATGTCAAAGGATATTGAAGCTTGAGCAGGAAGTGGACGATTTGAGGGAGCAGAATTTTATGCTTAGGAGGAAAATAGAAAAGTTTCCAACCCCATCAGCAACTCCCACATCATCACCTCCGAAGCCAGACAACTAAACACATGGGTATGGGCACTCCCCTTGGCTTGTGCCAAGCTTGGGGGAGGTGCCCCGGTATCGTATCACCATCACACCTTTCGTTTTTATTTTTATTTTTATTTTCATCATCTTTTCTTAGTTCAATCCTTTTGGTTATATCTTGATCTAATAGGATAAAGTTTTCATGTGATCTAGTTTTGAGTCTTTGCTTTATGATTCCTCCTATGTAAGCAAGTCCGTGAGTTATATAATGAAAAGTGCTTTTGAGTTGAGGGCCTTGCTTGGTATGATCTTAATCTTGAGAAAGATGAAGTAGAAAGAAGTACAGAATAAGAGCAAAGAGTACATATGAAAATCTTATGGGGAGTGATGACTTCACATATAAAAAGTATGTCGATTGAAACCTGTTGTGGGTTGATAAACATAGCTGTCGGTCAATGGGGCAATTAACAGGAATTAATAAAGAAAGAGAGGTTCCCATATAAACACATTATCTTGGACATCCTTTATGATTGTGAGCACTCATTAAAATATTATATGTTAAGAAGTTGATGTTTGACAAGGAAGACAACATAATGGGTTATGTTTGCTTATTTCCGAATAGAAGTTATATTGTTATAGATCCCTCAACATGTGTCGCTTGCTTCCACCTCATATCAGCCAAAACTTCCGCACCAAGTAGAGATACTACTTGTGCATCCAAATACCCTTAACCCAGTTTTGCCATGAGAGTCCACCATACCTACCTAAGGATAGACTAAGATCCTTGAAGTAAGTTGTCATTGGTGCAAGCAATAAAAAATACTCTCTAAATATGTGTGATCCATTAGTGTGAGGAAAATAAACTTTATACAAAATTGTGATAGGGAAGAAATAAAAGCGATGGACTGCATAATAAAGTTCTCTATCACAAGGGGCAATATAAAGTGACGTTCTTTTGCATTAAGAGATTGTGTATCACATTATAAAAAGCATGAAAACCTCTGCTTCCCTCTTTGAAGGGCCTATCTGTTACTTCTATTTTCTAGTACTTACCCTTATGCAAGAGTCGTGGTGATCTCCATCATCTTCGCTTTTATCTTCTGGCAAGTGTCACATGTTGGGGAATGATCTAGGCACATATATCCACTCGGAAGTGGATGAGCATGAGTTATTACTGTTGACATTACCCTCGAGGTAAATAGTTGGGAGGCAACACTATAAGCCCCTATCTTCACTACTAGAAAAAGGCTGCTAGTGGCGCACCTGTTTTGCCGCCACTAGCACCACGCCATTAGAATTTTTTACTAATGGCACACCACAGGTGCGCCATTAGTATCTGGTATACTAATGGCGCACCATGCAGTGCGCCATTAGTATAGCTCACGGTGCGCCATTACTATCCGACTTAGTAATGGCGCACCACATACGAGTGCACCATTACTAACAATTTTTTTTCAAATTTTTTTTAGAATTTTTTTTTCAAATTTTTTTCAAATTTTTCTTTTCAGAAATTTTCTTTTTGTTTTTTCTTAATACCGGGTCACTATAGCTTAATCTTGGGTCAATATGCTTCAGCCCGAGCTCCATGGTCAAACTTCCCGAAAGGTCACCCATCCTCACACTACTCCAGCCCGAGCACGCTTAACTTCTCAGTTCTGTCCAACCCCAACACCAGCTCACTTAACAGGCACTTGTTGATATATCTATCATATCAATCCTATTAAACCTTGTTGATGTCTGGGACTTTGTTCATGTTCATGAGTGTGATGAAATTTTGAAAAAATATTTCAAACTTCCCGGTCATATTACGTATCATATTTTGAACATGTTTTCCAAAAAAAATCAAAACAATTTTTTTCCTATTAAATTTCCCCTCTAGTTCTTAAAAGCCCCGTATCTTTTATTCTGTTAGGTTTTTGGGGATTCTAAAAATCTTCAACGGGGTTCCCCCGGTTGAATTCGGATGTAACTTTTTGAGTAGATGATTTTTCATATAAAAAACATTTTAATCCGAGTTCGTATGCAAAAGTTATGCCCATTTGACTAAATTCCAGAGAGATTTTGCAAATAAAGTCGAAATTCATATTTGTAAATTTTCCATACAACTAGACCACATATCACCTGGGAAACTTATTTTCTTTTATTTTTTTGACATTTTCATCATTTTCTTTTATTTTTTTTAAAACTGAAAAGGCGGTCCACCCGGGGGGGGGGGGGATTGGAGCAGTGCAAAACTACTAATGGCACACCACCTAACTGGTGCGCCATTAGTAACCCTGGTTACTAATGGCGCACCAGTTAGGTGGTGCGCCATTAATAGTTTTTGCAAAAAAAAAGTTTAGCATAAGTATCACAGGTTACTAATGGCGCACCACCTACAAATGCGCCATTAGTAACCCTGGTTACTAATGGCGCACCAGCTGGAGGTGCGCCATTAGTAGTTTTTGCAAAAAAAAATAGTAGTGGCGCACTGGGCTTGTCGTGCGCCATTAGTAGTTAAACTACTAATGGCGCACTCTGACCTGGTGCGCCATTAGTACTTTTGGAAAAATAACAAAAAAAAAGTTTGTTAGTAGTGGCGCACCAGGTGTGTGGTGCGCCATTAGTGCCCATCACACTAATGGCCCACCAGCACCTGGTGCGTCACTTCTATATAGTAGTGGTGCACCACTTGTCTGGTGCGCCATTAGTGTCTGTTTTATCTATAGCCCTTTTCCTAGTAGTGCTTTCTCTGTGTTCGATTGAAACTTTGAACTCATAGGTACCTCATGAGTGTCAGCAATTGTGAAAGACTAAAAGATGATTGAGTATGTGGGTTTGCTTTACAAGCTCTTATATTGACTCTTTCCAACGTTATGATAAATTGGAATTGCTTCAATGACTGAGATCATAGTTTGTCAGTTCTCAATAGAGTTCTTGATTCATACTTTGCCATTGTGAATGAATTGTTACTTTAGCATAAGAAATTATATGTCAATATATATTGCTGTTCTAAAGATGATCATGATGCCCTCATGTCCGTATTTTATTTTTATCGACACCTCTATAGCTAAACATGTGGGCATATTTATCGATTTCGGCTTTCACTTGAGGACAAGCGAGGTCTAAGCTTGGGGGAGTTGATACGTCCATTTTGCATCATGATTTTATATTGATATTTATGGCATTATGGGCTGTTACTACACATTTTGGTACAATACATATGCCTTTTCTCTCTTATTTTACAAGGTCTACATGAAGAGGGAGAATGCCGACAACTGGAATTCTGGACTAGAAAAGAAGCAAATCCGAGATACCTATTCTGCGCAACTCCAAAAGTCCTGAAAATCTACGAAGAATTATTTTCGAATATGTAAAAAATATTGGGTGAAAGAAATACATCAGGAGGCCCACCAGGGAGCCACAAGCCTGCTGGCCGCGGCTAGCAAGCTTGTGGCCAACCTGGCAGCCCTCCGGTGCCCATATTCTTCTATATTGAGGGTTTCGTCGAGGAAAAAATCATAAGAGACCTTTCGGGACGAAGCGCTGCCATCCCGAGGCGGAACTTGGGCAGAACCAATCTAGAGCTCTGGCAGGGCGATCCTGCCGGTGAAACTTCCCTCTGGGAGGGGGAAATCCAAGCCATCGTCATCACCAATGATCCTCTCATCGAGAGGGGGTTAATCTCCAACAACATCTTCATTAGCACAATCTCCTCTCCAATCCCTAGTTCATCTCTTGTATCCGATCTTTGTCTCAAAACCTCAGATTGGTACTTCTGGGTTGCTAGTAGTGTTGATTACTCCTTGTAGTTGATGCTAGTTGGTTTACTTGGTGGAAGATTATATGTTCAGATCCTTGATGATCACTTATACTCCTCTGATTATGAACATGAATATGTTTTGTGAGTAGTTACATTTGTTCCCGAGGACATGGGATAAGTCTTGTTATAAGTAATCATGTGAATTTGGTATTCGTTTGATATTTTGATGAGATGTATGTTGTATCTCCTCTAGTGGTGTTATGTGAACATTGACTACATAACACTTCACCATTATTTGGGCCTAGAGGAAGGCATTGGGAAGTAATAAGTAGATAATGGGTTGCTAGAGTGACAAAATCTTAAACCCTAGTTTATGCGTTGCTTCATAAGGGACTGATTTGGATCCACATGTTTCATGCTATGGTTAGATTTATCTTAATTCTTCTTTCGTAGTTGAGGATGCTTGTTGGAGGGGTTAATCATAAGTGAGAGCCTTGTCCAAGTAAGGACAGAACCCAAGCACCGGTCCACCCACATATCAAATTATCAAAGTAGCGATCGTGAATCAAATGAGCATGATGAAAACTAGCTTGACATAAATTCCCATGTGTCCTCGGGAGCGCTTTGCTTTATATAAGAGTTTGTCCAGGCTTGTCCTTTGCTATAAAAAGGATTGGGCCACCTTGCTGCACCTTTGTTACAATTGTTACTTGCTACCGGTTATGAATTATCTTATCACAAAACTATCTGTTAACGATAATTTGTGTGCTTGCAGAGAATACCTTACTGAGAACCGCTTATCATTTCCTTCTGCTCCTCATTGGGTTTGACACTCTTACTTATCGAAAGGACTACCGTAGATCCCCTATACTTTTGGGTCATCAGTCACCCATTTGCATCTCGATAGATCATGCTCCGTTGTCCTACCCCTCTCTAATGTCAGAATCGTTCCCACGACAGGCCCCACAAGCCATCAGGGCGCAGTCGGTCCCCTGGCATACGCCCTCTGACAGTTCTTTGATCCATAATTCATTAAAAATCCCACAAATAATTCACAAAAAGTTTCATCCAATTCTGAGAACTTTTATTTCTACATAGAAATAACACCAAGGTAATTCTGCTGAAAACAACGTTAGTCCGGGTTAGTTCCATTCAAATAATGCAAATTAGATGTCAAAAACAAAGCAAAAGTGTTTGGAAAAGTAGATACGTTGGAGACGTATCAACTCCCCCAAGATCAACTCATTGCTTGTCCTCAAGCAATTCAGTTGATAAACTGAAAGTGATAAAGAGAACTTCTTTACAAACTCTTTTGTTCTTGTCGCTATACAAATGCTTAGCTAGTGATCAAGTTTTCAACATAAATCATAAATAAGCACATCCATGACAACAACTAAACATTATGTTAACTCATGGCAATACATAACCAACTAGCAAGCAATAATAAAATATCTCACATGCCAACAATTTGTCAAAAAGTCATAATATAATATGGTGACATGGTATTTCGCTAGCCTTTTCTGAGACCGCGAGCACCTTTGAGGTTTGAGCTGTGAATAAACATTATAATTCATGGTAGAAAAGATCCAGTCATGCTAATATCCAACATGAACTAGACTCAATCCATAAGAATGACAATAGTGCTCTTCGGCCTAGTGCTTTTACTAAGAGTGTGAGGACTCAACATAAAAATAAATAGACATGCACTTCGTAGAGGGAAGCATTGATTTGCAGAGGTGCCAGACTCAGAGTTTAATAACAAGATTGAAGGTATAATTTTTTTGTAGTGCACTTTTCTTGCCAACGTTATGACAAAGGTTTTCAATATCTTCCATGCTAAACTCATTGTTGGCGGTTCCCAAACAAAATAGTAAAGTTTACTCGTATCCACCATCCATACACAATGCATGGCTGACTGAATCCACGTATGCCTGCCAACATATAAAGTGTCCCAAAGAGTTTTGTTTAATTAATTTTGATTATGCAAGACTGGGCATCCTTTTTACCAGCCTCTCTCGTGCAATGACGGCGAATAAATGACCGTCCTGAGAATAAGTCACTTAGCATGGAAGATAGCGACCGCCTCATCGCTCCATGAGCGAGAAGAGTGCACAAAATGGATGTTTATTTGAATATTTAGAGGTGGCACATGCAAATTTACTTGCAACGGCAGGGTAATACCACATATAGGTAGGTATGGTGCACTCATGGTGAATGACTTAGTTTAAAGGTTTTGGATGCACAAGCAGCATTCCTGTTGAGTTCAGGTGAATGCTAGCAATAGGTTGGGAAGTGACCAGCTAGAGAGTGAAAACAGTCATGGGTATGCATTATGAATAATTAACATTGTACATAACATGAGTAGGATATAAACACGTTGAATTTAAATATCATAAAGGCTACAATGGTTTTGAATTAGCTACATGTTTGCACTTGGGACAAGTCAAGCCACTTGAATAACTCAGAGGGAAGTACCGTACTACCATACCATATCATAACCATTGTAATGCATGTTGATACATAACATAAGTCATTATCCACTACTAGTTGTTTACGCATGGCATGAGAAACTATGATCTCTAATTCTCATCACAAACATGTTTACACATGATATGCTGAATCAAGATTGAACGAGCTAAACATATTTAAAAAACGGAAAACATGAAGAGTGCATACCAGTTTTCCTTGCCACGGTCACTTCATCAAATATCATCATTATTACCTTTCACTTGCATGACCGAATGATATGATAATAATAATAGTGCAAGAATGTCGTGGACTAAGCTAGAATCTGTAGGGCAGTTTTAGACAAAGGAGAAGACAAGGTAATATTGACTCTCTCTTAGATTAACAATAAAATATATAAGAGACACTCAACATTTTCATCATGGTCTTGTCCTTTCAATGACTCAACAAAAAAAAAAGAAATTCAGAGAAACACACTGAATATTTTTGGAGTTTTTATTTTCTCAAGCAAGGAAATAAACTAAGGGAAAACAAGAACGAGAAAAATTATTTACCCGGGAAATCTCCCAACATGCAAAGGAAATCTATTTCTTTTTTTTCTTTTTAGTGCTAAAGATAATTAAACGGGGAAAGAAGACTGAAAAGAAGCAAGAAATATTTTCGGGGTTTCCAAAGTTTATCAAACACCCAAGAAGAAATGGAAAAAATAAAATTAATATGGATATAGAATGCAAGAGGATGAACACCAACAATTTATATGAAGTGTGTGAACATGAATTTAATGCCGGTGAGAAATATGTATTACCCCAAGCCTAGGCATTTGCCTAGCTTGGTTATCACCACTGATAATCAGGAAAATGGTTGAAATGGTAGCTCGTGGGGGCATTCCTCGCCGCCTCCTCTGCCAAACAAGAAGCCTCCACTGCAACCTTGTGCTCCTACACCTCGTTTTTAAGAACATAATATCTTTGTCGAGCCTGAAAATCAAAGAGGGCACGTGCAGGCAAAGTGACACACACAGGCGTATAATTCTCAAATATTAAGTTGTACTCATAACCTCTAACACGGTTTACAATAAATTCATGAGAACACATAGCTTCATAATCTAAATATTTGTCGGGACAAAATAGGATCATTATGTTGAGGTGACACTCTCGAATGTGCAGCTATGTGGGAGGCATAAATGCCTCCATACAAGTCACCGTTACTAGAGTTGGAGTTCCACCTTCAGGAGATAATTGCACCAAGGTTAAAGCATTGTTCACCAGTCACAACAGTGTGAATAAGTCTCATGTCACGGGCACATAATGCACTACAATCTTGTTTTCCTACTATACATTTCCCATTGAACAACGCAAAGTAACGAATAGAGGGAAATTGTATACTTTTAGTTCTGGCCTAAGTTACTCCCCTATCTTCTCCTACGCAAAGACTCTCAAGAAACTTTGTAAGAAACCAAGAATTCTTCTAGAGTCCTGCTAAAAGATTTGTCATAAAGTTTAAATAATACTCTAGAAGAATGTGATTGATAGCGAAATCCATGCATGAATGTACGGGTAATGTTATAGTGTTGGACACACTAATCTGCAAGGAAGTCAGTGAGGCCGGTATAAAAATGAAACGATCAAAATCCTCCTTGATGCCTACACCTATCATGAACTCATTGCTTGGTCACGGGCACGATTTGGCGTCGGCCATGACTATCTGATTGGCCCGGGGCTTAGTGTAGGCTTGTCGTACCGAGTCATCACTTGATGATTCACCAGAAGTACTCCTCCTTGAGGGCTTCCTCCTAAAGAAACTCATCTCCATAAGCACAAAATTCTGAAAAAATAGCCACAAATTTATGCCAATAAAACTTTATAAGATTGATAGCAACTACTCATATGGATGTCTAGAGGCTATATCAAGCATTCATACTACTTGTAACTTAAGGAATTCAACATGCAAGCTCATTTTCTGTAGAACAAAGTGCTACATATTATTCAAAATATAAACCACTAAAAAATAAACTAATTGGAGGAGTGGAGGAGTCACATACCAAGGAACTATTCCTCAAAACAGTTTTGGAAATGGAGTTTTGAGCAAAGACATCAAAAAATTCAGTTTCAGGTGGAAGAACACAAGAGAGAGAGAGCTAGAGATTTTTTTGTAGAGGTGGGAGAAGGAGTGACCTGAAGGGATAAGGCGGGGGGCCTATGGGCCCCACAAGCCATCAGGGCATGGCCGAGGGGGGTCGTGCCCTGTTGGCTTGTGGCCCACAAGTGCTTCTACCTGCTATAATGTTTATGCCAAAAATTCTTATATATTCTTAAAAAATTCATGTTAAAATTTTGTGGCAATCTAAGACTTTTTATTTTTGGGTCATTTTTCATGCACGGGAAAACATAAAACATGGAATTCATGGCATTTTATTTTATATAACTAGGAAAAAAAGATAATAAACATGTGATGCAGAGAGTTGTGAACTCAATTCATCAATCACATGTCTTTTGAAAGGGATTCACTAATAAGGTTGATCAAGTCTTATTAATAACCATTTTCGACTAATACGAAAGCGAAGAATTTTTGTATACCACTAGGTTACCTCAATGGCGATTTGCATTTCCCAAATAATTAGATTATAATATTTCTTATTCTTGGCGGTAGGTAGAGGGATTATAAAATCTCCAATGATAACCATGGGAATAGGATCAATGACACTAATATTATTAACCAAAATTTGCTTATTCGGGAAGTGCACGGTATGTTGCTTGCCATTCACATGAAATGTAATCTTGCTTTTATGCAATCAATAACAACCTCTGCAGTATTTAGAAAGGGTCTACCAAGGATGTTCGACATATTGTAGTCCTCGGGCATACCAAGAATAACAAAGTATGTTAACATAGTAACATTTGCAACCACAACGGGAATGTCCTCGCAAATTCCAATAGGTAAAGCGGTGGATTTATCAGCCATTTGCAAATATAACTCACTAGGTGTAAGTTTATTCAATTCAAGTCTTTTATACAGGTAGAAAGGCATAACACTAACACCGGCTCCTAAATGACATAAAGCAGTTTTATCATAATTTCTTTTAATAGAGCAAGGTATTGTGGGTATACCTGGATGTCCCAAATTCTTAGGTACTCGACCATCAAAGGAATAATTAGAAATCATGGTAACATTATCGGTTTTATGTATTTTTTTGTTGGTAATAATATCTTTCATACACTTAGCGTACAGAGGCATTTTCAATATATCAGTCAAGCGAGTGCGGAAAAATACATGTCTGGTCATTTCAGCGAAGCATTCAAAATATTCATTGTCCCTACTTTTAGAAGACTTTTGAGGAAATGACATGGGTTTTTGAACCCTTGGTTCTCTTTCCCTTCCATGTTTTCTAGCAACGAAGTCTCTCTTATCATAATGTTTATTTTAGGCTGTTGGTTATCAAGATCCTTAGCAGGTTCTATCTCCACATCATTATCAAGTTCTTTATTATCATTAGTTTGGGCATATACGTGAACATCATCATTATCATTATCATCATCTTTAGCACTAGGTGAATGTTCATTACCAGAGAGCGTCTCATCATGAGAAATAGAAACTTCATTATGTTTCTCAATAGGTTTTTCTATAACAGGTTCACAAGAAGCTTGCAAGTTCCTCTCATCTTTCTTTTTATTTTTTATTTCATTCTTAGATGACCTTGGTGCATCTTCATTAATTTTTGAGAATCTTGTTCAATTCTTTTAGGATGACCTTCAGGATAAAGAGATTCTTGAGTCATTCTACCTCCTCTAGTCACTACTCTAACAACATGAAATTCATATTATTATTTATGTCAGCAAGCAAATCATTTTGTGACTTAGCAACTTGATCTAACTGGGTGTGAACCATACAAGCATGTTTACCTAACCCTTTCACATCATTAGCAATTCTAAACATCAAGTGACTTAAGCGGTCTATCATCATGGCATTACGTCTCAATTGATTCTTAACATAGTTATTGAAGTGTTCTTGCTTAACAATGTAATTATCAAATTCATCCATGAATTGATCATGAGTCTTAGTATAAGTTATGTCATTTTCATTAAAGGAACGGAGAGAGTTTACCTCTACTACCTGTGTCGGGCTATTGAGTCCATTAATTTCTTCAATAGGTGGTAATTTCTTAACATCCTCAGTTTTAATACCTTTCTCTTTCATAGTTATTTTTACTTCTTACATATCTTCAGGCCATAGGAATAGAATACATCTATTATTTTGAATAGGTTCCGGCGGTGGTTCAGGGAGTGTCCAAGCATCGACATTTTGCAATAAGTTATTCAATAATTCTTCAGCTTGTACAACATTTAATTCCCTGAAATCACAACCAGCATAACTATCTAGGAAGTCACTAGAAGCATCAGTTAGTCCATTATAAAAGATATAAAGTATTTCATTTTTCTTAAGAGGGAAATAATGCAAAGCTCTAAGTAACTGGAGAAGCCTCCCCCAAGCTTGAGGGAGATTCTCTTCGTCAATTTGCACAAAGTTAAATATTTCCTGTAAGGCAGCTTGTTTTTCATGCGCAGGAAAATATTTTCAAAAAAGTAGCAAAGCATATCCTGGGGACTACGCATACAACTAGGATCAAGTGAAAGGAACCATTTCTTGGGCTCACCTTTTAACGAGAAAGGAAAAATCTTAAGGATATATTAGTAGCGTATCTTTTCATCATTGGTGAACAAGGCAACGATATCATTCAGTTTCATAAGGTGTTCAACAACCCTTTCATTTTCATAGCCATGGAATGGATCAGACTCTACTACAGGAATCAACTCAAGGTCTATAGCAAATTCATAATCCTTATGAGTGACAAATATAGGAGAAGTAGCAAATTTAGGAACATGTTTCATTTTCTCCATCATAGATTTTTCTTTTAGTTTGCATAGTAGTTTCTTCAAGTCATCTCTATTTTCACAAGCAAGAGAATCCCAAGACACCTCACCATCCATAACATAACCTTCAGGTACGTAAGGCAATTCATATCTATTGGGTGAGCAAGATGTAACATGTGATTCAAACTCTTCATCAGTTTCAACATTTTCAAGTTCACTAGCTCTAGCAATATGAGCATCAAGTAATTCATTCAATGGCACACTTTTAGTTTCATCGAGTGTAGCAGTAGTATCATGATTGATTTCAAAAGTGCCATCATCAATTTCACGTGACATATCAGTATGATCAATAGGTGGTGGTGTAACAAGCTGATTCAAAACAGTAGGTGAATCAAAAGCAAAGCTAGATGGCAGTTCCTTACCTCCTCTCGTGCAGGAGGGGATGATCCTAGTTCGATTACATTTCAAATTTCTCATAGTAGCAATTGGTTATCCTTCAACTTAACACAATAAATAAAGTTATGCTCCCCGGCAACACCGCCATAAAAAGGTCTTGATAACCCATAAGTATAGGGGATCGCCACAGTGTTCACGGGTAGTATTTGAACCTAATTTATTGGTTCAACACAAGGGGAGCCAAAGAATATTTATTTTCCTTGACAGTTGAGTTGTGAATTTAACCGCACATGGGATATCTCTCTACAACAAAGGCTTAGTAGCATGGCCAATATTAGTAGCAAAAGTAACATCAATAGTGACACCAACAATTTTGTAGCAGTTGTGACACTAATAGTAGCAATAGTGACTTAGCAAAATTCAGTATATGTAAAGCATAGGCACGTGGATTGGTCATGGATAATTATTTAGATGACATTGATCATAGAATAGTTACACACTAGGGCAACACAGAACTTTCTCCAATTCATCAATATAATGTAGGCATGTATTCCGTATGTAGTCTTACATACTTGGGATAAGAACTTCCATGACATATTTTGTCCTACCCTCCCGTGGTAACGTGCTCCTCTTGGAATCTAAGGGTTATTAAGGCCTCCTTTCAATAGATAACCAAAAAAAAGCATTAACACATGGTGAATACATGAACTCCTCAAACTACCACAATCATCGAAAAGAATCCTAATTATTGTCACCTTGGGGAATGCGAATCAAGACACGTAATAGGTGCATACAAATTGCAACATAGGATCCAAATCACTCTTATATTCATGAAAACATAATTGGTTCATATCTGAAATCATGTTACTTGGGCCCTAGTGACAAGCATTAAGCATAACGACATCCAAGGTTGTGAGAATCGCGATTCTGTTATACGATTCTACGACTTTATGATCCAAACTGACCCCTCTGATTCTACGATTTTAATTCATAGAATCTACGTTTCTATGATCCTGATAGTGAAGATTCTACGATTTTCGATCCTGCCATCAGAGTTTCGATCCGATTCAAAATCACGATTCTGACAACCTTGGCAACATCAATCTCAAAACAAAGTGGATACTAGGGATCAAGCCCTATCAAACTTAACTCGATTACATGATAAATATCACCCAATCCCACCACTGTCCAATAATCCTACAAAGGAATTACTTACTCCTGGTGGTGAGAATCATGGCGGTGTTGATGGAGAAGGGTTGGTGATGATGATGGCGGCGATTCCCCGTCTCTGGAGCCCAAAATAGACTCGAGATCAGCCCTCCGGAGGAAGAACAGGAGGTTGTGGAGGATCCATCTTGAGAAACATGATGAAAACTTCTCTCTGATTTCTCTCTCTAAATATCTGAATTTATAGGACTAGAATTAGGGCCAAAGGAGCCACGAGGGCCCACTAAGCCATCAGGGCACGACCTAGGGGGGCCGCGCCCTGTTGGGTTGTGGCCCCCTAGCCACCTCCCTCTGGTAGTTATTTGCACCATAATTGATTACAAATCCCAGAAATAATTCACAAAAAGTTTTGTCCAATTTCGAGAACTTTTATTTCTGCACAAAAATAACACCAAGGTAGTTCTGCTAAAAACAACGTCAGCCTCGATTAGTTCCATTCAAATCATGCAAATTAGAGGTCAAAACCAGAGCAAAAGTGTTTGGAAAAGTAGATACATTCAAGATGTATCAGTGACCTTGTATCATTTGACCCGTGGGACAAATATGTCCCGGAGCAGACTGCGGACGACGGGATGATCCCAGAGGACTAGTATGCACTGGCGTTTGATGACACAGAGGGCAGCATCGGCGGACGGATGACGAAAGCACCGGTTCCATCACCGACACTTACATCGACGCTGGGATGGAGGAGGAAACGGGCGCCACGGCTGATGCAGGAAGTGACGAGGCTAATGACGGCACCCCCACTAGCTAATGTTTTCCTCTACTTTCCTGTTTGCGTCATTAGTTTGCAATTCCACTATCTGGGGGTGTAAGTCTATGTAATGAACTTGTGGCCGTGGGCCTCTATCTTTCTTCTGTATAAATGCATGCTTTCGTTTTGCATGAAATTTATGTGTGTCGCCTCGACCTTTGCCTTTGTCCCTTGGTTCCTTTTTCTCAAGCCTCCCCCTCTCTGGCTTCGGCCCCACAAGCCGGATAGCCAGGAGCCGGTCTATGACTGGGAAGGTGCGTTTGCCTTAAAGAAGGCGGCGTGGTACTTGGGACCATAGGACTTGAGCTCGGACGAGTGCGACAGAGGCCGACTACAATAGCTCTCTAGCCGGTTAGCCCGATGTTCATGTGAGGACAAGCCTTCGTCCCAGAACTCTCGTCACGCCGGACAGCCGGGATCCAGTGTATAGATGGGTGGAGAGGGGGCCTTCTCTTGTCCTACATTACTTAACAGGTCTCGGAGGAGGGAGCCTTGGCTAGCCGGCTAGTCCCTGGGCCCGCGGGAGCCGGACCCGGACGCTTGTGCAAAGAGGAAATGCTCAAAAGAGAGATGATAAGAAGGTAGTCCCCGAGTGTCGACTCGGGTCACCTATTGCATTCATTGAGACCAAAAGGTGGAGGATACATATATACATTGGTTCCTTACAAGTAAAACAGGCGCAGGAGCGCCGCGTTCCATAGGCGTTCGGTCTCCTCGCCGCAGGCGTCTCTCTTGCGCTTCTGCGAATTCTATGTGTCTATCAGGTAGTACGCATTGTTGTGTAGCTTATTGTCGATGATGAATGGGCCCTCCCATGGGGAGGCTAACTTGTGTTGATCAACGGTTTGCTGGACTTGCCGGAGCACTAAGTCACCTTCACGGAAAGCAAGGGGTCGAATCTTCTTGCTATGATAATGTTGCAACTACTGCAGATAAATTTCTAACCGGCTCAGGCTAGTTTGCGTGCTTCTTCGAGCAGGTTGACGTTGTCTTCTCTTGCCTCCCTTGATTCCGCCCCCATGTATAGGGCGACGCGAGGCGAGTCGAACTCGACATCCGTGGGGATGACCGCCTTGGACCCGTACACGAGGAAGAAGGGGGTGAAGCTGGTTGACCGGTTGGGTGTGGTCCCGAGACTTCACGGGACTGTCAGCAGCTCATCGATCTAGCAATTGATACGTCTCCAACGTATCGATAATTTATAAAGTATTCATGCCATATTTACCTATATTTACAATACTTTTATATGGCTTTGATGCACTTTATATGATTTCTTTAGAACTAACCCGGACTGACATTGTTTTCAGCAGAATTACTGTGGTGTTGTTTTTGTGCAGAAAACGAAAGTTGTTGGAATAGCCCAAGACTTTTTTTGATTTTTTATGGAAGTAATAAGCAACATTGGAGCGAAGACCTGCCTATGAGGGTGTGCTAGTGGGTGACGATGCAAAAGGTCGCACCCCCTAGTGGCGCGGTGAGATATGTGGTGGGGCCCACATGACTCTGTTTGGCGTGATTCCAATGCTGAAAAATCCCACAAACACCACAAACGCCAAAAATAAAGAGAGACTCATCGTTCTGCCGCCGCAACCCTCTGTATGGAGGAAAAACCAATCTAGAGGTGTTGCAGTACCCTGTCGGAGAGGGTAGATCATCTCTGGTGGTCATCTTCACTATCCAGTGGAGGCTATGACGAAGAGGGAGTAGTCTACCCTCGGGGCTGACAGTGTGTATGAGTAGCTATGTGTTCAATCTCTCTCTCTCTCATGTTCTTGATATGGCACGATCTTTATGTATCACGGGCTTTGTTAATATAGTTGGATCATATGAGGTGTTTCCCTTGCTATGTTGCTGTGATGAAGTGAATCTTTCCCTTTGAGATCTCGTTATGTTGGATTGAATATTGGATTTGAGAACACTTGATGTACGTCTTGTGTGGGATAACCATAGTGACATTGGGGTATTCTATCGATTCACTTGATATATGTTAAGGCAACAACTTGCGGATTCCGGTGACCTTGGGAATCTATGCATAAGGGTTGATGGCACATTTTCATCTCCAATAGAAATCTTGGGTGCTCCTTGAAGTTCTTTGTGTTGGACTGAATATGATAGATCTGAACTTGTTTGATGCATGTCGCATAATTTACCCACATATACTTGAGGTGACATTGGAGTATCTAGTTGACATTAGGGTTGATTGATATGTATCATTGGTGTTATTCTGGTAGGAACTCTAGGGCTGTTTGTGACACATATAGGAATATCCCAACATATTGATCAGAGAGAATAACTTTGAGTTGGTTCTACTACCTACACCAATTTCATCTTATTGTTCTCTGCTAGATAGGAACTTTGGAGTTATTCTTTGTTGCACATTGAGGGTGTTGGAAATATGCCCTAGAGTCAATAAATAAAGTGTTTATTATTGTATTTCTTTGTTCATGATAATTGTTTATTATCCATGCTATAATTTTATTAATTGGAAACATGGATACATGCGTGGATACATAGACAAACACAATGTCCCTAGTATGCATCTAGTGAACTAGCTCGTTGATTGAAAGATGGTTAAGGTTTCCTAGCCATGGACATGAGATGTCATTTGATAACGGGATCACATCATTAGGAGAATGATGTGATGGACAAGACCCAAACTACAAATGTAGCTTATGATCGTGTCAGTTTATTGCTACTGTTTTCTGCATGTCAAGTATATGTTCCTATGACCATGAGATCATGCAACTCACAGATATCGGAGGAGTACCTTGTGTGTATCAAACGTCACAACGTAACTGGGTGACTATAAAGGTGCTCTACAGGTGTCTCCGAGGGTGTCTGTTGAGTTGGCATGGATCAAGACTGGGATTTGTTACTCCGTGTGACGGAGAGGTATCTCAGGGCCCACTCGGTAATACAACATCACAATAAGCCTTGCAAGCAATGTGTCTAAGTGTTGGTCATGGGATCTTGTATTACAGAACGAGTAAAGAGACTTGCCAGTAACCAGGTTGAACTAGGTATGGAGATACCGACGATCGAATCTCGCGCAAGTAATATACCGAAGAACAAAGGGAACATGATACGGGATTAACTGAATCCTTGACATAGAGGTTCGACCGATAAAGATCTTCGTAGAATATGTAGGAACCAATGTGGACATCCTAGTCCCGCCATTGGTTATTGACCGTAGAGGTGTCTCGGTCATGTCTACATAGTTCTCGAACCCGCAGGGTCTGCACACTTAAGGTTTGGTGATGTTTCGATAGTATAGAGTTATGTATGGTGGTGACCGAAGTTTGTTTGGAGTCCCGGATGAGATCCTAGACATCATGAGGAGCTTCGTAATGGTCCGGAGGTAAAGATTCATATATAGGAAGTCCTGTTTTGGTCGCCGGAAAAGTTCTGGGCTTATCGGTAGTGTACCGAGAGTGCCGGTAGTGTATCGGGAGACCTCCGGGAGGGGTATTTCGACCCAAGAGGCTTCATGGGCTGTGGGAGAGTGAATATAAGCCCTTAGTGGGCTGGTGGAAACTCCCACACAAGGCCCATGTGGCTGGAGAAGAAAACCCAAAAGGAAAAAGGTGGAGAAAGGCAAAAAGGAAAAAAAGGATGAATCCTAATCCTACTAGGAGTGGAGGAGGTGGACTCCTCCTCTCCTAGTTCGGCCAAAGCCTAGGAGGCTTGGAGGCCAAGCTGCATCCTCTCCTCCTCTCCTCCTATATATACTGGTGGTATTGAGGGTTTTTGCACTAGATTTTCAGCCACGTGCTACCCATTCCTCCAGTGCATAGTGTCTCCTCTAGATCGGTTTTCTGTAGTGCTTAGGCGAAGCCCTGCCGGAATTGCTCCACCACCATCGCCGGAGCGCCGTCAGGCTGCCGGAGAACTCTTCTTCCTCTCCACTCCTTCTTGCTGGATCAAGACGGTGGAGATCGTCATCAAGCTGTACGTGTGCTGAACGTGGAGGTGCCGTCCGTTCGGTGCTAGATCCGAAGGATCGTGATCAAGTTCGTGAGACGGATCGTGATCAAGTTCGTGGGACGGATCGTGATCGGATCGCGGGACAGATCGTGATTGGATCGCGGGATGGATCGTGATTGGATCACGAGATGCACGGCGATTTGGATCGTGAAGACGTTCGACTACACCAACCGCGTTTCTTAACGCTTCCCGCTTAGCGATCTACAAGGGTATGTAGATCCACTGCCCCTCTCGTAGATGCTCATCACCATGGATAGATCTTCGTGTGCGTAGGAAATTTTTTGTTTCCCATGCAGCGTTCCCCTTCAGAGGGATGATCATATGATTCAACTATGTTAGCATTGTTGGGAGATTGCACTAGCGAAAGTATAAACCCTAGGCTTAGTTCCAGGCATTTATACACCATTTTCTCACTTTTTTACACTTGCTACCTTGATGTTTTTATATTTTTAGGTTACAAAAACCTATATCTACCATCCATATTGCACTTGTATCACCATCTCTTAGCCGAACTAGTGCATCTATACAATTTGCCATTAGATTGGGTGTGTTGGGGACGCAAGAGATTTCTTGTATTTGACTGTAGGGTTGTTTGGGAGAGACCATCATCATCCTACAGCTCCCACGTATTGATAAACCTTAGGTCATCCACTTGAGGGGAAATTGCTATTGTCCTACAAAACTCTGTGCTTTAAGGCCCAAAACGAGTCTACAAAAATAAAGTTGCATAGTGGACATCAGCAGCCGGCCGAGCGTCTTAGTGGCTCGATGTGCTGGGGCTTGATGCTGGCTACCATCGGTCCATTGGCCCTTTCCGCCTGACCGTCTAACTACCAGTGGACCACCGACGTGAGGTCCAACCGGATGCCCTAGATGGGGAAGAAACGGGCTAGCGTGCCCTTGGCAAAATTGGTGACGTTGTTGGTGATGATGCTATGGGGGACGCTATAGCGAACGGTGATATCCTAGATGAACCGAACGGTCGTCGGGCCGTCCACCTTCTTGATGGGCCTGGCCTTGATCCACCTCGTAACTTATCAACGACCACCAAGAGAAGCATCATGCTGCCTTGCGCAATCTTAAACCACCCCACCATGTCTTTCCCCTAGATGGTGAAAGGCCAAGAGATGAGGATGGTTTGGAGGGATCCAGCCAACAGGTGGCTCCGGCTATAAGCATTGACACCCCTCGCATTTATCGACCAGTGTCTTGACGTCCTCCAAGTCTGCCGGCCAGTAGAAGCCGTGGCAGAAGGCCTTGGCCACCAGGGTCCTCGAGGCGGTGTGCTGACCGCACTCACCCTGATGGATATCTTTGAGAATCTCACGCCCTTTGTCTGCCTCCACGCAGCGTTGGAAGATGCCAGTTACATTGCGTCGGACTAGCTCATGGTTGATGATGGTGTAGGTAGGAGCCTGACGCTACACCTGTCGAGCCGCAGTTTCGTTGGGTGGGAGCTCGCGCCGTGTAAGGAACGCGAGGATGGACTAAGCCCAAGTGAGTGCTGACACTGACGCTGGGACCAGCTCGAGCTAAGTGCCGATGACTACAGGAGCCAGATCGTTCGACCCTGGTTTCGTTTGGCCAACTAGATTGGTAATTCTTCCAATGGGAGAAGTGCTTAGTTTTGGGTTCAATCTTGCGGTGTCCTCACCCAGTGACAAAGTAGGGGTAGCGAGGCACGTATTGAATTGTTGCCATCAAGGGTAAAAATATGAGGTTTTCAACATATTTCTTGAGTTTATCCCTCTACATCATGTCATCTTACCTAATGCGTTACTCTATTCTTCATGATGAGTCGATCGATGTGTGGAGTAATAGTAGTAGATGCAGAATCATTTTGGTCTACTTGACACAGACATGATGCCTATATGCATAATCATTGCCTTGAATATCTACATGATTATTCACTTTTCTATCAATTTCTTGACAGTAATTTCTTTACCCACCGTGCTATTTTCCTTCAAGAGAGAAACCTCTAGTGAAACCTATGGCCCCGAGGTCTACTTTCCATGATATATTTTCAGATCTATAAACCAAAATATGAAAAATACCTTGCTTCTATTTATTTATCTATTAATTTCCATATTTGTTTACATCTTTGTAAATAACCGTGAAGGGATTGACAACCCCTTTATAGCGTTGGGTGCAAGAATTTGATTGTTTGTGTAGGTGCATCCCATTGGTGACTTGCTTGTTCCTCCTACTAGATTGATACATTGGTTCTCAACAACTAAGGGAAATACTTATCTACTTCATTGCATCACCCTTTCCTCTTCAAGGGAAAACCAACGCAAGCTCAAGTGGTAGCAAGAAGGATTTCTGGCGTCGTTGCCGGGGAGGATACACATCAAGCCTACCAAGTACCCATCACAAACTCATCTCTTGGATTTACATTATTTGTCATTTGCCTCTTGTTTTCCTCTCCCTCACTTCTAAAATGATTTTCAAAACAATTTTCCTTTTATTCGCCCTCGTTTTGGTTGCTTCTTTCTTGCCGGGCCACTTACTGGTTGCTATGTCTAGCATTACTATGTCCCCTTTGTCACCAGATTTTGAAGTTCTTCACTTCAAACAAAAACAAGGGGAAAATTTGAAAGATGCCTGGTACAGTCTAATGGAATCCTATCGTATTTCCAATCTAAAAGGATATGCAAAAGTGTTTCTTAGAAATTTTTACATTGGATTAGCTTTGCATCTTAGAGAGCTTTTAGATTTCGCCTCAAAAGGAAATTTTATTAAGCTAGATGCGAATAATGCTTATGAAGTTTTGGAAGGGATTTTGGGGGTTCCTCCACCAAAAAAGGGGTTTACTTTCTCACAAGAGGGTGTTCAAGTTCTTGACAAAATAGGTGACTTACATAAGCACTTGGTCAAGTTACAACAATATCACGAACCCCTTAAACATATCAATGGGGACCTCGATCGCTTGAATTCTTTGCTTACCCTTTGCAATAAAAATTTGGAAATTTTGGATATCAAGATGGATCCTTCCTCCACAAATGTGGGAAAAAGAAAAAAAAGAACCCCTGGATTCAAGAAGGTCCCCACAAAAGTTGCCAATACCAAAGATGGCAATACCTAGATCTATTGTGTTTTGCCTAGCTAGGGGCGTTAAACAATAGCGCTTGTTGGGAAGGAATCCAATTTTATTTTTTGTGTGCTATTTTTGCTTTTGTTTTTAGTGTTTCCCACATTATTACTTATGTAGTGATTGTGTTTTCGTGTTTTAATTAGTGTTTGAGCCAAGTGAAACTTTTGGGGTGATCTATGGTGATTGTTGATTTGATCTTGCTAAAAAATTGAAACTTTTGCGCTTAGTCCAGAAATTTTCTAACTTTTTCAAAGCACCGAATGAGTCTAAAAATTGTACACAAGATTGATATATAAATTTCCAAGGTTTTCCTAATTTTCAGAATTTTTTTAGTTCTAGAAGTATAAGAAGTTTTCAGATTTCTGCACACTGTTCTGTCTTTGACAAATTATGTTTTCTTTGAGTTGTTTACCTATTTTGATGAACCTATGGGTTGTATCATGGGGTATGAACCATGGAGAATTTAGAATACATTAGGTATTACAAAAATATACATTAAGAATGAGTTCACAAAAGTACCTAAAGTGGTGATTTATTTTTCTTATACTAATGGATCTCACGAGTTTTCTGTTAAGTTTTGTGTTGTGAAGTTTTCAAGTTTTGGGTAAAGATTTGGTGGACTATGGAATAAGGAGTGGCAAGATCCTAAGCTTGGGGATTAACAAGGCACCCCAAGTCATATTCAAGGATGCCAAAGAGCCTAAGCTTAGGGATGCCCCAGAAGGCATCCCCTCTTTCGTCTTCAATCCATCGGTAAATTTACTTGAGGCTATATTTTTATTGACCACATGATATGTGTTTTGCTTGGAGCGTCTTGTATGATATGAGTCTTTGCTTTTTAGTTTTCCACAATCATCCTTGCTGCACACATCTCTATTTTTAGAGAGACACATTGAATCGTGAATTTGTTAGAATACTCTATGTGCTTCACTTATATCTTTTGAGATAGGCAATTTGTCTCTATGTGCTTCACTTATATTTTTTAGAGCACGGTGGTGTTTACGTTTTGTAGAAATAATTGAACTCTCATACCCCACTTATATTATTTTGAGAGTGTTTAAACAACATGGTAAGTTGTCTAGGTTATGAATTTAGTCCTAATGTGATAGGTATCCAAGAGGGATATAATTAAAACTTCCATATTAAGTGCATTGAGTATTTTTGAGAAGTTAAATTCCTTGCATAAAGTTTTGATATATAAAGATGGTAATGTTAAGTGTAATTTTAGGAAGTAATTGTGATTTGGTAAAAATACTTATGTAAAGGTTTTTGATTCCCGTAACATGCACGTATGGTTTACCGTTATGTAAGGAAGTCGAAGCATGACTTGTTTATATATTGTCGACCTTTGTGTGAGGATCAAGAGCGGGCGATGGTTAACTCCTACCAACCTATCCCCTAGGATCATGCGTCTGTTGGGGAGAGTTGCACGGGAAACAAAAAATTTCTACGCACACGCAAGATCTATCCATGGTCATGAGAATCTACGAGAGGGAGAGCGGATCTACATACCCTTGTAGATCGCTAAGCGGGAAGCATTAAGAAACGCGGTTGGTGTAATCGAACGTCTTCGCGATCCAAATCGTTGAGCATCCTGCGATCTCATCAAGATCCATCCTACGATCCAATCACGATCCATCCCGCGAACTCATCACGATCTGTTCCACGATCTCATCACGATCCGTCTCGCGATCTTGATCACGGTCCTTCCGATCTAGCGCCAAACGGACGGCACCTCCGCGTTCAGCACAGGTATGGCTCGATAAGGATCTCCGCCTTCTTGATCCAGCAAGAGAGAGTGGAGAGGTAGAAGAGTTCTCCGACAGCGCGACGGCGTTGCGTTGATGGTGGTGGAGCTATTCCGGCAGGGCTTCGCCTAAGCACTGCAGAAAACCGATCTAGAGGAGAAACTATGCACTAGAGGAGAGGAAGCACATGGCTATTAGGGTTAGCTTTTTCCTCTAAATCCTCTAGTATATATAGGAGGGAGGGAGGGGAGGAGGCAGCCTCAAACCCTGAAGGTTTGGTCGAAATTGGAGGTGGAGGAGTCCTACTCCAATCCTATTAGGAGTAGGATTCCTCCTTTGCACTTGGAAACTCTTTCCACCTCTCCACCTTTGGATTTTTTCCTTCTCAAACCACTCCAGCCGCATGGGCCCTTAGAGGAGGCTTCGGCCAGCCCACCAGGGGCTGGTTTACCTCCTACCACAGCCCATGTAGCCTCTTGGGTCGAAATACCTCTCCCGATGTTCCCTCGGTACACTCCCGGCACTCCCGGTACACTACCGATAAGCCCGAAACTTTTCCGGTGACCAAAATAGGACTTCCTATATATAAATCTTTATCTCCGGACCATTACGGAGCTCCTCATGACGTCTGGGATCTCATCTAGGTATCCGAACAACCTTCGGTCACCACCATGCATAACTCTATACTACCGAAACGTCACCAAACCTTAAGTGTGCAGACCCTGCGGGACCCTGCGGGTTCGAGAACTATGTAGACATGACCGAGAAACCTCTACGGTTAATAACCAAAAGCGGGACCTGGATGCCCATATTGGTTCCTACATATTCTACGAAGATCTTTATCGGTCGAACCTCTATGTCAAGGATTCAGTTAATCTCGTATGATGTTCCCTTTGTTCTTTGGTATGTTACTTGCCCGAGATTCAATCGTCGGTATCTCCATACCTAATTCAACCTCGTTATCGGCAAGTCTCTTTACTCGTTCCGTAACACAAGATACTGTGACTAACACTTAGTCATATTGCTTGCAAGGCTTGTTGTGATGTTGTATTACCGAGTGGGCCCTGAGATACCTCTCCGTCACATGGAGTAACAAATCCCAGTCTTGATCCATGCCAAGCCAACAGACACCCTCGAAGATACCTGTAGAGTACCTTTTTAGTCACCCAGTTACGTTGCAATGTCTGATACACACAAGGCACTCCTCCGGTGTCAGTGAGTTGCATGATCTCATGGTCATAGGAACAGATACTTGACATGCAAAAAACAGTAGCAATAAATTGACACGATCATATGCTACATTTGTAGTTTGGGTCTTGTCCATCACATCATTCTCCTAATGACGTGATCCCGTTATCAAATGACATCTCATGTCCATGACTAGGAAACCATAGCCATCTTTGATCAACGAGCTAGTCTATTAGAGGCATACTAGGGACATGGTGTTGTCTATGTATCCACACATGTATTTGAGTTTCCGATCAGTACAATTATAGCATGGATAATAAACGATTATCATGAACAAGGAAATACGATAATAACTAATTTATTATTGCCTCTTGGGCATATTTCCAACAGCGTCTAATACTTTCCTTTGATGACTAATAGACTTTTGCAATAAGTATGTGAGTTCTTTATGACTAATGTTGAGTCCACGGATTATACGCACTCTCACCCTTCCACATTTGATAGCCTCTCTAGTACCGCGCGAATTCCGGCGGTACAAAAAATTTACCTTCCTCAAAACAGCCACCATATACCTTCCTCAAAACAGCCACCATATATCTTTCCTCAAAACAGCCACCATACCTACCTATTATGGCGTTTCCATAGCCATTCCGAGATATATTGCCATGCAACTTCCACTGTTTCCTTTTATCATGACATGCACCACCACTTTTATATTGCGAATAGTCATATTTTGTTTCAGGTATCGAGTTGTAATTTTGTTTTGAGTTGTAAGTAAATAAAAGTGTGATGATTATCATTATTAGAGCATGTCCCATGTGACGAAAGGATGAAGGAAGCTATGATTCCCTCACAAGTGGGGATGAGATTCTAGACTTCATGAAAAATAAAAGAGGCCAGCGAAGCCCAAGTAAAAAATGATGAATAAAAGAGGCCTTAGATGCCCACCAAAAATATGAGAGAAAAGAGAGAAGGGACATTGCTACTATATTTTTCCACACTTGTGCTTCAAAGTAGCACCATGATCTTCATTGTAGAGAGTCTCCTATTTTGTCACTTTCATATAACTAGTGGAATTTTTCTTTGATGCACGTCGACTTAGTTTCCTTTTGAGCTTTCATACACTTATAGCTCTAAGTGCATCTGTTGCATGGCAATCCCTACTCACTCACATTCATATCTATTGATGGGCATCTCCATAGCCCATTGATACACCTAGTTGATGAGAGACTATCTTCTCCTTTTCCTTGACAACCTCCACCATATTCTATTCCACCTATAGTGTTATATCCATGGCTAACGCTCATGTATTGCATGAGAGTTGAAAAAGTTTGAGAACATAATAAGTGTGAAACAATTGCTTGACTTGTCATCGGGGTTGTGCATGATATAAATAATTTGTGTGGGGAAGATGGAGCATAGCCTGACCATATGATATTGTAGGGATAACTTTCTTTTGCCATTATATTTTGAAGAGATACAATCGTTTGCTAGTATGCTTGAAATGTTATTGTTTTTATACCAATATTAAGCTTCTGTTTTGAGTCTTATGGATCTGAATATTCATGCCACAATAGAGAATATTACATGGATAAATATGTTAGGTAGCACTCCACATCAAAAGTTCTGTTTTTATCATTTACCTACTCGAGGATGAGCAGGAATTAAGCTTGGGGCTGCTGATACATCTCCAACGTATCTATAATTTTTGATGATTTTATGCTATTATATTCTCTGTTTTGGATGTTTTCTATGCATTAATATGCTCTTTTATAATATTTTTGGGACTAACCTATTAATCTAGAGCCTAGTGCCAGTTTCTGTTTTTTCCTTGTTTTTGAGTTTTGCAGATATGGAATATTAAAGGGAGTCCAAATGGAACATAATCTTAGGAACGATTTTTTGGGAAGGAAATAGATCTACCAGACTTCGAGTGCACGCCAGGACACCTGCCAGGAGGTCACAAGCCCTGTAGGCGCAGCCACCCCCAGGCTGCGCCTGACAGGCTTGTCATCTCCTGGCAGGTCTCATAACCCTATTCTTCATCCTATAAACACCCAAATATTCCCCCAATACCAACAAGAGCCACACAAATACTTTTCCGCCGTCAGAAGCCTCCATTCCCGAGAGATCCAATCTTGGAGCCTTTTCCGGTAATCTGCTGGAGGGGGATCCGATCATAGAGGGCATCTACATCAACCCCATTACCCCTCCGATGATGCATGAGTAGTCCACCATAGACCTATGGGTACATAGCTAGTAGCTACATGGCTTCTTGTCTCTCTTTGATCTTCAATACCATGTTCTTCATGATCTTCATGGAGATCTATCCGATGTAATACTCTTTTGCTGTGTGTTTGTCAAGATCCGATGAATTATGGGTTTATGTTCAGATTATCCATGAATCTTATTTGAATCTTCTATGAATTATTATATGCATGATTTCATATATTTGCAAGTCTCTTCGAGTTATTGGTTTGGTTTGGCCAACTAGATTGGTAATTCGTGCAATGGGAGAAGTGCTTAGTTTTAGGTTCAATCTTGCGGTGTCCGCACCCAGCGACAAAGTAGGGGTAGCGAGGCACGTATTGTATTGTTGCCACCAAGGGTAAAAATATGCGGTTTTCATCATATTGCTTGAGTTTAGACCTCTACATCATGTCATCTTACCTAATGCATTACTTTGTTCTTCATGAACTTAATACTCTAGATGCAGGCAGGAGTCAGTCGATGTGTGGAGTAATAGCAGTAGATGCAGAATTTTTTCGGTCTTCTTGACACAGACGTGATGCTTATATGCATAATCATTGCCTTGGATATCTACATGATTATTCTTTTTTCTATCAATTGCTTGACAGTAATTTGTTTACCCACCGTGATATTTTCCTTCAAGAGAGTAGCCTCTAGTGAAACCTATGGCCCCCAGGTCTACTTTCCATAATATATTTTCAGATCTATAAACCAAAAATACCTTGTTGCAATTTATTTATCTTTTACTTTCCATATTCATTTACATCTATCTGTATCAGATCTAATCCTTGCAAATAACCGTGAAGGGATTGACAACCTCTTTATAGCATTGGGTGCAAGTGTTTGATTGTTTGTGTAGCTGCATCCATTGGTGACTTGCTTGTTCTTCCTATTGGATTGATACATTGGTTCTCAACAACTAAGGGAAATACTTATCTACTTTGCTGCATCACCCTTTCCTCTTCAAGGGAAAACCAACGCAAGCTCAAGAGGTAGCATGCATGCGCTCGATGGCCTTGATCTTCTCTCGGTTGGCTTCGATCCCACGAGCGGAGACAAAGAAGCCCAAGAGCTGGCTAGATGGTATGCCAGACACACATTTATTCAGATTGAGTCAGATCTTATATTCGCGCATGTTGGAGAAGGTCTCTTGTAGGTCGTCGAGGAGGCTGACATGCTTCTTGGTTTTGACGACGATGTCGTCCACGTAGACTTGTATGTTCCTGCCGATCTGGGACAGGAGACACTTCTACATGCAGCGCTGGAAGGTAGCGCTGGTGTTCTTCAGGCCGAATTACATGGTGATGTAGCAATAGGACCTGAAAGAGGCGATTAAGGAGGTATTGAGCCAGTCGTCCAGGTCCAGCTTGATCTAGTGGTAGCCGGAATAAGTGTCCAGGAAGGACAACAAGTCATAGCCAGCAGTGGAGTCGATCACAGGTTTGCCAACCAGTCCAGGTGGAAAACTTCCATGATGAAACCGTATGCAAGCACGTGGAGTTTGTGCTCGGTGTACTTCCTCGGCACACCAGACATGTCCTTTGGAGACCATGCGAAGATGTGCGATTCTCATGGAGTAAGTCGATGAGCTCGCCTTCCTATTTGCAGCTCCGGCCAGAGCCAATGGTGACAGGTTGCGTGGGGTTGGCCGGGTCGAGCGGCACCTGCTTGGTGTTCCTAGATGGCTAGAACATTGCCTTGTTAGCCAACTGGGAAGGAGGAGCCGACACGGCCGGCTACTCTGCGGCCTGAGCCATAAGCCGGTCGAGCTGGCGCCTCTCCTCGGTGATGACCAGGGACTCGGCCAGCCGGTTGCCGGCCTGGTCGCACTCGATGGACTTCTTGTAGTCCCCGATGATGGTGATAATGCCCTTGGGACTCGACATCTTCATCTTTAGGTAGGCATAATGGGGGATGAACTTGGCGAGCACAGTTCGGCCCAACAACGCATATTAGGGGTTGTTTAGGTCCACCACCTCGTACCACACTGGCTCGCCCAGAAATCGCTCTTGTCGCCCCAGAGGACGTCGAGCTGGATTTTGCCGATTGGGGATCAGGACTGCCCTGGCATGATGCTGTGGAAAACTGTCCAGGTCGGTTGCAGGTGACTCTTCTTGAGGTCCAGCTTGAGCAGGGTGTCGTTGTAAAGGATGTTGATGCTACTCCCTCCGTCGAACAGCACCCGTGAGAACCGAGAGGTGAGCTTGTCAGAGGCTATGGTGGGGGTCAAGGATGAGGGTCTAGCTTCCCGAGTTTGGCATCACATCCGGGTGGTTCGCCTAGCTCCAGGTAATCGGCTTATCGGACCAGTGCATGTACTCAGGGACCGAGGGAACTGTGGCATTCACTGATGTCTACTATGCAACTTTATTCTTGTAGACTTTGTTGGTCCTCCAAGCGCAGAGTTTTGTAGGACAATAGAAATTTTCCCTCAAGTGGATGACCTAAGGTTTATCAATCTGTGGGAGGTGTAGGATGAAGACGGTCTGTCTCAAACAATCCTGCAATCAAATACAAGAAATCTATTGTGTCCTCAACACACCCAATAGAATGGAAAATTGTATAGGTGCACCAGTTCGGCGAAGACATGGTGATACAAGTGCAATATGGATGGTAGATATAAGTTTTTGTAACCTGAAAATATAAGAACAGCAAGGTAGAAAGTAACAAAAGTGAGCAAAAACGGTATTGCAATGCTAGAAAACAAGGCCTAGGGTTCATGCTTTCACTAGTGCAAGTTCTCTCAATAATACTAACATAGTTGAATCGCACCTCACGTGCGACAAAGAGTTCACTCCAAAGTCACGAATAGCGGAGAACAAACGAAGAAATTATTATAGGGTACAAAACCACCTCAAAGTAATATTTTTCGATCAATATTATGAGCTATCCCTATAACTATCATGAACAGCCCTGGAGTTCGTACTAAAATAACACCTTAAGATACACATCAACCAAAACCCTAATGTCACCTAGATACTACAATGTCACCATGAGTACCCATGGGCTTGATTATACGATATGCATCACACAATTTCATATTCATCATGTTCAATCCAACACAAAGAACTTCAAAGTGTGCTCCAAAGTTTCTACCGAAGAGTCAAGAAGAAAACATGTGACAACCCCTATGTATAGATTCTCAAGGTCACGAAACCCGCAAGTTGATCACCAAAACATACATCAAGGGGATCAATAAAACATCCCATTGTCACCGTGGATATCCCATCACAAGACATACATAAAGTGTTCTCAAATCCTTAAATACTCAATCCAATAATAACATTTGAAAGGGAAAACTCAATTCATCACAAGAAGATAGATAGGGCAAAACTCCCTATGATTCATCTATTCAAGAAAGCTCGCGGTACATCAAGATTGTGTCATTTCAAGAACATGAAAGGGAGAGAGAGATCAAACACATAGCTACTTGTACATACCCTCAGCCTCGAGGGTGAACTACTCCCTTGTTATCATGGAGACTGCCAGGATGATGAATATGGCCTCCCGTGATGGTTTCCCCCTCCGGCAAGGTGCCGAACGGGCTCCCGATTGGTTTTTCGTGGCTACACAGGCTTACGTCGGTGGAACTCCCGATCTAGGTTTCTTTCTGGGGGATTTAGTATTTATAGGAATATTTGGCATTGGTCTCACGTCAAGGGGACGCTCGAGGAGTCCACAAGCCACAGGGGCGCGACCTAGGGGGCTAGCCGCGCCCAGCAGGCTTGTGCCTGATACGTCTCCAATGTATCTATAATTTTTGATGATGGCATGCTATTATATTATCTATTTTGGATGTTTTATATGCATTAATATGCTATTTTATACTATTTTGGGGACTAACCTATTAATCTAGAGCCAAGTGCCAGTGTTTGTTTTTTCCTTGTTTTTGAGTTTTAGAGATATGGAATATTAAACGGAGTCCAAACGGAATAAAACCTTTGGAAGGAATTTTTTTGGAAGGTGTCGGTGTCAAAACCGGCGGATCTCGGGTAGGGGGTCCCAAACTGTGAGACAAGGATCGACGATAATAGGAGACGAAGGGGACACGAGTTTACCCAGGTTCGGGCCCTCCTATGGAGGTAATACCCTACGTCCTGCTTGATTGTATTGATGGTGTAAGAGGTTACAGAGTTGACCTACCTTGATATCGTATGTCTAACCCTAGATGAGTTGTCTTCCCCCTATACCGCAAAACCCTCCACCTTATATAGATGCCGAGTAGGCCTAGGGTTTACACATGGTCGGTTACATGCCTAAGAGATAAATATGCCTATTTACTAATCCAAACATGGAGCGCAAGACGTGCTCCTTGACGCTTCCAACCTGGTAACTGGGCCTCTAAATTGTCATGTGTTCGGCGAGTGGTCCATACAGTTCGGCCCATACACAACAGGTCAGCTATCCGAGGACCCCCTAATACAGGACCCCCTCAGTAGCCCCCGAACTTGCCTCCAACGCCAAGAGTCTTCAACCATAATTGCTTCGTGAACAAAGTCTTTGACTTGCGAGGTGAGTTCCTTCTGCCGAACCATAGTTCGGCCTCCGATGAAAAATATTTTTCCGCACGTGGCACATCTGAATCCTGCGAGATAAGTTGGCTTTGAAGGCGAAACGTCAGGGGAAAAAAGGATAATGTTTTCCTGACGACCTTTTTGAGAAAGGTCACAGCCCACCACGGACGATAGGCCAGTTACAGGCACTCGATGCGTAGTTCGAGGCCGTTCCATCCACACGATCTATCAACATGTCGATCGTGTCCCGTTTTACGCGAGATACACTTAATCACGTACCCGCAACGACGCGCGAGTCTCGGGAAGTGGAGGAATTCACGACATTGTAGAGGGAACCTGAATCGACAAACCTCATAAAAGGGGAAAGAAAACCCCAAAGGCCCGCCACACTCTCCATTCGCCTTCTCTGCCTCCTACTCCCTTGCGCATCCAGAACACAGATCTAGGTCTCTTCCACCTCTGCTTCCGAGCTCAACAATGGCGGGCTCAGACAGCCAGTGGGAACTATCCACGGTCACCAACCAAGACATTGTCAACGTCAAGAAGTCTAGCTATCTCCCTGTCGACATCCCTCATCGCGTGGCAGAGAAGGGACAACTAATCCCCACCCCCAAGCCGCACTTCGGGCTCTGGCTGCAGGTTTTCAACATCAAGCCAAGGTGTGTCGGTGGTAACCACACCGACTGCGGTGGTGCCGTCATCGACAAACTCACGCGCATCGACTGGCCAGCGGGTACCCTCATCGACACCATCAAGGGGTGGCAAAAGGAATGGTTCTATATCATCGAACCATAGGAACAAGGTCTGCACCCCTCCGCCGTTTTTAGTTCTAGTCCTCCAACCATATTAGCTTCATGGATCGAAAAGGGTCTCGTCTGGGGATCGAGCAAGGAGGTCGCCGACCTAAAAAAGCGGATCCAATCCTTGGTCGAGAACAACATCAAGCTGGCTGATGTGGTTCAAGTAAGGCTCTGAAGACGCATCCTCCCCTGCCAGTGCCGAGACACCCCCGTGTGGGCTCGGGAAATCGATGCCGAGCCCACAGACCGGAAACTCTTCCGCACTACACGGGAGAAGCTGTGGAAAGCTTTCTTCAAATCGATGAATAGTTGGCCAGCTGAGGAGGAGGACAAGGGCCTACACGCCGCCAAGCCATGCTCCGAGGAATGCCACATCCTAGTCAGATCGGTTTTATTACAAAGAAGGTCCATAACCCTATATCCGATATGCTTGTGGAGAGGTGGGTGAAGAAAGCCAACAACAGCTACAGTCTGGCCCCTCAGCACGAGGACGAGAGGACCTGGCTGTTAGCCAAGATTCTCATGGAGAGGAGTTACAAGCCTCCCACGAAGTTGGAGAAGAAGAAGAAACCAGGTCAGGCTGGTATCCGCATCAGGGATCGGCCTGGTGCTGCTTCCGAAGACACACCCACCTCCTCAAATCAGGAGGAGGCCAAAGAGGAAGAAGAAGAATAAGAGGACGAGGAGGTCGAGAGCGAGGGGGGAGGCGATCCCCCCGTACCAAGAAGAGAGCAGCGACTTCGGACGCCCCGGGGCAGGCAACCTCTCCTGCCCCGAAGAAGGTGCGGATGGTCCTGTCCAACGAAAGTTTGGAATCAAGCTCCGCATCCAAAGATGTCGAGGAGGTTCCCCAAAGGAGCCTTAGGGTCAAGCGCCCTTCACCCAGGTTAGGATCCGAAGACTCTTCTTTCTATCGCCTGTAGGCTCAGAGTTTGCTAACATGCGGGTTGTTGGTCCAACAGCCCCCTGCGTGTCATCCCCACCGAGGATATATCGGATGGGGAGACCCCGCTTGTCGAGCTGGCAGAGAGCAAAGACGCCTCGCACCCACCACTCCAGACGCCTCGCATCCGTGGAGGTGTCATCCCAGCACACTCCAATGAAGGTGGACACATGGGGCGCAGAGGATACCCCCAGGGCCGAAGCTAACGCTTCGGCCACCAAAGAACTAGGGTCGATCCCCTGCCCGGACATCGAGGAGACCAGACGGCGGGCCATCAGTCCCCTCCGAGAACGTCTCCAGAGCGCATGATGCCTCCGCAGGCATTGTTCCGAACCCCGGTGGGTGATTGGGAAATCCGGTCATCCCCGGTACTGCCGACCAACGAGTGGTCGGCCATGGGGGACGCTCTAACAAGCGCCTCCATCCCCTAGGACCACTGCACCCTTATGGGTGCGGTATTACAAAGCGTCCAGTCCGTTGACAACGGACTGAAGGAGGCCTTCAAAGGTCTCCTTGCAGGCTTTCAAGTAAGTTTCCCATCGTTTTTGCAGATATTTCATTTAGTCGTATTGTATACATGGCAGCCCTCGAGCCCTAGGTGAGTTGAACAAACTCGCCTAGGGGTCATCTCTATAGTTCGGGAAGTAAGTGCCGATTATATGCGGTGTAGGCCTCGTCATCGACAGTGACCAAAAGCGGGGCCGAATTGGACGAGCTAAATCAGAAGCTCCAGCGCGCCGAGGATGAGGTGGAAGCCCTCAATAAGTGGTTCGACGAGGCACATGGTAAGTTCGATTTGAATTTTACTATTCCCCCGAAATCTATCAATGTAGATTTCATTTATATAAGGTTTTAATCGTGTTGCAGCCTCGTCGAAAGAGATCAAAAATCTCGAGGCCGAGCTTCGACATGCCAAAGATGAAGCGGCTGTGGAGAAGGCGGTGGCCAAAGAGGCGGCCACCGCTCTCTCCGCCCTATGATCCACAAGTGATAAACACCAGGCTCGTGTGGTGGAGAAACAGGACGAGCTCAAGGACGCTAGCGATAAGTGCGAGTCCTTGGAGCAGAAGAACAAGTCGGTCTCGGCCGAACTATCCTCCCTGAGGTCCAATCTCCAGAAGGAGCGGATGGACAGACGGATCTTCGAGAAACAAATTTGGCAGGCTAAGGAGGAACAAGCCGTACTCCCTAAAGTGCATATTCAGGAATAGCAAATTTCGACCCGGGTGTGGCGATCCTCACACGCGGACGCCGATCTCTAGAACAGCGTCGTGGACGCCAATCAGTTGCTTGCCACGCGGGGAGAGGAAGATGAAGCTCGGATGTTCTGGGCGTAGTTCGGAGCCCCCGAGCGTCCTTCCCTTTTGGTGGAGCAGCTGAAGCAGCTGATGGAGATGCATTGGATGGCGGAGCCAGCCATCAAGGACCTTTGCATTCGCTTATGGCCCGATGAGCAACTCCTAAGTAGCTACTTCGGTCTAGTGCAACGTCTGATTGACGATGCGCCCCGCCTCGATGCCGTCAAGCGCTCATCCTGCATCGAAGGAGTCCGGATGGCCCTTTATAAGGACAAATGCACTGGCCGGGGCTCAATCCGATGAAGGTTGCCACCGACCCGCCGCCGCCCGGAAAGTTGCACTGACGCCCCGAGTTGTACTTCGATGGGGTCATGGAGAGTGCGCCGGTGATTGCATAAGAGTGTTCATGCGAAAGAATTTTTGAATGAGATTGTAATGTGTCCGAAGACATGTGATAACTTTTTAATGATAATAGTATCCGCTCTCATATGTTTTTACCTTCCTTTATAACTCATGTATGGTTGCTTAATACTGAAAGATGCGTGTCGTCGGTTTCAACCCCCACGTAGATACTACATGGGGTGTCTATACCAATGCACTACGTTCCTTAGCCGAAGTATAGGAACCCGAAGGCGATTTAGTGCGGCAGACTAGGCATCAGACTATTATGCTTTATTTCTTTCATTTAACCGAAGGGGCGCGAAAAGGACTGTGGGAAGCGTATGATTAGCCACTGTTTTTTTCCGATGTTCGGACGAGCCGAGGCCGAAGCCGACATCATAGTGCTTGCTCAAAGGGCAAATTCCTCGTATAACATAGAATAATCGCTTACGGAGGTTGAAGTGTAATACTTCTAATTTGGGGTTCACATATTGGGTCGCGCATACTATGATAGTCTGTTTTCGGCTTTCCCCCCTGAGGTGCTTGACCGGACTAACCGGAAACACAATCGTAGAGGTGCTCCCTTTGCCCTTTTAGCCGAACAAGCGAAAAATAAAGGGGCAAGCACATGAGCCGGGCAACCCAACTTAATGACCAAAGACATAGTTCGAGAACCGATGCATATAAAACGAATGCCAAGACACCGCGCGCACAATGGTTAAGGCGATTTGTGTTTGAAATTGAGCCCCCGGTCTATTAGCCAGTGACCTTGGGTCATACCGAACAGGTTCAGGAGAAGAGGGAGGGAAAAAGTATATGCCGAAAACAGGACAAATAAGACGTATGCACCAAGCAATTTTGCATTTCCTCAACAACTCTTATGACTCGGATTGCCGAAGCAGCTGTTTACAAGTATGTGACAAGAATAAAACTCCTGCGGGAGCTGTTGTACCAGGGGTCTTTGATTGGTGACCAGCCGCCTTCGATATGCCTTGTTGCTAGTTGACTCCTGCTTTTGATGTACCTTGATGGGTGTTGATGCGGGCGGATTTAGCAAACAAAATCTTGGAAGGCAGCTGTGTTTAAAGGTGAGCTTTATGCCATGGGTAGGCTCTTTTAGGAGTGCCTGCAGTTTGTTCGAAGACATGTTGATGGTAATAGTTTGGAACAACCGAACGGCTATCATAAGTTCCCCACCGCTACCCATGGAATCTTAAGTGCAAAGTTGTGCATCCTCGGCACGTACTTTGCTGGTTCTAAGGTTGTGCGGTGGGGGGCGAGTCCCTATTGAGGGGAGGAAGGAGGGTCAGGGTGCTCAGCCTAAATCCGAACTCGCTTCCCGACCTTTCATGCCTTTACGACCAATGGCAAAGCTTGCTTTTCGTATTTGTAGCTGAATTCGGCCGCCAGTGCCAGTGCTTGTTCCTCCGTTCTAAGGGACCGATGTGTATTGCCGTTGACAGTGATGACCCCCTTGGGGCCTGGCATCTTGAGCTTGAGGTATGCATAATGCGGGACTGCGTTGAACCGAGCAAACATCGTCTGGTTGAGCAGCGCGTGATAGCCGCTGCGAAAGGGCACATCGAAGACCAAGTCCTCGCTGCGGAAGTTATCAGGCGAGCCGAACACAACCTCTAGGGTTACTCAGCCCGTACATCGGGCCTCAACACCTGGGATCACTCCCTTGAAGGTATTGCTCCTGGGTTTGATCCTTGATGGAACTATACCCATCTTCCTCACCATGTCTGAGTAAATCAGATTGAGGCTACTTCCTCCATCCATTAGGACTTTGGTGAGGTGATACCCATCTACAATGAGATCTAGGACGAGGGCAGCCGAGCCCCCATGACGGATACTGGTCGGATAGTGGCGCCGGTCAAAGGTGATCAGATATGCTAACCATGGGTTATACTTTGGAGCTACGGGCTCCACAGCATAGACCTCCCGGAGGGCCCGCTTGCTCTCTTTCTTAGGTGTGTGAGTGGCGTATATCATATTCACCGATTTGACTTCAGGAGGGAATTTCTTCTGAACGCAACCTATTGGACCCCAAGGCTCTTCTTCATCCTCGCTACGTGAGCTCTTGCCTTGGTCTTCTGGTTGTATTTTGCCAGCCTGTTTAAACACCCAATAGTTGCGGTCTGTGTGATTGGATGGTTCTACGGAGTTCCATGGATTTGGCAAGTCTTGTCCATGATCTTCTCGAGCTGAGTGGGTCCGTCACGATTGCCTTTAGGGGGCTTCTTCCGCTGTCCAGGTCGGGAGTTGCGGAATCCGGCGTTGACCTCCGTGTCATCGGCGTCGTTACTATTGTGCCGGCGTTTGTTCTTATTGCGCTTCTACTTTCAGTTGCCATCCTGGGCTTCAGGTGTCGCAGGATCTTTTGAATTGTGTCTGCGTCTTGCCAGCTAGTTAGCTTCACCTGCGCAGAAAGCCGGTCATGAGGGAGGGAAGGGCGAACATAGTCCGAGGTTTGTCCTGGCCTAGGTGGTGGGCCAGGCATTCGTCCCAAATATTGCGCGAGAAAGTGTCAATAGCCTCGACATCTGGAGAGTCGACAATTTGGTTCTTCTTAGTCAAGAACCGATCCTAGAATTGCCGGGCAGACTCGTCGGGCTTCTAGACGATGTTACTGAGGTCGGATGAGTCCGGCGGGCAAACATAGGTCCCTTGGAAGTTAGAGCGAAATGCGTATTCCAAGACTTCCCAAAATCCTATGGAGTTTTTGGGGAGGTTGTTTAACTAGTGCCAAGCTAGCCCCTTAAGCTTAAGAGGTAGGTATTTGATGGCATGGAGATCATCTCCACGTGCCATATGGAGATGGAGGAGGAAATCCTGGATCCAGACGCTTGGGTCAGTGGTCCCGTCATATTGTTCTATATTGAAGGGTTTAAACCCTTCGGGGAACTGCTGTCGTATTACCTCATCCGTGAAGCACAGTGGGTGAGCGGCGCCCCTGACCCGAGCTATGTCACGCGTGTAGCCGGCGTCTATATGGATCCGGCTATGCTTCCGGGCTTTGTGGTTTTGGTTGAACCATGGTCTATACTCTCCCCATCTATCCGGTGAGTAATCCCTGGATCCATAGATGGATCTAATACTGCCTGCTAAGTCATCGTGCAGGTCGAACCTGTCATTGGTTTCAAATGGCTCCTTACCTTGTCTTCGAGGCATCACAGGTATATAACCAATGTCTTTAGCGGCTTTATCGCGCCCACGAGGAGGGCGGTCTGGCTTGTCATATGCGGTACGATGCGGAGACGGAGTTTCAGTGAGATCATCGTCTAATTGTGGTAACAGCCACCTCCGAGGGTAGCTTTTGGGCTGGTTTGACAAACCAGTGTTGTATGCTTCTTTGGCTGAGAGGACTTTCGTCCATCGATCAGTAAGGTCAGCATGTTCTGCTTTGAGTTGCCGCTCTTTGGCCTTCAGGCTGCAAGCCGTTGCTATGAGCCGCTGCTTGATTTCTTCCTGATCATCGAGGTTATCATGGATGTACAAGTCATCGGCTTCTGCTAAGTCTTCCTCCTCGACGGGGGGAAGGTAATCGTCGCCTTTGGGGTCCTTGACGGTATCGGGGTCGTTTTGGTCCGTAGGTTCGTCCGGACCCTCGAACAGGTACTCGGCCACATCAGGATGATCATGATCGGCAGGGACATTATGATCCCTGCTGCTGATAATAGTTTGTCTTCCCTTTTTTGCTTTTGGAACACTTATGCGATTTCTGGCACTTTGATGGCGCGTCGCCCGATTTGTCACCGTTGTTATGAGGCATGTTGTCGCCGTTGGTGGCAGGAGTATCCACCATGTAAACATCGTACGTGGAAGTGGCGGTCCAACTCCCAGTGTTAACGGGGGTGGGATCACGGTCCTCTTCATCCATGCATTCTGCCTCCTCAGAGGCATAGTCTTGCACGTCGGTTAAGTCTTCAACGGTGGCTATCAAGTGGGTGGTGGGTGGGTCGAAAAATCCGTCCCTGCCCGAACTATAACCAGGCCGAACATAGACCGGGGCTGGATCGTCAGTGATTTTCAACGATGAGAATTGCTCCAAGGCCTCGTTGACCGCTCAGGGCCCAATTGGATCGGTTGTTCAGAACGCGTGGAGTCGACCCCCATGAAGCCCACCCCTAGGGAGTGTTCGGTAGGAACACAGGTCCGGTCATATGTCTTGATGGCCAGGTCGGGGTTAGAGATCGGACTGCCACCACGGGTGACCCTATTGGCATGTCCGATGGAGGGGCTCTAGGTTAAGGCCTCGGAGTCCTCGGGGCTACGGGCAAAGCCATGAGCCCGATTAGTGACAAGTCGCCTCGAGAGTCGACAGAAAACTCTAGGTTTCCAAATTTAACTTCCTGATCCGGGCGAGGCTCTCAACGCGGTCTAGATGACTGGTGGAACCAGTACGCAGCACGATACTGCCAAAGGCGAAGATTTGCCCGGGCGCAAAAACATCCATGTGTGGACCTCTTCGTTGATGAAAAGGCGAGGCGTCGATCCCATCTCGCTCGTAGAGGAACTCGCAATGAAAGCACCAGTCTCGGTGTCAAAATTGGCGGATCTTGGGTAGGGGGTCCCGAGCTGTGAGACTAGGATCGATGGTAACAGGAGACGAAGGGGACACGAGTTACCCAGGTTCGGGCCCTCCTATGGATGTAATACCCTACGTCCCGCCTGATTGTATTGATGTTGTAAGAGGTTACAGAGTTGATCTACCTCGAGATTGTATGTCTAACCCTAGATGAGTTGTCTTCCCCCTATACTGTAAAACCCTCTGGCTTATATAGATGCTGAGGAGGCCTAGGGTTTACACATGGTCGATTACATGCCGAAGAGATAAACATGCCTATTTACTACACCAAATGTGGAGTCGCGCTCCTTGAAGCTTCCAACCTGGTAACTAGGCCTCCAGATCGTCATGTGTTTGGCGAGTGGTCCATACAGTCTGGCTCGTACATAACAGGTCGGCTTTCCGAGGACCCCTTCATACAGGACCCCCTAAGAAGGAAACAATTCACCCAAGCTTGGAGTGCACGTCAGGGGAGGTGCCAGGTCGCCACAAGCCTGCTAGCCGCACCCCCTAGCCGTGCCTAGAAGGCTTGTCGCCCCCTGGCACGTCTCCTAACCCTATTCTCTGGCCTAGAAATACCCAAATATTCCTGCAACGTCAAAAAGAGCAACAGAAATACTTTTCCGCCGCCATAAGCCTCCGTTCAAAAGAGATCCAATCTTGGAGCCTTTTCCAGTAATCTACAGGAGGGGGTTTCGATCACGAAGGGCATCTACATCTACTCCATTGCCCCTCCGATGATGCGTGAGTAGTCCACCATAGACCTATGGGTCCATAGCTAGTAGCTAGATGGCTTCTTTTCTCTCTTTGATCTTCAATACCATGTTCTTCTTGATCTTCATGGAGATCTATCTGATGTAATCCTCTTTTGTGGTGTGTTTGTCAAGATCCGATGGATTGTGGGTTTATGTTCAAATTATCCATGAATCTTATTTGAATCCCCTCTGATTTCTTATATGCATGATTTCATATCCTTGCAAGTTTCTTCGAGTTATTGGTTTGGTTTGGTTTGGCCAACTAGATTGGTAATTCTTGCAATGGGAGAAGTGCTTGGTTTTGGGTTCAATCTTGTGGTGTCCTCACCCAGTCACAAAGTAGGGGTAGCGAGGCACGTATTGTATTGTTGCCATCTAGGGTAACAAGATGGGATTTTCATCATATTGCTTGAGTTTATCCCTCTACATAATGTCATCTTACTTAATGTGTTGCTCTGTTCTTCATGACCTTAATACTCTAGATGCAGGGAGTAGTCGGTCGATGTGTGGAGTAATAGTAGTAGATGCAGAATCGTTTCGGTCTACTTGTCACAGACGTGATGCCTATGTGCATGATCATTTTCTTGGATAATTACATGATTATTCGCTTTTCTATCAATTGCCTGACAGTAATTTGTTTACCCACCATGATATTTGCCTTCAAGAGAGAAGCCTCTAGTGAAACCTATGGCCCCGGGGTCTATTTTCCATCATATATTTTCAGATATATAGTTGCTGCAATTATTTACCTTTTACTTTCCGCACTCGATACATCCATCTCTATCAGATCTAATCTTTGCAAATAACTGTGAAGGGATTGACAACCCCTTTATAGCGTTGGGTGCAAGAGTTTGATTATTTGTGTAGGTGCATCCATTGGTGACTTGCTTGTTCCTCCTACTGGATTGATACCTTGGTTCTCAAAAACTGAGGGAAATACTTATCTACTTCGCTGCATCACCATTTCCTCTTCAAGGGAAAACCAATGCATGCTCAAGAGGTAGCAAGAAGGATTTTTGGCGCCGTTGCCAGGGAGGATACACAGCAATCCCACCAAGTACCTATCACAAACTCATCTCTTGCATTTACTTTATTTGCCATTTGCCTCTCATTTTCCTCTCCCCCACTTCTAAAACGATTTTCTAAAAATACCAAAAAGATTTGCCTTTTTATTCGTCCTTCTTTCGCTTTCCTTTCATTTGCTTGAACTCATGGCTAGCCTTACTACTATAACTAATACTCCCGAGTATGAGATTCTTAGTTTTAAGCAAAGGGAGGGAGAAAACTTAAAAGATGCTTGGTATAGAATTTGCAATTCCCAAAATAGATCTATTTGTAAGCAATCTACTACTGTTCTCCGTCGCAATTTTTATGTGGGTATCACTCCTTGGAATAGACATGTTCTGGATACCATCATGGGAGGGATTTTTTTGGGAAGTCATACCTTTGACTCTTATAGTGCTATGATAAAAAAATTAGGATCACCCCCAATCATGGTTAATGGAACAATTTTAACTCTAGAACATGTGATGTGAAGGCTTGATATTATTGAAAAGAGGGTTGCTACGGTTGATCTTATGGAAAACTTGGATAACAAGGTTCATAATCACATTACTCAATATGGATCTAAAGTAGGAGTTACCTTACAAAATCTCAAGGATAAAGAACCCATAGTTAATGAAAAATATAACAATATTCCTCTAGAATTGGTAAGCTAGAGGACATTATTACGAACTTGGGATCCGCTTTTGCTTTAGTACAAACCACTCCAACTCCTTCGCCTTCCAAGGCTGCCAAGTTTTTTTGTGTTCCTAAAAATAAGGGTGAATCTTCTAGTAAAAATGAAGATCTTAAGACAATAAGTATTCACCCCAACTTTCTCAATATTATTGTAAAGTGTGCAATTGAGGAGTTGCATACCAAAGATGACAATACCTAGATATATTGCGTTTTGCCTAGCTAGGGGCGTTAAACAATAGCGCTTGTTGGGAGGCAACCCAATTTTATTTTTGTGTTATGTTTTTGCTTCTGTTTTTGAGTATTTACCACATTATTACTTTTTTAGTAATTGTTTTTTGGTGATTTAATTAGTTTTTGAGCCAAGTAAAACCCTTGGGGTGATCTATGGTAGTTGTTGATTTGATCTTGCTTAAAAACAGAAACTTTTGTGCTCAGTCCAGGAATTTTCTAGTGTTTTTAGAGAGACTAATTGATCTGAAGTTTTCGCACAGGATTTATATATAAATTTCCCAGGTTTACCTAATTTTTCAGAATTTTTTGAGTTACATAAGTATACAAAGTTTCCAGATTGCTACAGACTGTTCTGTTTTTGACAGATTCTGTTTTCTTTGAGTTGTTTGCCTATTTTGATGAATCTATGGGTTGTATCATGTGGTTTGAGACATGGAGAAGTTATATTACAGTAGGTATAACATCAATATCAATAAATAATGAGTTCACAACAGTACCAAAAGTGGTGATTTATTTTCTTATACTAACGAATCTCATGAGTTTTTTGTTAAGTTTTGTGTTGTGAAGTTTTCAAGTTTTGGGTAAAGATTTGATGGAATATGGAATAAGGAGTGACAAGATCCTAAGCTTGGGGATTCCCAAGGCACCCCAAGTCATATTCAAGGATGCCAAAGATCCTAAGCTTGGGGATGCTCCGGAAGGCATCCCCTCTTTCGTCTTCAATCCATCTGTAAATTTACTTGAGGCTATATTTTTATTCACCACATGATATGTGTTTTGCTTGGAGCGTCTTGTATGATATCAGTCTTTGCTTCTTAGTTTGCCACAATCATCCTTGCTGCACACATCTTTTGAGAGAGACATGCTGAATCATGTATTTATTAGAATACTCTTTGTGCTTCACTTATATCTTTTGAATTGGGCAATTTTGCTCTATATGCTTCACTTATATCTATTAGAGCACGGTGGTATTTTTGTTTTATATAAATACTTGAACTCTCATACCTCACTTATATTATTTTGAGAGTTCCTACAAACATCATGGTAATTGGTCTAGGTTATGAATTTAGTCCTAATAGGATAGGCCTCCAAAAGGGATATAGTAAAAACTTCCATATTAAGTGCATTGAGTATGTATGAGAAGTTTGATTCCTTGCATAAAGTTTTGAGATATAAAGATGGTAATGTTAAGAGACATGTTAGGAATTAAATTGTGATTTGGTAAAAATACTTGTGTAAAGGTCTATGATTCTCGTAGCATGCACGTATGGTGAACCGCTATGTAAGGACGTCAGAGCATGATTTGTGTATAGATTGTCGACCTTTGTGTGAGGGTTCGGGCCGCGCGATGGTTAAATCATACCAACCTCCCCCTAGGAGCATGCGTTTAATGCTTTGCTTCAATGACTAATTGACTTTTGTAATAAGTAGGTGGCTTCTTTATGACTAATGTTGAGTCCATGGATTATACGCACTCTCACCCTTCCACTTTTGCTAGCCTTTCTACTACCGCGCAACTTTCGTCGGTGCAACAAACACCTTCCTCAAAACAGCCACCATATACCTTCCTCAAAACATCCACCATATATCTTTCCTCAAAACAGCCACCATACCTACCTATTATGGCATTTCCATAACCATTCCGAGATATATTGGCATGCAACTTCCAGCATTTCCTTTCATGACATGCACCATCACTTCCATATTGCATATAGAGTAATATTTTGTCATAGGTATCGAGTTGTAATTTTCCTTTTGAGTTGTAAGTAAATAAAAGTGTGATGATTTTCATTATAGAGCATGTCCCATGTGAGGAACGTATGATGGAAGCTATGATCCCCTTATTAGTAGGGATGAGAGTCCAGACTTTACGAAAAATGAAAGAGGCCAGTGAAGCGCAATTAAACAATGAATAAAAGAGGCCATAGATGCCCAACAAAAAACTGAGAGAAAAGAGAGAAGGGACATTGCTACTACCTTTTGCCACACTTGTGCTTCAAAGTAGCACCATGATCTTCATGATAGAGAGTCTCCTATATTGTCACTTTAATATAGCTAGTGGAATATTTTTCTTCATGATGCACATCCGCTTAGTTTTTTTTGAGCTTTCATACACTTATAGATCTAGTGCATCTGTTGCATGGCAATCGCTACTCACTCACATTTATATCTATTGATGGGCATATCCATAGCCCGTTGATACGCCTAGTTGATGTGAGACTATCTTCTCCCTTTCCTTGAGAACCTCCACCATATTCTATTCCATCTATTGTGCTATATCCATGGTGCGCGCTCATGTATTGCATGAGAGTTGAAAAAGTTTGAGAAAATAAAGGTCTGAAAACAATTGCTTGACTTTTCATCAGGGTTGTGCATGATGTTAATACTTTGTGTGGGGAAGATGGAGCATAGCCAGACCATATGATATTGTAGGGATAACTTTCTTTTGCCATTATATTTTGAAGAGATACAATTGGTTTGCTAGTATGCTTGAAATGTTATTGTTTTGTATACCAATATTAAGCTTTTGTTTTGAATCTTACGGATCTGAATATTCATGCCACAATAAATAATATTACTTGGATAAATATGTTAGGTAGAACTCCACAACAAAAATTCTGTTTTTATCATTTACCTACTCAAGGACGAGCAGGAATTAAGCTTGGGGATGCTGATACATCTCCAACGTATCTAATTTTTTTAATGATGGCATGCTATTATATTATCTGTTCCGGATGTTTTATATGCATTAATATGCTATTTTATACTATTTTTGGGACTAACCTATTAATCTAGAGCCAAGTGCCAGTTTCTGTTTTTTCCTTGTTTCTGAGTTTTACAAATATGGAATATTAAACAGAGTCCAAACGGAATAAAACCTTTGGAAGGAATTTTTCTAGAAGGAAACAAGTCATCCAAGCTTGGAGTGCACGTTAGGGGACGTGCCAGGGCGCCACAATCCTGCTAGGCGCACCCCCTGGCCGCACCTAGAAAGCTTGTCGCCTCCCGGCAGGTCTCCTAACCCTATTCTTTGGCCTATAAATACCCTAATATTCCCGCAACATCAAAAAGAGCAACGCAAAGACTTTTCCGCCACCAGAAGCCTCCGTTCCAAAGAGATCCAATCTTGGAGCCTTTTCCGGTAAGCTGCCGGAGGGGGTTTCGATCACGGAGGGCATCTACATCAACTCCATTGCCCCTCCGATGATGCGTGAGTAGTCCACCACAGACCTATGGGTCCATAGCTAGTAGCTAGATAGCTTCTTCTCTCTCTTTGATCTTCAATACCATGTTCTTCATGATCTTCATGGAGATCTATCCGATGTAATCCTCTTTTGTGGTGTGTTTGTCAAGATCCGATGAATTGTGGGTTTATGTTCAGATTATCCATGCATCTTATTTGAATCTCCTCTGATTTCTTATATGCATGATTTCATATCCTTGCAAGTCTCTTCAAGTTATAGGTTTGGTTTGGCCAACTAGATTGGTAATTCTTGCAATGGGAGAAGTGCTTGGTTTTGGGTTCAATCTTGCGGTGTCCTCACCTAGTGACAAAGTAGGGGTAGCGAGGCACATATTGTATTGTTGCCATCAAGGGTTACAAGATGGGGTTTTCAACATATTGCTTGAGTTTATCCCTCTACATCATGTCTTCTTTCTTAATGTGTTGCTTCTTTCTTCATGAACTTAATACTCTAGATGCAGGCAGGAGTCGGTCGATGTGTGGAGTAATAGTAGTAGGTGCAGAATCGTTTCGGTCCACTTGTCATGGACGTGATGCCTATATGCATGATCATTGCCTTGGATAACTACATGATTATTCGCTTTTCTATCAATTGCTTGACAGTAATTTGTTTACCCACCATGATATTTGCCTTCAAGAGAGAAGCCTCTAGTGAAACCTATGGACCCCGGGTCTATTTTCCATCATATATTTTCAGATCTATACTTTCTGCAATTTATTTACCTTTTACTCTCCGCACTCATTACATCTATCTCTATCGGATATAATCCTTGCAAATAACTGTGAAGGGATTGGCAACCCCTTTATAGTGTTGGTGCAAGAGTTCGATTATTTGTGTAGGTGCATCCATTGGTGACTTGCTTGTTCCTCCTACTGGATTGATACCTTGGTTCTCGAAAACTGAGGGAAATACTTATCTACTTCTCTGCATCACCCTTTCCTCTTCAAGGGAAAACCAACGCATGATCAAGAGGTAGCAGTTGCCTCCTCATACACTTCCTGGCCCAGCTCTTCGCTCCAGTATTTTTTTATATTTTCAAAAAATATTCTTCGTAAATCTTTATCCCATTCCGTGGACTTTTATTTCTGCACAAAAACACCACCATTGTAGTTCTACTGGAAACAACGTCAGTCCGGGTTAGTTCTAATAAAATCATACCAAAATCATATAGAATTATTGTAAACATGGCATGAATACTTCATTAATTATAGAGACGTTGGAGACATACCATTCACCTTGTGCCCGCGCCGTCATTTGCTATGCTTTTCGTCGCCCTCACTTATGAAGACGACGTACGCCCCGTCCTGATTGGGGAACCGGTCGTGGAGGTGACCATTTTTTGGAGCTGGCGATGGGGGCAGAGCGGGAGCCTGCGTCGGGGACAGGGCGGGAGGAGACGCAGGTGGAGGAGCCGGAAGGCCCTCACCTCGTGCCAACCGTTGAGAGAAACTGCACTATTGGAGTGTGTGCATTGACGGTTTTGCCCCGGAATGCATCTTGCAGGGCCCACCGAGCATCTGTTCGAAGGTGAGCTTGGGCTTCCAGGCGGCCTTGCCGGTCCATTGCCGCTGGCTGCCGTCCTGGGCAGCCGACTGCTCTTCCTCGATGGTGGCGACCTGCCGGCTCCCCTAGTGGGGATCTAGCTGGTTGTCCTTCTGCTTGTTTTTTTGCTGTTGCTACTGCCGATTCTCGCCATCTGCCCGCAAGGCGGCGGGCGGGGTCAGAACGGCCTTGCCGACAGCGTTGACCTTGATCCACATCTCGGAGTTGGTCATGGCGTACTTGTCCGCCTTGGACATGAGTTCCGCCAGGGTCGCCAGCTCGGAGCACATGAGATTATGCTTGAGCAGGGTGCTGTTTTGGAAGCCCTGAAGAAGTACTATATCGCTTGTACCTCATGCACCCCTTCGCAGGAGTTGCGCATCTCGGTCCAACACGTGAGGTAGTCGCATATGGATTCATCCGGCTCCTGGACGCACATGGACAGCTCGGGAGGACGACCGGACCATTTGTAGGTCCTGGTGAAGTTGCGCACGGATGCCTCTATGAAATCAACCCACGTGTTGATGCTGCCAGCCGGCAAGCTATTGAGCCATGTTCGGGCCAAGCCAATCAGCATGAGGGGACGTAGCGTACTGCTACATGCATTTTTCCCCTGGCAATGCCAACCACCGTGGTGTAGTCGATCAACCAGTCCTTCGTCTTGGCGATGTCGTTATACTTGGCGGGTGTCTCACGGCAGCGTGAAGCCAGCCAGGAACGACTCATTGTGGATGTGCAGCGAAGCACGTCGAGCCGATCGGGCCTTTCTTCTCCAGAAGGAGCGATTCCACGGTCGGTCAAGGCGGGTGTGCATCATTCTCAATTCAGGGGACACGAGACCCGAGCCTGGCGGCAAGCTCACGACGGACCGCCGGCTTGGGCATACGCACCCGATCCTGCTGCGGAGGCGGGGTGTCATTTCGCTGGTTGGTGACAACCGGTTGTTCATCATGATGCTGGGAGCAGCCGCCTCGGCTATGGCTGGCGCGACGACCGGAGTCGAGGGGGGAAGAGGAATTATGGGCCTGCCGGTGTCTGCTGGCAGCTTGCAGAATGTCGCCCTCGAGGAGGGGGGACTCGGAGCCGGCCAAGGTCCGGTCGAGCCAAGCCTGTTGCGTGTTGGCGGCAGTGATGAGGTCTTGGATGTGCTGCTCCTATTGCGCATGCTCCTCGCCCTCTAGGGAGGCCAAGTCGGTGAAGGCCGCCTGGGCGGCCCTTATGTTAGTTGTGGGAGTATTGTAGGTGGGCAGGTTGCCACTAAGGATCTCGACGACTCGGTGGCCATGGTCGCGGACCTTCCCACATCGACTGGCCTCGTTGCCTGCCAGGATGAGGACGTAGGCGGAATTGTACTCACGTTGCTCGAACTCCATCCAGCGTCGCTCAGTGGCGAGCGAGGTGGCTTCCACGAACAACTGCTTGCCGGCCAAATCCAGCTAGGCCGTGGCAGCGGCCGGGTCAGCCGAGGGTGTGATGGGGGTCCTCAAACCTCACATAGTGGAGCAGAGAGGGTCGGAGGTTCCGGCGCGAATCACATCCATGATCCCATATGCCTCCGCTCTGGCGCATCCGGAACTCGTGGAGGAGCTAGTAGCCATCAGCTCAATGCACACGCGAGAGTCGTCGGTGTCATCCAAGGCGTTGGGTGATGTCTACTACGCAACCTTCTTCTTGTAGACTCGTGGTGGGCCTCCAAGCATAGAGTTTTGTAGGACAGTGGCAATTTTCCCTCAAGTGGATGACCTAAGGTTTATCATCTGTGGGAGGTGTAGGATGAAGATGGTCTGTCTCAAATAACCCTACAATCAAATACAAGAAATCTCTTGTGTCCCCAACACACCCAATACAATGGCAAATTGTATAGGTGCACTAGTTCGGCAAAGAGATGGTAATAGAAGTGCAATATGGATGGTAGATATAGGTTTTTGTAATCTGAAAATATAAAAACAGCAAGGTAATTAATGATAAAAGTGAGCACAAACGGTATTGCAATGCTTAGAAACAAGGCCTAGGATTCGTACTTTCACTAGTGCAATTTCTCTCAACAATACTGACATAGTTGAATCATATGTAAATACCTGTCGTGTGACAAACTGTTCACTCCAAAGTCACAAATAGTGGAGAACTAACGAAGAAATTATTGTAGGGTACGAAACCACCTCAAAGTTATCTTTTCCGATCAATCTTATGAGATATCCCTATAAGTGTCACGAACAGCCCTAGAGTTCGTACTAAAATAACACCTTAAGACACACATCAACCAAAACCCTAATGTCACCTAGATACTCCAATTTCACCAGGAGTACCCATGGGCTTGATTATACGATATGCATCACACAATTTCAGATTCATCATGTTCAATCCAACACAAAAACTTCAAAGAGTGCCCCAAAGTTTCTACCGGAGATTCAAGACAAAAACATGTGCCAACCCCTATGCATAGATTCCAAAGGTCACGGAACCCGCAAGTTGATCACCAAAACATACATCAAGTGGATCAATAGAACATCCCATTGTCACTATGGATATCCCATCACAAGACATACATCAAGTGTTCTAAAATCCTTAAAGACTCAATCCGATAAGAAAATTTCAAAGGGAAAACTCAATTCATCACAAGAAGATAGAGAGGACAAAACTCCCTATGATTCATCTATATCAATAAAGCTCACGATACATGAAGATTGTGTAATTTCAAGAACATGGCAGAGAGAGAGAGAGATCACACACATAGCTACTTGTACATACCCTCAGCCTCGAGGGTGAACTACTCCCTCGTTGTCATGGAACATGACAGAGAATGGGCTCCCGTTTGTATTTTCGTGGCTCTGGAGGCTTGCGGCAGTGGAACTTCCGATCTAGGTTTCTTTTCGGAGGTTTGGATATTTATAGGATTATTTGGCATTGGGCCCACGTCCAGAAGGTTCTCGAGGAGGTCACAAGCCAGCTAGGCATGGCCAGCAGTGTGGCCGCTGTTGGGGAACGTTGCATGGGAAACAAAAAATTTCCTACGCACACGCAAGATCTATCCATGGTGATGAGCATCTACGAGAGGGACAGTGGATCTACATACCCTTGTAGATCGCTAAGCAGGAAGCGTTAAGAAACACGGTTGGTGTAGTCGAACGTCTTCGCGGTCCAAATCGCCGAGCATCCCGCGATCTCATCATGATCCGTCCCGTGAACTCATCACGATCTGTCCCGCGAACTCATCACGATCCGTTTCATGATCTTGATCACGATCCGTCCCGCGAACTCATCATGATCCGTCTCGCGAACTCGTCACGAACCGTCTCGCGATCTTGATCACGGTCCTTCCGATCTAGCGCCGAACGGACGGCACCTCCGCGTTCAGCACACATGCAGCTTGATGACGATCTCCACCGTCTTGATCCAGCAAGAGGAAGTGGATAGGAAGAAGAGTTCACCGGCAGCATGACGGCGCTCCGGCGATGGTGGTGGAGCAATTCCGGCAGAGCTTCGCCTAAGCATTGCAGAAAACCGATCTAGAGGAGAAACTATGCACTAGAGAAACGGGTAGCACATGGCTGAAAATTCTGTGCCAAAACCCTAAAATCCTCTAGTATATATAGGAGGAGAGGAGGAGGAGTCTTGGCTGCCAAAAATCCAGCCCTTGGGTCGACCAAAGTGGGGAGGAGAGAAGGACTCCTCCTCCAATCCTAGTAGGACTAGGATTCCTCCTTTTTTTGGCCTTTTTCCACCTTTTTCCCTTTGGGCTTTTTCTCCCAGATGCATGGGCCTTGTGTGGGACTTCCACCAGCCCAAAAAAGGATGGTATTTACTCTCCCACAGCCCATGAAGCCTCGTGGGTCGAAATACCCCTCCCGGTGGTCTCCCGGTACACTACCGGCACTCCCGGTACATTACCGATTAGCCCGAAACTTTTCCGGCGACCAAAATGGGACTTCCTATATATGAATCACATGTCAATGGCTAGGAAACCTTGACCATCTTTGATCAACGAGCTAGTTCACTAGAGGCAAACTAGGGACAGAGTGTTGTCCATTTACCCACACATGTAATGTGTTTCCATTTAATACAATTATAGCATGGATAATAAACGATTATCATGAACAAGGAAATATGATAATAACTAATTTATTATTGCCTCTAGGGCATAGTTCCAATAGTCTCCCACTTGCACTAGAGTCAATAATCTAGCTCACATCACCATGTGATTCGCATTATTATGAATCTAACACCCAATGAGTTCTGGGGCTCGATCATGCTTTGCATGTGAGAGAGGTCTTATAGTCAACGGGTCTGCGACATTCAGATCCGTGTGTACTTTGCAAATTTCTATGTCAAACCGTAAACACTGCTACCACACTCCACTTGGTACTATTCCAAATGGCTGCTCCACTACACGTATCCAGATTGCTACTACGAGTCATCCGGATCGGTGTTAAAGCTTGCATCGACGTGACTCTTTACGACAAACTCTTTATCACCTCCATAATCGAGAAACATCTCCTCAGTCTTTTAGTTACTAAGGATAATCTTGCCCATTGTCCAGTGCTCCATTCCAGGATCACTTTGAAACCTTCCGGGCATACTTATAGCAAGGCTGACATCGGGTCTTTGTGCACAGCATTGCATACATGATAGAGCCTATGACTGAAGCATAGGGGATGACACTCATCTTTTCTCTATCTTCTGCAGCCATTGGGCATTGAGTCTTACTCAACTTTATACCTTACAAATCAGGCAAGAACTCTTTCTCTGACTGATCCATTTTGAACTCTTTCAAAATCCTGTCAAGGTATGTACTCATTGAAAGTCTTATCAAACATCTTGATCTATCTTTATAGATCTTGATGCTCAACAATTAAGTATCCTTATCTAGGTCTTCCATTGAAAAACTCTTTTCAAACAACCATTTATGCTCTCCAGAAATTCTACATCATTTCCGAATAGCAATATGTCATCCACATATACTTATCGGAAACTCTATAGTGCTCCCACTCACTTTATTACAAATACAAGTTTCTCGTAAACTTTGTATAGACTCAAAAACTTTGATCACCTCATCAAAGTGTATATTCCAACTCCGAGATGCTTGCTTCAATTCATAGAAGAATCACTGAAGCTCGCACACGTTTTAGCATCCTTAGGACTGACAAAACCTTCTGGTTGTATCTCATACAACCTTTCCTTAAGGAAGGAAACGATGTTTTGGCATCCATCTGCCAGATTTCATAATTGAAAAATGCAGCAACTGCTAACATAATTCCAACAGACTTTAGTGTCGCTACGAGTGAGAAAGTCTCATCACAGTCAACTCTTTTGAACTTGTCGTAAACTACTTTGCAACAAGTCGAGCTTTACAAATGGTAACATTTACCATCAGCGTCTGTCTTCATTTTAAAGATCCATTTGTACTTAACGACCTGCCGTCCAACGAGCAAGTCCACCAAAGACTATACTTGGTTTTCATACATGGATCCTTTCTCGGATTTCATGGCCTCTAACCATTTGTTTGTTTCCGGGCCCATCATCGCTTCTCCATAGTTCGTAGGTTCATCGTTGTCCAACAACATGACCTCCAAGACAGGGTTGTCGTACCGCTCAGTAGCAGTACACATCCTTGTCGACCTACGAAGTTCGATAGTAACTTGATCCGAAGCTTCATGATCATCATCATTAACGTCCTCTTCAACTGACGTAGGCTTCAGAGAAACATCTTTCTGCGCTGCGCCACTTTCTGGTTGAAGTGAAGGTTCAATAACCTCATCAAGTTCTATTTTCCTCGTAGGTCGATAGTAACTTGATCCGAAGCTTCATGATCATCATCATTAACTTCCTCTTCAACTGACGTAGGCTTCACAGAAACATCTTTCTACGCTGCGCTACTTTCTGGTTGAAGCAGAGGTTCAATAACCTCATCAAGTTCTATCCTCCTCCCACTCAATTCTTTCAAGAGAAACCTTTTCTCGAGAAAGGACCCAGTTTTAGCAATAAACATTTTATGCTTGGATCTGAGATAGAAGGTTCACCCAACTTTTCTTAGGGTATTCTATGAGGATGCATTTTGTCCGCTTTGGGTTCGAGCTCATTAGGTGAAAACATTTTCCACACAAGCGTCATAGCCCCAAGCATTAAGAAATGACAGCTTAGGTTTCTATCAAACCAAAATTCACACGGTGTCATCTCAAAGGATTTAGATGGTGCCCTATTTAAAGTGAATGTAGTTGTCTCTAATGCATAACCCCAAAATTATAGTAACAAAACGATAAGAGACATCATAGCATGCACCATATCCAATAGAGCACGACTATGCCGTTCGGACACACCATCACACTATGATGTTCCAGGTGGCGTGAGTTGTGAAACAATTTTCACATTGTCTAAAGTTGTATGCCAAACTCGTAACTCAGATATTCACCTCCACGATCATATCACAAACATCTTTATCTTCATGTCACGATGATCTTAAACTTCACTCTGAATTTGCTTGAACCTTTCAAACGATTCAGAGTTGTGTTTCATTAAGTAAATATACACTATATCTACTCAAATCATCAGTGAAGGTAAGAAAATAATGATATCCACCACACGCTACAAGACTCATTGGATTGCATACATCAACATGTATCATTTCCAATAAATCACTTGCCTGCTTCATCAAAACAAAAACGGGGTCCTTAGTCATCTTCACCAAGAGGCATGGTTCGCATGTCTCAACCGATTCGAAATCGAATGAGTCCAAAGATCCATCAGCATGGATTTTCTTCATGCGCTTTATACCAATATGACATTTAGCGGCAGTGCCACAAGCATGTGGTACTATCATTATTAACTTTGTATCTTTTTGGCATCAATGTAATGAACATGTGTATTACTACGATCAAGTTTCAACAAACCATTCTTACTGGGTGCATGACCATTGAAGGTATTATTCATGTAAATAGAATAACCATTATTCTCTAACTTAAATGAATAATCGTGTTGCAATGAACATGATCTAATCACATTCATGCTCAACGCAAAAACACCGAATAACATTTATTTAGGTTCGTCACTAATCTCGAAGGTAGAGAGAGCGTGTGATGTTGATTACATCAACCTTGGAAACATTTCCAACACACATTGTCACCTCACACTTAGCTAGTTCTCCGTTTATTTCGTAGCTTTTATTTCGAGTCACTAACATTTAGCAACCGAACCGGTATCCAATACCCAGGTGCTACTAGGAGTACTAGCAAGGTACACATCGATAACACGATATCAAATATACTTCTATTGACGTTGCCAGCCTTCTTATCTACAAAGTATCTAGGGTTGTTCCACTTCAGCGACCGCTCTCCTCATAATCGAAGCACTTAGTCTCGGGTTTGATTTCAACTTTGGGTTGCTTCACTGGAGCAGCAACTGACTTGCTATCTATGAAGTTTCCCTCCTTGCTCTTGCCCTTCTTGAAACTTAGTGGTTTTAACTAACCATCAACACTTTGACGCTCCTTCTCGATTTCTACCTTCGTGGTGTCAAACATCGCGAATAGCTCAGGGACAATTATTTCTATCCCTGGCGTTTTATAGTTCATCACCAAGTTCTAGTAGCTTTAGTGACAGTGACTTGGAGAACTATATCAATCACTATCTTATCTGGAAGATCAACTCCCTCTCGATTCAAGCGATTGTAGCACCCAGACAATCTGAGCACATGCTCAACGATTGAGCTATTCTCTTTCATCTTACAGGCAAAGAATCTTGTTGGAGATCTCATATCTCGCAACACGGGCACGAGCGTGAGATCCTAATTTCAGCTCTTAGAACATCTCATATGTTCCATGACGTTCAAAACGTTTTGGAGCCTCAATTCTAAGCTGTAATGCATGACGCACTAAACTATCTAGTTATCAAAACGTGCCTGTCAGATGTTCACAACATCTACAAACAACACTAGACGGTTTGGTGCACCGAGCGGTGCATTAAGGACATAAGCCTTCTGTGTAGCAACGAGGACAATCCTCAGATCACGGATCCAATCCGCAATATTGCAACCATCATCTTTCAACTCTATTTCTCTAGGAACATATAAAAATTCAAGGGAGCAACAGCGCGAGCAAGTAATCTACAACATAATTTGCAAATACACTACTGACTATGTTCATGATAATGAGTTCAGTTAATCATATTACTTAAGAACTCCCACTCAAATTGACATTCCTCCGGTCATTCGAGTGATACATGATCCAAATTCACCAACTCAAGTCCGATCATCACGTGAGTTGAGGTGGTTACAATGGTGAACATCATCATGTTGATCATATCTACTATATGACTCATGTTCGACCTTTCGGTCTCTTGTGTTCCGAGGCCATGTCTGTACATGCTAGGCTCGTCAAGTTTAACCCGAGTGTTCTACATGTGCAGCACTGGCTTGCACCCGTTGTATGTGAACATAGAGTCTATCACACCCGATCATCACGTGGTGTCTCAACACGACAAACTTTCGCAACGGTGCACTCTCGGGGAGAACACAATTTATCTTGAAATTAAGTGAGGGATCACCTTATAATGCTACCGTCGTCCTAAGCAAAACAAGGTGCATAAAAGGATTAACATCACATGCAATTCATAAGTGACATGATATGGCCATGAACTTGTGCTTTAGAATTCCATCTTGAAAGCACCGGCATGATCTCCATCGTCACCGGCATGACACCATGATCTCCATCATCTTGATCTCCATCAACATGTCACCATCGGGGTTGTCATGCCCACCATGCTTCTACTACTATTTCTACCGTTTAGCGATAAAGTAAAGCATTACATAGCGCTTAATGATTGACACGCAGGTCAGACAATAATTAAAGACAACCCTATGGCTCCTGCCGGTTGCCGTACTCATCGACATGCAAGTCGTGATAATCTATACATCACATGATCATCTCATACATCACATATATCACATCATGTAATTGGCCATATCACATCACAACATACCCTGCAAGAACAAGTTAGACGTCCTCTAATTGTTGTTGCATGTTTTACGTGGCTGCTACGGGTTTCTAGCAAGAACGATTCTCACCTACGCATAAACCACAATGGTGATACATAATTTTCTTTTCAACCTTCTCAAGGACCGCCTTTGTCGAATCCGATCCAACTAAAGTGAGAGAAACTGGCACCCGCAAGCCATCTATGCAACAAGTTGCGGTCGAGGGAACCGGTCTCTCGTAAGCGTACGAGTAATGTTGGTCCGGGCCGCTTCATCTCACAATACCGCTGAACCAAAATCCGACCAAGGGAGGAAGCAATCTAAGCATCAACGCCCACAAACCTTTTGTGTTCTACTCGAGATCTCATCTACACATAGACCTAGCTCATGATGCCACTGTTGGGGAACGTTGCATGGGAAACAAAAAATTTCCTACGCACACGCAAGATCTATCCATGGTGATGAGCATCTACGAGAGGGAGAGTGGATCTACATACCCTTGTAGATCGCTAAGCACGAAGCGTTAAGAAACGCGGTTGGTGTAGTCGAACGTCTTCGCGATCCAAATCGCCGAGCGTCCCGCGATCTCATCATGATCCGTCCCGTGAACTCATCACGATCTGTCCCGCGAACTCATCACGATCTGTTTCGTGATCTTGATCACGATCCGTCCTGCGAACTCATCACGATCCGTCCCGCGAACTCGTCACGAACCGTCTCGCGATCTTGATCACGGTTCTTCCGATCTAGCGCCAAACAGATGGCACCTCCGCGTTCAGCACACGTGCAGCTTGATGACGATCTCCACCATCTTGATCCATCAAGAGGAAGTGGAGAGGGAAGAAGAGTTCACCGGCAGCGTGACGGCTCTCCGGCGATGGTGGTGGAGCAATTCCGGCAGGGCTTCGCCTAAGCATTGCAGAAAACCGATCTAGAGGAGAAACTATGCACTAGAGAAACGGGTAGCACGTGGCTGAAAATTCTGTGCCAAAACCCTAAAATCCTCTAGTATATATAGGAGGAGAGGAGGAGGAGTCTTGGCTGCCAAAAAGCCAGCCCTTGGGTCGACCAAAGTGGGGAGGAGAGAAGGACTCCTCCTCCAATCCTAGTAGGACTAGGATTCCTCCTTTTTTTGGCCTTTTTCCACCTTTTTCCCTTTGGGCTTTTTCTCCCAGCCGCATGGGCCTTGTGTGGGACTTCCACCAGCCCAAAAAAGGCTGGTATTTACACTCCCACAGCCCATGAAGCCTCTTGGGTCGAAATACCCCTCCCGGTGGTCTCCCGGTACACTACCGGCACTCCCGGTACATTACCGATTAGCCCGAAACTTTTCCGGCGACCAAAATGGGACTTCCTATATATGAATCTTTACCTCCGGACCATTCCAGAGCTCCTCGTGACGTACGGGATCTTATCCGGGACTCCGAACAACCTTCGGTCACCACCATACATAACTCTATACTACCGAAACATCACCAAACCTTAAGTGTGCAGACACTGCGGGTTCGAGAACTATGTAGACATGACCGAGACACCTCTACGGTCGATAACCAATGGCCAGACCAGGATGTCCACATTGGTTCCTACATATTCTATGAAGATCTTTATCAGTCGAACCTCTATGTCAAGGATTCAGTTAATCCCATATGATGTTCCCTTTGTTCTTCGGTATGTTTACTTGCCCGAGATTCGATCGTCGGTATCTCCATACCTAGTTCAACCTCGTTACCGGCAAGTCTCTTTACTCGTTCCATAATACAAGATCCCGTGACTAACACTTAATCACATTGCTTGCAAGGCTTGTTGTGATGTTGTATTACTGAGTGGGCCCTGAGATACCTCTCCGTCACACGGAGTAACAAATCCCAATCTTGATCCATGCCAGCTCAACAGACACCGTCGGAGATACCTGTAGAGCACCTTTATAGTCACCCAGTTACGTTGCGACGTTTGATACACACAAGGTACTCTTCCAATGTCAGTGAGTTGCATGATCTCATGGTCATAGGAACATATACTTGACATGCAGAAAATAGTAGCAATAAACTGACACGATCATAAGCTACGTTTGTAGTTTGGGTCTTGTCCATCACATCATTCTCCTAATGATGTGATCCCGTTATCAAATGACATCACATGTCAATGGCTAGGAAACCTTGACCATCTTTGATCAACGAGCTAGTTCACTAGAGGCATACTAGGGACAGAGTGTTGTCCATTTACCCACACATGTAATGTGTTTCCATTTAATACAATTATAGCATGGATAATAAACGATTATCATGAACAAGGAAATATGATAATAACTAATTTATTATTGCCTCTAGGGCATATTTCCAACAGCAGCACACTGGTGGCTTGTGACTCCCTCGGGACTCTTCTCCGGTATCTTTTCACTCTAGTATCTTTTATATTTTCCAAAAATATTCTCCATAAATTTTCAGCCCATTCCGAGAACTTTTATTTTTGCACAAAACCAACACCACGGTAGTTCTGCTGAAAACTGTGTCAGTCCGGGTTAGTTCTAATAAAATCATACCAAAATCATATAGAAATATTGTAAACATGGCATGAATGCTTCATAAATTATAGATACGATGGAGACGTATCACCATCCCCAAGCTTAATTCCTGCTCGTCCTCAAGTAGGTAAATGTTAAAGGAAATATTTTATGAAGTGTGAATGCTACCTAATATATTTATCCAGGTATAAATCTTTATTGTGGCATGAAATTTCAGATCCATAAGACTCAAAACAAAAGCTTAATGTTGAGACAAAAATAGTAATACTTCAAGCATACTAACAAAGCAATTGTGTCTCTTCAAAATAGCATGGCAAAAGAAAGTTATCCCTATAAAATTATATAGTCTGGGTATGCTCTATCTTCCCCCACACAAAGTATTTATATCACGCACAACCCCGATGACAAGTCAAGCTATTGTTTCACACCTTTTATGTTCTCAAACATTTTCAACTCTCACGCAATACATGAGCATGAGCCATGGATATAGCACTATAAGTGGAATAGAATATGGTGGAGGTTATGAAGAAAAGGAGAACATAGTCTCACATCAACTAGGCGTATCAACGGGCTATGGAGATACCCATTAATAGATATCAATGTGAGTGAGTAGGTGAAAGGATCGATATGGTTGACTAGAGAGGGGTGAATAGGCAACTAACACTTTTTAACTTTTCCTTAACAATTTAGGCTTAGCATCAAACAAGTTGGCTAGATCTGCAACTGGACGAATAACATATATGATGCTAAACACAACAAGTACACAAGCAAGCAAGGGAAACAACACAATAATAGCTTGCAAGAAGTAAAGGTACGAGATAACCAAAAGTGGAGCCGGTGGAGGCGAGGATGTGTTATCGGATTTCCTTCCCTTGTGAGGAAGTACGTCTCTGTTGGAGCGGTGTGGAGGCACAATGCTCCCGAAGAAGCCATTAGGGCCACCGTATTCTCCTCACGCTCTCACACAATCCGAGATGCCATGATTCCACTATTGGTACCCTTGAAGGCGGCGACCGAACCTTTACAAACAAGATTGGGGCAATCTCCACAATTGAATTGGAGGCTCCCAACGACACCTTGAAGCTTCACCACAACGGAATGTGGCTCCGAGGTGACCTCAACCGTCTAGGGTGCTCAAACACCCAAGAGTAACAAGATCTGCAAGGGATTAGTGGGGGAATCAAATTTCTCTTGGTGGAAGTGTAGATCGAGGTCTTCTCAACCAATCCCTAAAAAATCAACAAGTTTCATTGGCTAGGGAGAGAGATCGGGCTAAAATGGAGCTTTGAGCAACAATGGAGTTTGGGAAAGGAAGAGGTTCTTCTTGAGGAAGAAGACCTCCCTTTTATAGTGGGGGAAAGGATCCAACCGTTATCCCCACCCTCAGCCCCACGCGGCGCGATACTACCGCAGCAGACCATGGTACTACCGCAAGGGCTTGCGATACTACCGCTGAGACCTGCGGTACTACCGCTCGCACGGGAGTATCAATCTCAGGCTGAATGCACTAGGCAGCTAGCGGTAGAACCACCGGAGTGGTACTACCGCGAGCCCATGCGGTACTACCGCATGGTCGGTAGAGACCGCCACTTGGTGGTGCACGGCAGTAAAAATTACTTTCGTGCCTACCTCCGCTGAGGACGAAACTGCGAAAAAGTCCGGCACGGTAGTACTGTAACTGCATCACAATACTACTGTACTAGGGCGGATGTAACAAATTACAGCCGCGCCTAGTACCATAGGTGTATGTATTAGGGCAGGGGTCAGTGGTACTACCACTCCCCTGAGCAGTACTACCCCGGGCTCCTGCGGTACTACCGCTCCCTTGAGCGGTACTAGCATTGGCCACTAAACACAAGTACCCCGTAGGCTACACTTTGCAAAGAAGAGGAAAACAACTATTTCTCCATCAAGTAGAGGAAAGATGGTGCAAATAGGATAGATGTGTACGTGTTGATTCCTCCTAAACCTTTCCGAAGCGGACCCCCTCTTAATAGTACGGCTTTCCTACGACTCAAATCCACCAAAAAGAAACGTAGAGAACAACCGTCTTCAATAAGCTCCGAGGGGCACCAAATCGTCTTGTGCCTAGACATGAGATATCTGAAATGGTCAATGCACACGATTAGTCCGCAAAGGCATTGTCATCAATCACCAAAATCACTTAAGGAGAAATATGCCCTTACAGTCTCCCCCTTTTTGGTGGATTGATGACAATACATGATTTGCACAAAAAGATATAAAATGAGCATATGCAAACCCAAGATCTATAAAATATACCTAGGCTCCCCCTAGATGTGTGCATTCTATAGATATGCTTTGGACTGCAAGGCACACACACTAGGATCAACACTCCTCCTATATTTTATAAACAATGCAATCCTTGTAACAGAATGAATATCATTAAGTTGGGAAGCAAGGCATAGCATGTGAGCATGAAGATAAGGGTACATATGAGACAGACTCACAAGCTACAAATCATACCGGACAATAATAAGATAGGAGTGATAGCATATGTCACACACCATATGATAGAGGAAGTTTCCTGGTCTCACACACAAATCACATAAACCAAAGTTCAACGAAAGCAAAGATACGACGAAAAAACACCACAAATACTCGCAAATCCTACACTCTCTCCCCCTTTGGCATCAAGACGCCAAAAAGGCAGAGAGGACACATAACACATAGGTGGTAGCTCCCACGCAGAAAGATCAGTCATCTGGCTCCTCCTCTGATGCGTCTGGGATGGACTCCGCATCTGAATTAGCCCACTGGAACTGCTGCTTTGCCATCCAAGTAGCCGCAGGAGTGATATCCTTCTTAGACCCACTCAAGATGGCCTCGCCAAGCTTCCTTGGAATCCACTCTTCATGATGGTGACTCTCCTTCTAAGCAATGTGAGCCTGATATTGTCCCTTGGCCTGCATGCAGAACAAGGTCTTCATCTTATGAGAGAGCTTCTTGGCCCAATATGGCTCAGAACATGGTGGCACACACGACTCAGAACTTTCATCTTCCTCCTCTTCGATGTCATCCTCATCAACCTCCATACAAGTAGGAGCTGGCTTGGTGGTGGTGTTGGCCCACTTGTCCTTCATACGCAGACGAATGGGCTCATGAAGAAACAAGGTCTCCTAAAGGTCCTCATCCGGAAGGGTCTTCTCCCAACTAGTACGAATCAGGAGGAAAAAGTAGGGCCCATAAATGGGGACCTTACGGTGAAACACAGCAGTGGGAACCTCATTCCACATAATGTGAGACACATCAAGGGTCTCAAGTTCTTTAGTTCTTCCTTTCTCACATAGTAGCAACACATCCACCAGATAGGAGTGCACCTTATCCTTGTCTCCCATGCGAGGAAACAGAGTGTTGCGGAAGAACCGGTGCATGACATCAAGAAATGGGTTGAGCACAAAAACTCGCTCACCAGAGGGTAAAGTCTTCAGAATATAGTATGGCACGAGCTACTCCTTACGTGTTGGGTGGGGGTTGCCATGAGGGTGTAGTCCAACTAGCACATCAAGCCCCACATCAGGAACATGCATTAGATCCATGAAGTCCTTCCAGGTGGCAGACGGCCTCTCTCCATTGGTCATCCAAGTCATGGTCCGCTTCTCGTCAGTGTGGAAGTGGATAGAGGCAAAGAACTATCCCACAATCTCGGGATGAAAGTTAAGGTAGAACGAGATGATGTCCTCGATGGCAAACTGCTCCACCAAACTCAGAGGCGCACAAAAGTATGTCAGGTGCTTCCTCATATGAGCCATCTCAATCCATTGTACATGAACATATAGATTCTTCTTGACCTTGATCACATCAATGTGGAGAGACACTATTGCTTGGTCCAAAACAATTCATTGGCCCTGGAATGTTCCTTGGTTTGACATAGGGGTCGATCAACCATCAAGACAGAAACTCAGCTTGAGGCATGTCCTCATAGTTGTCAAATGGCTCCTTGAGCTTGGATGCGATCCTCTTGAAATGGCGTGGTGGGGCATTGGATCCCTTAGGAGCATCTGGATTGCGAAGACGCTTTGAGCTAGTGTCACGAGAGGGATTCAAGCGTCCTGGAACGGAGCCAGAACTAGAGCCACCACCTATGTCACACAGTGCAAACACAAGAGACAAACGAAAAATGTAAGGCACAGATGAAAGCAGACATGAAAACCATGTAGAGGTGAGAATGAACAGGAAAAAATAAGGTAGCTTCAGATCGAGCGGTAGTACCGGTGGTTCATGCGGAAGTAAAAAAATTATACCGCTCCAGACACGGTAGTACCGCTGTAGGCGGTAGTACCGTGGCAGGAGTGGAAGTCAAATTTTACTGCCACCCAACAAGTGGAAGTAAAAAAATTACTAGCACTCCGGACGCGGTAGTACCACGGCGAGCGGTAGTACCGTGGTAGGAGCGGAAGTAAAATTTTACTGCCTCCCAATGAGCGGAAGTAAAAAATTACTACCACTCCGGACGTGGTAGTACCGCAGCGAGCGGTGGGGCGGATTTTGCATGAACACAGATCAAGGTCCAGATCGGTACTACCGTACATCGAAAGTTATCCCGTTGTATCCTATCAATATGCACTTCTACTGCACTAACACACTCAAACCATCCCCTCATGCACAGATTGGATCAAAGAAGACTAGTCCAACTCATATTTCCCCTAAACCTAGATTGAAAAATAGAGAAGCAAAACGAGAAGAGTTTGGGGAAATACCGAGGTCCATGGCAAGAGGGCGAGGTGGGGAACGATCCCACCAGAGGGAATGAGAGGAGGGTGGACGGAGACGGAGATCCGGGGAGGTGCTTCGGTGCCGGTTGTGAGGAGAGAGAGAAACGTGAGGGGAAGAGATAATGGGTATGGGGAGGTTGAACACCCCCCCCGCTGGCTCTTAACCCCCATGCCCACTCGACGACACGATAGTACCGCGGTCATCGCGGTAGTACCGCTCAATGAGCGGAAGTAATTTTTTACTTCCGCGCGATAAGTGGTAGTACCGCTCCGGGAGCAAAGTAATTTTTTACTTCCGCATTCAAGTGCTATATTACGATGCTCGGAGCGCACCTGTGCAAGCACAGAGGTAGTCCAACTCCAGCGGTAGTACTGTGGATTTCCACGGTAGAACCATGCTGCCCACAAAGTGCAAGTTTTCAGAGAGAAAAGAGAAGAGAAAGAAAGGTTTTCTTTTCGCACAAAAACGAGAGACATGATAAGACAAAGATGCAAGTCACAACAAGAGCATGGTCCAACGGAGTAGAAAGATAAAATAGGACAAAACAGTGAGCCACTACTTCTCATGAAGAGAGGGCGGCGACCCTAGATCCACCTATGTTTGAGTCAAATGGTATGGCATCGCGTAGAATTATCCTTGGGCCCAAGACCAAGACTCGTCTTTTGAAGCATAGTAACCATCAAAAATGGAAAATGTGAAAGATTTTGATTAGTTTATGCATAATAGGAGGAGGGATAGTTCATTGAGAGAACTAGACTCCCCCTAAATCCATGCCTACACCTAGACAAGACATAATGATGAGTGTGGTGAGGTGTGCACTAAGTCAATCCACATTGCACGAATCAATGATATTTAGCTCATGCCTTAACTCGCGAAATCTTGCTTCATCCAATGGCTTCGTAAATATATCAGCAAGTTGTTCATTAGTGCTCAGATGGATAAGATTGATGTCTCCACGCTTGACGTGTTCCCGAAGGAAGTGATGACGAATATCAATATGCTTCGTCTTGCAATGTTGAGCTGGGTTGCTGGAGATCATAATGGCACTTTAATTATCACATTAAAGAGGCACTTTGTCACAATTGACACCATAATCCTTTAAAGTTTGCCTCATCCAAAGAATCTATGCACAGCAACTGGCAGCGGCTACATACTCGGCATCGGTGGACGAGATAGAAACACAATTTTGTTTCTTTGAAGACCAACTTACCAAAGACCGACCAAGAAATTGGCAGCCTCCGGAAGTGGACTTCCTATCCACATGGTCTCCCGCCCAATCCGAGTCAGTATATCCAACGAGATCAAACAAAGCCCCCTTCGGATACCATAAGCCAAAGTTTGGGGTATGAGCCAAATATCGACAGATTCGCTTGACAGCCACATTGTTGGGGATATAACCCCCTGGTAAGACCTGCCCAGGTGAGCTCGGGTCATACCTGGCGGCTCATAATCTGGACTGATGAGACGGGCCGAAAGACGTAGGCCAATCCATGTGGCGACTCACTAAGATGGGCCAAGATGAAGGCCCACACAGAAAATGGTATGAAGACTCGGGCGGTTAAGACGCCCGGAGACGGCTTACCTAGGATAGCAAGGCGGCATAGAGACAGAGTCAGATACGTCGTAAGAGTCGGTATGAGACTTGTGTAACCCATGGACTTGACCTCTTATATAAAGGCAAGACCCAGGGCGACTTAGACAGAAAACCAATCAATCGAGAACTAGGTCAAGCGACTCCGCTCCCTTGTAATCGATACTCCAATCAATACAACACAAGCAGGACGTAGGCTTTTACCACTTTTGGAGGGGCCGAACCTGGCTAAATTCGTGTTGGTCATGTCAACCAACCCCTTTGAGGCCATCACCTTAGCGATGGCCTCGAACCTAAGTCCTCAGACATCTGCCATGACAAAACCACAACAGTTGGCACCCACCATGGGGCTAGCGCTCGGTTGAGTTGAGTTCTCAAAGGGCTCTCTCCTAGGGATCGAGGGGTACGTTGTTGGCAGGATGAACAAGAGTCGTCGTGGCCAGCTCTACATCGACGATGTCGGTTGGGGCCCCGAAGCCGACTCTATTGAGTACGGTTTCCGGTTTCCCTTCGGCGGAATCCACGTCTTCATCGGCAAGATCGGCGGATCTACACTCGGGCCAGACATCTGCACCAACATCGTCGAGCCGGCCTAGTGCGCGCAACCCGCCCGACGCATGCAACCCGCCCGTGCTAACCCGGGCAAGAAGCATGTCTTCGTCGACTTCACTCAGGGCATGGATCTTGAGGGTTCCATGTCACAGGAAACTCTCGTCTGTTCGGAGGATGGATCTTCGAGCGGAGAGACAGAATCAATCTACCAGCTTTACCATGGCCGGCTCGGGGGCTACGTCGAGCCTTACCCTGAGTCGGAGTATCATGAGCCAGAAGATCATGGGCCGCTGACTCATGCGGCCATCTTCATGGCGGGTTCATTGCTGGGCCCGAGCAACACAGCCGCCAGGGCAGCTGGGTCATGGGCTGACCCGCCGGCGGCTCAGGTTTTTCTGGATCTGATGAACGAGCTTACAACCCTGATGGCCACTAAGGTCACAGCTAAGAATCAAGCAGCCCGGAACACGGAGATTGCAAGACTAAAGGACCAGATGACTGAGGTCCAACAGGGGATCAGCGCGCTGAAGGTACAGATGCATGCAGAGGCGGAGCACCTTAGGGAGGATTCTTTCTGCCTTGAGCTAGAGCAGCAATCTGCAGCGGCGGTTCAGCGGATAAGGCATCAGTCCCACTTGTTGGATCGGTATGAGGCCAGAAACCTTTTCAACACGCTAGGAACAGGACGGATAGCGGAAGCACCTGGAAGTCGGCCGGCGGCTCGATAGCAACAGCTTAACCCGCCCCGACGGAACTAGACCTCACCAATGGCTTTCCCAACGCCGACGGGTCACTATTCAAACCCGATAGAGAACATGGTAGCGGTAGCGACCCAGCTTGGTATGATCCCTATCCCGGATGAGGCGCCTTTCGCAGAGGAGATGCGGAATGCTATTGGATATCTGCGGATGGTGATGGCCCAGCAGGAGAAGTACACTTACAGCCGGAGTCGTATGCATTCAACCCCCATCCCCAGCCGTAGCTATAGCCGGCACTATGAGTTGCCGATGATTTCTAGTAGTTATCGACACCGGGACCCGCCACGAGATGACCAGGCAGTTCTAGATGCTCAGGCATTGGTGGATCGGGCGAGAGCATAGCGAGAGGCAGTGGCTCATCAAGAACCCGCGCCTTCCATCTCGGTAGGAGCAGGAGTAACATCCAGGGCCATGGGAGTGCCGTGTTTAGTGTCGGCTCTATGGAACGAGCGTCTGCCAAAAGATTTCAAGGGCCCTCACAAGGTCCCAAATTAAAGTACTAACCTGCCTCCGGAGGCTTGGATTGAAAGTTATGAGCTGAACATGGAGATGTTAGACATCAATGATGCAGTATGTGCCAAGTATTTTATCATGATGCTGGAAGGGCCGTCTCGCACGTGGTTGAAGGGCTTGCCACCCAACACCACTAATTCCTGGGCCGAGTTAAAGGCGAAATTCATCAAAAATTTCCAAGGAACGTGCAAGCAACCGATGATGATTGTGCATTTGGATCATTGTGTGTAATAGGAGGATGAGTCGGCTCATCATTGGGTCCGGCGGGTCTCAACTATCATTCACTCGTCTGAGCAGATTACGGCGGCTCAAGCAGTTTTGATTCTAGAGAAGAATTGCCACTTTACGCCTCTGAAACAGAAGCTTGGCCGACTCAAGCGCTCGTGTCAAGACATGGGGGAGCTCATGGCGGCTCTCACGAAGTACGCCGACTTTGAGAATACGAAGGATCTAGGCTCCGATGAGGAGAAGCCTAGTCAGGGTAAGAAGAATAACAGTGGCAAGGGTGCGGCAGGTAATGGCAACCATGGCAAGAGGAAGAACCCAGAAGGCGGGTCAGAATTGGTGGAAAACACCAGCGCCGGGAACAATCATGCTAAGGGCAACAGGAACTTCAGACAACCCTTTAATAAGAGTAAAACTTCTTTCAACTTGGAGGAGATGCTCAACAAACCTTGTCCGGAGCACAGCCGGCCCGATAGGGTGGCAGGTCATACGTGGAGGAATTTCCACATTATGCGACAGTTTCGGGATTACAGCTTGCGGCAGCATCACAACAGTGGTGGTGGCCCGCCAGGCGGCTCAGGACCAGGCGGGTCAGGAGCCGGTCTAGGCTCTGGCAGCTTCGGATCCGGTTATTAGGGTTAGGTCAATCAAGGAAATCATCATCAGCAATCTGGTGGTAGTAATCAATAGCAGAGTTATCAATCTGGGTATCAGAGTAACCCGAAGCAGCTCAGCTCGGGTCAGTATCATGTGCTTACAACCTGCCTTGACAGGCGAGATCAATAGTTGTGCAAACGGGCGGTTAATACGATCACACCAGCTCTCCCGCAATACTTGAAGTGGTCTGAGTATGATATAACTTGCACTAGAGAGGATCACCCGCCGCGTGTTGACGACCCGAGGCGGCTAGCTCTGGTAGTTGCCCCCCAAGTGGGAGGATACGTGCTCACTAAGGTGCTTATGGATGGTGGCAGCAGCATCAATATCCTGTACTATGACACTTTCTGCCAGATGAAGTTGCTTGATAAGGATCTTAGGCCTTCTTTGACAGTCTTTCATGGTGTGGTGCCTGGAAAATCGGCTTATCCAGTGGGAAAGATATCCTTGGAAGTCGCCTTTGGTGACGAATATAACTACAGGGTGGAGTCCTTGTGGTTCGAGGTGGTCAAGATCAAAAGTCCATATCAAAGGACTCTAAGATGGTAGTCAAGGACCAAGAGAAGACGGCTTTCATCACGTCTTTTAGTGCCTTCTGCTACGTCTCTATGCCTTTCGGGCTCAAGAGTGCCCAGGCGACTTACCAGCGTTGTGTGCAGAACTGTCTTCATAGTCAAATTGGATGCAATGTTCGTGCATATGTGGATGATATTGTGATCAAGTCAAGGAAGAAGGAGACTCTACTTGACGACCTGAAAGAAACTTTCGACGACTTACGGGTCTACAAGATGATTCTTAACCTGGCTAAGTGTGTTTTTGGAGTTCCTGCAGGCAAGCTTTTAGGTTTTCTGGTCTCTAAGCATGGCACTGAGGCTAATCTAGACAAAATAAAGGCTATTACTTCTCTATCTAAGCTGGCGTGCATCAATGATGTTCAGTGCCTGGCGGGTCGAATCACTGCACTAAGTCGGTTCATAAGCCGCCTTGGTTAGAAGGCTATCCCATTATACCAGATGATGAAGAAGACAGACAACTTTGTTTGGAGTACGGTGGCGGGTGAGGTGTTTGAGGCACTCAAGAAGCAACTCACTGAGCCACCGGTCTTAGCTGCTCCGGCTAAGAAGGAACCTTTACTCTTATACGTGACAGCTAATAACAGGGCAGTCAGCGTCGTGATCGTTGTTGAGCGTAAGGAGGCAGGGAAAGAATATCCGGTTCAGAGGCCGGTTTACTACATCAGTGAAGTCCTGGTGGAGTCAAAGCAGAGGTACCCACATTGGCAGAAGCTGGTATATGGGGTGTTCATGGCAAACCGTAAGCTGGAGCATTACTTCCTGGGACACCAGATCACAGTGCTTAGCTCTGCCCCGTTGGGAGACCTAATTCAAAACAGAGAAGCTACTGGCAGGATTGCTAAGTAGGCATTGGAGCTTGGGCCTCTTAATTTAATATACGTGCCTAGCACGGCGGTCAAGTCTCAAGCCTTGGTGGATTTCATAAACGACTAGACCAAGTATCAGGAGCCTGAGGAGAAGCCAAATAACACATACTGGACGATTCACTTTGAAGGATCCAGGCAACTGGAAGGATCAGGGGCAGGGGTTGTCTTAACTTCCCCTAAAGGTCACATGTTCTGTTATGTGCTAAGGTTAATGTTTCCTTGTACTAACAATGCAGTTGAGTATGAAGCTTTACTTCATGGCCTACGGGTGGCTAAGGAGATGAACCTGAGCCGGTTTAGATGTCTTGGCGACTCAGATCTTGTAGCCCAGCAAGTTTCAAGCACATGGGATTCCAAGGACCCGCGGATGGCGGCTTATCGTCAGGCGGTGGATGTCATCGCTGGTCATTTCAAGGGTTATCAGGTTGATCAGATCATCGCAGGAACTAGGCGGCCGATGCATTGTCAAGACTGGGCTCTCGGCATAAGCCGGTGCCGCCTAATGTTTTGTTGGACGTACTACATCACCCGTCAGTTAAGTTACCTTCAGAGGAAGACTTCGCAATACCTGACCCGGAGGGGCAGCTGGTGGTGGCTCTACATGCTATCCCTGACTGGACGTTGCCTTACCTGGCATACTTGACTCGCAGCGAGTTACCTAAGGATGAGAACTTGGCAAGACGGATCATCAGGCGGTCTAAGTCTATGACAATCATCAATGGCGAGTTACAAAAGTGCAACATTACCAGCGTTTTTCAACGTTGTGTCTCACCTGAAGAAGGCAAAGAATTCTTGAGTAAAATTCATGCTAGCGATTGTGGTCATCACGCCGGCTCAAAACCTCTGGTGGCCAAGGCTTTTTGACATGGTTTGTTCTGGCTAACGGCTCATAAAGATGCAGAAGACTTGGTTCGCAAGTGCGATGGATGTCAGAAGTTCGGCCTACGTGCACATGTGTCAGCTTAGGAGTTGCGTATGATTCCAATCACCTGGCCATTTGCAGTCTCGGGGCTTGATATGGTCGGACCTTTCAAGAGATCCAAGGATAAGAAGACCCACCCCTTGGTGGCAGTGGACAAGTTTACCAAGTGAGTAGAAGCTGAGCCGGTCGGCAAGTGTGATGCGGCTATGGCAGTTTAGTTTGTTACAAAGTTGACCTATCGCTTTGGTTACCCTCATAGTATCATCACTGATAATGGTACGGATTTATCCAAGGGGGCTATGCAAGCGTTCTGTGAAAGTGAACACATCCGACTTGATGTTTCTGCAGTTGCTCATCCACAATCCAATGGTCAGGCAAAGCGTGCTAACCAGGAAATCTTGAAAGCCATCAAACCCCGGCTTATGGTTCCTTTACAGCGAACGCCAGGTAGTTGGGTAGAGGAGTTTATATCAGTCTTATGGAGCATCAGAACTACTCCCAACAGATCAACTAGTTATACGCCTTTCTTCATGGTTTATGGCGTAGAAGCCATGTTGCCAAGCGATATACGTCATGACTCCTGACGGGTGGCGGCTTACGTTGAGGCGGATAATGAGACAGCACGTCAAAACGTGTTGGATGCTTTGGATGAAGAGTGCGATCTGGCGGCGGCTCGATCGGCGATTTATCAACAAGACCTGCGTCGCTATCATAGCCGCAGAGTTAAGACCCAGACGTGTCAGGAAGGCAACTTGGTGTTGCGGTCGATTCAAGATGAGACAGATACACACAATTTATCCCCTCCATGGGAAGGATCTTTCGTGGTCAGCAGAAATCTCAACAACGGGTCATATTATCTCATTGATATACGAGACTGAAAGCACCACATGCTCCCTTGGTGGTTCTGATAATTCATGACAACATACATTGTCTCTTCAACTAATGTTTCCACTAAGTATATTTTAGGAAATGTTCTATTAGAGGATTGACAAAAAGGGGATTGTGGAGAAACCCCAAGATGCAAGGAAATAAGTTGGCCAAGCTTCAAGCAAGAGGACTCTACATTTTATATTTGTGAGAAATCACTTTGAGTCCATAGGAAAGTCAATACTATTAAAAGGGGGTAAGGTTTTGTTGGTGAACAATATGCTCAAACGTGCACAAGTGATAGTCGCCAAAAACATCCACAAAACTCTCCCACCAAAGTTTGTTCTATACCCAAAAGTCAAAATCGGTGCAACCAACTATCCAACTTCGGTGCCACCGATTCCAGTACCTAGACAGACTCTGCCAAACCCTAGCCACTTCGGTGCAACCGATTCCATACCGGTGCCACCGAGTTTAGGTTGCCAACTTTCTGTTACGCAAATTCACATTTTTGGTTCCACCGAAAATGTTGGATCGGCGTCACCGAGATTGGTAATCTGACCGTTGGTCACCTTATCGGTGCAACCGAGTTTCCTATATCAGTCTCATCGAGATTCAAAAGTTGCCACCTTTAGGTCACTTCGGTACCACCGAGATTAACACATCGGTGTCACCAAGTTGGTCATTTTGTGTGTAACCGTTGAATTTTTCGGAATGCCTATATATACCCCTTCACCACCACTCACTCGGAAGAGAAGCACTCGGAACTATTCCATACCTATCCTACCAGATTTTCTAAGAGAGAACCACCTACCCTTGTGTTGAGGTCAAGATCTTCCACTCCAATCATATGGATCTTGATTTCTAGCCTCCCCAAGTTGCTTTCCACCAATCCTATCTCTTCTACCAAGCCAAATATGTGTGAGAGAGATTGTGTGTTGAGGAGTCTATCATCTTGAAGCACAAGAGCAAGGACTTCATCATCATTACCGAGCCTATTACCTTTTGGAGGGTGGTGCCTCCTAGATTGGTTAGGTGTTGCTTGGGAGCCTCCTACTTCGTGTTGTGGAGTGAACCAAGAATTTTGTAAGGGCAAGGGGATCGCCTACTTCATGAAGATCTACCCCATAGTGAGGCTAGTCCTTCATGGACGGAAGCCGTATGGAATAGTCAAGGTTGCTACTTCGTGGACCCTTTTGGGTGGAGCCCTCCGTGGACTCTTGCGACCATTACCCTATGTGGGTTGAAGACTCCATAAACCTGGATGTACGATAGCGCCACCTATCGGAACCACGGGAAAAATAATTGTGTCTTCAACTGCGTTTGATCTACCTATCTCAACTCTTTACTTCATATGCAATGTCTTTACTTTCTGCTGCCATATTTATTGACATGCATGTGTAGGTCCGTTAGACTTGCTAGCTTTGCTAAAACTGTTAAAATCTGCCAACCAATTAACTTGGGAAAAGGTTAGGTCTTAAATTTTTGCTAGTAGTCTATTCACCCCCTCTAGACACTCTTCTAGTGATCCCTCAATTCGTATCAGAGCATTGGTCTCCATTGCTTCGGTCTAATCACCGAGGAGGAAGATGGATGTGTCTAGTATAGGGAGTTTGAGTTGTAGAATTCCCATTCTTGATGGAGAAGACTATAGTCAATGGAAGACTTTGATGCTTGAGCTGTTTAATGAATTTCAGTTGAGCAAATATGTTATGCGCCCCTATGAGCCTCCTATTGATGAATTGCATACCACACACGAAGAGGAAATCAACATGCTTGGTAACCTAAGAACTATCAATCTTATCGTTAGAGGTTTACCAAGATTCGTGCATTCTCAAATGAAGAACTTCGCATGTGCATATACCTTATGGATTGACTTGGAGAAACAATATCCAAATCTTTCCTTAGGGAATCTAGATGAAATTCTTCATAAAGACATTGCTTTTCACAAAATGAAGCCTAGTGATCCAAACTTTGATAAATGCCTATTTGAACTCCGTGATCTTATGCGTGCTAAAGGAGATGTCACCACTATCAACAACATTATCTTTGAATACATTTGCACTCATAAACTTGAACATTGTCATGATCACTATTCTAACAAATCTCTTGTTCTTTATGATGAGGATTTCCCACTTGATGATGACAATGTGGAACATGGCTATTATAAAGAAGATGAGTTGTTTGACATCGAGTATGAGAACATCATGAAGAATCTGAGTCTGATGGCAAACCTTAAGGATTACATGTCCGGAGGAAAACTGTGGATTCTTGACAGCGGATGTACGGATCATATGACTGGTGATAAAGACATGTTCCAAGAGATCACGCCTAATCAAGGTCCTCAACGGTACATGACTTTTGGAGACAACTCTAAGGGTAAGTTACTTGTCCTTGATAAGGTGGCCATATCCCATGATAGTTCTATTAAAAATGTTATGCTTGTCGAATCTCTTGGTTACAATCTTCTTTTTGTGTCTAGACTTGCTGATTTCGGTTTCAATGTTCTATTCAGAGAAGTAGATTGCCAAGTGTTTCGTCAAGATAATCATAAAATTGTCTTTACCGGTATCCATAGAGGTGATCTATACATTGTTGATTTCAATAAAAGATCCAAACCTCGCACTTGTTTAATTGCTAAATCTTCTAAACGGTGGCTTTGGCATAGAAGATTAGGACATGTTGGTATGCGTAATTTAGACAAACTTATCAAAGGTGATCATATACTTGGTGTTAAAGATGTTATCTTTGACAAAGATAGACTTTGTAGTGCTTGTCAAGATGGAAAGCAAGTAGGTGGAAGTCATCTTGTTAAGAATATCATGACTACTAGGATACCACTCGAGTTACTTTACATGGATCTCTTCGGTCCCAATGCTTACAAGAGTCTCGGTGGAAATTCCTATGGTCTAGTTATAGTTGATGATTTTTCCAGATTTACGTGGGTATTCTTTCTTGATGATAAGTCACAGGTTCAAAAGATCTTCAAGAAATTCGCTCGCAAAGCACAGAATCAGTTTGAAGTGAAGATCAAGAAGGTTCGGAACGATAACGGATCTGAGTTCAAGAACCCCCATGTGGATACCTTTCTTGACGAAGAAGGTGTCTCACATGAGTTCTCGACTACTAACACACCTCAACAAAATGGAGTTGTTGAGAGGAAGAACCGGACACTCATTCAGATGGCAAGAACGATGCTTGACGAATACAAGACGCCAAAGCACTTTTGGGCAGAAGCCATGGAAACAACATGTCATGCCACAAACCGACTCTACTTGCACAAGCTTCTCGGTAAAACGACATATGAGCGACTCACCGGTAACAAACCCCAAGTTGGATACTTTCGGGTATTCGGCTCTAAGTGCTACATTCTTGATAAGCATCGTCGTACTAAATTTGCTCCTAAATCTCATGAAGGTTTCCTACTTGGTTATGGATCGAACTCTCACACTTACCGTGTCTACAACAACTTCACTCGAAAAGTTGAAGAGACGGTAGATGTGAAGTTCGATGATCTAATGGTTCGCAAGTCGAACAATTGCCAAATGATGTAGGTGATAAGAACCCTTTGGAAGCTATCCTAGATTTACCCATCGGCAGGATTCATCCCATGGAGGTTAAGGAAAGTACTTCATCAACTCAAGTGGAAGCCCCTACCTCATGACAAGGTGAACCACAACATGACATGGAGGCATCCACAAGTGGTACACGACAAGATGATGAAGAGGAGGAAGTACATCATGAAGATCCACCACAACCTTGTTTACCACCACCTCAAGGGAACGACACCTTCAACAACAACGAAGAGGAAGGAGATGATGATGAAGAAGAAGCTCCATCAACCAACAATCGGAAGTTGACCCGAGTTCGAGCACAAGTGACCAAGAACCATCCCCTAAATCAAATCTATGGTGATATACAAAAAGGGAGAATCACTCGCTCTAAAACTCGTCTAGCAAACTTCTGTGAGCATTATTATTTCATTTCTAGCATTGAGCCTTTGAAGGTAGAACAAGCTCTTGAAGACGCGGATTGCGTGAATGCTATGCATGAAGAGCTTCACAACTTCGAAAGGAACGAAGTGTGGACACTCGTGGAGAAGCCCGAGGATGAACACAACATCATCAGAACCAAATGGGTTTTTTGAAACAAGCAAGACGAAGATGGTCAAGTCATGCGCAACAAGGCTCGCCTCATAGCTCAAGGATATACGCAAGTCGAAGGTATGGACTATGCTAAGACCTACGCCCATGTCGCTAGACTTGAAGCTATTCGCATTCTTCTTGCTTATTCCAACCACCATGATATCACACTTTATCAAATGGATATTAAAAGTGCATTTTTAAATGGTGAGATTGAAGAAGAGGTTTATGTTAAGCAACCACCCGGTTTTGTTAATCCTAAGAAACCTAATCATGTTTACAAGCTTCGTAAAGCTCTTTATGGCCTTAAGCAAGCCCCTCGTGCTTGGTACAAATGTTTAACGAAGTTTCTTATCAAAAAAGGTTTTGAAATTGGTAAAATTGATGCAACCTTATTCACTAAGAGAGTTAATGGTGAACTATTTGTGTGCCAAATTTATGTGGATGATATTATCTTTGGTTCCACTAACCCTCAATTTAGTGAAAGGTTTGGAAGGTTGATGTCTGAGAAGTATGAGATGTATATGATGTGTGAGCTGAAATTCTTTATTGGGTTGCAAACCAAACAATCAAAAGAAGGAACTTTCATCTCTCAAACTAAGTATACCAAGGACTTGATCAAAAAGTTCAACATGCAGGAATGCAAAGGTATGAAACCCCCTATTCCTACTAGTCGACATGTTGATCTTACTAGAGAGGATAAGCCGGTTGATCAGAAACTTTATCGATCTATGATTGGTTCACTTTTATATCTATGTGCATCTCGTCCCGATATTATGCTGAGTGTTTGCATGTGCGCTAGATATCAAGCTGCACCAAAAGAATGTCATCTTTCAGCTGTTAAACGCATTGTGAGATACTTGATACAAACGTAAAATTTTGGCATTGGTATCCCAAGGGATCTTCTTTTGACCTTGTTGGCTATTCTGATTCAAACTATGCCGGTGACAAGGTTGATAGAAAATCCACCTCGGGTACTTGTCAATTTTTGGGCAGATCTCTTGTATCTTGGTCCTCTAAGAAACAAAACTCGGTATCTCTATCGACTGCCGAAGCTGAGTATATTGCTGCTGGATCTTGTTGTGCGCAACTTCTTTGGATGACACAAACACTTAAGGATTATGGAATTCATGTTAAAAATGTTCCATTACTTTGTGACAATGATAGTGCTATTAAAATTGGTCATAATCCTGTGCAACATTCTTGAACTAAGCATATTCAAGTTCGACATCATTTCATTCGTGACCATGTTGCAAAAGGAGATATTGATCTTAAGCATGTTCGCATTAACAAGCAATTTTCTGATATCTTTACTAAGCCACTTGATGAGAAGACATTTTGTCACTTGAGGAGTGAGTTGAACATCATCGATGCTTCAAACTTGAGTAAGACTCACTCGGTTGCATGCAAGGGCATGAGCTTTCTTGATATTTCCATGTATCTTAACATTTCATCTTATGCCATGGAATTCTATGCTCCCTTGTATTGCATCTAATCTCTTGTAGGTACTTGGAAAAACTTCATTCCAGAAGATTGCCATCAACTCCAATCATAAGCAATCTTGTCATTACCAAGTATCCACAACCCCTCTTGATGATGGAAGGAAGAAGGCCACTAACCCATATCCTTGACATATAATTGATCAAAATTGCACACTCACAAGTTGTATCATGTCAACTGGATATATCTATTGTTCTTCATTGCATGACTAACCTTTGTAGGTAACCAGTAAACTAGAACAAGAAGGATTGCTCAAAACTCAAGATGGTCTTCATCAACCTCGAGCATCCTCAACAAGTTCATCTACAAGCTACGTCATCAACATCACTCAAAGGTATGAACTCATGTCCTTGAAAAGGCTTTACTCCACGAAATGAGCTAAAGCAACTCAAGCGACATGAATACATTTAGACACTTAATCGAAAAATGGTAACCCCATTCTGAGCTTAACGTAGAGTATGACCTATGATCAAGTATTCTTGCTTGGCTCCTAAGTCGATATACTCTAATATAGGTGACCTAGTCACCGCCCATCATCTAGTTAAGAATCTGGTGTGGTTTGCTCTCTATTGCATGATTTTTCATTACCACTCAAATATTCTCTAGTTGATGTTCCTTGTATATTTCATTGCAAATGTTTCTCTTGACTCTGTGAAAACAGAAACTTGGTTTATCTTTTGGAGCCGTCGACCCAGATATCTCAGTTCTACCGAAATTGCAAACAAGCTGCACTACCACCGACCTATCTATCTAGGAGTTACCAATTTTCATTCTGGTTCATTTGAATTCATTTTTTTCTTGTGTTTTCTTAATAAACTGTCTTGTAACACTTCTATTACTTCGATGACCCCTCATTAGAAAAACTTGTATTGCTTAGGGGGAGAAGAACTAAAGTTAGTCTTGAGGACATAATTTCTTTATTCAAGGATCCCTATCTTCGATGAAGAAAGGAGGATAAGAACAAATCATTTTTCATGACACTATTAGTTTTCATTTCTATGAATCCTACATTTCGATGACCCTTGTTTTCAAGGATCCCTTCTCAGTTAATGATCCCTGTATCTATCCCTGTTTTTATTCTTTGCCCTTGCTTTTGGAAATTAATGCCAAAGGGGGAGAAGATCAAAGCTTCAACCATTTCGAGAGAAGACCAAAGCTTCATGCTAAAGGATAGATACATGCTTGTGCAAAGGGAGAGATATGATCAAGGGGGGGAGCCAATATCAATACTCATATCTTTATAAACAGGGGGAGAATATCAAAGTAGGGGGAGAAGAAAATTGTTGACCTTTCTCACCTTATCCAATCCTAATATATACATGCTAAGTTTCAGGGGGAGAGGATAATCCATTTTCATATCTACGTGAGAAAATTCTCAATGATTTTGGAGACATAACAATTCTAAGGAATACTATTTTTTTATGTCCTCCGTATCTTGGAAATTTTGAGTTCTATTGTCTTGATGTTTGGTAGAATACTCTTGTGTTTCCTAACGTTATTTTCTCAAGTGTGTTTCTATTACCAGGATGCTCAAGAACTCAAGGTAACAATATGCATCATATCCTTGGTCAAGATGATCTCTTGCTTCTTGCACATATTGTTTGCAAGAGTGATGTCTTGAACGAAGATACATCTCATTCATATATATTTGATGCATATAGCCAAGATACACATGACATGTTATATCCCTTGTACCTTATGTGTGTTCATGCATTCAAAAGCAACTATCCTTTAAAGAACTGCACACATTTAGGTGGAGCTAGTCTAAGTCATGTCTCTCCCAAAGTCTTCAGTATAACCATGCATATCTTTATTTGAAGCTTTGATTGTATGTGGTGATCAATTACCAAAAAGGGGGAGACTGAAAGCACAACATGCTCCCTTGGTGGTTTTGATAATTCATGACAACATACATTGTCTCTTGAACTAATGTTTCCACTAAGTATATTTCAGGAAATGTTCTATGAGAGGATTAGCAAAAAGGAGATTGTGGAGAAATCCCAAGATGCAAGGAAATAAGTTGGCCAAGCTTCAAGCAAGAGGACTCTACATTTTATATTTATGAGAAATCACTTTGAGTCCATAGGATAGCCAATACTATTAAAAGGGGGCAAGGTTTTGTTGGTGAACAATATGCTCAAACATGCACAAGTGATAGTCACCAAAAACATCCACAAAACTCTCCCACCAAAGTTTGTTCTATACTCAACACTCAAAGTCAGTGCAACAACCTATCCCACTTTAGTGCCACCGATTCCAGTACCTAGACAGACTCTGCCAAACCCTAGCCACTTCGGTGCACCCGATTCCATACCTGTGCCACCGAGTTTAGGTTGCCAAATTTCTGTTCCGCAAACTCACATTTTCGGTTCCACCGAACCGAAAATGTTGGATCGGCATCACCGAGATTGGAAATCTGATCGTTGGTCACCTTATCGGTGCAACCGAGTTTCCTATATCAGTCTCACCGAGATTCAAAAGTTGCCACCTTTTGGTCACTTCGGTACCATCGAGATTAACACATCGGTGTCTCGGAGTTGGTCATTTTGTGTGTAACGGTTGGATTTTTGGGAAACCTATATATACCCCTTCACCATCACTCACTCGGAAGAGAGAACCACCTACCCTTGTGTTGAGGTCAAGATCTTCCACTCCAATCATATGGATCTTGATTTCTATCCTCCCCAAGTTGCTTTCCACCAATCCTATCTCTTCCACTAAGCCAAATCTGTGAGAGAGATATTGTGTATGGAGGAGTCTATCATCTTGAAGCACAAGAGCAAGGAGTTCATCATCATTACCAAGCCTATTACCTTTTGGAGGGTGGTGCCTCCTAGATTGGTTAGGTGTCGCTTGGGAGCCTCCTACTTCGTGTGTTGGAGTGAACCAAGAAGTTTGTAAGGGAAAGGAGATCGCCTACTTCGTGAAGATCTACCCCATAGTGAGGCTAGTCCTTCTTGGACGGAAGCCATATGGAATAGTCAAGGTTGCTACCTCGTGGACCCTTTTGGGTGGAGCCCTCCATGGACTCTCGCGACCGTTACCCTACGTGGGTTGAAGACTCCATAAACGTGGTTGTACGATAGCGCCACCTATCGGAACCACGGGAAAAATCATCGTATCTTCAACTGCGTTTGATCTACCTATATCAACTCTTTACTTCATATGCAATGTCTTTACTTTCCGTTGCCATATTTATTTACATGCATGTGTAGGTCTGTTAGATTTGCTAGCTTTGCTAAAACAGTTAAAATCTGTCAACCAATTAACTTGGGAAAAGGTTAGGTCTTAAATTTCTTCTAGTAGTCTATTCACCCCCCTCTAGACACTCTTCTAGTGATCCCTCAGAGACGAGTCAAGCACTTTTGGGCAAGAGACCACCGGCCGTGGAATATAGCTCATCTACAGCCTTATTATACTTGAGTCATCAACACTCGACATTGTACACCATCATTGTACATAATACATATATATATATATATATATATCAATAAAGTTGGCATCCCCGCAAGCCAGGGCCTCTGCCGTTTTGCGTATCTCAGTTTGCGCAACAAGGTCATCTACGGGGCTTCCAACCCACCGGGTTTAGCTTATCACACCCTATTGATCGGATCTTAAGCCAAAGTCAGGCGGGTTATATACCCAAAAAGTTGACTCCGTCAACAAGGTCACTTGTGGGCTTCCAACCCACCGGGTTTAGCTTATCACACCCTTTTGATCAGGCTCTTAAGCCACACTCAGGAGGGTTATATACCCAAAAAGTTGACTCCATCAACAAGGTCATTTGGGGGCTTCCAACCCACCGGGTTTATCTTACATACCCTCTTGATCGGCTCTTAAGCCGCCGCTAGTTTGAGTTAAACCTGCCTGTAAGCTGATGCTGCTCGGCTATGTGACCCGCCAAACTCTTACCAGTTAATCTCGCTTAGAGACCCTGAGCCGGTTCAAAGAAGTTGACGACCAATCTTGATAGAGACCCTATACTGGTTAAGGTTAAACTGACGGCTCTTGTCACGTGAGGGCCGGCTTACGAAAAGCAAGGACAAACTCACTCATCTACTGCCGACTCTCCACTATGTGGCCCATTTCGTACTCTTAGACAGTTAATATTTTAAAGACCATGCACTGTTTAAGGTTAAAACAACGGATTTGTGTCACGTGAGAGGCAGTTTATGGGCTACCAGGGTACTCATGCCCTGTCGCGTCTCTTTCTGAGTCATTACGCTCCTATCAGTTAATCTCGCTTAGAGACCCTGAGCCGTTCAAAGAAGTTGACGGGCAATCTCGATAGAGACCCTGTACTGTTAAGGAGTTCTAGTAGAGAGTCCACTAAGAAGAACCGGCACATGAGTTATTGAAAAAGCAAGGTCAGGAAAGATTTAACATCTCCGGGTTGTGCCATTCTAAGCCGCCCTCATAGCAATGCAGAATATATTCTGCTGTTTGTTTTTGCAGGTCTTGTCTCTTAAGACAAGCCGCCATGAAAACTGATGACAAGATATGAGTAAGTCAAAAACACAACTAAAAATATATCAAGTTGTGTGCGTGCACGATGGCATAGTTCAAACAGTAAGGTTTTTTTTCTAAGACTATTACAAGGCTCTCCACAGAGCCCCAAAAGCAAGACTTAAAGTCTTTTACACATGTTGGCGGGTCAAGGAGCCGGATTATACCACTGAAGGTCAATTTGCTTAGCTAGACGGCGGGTTACCCTGCGGTGGGTCTTCGACCTCCTCGATCTGAAGATTGTCCATGTCCTAGTTGCAGTTCATTAAAGCTTCAAAGTTGGCCTCTTCAAAGAGGGGATACGGGTCAATATCAGGGGCAAAGAGATTCTTCAGGTGTGCAGGGGTTAAGTCCCTGGCCTCGAAGGTTGGACAATGCACACGCTTGTTTTCAGCATTGTAAGTCACCTGGTACGTTGACAGGTCAACCTCTTCTGCTAGCACTGATGCAAGGATCCTGGAAGCCTTCATATAGAGGGCGTAATCGGCTTCTGTGAATTCTGAGCCATCGTCCTTCTTGGATGGAAAGTCGTCCATCATTTCTTCGGCAGTCAGCTCTGGGGCAAAGGCCAGTGCCCGACTTACCATAGCAATTGTGCCCTTCCAGCTGGCTGATCGTTTGAGTTCTTGAATTTGTTGTGGTAGAGTTGATAGGAGCTCAATGACTCCCTTCATGAACTTGGGGATACTCTCTTTATTGAGCATTGCTCTGATTGTGCAAAGAGTCCCGCAGTACAACTGCTCTGATAAAGTGCAGATGACTTTCAGCTGCAGCAAGCTGGCGGCACCAAGCTGGCGGCTTCTTTGACCTGCAAAAACGAGTTTTGTGTTATAAGCCGCCTACACAATCTTTTAAGTAAGAATATTGGATGAGTTTTCAGTACTTACCAAAGATAGCAACAGTCATCTTTGAGATATGGCGCTTCAAGGAGTGCAACTCGTCTGAAGCGACCATGAGCCGCGAGTCAGCATTGTCTGCATGCTTGGCCAAGGCAGTTTGCTCCACCTCAGCAGCCTTCTTGAAGACAGCAAACTCAGATTCAACTTTTACAAGTTCTTCGGTGGCAAGCCGGCACTTCTCCTCTGCTTCACTTCGAGCATCTTGTTGGGAAGCAATATTGCCTCTTAAGTCAGTCAGATCAGACTCGGCATTGCTCAAAGCTTCCGTTGACATATAAAAGCAAAAGACGGGTAAATCGCCAGATGGTCAGCTAAGGGAATACAATGCAAGTCTCAAGCAGATTGCAAGCAGTATACTTGACACTTGGGGGCGAATGTCTGCTTTCTCTCCATGACTACAAGTAAGTTCCGGCTCATCTTCATCAAGGTAAGATGGCACTTGGGGGCTACAACGATGCTTTCGAAGTCTACAAGTAAGTTCCGTCTCATTTTCATCAAGGTAAGCCCACACTTGGGGGCTACATCGATGCTTTCCAAGTCTAAAATGAAGTTTCCGGCTCATATTTGTCAAGATAAGCCAGCACTTGGGGGCTACATTGGTGCTCTCTAAAGTCTACAGGGAAGTTCCGGCCCATTATTTCTATAATGACCCGGACTTAGGGGCTACATTCGATCAACTCTTTAACATTGAGTACCGGCTCAACATATACCTATTCAGCCGATACTTGGGGGCTACAGGCTAAGTTTGTTCTACTTGTGACATGGATTGGAAGACCCGGTTTACCATTTGCAAATATTAAACCAGCTCTTGGGGGCTACATAAGGGTATAAGGAAAGGAAGACATACCTCATATTTTTGCTTCATTAAGCCGACAAGTTTGAGCTCCATCGGCAGTGGACAAGCGGTTCAGATAACCAGCATGTAGCTCATCGGCAGTTAACATCTCCAGCATGGGGAGCTCAGAGTTCAGGCTGTCAGAAGCTTCAGCCTTCTCGGTGTGTTTGGTCAGCACATGGGGCTTGGGAGATTGGAAGCCAGTACCAGTAACAATGATGTTCGAAAGAATTGGTTCTTCGACGGTTGTGGAAGGGCTTGGCGGCTTAGAACTGGTCCTTGGAGGACTATCAGTTGCCATCTCATGGGCTGCCGGCTCGGAGGACCGACGAGCATCTTCATGTGCATCCTTTGTGGCTGTAGAGGGCTCAGTGCGTGCCACAGGAGAGTCTGGCTTAGCAGGCTCCGGCTCTTGGGCAGTGGGGGCAGAGGTAGACCCATCGGTCTTCCTTCGTTTTTCTTAATCCCTAGAAAACACAAAGAGTTATTATGTGAAGGTTAAGGATGACACAGGATAGGATGCAGACATGAAAGAACATACTCCGGGTTGATCTTCAAGGGCGGCAGCTTAGTCGTTGTAGAGTCGCCTGACGATGGGGAGATTCCTGAAAGCAGTTAAGGCAATATAAAGACAGAGTAAAGTTATAAGGCAAGGTTGACAAAACTAAACCAAGCTAAACAAGTACCTTAGCCGGCCGCTTCCGCTGAGCCGGAGAGTTAGACAACCCGACCATAAGATCTTCAGAGCTGGCGCTCCGGGTTTGGCATCATGACGGGTGTTGTTGCTTTTTCAAAAGAAAGTTGGGGTCTAAATAAGCAAGAGGATGAGAAAATGGGACTTTTCGAATGACCTGCCATATCTTCTTGGGTGGAAGATGTTCTGAGTCAGATGAAACATAAGTTACCTCAGGAACGTTGTCGTGGCTTGTGTCCATATCGTCCTGTGAATTATTACTGTGGCGCATGATAAGATGGTCAAGAGAGTCAAATTCTACCTCTGAGTCGTCAACTTCAGGTTGCTCTTGGACAGTAGTTATCTTCTTTTGGCCGATGGCCTTGTCCTTAGACTTCTTCGTAGCGGGGTATATTTTTTCTTCCAGAAGCTGTAATTATCCTAAAAGCACAAGCCGCCAAAAGAGGTTAAAGGTTACAACATACATGGATAGTTAACATGGAGGTAAGGAGATTTGAAAGCCGCCCTTACATTTGGGGCCGGATTTGCGGCACAGAATGGTGGTAATTCAATGGTGCGGCAATATTCTTGGGACTCATGGATAAGTCCCTTGATGGCAGCGATGATGTTCTCTTCTATCAAAGCGGTATTATTAAAGCAGAGGGGGTCATTGGCGTCACCCGTGTAGTCACACATGAGACGGTCCCGCCGGCTCAGAGGCATGACCTTCCAGGAGATCCAACAGCGGGTCAGATCAATCCCTGTCGGACCATTGGCCATGAGGGCTCTAATCTTGGCGAAAGACAGAGTATACTTTGCCCGTTCGGAGGCTGACATCCAGTCAGGGAGTTCAGATGTCGTGCGGAGCCGGGTAGGACGATAACCCAGCAATGGACGTTCTCCCTCTGGAGAAGTGTCTTTGTAGTAAAACCAAGTTATGTTCCAATCCTTGGGGTGACTTGGCATTCGAACAGCTGGAAAGGTCATACCCCGTCTTCTTTGGATGGAGACTCCGCCAAGCTCTAAGCTTGGGCCAGCTACCACTTCAGTCTGGCGGTTTACATAAAAAAACTCTCGAAAGAGGTCAACTGACGGCTCTTCTTGCAAGTAGGATTCGGAGAGGATTTGGAACGTCTCAGAAGAAATATCCTGAGGGTGCAACTTGAAGAAATGGAGGACCTCTCGGAAGAACTTAGAGCCGGGCAGACTGAAACCACGTGCAAGGTGGTCAGCAAATATGACTACTTGACCCTCTTGGGGAATGGGTTTCTTTTAGTTGCCCGGAATGCGCCAATGGATGACGTCTTTGGATGGCAAAGTTCCTGCGTCTACAAAGTCTTGCATGAACTCCTCAAAGACCGCACAACCAACCAAGTTGCAAGAAGAGGACGTGCGAGGCATAATGGCATCTTACGGCTATGAAAAGTAACAGTACGCAGCGAGTTAGAAAGTGACAGATAACTAAGGGCGGTTCATTATTTTGCATACTATGAAGCTAAAGCCGCCGGTGCAGTTTATTACAAGAGCCGGAGATTTGGCGGCGGGTTAAGATGGACAAAGCCGTGATGCCAAAAATCACTAAGGACCTATAACAGGTTTCACAAAGTAAAATGAAACTGCAAGATCTACGGGCAGAGGAAAAATCAAGTTTATTTTAGACCTAGTGATGAACTGAGGGAGACCTGATGAGTTTGAGGGTAGTAAAAGGAGCAGCTACAGATCCGCACTAGGCTATTGGTGATTTCACACGATCTACCGCAATGGGAAGATGAATGTTACAAGATCTACTGGGCTATGTGTCGTTTGGCATTACGAAGAACTTGCGCTCTAACGAGGTCGAAGAACTCCATGGATTTATCGCACTAAGCTATGGATCTAGGGGATGGAGAAGGACTTACCGAAAGTGACGTGGCAGACGCGGGCAAGGTTCTGGTCCGTTCAGGTCGATGCAGCGGCCCAGGTTGGCGACGGTGAGGGAGCTTCACCGGCGCGGGGGAGCTTGAGGGCGATGGCGTTGAGAGGAAGAAGAAGAGGTGGAGGCAGCGGAGGAAATTAGATGGCTCTTCGCGGTCCTATTTAAGAGGCTGGAAGGTCGACCAGGCGCGGGAATCAAGGTGGCAAAAAGTGACAGACCGAGACGGATGCCTCGATTTTCGGGCCGACGGTTTTAATGAAAGATCCGTTGTGGTCGTCATGGAATCTTTTTGGCATATTCGATGTAATGTCACGGCGGGTTACATGTCTTCTTTTCAGGTAATGGAGTGTGAGAATCGCCGGCAAGTAAGTTTGAAGATTGAGATGAGCAAGCTCAAATCAACCTCGGGCCTAATGTTGGGGATATAACCCCGTGGTAAGACCCGCCCAGGTGGGGCCGGGTCATACCTGACGGCTCATAATCCGGACTGATGAGACAGGCCAAAAGATGTAGGCCAAGTCGTGTGGCGGCTCACTAAGATGGGCCAAGATGAAGGCCGAGACAGAAGATGGTATGAAGACCCGGGTGATTAAGACGCCCGAAGAGGGCTTACCCAGGATAGCAAGGCGACGTAGAGATAGAGCCAGATACGTCGTAAGAGTCGGTATGAGACTTTTGTAACCCGTGTCTTGACCTCTTATATAAAGGCGAGACCCAGGGCGACTTAGACAGAAAGCAAATCAATCGAGAACTAGGTCAAGCGACTCCGCTCCCTTGTAATCGATACTCCAATCAATATAACACAAGCAGGAAGTAGGCTTTTAACTCTTCTGGAGGAGCCGAACCTGGGTAAATTCGTGTCCCTCGTCTCAACCAACCCCTTTGAGTCCATCACCATAGTGATGGCCTCGAACCTAAGTCATCAGACATCTTCCGTGATAAAACCACGACACACATGGTGACTCTCCTTAGGTGCAGATTGAAATTGTGCACAAATACCCACACTTAACATGATATCCGGTCTAGATGCACAAAGGTAAATCAAGGATCCAATCATGGAGCGATATGCCTTTTGATCCACCGCTTTACCATTGGGATCGCTATCAAGATGGCATTTGAGTGGCATGGGATTGTTGGCCTTGGGAGGATTGAGCTCATCCATCTTGAACCTCTTGAGCATGTCTTGAGTGTATTTAGCTTGATTGATGAAGGTACCTTGACTTCATTGTTTGACTTTGAAACCAAGGAAGAACTTCAACTCTCCCATCATATACATCTCGGACTTGTTTGTCATCAGAATAGCAAATTATTCATTGAAAACTTTGTTAGGAGAACCAAAAATAATATCATCAACATATTGTTGGCATATGAACAAGTTCCCGTTGACCCTCTTTGTAAAAAGAGTGGGATCAATTTTCCCAATTTCAAACTCGTGGTCTTGCAACATCTCGGTAAGGTGCTCATACCACACGTGTGGGGCTTGTTTAAGGCCATAGAGAGCCTTATCGAGCATGTATACATGATTGGGTAACTTGGGATCCTCGAACCCCGCGGGTTGCTTGACATATACCAACTCCTTAAGAGGACCATTAAGAAAAGCACTCTTGGCATCCATTTGATATAATTTAAAGTTATGATGAGATGCATATGCAAGCAACATGTGAATAGATTCAAGGCGGGCAACAGGAGCAAAAGTTTCACCGTAGTCGATACCCTCGATTTGGGAGTATCCTTGTGCCACCAATATTGCCTTGTTGTGAATGACGATACCGTTCACATCTTGCTTGTTTTTGTAGATTCATTTAGTTCCAATAACATTGTGGTTCTCCTTAGGTCTGGGCACCAACCGCCACACTTGGTTGCGCTCGAAGTTGTTGAGTTCGTCATGCATAGCTTCAACCCACTCCATATCCTCGAGCACATCTTGAACCTTAAGGGGCTCAATGCAAGAAACAAATGTGTGATGTTCACAAAAATTTGTTAATTGTTTATGAGTGGTTACCCCTTTTTGCAAGTCATTGTAGACGTTCTCCAACAGATCTTGTCTAACTTTGAGCTTGGCAGCATTCTTGGCGGCTCGTCTCTCTAAGATTTCCTCCATAGAAGGTTGAGGGGCAACATTCTGAGAGTCATCATCTTGATGATCTTGAGCGCCTTCATGAGCTTGATCTTGATCTTGAGCTTGCTCGGAGACGGGAACTTGATCTTGGGCATCACTTGGTGAAACATCATTTTCAGTAGATTGATCTTGCCCTTGATCTTGTCCATGTGGTGGAGGACCTTCATTTTGTTCTTCGGAAGCGTGTGGGTCTTGCGTCGGTGATGGTTCCACTTGAGTGGAACATTGTCCTTCTCCTTCGACCACAAGGGGTTCCTCAATGGGTAGGAAGTATCCCACGCCCATTCTTCTTATGGCTTGGGGAGGAATTTCATCACCTACATCACAAAGACCACTTTGCTCCACTTGGGAGCCATTATTTTCATCAAACTCTACATTACTCGTCTCCTCAATGAGTCCCATGGACTTGTTGAGGACATGGTAAGCATGAGAGTTTGCAGCATAACCAAAAAATATGCCCTCATGGGCTCTAGATTCAAATTTAGACAAACGAGCACCTTTCTTGAGAATGAAACACTTACAACCGACCTCCTAGAAGTATTTGAGGTTGGGCTTGTTCCCGATAAGAATATCATAAGGAGTCTTGTTCAAGCCTTTGCGGAGATAGAGCCGATTTGATGCATGACACGCTGTGTTGATGGCTTTGGCCCAAAAGTTGTACGGATATTTAAACTCCACCATCATGGTTCTTGCCGCATCCATCAACGTCCGGTTCTTCCTCTCTGCAACACCGTTTTGTTGAGGGGTGTAAGATGTGGAATATTGGTGCTTTATCCCTTCATCACTGAGAAACTCATTTGGGGTGTAGTTCTTGAACTCAGTGCCATTGTCACTTCTAATCATCAGAATCTTTGCATCATGTTAACGTTGGACTTCATTTGCAAAGTCGATGACGGTCTGTTGGGTCTCACTCTTCCTCTTTAAGAAATATACCCAAGTATATCTCGAGTAATCATCCACAATCACCAAGCAATATCTTCTTCCACCAAGACTGTTAAAATATGGAGGGCCAAAGAGATCCATGTGAAGGAGCTCTAAGGTCCTCTTTGAGTAGATTGTAGTAGTTGGACGATGTGCCTTTTCATGTAGCTTTCCTTCGATACAAGCACTGCAAGCATGATCTTTGGCAAAACTCACGTTTGTTAGTCCAAGAATGTGATCCCCTTTGAGGAGGCTTTGCAAAGATCTCATATTGACATGGGCTAGTCGGCCATGCCAGAGCCATCCAACATCAACTTTAGCCATTAAGCAAGTCGCGGTCTTAGTGGGTCTCTCCGACAAGTTCACCACATAGAGACCATTCTCGACATGCCCAACAAAAGCTACTTTAAGAGTCTTGATCCACAAAAGGGTCACAAAGTCAATACCAAAGAAGGTACTAAAACCCATTATTGCGAGTTGATGAACAGAAAGTAAATTGTATGTGAGGGTCTCAACAAGCATAATGTTGTCTATGGAGAGTTCCGGAGAGATTATCACCTTGCCAAGACCCAATACCTTTGAAATTGCATCCTCACCAAATGAGACTTGGGTGTCCATAGATGTGTGAGCATGAACGTCCACCACCAAGTCCTTGCTTCCGGTCATATGATTTATCGCTCCACTATCAAGCAACCATGACGTTCCTCTGGAAGCAAACCCCTACAAGAGATCAATGTTTGGTTTTAGGTACCCATTCTTTAATGGGTCCTTTCATGTTAGCAACAAGGATCTTAAGAACCCAAATACACCACTCAATGTACTCATAATAATAACCAACATATTTGGCATAAACATGCCCATCACTACCACGGCACAAAACATAAGAGGGGCTAAAGTCGCCGGTCTTGTTGGGGTGGGTGTTCTTGTCCTTCTTGGCATTCCCAACTATAGCTTTGTATTTCTTCTCCTCATGAGGACCTTCTCCTGCTCTTACAAAGGTTTCCTTGAGCGGTGGAACTTCCTTGGTGTTCACCTTCTTCTTCTTCTTCTTCTTCTTCTTCTTCTTGTTCTTGGGTGCAAACCCCACACCTTCTTTTGCCACAACTTCCTTCGATTACTCAAAAGGTCACTGAGCGTATTCTCACCTTGGATACACGTCACCAAGCATTTTCAAGCTGATCTTTTAGCTTAGCATTTTCCTCCACAAGATGTGCATGCTCACAACACGGGTTAGTAGCAGATGCATTATCAATTAGAACAAAAGGAGGACACGTGGCAATCTCCTTAGTGAGTTTCACTTGGAGTTGATCATGCGACTCCTTAAGAGAGGCATGAGCACACCTCAACACCTTGTGAGCATTGTCAAGTGTGTCAAGCTCATCCTTGAGTCAATCATGGTCAACCCCAACTGCAACCTTTTCAGACTTGAGCACACGGTTAAGAACAATAGTATGATCATAATCTATACGTAATTTAGCACGGTCATCATTCTGTGACTCCTCAAGAGTCATACGAAGACTTCGCTCTTCCTCAAGAGCAACAGATAGATCCGCTATCTTGTCGGCATGATCATGACTATGGCCTCTCAACTCCTCAACAAATTCTTCTTGAGACTCAATAGTGTCATGGGCCTCACCAAGTTGTTCCAACAGAGCAACGAAGTGCTTCCTGGACTCTCCCTTGAGTTTACACATGAATTTGTCAAAATCATTTTTGTCCTGCCTCCTCATGTTCATCCACAGATTCTAGAGACGGAGTGGAAGAAATAGAAGTCTTAATGTTTGAGGATTTGGCGTTGGAGGTTACCTTAGTGATACCTTTAGCCATGAGGGACCTTGCAATGATGTTCTCATTGGGGGCATCGAAGAGTGACTCCTTTGTTGGGGTAGAGGAAGAAATTGCCATGTATGACATTGCCATTCCTTCACCGCTTGTGTCTTCATCATCAACATCATCATCCGAGGCATACTCTTCTTAAGAAACAAATACTTTGTGAGGAGCCTTCTTGATGAAGTTGGTTTTGTTGGGGAAGTACTTGGCCTTATCTTTGCGAGTGAGCTTGCCACCATTGTCTTCCCTCTTCTCATATGGGCAATCCACCATAAAGTGACTCACATTACCACAGTTGTAGCATGTTCTGACACGTTGCTTGACCTTTGACCCATTTGAGTTGTTCTTGGAGAAGTTGGGCCTTGTGTTTCTCATGTTGCCCCAAAATTGTCTGGACGCAGGAGCCATGTGCTCACGATAAGCATATTTGGTGTCCTCGGGGCAACCCTCTTCTTATTCTTCTTCCTCTTGACTGACCTTGGCCTTCAAAGTAAGATTGGGAGATGATTTCTTTGACCGTTGAACGTGAGCGAGAGCATTGCCAACTCTCGTGTTCAGGATGTTCACTGCAATAAATTCATCCAACACATCACTAGAAGACAAGGCGTGAAAGTCCGGCCTTTGATGGATGACAGTGGACATGGCCTTGTTGTAGGGCATGATGGACTTCAGAAACTTGCGCTTGATCCAGGTATCATCCACATCCTTACTTCCATGATCCTTGAGGGAAACAGCGAGAGCGGTCACTCTTCTATAGAGCTCACACGGTTCCTCATCCTCTATCATCACAAACTCATCTGATTGATCAAGGACAACTTCATAGTTTGTGCGTTGAATACTTGAACTGCCCTTGTACATGGAGATGATGTGTTCCCAACACTCTTTAGCGACAGTGAAGGGCCGCGAGTGAGGTAGGTATTCAGTAGGAATAGCAGCTTGGAGTATGAACAAGGCGGAAGAATTTAGTTGTTTATCCGCTTGTTCTCTTGGAGTAAGATTGCGTGGATCATGAGGATAGTATCCTTCTTCAATGACTCTCATGAGATGAATTGAGTTATGATCTAAATGAGACTTGATACTGAAAACACAGGTAGCAAAATCATTCTTAACAAGTTTAGGAGGAGGACCAAGATTAACTATATGAGGTGGGTGCACCAGTCCTCCATAGACCATGGGAGGGGGAACTAAGGCAAACCTCCCCGACCCATTAACTCCTCGAGAATGATTATCCTTGTCAGCACTAGCCCCCTCCTTACTGGAGTTGACATACGATGTCGAGTTAGTGGGTTTGACGACTTGCACCGCATCGGTAGACACTTTAAAAGTATTAAGGAAATCTTTGAACATGGATTGAACCTCGGTCGCCATGGAGGATTTTAGTAAGGACAAGGCCTCATTCAAATCCTCGCGTGAGACTGTGTTCACTCCCACGGCCTTGGGAAGTTCTCCCACACATTCCTCTTCGCCAGCCATACTCTTCGGGTGGTGAAACCCTTAATAAATAGGCATGGCTCTGCTACCAATTGAAAGGATCGATATGGTTGACTAGAGGGGGTTAATAGGCAACTAACACTTTTTAACTTTTCCTTAACAATTTAGGCTTAGCATCAAATAAGTTGGCTAGATGTGCAACTAGATGAATAACCTATATGATGCTAAACACAACAAGTACACAAGCGAGCAAGGGAAACAACACAATAATAGCTTGCAAGAGTAAAGGTACGAGATAACCAAAAGTGGAGCCGGTGGAGACGAGGATGTGTTACCGGAGTTCCTTCCCTTGTGAGTAAGTATGTCTCCGTTGGAGCAGTGTGGATGCACAATGCTCCCCAAGAAGCCACTAGGGTCACCGTATTCTCCTCACGCCCTCACACAATGCGAGATGCCTTGATTCCACTATTGGTGCCCTTGAAGGCGGCGACCGAACCTTTACAAACAAGGTTGGGGCAATCTCCAAACTGAATTGGAGGCTCCCAACGACACCACGAAGCTTCACCACAATGGAATGTGGATCCAAGGAGACCTCAACCATCTAGGGTGCTCAAACACCCAAGAGTAACAAGATTCGCAAGGGATTAGTGGGGGGAATCAAATTTCTCTTGGTGGAAGTGTAGATCAACGCCTTCTCAACCAATCCCTAAAAAATCAACAAGTTTGATTGGCTAGGGAGAGAGATCGGGCTAAAATGGAGCTTTGAGCAACAATGGAGTTTGGGAAAGGAAGAGGTAATCTTCTTGAGGAAGAAGACCTCCCTTTGATAGTGGGGGAAAGGATCCAACCGTTATCCCCACCCTCAGCCCCGCGCGACGTGGTACTACCGCAGCAGACCGCGGTACTACTGTAAGGGCTTGCGCTACTACCGCTCACACGAGAGTATCAATCTCAGGCCGAATGCACTAGGCAGCTAGCGGTAGAACCATCGGAGCGGTACTACCGTGAGCCATGTGGTCCTACCGCACGGTTGCTAGAGACCGGCACTTGGTGGTGCATAGAAGTAAAAAATTACTTCGTGCCTACCTCTGCTGAGGGCGAAACTACGAAAAAGTCTGGCACAGTAGTGTCGTAACTGCATCACAATACTACCGTACTAGGGCATATGTAAAAAAATACATCCACGCCTAGTACCGCAGGCATACGTATTAGGGCAGGGGTCAGCAGTACTACCGCTCCCCTGAGCAGTACTACCGCGGGCTCCTGTGGTACTACCGCTCCCTTGAGCGGTACTACTGCTGGCCACTGAACACAAGTACCCCGCGGGATACACTTTGCACAGAAGAGGAAAACAGCTAGTGCTCCGTCGAAGTAGAGGAAAGGTGGTGCAAACAGGATATATGTGTACATGTTGATTCCTCCCAAACCTTTCCGAAGCGGACCCCCTTTTAATAGTATGGCTTTCCTATGACTCAAATCCACCGAAAGGAAACATAGAGAACAACTGTCTTCAATAAGCTCCGAGGGGCACCGAATCGTCTTGTGCCTAGACATGAGATATCTGAAATGCTCAATGCACACGGTTAGTCCACAAAGGCATTGTCATCAATCACCAAAACCACTTAAGGAGAAATATGCCCTTACAGTAGGAATTGCCATGCAATGGATGCACTAGAGCTATAAGTGTATGAAAGCTCAAAAACAAACTAAGTGGGTGTGCATCCAACTTGCTTGCTCACGAAGACCTAGGGAAATTTGAGGAAGCCCATCATTGGAATATACAAGCCAAGTTCTATAGTGAAAAAATCCCACTAGTATATGAATGTGACAATATAGGAGACTCTCGATATGGAAAACATGGTGCTACTCTGAAGCACATGTTTTGTAAAGGATAGTAGCATTGCCCCTTCTCTATTTTCTCTCATATTTTTTTTCATTTTTCATTTTTTTTCTTTTTTTTGGTCGGCATATTTGGCATTTTTATTTGGGATTCTCTGGCCTCTTTTATTTTTAGTAAAGTCTGGAGGCTCATCCCAACTTGTGAGGGAATCATAGATTGCATCATCCTTTCCTCACATGGGACAATGCTCTAATGATGATCATCACACTTTTATTTATTTACAACTTAAGAATTACAACTCGATACTTAGGACAAAATATGACTCTATATGAATGCCTCCGGTGGTGTACCAGGATGTGCAATGAGTCAAGAGTGACATGTATAAAGAATATGAACGGTCGCTTTGCCACAAATACGATGTCAACTACATGATCATGCAAAGCAATATGACAATGATGATGGGTGTCATAAATGGAACGGTGGAAGTTGCATGGCAATATATATCGGAATGGCTATGGAAATGCCATAATAGGTAGGTATAGTGGCTGTTTTGAGTAAGGATATATGGTGGGTTTAATGCACCGGCAAAAGTTGCACGGTACTATAGAGGCTAGCAAAAGTGGAAAGGTGGGAGTTCGTATAATCCATGGACTCACATTAGTCATAAAGAACTCACACACGTATTGCAAAAGTCTATTAGTCATCGAAGCAAAATATTAGATGCACGCCCCTAGGGGATAGCAGGTTGGTAGGAGTAAACCATTGCGCGCTCCCGACCCTCACACAAAGGCTGACAATCAATAAACAAATCATGCTCTGACTTCCTTACATAACGGTTCACCATAAGTGCATGCTACGAGAATCACAAACCTTTACACAAGTATTTTTACCAATTCACAATTACTTCCTAACATGACACTTAATATTACCATCTTTATATCTCAAAGCTTTATGCAAGGAATCAAACTTCTCATAATACGCAATGCACTTTATATGGAAGTTTTTATTATATCCCTCTTGGATGCCCATTATATTAGGACTATTCATAACCTAAGCAAATTACCATGCTGTTTAGAGACTCTAAAAATAATATAAGTTAAGCATGAGAGTTCAACAGTTTCTATAAAATGAAACCACCTTCGTGCTCTACAAAGATATAAGTGAAGCACTAGAGCAAATTCAAAAATACTCCAAATAGATATAAGTGAAGATCAATGAGTAGGTAAACAATAAAGTAGCTATGTGAGGGCTCTCTCTCTCTCAATAAATTTTTCATATCTGAGTATTTTATTCAACAGCAAGCAAAAGAAAAATAGCACTCCAAGAATAGCATGCATCATGTGAACGAATTAAAATTTAGGCTCAACATAGGCTAACCGATAATTGTTGATGAAGAGAGGTGGGATGCGTAGCATCCCCAGGTTTAGATGCTTGATACTTCTTGAAATATTTACTTGGGGTAACTTGGGCATCTCCAAGCTTGAGCTTTTGTATCTTGTTCAATCCTCTCAGATCCCGGTTTCACCTATTCTCAAAAACTTCATGCACACAAAACTCAAAAAGAACTCGTGAGATAGGTTAGTACACATAAGAACAAATCAATACTTCATGTACTGTCAATACAAGTGGCACAATAATTTTCAAACATTAGGTACTGTATACTATGTAACATCCCAAATTTTGGAATGTTATAATAAATATTAGAATGATTGTTTGTTTGATTGAATGATTGAAATTGAGTGAAAAATTGAAAACTTTTTGAAAACTTTTGAATGAGAGGGAATGACATGACTTTCCCATATGCTTTTGGGATTCAAATTCCTAAATTTCAAATCAATGAGAGAAGATGACATGACTTCTTCAATATAAAAAAAGATTTGAAGAGTGAATTTGAAAGCATTTGAAATTTTCAGATATGGAATTCATTTCATATTTGGTTCCATTTTAAATTTAAAAGAATTCAAATACCCTTGACAAATTTTTGAGAGGAGTAACATGACACTCCACACTAGGGTTATTTTTTTGAAGCATTTGAACCATAAAACCCAGGGGGTTATTTGAAAATTATTTGCAAAAAGAATTTAAAATCAATTTAGGCATTTTTTGAAAATAATTTTTTTAAAAGTGTTCATTTTGGCCATGGAAAAATGTTCATTAAATTGCATTTATTCCCCTGGTCATTTTTATATAAAGATCCTCAATTTTGGAAGTATTTTGAATGCCTTAATGAGATTTCAATTCTGCGGAAATTAGAAAAAGGAAAGGAATTAACGTTTTAATAAAAACTGGCCGGCCCACCTGCCTTAACTCCACCCCGAAATCCCTCCAGATCGGCTACCGATGCCGCGCCCTCTCTCTCTCTCCCTCTGACGTGCCAGCCCCACCAACCGAGTGTGCCATCACCGCGGTCATCCCCTTCCTTTCCTCCCACCTTTCCATTTCTCGCCGGTGAGATCCACACCGGCCGGATCTCTTGCTCCTTCCCATCTCCCGAGCCCTCGCAGCCCTATAAATAGCCCCTGCCTCGCCGCTCTCCATTTCCACCCCCGAACACCCCCTCCCCTCGCCGGAACATCGCCCCACACCTCGCCGAAGTTCGGCACCCCACCGAAGCTCTCCGAGCTCGTGGTCGTCGCCCCCTTCACCCCCACTCCCCTCCGACTCCACCATCGTCTTCTCCGCGCTCATACACATCGCCTAGTTCCCTTGCCTTCGCGAGAGACCCTCCGAAACACCGTGCCGATGCCACGCCGGAGCTCCGCCTCCACCCGAAGCTCCAGGAGCTCGAGGAGCTCGCACCTGTCGTCCCCAGCCCCAACTGACGCCACCAACGGACGCTGGAGGTCCGCCGCCATCGATAGGACCCCTTGGACACCGTCCCCTACCACCACAGCGCCGTCCCCGCCAACCTCGCCGCCTCAGCCTCGTCGGAGAAACTCCATCACCGACAACCCCTCCCTCTGTGAGCTCTCTCTCCCTCACCAAGCGTCGAATCTGGATCTGGACCAACGATCTAGATTAGAACATTTTTATTCCCGAACCGTTTTCTTTTATGGTTTGTCCATCCACCCGAAACCCTCGCTCACGCACACCCTGTAGCCAATCACAGCACGCCACGTAGCACCCGTGTCCGTTAGTTAGATTTTTCTATTTTTCTGTTTCTATTTTTAAAAAAGAATAGTTCTATTTTTGTTTTCTTTAATACTTTTATGTTATTTCCTTTGTTTTGAATTGTTTCAATTTATTTTATTTTATATTAGTTGATAGATTTTATAAATTTTTCTATTAGATAACAGTAACCCTTCAAACAAATATTATTATATTAGTTGATTGCATGAAAATAATTTCTAGTTAATTATAACTTGTAATTGATTTCCATTGCTAGTTTGATTTCCTTTTTGAAAATACTTTTATAGATTGTTTTATAAGTCTACTTTATATTAACTTGGTGGCTTTATAAATTGTTTTCTTTTATTCTATTATTTTTATTTGTTTTACTTGTTGTTAAGATTATTAGCTAGAAAACTTATAGTGTTTAGTGTGTTATTTATCATAGTTTTTAGTTGTTCTTCGAAAGTAATTCTTTGTGCTAGTAAAATATTTACTAAAATAATTTTGTTATATTTTAATTTGTTTTGTTCTATTCCTTTTGATAATAGGATTATTTGTAGAGAAAACCAACCCTTGGTTGTGTTGATGAAGTTTTGTTGTTTTGAGTTTTGTCTTAAGTATTCCCTTCATCACAACCTTGTGCTTTTAGTTTTGTGTTGCTTTTGATTGTTAGTATTGATTGCTAGTATGATTGCTTATATGAATGCAATATTTGATTATATAGATTTTCATCGGAGAGTGACGAATAGTTCTATCAAGTTATTTCTGAGAGCGATATTTTATCTTCATCAACAGTACAGGCAAGTTCACTTTGACCATCTATTTAATACCTATGTTTTATTGCATGTAGTGATATCCTTCAACAAATCCCTCCAGTAGTGTTATTGAAATTATTGTAGTTGAATAGAATGCATGAGGTAGGAACCCACCACTTGTTACTAATGCCCCGGGAACGTTAGTTATTTTTATTCTATGCTAAAGTAGACAGGGTTGGTATGAGTGTTCGTGAGTGGTGTGAGAAGGAGGACTCTACGTCAAGATGACAACTTCATGAAGGCATCATCAAGTCCTGCATTGTGAGGACCTCAAGACTTCGAGAATCGAGAAACAAGTTTTCAATACACACTACTGGGTGAAGGATGGTTGATTGGGCATCCCTGGAGTAACCAGTGGATGGCCGGGATGCAAGGAGAAGCGCCATGACATCTTGCGGAAAGCTTCACCCAGACTCAAAGAGACAGATGAATACTTCATGCCCGGAAGCTTACCTGTGTAGCCACAAGTCATTATGGGCTCTGGCTTGGTTGATCTTTGTTGTGACTTTGGCTGGGCAGTGCTACAAGATGTAGTCGATGTTAGGATTGGATGGGCACTGATAGTAGTTAGGGAAACACTCTGAAAGACCATGTTTCGTTCGTCCTATTCTCAAACACCAGGCATTGCGAGGACATACAAGGAAGGAACGAATCTTGTGGGTAAAGTACACAACACTCTGCAGAGTTAAACCTAATCGATTAGCCGTGTCCCCGATTACGGACAATTTGAGCTTCTAGACTTGGATCTATCTCTGAACTCTCAACACTGGACTGATAATTAATTGTGGGCAACTTATGATACTTGTGGGCATTAATACATCGGTTGGCGGAACCATGTCATGTTAGGTAACTCTATAGTGAAAACTCCTGATATTTCTTTGTTGTAGGAAAAGAAATAAAATCAGCTTTTATGCAAAAAAACTCAGACATAGAGCCACAAAGCCTTACTGCATATAGAATAGTTTTTATCTTCTGTTCTACTATGGTGATCTTGCCGGTACATTCAATGTACTGACTTACACGGCTGCAATGTCTCATGTTGCAGATACTCTTCTTCGACGAGTAAGAGTACGATTCAGGGTTATGGTCTACACTCAACCTGCCGTTGGTGTTTATTGGGACTCCACTCCCGTTGACTGTTTCCACTGAGATTTTAAGGTATATATCAGTTTTACGTTAATTACATGTGATTGCACTTTGATATATACATTGATGTACTGTGTGTGCCAGCATACTAATCCAGGGATAGCACAGAACACACAGAGGCTTGACTCGTTTTGAGTCGGGTTGCTACATACTATCATTTCCACAATTTATATCTACCAATATAGGCTATGGAAACTATAGGATAAGTAGATAACAAAACTATGGCAGCAATATGTCCAAACAGAACAGTCTATAGGAATTTATGAAAATAGTGTACTTATGTAACTCAAAAAATTATGAAAATTTAGGAAACACTAAATAATTTGTATTATAATGCTGTATCAAAATTTCAGAAACTTTACACGTTCCGATAAAATATGAAAATTCAAACACTACAGCAGAAGTTTCTGTTTTTACACAGCATACATCAAACATGCAATTCAAGCATCCTAAAGGCAATTTTTGGAACTTTTTATTGAAAAACAAGATTAGAAATAACACCAAACAAAGAACAAAAAAATAAAATGATTCTCCAAGCAAAATACACATTATGTGATGAATAAAAATATAGCTCTAAGTAAGATATACCGATAGTGTTGAAGACGAAAGAGGGGATGCCTTTCGGGGCATCCCCACGCTTAGAGGCTTGAGTATTCCTTGAATATTACCTTGGTGGTGCCTTGGGAATCCCCAAGATTAGGTTATTTTCACTCTGTATTCTCCTCACGGCAGTGTCTCACCCAAAACTTGAATACTTCAATCACACAAAACCTAACGGGACTTCGTGAGACACCTACTGTATTAAAGATAAATCATTCACTTAGGTACTGTCAAGACAAGATACATAATTATTCCCACATGATACCTACTGTATTACATCATTACCACAATTTATATCACCGAATATAAGCTATGGGAACACTAAAACAAGCGAACTATGCATGCAAAACAGAATCTGTCAAAAACAGAATAGTCTATGAAGATCTGTATGATCACCATAATTCCCAGACTCTAAAAACTATTAAAAATTTGGAAATATGAAGGAATTTTCATATAAATGTTGTGTAAAAATTTCAGAATATTTTGACTCTCCAGTAAAATCAGATACTTCATATATTGGACGCAAAACTTTTGTTTTTGCGCATAATAAAACAAGCAAGTATCCACACTATCCCAAAGGCTTTACTTGACACTTTATTGAAATAAAAGACACAAAACATTATTACTACAGTATATTAATCATGTGAACACACAAACCACAAAGTAAAAGTGTTGGGTTGTCTCCCAACAAGCGCTTTTCTTTAATGCCTTTTAGCTAGGCATGATGATTTCAATGATGCTCGTATAGGAATAGTAGCTGAAACATACAAGAGAGCATCATGAATCACATGACAAGCACATTTAAGTATATTCCACTTCCTATGAATAGGAATTTTGTGAGCAAACAATTTATGGGATCAAGAATCAACTAGCATAGGAAGGCAAAACAAGCATAACTTCAAAACCTTGAACACATAGAGAGCAAACTTGATATTATTGCAATTCCTACAAGCATATGTTCCTCCCTCATAATAATTTTCACTAGAATCATGAAGTAATTCCAGAATATAACTAGAACATAAAGCATTCTTTTCATGATCTACAAGCATAGAAATTTTACTACCCTCCACATCAGCAATTTTCTTCTCATTCAAAATAGTGGGAGCAAACTCAACAAAATAACTATCATGAGATACTCGATTGACATAACTGTTGGAAATATGCCCTAGAGGCAATAATAAAATGGTTTTTGCTATATTTTCTTGTTCATGATAATTTTTTATTATCCATGCTATAATTGTATTGATTGGAAACACATTGCATGTGTGGATATATAGACAACACTTTGTCCCTGGTGTGCCTCTAGTAAACTAACTCGTTGATCAAAGATGGTCAAGGTTTCCTAGCCATTGACATGAGATGTCATTTGATAATGGGATCACATCATTAGGAGAATGATGGGATGGACAAGACCCAAACTATAAACGTAGCATATGATCGTGTCAGTTTATTGCTACAGTTTTCTGCATGTCAAGTATATGTTCCTATGACCATGAGATCATGCAACTCACGGACACCGGAGGAGTGCCTTGTGTGTATCAAACGTCGCAATGTAACTGGGTGACTATAAAGGTTCTCTATAGGTATCTCCGAGGGTGTCTGCTGGGTTGGCATGGATCAACACTAGGATTTGTTAGTCCGTGTGACGCAGAGGTATCTCAGGGCCCACTCGGTAATACAACATGACAATAAGCCTTGCAAGAAATGTGACTAAGTGTTAGCCACGAGATCTTGTGTTATGGAATGAGTAAAGAGACTTTCTGGTAACGAGATTGAACTAGATATGGAGATACCGACGATCGAATCTCGGGCAAGTAACATACCGAAGAACAAAGGGAACATCATACGGGATTAACTGAATCCTTGACATAGAGGTTCGACGGATAAAGATCTTCGTAGAATATGTAGGAATGAATATGGGCATCGGGGTTCCACTATTGGTTATTGACCATAGAGGTGTCTCAGTCATGTCTACATAGTTTTCGAACCCGCAGGGTCTGCACACTTAAGGTTCGATGACGTTTCGGTACTATAGAGTTATGTATTATGGTTACTTAAGGTTGTTCGGAGTCTCGGATGAGATCCCGGATGTCATGAGGAGATCCAGAATGGTCTGGAGGTAAAGATTGATATATAGGAAGTCCTGTTTTGGTAACCAAAAAAGTTTTGGGCTCATCGGTAGTGTACCGAGAGTGCCGAGAGGGTACCGGAGGACCATCGGGAGGGGTATTTCGATCCAAGAGGCTACAAGGGCTGTGGGAGAAGGAATACCTGCCCTTAGTGGGCTGTCCGAAGTCCCACAGAATGCCCATGCGGCTAGGGAAGAAAACCCAAGGTGGAAATAAGGCCAAAGTGGAAAAAAGGAAGGAGTCCTAATCCTACTAGGAGTAGAGGAGGAGGACTCCTGCGTCCCACTTCGGCCGAAGCCAAGGGCTGGCCCCTTGGGGGCCAAGCATCCTCCTCCCCTCCTCCCATATATACTAGAGATTTGAGGGGGTTTTTGACACAGAAAAAACAGCCACGTGCTACCTCTCCTCTAGATCGCAGTTTCTCTTGTAGATCGGTTTTCAGTGGTGCTTAGGCGAAGCCCTGCTGGAATAACTCCACCACCATCACCGCAACATCGTCGCGCTACCGGAGAACTCATCTACCTCGCTGCTCCCTCTTGCTGGATCAAGAAGGTGGAGATCATCATCAAGAAGTATGTGTGCTGAACGCGAAGGTGCCGTTTGTTCGGCGCTAGATCGGGACGGATCATGATTGGATCGCGGGACGCTCGGCAAGTTGGATCGCGTAGATGTTCGACTACATCAATCGCATTTCTTAACACTTCCCACTTAGCGATCTACAAGGGTATGTAGATGCACTCTCCCCTCTCGTAGATGCTCATCTCCTAGATTGATCTTGGTGAAGCGTAGGAAATTTTTGGTTCCCCATGCAATGTTCCCCAAGAGTGCTATCATGAGCTAGGTCTATGTGTAGATGAGATCTCGAGTAGACCACAAAGAGTTTGTGGGCATTGATTCTTAGATTGCTTCCTCCCTTGGTCTTGTTTTGGTTCAGCGGTATTGTGGGATGAAGCGGCCCGGACCAACCTTACTCGTACACTTACGAGAGACCGGTTCCATCGACTGACGTGTAAAGTTGCACAAAGATGGTTGGCGGGTGTCTATTTCTCCTACTTTAGTTGGATCGGATTCAACAAAAGGGGGTCCTTGAGAAGGTTGAAAAGCAATTTGTGTATCACTGTTGTGGTTTTGTGTAGGTGAGAATTGTTCTTGCTAGATACCCGTAGCAGCCATGCAACAACAATTAGAGGACGTCTAACTTGTTTCTGCAGGGTATGTTGTGATGTGATATGGCCAATTACATGATGAGATATATGTGATGTATGAGATGATCATGTGTTGTATAGAATATCACGACTTGCATGTCGATGAGTACGGCAACCGGTAGGAGCCATAGGGTTGTCTTTAATTATTGTATGACCTGCGTGTCAATCATTAAGCGCTATGTAATGTCTTACTTTATTGCTAAATGGTAGCTATAGTAGTATGAGCATGGTGGGCGCGACAACCCCGATGGTGACACAATGATGGATATCATGATGATGGAGATCATGGTGTTATGCCGGTGACGATGGAGATCATGCCGGTGCTTTGAAGATGGAGATCAAAAGCACAAGTTCATGGCCATATCATGTCACTTATGATTTGCATGTGATGTTAATCCATTTATGCACCTTGTTTTCCTTAGGACGACAGTAGCATTATAAGGTGATCCCTCACTTAAATTTCAAGGTAAAATTGTGTTCTCCCCGAGTGCGCACCGTTGTGAAAGTTTGTCGTGTCGAGACACCACGTGATGATCGGGTGTGATAGACTCTATGTTCACATACAACGGGTGCAAGCCAGTGTTGCACGTGCAGAACACTCAGGTTAAACTTGACGAGCCCATCATGTACAAACATGGCCTCGGAACACAAGAGACCGAAAGGTCAAACATGACTCATATAGTAGATATGATCAACATGATGGTGTTCACCATTGAAACCACCTCAACTCACGTGATGATCGGACTTGAGTTGGTGAATTTGGATCATGTATCACTCAGATGACCTGAGGGCTATCAATTCGAGTGGGAGCTTGAGTTATTTGATTAACTAAACTCATTATCTTGAATAGTAGTCTTACTAACCTTTGCTTATTTATGTTGTAGATCAATGGCTCGCGCAGTAGCACCCCTGAATTTTAATGCGTTCCTAGAGAAAGCTAAGTTGAAAGATGATGGAAGTAACTTTGTGGAGTGGGTCCATAATCTGAGGATTATCCTCACGGCTTCCAGAAGGCATATGTCCTTGATGCACCGCTTGGTAACCAACCGGCAGACATGTCATCCAAAGACGTTAAGAACGCTTGGGAGGCATGTTCTGAAGATTACTCGATAGTTTAGTGTGCAATATTGTATGGCTTACAACCCAGACTTCAAACATGTTTTGAATGTCATGGAGCATATGAGATGTTCCAGGAGTTGGAGTTTATCTTTAAGAAGAATGCCCAGATCGAGAGGTATGAGACCTCTGATAAGTTTTATGCTTGCAAAATGAAGGAGAACGGGTCTATCAGTGAACATATACTCAGAATGTTTGGGTATTCAACTCGTCTGGCGGAGTTAGGGATACCCCTTCCGCCAGAGGCGGTCACTGACAGAGTTCTTCAGTCACTGCCACCTACAAGAGCTTTGTGATGAACTAAAACATGCATAGGATGAACAAGTCAGTCGCCAAGCTGTTTGCGATGCTGAAAGTCGCTGAGTCTGAAGTCCAGAAAGAACATCAAGTGTTGATGTTCAATAAAACCACTAGTTTCAAGAAGAATGGCAAGGGCATGAAGGGTAACTCCAAGAAGGGTGGCAAAACAGTTGCCCCTACCGTGAAGAAACCCAAGGCTGGACCCAAGCTAGAAACTGAGTGCTTTCTTTGCAAGGGAACTAGTCATTGGAAGCGGAACTGCCCCAAGTATCTGGTTGACAAGAAGGCAGCTAACAACAAACAAGGTATATATGATCTACACGTTATTAATGTGTACCTTACTAGCTCTCGTTGTAGTGCCTGGGTATTTGATACCGGTTCGGTTGCTCACATTTGCAACTCAAAATAGGAACTACGGAATAGACGAAGGCTGGTGAAGGACGAAGTGACGATGTGCGTGGGAAATGGTTCCAAGGTTGATGTGATCACCGTCGGCATGCTCTCTCTTTGATTACCATCGGGATTAGTGATGAACCTGGATAATTGTTATTAAGTGCCTGCGTTAAGCATAAACATTATATCTGGATCTGGTTTATTGTGAGATGGTTACTCATTTAAATCAGAGAATAATGGTTGTTCTATTTATATGAGTAATATCTTTTATGGTCATGCACCCAATGTGAGGGGTTTATTCATATTGAATCTTGATAGTGATGATACACATGTTCATAACATTGATGCCAAAAGATGTAGAGTTGATAGTGATAGTACCACTTTCTTGTGGCACTGCCGTTTGGGTCATATTAGTGTAAAACGCATGAAGAAGCTCCATGCTGATGGACTTTTGGAGTCACTTGATTTTGAATCACTTGACACATGTGAACCATGCCTCATGGGCAAGATGACTAAAATGTTGTTCTCTGGAACAATGGAACGGGCGAGTGACTTGCTGGAAATCATACATACTGATGTGTGCGGTCCGATGAGCATTGAAGCGCGCAGTGGATATCGTTATGTTCTCACTTTCACTGATGACTTAAGTAGATATGGTTATATTTACTTAATGAAACACAAGTCTCAAACGTTTGAAAAGTTCAAGCAATTTCAGAGTGAAGTTGAGAATCATCGTAACAAGAAGATTAAATTCCTGCAATCTGATCAAGGAGATGAATATATGAGTTATGTGTTTGGCAGTCATTTAAGACAGTGTGGAATTGTTTCACAATTGATACCGCCTAGAACACCACAGCGTAATCGTGTGTCCGAATGTCGTAATCGAACCTTATTAGATATGGTGCATTCTATGATGTCTCTTGCCGATTTGCCACTATCATTTTGGGGTTATGCATTAGAGATGGCTGCATTCACTTTAAATAGGGCACCATCGAAATCTGTTGAGACGACGCCATATGAACTGTGGTTTGGCAAGAAGCCAAACTTGTCGTTTCTAAAAGTTTGGGGATGTGATGCTTATGTCAAAAAGCTTCAGCCTGAAAAGCTGGAACCCAAAGCGGAGAGATGCGTCTTCATAGGATACCCGAAAGAGACAGTTGGGTATACCTTCTATCTCAAATCCGAAGGCAAAGTGTTTGTCGCCAAGAACGGAACATTTCTTGAGAAAGAGTTTCTCTTGAAAGAACTGAGTGGGAGGAAAGTAGAGCTTGATGAGGTTATTGAACCTTTACTTCAACCAGAGAGTAGCGCAGCGCAGAAAGATGTTTCTGTGGAGCCAATGACAGTTGAAGAGGAAGTTAACGATGATGATCATGAAGCTTTGGATCAATTTACTATTAAACCTCGTAGGTCGACAAGGGCGCGTACTGCTCTTGAATGGTACGACAACCCTATCTTGGAGGTCATGTTGTTGGACAACAATGAACCTACGAGCTATGGAGGAGCAATGATTGGTCCAGATTCCGACAAATGGTTAGAGGCCATGAAATCCGAGATGGGATCCATGTATGAAAACAAAGTATGGACTTTGGAAGTATTACCAGAAGGGCGAAAGGCCATTCAGAACAAATGGATCTTTAAGAAGAAGGCGGATGCGTACGGTAATATCACCGTCTATAAAGCTTGACTTGTGGCAAAGTGTTTTTCACAAGTTCAAGGAGTTGACTATGATGAGACCTTCTCACCCGTAGCGATGCTTAAGTCCGTCAGAATCATGTTAGCAATAGCTGCATATTTCGACTATGAAATTTGGCAGATGGATGTCAAAACAGCGTTCCTCAATGGTTTCCTTGAGGAAGAGTTGTATATGTTGCAACCAGATGGTTTTGTCGATCCAGAGAATGCTGACAAAGTTTGCAAACTCCAGCGATCCATTTATGGACTGGTGCAAGCATCTCGAAGTTGGAATAAGCGCTTTGATGAGGTGATCAAAGCGTTTGGGTTTATACAAGTTTATGGAGAAGCTTGTATTTACAAGAAGTGAGTGGGAGCTCTATAGTGTTTCTAATGTTATATGTGGATGACATATTGCTGATTGGAAACAATATAGAAATGCTGGAAAGTGTGGAGGAATATTTGAACAAGAGTTTTTCAATGAAGGACCTGGGAGAAGTTGCTTTCATATTAGGCATTAAGATCTGTAGAGATAGATCGAGACACTTGATAGCACTTTCACAAAGCACATACCTTGATAAAGTTTTGAAGAAGTTCAAAATGATCAGTCCAAGAAGGGGTTCTTGCCTGTGTTACAAGGTGTGAAGTTGAGTAAGACTCAATGCCCAGGGACTGCAAAAGATAGAGAGAAGATGAGTGTCATCCCCCATGCTTCAGCCATAGGCTCTATCATGTATGCAATGTTGTGCACAAGACACGATGTCAGCCTTGCCATAAGTATGGCCGGAAGGTTTCAAAGTGATCCAGGAATGGAGCACTGGATGGCGGTCAAAAATATCCTTAAGTACCAGAAAAGGACTAAGGAAATGTTTCTTCTTTATGGAGGTGATCAAGAGCTTGTCGTAAAGGGTTACATCGATGCAAGATTTGACACTGATCCGGATGACTCTAAGTCGCAAACCGGATACATATTTATTCTTAATGGGGCGGTAAGCTGGTGCAGTTCCAAGCAAAGCATGGTAGCTGATTCTACATGCGAAGCAGAGTACATCGCAGCCTCGGAGGCAGCGAAGGAAGGTGTCTAGATGAAGGAGTTCATGACAGATCTTGGAGTAGTGCCTAGTGCACTGAATCCAGTGGATCTGTTATGTGATAACACTGGTGCCATTGCCCTGGCCAAGGAACCAAGGTTTCACAAGTGGACCAGACACATACAGTGACGCTTCAATTCCATCCGCGAGTACATCAAGGAGGAGGACATAAATATTTGCAAAGTGCACACGGATCTGAACATTGCAGACCCGTTGACTAAACCTCTTCTGAGGGTTAAACATGATCAACACCAGAACTGTATGGGTGTTCGATTCATTACAATGTAAATCACATAGTGATGTGAGCTAGATTATTGACTCTAGTGCAAGTGGGAGACTGTTGGAAATATGCCCTAGAGGCAATAATAAAATGGTTATTATTATATTTACTTGTTCATGATAATTGTTTATTATCCATGCTATAATTGTATTGATTGGAAACACATTGCATGTGTGGATATATAGACAACACTTTGTCCCTAGTGTGCCTCTAGTAAACTAGCTCGTTGATCAAAGATGGTCAAGGTTTCCTAGCCGTTGACATGAGATGTCATTTGACAAAGGGATCAGATCATTAGGAGAATGATGGGATGGACAAGACCCAAAGTATAGATGTAGCATATGATTGTGTCGGTTTATTGCTACAGTTTTCTGCATGTCAAGTATATGTTCCTATGACCATGAGATCATGCAACTCACAGACACCGGTGGAGTGCCTTGTGTGTATCAAACATTGCAACATAACTAGCTAACTATAAAGATTCTCTACAGGTATCTTCGACGATGTCTGCTGGGTTGGCATGGATCAACACTGGGATTTGTTACTCCGTGTGACAGAGAGGTATCTCAGGGCCCACTCGGTAATACAACATGACAATAAGCCTTGCAAGCAATGTGAATAAGTGTTAGACACAGGATCTTGTGTTACAGAATGAGTAAAGAGACTTGCCGTCAATGAGATTGAACTAGGTATGGAGATACCGACGATCGAATCTCGGGCAAGTAACATACCGAAGAACAAAGGGAACATCATACGGGATTAACTGAATCCTTGACATAGAGGTTCGATTGATAAAGATCTTCATAGAATATGTAGGAATCAATATGGGCATCCAGGTACCGCTATTGGTTATTGACCGTAGAGGTGCCTCGGTCATGTCTACATAGTTCTCGAACCCTCAGGGTCTGCACACTTAAGGTTCGGTGACGTTTGGGAAGTATAGAGCTATGTATGGTGGTGACCGAAGGTTGTTCGAAGTCCCTAATGAGATCCCAGACGTCATGACGAGCTCCGCAATGGTCCGGAGGTAAAGATTGATATATAGGAAGTCCTGTTTTGGTCACAGGGAAAGTTTCGGGCTCATCGGTAGTGTATCGGGAGTGCCGGGTGGGTACCGGGGGACCATCGGGAGGGGTATTTCGACCCAAGAGGCTACATGGGTTGTGGGAGAAGGAATACCAGCCCTTTGTGTGCTGGCTGAATTCCCACAGAAGGCCCATGCGGCTAGGGAAGAAAACCCAAGGTGGAAAGAAGGACAAAGTGGAAAAAAGGAAGGAGTCCTAATCCTATTAGGACTGGAGGAGGAGGACTCCTCCCTCCCACTTCGGCCGAAGCAAAGGGCTGGCCCCTTGGGGGCTTAGACTCCTCCTCCCCTCCTCCTATATATACTAGAGGTTTGAGAGTTTTTTGGACACAGAAAAACAGCCACGTCCTACCTCTCCTCTAGATCGCAGTTTCTCCTCTAGATCGGTTTTCAGCGCTGCTTAGGCGAAGCCCTGCTGGAATAAGTCCACCATAATCGCCACAACGCCGTTGCGCTGCGAGAGAACTCTTCTACCTCTCTGCTCCCTCTTGCTGGATCAACAAGGCGGAGATTGTCATCAAGCCGTACGTGTGCTGAACACGGAGGTGCCATCCGTTCGGCGCTAGATTGGGACGGATCGTGATATGATCACGGGACGCTCGGCAATTTGGATCGCAAAGACGTTCGACTACATCAACCGCATTTCGTAATGCTTCCCGCTTAGCGATCAACAAGGGTATGTAGATCCGCTCTCCCCTCTCGTAGATGCTCATCTCTGAGATTGATCTTGGTGAAGCGTAGGAAATTTTTTGTTTCCCATGCAACATTCCCCAACAATAACCACATTCAATATGAAAATCATGATGACAAGTTTCATGGTTACTATCACTCTTTATAGCATACGTTTCATCATCATAATCATCATATATAGGAGGCATGTCATAATCATAATAGTTGTGCTCATCAAAACTTGGGGGACTAAAAATAACAAATTCATTAAACATAGCATCCCCAAGCTTGTGGCTTTGCATATCATTAGCATCATGAATATTCAGAGCATTCATACTAAAAATATTGAAATCATGCTCATCACTCAAAGATTCAGTACCAAACAATTTAATAACTTCTTCTTCTAACACTTGAGCACAATTTCCATTTCCATCATTTTCACGAAAGACATTAAAAAGATGAAGCATATGAGGAAACCTCAATTCCATTTTTTTGTAGTTTTCTTTTATAAAACCAAACTAGTGAAAAACAAGAAACTAAAAGATTCAGTTGCAAGATATAAAGATATACCTTCAAACACTCACCTCACCGGTAACGGCGCCAGAAAAGAGCTTGATGTCTACTACGCAACTTTCTTCTTCTAGACTCGTGTTGGGCCTCCAAATGTAGAGTTTTGTAGGACAATGGCAATTTTCCCTCAAGTGGATGACCTAAGGTTTATCAATCCGTTGGAGGTGTAGGATGAAGATAGTCTATCTCAAACAACCCTGCAATCAAATACAAGAAATCTCTTGTGTCCCCAACACACCCAATACAATGGCAAATTGTATAGGTGCACTAGTTCGGCAAAGAGATGGTAATACAAGTGCAATATGGATGGTAGATATAGGTTTTTGTAATCTGAAATATAAAAACAGCAAGGTAACTAATGATAAAAGTGAGCACAAACGGTGTTGCAACGCTTAGAAACAAGGCCTAGGGTTCATACTTTCACTAGTGCAATTTCTCTCAACAACATTGACATAGTTGAATCATATGTAAATACCTCTCGTGCGACAAAGAGGTCATTCCAAAGTCACAAATAGCGGAGAAGTAACGAAGAAATTATTGTAGGGTACAAAACCACCTCAAAGTTATCTTTTTTTACCAATCTTATGAGCTATCTCTATAAGTGTCACGAACAGCCCTAGAGTTCGTACCAAAATAACACCTTAAGACACACATCAACCAAATACATAATGTCACCTAGATACTCCAATGTCACCACGAGTACCCATGGGCTTGATTATACAATATGCATTACACAATTTCAGATTCATCATGTTAAATCCAACACAAAGAACTTCAAAGAGTGCCCCAAAGTTTCTACCGGAGATTCAAGACGAAAACATGTGCCAACCCCTATGCATAGATTCCCAAGGTCACGGAACCTGCAAGTTGATCACCAAAACATACATCAAGTGGATCAATAGAACATCCCATTGTCACCATGGATATCCCATTGCAAGACATACATCAATGTTACTCAAATCCTTAAAGACTCAATCTGATAAGAAAACTTCAAAGGGAAAACTCAATTCATCACAAGAAGATAGAGAGGGGCAAACTCCATATGATTCATCTATATCAATAAAGCTTGTGGTACATCAAGATCGTGTCATCTCAAGAACACGAAACAGAGAGATCAAACACATAGCTACTGGTACATACCCTATTCAAGAATCCGTCCGATTAACTAGTTAACTTGCTGATTGATCCCTACTCGTAGGGTCACCGATTAGCCGATTAAGTGATAAAACGCCCGATTAATTGATTAAATGGCCGATTAACTTGCCGATTAGCTTATTAATCCCCTACTCACCAACCAATCGAGCAGCTACCAGTTAACGATTTCCTCAACAATGGGTACATACCCTCAGCCCCAAGGGTGAACTACTCCCTCCTCATCATGGAGACCGCCGGGATGATGAAAATGGCCTCCGGTGATGGTTTCCCCCTCCGGCAGGGTGCCGGAACGGGCTCCCGATTGGTTTTTGTGGCTCTAGAGACTTGCTGCGGCAAAACTCCTGGTCTAGGTTTATTTTTGGAGGTTTGGGTATTTATAGGAGTATTTGGCATTGGTCTCACATCCGGAAGGTTCCCGAGGAGGTCACAAGCCAAATAGGCGCGGCCAGGGGGGTGGTCGCACCCTGGTGGCTTATGACTACCTCGGCACTCTTCTTCGGTATCTTTTTGCTCCAGTATTTTTTATATTTTCAAAAAATATTCTCCATAAATTTCCAACCCATTCCGAGAACTTTTATTTATGCACAAAAACAACACCATGGTAGTTTTGCTAAAAACGACGTCAGTCGGGCTTAGTTCTAATAAAATCATACCAAAATCATATAGAATTATTGTAAACATGGCATGAATACTTCATAAATTATAGATATGTTGGAGACGTATCACCGGGCCTACGGACGACGATGGGTCGGAGAAGTCGAGCACCTCACTAGGGTACTCGTCAGATGCAGGTGTGTCAGTGATGCGCAGCTCCGCGAAGAGCGGGCAAAGGTTGTCGATGTCGCTAGGAGTCACACCACCAGAGGTTGGTGGCAGGCTAGAGACGACGAGCACCTCGCCAGGGTAGTCGTCTGAGGCCGACGCGTCACTGAGGTGCAGCTTGCCAAAGCACACACAAAGGATGTCTATGCTGTCGGGAGCGTCATCACGGTGCGGCTCGCCAGGGGGAGCTATGACACTGCCGACGGGGCAGGCGGAACAAGAGCTTGGCGCCGCGATGTCTTCTGTGGATGAGGATGTTGTGGGAGTGCTAAGCAGCCCGGGCATGATGTGCTTGGTGGAGTCGGCGAAGGGTCCCGCCCGGAGCATGCCTCCAATGGACGTCGTGGCCGGCCCCACGGTGGGTGCCAACTGTCATTGGTTTGTCACAACAGATGCGATGGGGTGGCTTATCGAGAGTGGTTAGGGACAAAAGTGCGTTGATGGGCTCCGGAAATGGGATCGGGGACTAGCAGTGTGGGACACACGATGTACCCAGGTTCGGGGCCCTTCATGGGAGGTAACACCCCTAGTCTTGCTTGCCTGGTTGATAAACTAGAAGGTTTACAAGGTTGCTCCTTGAGTTGTTGGCTAGAGTTGGAAGAAGGATCTTTCTCATTCTTATTTCCTCTCCATATGTGTGTGTGTGGAACGTGGAGTGCTCTAGCGGCTGACCCCTTGCATGGGGGTGCATCGAGGGTTTTTATAGGCCCACCCCCGGCTTACATATGCATGAATAATGCGAGTGGGGTCCGGCTGGCAGTCTCTCTAGCTATCCAAGGACCCCACCGCCTGGGTAGTCTTGTCACATGTAGATCCCACCGGCTGCAGGGCCCCGTCGGAAGTGGGGACCCGTCGGCGAGCCATCGCCATTTGTGCGTGCTTGTTACGTCGTGGCACGGGACGCACTGTGCAGCACCGCCTGGTCACAGTCAGCCGCGGTCGCCTATACGACAGGCTCCATTGTAGCCATGTGTGGCTAGGTCACGAAGTGGTTGGAGGTGCGCATCCACTGTGTCATCTCGCCTGGTTGCAGTCGGCTATGGTCAGCGGTACGACCGCCTCCACTGTAGCCATGCGTGCCCTGGTCAGCGGTACATCCGCCTCCACTGTAGCCACACGTGCCCTGGTCAGCGGTACCCGAGTCACTATTGTCACATCTTACCGATGTCTTGATGTCTTGTTGTACGTAGTGATGGGAGAGGCGCCGACCCGCCAGCTGGCAGGTCGCCTCAAACCCACGAGGAGCCTCACCAAGAGTCGACCCATAGCAGGGAGCCGGCCAGGGGAGCTGTCCTTCAAGGGGCATCCGTCGGCCCATAGTTTTTTGAAATGGGCAGTAGCCTCCTTAGGCCTACCCTGGGGTTTTCCCCCCGACAGCCAGAGGCATTCATATAGAGTCATCTTGTACAATAATTTTCATATCGAGTAATAAGTAAATAAAAGTGTGATGATCATCATTATTAGAGCACTATCCTAGTGAGGAAAGGATGATGAATACTATGATTCCCCCACAAGTCGGGATAAGATTCCGGATGGAAAATAGGAGAAAAAAGGAAAAAAAAGAAAAAAAGAAAAAAGGGAAGAAATACAAAAAGAACATAAAGTAAAATAAAAATGAGAGAAAAGAGAGAAGGGGGGTGCTACTATCTTCTTTTTCCACACTTGTGCTTAGAGGGAGCACCATGTTCTTCATATAGAGAGTCTCTTGAGTTATCATTTTAATATGCTAGTGGAAAATTTTCATTATAGAACTTGGCTTGTACATTCTAATAACATGCTTCCTCAAATGCCCGAAGTCTTAATGAGCAAGCAAGTTGGATGCACACCCACTTATATTCCATTGAGCTTTCAAACACTTATAGCTCTAGTGCGTCTGTTGCATGGAAATTCCTACTCCTCACATGAATATCGATTTATGGGCATCTTCATAGCCTGGCGGTATGCCTAGTTGATGTGAGACGTTCTTCCTCAAATGCACGAGGCCTTTTTATCATTTACCTACTCGAGGATGAGCAGGAAGTAAGATTGGGTATGCTGATACGTCTCAAATGTATCTATAATTTTTGTTTGTTCCATGCTATTATATTATCAATCTTGGATGCTTTATATGCCATTTTATACCATTTTTGGGAACTAACCTGTTAACCCAATGCCAAGTGCCAGTTGTTGTTTTCTACGTGTTTTTGGCTTTTCAGGAAACCAATACCAAACGGAGTCCAAACACTATGAAACTTTTTGATGTTTTTTCTACACCAAAATAAGACCTGAAAGCTTCATAAGGAGACCAGAGGACACAAGAGGAGACAACAAGGCAACATGACATGCCCATGGGGGTAGGCACACCCTCTTACCTTCTGGCCCCTTGTGGCACCGTCTGACCTAATTACACCCCTATAAATTCTCAAATATTGGGAAAACATTAGAGAGCCACCCAAAACACTTTTTCTACCACCACAAGTCTCTGTTCCGACGGGAGGCCATTTGGACACCTTTTCGGTGCCCTGTTGTTGGTATCAAAACCGGCGGATCTCGGGTAGGGGATCCTGAGTTGTGAGACTAGGATCGATGGTAACAAGGGACGACGGAGACGATGTTTACCCAGGTTTGGGCCCTCCTATGGAGGTAAAACCCTATGCCCTGCTCGATTATATTGATGGTATGAAGGTTACACAGTTAATCTACATTGAGATCAGATAGCTAAAACCCTAGATGATGTTCTCTCCCCTACAATCTAAAATCCCCCGGCATATATAGACGCTGAGGGTCCCTAGTGTTACACATGGTCGGTTGCACATATAAGGGAAAACATGCCTATCTACTATCCCAAACATAGAAGACACGCCACGAATCCTGAGGCTTCCTCCCTCGCGATGGGGCCTTCGATCAATCGAATACTCAGTGAGCGGCCCATGAGTCCGGCCCATCAGAAATAGGCCAGCCATCCGAGGACCCCTTAATCGAGGACTCCCTCAGTAGCCCCTAGACTAGCCTCTAATGCCTAGGTATATTATCCCGACAATCTTGCGCGTCGAAGTCTTCGGCTTGCAAGGCGAGTCCCTCTATCCCTTCTTGTTTGGCAACCATCCCGTCATCGATGAAATCTCAAACGTCAAGAACTTGCGGGACCCATTGCAATAACTTTTAGCGCTTCTCAATCCTTGTGCGTCATGTGGAGACAAGTGGCCCGACAACTTTTTATGAGACTGTCCTTCCCACAAAGGAGACACCACCCATTTAAACAAGCTGAATCATGGTATGGACCACATCTTCCTCTTCTTCCACATCAGACAAAACTTCAACCGAGAAATCACCAAAAAAACATGGCGAGCGCCCCAGCTCTTCTTCGCGTCCTTATAGCTCTCGTCCCGGGGATTGGGCATGTTGTTTTGTATCTCTCCTTCGGCTGTGCGATCTCGAGAACCAAGGTTATCTTCCTTCCTCGGATATAGCACCTACCCGGGCCAGTTTGACTTCTTTTAACAATGAAGCCTTTGTGGACAACTTCCCTAATCCCCACAAGGGAGAGCAGGTATGCTTCGTGCCCTTCCTCTTGTGAGGCCTAGGGTTCCCTATTCATCCTTTCCTGAGGGGATTACTGGAGTTCTATGGGATCCAGCTCCATAATCTTATCCCTGGATCTATTCTGCACATCTCGGGCTTTGTTACTCTTTGCGAGATGTTTCTAGGCTGCGAGGTCCATTTTGGACTATGGAGGAAGTACTTCTGTCTGTCCCTTGCACTTGGGGCGAGACAATTCAGGAATTCGGAGGAGCCAAAGTATGTCATATAGCCGGGATGGGGTATCCAATGGGGACACCAAAGAAGGAGTCCAAAGAATGGTCTTCGAAATGGTTCTATATTGAGGACATCCCCCTATTCGATCCAGCTCGGAGGGGTTTGCCCGAATACTCTGACGCCCCTTTGAAGAAAAGGTACGACTGGCGACCGAAGAGTTCATCCCAAGAGGACGGTGCCGAAGTGCAATGCTTGGCTGCCTATATAAGGCTATTGGCTCATCACAAGCTGACCATGATTGATGTAATGGTCGCCGCCATCACCCGATGCGTTCAGCCTCTTCAACAAAGAATAAACCCTCTATGGCATTACAATGGGACAAGTGACACCACTCGCTCTCGATGACTGGGCCCTGCCAATCAAGCGGCATTGGCGGCCGCACTTGCTGACCTATACAAAGGGGGAAAGGAAGACTTTGCTCGGCTATGGGTCAATGAGGGCTACTCAAGTTACAACCCCATCGAATGGGTAAGCCTTTCAATCTTGTTACATGAGTTCAGACTTTTCATTTGCCCCTTGTTGACCAAAGCTTTTAACCTGTGCAATCTGGAATGGAGGAGCTTTGTCGAGAGAGTCAACTGTCCGGCCCTCCCAACTAGAGAACTATTCTCATGACGACGATCTAGGATTCCATGACGATCCGGAGCTTTCAATCGATTTTGACGACGGGGTCTTTTCCCAAGAGAGCCTTGATTTCTCCAAGGTGGCTATCATAGCCGATCACCCCAGATCACTCCCTTTCCCTATTACGGGCAAGAAGAAAAATTCTTCCTATAAAAGGCAAGCGTCCTCCGTCGACCCAAATGGGTCGGCTTCTGCTCCCAAGCATCATCGGCCCACACGACGAACATCGGCTACGACAGCAATGCCTGGACCAGACATCAACATGAATCCTTCATGTGAGTCGGCCGTGGGGACGACCACGACCACTCATTCAACCAAGAGGTATTTTGTTCGTCTGCTCAATCTAATATTACCATGATCTCTAGGATTTCACAAAAGATCTTACGCCTAAATACTCAGGAAACAAGTACGATCATCTTCTACCGAGAACGCTACTGAGGTGCCTTGCAATACTCATGAGTCAAGATCTTCTGCTCATGCTGAACCTGCTATGGAGGCCCCAATGGTCAATCTGGTCCCTGAAGACTCTGGGGATGCGGTATCGGTCACTAAATCCGAGGTAGAGAGTGTGATGAACCACCGGCGGCGGCAAGAAGCACTGTGCCACCCATTGTTTTCGGAACAAGAGTTTAATACTCTATGTTCGATCGATGCGCACATCGGAGCTGCCCGAGCTGGGCTTGGGGAAGCAGTGAAATTGATACCATCTAGCCTGAAGGTGAGTGGTTGTTTTTACGAATCCGGACACACATGTAAACCCAGTAGCCCCTGAGCCTTGAATTGGTCGGGACAGCCGAGTTAAGGATCCGCATATTGTTTTATTGATGATGTAGGACTCAAGGTAGCAGAATGAGAAATTGGCCATTGAATTGGAGGCGAGCCGAACACAGGTGGAAGATGTGAAGGTCGAGCTAGAACAAGTAAAGAAATTTACCTGGGAGGCGCATGGTGAGTATTCTCCATTTTGCCGATTGTATTATATAGTCATGCACTGATGTGAGGGTACTTTGTAGCAGCTGAGTGTATAGGGTAGTTGCAAAACATTTAGATGAGGCCCGAGAATCTCAGAGGTACGTCGAGTCCTAGTATGAGTCCGGGTGCCTTTCGGCGCAGTGAAATATTGAGGAGAAGAAACGTCTACCGGCGGAAAACAAGCAGCAGGCCGAAGAAATTGAGAGTTTAAAGACTCAATTGGCCCAGACCCAAGAAGAGAACCAAAATCTATAGAGGGGCATGTTCGGTAAGTGTGATTATAACATCGAAGGGTATCTTTAATACATGAAATGTAATGGACATGCCTCGTCTCATGTGTAGGTCTCCTAACCGGGCGGCCTGAAGAAGAGATCGGATCCTATCTAGGGAGCCTTCTGAAGGAATTATCCATTGTTCAGGAGCGAGCTCGAAAGGCTATGAGGAGGATGATAAAAGCATTATGGCCTGCCGAGCAGCCTTCGAAGGGGATGGCCGAACTAGCTCATCGGTTCAAGGGAGCCCGGAGTCGGTTCGAGCTATGGAAGACATCGACCTGTTGAGAGGGAGCACGAGAGTCATGGGCGATGATCAAGCCCCGTTATACCGGCCTTAACCCTGACCATATGGCTCGGGTTGGGCCGGTAGGGCCGGATGGGCAAGAAGTGCCGCTTCATTTGGTGTACGACCAAGTGATGCCCGTCACTCGTCTCTTGCGGGAATATTGTGCCATGGATGCCTTAATAGACAATCTAGACCAACAACCAGATGTGTGATTTTATGTAACTATGTAATTTAAATCAAAAATTCCTCTGCCTACGTTGTAAACTCTGTCTTAACCGGCTATCGGCTTCGACCTCCCGTGCTAAGAGCTTGGGAGTGTTCCTTAGAAAATATCCCTCGATAAGAGGGAATTCTTTCGAGGAACTAGGCAATCCGGACATTTGGTGCGAACAAACAGAGAATGCATAGGGAGATATGTTATATTACCGCTTAGCATAAGAAACATCTTCCAAAGAAAATAGTACCTCTATGGGTACCTTCCTTCAGGCTGCTACATAAATCGTAGATAGTAAGGCTATATACTGCTAGTATGCGACTAATGGCTTTTGTGAGAAAAGGAGGCCCAAGTAATGGTGATAACAACCATAATTATATTTGTTGCTTCCTTCGTAGCCAAGAATTTTTTTGCTGAATATAGCTAGCTTTTGGCTTCACTCGTCTGAGGTATGTATGCGGATAACCCGGTCATAACAATCGCAGAGGTGCTCCCTTTGCCCTCTAGCCGAACAGTCGGGAACGTAGAGGGTAAACACAGGACCGAGGCAACCTAGCTTGGCAAAAATCTTAGTTTGAATTGATGCATATAGTGGCTTAAAAATAGTCAAGGGAAACATGCATACACAATAAATGTGAGTAGATGCTTAAAATACATAATCATCGGCTTCGGGAAGAAGCCCCCAGGTGTTTTATTTGGATTTAGTATTTGAGGATGTATGCTAAAAAACTTAACACGAGCTCGGTTTAGCCAAGCATAGACTTGGCAAGAGAAAATCCGAACCTGGCAAAAATCAAGGTGGGAGCAAAGGGAAATGAAAAGAAAGAAAATAAAATAAAAAAGGAGGGTAAAAAGTATGACAACATCGGTCTAGCCGTAGAAGCGTTGAAGACGAGTTGCGTTCCATGGGTTTGGTTCTAGGCGGTTATCCGCTGGGTTTCGGAGATGGTAAGCCCCTCCTGCGAGTACTTCATCAATTATGAAGGGCCCCTCCCATTTGGGATTGAGTTTATGCTTCTGCTTCTTTGGGAGCCGTAAGACGAGTTCGCCCACATTATACGCTTTTGCCCTGACCTCCCTGCTCTGGTAACGCTGGGCCTGCTATTGATAAATAGTAGAGCGAGCCCGAGTTGTGTCGCGCTGTCCTTCTAAGGCGTCCAAGTCGTCCTGCCGATCTAACTCGGCCTCCTTTTCTTCATGCATGTGCACCCTTGGTGCGTCGTGAATAATGTCACAGGGTAGGACTTCTTCTGCCCCGTAGACCATGAAGAATGGTGTGTATCTTGTTGATCGATTCGGAGTAGTATGCAGGCCCCACAGAACGGAGTCAATCTCTCTACCCAATGGCACTCGGACTCATAAAGATATCGGACCAATCGTGGTTTAATACCACTCATGGTGAGGACATTGGCCCGTTCGACTTGTCCATTGGTTTGCGGGTGATACACCGATGCATAATCGAGCTTGATGCCCAGTTTTGTGCACTAGTCTTTTACCTCTTGGGCGGTGAAGTTGGATCCATTGTCCATTATTATACTGTGTGGGACACCATAACAGTGTACCACGCCGTATATGAAATCGATTACTGGTCCGGACTTGGCTGATTTGACGGTTTTTGCTTCGATCCATTTGGTGAACTTGTCAACCATGACCAGCAGATATTTATTCTTATTGGTCCCCCCCTTTAAGTGGTCCAATCATATCCAGCCCCAAGACTGCAAAAGGCCAAGTAATCGGAATAGTCCGAAGAGCCGTTGGGGGCATGTGACTTCAGTTTGCAAAAGGTTGACATCCCATGCAATGCTGGACAAGTGACTAGGCGTCCGCTCGAGCGGTGGGCCAGAAGAAACCAGACCGAAAAGCCTTGCTTACTAAGGCCCTTGCCGCGGCGTGAGGGCCGCCCATACCTGCGTGGACTTCGGCCAAGAGCTTCCTTCCTTCTTACTCGGATATGCACCGCTGGAGTACTCAGGTGGTGCTTTTCTTGTATAACTCACCCTCATGGACTTTATAAACCTTTTGGATCGCCGAACTATGCGTATCGCTTCTGTCTGATCATCGGGGAGTTCTTGGCGAAGAAGGTAAGCGAGAAAAGGCTCGGTCCATGGTGCGATTACTACCATGACCTCATGAGCCGAAGGCGTTTCGTCCACTATAGAGTCGTCGATAATTTGGTCGTCTGGTTCATTTATAGGGGGAACAAACTCTTCCGCACTAATTGATCCGGCTCCCTTATTATCGTCCTGCCAAACCACTAATGGCTTGAAGAGTATGTACTATATTCATATCCGTCGAAGTACATCATCCAATGGGAGTATGTACTTGACGGGGCTATTACCCCTAGGTATGCCAAAGCAACGGTGTCTTCCCCCTTTCGCTTCAAAGAAAAACTATGTGGCCGGCTGGCCGTGGCCGGCTGGAGGACGTCCGGCGCGAGCTAGGGCCGGCTGACGCCCTAGCTGGCTGGTCAAGGAGCCGGCTAGACCCTCGGCCGGCTAGGCGCGGCCGGCTGCCCACGGGTCGGCTCTTCCATTGACCTTGGGACAGAAATGCCCCGTCACGTCCCTCTGCACGCGTGGGTACGACGATGCGACGCGACCGGCACGATGGGCGGCCCTGTGGCTATAGCGGCCGCTGACGCACTGCGGCGCGTGGCCACAGTCCAACCGTCCTGGCGTTGACCTCGGTGAGCGGGACTAGGTGAGGGAATAGTGCCGGCACATCCTCGCCACTTGATTACCTGCCCTGGCGTGGCTATAGTACCGCCGGCCGTACCGAAGACTTTGGTCGGCTAGCGCTAGACGACGCCTCCCCGGGCGACCCGTGCCGCGGCAGGTGGGCGAGGGCCAATCGTGGAGCCAGGCGGCGGGCCCCAACGGGAGATGGGACCGCTCGACCGACAGGCCCTGCCGACGACAAGACGGTGCGAGCGGCGGGACCCTCTGACCAGCTGGAGAGACTGCCAGCCGGGTCCCCCCACCCTTGTACTTATAACATATTGTAAGATCCGGGGGGTGGCTTATAAAACCCCTCAAGCCCCCCATGCAATGGGGACGCACATACAGACAGAGACACGCACACACGAGCGATCATCTCCTTATACACCACCCCTTCTAGCAGTGGAGGAGGAGGAGTCGGCTGCCCCTTCTTCCTCCTCTAGACACAGCTCCAGGAGCACCATTGTACCTATACCCATCCATCTAACTAAGCCAAGCAGGACTAGGGGTATTACCTCCTCCGGAGGGCCCTGAACCTGGGTACATCGTGTGTCATCACCGCTTGTGCCCAATCTCGCACCCGGAGCCCGTCGGCGTCCTTCGTCCCCAACCAGCTAGGATAAGCCACCCCATGGCATCTATCATGAGAAAACGATGACAGTTGGCGCCCACCGTGGGGCCGTACGCGGAGCCGGCCGGATTCATGCTCTGGGCGGGACCCCTCGCCATTCCTCACCGTCGCTGCTTGTCCTGGCGAAACTGTGGGGAGCTCATGGGGCTTTCCCCGGCACGCCCTGCAGGCAACTTCGTCGGCCTCATGGCCGACATCGATGCGCTCACCGACCGCTTCGGCAGGCTCAGCCTCGCCGAGGCTCCAGCCGCTGACGAGTAGCCCGCGGGGGTGCTCATCTGGGCTGATCCTCCCACGGAAGTGGGCGCACTCGCTGCGTCTCAGCCCAACGGGTCCCACGATCGCGTGGGAGTGATGGCCATCACTTCCTCCACCTCTTTCGGACGGGTGCGAGTCGCGGCTACCGCTGCTGCCGCCCACGTCGGCACGTCCGACCCGCTCGGTGCGGCCCTCCGCGGCTTGAGCACTCCGATCACCCCAACGGCGAACCACGACACCGCCGCGGCCGACCTCGAGGCGGCTCGCCGCATCCTGTTCAAGGATGCCACCGCCCTCGCTGCCACGCGGTGCCACATGGAGGCGGCACCGCGGGAGTACGCTTCCGCCTACGGACTCACCCCGGCTGGCACCGAGCCCAGCCGGCGTGGGGTTGTGCGCGACCGTGGCCGTGTGGTCGCCGAAATCCTCGGCGGCAAAATGCCCATCTACGACACCCCTGCGGCTAACCTGTGGGCTCTCAAGGTGGCCTACGAGGAATTGGCCACCTTGGAGGGCCAAGAGCGTGCCGCCCACGAGCGCCGCATCAAGGAGCTCATCGATGCTACTGATGCGCAGGAGCATCTGCTCGCGACGAGCGGCGCCGCCACTGAAGGCACCCGTTCCGAGAGTAAGGGCACGGGAACTGCCGGTGCTAGGCGGCCCAGTACTCCTGCTCCCCACACGTCTCCGGCCGCCGGGCTGAAGCAAACAACCCCCAGCCCTCTCAGAAATCGGGGAGTGAGCAGTCGGCTGTTAGCAGTCGGCGCGCCAACGAGCCGCCTCGGAGCGGCTGCCACCACGAAGCACCGGCATCCGGCAGCCAGCGCAGCCATGGGCACATGCCGCCTCCGCGGCATGAGTCGCAGCAGTTGGCGCCACCCATCGTCCGTCCTGAACTCTCGGCTCGACTCGGACCACGCGTCCCCTGCAGCTTGAACGACGCCCGCAACCGCCTCGAGGAGGAGGGCTCGATTGGTCCGGCCTACTTCGGCCCCCGGATTCGCACCAAGCCGTTCCCAACCGGCTTCACGCTCCCTAGGGACACCCCGAAATACAACGGGTCCGCCAAACCCGAAGACTGGCTGATCGACCACACCACCGCGATGGGCATCGCTAGGGGGAATAAGCACATAGCCATTCGCTACGCCCCCCTCATGCTAATCGGCTTGGCCCGCACCTGGCTCAACAACCTGGCGGCCGGCAGCATCAACACCTGGACGGACTCCGAGGAGGCCTTTGTCCGCAACTTCACCGATACCTACAAGCAGCCTGGCCGTCCCCATGAACTCGCCATGTGCGTTCAGGGGCCGGACGAATCCCTCCACGACTACCTCACCCGGTGGACTGAGCTCCACAACTCCTGCGAGGGGGTGCACGAGGTGCAAGCCGTGCAATACTTCATCGAGGGCTGCCGGGACGGCACCCCTCTCAAGCATAAGCTCTTGTGCTCCGAGCCGACCACGCTTGCCGAGCTCATGACCAAGGCGAAAAAATACGCCACAGCCGATTCGGTCATCCGGGTCAAGACGACCCCGCCCGCCAAGGAAATGACAATGTCGTCCATGACCTGGCTGGTTGCCGACAACCGGCAGCCGTAGAACAAGAAGCGCAAGAATGACCAGCCGAGTCCCTGCTACGAGAGCCGGCAGGTCAATACCGTCGAGGATCGGGAGCCGGCTACCCGGCCTTCCGGCCAGTGCCAACGCACCGGCAAGGCTGCCTGGTAGCCGAAGCTCACCTTCGAGCAAATGCTTGATCTCCCCTGCAAGAACCATTCAGGGGCCAAACCCTCTACGCACACGCTCCGGCAGTGCAGCTTCTCACAGCGATTGGCCCGGGGGGACGGCCTTCCGGCTCCCCCCGCGCTGCCAGCCCGTGCGCCGGCCCCGGACCAAGCTGTCACCCCGGCGCCGGCAACGGCTTCGAACGACGGTCGTCTAATTGACCAGTTCCCCAACCAGGATGGTTGCTATGTCGTCTTCACCAATGAAGAGACGGGCAAACACGCTCAGCGCCGGCTCCATCGTGAGGTGAACACCACCATGCCGGCAACTACCCAGTTCATGTACTGGTCGGAGAAGCCGGTCACTTGGAGCCAGGACGATCACCTTGCCGTGATGCCAAATCCCGGCAGCTATGCCTTGGTCCTCGACCCCACCATCGCCACCAAGGAGTGAGCTTGCTGCTTCTCGCGGGTGCTGATAGATTGCGGCAGCAGCATCAACATTCTCTACCTCGACATGATGCATAAGCTGGGACTAAAGATAGAGGACATGTAGGCGAGCCAGACGGTTTTCCATGGCATCGTGCCTGGGAAGTCCTACTCCCCTGTAGGCAAGATCACGCTCGACGTCCTCTTCGGTGGACCCGGCCATTTCTGCCGCGAGCCAGTGCTGTTCGAGGTCGTGGACCTCGCAAGCCCCTACCACGTGTTGTTGGGCCGGCCGGCTCTTGTCAGCTTCATGGCGGTTCCCCATTATGCCTACCTCAAGCTCAAGATTTCGGGCCACAAGGGAATCATCACCATCAAGGGCGACTACAAAATGTCACTCGAGTGCGCTCGAGACGGCAGCCGGCTGGCCGAGGCCCTGGAGATCACCGAGGAGAGGCAATGGCTCGACTGGCTCGTGGCCCTTGCTGCCAGCCAGCCGGCCGTGCCGACTCCGCCCTCACAATCCGTAGGCGAGGCCTCCTTCTAGCCGTCTAAAGACACCAAGAAAATCCCGCTCGACCCAGCCAACCCGGCTCAGTGCGTCACAATCGGCTCCTGCCTCAACAGCAAATAGGAAGGCAAGCTCGTCGACTTCCTCCATGAGAATCGGGACATCTTTGCGTGGTCCCCCAAGGACATGTCGGGTGTTCTGAGGAAGTTCACCGAGCACAAACTCCACATCCGGCCGGAAGTCAAGCCGGTCAAGCAACTCTTGCACCGCTTCTCCGAGGAGAAGCAGCGTATTATAGGTGAAGAGATCGCCCGGCTGCTCGCAGCCGGATTCATGGCCTCCCAAGCAGATGTCGGGTGTTCCGAGGAAGTTCGCCGACATAGTCCTCTCCTCCCCGAAAGGTGATCAGCTCAAATATGCCCTCCAGATCCACTTCGCCGCCTCCAACAACGTGGCTAAGTATGAGGCCATCGTCAATGGCCTCCGGCTCGCCAAGGAGATCGGCATCAGGCGCATCCTATGCTTTGGCGACTCCGACCTCATGGTACAACAAGTCTCTGGGGACTAGGACGCCAGGGATGCCAACATGGCCAGCTACCACTTCCTCGTACAATAGCCCACTGGCTCCTTTGAGGGCTATGAGTTTCATCACGTCCCACAGGCGGACAACGAGGCGGCGGACGCACTGGCAAAGATCGGCTCCACACGGCAGGCCATCCCAGCCGGCGTCTCCCTCGAACGGCTGCTCAAGCCGTCTATCAAGCCTTCCCCAGAGTCGGAGTCAATCTTCGTGGCAGCGGGCATCTCCGGCCTGTCAACAGCCCCGGTCGCCTCTCCAGCACCTTCACCACCGGCTCCCGAACCGTCGGCCGCCCAGCCGGCTCTAATCGAGCCGGCGGCATCCGAGGCGGCCAGCTCCGGCGGCGTGGCTGTCATGATGATCATCGACCACCCGGCCCTGGAGGCCAGCAAGCCAGACCCGGGGGCTGACCAACCAGCCTCAGGGGCTCCTGAGCCGGTCCCGGGGGCTGGCGAGCCAGTCCCGGGGACTAATCAACCAGTCTCGGGGGCTCCCGAGCCGGCAACCGTCTCGGCTCCCTCGTGGGCCCAACCCATCCTGGTGTTTCTTCAGCGAGGTGAGCTGCCCCCGAACGAGGCTCGGGCTAGGAAAATCCAGCGCCAGGCCACGGCCTACGGCATCATCCACAACGAGCTCGTCCACCGCAGCACCACCGGTGTCTTCCAGCAATGGGTCGAGACAGAAAAGGGTCTAGAGATCCTCCTCGACATTCACCAGGGTGAGTGCGGGCATCATGCCGCCTCCTGGACCCTGGTGGCCAAGGCTTTCCGCCATGGCTTCTACTAGCCCACGGCTCTCGAGGTGGCCAAGAAGTTGGTCGACGAGTGCGAGGGCTGCCAACGCTTCAGCACGCAAAGCCACTTGCCGGCAACGGCCCTCCAAACCATTCCCCTCTCATGGCCTTTCACCGTTTGGGGGTTGGACATGGTGGGCCATTCAAGACCGCTCGAGACGGCATGACGCACTTGCTGGTGGCCATCGACAAATTCACCAAGTGGATCGAGGCGTGACCAATCAAGAAGCTAGACGGCCCCACGGTCGTCCGGTTCATCAACGACATCACGGTACGCTATGGTGTTCCCCATAGCATCATCACCCACAAAGGCACCAACTTCGCCAAGGGCGGACTCGCGCGTTTCTGCTCCAAGCAAGGAATCCGGCTCGACCTGGCCTCTATCGCTCACCCACACTCAAACGGCCTGGTCGAGAGGGCGAATGGCCTCATCCTGTCCGGCATAAAGCCCCGGCTCGTGACGCCGCTGGTAAGGTCGGCCGGCTGCTGGATCGACTAGTTATCGGCCGTGCTTTCGAGTCGCAGGACCACCCCGAACCAGTCAACCGGCTACACTCCCTTCTTCCTTGTGTATGGGTCCGAGGCGATCATCCCCACCGACATCAAATTTGATTCGCCTCGGGTCGGCCTATACACGGAGAAGGACGCTAAGGAGGCAAGAGAATACGGCGTGATCTGCTCGAGGAAGCTTGCGAACTGGCCTTGAGCCGGACAGCGATCTACCAGCAGAAGCTCCGGCACTACCACAACAAGCGGATCCGGCCACTCTCGTTCCGTGTGGGGGACCTGGTCCTTAGACGGATCCAGCGAACCGCCGAGCAACACAAGTTGTCCTCACCATGGGAGGGCTCGTTCATCATCAGCAAGGCGCTACACAACAACACATACTACATGATAGACGCCCAAAAGCGCAAAAGAGATGCCTCCGGTGAAGAGAGGAGTGCCCATGGAACGCGGCACTCCTGCACCCGTTTTACTGCTGAAAAAATTAATGTATGTATGTATCCCCACCCTTTTGGGCTTATGAATGCAATGGGCGCCGCAAGCCGGCTCTTGGGGCGTGCCCCGTTTCATTTCTTTCATAAGTATTCCTCACTCACCGGCTCCCCGGCCCAGGGGCTAGCCGGCTGGGCCTAGAAGCGCCTCTCTGGAAAATGGCTAAGTAATGTGAGCCGGTCAAACTTCCGCACCCTTACCAGCTACAGAACCGACCCCCAGCTATCCGGCTGACGGGGCCCCGGGGTGGCAAGGTTTGGCCCACACGAAAGGTCGAAACAAAGGGAGACCCCTTCGGGGCCCAGCCGGTCCATCGTCGCGTCTCTACCTCTCTACTTATCCCAAAAAAAACCTTGCGATTCCTAAGTTTTGAACCGGCTCCCTTGAGGAGGACGCCCCGACCCAGCTACAGACCGGTTCCCGGCTGGCGGGGCTGAAACCAAAGGGGAAAAGGAATAGAAACGAAAAGAGTCGAGGCGGGCAAAAAAGGATAAGGACGAGGCGGCATGAGTCACAAGGCAAACACGACAAAATATTCATGGCACAAATACTAAGGCAGAAGCGACCCACGACCAGCATTCAGTTCATTACACAAACACCTCCAGTGGGTGGACTCAAGTTTTACATGCAGGAAGAAAGATAAAAAAGATGCCCGGGGGCTCAGGACACCGGCGCGTCGGCAGTCGGTGTGCCCCCAGCCGGCGCATCGTGGGGCGCCTCGGTCCTCGCCTCGGAGGTGGTCACGGCCTTCGGGTCGGCCTCCTTGGCCTTCGAGGCGGGCTCCTCAGTCTCGGACGTCTCGCTGCTCGAGTCGGTGCTCTCGTTGGCGACTTCATCATCCACCGGGCCCTAAGGGATGCCGAAGGAGTCCTCGAGCAACGGCTCGCCATCCTTGCCAAGGGCCGGTAGGAATTCGTCTGCGTCAACATATGATGCGAGCTCGTTGGCCCGCTGGACAAGGGCCGGCTCGCGAGCCTCCCGCTTAGTGGCCGGCACGTCCCGCATGGTCGCAAGCCGGCCTAGGTCCACGCCACGGTACCAAGACGTGACGAACCGGAGCGCCATCTGCGCCCCAGCTCGGGCAGCCGACGCGTTCCAGGCCTTGAGGTGGGGGACAGCGTGCTCCAGCCACTGAGCCATGCAGTGCATCGGAGCTCCCCACGGCCCGGCCACAGCACGACAATGACCTACTTGCCGGCGGTCTTGAGCCACTCCACGCTCCACTCAAGATGGGTCATCCTCATCTCGACGGCGAACCCAATCTCGTCCATGTCCCACGTGGCATGCTCCTCGATGGAGAGACTACACTCCTGAAGGTATTCCCGGTGCTCCTCAACGGCGCGCGCAGCGTGGCGATGAGTTTCTGGGAAACGCCCTGGAAGGAAGAAGAAGAAGAGAAGGAAAGAAAAGCAAGATGAAACACGAGAAACGGCAAAGGGAAGAGCAACCGGCTGGGGAAAAAAGATTGGCACCTACCTTCGATCGCATCATCCACCCCAATGGCGAAGTGGAGCGCGCCTTGCGCTCCGACTCCTGGGCCGCTTCCGACACGGCAAGAGAACCCCTCACCTCCTCGAGCGTACTCTCAAGCGGGGTCACCTCGCCTTGGAGGGCGGCAGTCCTCAAGGCAGCGTCAGCCGCCTCCTTGACGGCCGTGTCCCGTGCTGCCGCCTCCTTCGCTGCCTCAGCCTTGAGCCGGTCTCGGGCCGCTTCCCCGTCGACCAGCAGCGTGGCCACCCGGTCCGTTTCCTGCGGCCGCCTGGGCGTCTCGCGCCAGCCGGTCCCGCTCGGAGGCAAGCCCGGTCTTCTCCTCCCGAAGGGTGGCCAGCTCACCTGCAAACAACAACCGGCGTCAGCCGACTCCTGAGGGCTACATGCCCCTTCTACAAAGTGCAAAAGCGCCTCCCAGTCCAAAAGCATCTCCTACGTCGATCGCAGGGGCCTCGTGGCCCGGCCGCCGCTGCAGCCCGGGCTCGCCACGGCGCCAGCCGCCGGGGGCGGATTGACAAGGCCAAGGGTGCGGGAGTCGCTCCCCGCCGGGCCGCCGTCCGTCGCCCTCGCCTCCTCGTCCTCCTGCCGTTCTGGCACGGCGGTCGCGGCGGAGGGATCCTCCACCTCCATGTCCGCCGCCTCTGGGGCCACCAGGACCTCCGGCACCTCGGCTCGGGCTGGCTCGGCCGTAGGCGGAATCACCTCCGGCACCTCAGGCCGGGTCGCCTCGGGAGCCGGCCCCATCGTTTCCTTCCTCGCCTGGGCCGCCTCTTGTGTGGGTGGAGGTGCTGGCGGGTCCATGGCCGCCCCTCGCGGCTCGCTCGAAGGAGGCCTCGACATGCGGGTTGACTTTGCTATCGAGTCCGAAGCACGCAGAGGCTCTGCCGACCCCCTCCGCCGTCAGCTGCTCGAGGTCCTAGAGTGTGTGGCCCCTCCTCGCGTCCCGGACCTGGAGGCTCGCAGCTCCGTGAGCCTCCTCTACTCCTCTCGCTGGGTGGCCACGTGCTCGCGGGCTAGCCGGTTGGCGGCATCCGTCGGCTCCCCCACTGGCTCCTCCTCGTGGAGCTTGATGGGGTTGCTGCAACACCCAAGGACCGGTCATTGACTGGTTCGCAAGGCGGAAGCAAAACTTACGCAAAAACAAAGAACTTACGCGATAACGAGGGGCAAGGCCCGCTTGGCGTGTGGCGGCGGCTTCCGTGCGGCCACCTTCACCCGCTTCGGACCGGGCAGCGGGGCCACCGGCCCCTCCTGAGTCGGCCTCTTCCCCCGGCCGACCGCTTTGGCTGTCGGGCCTCGAGCCGGTCGCTCCTCGCTCCTCCGGTCCTGGCGCGCTGCGGGAGGAGGCCCATCTAGAATCATCAAATCGTCATCATCATCGTCGTCATCCGTCCAGTCCCTGATGGAGGGGAAAGAGGGAACTCACCCACTCCACTGGGTTCCTCGGCTATGCCAGACCCTCCGGCTCCACCAGGAGCGCCGTCTCGCGGATCCGCCGGCTTGTCGACTCCTCCCGAGGAGTCCACTCCTTCCTACAGGGGGCCTCCCGTATGGTAGTCTTCAGAGTCAGAGTATTCATGCTCTGCCTCAAAGATCTGCGGATGCGGGTTGTACGGCGTGTTCTATCGTACCAGCAGCTACGGTCGGCACATCAAAGTAAGTTCTCCCGCTGGCTGCCGGCTGGCGAATATCAAGCGAAAAAGATCCGCCTCGACGAAAAACTTACCAAGGGAGGCCGGTTGATGCGATCGTACGGCTCCATGCCGAAGGACCATGAGGCAGGCCTCAGCTTGAACGTCGTGAGGGTGTTCACCCGCTTCGCCACCTAAGCCGGCGTCAGCTCGACGGTGGACAGCCGGCAGGGGTCGTGCCGGTCGGACAAGTTGCAAATCCGGTGTGGCCTCATCTAGAGGGGTGACCCCCCGGCGCGAGACAAAGGCCGCCACCAGGTCGGAGGCGACCAGCCCATCGAAGCTCTTCAGCTGCATGAGCCAGGCAAGCTCGTCCAAGGCCACGTCGTGCGGGGCAGACCCTAGCCAGTTCTGCTAGGAGGACTGCCTATCCTCAAACGGCGGCAGCCGGATGTAATCCGTCCTCGGGTCGATGTTCTTCACGTAGAAGAACGTCCGGTGCCACCCCTTGACGGAGTAGATAAGGGAAAGTGGAGGAAAGCGAGCAATGCTGCGGCAGCACACCACCGTGCCCCATAGGCGTCGCTTTTCAGAGGTTTGAGGTAGAAGAGAGCATTGAAGAGGTCGATGAAAGGAAGGATACCGAGGTACCCCTCGCACAACGTCACGAAGGCGGAAAGGTACAAAATCGAATTCGGGCCAAGGTTGTGCGGCTGGAGGTCAAAAGTATCGAGGAGAAGACGGAAGAAGATACTCACCGGGGCCCCGAAGCCCTGGGAGAAATGCCAGAGGAACACGACGTGTTCCCCTGGCTGTGGTGCCGGCGCTATCTCATTGCCCGGTGCGTGTGCGGCCACCCACTCCGCCGGCGGCAGCATGCGTGTACGGCGCAGCTCGGCGATGTCCGCCTCGACCACAAAAGAGCCAGCCCAGCTACCACCGCGTCCATCGGCCATCGCGGCGGCGGTGCGGCGTGCGGGCGCGGGTGCGGGCGCGGGTGCGACGCGTGCAAGGAAGGAAGAGAGGCAATGAAGAAGGGCAGCAAGGAGGCAAGTGGGGAGCGAGTACCTCCGCCTCCTGCCCTTCCTCTCCTTTTATAGGGGAGGCCACAACCAGGGGACATGGGATCGATTGTGCCCACTCCCCCCGAAAACTCCACGCGCTTGGGTGGCCCCGGGCCGTAATGGCCGCTTCGCGGCGCAGAGGATCCTGCCCTACGCCCCGAGGCCTACTGGGCTACGTCCCGTCTCCTCGCGTGCGCGGGACCCACCGCATCATTACACGCTGTGTGGCGTGTCACGTGCCGGTGTGGGTCCCAGGGCGGCGCGCCGGTACCCGAGGCATCGGATCCAATGACCGACCCGGCTGCCCCTTCGTCTTTGAGCCGGAGGCGGGTGGCGCTGAGGGGAAGCTGTCGGCTCCCCACTATCCACTAGATGCGGGGCCCTGCCGGCTTCGGGGACTACTGACAGGGGTTATTACGCCTAGGTATGCCAAAGCAACGGGTTCTTCCCCCTTTCGCTTCGAAGATAAACTACGCGGCCGGCTGGAGAACGTCCAGCGCGAGCCAGGGTCGGCTGACGCCCCAGCCGGCTGGACCCTCGTTCAGCTGGGCGCGACCAGCTGCCCACGGGCCGAATCTTCCGTTGACCTTGGGACGGACATGCCCCGTCCCGTCCCTCTGCGCGTGGGTACGACGATGCGACGCGACCGGCACGATGGGCGGCCCTGTGGCTGCAGCGTCCGCTGACCCACTGCGGCACGTGGCTACAGTCCAACCATCCTGGCGCTGACCTTGGTGAGTGGGAATGGGCGAGGGAACAGTGTCAGCACGTCCTCGACACTCGATAGCCTGCCCCGGCATGGCTACAGTACCGCCGGCCATACCAGAGACTTCAGTCGACTGGCACTAGATGACGCCTCCCCGGGCGGCGTGTGCCACGGCAGGTGGGCGAGGGCTAATCACGGAGCCAGACGGCGGGCTCCAACGGGAGATGGGACCGCTCGGCCGGCGGGCCCTATCGACGACAAGACGACACGAGCGGCAGGACCCTCTGACTAGCCGGAGAGACTGCCAGCCGGGTCCCCCCACCCTTGTACTTATAACATATTGTAGGATCCGGGGGGTTGGCCTATAAAAACCCCCGAGCCCCCCCATGCAACGAGGATGCACGGACAGACGGAGACACGCACACACGAGCGATCATCTGCTTATACACCACCCCTTCTAGCAGTGGAGGAGGAGGAGCCGGCTACCCCTTCTTCTTCCTCTAGACACAGCTCCAGGAGCACCATTGTACCTATACCCATCCATCTAACTAAGCCAAGCAAGACTAGGGGTATTACCTCCTCTGGAGGGCCCTGAACCTAGGTACATCGTGTGTCATCACCACTTGTGCCCAATCTCGCACCCGGAGCCCGTCGGCATCCTCTGGCCCCAACCACCTATGATAAGCCACCCCATTGCATTTGTCATGAGAAAACGATGACAGTACTATATTCCCTGGGGAGCTCGGCATCTATCCATTCAGCGAGGAAATCTGCCAACACATGAGATTTAATAGCTCGTCATGTCTTATAGGCGATTTCGAAAGGAAGGAGTTCAATGGCCCATTTTGCTATGCGGACGGTGGCATCCCTGTTGTTGATTATATCGTTCAGGGGAACTTCAGATGCCACCATGATCGAACACTCTTGAAAGTAGTGTCTTAGTTTCCGTGAAGCCATAAATACTGTATAGGCTATCTTCTGGTAATGCGGGTATCTGGGCTTGCATTGCGTTAGCACTTCTGACACATAATAGACCGACTTTTGTATCCAAAATTTGTGACCCTCCTCCTCTCGTTCAACAATGAGCAATATGCTAACCACTTGGTTGGTGGCCGATATGTACAATAACTTTGGTTCACCGGCGCCTGATGCTGTGAGCATTGGGTTGCTTGCCAGCGGTGTTTTAATTTCTTCTAACGCAGCCGTCGCTTCATCGGTCCACTTGACATTGTTGGTTTGTTTCGGCAACTAGTAGAGCGGTAAAGCCTTTTCACAGAGACGGGAAATAAAGCAACTCAACGCCACCATGCAACTCGCCAACTTTTGGGCGTGCTTTAGCTCTGTGGGAATTGCAAGTTCCGATAGGGCGTGGATGTTAGCCAGATTTGCTTCTATTCCTCTATGGGAAACAATGAATCCGAGAAGTTTACCAGTGAGAACTCCGAAGATGCATTTCTCCGGATTGAGTCGTATATCGTACTCACGTAAGTTGACAAAGGTTTTCCTTAAGTCGTCAATCAACAGGTTGACGTGTTTGGTTTTAATGACCATGTCGTTCACATATGCCTCGACTGTTTTATCGACCTGTTTTTTGAGACAAGTCTGGATCATGTGCTAGTATGTAGCCCTAGTGTTTTTAGCCCGAAAGGCATGTGTTAAAGCAGAATGGCCAGTAGGGGGTGATGAATGCGGTTGCAGCTTGATCAGATTCCTTCATTTTCATCTGGTGGTATCCGGAGTAAGCGTCGAGGAAACACAATGAGTCATGTCCAGCTATGGCATCAATAATCTGGTATATGCATGGTAAGGGGAAAGGGTCCTTAGGGCCTTGTTGAGGTCTTTAAAGTCGACGCACAGCCGCCAGGATTTATCTTTGTTCGGTACCATCACCAGGTTTGCCAACCATTCGGGGTGCTTGATCTCCCGTATGAATCCGGCCTCTAGCAATTTGGCTAATTCTTCACCCATAGCTTGCCATTTGGGTTCGGAAAAGTGGGTAGGGTTTGTTTGACGGGCTTGAAGACTGTGATTATATTTAGACTATGTTCTGCTAGCCACCATGGGATTCCTGGCATATCGAAAGGATGACAGGCGAAGATGTCCCAATTTTCTCATAAGAATGCTTGTAGCGCCTCGTCCACCATGGGGTCCAGCTGAGCTCCGATGGACATTGTCTTATTAGGGTCCGTTGGGTGTACCCAAAATTTAACGATTTCTTCAGCAAGCTTAAAGGACGTGGGTTTGGGCATTTTGCTAAGGATCACATCGTCCTTGTCCACTGTTGACCAGAGTGCGGTCAATTCCTCTGCAACAAAGGTCTCAGCTAGTGCCTCGAGGGCGAGCGCTACTGTTTTGTTCTCAGCTTGAAGGGCTATCTTCGGATCATTGGCGATTGTGATTACCCCATTTGGGCCTGGCATCTAGAGCTTCATATACCCGTAATGTGGTATAGCCTGGACTTTTCTAAAGGCGTCACACCCCAACAGGCGTGGTAGCCACTAGGGAAGGGCACGATATGGAAGAGAGGTTCTTTAGATCAGTAGTTTTCGAGCATGCCGAACGCTACGTCCAGGATGATACGTCCTGAACAATGCGCCTCTTTCCCAGGGATGATCCCCCAGAAAGTTGTGTTTCTATGCTCGATGCGAGATCGGTCGAACTGCATTTTTCCAGGGTATCTTCGTAGATGAGGTTTAGGCCACTACCACCGTCCATTAGCACCTTTTGTGGCATAAAACCATCGATGATGGGTTTTAGGACCAATGCGGCTGGTGTTCAGCCGGGACGGGTGGTAGGTCGGTCAGTATCTCCAAAGGTGATGGGTATGTCCGCCCATGAACTTGTTGTCGCCACATGGTAGACCTGTTCGAGTTCTCTAAGAGCTCTTTTCCTCCTGTTCCTAGAGGGGAACATTTTGTAGATCATCAGGACTTCAGCATTGTAGTCTGGTGGCGTTGTGGAGAGCCTGTTCGGAGGTGTTGCCTCGAGGATGCCCTCTCCGCTTTTTGTGACCTGCCTGACGACCGAACAAGCTGTGAGGCTATGAGTCGGGCTTGTGTTCAGCAAGACAGAATGTATAGGGCATGACTTGTCCAATAGTCCGTCAAGGAAAGTTCTGACCCCCATATGGGTTCTATTTCTTTTCTTGGCGGGTTCGTGTTCGGCTAGCCGCTTTGGAGGTATCCGCCTTTTCCGATCTCCTCTAAGGTATTCAGTAAAGACTGGTTCCAAAAGTAACCGTTTGGCTTGTCAGGTGCTCTCCATGGCACATTATTTTTGTTCCAGGGCCGATATCTCGATGAAGTCACGAATGTGTCAACGGGATAGGGCATTGAGTATTCCTTCGTCCTGAAAATTGCGACTGAAGGTTGTCATTATCTCCTGGTCACTAGTGTCTGGTACTCTGTCTCTAACGAGGAGGAGTCTTGCCCAAAAATGATGAACCAACTCTCCTAGTAATTGTTTAACATCCCGTAAGTCCAAAGACTTGGAATCTCTTGTGATGCTTGAGTGCTTAACTTGGGAGGTGGGTGGGGAAAATTTTGGTTCCGCGCCATGATGCGAGTCTGAAATCACAGGGTTAGAGTCACGTGCTACTAATTCAAACGGGTTGCACGGTAGGTCGGGGATCGATCCTGAACTATTTTCGGAGCGAACTCCAGAGTCTGGGTTACAAGAGAGATCTTGATGATCAAAAATTGGGATATAAACCATCTTTAACTCCGGTCATTGGGGGAACGAGCCTCCGGCCGGACACTAGACGGTGACGACTAAGTGAGTGACCGAGGGGGTGTGAATCTCCCTATCATCGGGTTTAAGCCCCATCCAGTCATAGACCATGGTCTGGTCGTCGGTCATGCCCATGGTTTGAATCTGATCAAGTAGCTCGTTCAGAGACGAGACGCTGATGGGGCGCGTGTCGGTGAAGCGCACGGGGTCGATCCACAGCGTCATGGTTCCGGAATCGCTTGACAGTGAATCCAGGTTGTGTTCAGCCGCGGTGGATCCGAGCACAGCGACTGAGTTGGGTCTTCTGGATAGCCGGGGGTAAAGGCCACCTCAGAGGTAGGGCCCGATGCCTCCGGTGTCGAGGCATTGGGATCTGCGGGCTTCTCCACAAGATCTTAGGGTTCCATCAAGACAAGCTCCCCCCGTGAATTAGTGATGAAGTCTAGGGTTCCGATCCGATTTCTTGATCGGGGAAGAAGCTTCCAATCTAGCCAAGATGTCCGGTCGGGTCGGCACGCGACAAGATGTCACCACCTGTGAAGATCTGACCAGGGATGGGGACATCCTGGCTACATATCTCATTGCTTATGACAAAGCGAACCATCGATTCCTTTGGCGATCATAGCGGAACTCTCAATGAAAGCACCAATGCCGGTGTCAAAACCGGCGGATCTCGGGTTGGGGGTCCCGAGCTGTGAGAATAGGATCGATGGTAACAAGGGACGAAGGAGACGATGTTTACCCAGGTTTGGGCCCTCCTATGGAGGTAAAACCCTACGTCCTGCTCGATTATATTAATGGTATGAAGGTTACAGAGTTGATCTACCTCGAGATCAAATAGCTAAAACCCTAGATTAGCTTCTCTTCCCTACAATCTAAAATCCCTCGGCTTATATAGACGCTGAGGGTCCCTAGGGTTGCACATCGAAGGGAAAAAACATGCCTATCTACTATCCCAAACTTGGAAGACACGCCACGACTCCTGAGGCTTCCTCCCTGGAGCCGGGGCCTTCGATCAATCCAATACTCAGCGAGCGGCCCATGAGTCTGGCCCATCAGAAATTGGCCGGCCATTCGAGGACCCCTTAATCCAGGACTCCCTCACCTGCTGTAGGGGGAATCGATCATGGAGGCCATCTACGTCAACCTTGTGGCCTCCATGATGTTATGTGAGTAGTCCACCACAGACCTACTGGTCCATAACTAGTACCTAGATGGCTTCTTCTCTCTCTTTGATCTCCATACAAAGTTCACTGCGATTCCCGCGGTAATCTATTCGATGTAATCTTCTTTGGGGTGTTTTTGTTGGGATCCAATGAATTGTGGGTTTATGATCAGATTATTCATTGAAAGTAAATGATTCTTCTCTGAATTCTATTATGCATGATTTTTATAGCTTTATATTTCTCTTTGATCTATCCTTTTGATTTGGCCAACTGGATTGATTTATCTTCAGTGGCGGTGGTACATTGTAGTAGGTTCAATCTTGCGGTGTTCTATATCCAGTGACACAAGGGGACAAGACATGTGTTTGTATTGTTTATACAAAGGATAAAACGAAGGGATTTATTCATATTGATTGTGTTTACTTTGTCCACATCATGTCACCTTGCTCCAATCATTACTCTATGTGTACGAACTTAATGCCAAGAGAGGCAAGCATAGAAGTGTTCTCGAAATGGAGTAATAGTAGTAGATGCATGCATGAGTCGGTCTACTTGTTTATGGATGTGATGCCTCTATACATAATAATTTTCATGAATAACATCATAATTATGTGATTTTCTGTCAAGTGCCCAACAATAATTTGTCTACCCACTGTATGATTTGCTTTCAAGAGAAGCCTCTAGTGAAAACTATGCCCCCCGGGCCTAGTTAATCGATTTTCTAAAAAACTAAAAAACATTGCTTCCTTTTATTACTTTTTATTTACCTTTACTTTATATATGTATCTCTATTAGAATTAATCCTCCCAAGTAACGAGTCCAAGGGGATTGACAACCTTCTTGCTCGTGTTGCGTGCAATCATTTGGTTTTGTATGTGTTGGTGTTGCCGATGCTAGTTTGCCTTGATTCTCCTATTGGTTTGATAAACCTTGGTTCTCATTTGGGGTAAATACTTACCGCTACTATATTGCTCCATCCTTCCTCATCGGGGAAAACCTAACATAGCTCACAAGTAGCAGGAAGAATTTCTCGCGCCGTTGCCATGGAGACATCATCAATTTCTCATCTGGCTCCTACAAGCACCATATCATTTACTTCTTCTACCTTCTACTTGCCTAGTATTCTATCATTGTCTTTTAAACATAAGAATAGAAATTAAGAACAAAAATCTAAGATAAATGGATCATCATCCGCTTGCAAATCTTTTCAAAGTTGATGCATGTTGTAAACCAATAGCTAATAATGAAGAAGTGTTAATAGAAAAAAATATTAGGATACATTTATTTAATGAAAATCATGATTTTAATGTTTTTAGTATGAATTCTATGAATATCATTGTGCTAATGATCATGATTCAGTTGATCGTCATGATGTTTCTTGTGATCTTGAAAAATTATTTGAGCATCATAATGAATCTATTATTCATAATGATATTTGCAATAATTTTAAAAGTGGTTTTGGAATAGTGTCAACTTTAGGTAAGAATCCCACATGTTCGGATAGTGTTCAATCTTATCATTTTTTGATAAAAGTGGGTTTCGAGAGGTCATGACTGTAGTTGATGTTAATCACTATCTTCGAAGATTATAAAACTTTTATGCATGTGGATCATGAAGAGAATATTTTATATAATAGCTATATTTTTTAATTTGATTATGATCCTACAGGTAACTATTATGAGAGAGGCAAATATGGTTATAGGAATTTTCATGTTCCTACTTGCATATGCTAGGTACTTCTTGTATTGGTAATTTGTTTTCCTATCAAATTCCTATGCATAGGAAGACTTTCCCACGTTGGGTGCAAGCATTTTGTTTTGTGTGTAGGTGCCGACGATGGCAGTTTTCCTTGATTATCCTATTGGTTCGATAAACCTTGGTTCTCAACCGAGAAAAATACTTACTGCTAATATATTACTTTACCCTTCCTCTTTGGGGAAAACCCCAACGCAACTCACAAGTAGTAGGCACTAACTTAATAGGTTAGTCCCTAAAATCATATGAAACTGCACCAAAAACATATAAAATTATTGTAAACATGACATGAATACTCCATAAATTATAGATATGTTGGATGTTGGGGAACGCGGCACGGGAAACAAAAAAATTCCTACGCACACGCAAGATCTATCCATGGTGATGAGCATCTACGAGAGGGAGAGTGAATCTACATACCCTTGTAGATTGCTAAGCGGGAAGCATTAAGAAACGCGGTTGATGTAGTCGAACGTCTTCGCGATCCAAATTGTTGAGTGTCATGCGATCCCATCACGATCCATCTCGCGATCCAATCATGATCCGTCCCGCGATCCCATCACGATCCGTCCTGCAATCCCATCACGAATCGTCTCAAGATCTTGATCACGATCCTTCCAATCTAGTGCCAAACGGACGGGACCTCCGCGTTCAGCACACGTACAGCTACCTCCGCGTTCAGCACACGTAAAGCTCGATGACGATCTCCGCCTTCTTGATCCAGCAAGAGGGAGCGGAGAGGTAGATGAGTTCTCCGGCAGCGCGACGGCATTGCAGCGATGGTGGTGGAGCTATTCTAGTAGGACTTCGCCTAAGCACCGCTGAAACCAATCTAGAGGAGAAACTACGATCTAGAGGAGAGGTAGCACGTGGCTGTTTTTCTGTGTCTCAAAACCCTCAAATCCTCTAGTATATATAGGAGGAGGGAGGGAGGAGGCTTGGCGCACAAGGGGACCGCCCTTGGCCTTGCGCAAGGAGGAGAGGAGGAGTCCTCCTCCAATCCTAGTAGGACTATGACTCCTCCTTCCCACTTGGAAATTCTTTCCACCTTGGCTTTCTTTCCTTCTCCTTCCACTCCTCAAAGCACATTTCCTCCCTTGGTGGTTTTGGTAATTAATAACAACATATAAGTCATTGAACTAATGTTTCCACCAAGTATATTTCAGGAAATGTTCAATGGTAGGATTGGCAAAAGGAGAGTGTGGACATACCCAAGATGCAAGGAAATAGGTTGGCCAAGCTTCAAGCAAGAGGACTCTACATTTTATATTTGTGAGAAATCACATTGAGTCCATAGGAAAGCCAATACTATTAAAAGGGGGTAAGGTTTTCTTGGTGAAAAATATGCTCAAACGTGCACAGGTGATAGTCGCCAAAAACATCCACAAACTCTCCCACCAAAGTCTGTTCTATACCTAACACTCAAAATCGGTGCAACCAACTTTCCCATACCGGTGCCACCGATTCCAGAACCTAGACAGACTCAGCAAAACCCTAGCCACTTCGGTGCAACCGATTCCATACTGGTGCCACCGAGTTTAGGTTGCCAACTTTCTGTTACGCAAATTCACATTTTCGGTCCCACCAAGAATGTTGCATCGATGTAACCAAGATTGGAAATCTGACCATTGGTCACCTTATCGGTGCAACCGAGCTTCCTATATCGGTCTCATCGAGATTCAAAAGTTGCCACCTTTTGGTCACTTCGGTACCACCAAGATTAACACATCGGTGTCACCGAGTTGGTCATTTTGTGTGTAAAGGTTGGATTTTTGGGGATGCCTATATATACCCCTTCACCACCACCTACTCGAAAGAGAAGCACTCAAAACTATTCCACACTTGCCCCATCCAGTTTTCTCAGAGAATCACCTACCCTTGTGTTGAGGTCAAGATATTCCACTCCAATCATATGGATCTTGATCTCTAGCCTCCCCAAGTAGCTTTCCACCAATCCCATCTCGTCCACCATGCCAAATCTGTGAGAGGGTGATTGGGTGCTGAGGAGTCTATCATCTTGAAGCACAAGAGCAAGGAGTTCATCGCCATTACCGAGCCTATTACCTTTTGGTGGGTGGTGCCTCCTAGATTGGTTAGGTGTCGCTTGGGAGCCTCCTACTTCATGTTGTGGAGTGAACCAAGAAGTTTGTAAGGGCATGGAGATCGCCTACTTCGTGAAGATCTACCCATAGTGAGGCTAGTCCTTCGTGGATGGAAGCCTTTATGGAATAGTCAAGGTTGCTACTTTGTGGACCCTTTTTGGGTGGAGCCCTCTGTGGACTCTCGCGACCATTACCCTCCGTGGGTTGAAGACTCCATAAACGTGGATGTACGATAGCGCCACCTATCGGAACCACGGAAAAAATCATCGTGTCTACAACTGCGTTTGATCTTCCTACCCTATCCCTTCTATACATGCTTGTTGTTACTTTGCGCTGCTATATACTCTTAGACTCGCATGTGTAGGGTGTACTTGACTTGCCATGAAATGCTAAAAACTGTCAACCCTAAAACTTGGTATAGGCAAAAATTTTATTTGGTCAAATAGTCTAATCACCCCCCCCCCCTCTAGACATACTTTCGGTCCAACAAGTGGTATCAGAGCTTTGGTCTCAATTGCTTAGGTCTCACAACCTAAGAGAGTATGGCGTCTAGTGAGGGAAGTTATCATCATAGAGGTTCGTACTTTGATGACACTAATTTTGCTAGGACGAGAACCGGATCGTGAAGCAACCGCGGATGAGTTGAAGATGTTGCAACTTAACGCTCAAGCATGCGACATTCTCTTCAACTGCTTATGCCCCGAAGAATTCAACAAAATCAGCCGTCTTGAGAATGCAAAAGAGATTTGGGATACTTTGGTTGATATGAACGAAGGAACCGAGTCCGTGAGAGAATCCAAGTTAGATGTTCTTCAAGGTCAGCTTGACAAGTTCAAGATGAAGGATGGTGAAGGAGTCATAGAGATGTACTCTAGGCTAGCTGTCATCACCAATGAGATTGCCGGCTTAGGAAGCGAAGAAATGACCGACAAATTCATCATCAAGAAGATACTTAGAGCTTTGGGTGAGAGATACGACACCATGTGCACATTGATCCAAATGATGCCAAACTAAAAAGATCTCAAGCCTACGGAAGTCATTGGAAGGATTTTTGCACATGAGATGACACTCAAAGATAAGGAAGAACTTCATCACAAGTCTAGCGGTGCTTACAAAGCCACAAGTGATGCTCCCACAACTTCAAGCAACAACCTTGTCACCAATGAAGATATAAGCCTCATGGTCAAGAAATTCAACAAGTTCTACAAGAATAGAGGCAAAGAAAGAAACTCCAACTCAAGATATGAAGAGAAGCATTCGTCAAGTCGTGACCGCAATTGCTACAATTGTGGGAAGCCCGGACACTACTCAAATGAGTGCACGGCTCCCTACAAAAGAAGAGAAGAGTTACCTCGAAGACGAAGCTCAAGGAATGAATCACCACAAAGAGGAGAATGGGTAGAGATGATCGTTATGAATGAAGACACTCAAGGATAAGTAGAGAATTGGAGAAGAAGGACAAGTACACCAAGAGCTACACAAGAAGAAAACATCAAGCTCATGTTCGTAAATGGGTTTCTGGCTCCAACTCCGACAACAACTCTAAGAGAAGCTATCACTCCGACTCCGACTATAGTCAAGATGATGGTGTTGCCGGAATTGCTCAAGTGACTACCAACTCCTACGATCTATTTAATTCACCAAACGAAGGGAGTGGAAGTTGCTTCATGGCTAAAGGCCCCAAGGTATCACACCCTGAGTATCTTGATTTTGATAGTGATGAAGATGATTTGCTTTGTGAAGATGACTTGCTTTGTGATAAAACTAGTGATGTTGATCAAAATGAACTTGATAATTCTCATGCTAGTCAAGATGAGTCATTTGATGATGATAATGTTAAAATAGAACAACTAACTAAAGAACTAAACACTCTTAAGTTAGCTCATGAATCTACTCTCGAAGATCATAGAGAGATTATGAGAACTCATGAGAAGCTACGCTTCGAGAAGCTCAACTTGGAGCAAGAGCATGAGTTTCTCAAAGCTATCAATGATGATCTCTGAAAGAAGACTTCATCTTATCTAGCCAAATTACTACTCTTGTCTACTTTCATGCCTCAAGTTAAAACTAAGCAATCTAGTAACAAAGGCAAGAAAGGTTCTTCATCTAGTAGCAACAATAAAAATGATAAACCCAATGATGTAGTTTCTAGTAGTTCTATTGATTCCACTAATGATGATGCTCTTAGCCAAGTTACACTTGAGCAAGAAAATGCTTTATTGAAAGGAATTATAGAAAAGGGTATCTACAAGAGTCTTGCCGGATGTCAGCAATTTGAGGAAATTGTAAGCAAGCACGGAGGATACCGGAAGAATCATGGTGTTGGCTACTTAAACGATAATGGAGTTGAGTGGGAAGAAGGTCAATATCCCAATCCCAAGTTTGTTCCTCAAAATAAGTATGAAAATACTATTCCCAAGGGGACAAACACTCAAGATGACCTTCCACCACAAGACCACAAGCTCAAGGGCAAGAACAAGCTTCAAGAGGACATTGACTCATATGAAGATGAACCCCTAGCTTTGGTGGAGTGGGTTCCCAAGGCTAATTTAAGCTCAACTACTACAAAGGCTACTTCAACACCAAGGATCCCCATCAACTTGATGTGGGTCCCCAAGAAGAAGAACTAGTAAGTTCTTGAGGGGTGACTCCGCCAATGAAATTCACTCACATTCATTACTGGCAAGGACTTTTTGCACTCAACATCAACTCAATGCAATAGTTCAAGGAGTCACACATTCCCTCAAAGGTAAGCAAGGGACAAGGTAATCAACTAATCAATGGACATCATAACATACGCTTTGCACTCCGTGTCCATAGATATCCTTGTATTTGTCTCTTGTGTGTTGGGACTAATCCATGTAGGTGAGAGGAGTAAGGAAACAACAAGGATGCTCCCAACTCTTGGTGATCTTCATCAACATTGAGCATCCACAACTACCTCACCAACATGAAGTCTTCATCGATAAAACCCAAGGTTAGTTTATCCCTCTTATGGGGGGATGTCACATTAAGGGGGAGCTTTACTCTAAGACTTGAGTCAAAGCATCTCTTAGTATGTGACAACATTAAATGCTTTATGTCAAAGTGGTAACCCCACTTGTGCTTAAACGATGAGTAGGACCTATGATCAAGTACTTTTACTTGGCTCCTAAGTCAAATACTCATATATAGATGATTTAGTCATCGCCCAAGTGCTTGTTAGATGCTAGTGTGTTTGTGCATGTTTATCTTGATTTCTTTTGACATCTTATTATGTGAGCACGTTGGTCTGCATTTATTTTCTCATTCGAGGACATCCAATTGTTGCTATTTGGTTATTGATTTTCTCTTTTGCCAATTGGATGGACAAGAATGCCTAGGACCACTCTTTAGCTATCTATGCTTTCTCACCTCATATTCCATTCATGTTGCATCACAAAATTTGAACAAGTGCTTTTCGATCCCTCTGTGTGTGGAGCACTCGGAGTTCCGTATCGACAAGGACTGACCATTAAAACCTCCCAAGTGCATCTCGGTGGAACCAACCCCACAATCTCGGTCTCACCGAATGCCTAGGGTTGATCTGGTTTTCAATCTCGGTACTGCCGATTTCATATTCTCGGTTACACCGAGTTTCCCTGTCAGCTGATAGTTGTGGAACTCGATGACACCGAAAACATAAAATCGGTATCACCGACACTGGAGGGTATATATACTGTGGTCCCTGACGTTTTGAAATTCATCCTCAAAACCGTCGCACCTCAGAACCCTAAGCTACCGCTTCGAGACCCCTGGTCGTTCCCCTTGTCTTCCTACACTCCTCCGCCACTAGGAATCGCCGTTGTCGACGAAATCTGCTCCATCGTCGCCGTCGTAGCAGATCCGCACCAAGTTAGGGTACGGATTCGACCTCCCTTGTGCTCCTTTCTGATTCTTGTGCATTGGATTTGATTTTATCTATAAGCCACCCATTGCACGTATTCCTATCCACACAAAATCCCATAGGCTAGCAAACCATTGATTTTCTAGGGTTTTGCCTTCCGCCCGACGCAACTCGGTAGAACCGAATCAAGAAAATTGGTACCACCGATTTTCGTTTCTGTGTTGCTGAGAACTGTCTCGGTGAAACCGAGCACTCCTTTTCAGTCTCATCGAAAAGGGTGCCAAGTTTCTGTTAAAAGGGATAGTCGGTCTCGGTGTCACCGAAAATTTTGCTTCGGCCTTACCGATTTGTTTCTGACAGAATGCAAAACTTTGAAAATCTTTTGTTCAAAATTTCAAAAACCAGGTGATAATTTTGTGATTTCTCATCTACTTCTACACATCTATATTCCATTCACAGGGTCAGTATGTTAGATGTAGAGGACATTCAGAACTTGGTAGAGCAGGGTGCTGACATGAGTTCAGGCACAAGCCGAGAGTCCAGATCATTTTCAGATCCAGGCACCCCCAGCTCCCATGGGTTGCCCAAAGCTGCTACAAGGACCAAAAAGAAGCTGAATTTTGATGAAGAAGATTCAGACTTCGTTCTAGAAGAGATTTTTGATAAGAAGCAAGAGAAAGTTGCTAAGAAGTCTACTATCGAAGCCACTTCTTCCAGGAGAGTTGTCAGCAAGATCTATGCACCTGCTACAACCTTCAAGGCTCATGAGACTGCTAGGGCAACTATATCTGTTGGGGTCCCTAGGAAAGCTATGCCTAAGAAGGCAAGGGAGAAGAAAGCAAGAAAGAGGATTATTCATGTGACTGGAAGGCCTACCTCCATGTTTGAGGATCCAGAAGAAGTTGTTGGTGCTGATGCTGAAGAGGAGGAAGAGCATGTTGAGAAGGCTCCTCCCAAGAAAAAGCAAAATAAGCTTATGGATAATGCTATGCCAAAGACTAGCACATCCAAGAAGGCTACTGCTGAGAAGCCTAAGAGGACATCCAGGCAGATTCCAGCTTCTGAGAAGAACAAAGGGACTGCCTCCAGAGTTGAAGTTGATGATGACTTGACAACTTTGATAAAGCTCAGACCACACCTTCCGGTACACAATGCCGGCTACCCACTAGTTGAAGATATGAAGAAGAGGAAGGATTCAGGATTGAGAGCTTGGAGAGCTATAGATCCATATGCCTAGAGGAAGAAGACAGCTGTGGACTACAGATTGTATACCATGGAGCTATAGGATTTCTATGAGACTGTGCTTTTTGACAAGAGTCCAGCTGTGAGTGATATGCGGTATGTTGAATGGAAATTCATTAAGGAGAATGCGGACTACTTTCCAAGTGTCCAAGACAATTTCCACTGCATAGGTTTGGGTGAGTTTGTTGGTAGAGAATTCACTGCTTGGAACGATGAGATGATCATGCAATTCTACTCCACTACACATTTCTATGGAGATGGTAGAATTGTATGGATGACTAAAGTTGCAAGGTATGAATCAACTGTTGAAGAATGGGCTGCTATCTTAGGAGTTCCTGAAGCACAGGATGGTGACTTGGATGTATACTTAGAATCCAATGAGAACCACAATACTATGGCAAATATGTACAAGGAGATCCATGCTGCCAATGTGAAGTCTCACAGGCTAGGATCCATCTACTTTCTTCAGGCTGGCCTCCGCATAATGAACACCATTCTGTGGCATACTTTGATGCCCAAGTCAGGAGATGACAAGATGATCCCAGGCCACTCCATAAATATGTTGATCCACCTTGACAGGCACACCAGGATCAGAGTCATGGATCTGATTGTTGAGACAATCAAGAGGGTTGCTGCTAACCAGAAGCGCTCTTGTTGTTATGCACCCTACATCCAGATGCTTATCAATTCAAAGTTGGAGAAGCACATTTTTGCTATAGATCATCCACATTTACCCCTACAGCCAGATCTCGAGGACAATGTTGTGGTGATGGATGCTGAACATCCCACATCTGCTACAGCTCAGGCAGAGGCAGAGGCAGTTAGAGCAACTAGTGCTCAAGTCCCTAGATCCAAAAATGAGCAAATGGAGTTGTTGATATCATCAGTTCAGGGTATGAAGAAGGACATTAAGGGGATTCTGGACAACCAGAACAGTCTTGTGAGGATCTTTGAAAACAGGATCAAGACCCTTAGTGATAAGGTGGATGGGCTGACTAAGACAGTCAATGAGCTCAAGAAGGAAGTTGACTCAGTGCCTCTTCCTCAGACTACTTCAGATGATGATGAGGAGGAGGAGGAGGAGGATGAATCACCTCTCAGGACAGGCACACAGTTTCATACCCAGGCCAGATCAGCCACTGTGCCAGTTCCAGACTTGAGGCCCTCTTCATCAGCTCCTGCTACTGTCACCTCAGCTCCTACTCCATCTGTTCCAGTTCCTCCAGCTCCCACTCCAACTCCATCCACGACATCTGCAGAGATCTTTGCCGACGCAGTTCTCTCAACTCCTTCATCAACAACCGGAGGAGATGAGCCCAAGAACGATTAGATATATGCCTTTAAACTTTTTGGTAACTTGTTGCCAAAGGGGGAGAAGTGTATATAGATCTTCAGGCTTCGAGCGAGAGATCGTTTTGGTGTTTGTTGCTTTTTAGAACATTTGGTCTTTTGGTTACTTGTGTTGAGAGTATGATTATGTGTGTTATGCTACTATTTTATGCTTTATGTGTGATGCAACTATTTCCTATCATCTTAATGCTTATGAGATGATCATTCACCTTTTCTTGATTGGTTTGTGCTTTGTTATTCATTCTAATTATTCTCGCACACCACCAAGCTGTATGTGACATGGAAGAAGTGCCCCATATACCTAATCGATTGTGCATTTGCATTCAAATGCAAATTCAAAATAATGCACAAATTTAGGGAGAGCTCTTGCTTATCACATACCTATCAAAGCGATGATTATATTCATTGATTTTATCATATGTCGAAGCTTTGATCTATATGTTGTCATCAATTACCAAAAAGGGGGAGATTGAAAGCACATTTGCTCCCTTGGTGGTTTTGGTAATTAATAACAACATATAAGTCATTGAACTAATGTTTCTACCAAGTATATTTCAGGAAATGTTCAATGATAGGATTGGCAAAAGGAGAGTGTGGACATACCCCAAGATGCAAGGAAATAGGTTGGCCAAGCTTCAAGCAAGAGGACTCTACATTTTATATTTGTGAGAAATCACTTTGAGTCCATAGGAAAGCCAATACAATTAAAAGGGGGTAAGGTTTTGTTGGTGAACAATATGCTCAAACGTGCACAAGTGATAGTCGCCACAAAAATCCACAAACTCTCCCACCAAAGTTTGTTCTATACCTAACACTCAAAATCGGTGCAACCAACTTTCCCATACCGGTGCCACCGATTCCAGAACCTAGACAGACTCAGCCAAACCCTAGCCACTTCGGTGCAACCGATTCCATATCGGTGCCACCGAGTTTAGGTTGCCAACTTTCTGTTACACAATTCACATTTTCGGTCCCATCGAGAATGTTGGATCGGCGCCACCGAGATTGGAAATCTGACCGTTGGTCACCTTATCGGTGCAACCGAATTTCCTATATCAGTCTCACCGAGATTCAAAAGTTGCCACCTTTTGGTCACTTCGGTACCACCGAGATTAACAAATCGGTGTCACCGAGTTGGTCATTTTGTGTGTAACAGTTGGATTTTTGGGGATGCCTATATATACCCCTTCACCACCACCTACTCAAAAGAGAAGCACTCGGAACTATTCCACACTTGCCCCATCCAGTTTTCTAAGAGAATCACCTACCCTTGTGTTGAGGTCAAGATATTCCACTCCAATCATATGGATCTTGATCTCTAGCCTCCCCAAGTAGCTTTCCACCAATCCCATCTCTTCCAACATGCCAAATATGTGAGAGAGTGATTGGGTGCTGAGGAGTCTATCATCTTGAAGCACAAGAGCAAGGAGTTCATCGTCATTACGAGCCTATTACCTTTTGGAGGGTGGTGCCTCCTAGATTGGTTAGGTGTCGCTTGGGAGCCTCATACTACATGTTGTGGAGTGAACCAAGAAGTTTGTAAGGGCAAGGAGATCGCCTACTTCGTGAAGATCTACCCATAGTGAGGCTAGTCCTTCGTGGACGGAAGCCGTTATGGAATAGTTAAGGTTGCTACATCGTGGACCCTTTTTGGGTGGATCCCTCCATGGACTCTCGCGGCCATTACCCTCCGTGGGTTGAAGACTCCATAAACGTGGATGTACAACAGCACCACCTATCGGAACCATGGGAAAAATCATCGTGTCTACAACTGCGTTTGATCTTCCTTCCATATCCCTTCTATACATGCTTGTTGTTACTTTCCGCTGCTATATACTCTTAGACTTGCATTTGTAGGGTGTACTTGACTGGCCATGAAATGCTAAAAACTATCAACCCTAAAACTTGGTACAGGCAAAACTTTTATTTGGGTCGAAATACCCCTCCCGATGGGCCCCCGACACCCTCCCAACACTCCCAGTACACTGCCGATGAGCCCGAAACTTTTCCGGTGACCAAAATGGGACTTCCTATATATCAATCTTTACCTCCAGACCATTCCGGAGCTCCTCGTGACATGCGGATCCCATCCGAGACTCTGAAGAACCTTCGGTCACCACCATACACAACTCTGTACTACTGAAACGTCACCGAACCTTAAGTGTGCAAACCCCACGGGTTTGAGAACTATGTAGACATGACCAAGAATCCTCTATAGTCAATAACCAATAGCAGTACCTAGATGTCCATATTCATTCCTACATATTCTATGAAGATCTTTATCGGTCAAACCTCTATGTCAAGGATTCAGTTAATCCCATATGATGTTCTCTTTGTTCTTCGGTATGTTACTTGCCCGAGATTTGATCGTCGGTATCTCTATACCTAGTTCAATCTCGTTACCGGCAAGTCTCTTTACTCGTTCCGTAATACAAGATCTCATGGCTAACTCTTTGGTCACATTGCTTGCAAGGGTTATAGTGATGTTTTATTATCGAGTGGGCCCTGAGATACCTCTTCGTCACACGGAGTAACAAATCCCAGTCTTGATCCATGCCAACCCAACAGACACCCTTAGAGATACCTGTACAACACCTTTATAGTGAGCCAGTTACATTGCAACGTTTGATACACACAAGGTACTCCTCCGGTGTCAGTGAGTTGCATGATCTCGTGGTCATAGGAACAAATACTTGACATGCAGAAAACTGTAGCAATAAACTGACATGATCATATGCTACGTTTGTAGTTTGGGTCTTGTCCATCACATCATTCTCCTAATGATGTGATCCTGTTATCAAATGACATCTCATGTCCATGACTAGGAAACTATAGCCATGTTTGATCAACGAGCTAGTCTATTAGAGGCATACTAGGGACATGGTGTTGTCTATGTATCCACACATGTATCTGAGTTTCCGATCAATACAGTTATAGCATGGATAATAAACTATTATCATGAATAAGGAAATATGATAATAACCAATTTATTATTGCCTCTAGGGCATATTTCCAACAGTCTCCCACTTGCACTAGAGTCAATAATCTAGTTCACATCACCATGTGATTCACATTGTTATTTATCTAACACCGAATGAGTTCTGGGGCTCGATCATGCTTTGCATGTGAGAGAGGTCTTTTAGTCAACGGGTCTGCGACATTCAGATCCATGTGTACTTTGCAAATCTCTATGTCATATTGCAAACACTGCTAACACACTCCACTTGGAGCTATTCCAAATGGCTGCTCCATTATATGTATCTGGATTGCTACTAAGAGTCATCCTGATTGGTGTTAAAGCTTCCATCGACGTAACTCTTTACGAGGAACTCTTTATCACCTCCATAATCGAGAAACATTTCCTTAGTCTTTTAGTTACTAAGGATTATCTTGACCGATATCTAGTGATCCACTCCTGGATCACTCTTGTACCCCTTGACGGACTCATGGCAAGGCACACACAGGTGCGGTACACAACATGGCATACTATATAGAGCCTATTGCTAAAGCATAGGGGATGACCTTCGTCCTTTCTCTTTCTTCTGCCGTGGTCGAGCTTTGAGTCTCACTCAACTCCACACCTTACAAATCAGGCAAAACTCCTTCTTTGACTCATCCATTTCAAACTCTTTCAAAATCTTGTCAAGGTATGTACTCATTGAAAAATCTCATCATGCGTCTTGTTCTATCTCTATAGATCTCGATGCTCAATGTTCAAGTGGATTTATCCAGGTCTTCCTTTGAAAATAACTTTTCAAACAACCATTTATGCTTTCCAGAAATTCTACATTATTTCCGATCAACAATATGTCATCCACATATACTTATCACAAATTCTATAGTGCTCCCACTCACTTTATTGTAAATACAAGTTTCTCGTAAACTTTGTATAAACTCAAAAACTTTGATCACCTCATCAAAGTGTATATTCCAACTCCGAGATGCTTGCTCCAGCCCTTAGATGGATTGCTGGAGCTTGCATACTTTTTAACATCCTTACGAGTGACAAAACCTTCCGGTCGTATCACATACAACCTTTCCTCACGAAAACTGTTAAGAAAACTATGTTTTGACATCCATCTGCCAGATTTCATAATTGAAAAACCGCAGCAACTTCTAACATAATTCCAATAGACTTTAGCATCGCTACGAGTGAGAAAGTCTGATCGCAGTCAACTCCTTGAACTTGTCAGAAACTTCTTTGCGACAAGTCGAGCTTTATAAATGGTGACATTTACCATCAGCGTCTGTCTTCATCTTAAAAGTCCATTTGTACTTGACGACCTGCCATCCAATGAGCAAGTCTACCAAAGTCTATATTTGGTTTTCATACATGGATCCTTTCTCGGATTGCATGGCCTCTAACCATTTGTCAGAATCCGGGCCCATCATTGCTTCTCCATAGCTCGTAGGTTCATCGTTGTCCAACAACATGACCTCCAAGGCAGGGTTGTCGTACCACTCAGGAGCAGTACGCGTCCTTGTCGACCTACGAGGTTCGATAGTAACTTGACCTGAAGCTTCATGATCATCATCATTAACTTCCTCTTCAACTGATGTAGGCTCCACACAAACATCTTTCTACGTCGCGCTACTCTCTGTTTTAAACAAAGGTTCAACAACCTCATCAAGTTCTATCTTCCTCCCACTCAATTCTTTTGAGAGAAACTCTTTCTCGAGAAAGGACCCGTTTTTAGCAACAAACACTTTGCACTCGGATCTGAGATAGGAGGTATACCCAACTGTTCTTAGGGTATTCCATGAAGATGCATTTGTCCGCTTTGGGTTCGAGCTCATTAGTTGAAAACCTTTTTCACATAAGCGTCGCAGCCCCAAACGTTAAGAAATGACAGCTTAGGTTTCTATCAAACCACAATTCATATGGTGTCATCTCAACGAATTTAGATGGTGCCCTATTTAAAGTGAATGTAGTTGTCTCTAATGCATAACCCCAAAACGATAGTGGCAAACGGTAAGAGACATCATAGTACGCACCATATCCGATATAGCACGACTATGACGTTCGGACACACCATCACACTATGGCGTTCCAGGTGGCGTGAGTTGTGAAACAACTTTCACATCGTCTAAAGTTGTATGCCAAACTCGTAACTCAGATATTCACCTCCACGATCATATCGTAGATATTTTCATCTTCTTGTCATGATGATATTAAACTTCACTCTGAATTTGTTTGAACTTTTCAAACGTTTTAGACTTGTGTTTCATTAAGAAAATATACTCATATATACTCAAATCATCAGTGAAGGTAAGCAAAATAACGATATCCACTGCATGCTACAACACTCATTAGATCGCATACATTAACATGTATTATTTCCAATAAGTTACTAGCCCGCTCCATCGTACTGAAAACGGGGTCTGTAGCCATCTTGCCCAAGAGGCATTGTCCGCATGTCTCAACCTATTCGAAACCGAATGAGTCCAAAGATCCATCAGCATGGAGTTTCTTTATGCGATTTATACCAATATAACATTTAGCGGCAGTGCCACAAGTATGTGGTACTATCATTATTAACTTCGTATCTTTTGGCATAAATGTTATGAACATGTGTACTACTACGATCAAGATTCAACAAACCATTCTCACTGGGTGCATGACCATTGAAGGTATTATTCATGTAAACAAAATAACCATTATTCTCTAACTTAAATGAATAATCGTGTTGCAATAAACACGATCCAATCATGTTTATGCTTAATTCAAACACCAAATAACATTTATTTAGGTTTGTCACTAATCCCGAAGGTAGAGAGAGTGTGCGATGTTGATCATGTCAACCTTGGAAACGTTTCCAACATACATCGTCACCTCACACTTAGCTAGTCTCTGTTTATTCCGTAGCTTTTATTTCGAGTTACTAACATTTAGCAACCGAACCGGTATGCTATACCCAAGTGCTACTAGGAGTACTAGCAAGGTACACATCAATAACACGTATATCAAAATATACTTTTGTCGACCTTGCCAGCCTTCTTATCAACCAAGTATCTAGGGTTGTTACTCTTCAGCGACCGCTCTCCTCATAATAGAAGCACTTAGTCTCGGGTTTGGGTTCAACTTTGGGTTGCTTCACTGGAGCAGCAACTGACATGCCATCCATGAAGTTTCCCTCCTTGCCCTTGCCCTTCTCGAAATTAGTGGTTTTACTAACCATCAACACTTGATGCTCCTTGATTTCTACCTTCGCTGCATAAAATATCGCGAACAGCTCAGGGATCATTATTTTCATCCCTGGCATTTTATAGTTCATCACGAAGCTCTAGTAGCTTAGTGAAAGTGACTTGGAAAACTATATCAATCACTTTCTTATTTGGAATATCAACTCCCATTAGATTCAAGCGATTGTAGCACCCAGACAATCTGAGCACATGCTCAAGGATTGAGCTATTCTCCTTCATCTTGCAGGCAAAGAATCTTGTTGGAGATCTCATATCTCACAACACGGGCACGATCCTGAGATACCAATTTCAGCTCTTAGAACATCTCATATGTACTATGATGTTCAAAATGTTTTTGGAGCCTCAATTCTAAGTCGTAAAGCATGACGCACTAAACTATCAAGTAGTCATCGAAACGTGCCTGTCAGATGTTCACAACATCTACATACGATGCTAGAGGGGCTGGTGCACCGAGTGGTGCATTAAGGACATAAGCCTTCTATGCAGCAATGAGGACAATCCCCAGATCACGGACCCAGTCCGCAATATTGCCACCATCATCTTTCAACTCTATTTCTCTAGGAAAAAAATTCAAGGGAGCTACAGCGTGAGCTAGTAATCTACAACATAATTTGCAAAGACACTACTGACTATGTTCATGATAATGAGTTCAATTAATCATATTACTTAAGAACTCCCACTCAAATTGACATCCCTCCGGTCATTCGAGTGATACATGATCCAAATTCACCAACTCAAGTCCGATCATCACGTGAGTAGAGGTGGTTTCAATGGTGAACATCATCATGTTGATCATATCTGATGGGGAACGTCGCATGGGAAAAAAAAATTCCTACGCACACGCAAACCTATCCATGGTGATGAGCATCTATGAGAGGGAGAGTGGATCTACATACCCTTGTAGATCGCTAAGCGGGAAGCGTTAAGAAATGCGGTTGGTGTAGTCGAACTTCTTCGCGATCCAAATCGCCGAGCGTCCCGCGATCCAATCACGAACCGTCCCGCGAACACATCATGATCCATCCCGCAAACTCATCATGATCCGTCTCATGATCTTGATCACGATCTGTCCCGCGAACTCATCACGATCCGTTCCGTTATCACATCACGAACCGTCTCGCGATCTCGATCACGGTCCTTCCGATCTAGGGCCGAACGGACGGCACCTCCGCGTTCAGCACACGTGCAGCTTGATGACGATCTCCACCGTCTCGATCCAGCGAGAGGAGGTGGAGAGGAGAGAGAGTTCACCTGCAGCGTGACGGCGCTCCAGTGATGGTGGTGGAGCAATTCCGGCAGGGCTTCGCCTAAGTGCTGCAGAAAACCGATCTAGAGGAGAAACTATGCACCGGTGGAACGGGTAGCATGTGGCCGGAAATTCTGTCCAAAAACCACCCAATACACTAGTATATATAGGAGGAGAGGAGAAGAGAGGCAGCCAAGGCCTTTGGTTCGGCCGAAATAGGAGGTGGGAAGCAATCCGACTTCACCTCCAATCCTAGTTGGAGTAGGATTGCCTCCTATTGGCTGATTTTCCACTTTTTGCTTTAGGACTTTCTCTCCTGTGCCATGGGCCTTTGTGGCTGTTTTCCCAGACCACTAAGGGCTGGTTATTATTCTCCCACAGCCCATGGAACTCTTGGGGTCGAAATACCCCTCCCGGAGGCCTCCCGGTACACTACCGGCACTCCCGGTACACTACCGATGAGCCCGAAACTTTTTCGGAAACCAAACTGGGACTTCCTATATATGAATCTTTACCTCCGGACCATTCCGGATCTCCTCGTGACGTCCGGGATCTCATCCGGGACTCCGAACAAACTTCAGTCACCACCATACATAACTCTACACTACCGAAACGTCACCGAACCTTAAGTGTGCAGACCCTGCGGATTCGAGAACTATGTAGACATGACCGAGACACCTCTACGGTCAATAACCAATGGAGGGACCTGGACGTCCACATTGGTTCCTACATATTCTACGAAGATCTTTATCGGTCGAACCTCTATGTCAAGGATTCAGTTAATCCCGTATAACGTTCCCTTTGTTCTTCGGTATGTTACTTGCCCAAGATTCGATCATCGGTATCTCCATACCTAGTTCAACCTCGTTACCGGCAAGTCTCTTTACTCGTTCTGTAATACAAGATCCCACAACTAACAATTAGTCACATTGCTTGCAAGGCTTATTGTGATGTTGCATTACCGAGTGGGCCCCGAGATACCTCTCCGTCACACGGAGTAACAAATCCCAGTCTTGATCCATGCCAACTCAACAGACACCATCGGAGATACCTGTAGAGCACCTTTATAGTCACCCAGTTACGTTGCGACGTTTGATACACACAAGGCACTCCTCCGATATCTGTGAGTTGCATGATCTCATGGTCATAGGAACACATACTTGACATGCGGAAACAGTAGCAATAAACTGACACGATCATATGCTACGTTTGCAGTTTGGGTCTTGTCCATCACATCATTCTCCTAATGATGTGATCCCGTTATCAAATGACATCTCATGTCCATGTCTAGGAAACCTTAACCATCCTTTGATCAACGAGCTAGTCCATTAGAGGCATACTAGGGACATGGTTTTGTCTATGTATCCACACATGCATCTAAGTCTCTGATCAATACAATTATAGCATGGATAATAAACGATTATCATGAACAAGGAAATATGATAATAACTAATTTATTATTGCCTCTAGGGCATATTTCCAACAATATCTACTATATGATTCATGTTCGACCTTTCGGTCTCTTGTGTTCCGAGGCCATGTTTGTACATGCTAGGCTCGTCAAGTTTAACTCGAGTGTTCCGCATGTGCAACACTGGCTTGTACCCGTTGTATGCGAACATAGAGTCTATCACACCTGATCATCATGTGGTGTCTCGACATGACGAACTATCGCAACGGTACACACTCGGGGAGAACACAATTGATCTTGAAATTTTAGTGAGGGATCACCTTATAATGCTACCATCATCCTCAACAAAACAAGGTGCATAAAAGGATTAACATCACATGCAAATCGTAAGTGACATGATATGGCCATGAACTTGTGATTTTGATCTCCATCCTTAAAGCACCGGCATGATCTCCATCGTCACGGCATGACACCATGATCTCCATCATCTTGATCTCCATCAACGTGTCGCCATTGGGGTTGTCGCGCCCACCATGCTTCTACTACTATTGCTACAGCTTAGCGATAAAGTAAAGCATTACATAGCGCTTAATGATTGACACGTGGTCAATACAATAATTAAAGACAACCCTATGGCTCCTGCCGGTTGCCATACCCATCGTCATGCAAGTCATGATATTCTATACAATACATGATCATCTCATACATCACATATATCTCATCATGTAATTGGCCATATCACATCACAACATACCCTGCAAAAACAAGTTAGACGTCCTCTAATTGTTGTTGCAAGTTTTATGTGGCTGCTAAGGGTATCTAGCAAGAACAATTCTCACCTACGTAAAACCACAACAGTGATACATAAATTTCTTTTCAACCTTCTCAAGGACCGCCTTTGTCGAATCCGATCCAACTAAAGTAGGAGAAATAGACACCCGCCATCTATCTTTGTGCAACGAAGTTACACGTCAGTCGATGGAACTGGTCTCTCGTAAGCGTACGAGTAAGGTTGGTCCGGGGCGCTTCATCCCACAATACCGCTGAACCAAAACACGACCAAGGGAGGAAGCAATCTAAGCATCAACACCCGCAAACTCTTTGTGTTCTACTCGAGATCTCATCTACACATAGACCTAGCTCATGATGCCACTGTTGGGGAACATTGCACGGGAAACAAAAAAATTCTTACACACATGCAAGATCTATCCATGGTGATGAGCATCTATGAGAGGGGGAGTGAATCTACATAGCCTTGTAGATCGATAAGCGGGAAGCGTTAAGAAACGCGGTTGATGTAGTCGAACGTCTTCGCGATCCAAATCGCCGAGCGTCCCACAATCCCATCATGATCCATCTCGCAATCCAATCATGATCCATCCCGCGATCCCATCACGATCCGTCCTGCAATCCTATCACGAATAATCTCGCGGTCTTGATCACGGTCCTTCCGATCTAGTGCCGAACGGACGACACCTCCGCGTTCAGCACACGTAAAGCTCAATGACGATCTCCGCCTTCTTGATCTAGCAAGAGGGAGTGGATAGGTAGATGAGTTCTCCGGCAGCACATGGTGTTGTGGCAATGGTGGTGGAGCTATTCTAGCAGGGCTTCGCCTAAGCACCGTTGAAACCAATCTAGAGGAGAGGTAGCATGTGGTTGTTTTTCTATGTCTCAAAACCCTCAAAACCTCTAGTATATATAGGAGGAGGGAGGGAGGATTCTTGGCGTAGAAGGGGACAGCCCTTGGCCTTGCACAAGGAGGAGAGGAGGAGTCCTCCTCCAATCCTAGTAGGACTATGACTCCTCCTTCCCACTTGGAAACTCTTTCCACCATGGCTCTTTTTCCTTCTCCTTCCACTCCAGCTGCATGGGCCTCTTGTGGGACTTAGGCCAGCCCACCAAGGGCTGGTAAACCTCTTCCCACAGCCCATGTAGCCTCTTGGGTCGAAATACCCCTCCCGATGGCCCCCCGGCACCATCCCAACACTCCCGGTACACTACCGATGAGCCCGAAACTTTTTCGGTGACCAAAATGGGACTTCCTATATATCAATCTTTACCTCCGGACCATTTCGGAGCTCCTCGTGATGTTCAGGATCTCATCCGAGACTCCGAACAACCTTTGGTCACCACCATACACAACTCTGTACTAGTGAAACGTCATCGAACCTTAAGTGTGCAAACCTCGCGGGTTCGAGAGCTATGTAGACATGACCGAGACACCTCTATAGTCAATAACCAATAGCAGGACCTGGATGCCCATATTGATTCCTACATATTCTACGAAGATCTTTATCGGTCGAACCTCTGTGTCAAGGATTCAGTTAATCACGTATGATGTTCCCTTTGTTCTTCGGTATGTTACTTGTCCGCGATTTGATCGTCGGTATCTCTATACCTACTTCAATCTCGTTACTGGCAAGTCTTTTTACTCGTTCCGTAATACAAGATCTCGTGGCTAACTCTTTAGTCACATTGTTCGCAAGGGTTATTGTTGGAACTATGCCCTAGAGGCAATAATAAATTAGTTATTATCATATTTCCTTGTTCATGATAATCGTTTATTATCCATGCTATAATTGTATTGATTGGAGACTTAGATGCATGTGTGGATACATAGACAAAACCATGTCCCTAGTATGCCTCTAATGGACTAGCTCATTGATCAAAGATGGTTAAGGTTTCCTAGCCATGGACATGAGATGTCATTTTATAAACGGGATCACATCATTAGGAGAATGGTGTGATGGACAAGACCCAAACTACAAACATAGCATATGATCGTGTCAGTTTATTGCTACTGTTTTCTGCATGTCAAGTATATGTTCCTATGACCATGAGATCATGCAACTCACGGACATCGGAGGAGTTCCTTGTGTGTATCAAACGTCGCAACGTAACTGGGTGACTATAAAGGTGCTCTACAGGTATCTCCGAGGGTGTTTGTTGAGTTGGCATGGATCAAGACTGGGATTTGTTACTCCGTGTGATGGAGAGGTATCTCAGGGCCCACTCGGTAATACAACATCACAATAAGCCTTGAAAGCAATGTGATTAAGTGTTAGTCACGGGATCTTGTATTACAGAACGAGTAAAGAGACTTGCCAGTAACGAGGTTGAACTAGGTATGGAGATACCGACGATCGAATCTCGGGCAAGTAACATACCGAAGAACAAAGGGAACGTTATACGGGATTGACTGAATCCTTGACATAGAGGTTCGACCGATAAAGATCTTCGTAGAATATGTAGGAACCAATATGGTCATCCAGGGCCCGCTATTGGTTATTGACCGTAGAGGTGTCTCGGTCATGTCTACATAGTTCTCGAACCCGCAGGGTCTGCACACTTAAGGTTTGGTGACGTTTCGGTAGTATAGAGTTATGTATGGTGGTGATCGAAGGTTGTTCGGAGTCCCAGATGAGATCCCGGACATCACGGGGAGCTCCGAAATAGTCCAGAGGTAAATATTCATATATAGGAAATCCTATTTTGGTCGCCGGAAAAGTTTCAGGCTCATCGATAGTGTACCGGGAGTGTCGGTAGTGTACCGGGAGACCTCCGGGAGGGGTATTTCGACCCAAGAGGCTTCATGGGCTGTGGGAGAGTGAATATCAGCCCTTAGTGGTCTGGTGGAAACTCCCACACAAGGCCCATGTGGCTGGAGAAGAAAACCCAATAGGAAAAGGTGGAAAAGGAAAAAAGGGACGAATCCTAGTACTACTAGGATTGGAGGAGAGTCCTCCAAACCTAGTGGATTCGGCCAACTCCTATGGGGCCTTGGCCTTGCGCCAGCCCTCCTCCTCCCTCCCTCCTATATATACTGGTGGTATTGGGTGTTTTGGACTAGATTTTACGACCACGTGCTACCCGTTCCACCGGTGCTCCTCTAGATCGGATTTCCGCAGTGCTTAGGCGAAGCCCTGCCGGAATTGCTCCACCACCATCGCCGAAGCGCCGTCACCCTTCCGGTGAACTCTTCTTCCTCTCCACTTCCTTTTGCTGGATCAAGATGGTGGAGATCGTCATCAAGATGCATGTGTGCTGAACGTGGAGGTGTCGTCCGTTCGGTGCTAGATCGGAAGGACCGTGATCAAGATCGCGAGACGGTTCATGATGAGTTCGCGGCACAGATCATGATGAGTTCGCAGGACGGATCGTGATGAGTTCACAAGACGGATCGTGATGAGATCGTGGGATGGATCGTGATGAGTTCGCGAGACGGATCGTGATGTGTTCGCGGGACGGATCGTGACTGGATCGCGGGACGGATCGTGATGAGATCGCGGGACGCTCGGCGATTTGGATCGCGAAGATGTTCGACTACACCAACCGCGTTTCTTAACGCTTCCCGCTTAGCAATCTATAAGGGTATGTAGATACACTCTCCCTCTCTTAGATGCTCATCACCATGGATAGATCTGCGTGTGCGTAGGAATTTTTTTGTTTCCCATGCGACGTTCCCCAACACTGGCATCATGAGCTAGGTCTATGTGTAGATGAGATCTCGAGTAGAACACAAAGAGTTTGTGGGCATTGATGCTTAGATTGCTTCCTTCCTTGGTCATGTTTTGGTCCAGCGGTATTGTGAGATGAAGCGGCCCGGACCAACATTACTCGTACGCTTACGAGAGACCGGTTCCCTCGACCACAACTTGTTGCATAGATGGCTTGCGGGTGCCAGTTTCTCTCACTTTAGTTGGATCGGATTCGACAAAGGCGGTCCTTGAGAAGGTTGAAAAGCAACTAATGTATCACCGTTGTGGTTTTTGCGTAGATGAGAATTTTTCTTGCTAGATACTCGTAGCAGCCACATAAAACATGCAACAACAATTAGAGGACGTCTAACTTGTTTTTGCAGGGTATGTTGTGATGTGATATGGCCAATTACATGATGTGATATATGTGATGTATGAGATGATCATGTGATGTATAGATTATCACGACTTGCATGTCAATGAGTACGGCAACCGGCAGGAGCCATAGGGTTGTCTTTAATTATTGTATAACCTGCGTGTCAATCATTAAGCGCTATGTAATGCTTTACTTTATTGCTAAACGGTAGCAATAGTAGTAGAAGCATGTTGGGCGCGACAACCCCGATGGTGACACGTTGATGGAGATCAAGATGATGGAGATCATGGTGTCTTGCCGGTGACTATGGAGATCATGTCGGTGCTTTCAAGATGGATATCAAAAGCACAAGTTCATGGCCATATCATGTCACTTATGATTTGCATGTGATGTTAATCCTTTTATGCACCTTGTTTTTCTTAGGACGACGATAGCATTATAAGGTGATCCCTCACTTAATTTCAAGATAAATTGTGTTCTCCCCGAGTGTGCACCGTTGCGAAATTTCTTCGTGTCGAGACACCACGTGATGATCGGGTGTGATAGACTCTACGTTCACATACAACGGGTGCAAGCCAGTGTTGCACATGCAGAACACTCGGGTTAAACTTGACGAGCCTAGCATGTACAGACATGGCCTCGGAACACAAGAGACCGAAAGTTCGAACATGAGTCATATAGTAGATATGATCAACATGATGATGTTCACCATTGTAACCACCTCAACTCACGTGATGATCGGACTTGAGTTGGTGAATTTGGATCATGTATCACTCGAATGACCGGAGGGATATCAATTTGAGTGGGAGTTCTTAAGTAATATGATTAATTGAACTCATTACCATGAACATAGTCAGTAGTGTCTTTGCAAACTGTGTTGTAGATTACTAGCTCACGCTGTAGCTCCCTTGTATTTTTATATGTTCCTAGAGAAATGGAGTTGAAAGATGATGGTAGCAATATTGTGGACTGGCTCCGTGATCTGAGGATTGTCCTCGTTGCTGCACAAAAGGCTTATGTCCTTAATGCACCGCTCGGTGCGCCAACCCCTCTAGCGTCATTTGTAGATGTTGTGAACATTTGACAGGCACGTTCTGATGACTACTTGATAGTTTAGTGCGTCATGCATTATGGCTTAGAATTGAGGCTCCAAAAATTTTTGAACGTCATAGAACATATGAGATGTTCTAAGAGCTGAAATTAAGATCTCAGGCTCATGCCCATGTTGCGAGATATGAGATCTCCAACAAGATTCTTTGCTTGTAATATGAAAGAGAATAGCTCAATCGTTGAGCATGTGCTCAGATTGTCTGGGTGCTACAATCGCTTGAATCGAGTGGGAGTTCATCTTCCAGATAAGATAGTGGTTGATATAGTTCTCCAAGTCACTTTCACTAAGCTACTAGAACTTGGTAATGAACTATAAAATGCCAGGGATAGAATTAATGATCCCTGAGCTGTTCGCGATGTTTGACACCGCGAAGGTAGAAATCAAGAAGGAGCATCAAGTGTTGATGGTTAGTATAACCACTAGTTTCGAGAAGGGCAAGGGCAAGGAGGGAAACTTCATGGATGGCAAGTCAGTTGCTGCTCCAGTGAAGCAACCCAAAGTTGAACCCAAACCCGAGACTAAGTGCTTCAATTATGAGGAGAGAGGTCGCTGAAGCGGAACAACCCTAGATACTTGGTAGATAAGAAGGCTGGCAATGTCGACAAAAGTATATTGGATATACGTGTTATTGATGTGTACCTTGCTTGTACTCCTAGTAGCACCTGGGTATTGGATACCGGTTCGGTTGCTAAATGTTAGTAACTCGAAATAAAAGCTACGGAATAAATGGAGAACTAGCTAAGTGTGAGGTGATGATGTGTGTTGGAAATGTTTGCAAGGTTGATGTGATCAACATCGCACGCTCTCTCTACCTTCGAGATTAGTGATGAACCTAAATAAATGTTATTTGGTGTTTTTGCGTTGAGCATAAACGTGATTAGATCATGTTCATTGCAACACAGTTATTCACTTAAGTTAGAGAATAATGGTTATTCTATTTACATGAATAATACCTTCAATGGTCATGCACCCAGTAAGAATGGTTTGTTGAAACTTCATCGTAGTAATACACATGTTCATAATATTGATGCCAAAGATATACAAAGTTAATAATAATAGTACCACATACTTGTGGCACTGCCGCTAAATGTCATATTGGTATAAAACGCATGAAGAAACTCCATGCTGATGGATCTTTGGACTCATTCGATTTCGAATCGGTTGAGACATGCGAACCATGCCTCTTGGTCAAGATGACTAAGGACCCCGTTTTCTGTTTTGATGAAACGGGCAAGTGATTTATTGGAAATGATAAATGTTGATGTATGCAATCCAATGAGTCTTGTAGCGTGCGGTGGATATCATTATTTTCTTACCTTCACTGATGATTTGAGTAGATATAGTGTATATTTACTTAATGAAACACAAGTCTGAATCGTTTGAAAGGTTCAAGAAAATTCAGAGTGAAGTTTAAGATCATCATGACAAGAAGATAAAAATGTTTGTGATATGATCGTGGAGGTGAATATCTGAGTTACGAGTTTGTCATACAACTTTAGACAATGTGAAAGTTGTTTCACAACTCACGCCACCTGGAACACCATAGTGTGATGGTGTGTCCGAACGTCATAGTCATGCTCTATTGGATATGGTGCGTGCTATGATGTCTATTATCGTTTTGTTACTATAATTTTGGGGTTATGCATTAGAGACAACTACATTCACTTTAAATAGGGCACCATCTAAATCCGTTGAGATGACACCGTGTGAACTATGGTTTGATAGAAACCTAATTAAGCTATCATTTCTTAATGTTTGGGGCTGCGATGCTTGTGTGGAAAATGTTTTCACCTAATGAGCTCGAACCCAAAGCGGACAAATGCATCTTCATAGAATACCCTAAGAACAGTTGGGTGAACCTTCTATCTCAGATCCAAGCATAAAATGTTTGTTACTAAAACCGGGTCCTTTCTCGAGACAGGGTTTCTCTTGAAAGAATTGAGTGGGAGGAGGATAGAACTTGATGAGGTTATTGAACCTCTGCTTCAACCAGAAAGTAGCGTAGCGCAGAAAGATGTTTCTGTGAAGCCTACGTCAGTTGAAGAGGAAGTTAATGATGATGATCATGAAGCTTTAGATCAAGTTACTATCGAACTTCGTAGGTCGACAAGGACGTGTACTGCTACTGAGCAGTACGACAACCTTGTCTTGGAGGTCATGCTGTTGGACAACAATGAACCTACGAACTATGGAGAAGTGATGATGGGCCCGGAAACCAACAAATGGTTAGAGGCCATGAAATCCGAGAAAGGATCCATGTATGAAAACCAAGTATAGACTTTGGTGGACTTGCTCGTTGGACGGCATGTCGTTAAGTACAAATGGATCTTTAAAATGAAGACAGACGCTGATGGTAAATGTTACCATTTGTAAAGCTCGACTTGTTGCAAAGTAGTTTACGACAAGTTCAAGGAGTTGACTGCGATGACACTTTCTCACTCGTAGTGATGCTAAAGTCTGTTGGAATTATGTTAGCAGTTGCTGCATTTTTCAATTATGTAATCAGGCAGATGGATGCCAAAACATCATTTCCTTCCTTAAAGAAAGGTTGTATGAGATACAACCAGAAGGTTTTGTCAGTCCTAAGGATGCTAAAAGGTGTGCAAGTTTCAGTGATTCTTCTATCAACTGAAGCAAGCATCTCGGAGTTGGAATATGCACTTTGATGAGGTGATCAAAGTTTTTGAGTCTATACAAAGTTTACGAGAAACTGGTATTTACAATAAAGTGAGTGGGAGCACTATAGAATTTCTGATAAGTATATGTGGATGACATATTGTTGATCGGAAATGATGTAGAATTTTTGGAAAGCATAAACAGTTGTTTGAAAGGAGTTTTTCAAAGGAAGACCTGAATAAAGCTACCTAATTGTTGAGCATCAAGATCTATAGAGATAGATCAAGATTCTTGATGAGACTCTCAATAAGTGCATACCTTGACAAGATTTTGAAAGAGTTCAAAATGGATTAAGTCAGAGAGAAGTGTTCTCGCCTGCTTTGTAAGGTGTGAAGTTGAGTGAGACTCAAAGCTCGACCATGGCAGAAGAAAGAGAAAGGACGAATATCGTCCCCTATGCCCTAGCCACAGGCTCTGTATAGTATGACATGATGTGTACCACACCTGTGTGTGCCTTGCCATGAGTCCGTCATGGGGTACAAGAGTGATCCAGGAGTGGTTCACTTGACTGCGGTCAAGATTATCCTTAGTAACTAAAAGACTAAGGAGATGTTTCTCGATTATGGAGGTGATGAAGAGTTCGTCGTAAAGAGTTACGTCAATGCAAGCTTTAACACCAATCCGGATGACTCGTAGTAGCAATCTGGATACATATAGTGGAGCAGCCATTTGGAATAGTACCAAGTGGAGCGTGGTAGCAGTGTTTACAGTTTGACATAGAGATTTGCAAAGTACATACGGATCTGAATGTCGTAGACCGTTTGACTATAAGACCTCTCTCACATGCAAAGCATGATCGAGCCCCAGAACTCATTGGGTGTTAGATTCATAACAATGCAAATCACATAGTGATGTGAACTAGATTATTGACTCTAGTGCAAGTGGGAGACTGTTGGAAATATGCCCTAGAGGCAATAATAAATTAGTTATTATCATATTTCCTTGTTCATGATAATCGTTTATTATCCATGCTATAATTGTATTGATTGGAGACTTAGATGCATGTGTGGATACATAGACAAAACCATGTCCCTAGTATGCCTCTAATGGACTAGCTCATTGATCAAAGACGGTTAAGGTTTCCTAGCCATGGACATGAGATGTCATTTGATAAACGGGATCACATCATTAGGATAATGGTGTGATGGACAAGACCCAAACTACAAACGTAGCATATGATCGTGTCAGTTTATTGCTACTGTTTTCTACATGTCAAGTATATGTTCCTATGACCATGAGATCATGCAACTCACGGACATCGGAGGAGTGCCTTGTGTGTATCAAACGTCGCAATGTAACTGGGTGACTATAAAGGTGCTCCACAGGTATCTCCGAGGGTGTCTGTTGAGTTGGCATGGATCAAGACTGGGATTTGTTACTCCGTGTGACGGAGAGGTATCTCAGGGCCCACTCGGTAATACAACATCACAATAAGCCTTGCAAGCAATGTGATTAAGTGTTAGTCATGGGATCTTGTATTACAGAACGAGTAAAGAGACTTTCCGGTAACGAGGTTGAACTAGGTATGGAGATACCGACGATCGAATCTCGGGCAAGTAACATACCGAAGAACAAAGGGAATGTTATACGGGATTGACTGAATCCTTGACATAGAGGTTCGACCGATAAAGATCTTCATAGAATATGTAGGAACCAATATGGTCATCCAGGGCCCGCTATTGGTTATTGACCGTAGAGGTGTCTCGGTCATGTCTACATAGTTCTTGAACCCGCAGGGTCTGCACACTTAAGGTTTGGTGACATTTCGGTAGTATAGAGTTATGTATGGTGGTGACTGAAGGTTGTTCGGAGTCCTGGATGAGATCCCGGACATCACGAGGATCTCCGGAATGGTCTAGAGGTAAAGATTCATATATAGGAAGTCCTATTTTGGTCGCTAGAAAAGTTTCGGGCTCATCGGTAGTGTACCGGGAGTGCCGGTAGTGTACCGGGAGACCTCCTGGAGGGGTATTTCGACCCAAGAGGCTCCATGGGATGTGGGAGAGTGAATATCAGCCCTTAGTGGGCTGGTGGAAACTCCCACACAAGGCCCATGTGGCTGGAGAAGAAAACCCAATAGGAAAAGGTGGAAAAAGGAAAAAAGGGACGAATCCTAGTCCTACTAGGATTGGAGGAGAGTCCTCCAATCCTAGTGGATTCGGCCGACTCCTATGGGGTCTTGGCCTTGCGCCAGCCCTCCTCCTCCCTCCCTCCTATATATACTGGTGGTATTGGGTGTTTTGCACTAGATTTTACGGCCACGTGCTACCCGTTCCACCGATGCTCCTCTAGATCGGATTTCCACAGTGCTTAGGCGAAGCCCTGCCGGAATTGCTCCACCACCATCGCCGGAGCGCCGTCATGCTGCCGGTGAACTCTTCTTCCTCTCCACTTCCTCTTGCTGGATCAAGACGGTGGAGATCGTCATCAAGCTGCACATGTGCTGAACGCGGAGGTGCCGTCCGTTCGGCGCTAGATCGGAAGGACCGTGATCAAGATCGCGAGACGGTTCGTGATGAGTTCGTGGGACGGATCGTGATGAGTTTGCGGGACGGATCGTGATGAGTTCACGAGACAGATCGTGATGAGATCGCGGGACGGATCGTGATGTGTTCGCGGGACGGATCGTGATTGGATCGCGGGACGGATCGTGATGAGATCGCGGGACGCTCGGCGATTTGGATCGCGAAGATGTTCGACTACACCAACCACATTTCTTAACGCTTCCCGCTTAGCGATCTACAAGGGTATGTAGATCCACTCTCCCTCTCGTAGATGCTCATCACCATGGATAGATCTACGTGTGCGTAGGAATTTTTTGTTTCCCATGTGACGTTCCCCAACAGTTATAGTGATGTTGTATTACCGAGTGGACCCTGAGATACCTCTCCGTCACACGGAGTAACAAATCCCAGTCTTAATCCATGCCAACCCAACAGACACCCTCAGAGATACCTGTAGAGCACCTTTATAGTCACCCAGTTACGTTGCGACGTTTCATACACACAAGGTACTCCTCCGGTGTCAGTGAGTTGCATGACCTCATGGTCATAGGAACAGATACTTGACATGTAGAAAACTGTAGCAATAAAGTGACACAATCATATGCTACGTTTGTAGTTTGGGTCTTGTCCATCACATCATTCTCCTAATGATGTGATCCCGTTATCAAATGACCTCTCATGTCCATGACTAGGAAACCATAGCCATCTTTGATCAACAAGCTAGTCTATTAGACGCATACTAGGGACATGGTGTTGTCTATGTATCCACACATTTATATGAGTTTCCGATCAATACAATTATAACATGGATAATAAACGATTATCATGAATAAGAAAATATGATAATAACCAATTTATTATTGCCTCTAGGGCATATTTCCAACATTGGAGTCGTATCAGCATCCCCAATCTTAATTATTGCTTGTCGTCGAGTAGGTAAATCATAAAAATAAATAAATTATGAAGTGTGAATGTTAGCATAGTGTATAATTTTGACCAATGATAATTTCAATCACTTTTCCTAGCATCATAAACAACAACGCTTTCTAATAAAACTCATCATGTTAAAGTAGCAATCAATTCGCATGTTATGGTTCAAACAATGCATTCTCTTGAAACTTAACAACCTATGTTCTTAGTCACGAAACAATTACAAATTATTTTCACAAAAGTCCAAGTAAGATCTCCACATACTCAATTATCATATAGTCATCAATGATTGCTAGAAATCAAAGCATATTTTTAAAACAAATAACATCCATTGAACACAAAGGAATATAGGGTCTTAGTGTTTCGCCTCCCAACTTGCTTATCATAGAGATAATTGTCAACAATAATAACTCCTGATCAAATATATTCGACTGAATATATGTGGCTGGATCTTTCCCCACCACATGATGCTTGCCAAGTAGAGAATAAATGATGTTGGAACAAGAAGCTGACTCAACATGAAAAGCAAATAGATATGCCCTTCGCAGAGGGAAGCATGGATTTGCTTATGTGCCAGAGCTCGTTGCTAAAAACAGAGATGAATACATTTTGGGTGGTGTGCTTTTCTTGTCAACATTACAAAAAATGATTTCAATATATTCCATGCTTAACATGTTAATGGTGGTTCCTAAACAAAAAATGAAATTGTACTCCCCCTCCAGCATACAAACACTTCCATGGCTAGCTGAATTCATGGGTGCCATGCAAACAATCAACTTCCTAAGGGGAGTTTTTTTGTATTAAGTAGGATTGGGCATCCTTTTTACCAGCCTCCCTCGGTGTAGCGAACCGACTCAAAACAAGTCAAGCCTCTGTGTTTTCTGTGCCATCCCTGGATCAGTATGCTGGCACACACAGTACATCAATGTATATATCAAAGTGCAATCACATGTAAATAGCGTAAAACTAATATATACCTTAAAATAGCAGCGGATACAGTCAACGGGAGTGGAGTCCTAATAACACCAACGGCAAGTTGAGTGCGGACCGTAACCCTGAATCGTACTCTTACCCGCCGTAGGAGAGTATCTGCAACATAAGACGTTGCAGCCGTGTAGGTTAGCATTTTGAATAGGCCGGCAAGATCACCATAGTAGAACAGAAGAATAAAGACTATTCTATATTCAAAGGCTTTGTGGCTCTGTGTCTAAGTTTTTGCGTAAAAGCTGATTTTATTTTCCCTACAACAAAGGAATATCAGGAAATTCACTATGGAGTTACCTATCATGACATGGTTCCGCCAACCAATGTCTCAATGCCCATAAGTATCATTAAGTTGCCCACAATTAGTTATCAGTCCAGTGTTGAGAGTTCAGAGATAGATCCAAGTCTAGAAGCTCAAATTGTCCGTAACCGGGGACACGGCTAATCGATTAGGTTTAACTCTGCAGAGTGTTGTGTACTTTACCCACAAGATTCTTTCCCTCCTGGTAAGTCCTCGCACTGCCTGGTGTTTGAGAACAGGATGAAAGAAACATGGTCTTTCAGAGTGTTTCCCTGACTGTCCGACAGTGCCCATCCAATCCTAACGTCGACTACATCTCGTAGCACTGCCCAACAGAGTCACAATAAAGATCAACCAAGCCAGAGCCCATAATGACTTGTGGCTACACAGGTAAGCTTCTGGGCATGAAGTATTCTTCTTTCTCTTTGAGTCTGGGTGAAGCTTTCCGCAAGATGTCATGGCGCTTCTCCATGCATCCCGGCCATCCACTGGTTTCTCTAGGGATGCCCAATCAACCATCCTTCACCCACTAGTGTGTATTGAAAACTTGTCTTCTCGAGTCTTGAAGTCTTGAGGACTTGAATATGCAGGACTTGAAAATGTCTTCATGAAGTTGTCGTCTTGACGTAGAGTCCTTCTTCACACCACTCACGAACGCTCATACCAGACCCCGTCTACTTTAGCATAGCATTGCACTAACTAGCATTCCCGGGGCTTTAGTAACCAGTGGTGGGTTCCTACCTCATGCATTCTACTCAACTACAAGAATTTCAATAACACTACGGGAGGGATGTGCTGAATGATGTCACTACATGCAATAAAAACATAGGTATGAAATAGATGGTCAAAGTGAACTTACCTGTACTGTTGATGAAGAGAAAGATCGCTCTCAGGAATAACTTGATAGACTATTCATCACTCTCCGAGGAAAAATCTATATAACAAACATTGCATTCATAAGCAAACACTTCTAGCAATCAAAACTGACAATCACAATGTAACACAAGAACAAAAGCAACAAGGTTGATGAAAGAAATACTTAAGACAAAGTTGAAACACAAAACTCCAACAAAATTCAAAAGTAACACCAAACCCAAAACAAAGTAAAATATAATAAAAGTATTTTAGTAAATATTTTACTAGCAAAAGAATTACTTTTGAAAGAACAAGTAAAACTATGAAAACAACATCTTAAACAACATGAGTCTTTGCCTAATAAAATTAACTACAAGCAAAACAATAACTAAGAGAAAACATATTGTAAAACAACTAAGTTAACAGAAAATAATTAAATAAAATCTTTATTATAAAGCAGAATTAAATCATCTAAAACTTTGTGAAAATAATCTCTACTAAAACTAAGTTGTTTTATAAAACATTACCTAATGATAGAGAATATAGTTTCCTATAATAGAGTAAAACTAAACCATTTTTATTGACAAACATTTCTTAACAGAAAAGATTACTACAAATTTTATTTGAAAACAGAATCTAATTATATAAAACTATAGTTAAAAGAATTGTTACTAACAAATTTGCTTTTAAAACAACTATACCTATTTGAAAGAGGGTATAGATCCCTACAACAAAATTTATAAACTAAACAAATTAACTTTTGTGAACAGCAAGTAAATTACTAAGGTTTGGAACAACAAAACTAAATTAAATCTGAAACTTAATATAAATCATATTCAGATTTTCAAAATAAAACAAATAAATCAATTTAATTAAACTAATAGGAGACTATACATATTCTGTTTCTAGTTAAAACCCTATTAAATTTTTATTTAAAAAAATTCTCAAACTTATCATGAAGATAGTCCTAAGTAATATCAAGCAGTAGCAAAAAGATTCATATAAAAATATATTTTTAAACTCAAGTTATTCAGAAAACAAAATTTAAATCAAATCTGTTCAAATTCAAATTTAAATGTTCAAACATGGTCAAATTTGGTATTCACAGAAACTAGATGAAAATTGTGACCTAATGCAAAAAGAATCAAGTTAAAATACTTAAAAACCTAAAAGATATGATAAAAACAAATTCGGGATTAACTCTGTTTTTAAAACAAAACAGAAATTGGAAAAATCCTAACTAACGGTCAGGGGGTGACGTGGCGCTCTGCTATTGGCTACGGGGGGTTGTGCGAGCGGCGCTACGGGCGAGAGGAGTTGGGTAGAGGGCTCAGTGGCGCTCGGGGAAGGCAGGGTGGAGTAGGGGAGTAACAATGGCGTGGCGGCTGTGGGTATCTCCGGCGAGAGATTCCGGTGAGGGTGGTGCACGGGAGAAGGGGAAAACAGGGGGAATGGAGGCGCAGGGGTATGCGGCTTCTTATAGGGGGCTCAGAGGGTCGGGGAATGGAAGGAGGCGAGATCCACGGCGAGGGGATCCGGCGACGGCGTCGGGCGCATGGGAGGAGGGTGATGACCGGCGACGGTTTCGGTCGGGCGCGTGGGGCCAGGGTGTCAGCGAGAGAGAGAGGGGAGCGTAGTCAGCGGGCGACCGACCGGTAACGGTCTCGGCATTTAATGTCGTTGGGCCGGCCGGTTTTATTATAAACCGTTACCGTTTTCTATTTATGATTTTACCAGAGCCATAAAACTTGTTCAATGCATTCGAATAAATTCCAAATATAGTCAAATTGTATATCATAATTAACAGAATAATAAATGCCATTTAATGGACATTTTTATTCTGGCATTTGAATATTTGGGAAAAATATTATTTTCAGAAATTGCCCTTTCGCTTTTAAATCCCTTTGCAAATATTTTTCAGAATAACCCCTGGTTTTTATTATTCAAATAAATCACCAAGAAGTCCCTGGTGTGGAGTGTCATTTTACTCCTCTCAAATTTTTGTCAGGGGTTTGAATACTTTGAAAATTGGAATAGGAACCAAATATGAAATGATTCCAAAAGAAAATCCAGAGATTTTCACATTCACTATTCAAAGATTTATTTTAAACTTCCAACTCATATTTCATATAATTTGAAGAAGTCATTTTATCTTCTCTCATGAAAATCATTGAGTTGCTTAAAGTTTTCTGAATTTGAAATATTTTCAAAATGGAAATTCAAATCATTTTCAAATCCCTTTTCATTTCTTTAAATGGAAGAAGTCATGTCATCTTCACTCTAGGGTTTTGTGATAAAATGAATTTGAATTCCTGGTGATCAAAATGCAGATTGAAAGTTTTGGGAAGGTCATTTCATTCCCTCTCATCAAACTTTCAAAAAGTTTCAAATTTCACTCACTTTCAATCACTCAAGCAAACAAACAATCATTCTAATAATTATTATAACATTCCAAAGTTTGGGATGTTACAAACCTACCACACTTAAAATGAATCTCGTCCTCGAGATTCGGAGGAGCTAGAAAGAAAAGGTTAGGGTTTGAGGGTCTTCTAACAAATCCATTGTCCTGGAAGGTGTGGGGTCTTCCAACAAAACTCCATTGACCTGGAAATGTGGGTCTACCACACTTAAAATGAGAGTTAGTGGTCCTTCAAAAATCATGACAGTCCTGTGGGTGCACTTGTCTGTTCACCTTCTTCATGATAGCTTCTTCGGTGATGCTCTTCCGTTATATCAAAATCTTGTGATCTCATAACAAAATGTATTTCCTCCGATACTGGGTCTTCTTAACTTGCAGGTCTCACGTTCATTCTAAGTAACTTATCGAAGATCTCATGGTGGTCTACCATTAGTGGTTATCCTGCAGTGAAATGGGTCTTGGCTTTATTCCTCACTGTAAAATTTCCTACGTGTGACAGCAACTGTCAATGTACTAGGGGTTTCATCCTACCATTCTAAGGCTTAAACAAAAAGCTTCAAAGAACGTCGTCTCTTTACTATGGGTAAGTCACTCAGATTTACCATTCCGAATAGCAAGAGAATGATAAGAGTAAGTCATCATGGTGGCCAAACCATGTCGCACTGAAATCATTACCTTGTATAAGGTTTAGTGAATCTCGTATTCTAACACTTGGGCTTCCTCACAAGCGTTGCAGAAAATTTCTCTTCTCAACAAACAAAGTTCAGATAAATCCATTTATTTCTGCAAGCCGGACAAAAACATCTATCGTTTCTTCACAACTCTCAGGTTATCGTATGCTCCTAAGAAAACGTTTGCTGATCAGTCGTAGCTTCTTCCAAGTTTCTTCCTTCACAAAGGTGGGGCTTGATCCTTATCAATCCTGAGGTCGGTGACTTGTGGGTTTACTTGAATACTTGAACAGCTTCATCTCACCCGTGGGGTGACTATCGATCCACATTCCAGCATTACCTTCAGTTCACTCCCTCATACCTTCGAGGTAACAAATCACAGACTTATTCTTGTCTAAATTCCTCTCTACGAAATCCATTTTCCTTTCCATTGGTGTGTTTAACCTTGGGTATGGTTTCATCACAATCATTCTCTATTCCAACTTCAAAAGTACCTTGTCACAAAGGTTATCATCCACACAGTTTGAGGTGGTTCCACATTCTCTTCACCTGTATTCACTTATCCAAACTCCTTAATCCGGAAAAGGTACCTGTGGTTACTACCACACTTAAAATGAAATGCACTCAGGTCTGCTTAGACCAAATTTTCTCATATCCTCGAAAATGGTAAGAGATCTTTCTTCATTGAGTAACAACTCATAAGATAAATCATGACACCATAAATTTCCATTGCTTCAGGAATTTATTACAAACTCTGAGACTTCCATTACATAACTTCAAAATGGTAAGAGTGCTACCTATTACATTTATTACATCCAAAATCCAAAACTCAGACTACTCATGTTTGACCTTCTTCTTTGGACATTTATAGGCATAGTGGCCCATATTCTTACACTTGAAACATCGAATATGACTCAGGTCCTTTTGTTCAGGGGCTTGTCTCTTCCTGAGGTTCTTTGTTCTGATCAACACTTCAATTTCCCGTGGATCAAACTCCACTTCTTCTACCGGTAAGTTTCCCAGATACTCTTTTCTTTCCTTCGTACAGTCCTGTGAGAAATGTCCTTCTTCCCCACATGAATAGCAGACATTGGAGTAAAATCTGGTTAGGCCTTCTCCATTAGGGTCTTCATCATCTTCCTTCGTCATAAGTTCTCCTAAGTTTTCTCTGAAGGCTTCCTTCATGGCTTCATTCCGCTGCTTGATGACTTCTTGTACCTTGGGGTACACTTGGCATTGAGCAGGGTAATGTGTAGTTCCTTCACACAAGAAACATGTCACCTGCCCAGTTGGGCCTTCCTCAGTAGGGTGATTCTCTTCACAGTAAGGGCATCCATACTTGTGTTCTGCCTGGGTGTGTCCTATCTCTCCACGTATCTTGCATGCACAAATCTTCTTCACATCGTTGCCACGGGGCTTCTGGGTGTTGTTAACAACATGAGATCCTTGCAGAGTCATCTTAAATTCTTCCCAAGTGTTGGATGCTTGCCTATCATGGATAGCTTCATGCATCTTCCACCAATGTGTAGCACCTTCTGCAAAGTACCGAAGAGCATACTGGACCATTTCGTTCCTTGCAACAAGGTTACTCCTTAGATGATCCTCCATGTTCTGAATCCATTCTTCTGTCTCTAACCAAGTCATTGATCCAGAATACACAAGTCCAGCTTCATTCGTCATCTATTGGGGTCAAGGTTTTGGGATGAGAAGCAAGAGAGAGAAAGGAGAGGATACACACAATACAAACAATGGTTTTGAAATAGATTTTTTGTTGTGGCTGTCGAAAATTACACACAAATGACAGCTCACAAATCTTCGCATCTAACGTAAGTTTACATCAAGGGTTTGGTCTTCTAGGGGCAATAATATCTTGGAAATTTCTTCATGGTCTTCAATTTCTTGAGGTCTGTATAGTCTTCAACTTGTGTAGCTTCAATTCTTCTAATTCATGGTGAAATCTTCTTTACTTTGAAGTGGCCATCAGTTGTTTTCGATATCTTGTCCTTCTTGGAGTGGCTTCAGTTGATCCTTCGTGTGGTCAAAAGGGAAGGGGTATTGTCTAACCATTTTGAGGTAAGAGAGATCATTTGATAAGGCTCAAATAAGATGAGAAGTAAAGGGTCTTTTGAAAACAAAGTTTTCGGGAAATCATTTCCTAAGGGCTTTCCAGTTTCTAGGGTCACGTCCTATAGTCAACATGTGCTCCGATACCATTTCTGTAGCGATCCGACTCAAAACGAGTCAAGCCTTTGTGTTTTCTGTGCCATCCCTGGATCAGTATGCTGGCACACACAGTACATCAATGTATATATCAAAGTGCAATCACATGTAAATAGCGTAAAATTGATATATACCTTAAAATAGCAGCGGATATAGTCAACGGGAGTGGAGTCCCAATAACACCAACGGCAAGTTGAGTGCGGACCGTAACCCTGAATCGTACTCTTACCCGCCGTAGGAGAGTATCTGCAACATAAGACGTTGCAGCCGTGTAGGTCAGCATTTTGAATAGGCCGGCAAGATCACCATAGTAGAACAGAAGAATAAAGACTATTCTATATGCAAAGGCTTTGTGGCTCTGTGTCTAAGTTTTTGCGTAAAAGCTGATTTTATTTTCCCTACAACAAAGGAATATCAGGAAATTCACTATGGAGTTACCTATCATGACATGGTTCCGCCAACCAATGTCTCAATGCCCATAAGTATCATTAAGTTGCCCACAATTAGTTATCAGTCCAGTGTTGAGAGTTCAGAGATAGATCCAAGTCTAGAAGCTCAAATTGTCCGTAATCGGGGACACGGCTAATCGATTAGGTTTAATTCTGCAGAGTGTTGTGTACTTTACCCACAAGATTCTTTCCCTCCTGGTAAGTCCTCGCACTGCCTGGTGTTTGAGAACAGGATGAAAGAAACATGGTCTTTCAGAGTGTTTCCCTGACTGTCCGACAGTGCCCATCCAATCCTAACGTCGACTACATCTCGTAGCACTGCCCAGCAGAGTCACAACAAAGATCAACCAAGCCAGAGCCCATAATGACTTGTGGCTACACAGGTAAGCTTCCGGGCATGAAGTATTCTTCTTTCTCTTTGAGTCTGGGTGAAGCTTTCCGCAAGATGTCATGGCGCTTCTCCATGCATCCCGGCCATCCACTGGTTTCTCCAGGGATGCCCAATCAACCATCCTTCACCCACTAGTGTGTATTGAAAACTTGTCTTCTCGAGTCTTGAAGTCTTGAGGACTTGAAGATGCAGGACTTGAAAATGTCTTCATGAAGTTGTCGTCTTGACGTAGAGTCCTTCTTCACACCACTCACGAACGCTCATACCAGACCCCGTCTACTTTAGCATAGCATTGCACTAACTAGCGTTCCCGGGGCTTTAGTAACCAGTGGTGGGTTCCTACCTCATGCATTCTACTCAACTAGAAGAATTTCAATAACACTACAGGAGGGATGTGCTGAATGATGTCACTACATGCAATAAAAACATAGGTATGAAATAGATGGTCAAAGTGAACTTGCCTGTACTGTTGATGAAGAGAAAGATCGCTCTCAGGAATAACTTGATAGACTATTCGTCACTCTCCGAGGAAAAATCTATATAACAAACATTGCATTCATAAGCAAACACTTCTAGCAATCAAAACTGACAATCACAATGTAACACAAGAACAAAAGCAACAAGGTTGATGAAAGAAATACTTAAGACAAAGTTGAAACACAAAACTCCAACAAAATTCAAAAGTAACACCAAACCCAAAACAAAGTAAAATATAATAAAATTATTTTAGTAAATATTTTACTAGCAAAAGAATTACTTTTGAAAGAACAAGTAAAACTATGAAAACAACATCTTAAACAACATGAGTCTTTGCCTAATAAAATTAACTACAAGCAAAACAATAACTAAGAGAAAACATATTGTAAAACAACTAAGTTAACAGAAAATAATTAAATAAAATCTTTATTATAAAGCAGAATTAAATCATCTAAAACTTTGTGAAAATAATCTCTACTAAAACTAAGTTGTTTTATAAAACATTACCTAATGATAGAGAATATAGTTTCCTATAATAGAGTAAAACTAAACCATTTTTATTGACAAACATTTCTTAACAGAAAAGATTACTACAAATTTTATTTGAAAACAGAATCTAATTATATAAAACTTTAGTTAAAAGAATTGTTACTAACAAATTTGCTTTTAAAACAACTATACCTATTTGAAAGAGGGTATAGATCCCTACAACAAAATTTATAAACTAAACAAATTAACTTTTGTGAACAGCAAGTAAATTACTAAGGTTTGGAACAACAAAACTAAATTAAATCTGAAACTTAATATAAATCATATTCAGATTTTCAAAATAAAACAAATAAATCAATTTAATTAAACTAATAGGAAACTATACAGATTCTGTTTCTAGTTAAAACCCTATTAAATTTTTATTTAAAAAAATTCTCAAACTTATCATGAATATAGTCCTAAGTAATATCAAGCAGTAGCAAAAAGATTCATATAAAAATATATTTTTAAACTCAAGTTATTCAGAAAACAAAATTTAAATCAAATCTGTTCAAATTCAAATTTAAATGTTCAAACATGGTCAAATTTGGTATTCACAGAAACTAGATGAAAATTGTGACCTAATGCAAAAAGAATCAAGTTAAAATACTTAAAAACCTAAAAGATATGATAAAAACAAATTCGGGATTAACTCTGTTTTAAAAAAAAAACAGAAATTGGAAAAATCCTAACTAACGGTCAAGGGGTGACGTGGCGCTCTGCTATTGGCTACGGGGGGTTGTGCGAGCGGCGCTACGGGCGAGAGGAGTTAGGTAGAGGGCTCAGTGGCGCTCGGGGAAGGCAGGGTGGAGTAGGGGAGTAACAATGGCGTGGCGGCTGTGGGTATCTCCGGCGAGAGATTCCGGTGAGGGTGGTGCACGGGAGAAGGGGAAAACAGGGGGAATGGAGGCGCAGGGGTATGCGGCTTCTTATAGGGGGCTCAGAGGGTCGGGGAATGGAAGGAGGCGAGATCCACGGCGAGGGGATCCGGCGACGACGTCGGGCGCATGGGAGGAGGGTGATGACCGGCGACGGTTTCGGTCGGGCGCGTGGGGCCAGGGTGTCAGCGAGAGAGAGAGGGGAGCGTAGTCAGCGGGCGACCGACCGGTAACGGTCTCGGCATTTAATGTCGTTGGGCCAGCCGGTTTTATTATAAACCGTTACCGTTTTCTATTTATGATTTTACCAGAGCCATAAAACTTGTTCAATGCATTCGAATAAATTCCAAATATAGTCAAATTGTATATCATAATTAACAGAATAATAAATGCCATTTAATGGACATTTTTATTCTGGCATTTGAATACCTTGGAAAAAATATTATTTTCAGAAATTGCCCTTTCGCTTTTAAATCCCTTTGCAAATATTTTTCAGAATAACCCCTGGTTTTTATTATTCAAATAAATCACCAAGAAGTCCCTGGTGTGGAGTGTCATGTTACTCCTCTCAAATTTTTGTCAGGGGTTTGAATACTTTGAAAATTGGAATAGGAACCAAATATGAAATGATTCCAAAAGAAAATCCAGAGATTTTCACATTCACTATTCAAAGATTTATTTTAAACTTCCAACTCATATTTCATATAATTTGAAGAAGTCATTTTATCTTCTCTCATGAAAATCATTGAGTTGCTTAAAGTTTTCTGAATTTGAAATATTTTCAAAATGGAAATTCAAATCATTTTCAAATCCCTTTTCATTTATTTAAATGGAAGAAGTCATGTCATCTTCACTCTAGGGTTTTGTGATAAAATGAATTTGAATTCCTGGTGATCAAAATGCAGATTGAAAGTTTTGGGAAGGTCATTTCATTCCCTCTCATCAAACTTTCAAAAAGTTTCAAATTTCACTCACTTTCAATCACTCAAGCAAACAAACAATCATTCTAATAATTATTATAACATTCCAAAGTTTGGGATGTTACACTCGGAGTTAATAAACTCTCATCAGTGAGTAAAACACATTTAGCATAGAAGATGCTGACCGCCCCCATCGCTCTATGAGTGGTACGGGCTCACAAAATAGATGTTTATTTGAAGGTTTTAGAGATTATACATGCAAATTTACTTGGAATGGCACGGAGATACCATATATAGGTAGGTATGGTGGACTCTCATGAAAAACAGCTGGGTTTAAGGGTTTTTAGACGTACAAGTAGTATCCCTACTTAGTACGAAGTTTTGGCTAGCAAAAAGTTATCAACAAGCACGACATGTTGGAGGATTCATAACAGTATAACTTCTATGCAAATATACCCAAAAATAAACCATTATGTTGTCTTCCTTGTCCAACATCAACTACTTGATCAGGTTTGAAAATAATTAATGGTAATTTGTAATCATAAGATGTCCAAGATAATATATTTGTATGTAAAATTTTGTCTTTCTTATACTAATCTTTCATGAATTGCTTGTATGACCAATGTTGTGATTGTCAAACTTTAATAGATTTCACTTTCTAAACCCTATGTAAAATTACTAATAAACATATGGGACATGTATAATTTTAGATTTATGGTATTCAATCTAGTCAACAATTTACTCTTAGGATATAAGTGAAGCACGAGAGTGAATGACAAACTATTCCAAAAGATATAGGTGGAGAACACAGAGTAGTTACACAAATAGGTAGCTATGTATAAGATCTCTCCCAATCAAAAATTTCCAAATCTAATTACTGTAAAAATAGCAAACAAAACAAATAGGACACCTCCAAGAATAGCACGTATCATGTGAAAAAATAAAAATTTAGACTCAATATAGACTAACCGATAGTTGTTGACAAAGAGAGGTGGGATGGCTAACATGGCATCCCCAACCTTAGATGCTTGAGACTTCTAGTAATATTAACTTGGGGAGCCTTGGGAATCCCCAAGCTTGAGTCTCCCATGTCTCGTTAATTTCTCTTATATCACGGTTTCCCCTAAGTCTCAAAACGTTATCCACACAAAACTCTATAAGAACTCGTGAGATAAATTAGTACATATATGGATAGATCAATAAATCATGTACTATCAAGACAAGTTGAATAATATTTTTTCAAACATTATCTATTGTATACTATCATTTTCATAATTTATATCTACCATATAAGCCATGAAAACTCTAGGATAAGCAGATAACAAAACTATGACAGTAATCTGTCTAAATAGAACATCCTGTAGCAATTAATTCCAAAAGTATACTTCTATAACTCAATAAATTATATTTTTAGTAAAAATTTAAAAATTTGTAGTAAAATATTGTATACTTTTTTTCCAGAAATTATCCACATTCCAGTAAAATATGCAAATCGAAACACTACAACAAAAGTTTATATTTGTGCACACGACACATCAAAAATGCAATTCAAACATCCTAAAAGAAATGTTGGTAATGTTGGTCATGATTGTTTCAGAAACCAATATGCAATGAAATTCATGAATGCAAATGCTCCTGAATTCACATAAAAATTTATGAAAAACTTGGGATGTGAAAACATCGTCGACCAATTAGCCGATTGTCGATGACCTGGAGGTTGATAACTTCACTTCCTAACGCTGAGGGCTGCGAAGGAGATGAAACTTTATTTTCCAGGGCTCATGGCCGGCCAGAGATGCGAAATGGACGCCGACGGTCGTTTTAGGGTAGGTTTAGAGTCCGGTCTAGTTGATATATGTCTAAATGTAATGAATCTGTTCCGTTTTAAATAGAAACATTCAGTTTTATGTAAAAATTATCCAAGTATGAATGAATATCGTCCGGCACATATAAATATGCATCAAGTTTAGTTTTTTGTTGTAGGAATTCTTTCAAAATGTAACCGAAGCGTACGTGGACAACTTTAAACAACGTGCTCCTGCATCTGTAGTCCCTCCATACCCGGACAAATACGTGTCCGGTTTAAAATTGAGCGTCGAAGATGCAGACCATGGAAGATCCGAGCCGCCTCGTGTGGGGACGGAGACCACCTACCCCGCAGCCACAGAGATCCGGTACCGCGTGGCGGGCCCACATGACATCGAGAAGGCGATCTCCCTCTTCCCTCCCCCGAAGAAAAAGTCTTGTTTCGCGGCCCGACGCACAGCGCTGACGCGCCCCACCCGCCAGCCGGACGGTTTAAAAGCAGAGAGAGAGAGAGAGAAATAATGCGCTTCAATTCTTGTTCAAACACCCCTCTTTCTCTCTCTTCCGCCTTTCTGGACCTCTCACGAGCAGAGGCGCTTTCCTCCCTCCCCTCCCCCTCCTCCTCCGCGCGACGGAGGAGCCGCCGGACCACGCCACGCCCACGAGGTACGTGCGACGCGGGCTCTTCCTCTCTCCCTAGATGTTCCGATTTATGCCTGGCTCGGGCGCAACCCGCGATTTCGCGGTGGAGTTGTCCTTGTCCGGTCCTCTGCCTCGCGCTATAGCCTGCTTGGTTGACCCGTGGGTTCCAGCCTGGTCGCTAGTGCTGGTTTGTTTGAGGGCTCGATTCCCGATTCGAATGGAATTCGTCCTCCTCCCTGGCTCCTTGTCGTTCGCCCGCGAGCTGGAGCGGATTTTATTGGACGGGAGGTGGGAAATGGGGGCTCGTTGAGGAGGGGATCGGATGATGCGGGATTGCAGAGCTGGTGCTGGTTTGTGCCCCCCACCCCTGACTGGATCTGATGGTGTAGCTCGTCGAGCAGTTTCGACTCGCGGATTAAGGATTTGAAATGCATGGCTAAACTGGGCTACGCTTCAGATTCTTGACTTAAAAAGGTTACTGAGATTGGCAACATCACATTGCTGAATTGGTTGAAGATGAAGCAGAGATGTAAGCATAGGGACGTATTGCCTATTTAAGGGGAATATGGACGTCTCAGTTTTCCGCTTCTTGTCACCTGGGAAATAGCTCTATTTGTGTCGCTAGCATAGTTGGAATTGACATTGTGTCAGTGTTTGAAAAGGACACCTTACCAACTTTGTCCTCCACAAAGGAAAACAACGTTGTCTCTCTATCGGCATGAATGATGACATTTCTCAATAGCCATACTGACCTAAGGAAACAACAAAAATGGATCCTGGGCTCTCAGCCTTGTTTTTCAATAAAAATAAATAGGTAAACACAGTTTGGAGCTTCAAACATTATGATTTTGTTTTCACATGTAGATGCTCGCTACATGCCTGTAGATTGGAATATTAATTTCTGGGCTACAAATATGTGGATCTTAAAATGTGTACTATTTGCTACACCCTCCGTTTCATAATTCGTATAGATATTTTCAAAAATCAAACTTCGTAAACTTTGAACAAGTTTGTAGGAATATGTACATCTACAATACGAAATAAATATCGTTAGGTACATCATGAACCGTAGTTTTATATTGTACTCCCTCCGTCCCAAAATAAGTGATTTTGTACTAGATCATCGACACTTATTTTGGGACGGAGGGAGTACTTATTTGGTATTTTCTATGTTGATATTTTTATCAATAAACATGGTCAAACTCTACAGTTTTCAATTTTCAAGAAATATACACGCTATATATTATGGAACGAAGGGATTATTACATATTCCCACATATTTATTTTTTGTAACCCACGGTTTAAAATATTTCCAATCAAATTTGTAGATACGGAGGCCACATATATATCGTGCTGGATTTTTTCCAAATAATTTGGAAGGTTATCAACATGATTTTCTATTTTTTCAAAATTTCCAGGCTCCCTAAGCCAAGCGGCCGCACTCTAAGCACTCACACATGCCCTAGAAAGATAATTTTGTTTGCTAAATCTGACTGATAATGTACGCTCCCCACAACACTGTCATGGTAAACAAGTTTAGTTGCCCACAACACTTTTATCGAGCATAGAAAACGAAAGAATTATCTTGATTACATCCTCTATTTAGTTGTCTTCTTACGTTTCCAGCTTTTACTTCTGCTAGTGAAATTCATAGCAGTCTATATGAAAAAAGGTGTACAAAAAGCCCAAAGTAGTAAAAAACAGTTACTTATGGCAACATCAACGCGAATCACCAAACCGCCCCTAAACGTCCAAACTGGGGCGTTCGGACATATTTTGCCATCCAACACGGTGCATCAAACACCCGCGGACACGTTTGGGCATTTGAAATCCCGTAAGCCTGACACAAACTCGGGACCTCCGCCACATAGGCCTCCAACACCCTTGGCCCACCCAAATCCCCTCTCCTAGCCCCCTTTCACCTCACTTCGTCCCTCCCCCTTCCTTTGTATTCGCACCCTCCCAGTCCGCCGCCGCCGCTCTACCACCCCGACCGCCACCCAGGCCTTGCCGAACATCCGCCGCCCCACCCACACACCTGCCTGCCTTGGACTACGCTGCCGTTTCACACCGGATCCAAAGGCCTTCCCGCCGCCGCCCATGGCGTACACCACGCCCGGCAAGTGTTCAGCCAAACGCCAATGAGATTCTTTTTGATGTTATTGTTGTTTACTTTGAAGCAAGCATGATGACTGGCTAAAAAAACAGGGCGGGCATTTGGTGCATAGGGTTAGATGTGTGGCTCCCCTATCGGTGTCTGCGGATGCGTCCGCGGATGTTTGGTGTGTCCGGTTTGCCGATCCACGTTAGAGTTGCCCTTATTTCTCAGTGGCCCACCCATTGACCCATTTTGTATATATTACAAAGGAAAATACGTGTGAATTCTTATTTCTTTAGTTTGAAAGATGGAAAATAAGTTGTGACTTAGTGTTATGATGCATAGTGCAATTGAGAAGATTCTTGCTCTACTATTTTGCATCCCTTAATAGTACTGTTATTACTTAATTTTTGTGTGTAGATATTCTCATCATATGGATTAAGGAATTTATACAAGAGTGATGCCTGCTCTGTTTCGGCCAGATTCTCAGACTCATATAATTGATTGAATTCTTAATAAGGAAAGATCACTTCCTGGTAATCACTAAATCTTGTTTTTTATACCATCACTTTTTGTTGCAGTATGCTCCCTTGCCTCCATTTGTTTTGTGCATATCGTTATCTAGAGCTGACGACTTCCATGAGCCCATTAGCCCATACTTGTGATGCTTACCCTTTGGTAATTTCAAACATTGCACTCTAAAAAAAAGACTTCAAACATTGCATGATGTCAACAATCTGAATGAAGTAGCCCTTAAAAATGTGAGCAATGCATTTGAGTGATTATATTCTATTGTTTACCTGCCAATCATCATCCCATGAGAAATTTTCTGCAGAAGGTAAAACTAATTCTCCAATGGGACATTTATTGGTTGAAACATAAGAACAGGGATGGTTAATGATTTTTCTTTTTAGCCTTTGTCCTTTACAGACTGGGCACTGACAAATTACAAGTGGTGTCATTTTTAGCTTCTGCCACTCAAGTAGTTGGAAGTGTAATTGCCTACCGCACAGTTCACTAGATAAACCTAGTTCTAAATTGCTGTTGGTAGGAAAAATAAATATTGTAAAATTGCAATTGAAAACAAGTAGATACTAGATAATAATTGGGGCATAAAAAGGGAAGTTGTATTTTGGTTTTGTTGGCACAACAGCTACACTTTGGTTTGCTGTTATATGAACTGTATATCTATCTTGTTCTCATAATGATGGATCATAGATATCATACAATCCAAAGATATACATTGGTTAACAACTAGACCATTAACTCAGTGGAGATACCAACTGCTAATTAATAGTTATTGATAGTTCAACTACGTTGCGAAATCCATCAAGCTAAATCATAGAGCATTGTAAAGTTCTATCTGATAAACATGTAACATGTGAAACTGTCAGATCGTGGGCTAGAGAAGAGGGATGGGAATGATGGAGACGCGTTTTTATTCTTTTGGAAGGAACTGTTTTGGCTACATGAGGGTTTACCAATATCCTACTGTTGTGCAGAGAACGCCACATTGTTCCTGTTAGGAAAGCAACTTATCCGTATTGAAGGCCCAAGGGGCATATATATATTACACAAGACTTGAGGTGCAAGGAAAGTAAACATAGACTAATAAGGACTCCTAGACCAATACTAATACTTCCTAACAGTTCCAACTAATATCCAACTAGGAACACACACAGATTTGAGTGGCTAACATAAAGATCTTGTGTGGGTGCCAGTAAATTCGACATACAACTCACAAAAACCAGCTGATGAAGGGAACCTTTTGAGGTTATATTCCACCTTGCAACTGTAGCATAACCTTAATTTGTTCCTTGAGAGTGACTTGTGCTTTGACATATGCTGTGGCACCTCTACTTCTGTAGTAGCAACGATGATAGTGCTAAATACTGTTGACTTGATGATATTGCTCAGCACCGAGAGGAAGAATATTTTCCTTTTCTCCTTTTGCCCAATCATAATGCCTTTTTCTTCTCGTACTGTCAACTTCTCTGTATTTGAGTGCACAGCCAGTCAGCTAAAGTGCCTGCCCATCTCAAATTTTGGTTATATCCGTTTACAGGGAGGGGCAAACAGACAGCTTGTTACCACAACCCGCCATGCACTATGATCTATTAGCAGCCCATTGAAAAGGTCATGATGAACTGCATTAGGCGCATTATCTGGTACTAGCCAATCAGGACTACAGTAGACGGATATAGCAGTGCTCGTTTTGTAGCATCTACCTTAAGGTTACCCCACGACCAACAGGGAAGAAGACAGCTAGCTGATTCTATTCTGAAGTATTAGCTATGAAAATTCGTACTTAGGATTTTATATGCTCTGTTTGTTGAACAAAAAAGTCTCAGCCTCCCGGCGAATATTAGGCAACGCACAAGTGTTTTTGTTCAACCTTTCCAAAAGATGAAGCCACATCCGCACCAACTCTGTCAAATATGGAACTCATCCAGGGCGTCAGTTGCGGGTCGAAGAAAACGGTGGATCTCTTGAGGTTTGGTAAGCTGTTCTATCCATAGCATGTCCAAATCACAGGCAAGTAGCTAGCTTAGTAGGGATCCATTGGCCATAGGCCCATAGCTGTGGGTTCCTCCTTGTTTCTTCCTCCCTCGTTTTGGACACGCTCATTCCGGTCCCTCTCCTCTCTCTGTCCGGTCAGGCCTGTTCAGACTTCAGACGATCGGTGTACACGCAGACTCCAGATGATCTTGTACATGTGGAGAACATTTGTGCCCTGTTGACTGTCGGAAACAACACGAAATCTACTAGATCTGTCTGATGGATGGCTGGACGTCAAAGACATGTGGCAGAGGAAAGGCCAGCTGAAACCGCAATGCAGTTCCGAGCTGGACCCATGATGATCTTCTTATGCGGTTCCGTGCCCCACATGAGATGTTCTTCTTCCTTGGGGGAGAGGACTTGCTCCCACGAGCTAGCGTGTCGACCTTTTTGGGGGTTTGCATGTGGTGCCGAGAAGAGAAGGTATCCCTGAGCTGCACGGCTGGACCTGGTTGTGCCTGGGCCTTGGTGCTCTGCTGATGTCTTATCTCTTATTCTGGCCTGCAAGCCACTTCACACTTGGAATTACCAGAGATAATGCCTCATATTAGCACCAATAAGACGCAAGATTGGGATGATTATACGGAACGTGACTAGCTATTCAGTGGCTTGTTAAAAATGGGGGTAGGTTCAGGTTCAGGCCCCATACACTTTTAGTTGATGGGCTCGAGCAGCGTTTGTGTTCATCTAAATTAGTACAGGTTTTGCGCTATTAGTCGATTCTAGCCGAGCTTTCAAGGCTAGTTTACCTGATGTTAGCAGTGCCTACTCATGCTCCAATTGGGAGTTGCATTTGGCACGCTTCAGGTTGCTTCCAAGTGATACCAACCCTGTCTCCTCAAAACAAACCTTGGGAGCAGTTCCTACCAGTTTCACGATAACATTCTGTTTTCATCCTTCATTACTTATCCGACACACATGCTGCTTTACTTCACGGTACCTACAATCTTTTCGGGAAGCAATGTTTATTGTCTGTAGTGCTTTGTTACCACGAAATGCTTAGCTTGTACAGTACGGTATAACCAACCAATTGCGCACACTAACCTGACAACAGACATACAGATAGAGATTATCATTGTGACCGATCATGCGTTGATGCCGTGTTCGTGAGGGGCCGGGTATGTGTGGCCGTCGATCATTGAATGCGTAGGCCTTCTGTGTGATCAACTGAAGCAGCTTCCAAGCATAGGGTACCAGAGAAGATGCACTCTACGTGTTCGCGCATGGGGATGGGGCCATACCGATCACGGATCACCTGAGCCGTGTTGGCCGTGCGTCTGAACAGGGGCTTCGTGCGTCGATGCCGTGTGAGGTCCCAGGACACGCCCCCTACACCGCCACACGCATCCTCCACCCATATACATCCAGAACGAAAGCACCGACCTAGACCTGGAGGCGCTGTGTGTCGTGCATCCACTCGTGGAGCAGGGAGCTGCTTGGCTGCTTCTGATCCCGATCATTGGCTGCTCCCGTTTCACATTGCGGCCATGTCCCATGTGTGCGGGTACGTGTTTTCGTGGTGCGCCGCACATGCTTCACGGAGACGAAAGCAGCAGCCGCGGCGGTGGCGATGGGATTGGGATTGGGATTGGAATCGGTGGCGACGGGACTGCGATACGCTATGCGCCGTATCACGTGCCGTTGCTTGCACCGCCCCACAAAGCAAACCAAGTTATCTTCCTTAATCAAGAGGCTTGGTTAACCTTAAAAGGTGGAGTAAATTACTACCAAGAAACGCTGGCATCTGAGTAGAAATTCGTTGCGGCCGGATTACCCTTGACCATTTGTTTGATTATTTTATGGATTCATTTCTATAGATAGATGGTGTACTAACTTTTATCAACCCATTAGCAGTAAAAAACTAACACATAGTTATACAATTAGGAAATTTGTCTTGAAATCCGCTGTTGTAATTATGTTGCAGGGGGAGCAGCATGTGCAGTAGCTTTGCAGGCTTGCGGTAACAAGAAATGTTTGGGAGTGTTTGGTAACAGTTCCTTGTAGCGTAAGTCGGCCAGCGGGGCCGAGGCCAGAGAGACAGCGTTCCAGCTGGACCAATCAGCGCGCGGCGCCAAGAAGGAACTTGACAGAGTTTGTTGCCCTCCATCACCCAACCACCTCCCTGCCTCCTGGCCCCCACTCCCCTCCCCCCATCTCTCCTCTATATAAGCCGGCACGCGCCCTGGCGCCAGCGATGTCATCCTCACCACGCGAGACGGCGGCGAGCCAAGGCGGCGGCGGCAAGGAGTCGTGCCCCTTCTGCGAGATGTCGAAGCAGCACGCGGCGGGGTGCGCGCGGCGGCTGCCCAAGCGGATCATCCTGGTGCGGCACGGCGAGAGCCAGGGGAACCTCGACATGTCGGCCTACTCCACCACCCCGGACTACCGCATCCCGCTGACGCCGCGCGGGGTCGAGCAGGCGCGCGCCGCCGGCCGGGGCATCCTCGACGCCGTCTCCTCCGGGGGCCCCGACGCCAACTGGAAGGTCTACTTCTACGTCTCCCCCTACGAGCGCACCCGGGCCACCCTGCGCGGGATCGGCGCCGCCTTCCCGCGCGACCGCGTCATCGGCGCCCGCGAGGAGTGCCGCGTCCGCGAGCAGGACTTCGGCAACTTCCAGGTCGAGGAGCGGATGCGCGCCATCAAGGAGACCCGCGAGCGCTTCGGCCGCTTCTTCTTCCGCTTCCCCGAGGGCGAGTCCGCCGCCGACGTCTTCGACCGCGTCGCCAGTAAGCCCCCGATTCCCCTTCCGCCCCTTCCGATTCGTCTTCTCCGCCTCTGAGATTCGTTGGATCGATGAACTGAACCGGCCGATCGCAATGCAGGTTTCCTGGAGTCGCTGTGGAGGGACATCGACAACGGGAGGCTGGATCCGAGCACCACCTGCGAGACCAACCTGGTGATCGTCTCGCACGGCCTCACCTCGCGCGTCTTCATGATGAAGTGGTTCAAGTGGACCGTGGAGCAGTTCGAGCGCCTCAACAATTTCGAGAACTGCGAGTTCAGGGTGATGCAGCTCGGGCCCGGCGGCGAGTACAGCCTCCTCATGCACCACACCAAGGAGGAGCTCGAGGGGTGGGGCCTCTCGCCGGAGATGATCACCGACCAGCAGTGGCGCGCCTCCGCCAACCGCCGCAGCTGGTCCGAGGAGTGCTCCTCATTCATCGCCACCTTCTTCGACAACTGGAACGATCCGCCAGAGGGGGACGACGACCGCCAGGAAGAAGACGTCGCCAAGATCGGGTCCGTGGAGTAACCAATCCGCTCCCCCCTTTTCCCTTAGTTCCTTAAGGATTTGTTCCAATTCGATACTGCAACCGCGCATCTCGTTCGCTCTTCGACAACCGCAAGGATTCAGAAGAAGAGAATGGCAAGATCAAGCTGTTGGAGTATCCGAACTGACTTACTTGCTCTTTCGTTAGTTTCATCGAAGTTCTTCAGATTTGATACTGCTAGTGTCTTCCGCCATAGATGGATGTAGCCATCGCTGGTTTCCTTTTTTTGTTGAATTCGAAACCTGTTCATAGTAGCTAGACATTGGGATACGATTTGGAGAAATGCAGAAGTGGGTGCTCTGGTTGAGAACAGAGTCTTTGAAGATTGATATTTCTGCATGTTCTGGTTTCCATTTCGTTCTGATTGGCAAGTTTATCTGGGCCATGCTCATTGAATTTGCAACCTGTTCTTATTAGTTCTTGTTCATATTAGTTATACATTTGAGATGCTAAGATGCTATTTAGGGAAATTCAGAAGAGGGTGCTCTGGTTGAGAGCAGAGCCTTGGAATAGAATCAAATTTGGAATAGGATGATTTTTGGTTCAATCTCTAACATGTTCATAGCTAGACACTGAGACTCTGAATATGATTTAGGCTCTTGTTCTAATTCCGTTCTTATTTTCCAAGTCTGCCTGTCGTTTGAAACTGGGAATATCTCTGATTCGTTTGCTTTACAGTTCGTTTCAAGTGGAATTTTTCAAGATTATTTGGACAGTAAAAGTAGAAAAATATCTTTAGCTAGATATGGTTCTTTACATGTTTGTTTATCTAACAATTAACAACCACAGTCCTTTTCTACAGCTTTCTTTTGGAAAAGTATTTAGAGCTTATTTTATCTTTTCTGAGGAGTTTACAGGTCACTTTTGAGAAAGAGAACACCAGAACATTATTTATCTGAGCATTTTGTTTGGTAGTCTCTGTTCACATGCAACGAGCACCGTAGTATCTGAGCATTTCGATTGGCAGCAAAAGTATTCTTTTATCCGGCATATTTTTTTTCACTTTTCACGTGCAATGATTCCTTGCTAGTTGCATTGCAACAGATTTCCTTTTCCAAACTATTCCCCCCACGGATTGGTGCTACCTTTTCTGAGAAGATATGTTGTACGTATTTTTGGAGACACCTTGCCACACATACCATGTGATGATTGTTGCTACTAATGATGTATCCACATCGTAATCCTGAGCCAGCATGTCTCGCGGGAAAACTAGTTTATGAACCGTAGGAAATCGTCGATGCAATTCTAGTCTAGTCATAGTAAACATTCCTTGTTGTTGGCACAACGCTGTTCTGGTCAGGTCAGATCCCCTGCCTGGTTTGCTGGCCCGACAGAATTGACCGTCGTGATGGTATGTGCGCATGTTGGCGATGGCTTGTTATTGGGGCCAGGCAGAGTTTCTTTAGTCGGTTTGTTCCGGTGTTTCCTGGAAACAGGAAGATCTCATGTGTTAATAATCGTCTCCTGTCTATGATCTGTCCACTCCACCCTGCGCGTTAAGATCCCGAAATAGCGGGGCCGGTGCGTGTAATCTTGACCGTTGAACCGCTATACCATGGAGTAGCATCCTCTATCTAACTCGCTTAGGCTGCCATTTGAACGTGCTTAATTAATGTTAACTTGTTGAGGTAGATAGCAACAGCATTTCTTCGATCGGTACCATGAGAAGAGAACAAACGCCAGTCCATTTTCAGAGATTGTGTTGTGACCTTCGTCATGAGCAGGGGAAGGAGTTGACTTGGTCTGAAAATACAAAATGAAGGTGCGGCTTTATCGTGGTGATCAGGGCAAGTAGATCTATATTTCTTTCTTCATCCTTCACTGAGCTGCAACAATGAGTAACATTAGTAATTTGCAGCTAATTTTACTGATGAACAATGCATTATTAGTAATTTTCCCCTTGCTAAAAGTCTATAATTCAATGCTTTGGCCCTTCCCAATATGTTTTAACAACACTTGCCCCCCTCCCCCACACCCCCGATCTAATTTTCCTGGCTCCGCCACTGATTGAGAGGTGTCGCTTTGAACGCCGGGTGTGCAGAGCGCAACAATCCATAAAGGAAGAGTGCCATGGGCGGTAGCCGCAACATTGGTCATGTGGAGGATTTGGTGAGGCAAGAGTTTCTTTCCCGCCCAGGAACAAACTCATGTGGACACCCACAATGAAGAGATAGATTGTGCCGACTCCAAATAGCCGAGGTAGAGTCATCCACACTCCATACCATTGCCGCAACCTCTCGCTCCCTCTGGCCAACTTTATCCACGAGATTTTTTTGCTTTTACGGTTGCCAGCTACATCACATCATGCCAGACGGAGACCTTCATCAAGCCCGTTTCATCACTTTACGTGAATGTTTCTTGGGAACCCCTTCGCATTTCGGGCTTTGGGAGTATTTCTTCAAGGTGGAGCTCTAAAGGGACGGCAACACCGTGTCGTATGGAGGTGCTATCATCCGACCTTGCCTAGATTCAGACATTTCAACATCCCTATGCCCAAGGTGACGTCGGCGTGGCAGAAGGCCTGGGTCTACACCCCTGACATCCCCAAAAGTTGTTGATCGTGCCATCCTTCGAGAATTCTCCATCCTATGAGTTGGAAACCTGGAGACCATATACCAATTTCATCAAGGGCTCATGCAACATGATCTCAAGACCTACACAGGTAACACATATGGTTTAGGAAATTCGCGACCTCTGACGTGACAGGTGGAGACATCTATGAGGGCCGAAGACAGTATGAGATAACGGCGATCCATTAAACTTAATGCTTTGTTCTGATCTAAGGAACTTAATTGTGGAGATGACCACTCTGTGGAAACGATGAAGCAGGACCACGTAACGGAATATAATCCCGCGAAGAGGAGTTCCAAAACCTTAGGGTGATCCACCCACCGAACAAACAATCAAATATTATATTCATGATACAAGGTAACTGGCATTACCGCCACACTATCACACTTTATGTATACCATGCACTGAATTCCCTCCGCGTCTAACTTCTCCATTGCAGGAAAAAATAACTTTACTTTCCGTTTATTTATGTTCTTTACTTTTAAGTGTTATTACCTTTGTTGCCACAATATCATCCTATTTACTATTTTGGTCTATTTGCCTCTTGTGACAGTAACAACATTTGCAGAATCACAAGCAGTTATTTTGCATAAGAATTGTGACAACTTGTGTTTGACATAAAGGCAACTTATAAGTACTCTAATCCGCTCTTTTTTCAATCGAAAGGGGTTGCCCCCACTCCATTTTATTACATAAAACGGAGCACGGAGTACTGAATAGCAGATAGCATACCAGTCTGAAATTTAAACTTCAACAAACTTTAGCCAGTTGAGGCATGCAACACTAGACCCTATTACAAACAAGCGAGAACTGAATGCAAACATCATCCAGTGTGTGCCCTCAGATGGCTGGCTTCGGATCCAGCCACACCTCCACCTCCTCCCATCATCTCCAAGCGATGCGAAGCAGCTCTCCTCTTCGATGGTACAGGAGCCGGAGAACGCTGCAGCAGGACAGATTGGTCCCCTTTGCACAAGATCTTCCATTGGTGAATGTATGAACTGATCATCCCCAGGATAACCTGAGTATTTCTCCACGGAATGCCCTGAAAATACATCTTGTTACGCATAGACCAAATGATCCAAATGGTAGCAACACAAGCAATATTTGTTACACTTTTCCTATTATTGGCATTCCACATTGTAGCATAATCTTTCATACAAACTGGTTTATTAAAGCCAAAAGTATCAACAACATCATGCCATACAGCTCTAGAAACAATGCAATCAAAAAGAAGGTGATGAACAGTCTCCTCCTCACCACAAAATAAACATGTTTCATCCTCCACATGTTGTATTTTTCCTAGATTATCCTTAGTCAGTACTTTATTATGGTAAGCCAGCCAAATAAACAACAAATATCTATTAGGGACATTAATTTTCGAGAATTTTTCCCACACGGGGGTGCATACCCCTCCCTAGTTAATAATGTTATAGAGAGATTTCACAGAATAAACACCATTATGTTTTGGCATCCAAAAAGGTTTATCATCTTCATCATCGGGTATAAAATTGGCAATTGCCATCAATAGCTCTTGCCACATACTCATAAGCCTTTCATCCACACATATGTTAAAAGTAAGCTTCAATTCCACACCATCCCAAACCTGAGCAACATAAACATTTTTTGTTGACAAATGTCAAAAATCTCCTAGAATATTGTTTTTAAGGTGGTTTCTCCCACCCAAATGTCATGCCAGAAACTCATGTGGATACCTTTTCCTAAACTCCATCCATAAAAAGGTCGAGGCCCAGGAAGAGCCCAAGTGACCCCCTTCCAAAAAGGTGAACCCACACCTTCTCTAGACCAAAGGACATTTCGCCCAGAAGTGTTATATTTGTGATTGACTAAAGTCATCCAAGTTTTCTTTGGACCCTGCAGATACCTTTTGGACCAGGTAGCAAGCAAGGCCATATTGAACCCCCTTAGGCTAATTACCCCCAAACCTCCAAAATCCTTTTTCGACTAAACCCCAATTGGCAAGATGGTATTTGTGAATACCACCCATGTTGCCCCAAAAGAAATGGGGCATTTTTGATGTGATGGCCTTAATTGCCCATTTTGGGAACTTAATCATAGACATCAGGTACATAGGGATACTAGCAATACAGGTCTGAAGCAGGATTAGCTTGGCCTCATAGCTAAGTAGTCTGCCCCCCATCCACAAATCCTTTTAATAATCTTGTCAATGATGGGCTGAATATCTTCCCTTCTTAATTTTAGGAAATGAAGTGGCACTCCCAAATAATTCAAGGGTAAACCCCCAACCTTACAACAGAAAATTTGGGAGAGAGTCTTAACCTCCTTCTCTCCTAGATTAATAACAACCAATTCACATTTACCATTGTTGATCCTCATACCAGAAAGATTTTCAAAACAAGCTAATAGGCACTTTAGTTTTTTTGCATATTCTGGATTTGGGTCCAAAAACAATATCGTATCGTCTTCATACTGTAGGCTAATCAAGCTACCAGGAATCACCTCTAGAAGTATCCCCGCAATAATTTTCCCTTTAGTTGCTTTGGCAAGCATGCGTGAAAATACATCTGCCACCAGGTTAAACAACAGAGGAGATGATGGGTCACCTTGTTTTAAACCTTTGCCACCCACAAAATTGTTGGAAATATGCCCTAGAGGCAATAATAAATTAGTTATTATCATATTTCCTTGTTCATGATAACCGTTTATTATCCATGCTATAATTGTATTGATCGGAGACTTAGATGCATGTGTGGATACATAGAAAAAACCATGTCCCTATTATGCCTCTAATAGACTAGCTCGTTGATCAAAGATGGTTAAGGTTTCCTAGCCATTGACATGAGATGTCATTTGATAACGGGATCACATCATTAGGAGAATGATGGGATGGACAAGACCCAAACTACAAACGTAGCATATGATCATATCAGTTTAATGCTATTTTTTCTGCATGTCAAGTATCTGTTCCTATGACCATGAGATCATGCAACTCACTGACACCGGAGGAGTGCCTTGTGTGTATCAAACGTCGCAACGTAACTGGGTGACTATAAAGGTATTCTATAGGTATCTCCAAGGGTGTCTGTTGGGTTGGCATGGATCAAGACTGGGATTTGTTACTCCGTGTGACGGAGAGGTATCTCAGGGCCCACTCGGTAATACAACATCACAACAAGCCTTGCAAGCAATGTGACTAAGTGTTAGTCACGTGATCTTGTATTACGGAACGAGTAAAGAGACTTGCCGGTAACGAGGTTGAACTAGGTATGGAGATATCGATGATCGAATCTCGGGCAAGTAACATACCGAATAACAAAGGGAACGTTATACGGGATTGACTGAATCCTTGACATAGAGGTTCGACCGATAAAGATCTTTGTAGAATATGTAGGAACCAATATGGTCATCCAGGGCCCGCTATTGGTTATCGACCGTAGAGGTGTCTCGGTCATGTCTACATAGTTCTCGAACCCGCAGGGTCTGCACACTTAAGGTTTGGTGACGTTTCGGTAGTATAGAGTTATGTATGGTGGTGACCAAAGGTTGTTCGGAGTCCCGGATGAGATCCAGGATGTCACGAGGAGCTCCGGAATGGTCCGGAGGTAAAGATTGATATATAGGAAGTCCCATTTTGGTCGCCGGAAAAGTTTCGGGCTAATCGGTAATGTACCGGGAGTGCCGGTAGTGTACCGGGAGAGCACCGGGAGGGGTATTTCGACCCAAGAGGCTTCATGGGCTGTGGGAGAGTAAATACCAGCCTTTTGTGGGCTGGTGGAAGTCCCACACAAGGCCCATGCGTCTGGGAGAAAAATCCCAAAGGGAAAAAGGTGGAAAAAGGCCAAAAAAAAGGAGGAATCCTAGTCCTACTAGGATTGGAGGAGGAGTCCTCCTCTCCTCCCCACTTTGGTCGATCCAAGGGCTGGATTTTTGGCAGCCAAGACTCCTCCTCCTCTCCTCCTATATATACTAGAGGATTTTAGGGTTTTGGCACAGAATTTTCAGCCACGTGCTACCCGTTCCTCTAGTGCATAGTTTCTCCTCTAGATCGGTTTTCTGCAGTGCTTAGGCGAAGCCCTGCCGGAATTGCTCCACCACTATCACCGGAGCGCCGTCACGCTGCCGGTGAACTCTTCTCCCCCTCCACTTCCTCTTGCTGGATCAAGATGGTGGAGATCGTCATCAAGCTGCACGTGTGCTGAACGCGGAGGTGCCGTCCGTTCGGCGCTAGATCGGAAGGACCGTGAACAAGATCGCGAGACCGTTCGTGATGTGTTCACGGGACGGATCGTGATGAGTTTGCAGGACGGATCGTGATTGGATCGCGGGACGGATCGTGATGTGATCACGGGACGCTCGGCGATTTGGATTGCGAAGATGTTCGACTATACCAACCGCGTTTCTTAACGCTTCCCGCTTAGCGATCTACAAGGGTATGTAGATCCACTCTCCCTCTCATAGATGCTCATCACCATGGATAGATCTTCGTGTGCGTAGGAAATTTTTTGTTTCCCATGCAACGTTCTCTAACAAAAATATGGGCCCACAGTATCATTAATTTTCACTACAAAAGAACTTTTCTTAATAATGGAAAAAAATTCATTTAATCCATTTATTCCCAAAGCCTCTTGAGGTTAGCATTTCCAACAGGAAATCCCAACTTACCCTATCATAAGCCTTTTCATAGTCAAGCTTCAGGACCACACCTGGCTTTCCGGATTTGTGGACTTCATGGACTGCTTCATGAGCCGTGACAACACTCTCTAAGATGAAGCGTCCCTGGACAAAAGCAGTTTGGCAGGGTGATAATAGCCCATGACCAATCGGAGAAACTCTGTTGGTCATTGCTTTGCTAAGGATTTTAATAGAGACATTACTTAAGCATATTGGTCTAAACTTCCTCATAAGTCTAGCATCTATTTCTTTAGGAATAAGAGTGACAATGGAGTAGTTTAAGCGTTGAATATCTAGAGTCCCATTTTCAAAATCTCTAACCAGGGCCATAAAGTCATGTTTAATCAAATCCCAAAACTTTTGATAGAAGAGGAAAGAGAGGCCATCAGGCCCAGGGGCGCCACAAGCATATGAGCCCATGATGGAATCTTTGATTTCCTCTTCCGAGAAAGGTTTATCCAAATCATTATTTTCCTTATCTATGACTCTCTCATCTTCTGACGAGAACTGATCATCCAAATTTATGTTGGGTTTGTCTTCATGGCCAAACATGTTTTTGTAAAAATCTGCAGCCACCCCCAACATGTCATTGGTAGAATGGAAAGGACAATTTGGGCCTTCAAGCACAGAAAGAAAAAATTTCCTCCTGCGCGGGTTGGCCATGGCATGAAAATATGTAGTGTTCCCGTCCCTTTCTAAAAAAATCTGTCTCTAGACCTTTGCCACATGGCAGTTTCCTCTTTCCTCCATATGTCCTCCAGTTCTGTCCTGATCTCTTTCATCATGAGCATGTCCTCACTTGAAACTCTCTTTTGTTAAGAGAACACATCTAACATGTCAAATTCTAGAAGAAGATTTTTTACCCTCTTTTTCATAGCAGCTTCTATGTTAATACTCCATCCTTTGATTTTCTTCCTCAAAAGTTTTGTTTTAAAATGCCAAGTGTCAACGGCAGTAGAAAAAGGAGGAGGGGTGGACCATGTTTTTTCAACCAAAGCTAGATACTCTGGTAGGCTTAGCCACCATTTTTCAAACCTAAAAGGTTCATCTATGATATTGCTTCTATTACTAGTATCAAGGAGAAGGGGGCATTATCACTTCCCGGTCTAGGTAAGGCACACAAAGTAGTAAGTGGGAAGTGGTTGTCCGAGTCAGTAGAGGAGAAAACCCTATCTAGCATTGCAAAGTGAGGGTAATCTTGATTATTGCTCCAGGTAAAAACCCTATTTGCAGTTTTGGTATCCATGAGGCCCCATTCATTGATCCATTCATTGAACAGGTAATTCCAAGATGTATTAACAACCCCAGATGATTTATCTTTAGCCCCTCTCACAAGGTTGAAATCACCCCCAAATAAAGCTGGATGTGACAACCCTTCCATCACCTCATGGAGTTCAGCTATAAATTCCACTTTATCAACAGCATAAGCTGTGCCATACACCACTACAAGGTGCCACACTAGCTGGTCAAGGTTACTTTTCAGGGTGACTACTAGGCAGTACTTCTTACAGATGACACCAATAGTGTCCAAGATGTTACTATCAGTCCCAACTAGGATGCCACCTCCAGTCCCTACAGCAGGTAAGCAGTGCCAAACATAGGGTATAGATCCAGCCATAGAACCGAGGAAAGAATCCTCAAAGTTCTATTTTTTTGTTTATTGAAACCCAACAAAGTCTGGTTTATGTTTGGGAGATTACTAATTGGGATACTTATGTGAATATGCCACGCCACTCTATTTGGATTACAGGCTATCACACACCCATGCCTTTGGTCCACCTCTCAGGGTGTCGATGCCTACTCCTCGGCCTCGTGCAGTCATGCCGCCACCTGCTCCACCTTCGGTGGGGGAAGAGGAGTTGGATTGAGATGAGACAAGGAGAGGGCCTGACTTGCTTGAGGAAATGGCCATGAGATGATGTTTTTTGCTTTTTTGTTATGTTGGTTTTGAAATTTCTCAATTGAATGATACCATGATGTGATTTTGGTTGCTAGTCTTTTTACCACTATAGTTAGAAATTGAAAGATGATGTGTATGATTGATGGAATGGTTGAGAGCAATCCATACACTCGGCCTCGCGACATTGGCATGTACATGCCATTTAGCCAATAGATGGCGAGGAATGTTGAGGAGGTGGATAGCACGTTCATGTAGACCATTGAAAAGGAGGAGTAAACAATCCTACAACTACTAGACGAAGGAATCTGTAGCTTTGCGCGATGCATGGATGAACATCTATCTTGATGTCATGGCTGGGATCGGTCAAACAAAGGAGCAATTTTGCGAGAGGACCAAGAAATACTACAATAGCCATGTTTCCACACCCTCCAATCGGCCAATGGTTCTCTGACTCATCATTGGAGTGTGAGCAAAGGTCAGATGTGTTGAACAAGTCAATCTACCACCTCTTAGTGGAATCCTCAAGCACGAGTATGATCCCATCATTCTACTCTTTTCAAGGAAAGTAACAAGAGAAACAACTCCGAAGGCTTCACTTATTATCATTGATACAAGAAATTTTTTGAAACTACACAAAAGAGGAAAAGACTCAAAACCCTTGTTGATGAGATGACTTGCTAGAGAACCCATCCAGTACTCAAGTGCATCCAAATGGTCAAAAAATCGAAGCTAGGAAGACGAAGGACTATGTTGGAGCATAAAAGGAACATGTCATTGTGATTATGGAGGTGAAGAGGGCATTGGTGGCCAACCGGAAGCAGGGAAGGATGTCTTGTTTCTATGGATGAACATGATGAAGGAGAAGTGAAAGGCTGAGGTGGTCCCTCGGGAGAGAAAGGTACATGCAGCAGGAAAGTACTTTGAACTTGAGGTGCAAAGCCTTGTATTAGAGGTTAGGAAAAAATTAAAAAGATTGAGATTGAGGAGCAAAGGATTGCATTAGAGGTCGGGGAGCAAAGTTACAAGATGGTGGCTGAGGAACAGGCTATCATGTTCATGAATCCTAGAAAGATGGATGGGAGGAAAAGATAATATTAGGAGTTAACTTTGTTGGAAATGTTCCCTAGATGCAATAATGATTGTGTTATTATTTTTCCCAAGTTTATAATTAATGTTTATATTCTATGCTACAACTGATATGGTTCTTGAACATGTGGAAACCGACAGGTTTAGAGGAAAACTCATGTGCACGTGTAGACTTATAAACGGTCAAATAAGATTTCTAGTCTTGCCTCTAGGACTATCTCAAGTGTTGCATGATGGTTCTGTTTTCCTAATCATGGGCATTTTAAAGTGTAACAATGATGCGGGGAACATTGATGGCACGATGTTATAATAAAAATCGTGTTGAACTGATCCAAGTTGTATGTTATACTAAGAGACGATTTCGTCGCAAGTCTATAGTACATAACATGGTAAAGATAGCATATGCACAATTCCTTAGACCACGATACTATCGAATCACTCCATACTGGATGGTGCACTTTTGGGTTGTTCTACCGTTAACCGTAGCAGGGTGATCAGTATGACAACTTACAGGTTCATCAGAAACGTATGATGAGGGACTAGTAGCTCGACACTACGATTTGTTACTCCTATGCTAGAGATATATTCTTAGGGAACTCTCAGTGTATTGACATCCATCATCATCTATCCAGACACAACGTGATTTGAGCACGAGTATGTCGGAACATGAGAACGAGAAAAGAGAACAAAACCGGTAATGAGGGGACTAGCATAGTGACAATTTGTTTAACTCGCAAGGATGCCGATATATCTCACCTCAAGTTTGGTAATGTATCATGAAGCAAAAGGAATAACATATGGTACCCATAGGTTCACTCGATAATCATTCATGCCGGTATAGGTATCAGTATGAATGTCCACTGTTCGACCATTGATCATTGATCAAAAGGTATTTCGGCCATGTCTATATTTCACCAAACCTATAGGGTTACATGCTTAAGAAACATTGATCTTTTGAGTATTAGATGAGTTGGGAGCTTTAGGAGAATGTCATCGGAAAAGTTTCCGAGATAATAGAAATTGTTCCGAGAGAGACCGGAAGTGTTTCAAAGAAACTTAAAGCGTTTTGGAGAAAACCATAATGGAGAATCTTTTTGGAGGGGACAATGTTGGGGAACGTCGCATGGGAAACAAAATTTTCCTACGTTCACGCAAGACCTATCCATGGTGATGAGCATCTACGAGAGGGAGAGTGGATCTACATACCCTTGTAGATCGCTAAGTGGGAAGCGTTAAGAAACGCGGCTGGTGTAGTTAAACGTCTTCGAGATCCAAATCGCCGAGCGTCCCGCAATCTCATCACGACCCGTCCCACGATCCAATCACGATCCGTCCCGTAAACTCATCACGATCCGTCCCGCGAATTCATCACAATCCGTCTCGCGAACTCATCACGATCCGTCTTGCGATCTTGATCACGGTCCTTCCGATCTAGCGCCGAACGGACGACACCTCCGCGTTCAGCACACGTACAACTCGATGACGATATCCGCCTTCTTGATCCAACAAGAGGGAGCGGAGAGGTAGAAGAGTTCTCCGGCAGCGTGATGGTGCTCCGGCATTGGTGGTCCGGTAGGGCTTTGCCTAAGCACTGCAGAAATCCGATCTAGAGGAGAAACTATGCACTGGAGGAACGGGTAGCATGTGGTTAAAAATCTTGTGCCAAAAACCCTAAAACCTCCAGTATATATAGGAGGAGAGGAGGAGGAGGCTTGCCTCCCAAGGAGCCAGCCCTTGGGTCGTCCGAACCAAGGAGGATTGGAGGAGGAATCCTCCAATCCTAGTAGGACTAGGACTCCTCCTTATTTTTGCCTTTTTGCCTTTTCCCACCTTTTTCTCTTTGGGCTTTTCTTCCTAGCCGCATGGGCCTTGTGTGGGACTTCCACCAGCCCACTAAAGGCTGGTATTCACTCTCCCACAGCCCATGTAGCCTCTTGGGTCGAAATAACCCTCCCGATGGTCTCCCAGTACACTACCGACACTCCCAGTACACTACCGATGAGCCCGAAACTTTTCTAGCGACCAAAATAGGACTTCCTATATATCAATCTTTACCTCCGGACCATTCCGGAGCTCCTCGTGACGTCCGGGATCTATTCCGGGACTCCAAACAACCTTCAGTCACCACCATACATAACTCTATACTACCGAAACGTCACCGAACCTTAAGTGTGCAGACCCTGCGGGTTCGAGAACTATGTAGACACGACCGAGATACCTCTATGTCCATATTGGTTCCTACATATTCTATGAAGATCTTTATCGGTCGAACCTCTATGTCAAGGATTCAGTTAATCCCGTATGATGTTCCCTTTGTTCTTTGGTATGTTACTTGCTCGAGATTCGATCGTCGGTATCTCCATACCTAGTTCAACCTCGTTACTGGCAAGTCTCTTTACTCATTCCGTAATACAAGATCCCGTGAATAACACTTAGTCACATTCCTTGCAAGGCTTGTTGTGATGTTGTATCACCGGGTGGGCCCTGAGATACCTCTTCATCACACGGAGTAACAAATCCCAGTCTTGATCCGTGCCAACCCAACAGACACCCTCGGAGATACCTGTAGAGTACCTTTATAGTCACCCAGTTACGTTGCGACATTTGATACACACAAGGCACTCCTCCAGTGTCAGTGAGTTGCACGATTTCATGGTCATAGGAACAGAGACTTGACATGCAGAAAACAGTAGCATTAAACTAACACGATCATATGCTACGTTTGTAGTTTGGGTCTTGTCCATCCCATCATTCTCCTAATGATGTGATCCCGTTATCAAATGACATCTCATGTCAATGGCTAGGAAACCTTAACCATCTTTGATCAACGAGCTAGTCTATTAGAGGCATACTAGGGACATGGTTTTGTCTATGTATCCACACATGCATCTAAGTCTCTGATCAATACAATTATAGCATGGACAATAAACGATTATCATGAACCAGGAAATATGATAATAACTAATTTATTATTGCCTCTAGGGCATATTTCCAACAGTCTCTCACTTGCACTAGAGTCAATAATATAGTTCACATCACCATGTGATTCGCATTGTTATGAATCTAACACCCAATGAGTTCTGGGGCTCGATCATGCTTTGCATGTGAGAGAGGTCTTATAGTCAACAGGTCCGCGACATTCAGATCCGTGTGTATTTTGCAAATCTCTATGTCAAACTGTAAACACTGCTACCACACTCCACTTGGTACTATTCCAAATGGCTGCTCCACTATACGTATCCAGATTGCTACTACGAGTCATCCGGATTGGTGTTAAAGCTTGAGTCGACGTAACTCTTTATGACGAACTCTTTATCACCTCCATAATCGAGAAACATCTCCTTAGTCTTTTAGTTACTAAGGATAATCTTGACCATTGTCTAGTGAGCCACTCCTGGATCACTTTTGTACCCCTTGATAGACTCATGGCAAGGCACACACCAGGTGCGGTACATAGCATGGCATAATATAGAGCCTATGGCTAAGGCATAGGGGACGACGTTCGTCCTTTCTCTTTCTTCTGCCGTTGTCGAGCTTTGAGTCTCACTCAACTTCACACCTTACAAATCAGGCGAGAACTCTTTCTCTGACTGATCCATTTTGAACTCTTTCAAAATCTTGTCAAGGTATGTACTCATTGAAAGTCTCATCAAGCATCTTGATCTATCTCTGTAGATCTTGATGCTCAACAATTAGGTAGCTTTATCCAGGTCTTCCTTTGAAAAACTCTTTTCAAACAATCGTTTATACTTTCCAGAAATTCTACATCATTTCCGATCAACAATATGTCAACCACATATGCTTACCAGAAATTCTATAGTGCTCCCACTCACTTTATTGTAAATACAAGTTTCTCATAAACTTTGTATAGAGTCAAAAACTTTGATCACCTCATCAAAGGTATATTCCAACTCTGAGATGCTTGCTTCAGTTCATAGAAGGATCACTGAAGCTTGCACACCTTTTAGCATCCTTAGGACTGACAAAACCTTCTGGTTGTATCTCATACAACCTTTCCTTAAGGAAGGAAACGATGTTTTGGCGTCCATCTGCCAGATTTCATAATTGAAAAATGCAGCAACTGCTAACATAATTCCAACAGACTTTAGCATCGCTACGAGTGAGAAACTCTCATTGCAGTCAACTCCTTGAACTTGGTGGAAACTTCTTTGCGACAAGGCGAGCTTTATAAATGGTGACATTCACCATGAGCGTCTGTCTTCATCTTAAAGGTCCATTTGTACTCAACGACCTTCCGTCCAACGAGCAAGTCTACCAAAGTCTATAATTGGTTTTCATACATGGATCCTATCTCGGATTTCATGGCCTCTAACCATTTGTCGGAATCCGGGCCCATCATCGCTTCTCCATATCTTGTAGGTTCATCGCTGTCCAACAACATGACCTCCAAGACAAGGTTGTCGTACCACTCAGTAGAAGTACACATCCTTGTCGACCTACGAGGTTTGATAGTAACTTGATCCGAAGCTTCATGATCATCATCATTAACTTCCTCTTCAACTAACATAGGCTTCACAGAAAACAACTTCCTGCATTGCGCTACTCTCTGGTTGAACAAAGGTTCAACAACCTCATCAAGTTCTATCTTCCTCCCACTCAATTCTTTTGAGAGAAATTTTTCTCGGGAAAAGGACCCGTTTTAGCAACAAACACTTTATGCTTGGATCTGAGATAGAAGGTTCACCCAATTGTTCTTAGGGTATTCTATGAAGATGCATTTTTCCGCTTTGGGTTCGAGCTGATTAGGTGAAAACAATTTTTCCACACAAGCGTCGCAGCCCCAAACATTAAGAAATGACAACTTAGGTTTCTATCATACCATAATTCACACGGTGTCATTTCAACGGATTTAGATGGTGCCCTATTTAAAGTGAATGTAGTTGTCTCTAATGCATAACCCCAAAATTATAGTAGCAAAATGATAAGAGAGATCATAGCAAGCACCATTTCCAATAGAGCACGACTATGACGTTCGAACACACCATCACTCTATGGTGTTCCAGGTGGCGTGAGTTGTGAACAACTTTCACATTGTCTAAAGTTGAATGCCAAACTCATAACGCAGATATTCACCGCCATGATCATATTGCAGACATTTTTATCTAATTGTCACGATGATCTTAAACTTCACTCTGAATTTGCTTGAACCTTTCAAACGATTCATACTTGTGTTTCATTAAGTAAATATACACTATATCTACTCAAATCACCAGTGAAGGTAAGAAAATAACAATATCCATCGCATGCTACAAGACTCATTGGATTGCATACATCAACATGTATCATTTCCAATAAATCACTTGCCCGCTCCATCAAACCAGAAAACGGTGTCCTTAGTCATCTTTGACCAAGAGGCATGGTTCGCATGTCTCAATCGATTCGAAATTGAATGAGTCCAAAGATCCATCAGCATGGAGTTTCTTCATGCGATTTATACCAATATGACATTTTGTTGGAAATATGCCCTAGAGGCAATATATAAAGTGTTTATTATTATATTTCCTTGTTCATGATAATCGTTTATTATCCATGCTATAATTGTAGTGATTGGAAACACATTGCATGTGTGGGTAAGTAGACAACACAATGTCCCTAGTATGCCTCTAGTGAACTAGCTCGTTGATCAAAGGATGGTTAAGGTTTCCTAGCCATGGACATGAAATGTCATTTGATAATGGGATCACATCATTGGGAGAATGATGTAATGGACAAGACCCAAACTATAAACGTAGCATATGATCGTGTCAGTTTATTGCTACTGTTTTCTGCATGTCAATGTATATGTTCCTATGACCATGAGATCATGCAACTCACGGATATCGGAGGAGTGCCTTGTGTGTATCAAACATCGCAACGTAACTAGGTGACTATAAAGGTGCTCTACAGGTATCTCCGATGGTGTCTGTTGAGTTGGCATGGATCGAGACTGGGATTTGTTACTCCGTGTGACGGAGAGGTATCTCAGGGCCCACTCGGTAATGCAACATCACAATAAGCCTTGCAAGCAATGTGACTAATTGTTAGTTGCGAGATCTTGTATTACGGAATGAGTAAAGAGACTTGCCGGTAACGAGGTTGAACTAGGTATGGAGATACCGATGATCGAATCTCGGGCAAGTAACATACCGAATAACAAAGGGAACGTTATACGGGATTAACTGAATCCTTGACATAGAGGTTCGACCGATAAAGATCTTCGTAGAATATGTAGGAACCAATGTGGATGTCCAGGTCCCGCCATTGGTTATTGACCGTAGAGGTGTGTCGGTCATGTTTACATAGTTCTCGAACCCGCAGGGTCTGCACACTTTAGGTTCGGTGACGTTTCGGTAGTGTAGAGTTATGTATGGTGGTGACCGAAGTTTGTTCGGAGTCCCGGATGAGATCCCGGACATCACGAGGAGCTCCGGAATGGTCCGGAGGTAAATATTCATATATAGGAAGTCCTAGTTTGGTTTCCGGAAAAGTTTCGGGCTCATCGGTAGTGTACCGGGAGTGCGGGTAGTGTACCGGGAGGCCTCCGGGAGGGGTATTTCGACCCCAAGAGGTCCATGGGCTGTGGGAGAATAATAACCATCCCTTTGTGGGCTGGGAAAACAGCCACAAAGGCCCATGGCGCAGGAGAGAAAGTCCTAAAGCAAAAAGTGGAAAATCAGCCAATAGGAGGCAATCCTACTCCAACTAGGATTGGAGGTGAAGTAGGATTGCTTCCCACCTCCTATTTCGGCCGACCCAAAGGCCTTGGCTGCCTCTCCTCTCCTCTCCTCCTATATATACTAGTGGATTGGGTGGTTTTTGGACAGAATTTCCGGCCACGTGCTACCCGTTCCACCAGTGCATAGTTTCTCCTCTAGATCGTAGTTCCGCAGTGCTTAGGCGAAGCCCTGCCGGAATCACTCCACCACCATCACCGGAGCACCGTCACGCTGCCGGTGAACTCTCTCTCCTCTCCACCTCCTCTTGCTGGATCAAGACAGTGGAGATCGTCATCAAGCTGCACGTGTGCTGAACGCGGAGGTGCCGTCCGTTCGGTACTAGATCGGAAGGATCGTGATCAAGGCCACGAGACGTTCGTGATTGGATCATGGGACGGATCGTGACAAGATCGCGGGATGGTTCGTGATTGGTTCGCGGGACGGTTCGTGATTGGATCGCGGGACGCTCGGCGATTTGAATCGCGAAGAATTTCGACTACACCAACCGCGTTTCTTAACGCTTCCCGCTTAGCGATCTACAAGGGTACGTAGATCCACTCTCCCTCTCGTAGATGCTCGTCACCATGGATAGGTTTGCGTGTGCATAGGAAATTTTTTGTTTCCCATGCGACATTCCCCAACAGTGGCATCATGAGCTAGGTTTATGGTTCGATGAGATCTCGAGTAGAACACAAAAGGTTTGTGGGCGTTGATGCTTAGATTGCTTCCTCCCTTGGTCGGATTTTGGTTCAGCGCGATTGTGAGATGAAGCGGCCCGGACCAACATTACTCGTACGCTTACGAGAGACCGGTTCCCTCGACGCAACTTGTTGCTTAGATGGCTTGCGGGTGACAGTTTCTCTCACTTTAGTTGGATCGGATCCGACAAAGGCGGTCCTTGAGAAGGTTGAAAAGCAATCTATGTATCACCGTTGTGGTTTATGCGTAGGTGAGAATCGTTCTTGCTAGATACCCGTAGCAGCCACGTAAAGCATGCAACAACAATTAGAGGACGTCTAACTTGTTTTTGCAGGGTATGTTGTGATGTGATATGGCCAATTACATGATGAGATATATGTGATGTATGAGATGATCATGTGATGTATAGAATTTCACGACTTGCATGTCATTGAGTACGGCAACCGGCAGGAGCCATAGGGTTATCTTTAATTATTGTATGACCTGCGTGTCAATCATTAAGCGTTATGTAATGCTTTACTTTATCGCTAAGCGGTAGCAATAGAAGTAGAAGCAGGGCTGGCACCACAACCCCAATGGCAACACATTGATGGAGATCAAGATGATGGAGATCATGGTGTTGTGCCGGTGACGATGGAGATCATGCCGGTGTTTCGAAGATGGAGATCTTAAACACAAGTTCATGGCCATATCATGTCACTTATGAATTGCATGAGATGTTAATCCTTTTATGCACCTTGTTTTTCTTAGTACGGCGGTAGCATTATAAGGTGATCCCTCACTTGAATTTCAAGATGAACTGTGTTCTCCCCGAGTGTGCACCGTTGCGAAAGTTCGTCGTGTTGAGACACCACGTGATGATCGGGTGTGATAGACTCTATGTTCACATACAACGGGTGCAAGCCAGATTTGCACGCGCAGAACACTCGGGTTAAACTTGACGAGCCTAGCATGTACAGACATGGCCTCGGAACACAAGAGACCGAAAGGTCGATCATGAGTCATATAGTAGATATGATCAACATAATGATGTTCACCATTGAAGCCACCTTAACTCACGTGATGATCGGACTTGAGTTGGTGAATTTGGATCATGTGACACTCAGATGACCTAAGGGATGTCAATTTGAGTGGGAGCTTTAGTAATTTGATTAACTAAACTCATTATTTGAACAATAGTCTAAGTAACCTTTGCATATTTATGTTGTAGATCAATGGCTCGCGCAGTAGCACCCCTGAATTTTAATGCGTTCCTAGAGAAAGCTAAATTGAAAGATGATGGAAGTAACTTTGTTGACTGGGCCCGTAATCTGAGTATTATCCTCACAGCTTCGCAGAAGTCATATGTCCTTGATGCACCACTTGGTGACCAGCCAGAAGACATGACCTCCGAAGACGTTAGGAACGCTTGGGAGGCTCGTGCTGGAGACTACTCAATAGTTCAGTGTGCAATATTGTATGGCTTAGAACCGGGACTTCAAAGACGTTTTGAACGTCATGGATCATATGAGATGTTCCAGGAGTTGAAGTTCATCTTTCAGAAGAATGCCCGGATCGAGAGGTATGAAACCTCCGATAAATTCTATGCTTGAAAGATGGAGGAGAACGGGTCTATTAGTGAGCACATACTCAGAATGTCTGGGTACTCAAACCGTCTAGCGGAGTTGGGAATTACCCTTCCGCCGGAGGCGATCACTGATATAGTTCTTCAATCGCTGCCACCTAGTTACAAGAGCTTTGTGATGAACTATAACATGCACGGGATGAACAAGTCAGTCGCCGAGCTGTTTGCGATGCTGAAAGTTGCTGAGTCTGAAATCCAGAAAGAACATCAAGTGTTGATGGTTAATATAACCACTAGTTTCAAGAAAACCGGCAAAGGCAAAGGCAAGAAGGGTAAAACCAAGAAGGATGGCAAAGCAGTTGCTACTCCTACAAAGAAGCCTAAGCATGGACCTAAGCCAGAAACTGAGTGCTTTCATTGCAAAGGAACTGGTCACTGGAAGCGGAACTGCCCCAAGTACCTGGCTGGCAAGAAGGCGGCCAACGACAAACAAGGTATATATGATATACATGTTATTGATGTGTACCTTACTAGTTCTCGTAGTAGTGCCTGGGTATTTGATACCGGTTCGGTTGCTCACATTTGCAACTCAAAGCAGGAACTACGGAATAAACGAAGACTGGCAAAGGACGAAGTGACGATGCGCGTGGGAAATGGTTCCAAGGTTGATGTGATCACCGTCGGCACGCTCTCTCTTCGATTACCATCGGGATTAGTGATGAACCTGAATAATTGTTATTTAGTGCCTGCGTTAAGCATGAACATTATATCTGGATCTTGTTTATTGCGAGACGGTTACTCATTTAAATCAGAGAATAAAGGTTGTTCTATTTATATGAGTGATATCTTTTATGGTCATGCACCCAATGTTAGGGGTTTATTCATATTGAATCTTGATAGTGATGAGACACATGTTCATAACATTGATGCCAAAAGATGTAGAGTTGATAATGATAGTACCACTTTCTTGTGGCACTGCCGTTTAGGTCATATTGGTGTAAAACGTATGAGGAAGCTCCATGCTGATGGACTTTTGGAGTCACTTGATTTTGAATCACTTGACACATGTGAACCATGCCTCATGGGCAAGATGACTAAAACGCCGTTCTCTGGAACAATGGAACGGGTAAGTGACTTGTTGGAAATCATACATACTGATGTGTGCGGTCCAATGAATGTTGCAGCGCGCGGTTGATATCATTACTTTCTCACCTTCACTGATGACTTGAGTAGATATGGGTATATTTACTTGATGAAGCACAGGTCTGAAACGTTTGAAAAGTTCAAGCAATTTCAGAGTGAAGATGAGAATCATCGTAACAAGAAGATTAAATTTCTGCGATCTGATCGAGGAGGTGAATATCTGAGTTATGAGTTTGGCAGTCACTTAGGACAATGTGGAATTGTTTCACAGTTGACATCGCCCGGAACACCACAGCGTAATGGTGTGTCTGAACGTCGTAATCGAACCTTATTAGATATGATGCGTTCTATGATGGCTCTTGCCGATTTGCCACTATCGTTTTGGGGTTATGCATTAGAGACAACTGCAGTCACTTTAAATAGGGAACCATCAAAATCCGTTGAGACGACGCCATATGAACTGTGGATTGGCAAAAAGCCGAAGTTGTCGTTTCTTAAAGTTTGGGGATGTGATGCTTATGTCAAAAAGCTTCAGCCTGAAAAGCTGGAACCCAACACGGAGAAATGCATCTTCATAGGATACCCAAAAGAGACAGTCGGGTATACCTTCTATCTCAGATCCGAGGGCAAAGTGTTTGTAGCTAAGAACGGAACATTTCTTGAGAATGAGTTTCTCTCGAAAGAATTGAGTGGGAGGAAAATAGAGTTTGATGAGGTTGTTGAACCTTTGCTTCTACCAGAAAGTAGCACAGCGCAGAAAGATGTTTCTGTGGAGCCTACGATGGTTGAAGAAGAAGTTAATGATGATGATCATGAAGCTTCGGATCAAGTTACTAATGAACCTCGTAGGTCGACAAGAATGCGTGCTACTCCTGAGTGGTACGGCAATCCTGTCTTAGAGGTCATGTTGTTGGACAACAATGAACCTACGAGCTATGAAGGAGCGGTGATGAGCCCGGATTCTGAGAAATGGTTAGAGGCCATGAAATCCGAGATGGGATCCATGTATGAAAACGAAGTATGGACTTTGGAAGTACTACCTGAAGGGCGAAAGGCCATTCAGAACAAATGGATTTTTAAGAAGAAGACGGACGCAGACGGTAATGTCACCGTCTATAAAGCTCGACTTGTGGCAAAGGGTTTTTCACAAGTTCAAGGAGTTGACTACGATGAGACTTTCTCACCCGTAGCGATGCTTAAGTCTGTCGGAATCATGTTGGCAATAGCTGCTTATTTCGACTATGAAATTTGGCAGATGGATGTCAAAATGGCGTTCCTCAACGGTTTCCTTGAGGAAGAGTTGTATATGATGCAACCCGAAGGTTTTGTCGATCCAGAGAATGCTGACAAAGTTTGCAAACTCCAGCGGTCCATTTATGGACTGGTGCAAGCATCTCGGAGTTGGAATAAGCGTTTTGTTGAGGTGATCAAAGCGTTTGGGTTTATACAAGTTTATGGAGAAGCTTGTATTTACAAGAAAGTGAGTGGGAGCTCTATTGCGTTTCTAGTGTTATATGTGGATGGCATATTGCTGATTGGAAACAATATAGAAATGCTGGAAAGCGTGAAGGAATATTTGAATAAGAGTTTTTCAATGAAGGACCTAGGAGAAGCTGCTTTCATATTAGGCATTAAGATCTATAGAGATAGGTCGAGACGCTTAATAGCACTTTCACAGAGCACATACCTTGATAAAGTTTTGAAGAAGTTCAAAATGGAGCAGTCCAAGAAAGGGTTCTTGCCTGTGTTACAAGGTGTGAAGTTGAGTAAGACTCAATGCCCAGCGACTGCAGAAGATAAAGAAAAGATGAGCATCATCCCCTATGCTTCATCCATAGGCTCTATCATGTATGCAATGCTGTGCACAAGACCTGATGTCAGCCTTGCCATAAGTATGTCCGGAAGGTTTCAAAGTGATCCTGGAATGGAGCACTGGCAAGCGGTCAAGAATATCCTTAAGTACCTTAACAGGACTAAGGACATGTTTCTCGTTTATGGAGGTGATGAAGAGCTCGTCGTAAAGGGTTACGTCGATGCAAGCTTTGACACTGATCCGGACGACTCTAAGTCACAAATCGGATACCTATTTATTCTTAACGGGGGAGCGGTAAGCTGGTGCAGTTCCAAGCAAAGCGTGGTAGCTGATTCTACGTGCGAAGCAGAGTACATCGCAGCCTCGGAGGCAGCGAAGGAAGGTGTCTGGATGAAGCAGTTCATGACAGATCTTGGAGTAGTGCCCAGTGCACTGAATCCAATAAACCTGTTCTGTGACAACACTGGTGCCATTGCTCTAGCCAAGGAACCAAGGTTTCACAAGAGGACCAGACACATAAAACGACGCTTCAACTCCATTCGGTTCTACATCGAGGAGAAGGACATAAATATTTGCAAAGTGCACACGGATCTGAATGTTGTAGACCCGTTGACTAAACCTCTTCCAAGGGCTAAACATGATCAACACCAGAACTGTATGGGTGTTTGATTCATTACCATGTAAATCACATAGTGATGTGAACTAGATTATTGACTCTAGTGCAAGTGGGAGACTGTTGGAAATATGCCCTAGAGGCAATATATAAAGTGTTTATTATTATATTTCCTTGTTCATGATAATCGTTTATTATCCATGCTAATATTATAGTGATTGGAAACACATTGCATGTGTGGGTAAGTAGACAACACAATGTCCCTAGTATGCCTCTAGTGAACTAGCTCGTTGATCAAAGGATGGTTAAGGTTTCCTAGCCATGGACATGAGATGTCATTTGATAACGGGATCACATCATTGGGAGAATGATGTGATGGACAAGACCCAAACTATAAACGTAGCATATGATCGTGTTAGTTTATTGCTACTGTTTTCTGCATGTCAATGTATATGTTCCTATGACCATGAGATCATGCAACTCACGGATATCGGAGGAGTGCCTTGTGTGTATCAAATGTCGCAACGTAACTGGGTGACTATAAAGGTGCTCTATAGGTATCTGCGATGGTGTCTTTTGAGTTGGCATGGATCGAGACTGGGATTTTTGTTACTCCGTGTGATGGAGAGGTATCTCGGGGCCCACTCGGTAATTCAACATCACAATAAGCCTTGCAAGCAATGTGACTAATTGTTAGTTGCGGGATCTTGTATTACGGAACAAGTAAAGAGACTTGCCGGTAACGAGGTTGAACTAGGTATGGAGATACCAACGATTGAATCTCGGGCAAGTAACATACCGAAGAACAAAGGGAACGTTATACAGGATTAACTGAATCCTTGACATAGAGGTTTGACCGATAAAGATCTTCGCAGAATATGTAGGAACCAATGTGGACATCCAGGTCCCGCCATTGGTTATTGACCGTAGAGGTGTCTCGGTCATGTCTACATAGTTCTCGAACCCGCGGGGTCTGCATAGTTAAGGTTCGGTGACGTTTCGGTAGTGTAGAGTTATGTATGGTGGTGACCGAAGTTTGTTCGGAGTCCCGGATGAGATCCCGGACATCACGAGGAGCTCCGGAATGGTCCGGAGGTAAAGATTCATATATAGGAAGTCCCAGTTTGGTTTCCGGAAAAGTTTCAGGCTCATCAGTAGTGTACCGGGAGTGCGGGTAGTGTATCGGGAGGCCTCCGGGAGGGGTATTTCGACCCCAAGAGGTCCATGGGCTGTGGTAGAATAATAACCAGCCCTTTGTCGGCTGGGAAAACATCCACAAAGGCCCATGGCGCAGGAGAGAAAGTCCTAAAGCAAAAAGTGGAAAATCAGCCAATAGGAGGCAATCCTACTCCAACTAGGATTGGAGGTGAAGTAGGATTGCTTCCCACCTCCTATTTTGGCCGACCCAAAGGCCTTGGCTGCCTCTCCTCTCCTCTCCTCCTATATATACTAGTGGATTGGGTGGTTTTTGGACAGAATTTCCGGCCACGTGCTACCCGTTCCACCGGTGCATAGTTTCTCCTCTAGATCGTAGTTCCGCAGTGCTTAGGCGAAGCCCTGCCAGAATCACTCCACCACCATCACCGGAGCGCCGTCACGCTGCCGGTGAACTCTCTCTCCTCTCCACCTCCTCTTGCTGGATCAAGACGGTGGAGATCGTCATCAAGCTGCACGTGTGCTGAACGCGGAGGTGTCGTCCGTTCGGTACTAGATCGAAAGGATCGTGATCAAGGCCACGAGACGTTCGTGATTGGATCGCGGGACGGATCGTGACAAGATCGCGGGACGGTTCGTGATTGGTTAACGGGACGGTTCGTGACTGGATCACGGGACGCTCGGCGATTTGAATTGCGAAGAAGTTCGACTACACCAACCGCGTTTCTTAACGCTTCCCGCTTAGCGATCTACAAGGGTACGTAGATCCACTCTCCCTCTCGTAGATGCTCGTCACCATGGATAGGTTTGCGTGTGCATAGGAAATTTTTTGTTTCCCATGCGAAGTTCCCCAACACATTTAGCGGCAGTGCCACAAGTATGTGGTACTATCATTATTAACTTTGCATCTTTTGGCATCAATGTTATGAACATGTGTATTACTATGATCAAGATTCAACAAACCATTCTCACTGGGTGCATGACCATTGAAGGTATTATTCATGTAAACAGAATAGCCATTATTCTCTAAATTAAATGAATAAACATGTTGCAATAAACATGATCTAATCACGTTCATGCTCTACGCAAAACACCAAATAACACTTATTTAGGTTTGTCACTAATCCCGAAGGTACAAAGAGCGTGCGATGTTGATCACATCAACCTTGGAAACATTTCCAACACACATCATCACCTCACCCTTAGCTAGTGCTCCGTTTATTCCGTAGCTTTCATTTCGAGTTACTAACATTTAGCAACCGAACCGGTATCCAATACCCAGGTGCTACTAGGAGTACTAGCAAGGTACACATCAATAACACGTATATCAAATATACTTCTGTCGACGTTGCCAGCCTTTTTATCTACCAAGTATCTAGGGTTGTTCCGCTTCAGCGACCACTCTCCTCATAATCGAAGCACTTAGTCTCGGGTCTGGGTTCAACTTTGGGTCGCTTTACTGGAGCAGCAACTGACTTGCCATCCATGAAGTTTCCCTCCTTGCCCTTGCCCTTCTCGAAACTAGTGGTTTTACTAACCATCAACACTTGATACCCTTGATTTGTACCTTCGCTGCGTCAAATATCGCGAACAGCTCAAGGATCATTATTTCCATCCCTGGCATTTTATAGTTCATCACGAAGCTCTAGTAGCTTAGTGACAATGACTTGGAAAACTATATCAATCACTTTCTTATCTGGAAGATCAACTCCCACTCGATTCAAGCGATTGTAGCACCCAGACAATCTGAGCACATGCTCAACGATTGAGCTATTCTCCTTCATCTTACAGGCAAAGAATCTTGTTGGAGATCTCATATCTCGCAACACGAGCACGAGCCTGAGATCCTAATTTCAGCTCTTAGAACATCTCATATGTTCCATGACGTTCAAAATGTTTCGGAGCCTCAATTCTAAGCCGTAATGCATGATGCACTAAACTATCAAGTAGTCATCAGAATGTGCCTGTCACATGTTCACAACATCTATAGACGACGCTAGAGGGGTTGGCGCACCGAGCGGTGCATTAAGGACATAAGCCTTCTGTGCAGCAACGAGAACAATCCTCAGATCACGGAGCCAGTCCGCAATATTGCTACCATCATCTTTCAACTCTATTTCTCTAGGAACATATAAAATTTCAAGGGAGCTACAACGTGAACTAGTAATCTACAACATAATTTGGCAAACACACTACTGACTATGTTCATGATAATGAGTTGAATTAATCATATTACTTAAGAACTCCCACTCAAATTGACATCCCTCCAGTCATTTGAGTGATACATGATCCAAATTCACCAACTCAAGTCCGATCATCACGTGAGTTGAGGTGGTTTCAATGGTGAACATCATCATGTTGATCATATCTACTATATGACTCATGTTCGACCTTTTGGTCTCTTGTGTTCCAAGGCCATGTCTGTACATGCTAGGCTCGTCAAGTTTAACCCGAGTGTTCTGTATGTGCAACACTGGCTTGCACCCATTGTATGTGAACGTAGAATCTATCACACCCGATCATCACGTGGTGTCTCGACACGACGAACTTTCGCAACGGTGCACACTCGGGTAGAACACAATTCATCTTGAAATTTAAGTGAGGGATCACCTTATAATGCTACCGTCGTCCTAAGAAAAACAAGGTGCATAAAAGGATTAACATCACATGCAACTCATAAGTGACATGATATGGCCATGAACTTGTGCTTTTGATCTCCATCTTGAAAGCACCGGCATGATCTCCATTGTCACCGACATGACACCATGATCTCCATCATCTTGATCTCCATCAACGTGTTGCCATCGGGGTTGTCGCGCCCACCATGCTTCTACTACTATTGCTACCGTTTAGCGATAAAGTAAAGCATTACATAGCGCTTAATGATTGACACGCAGGTCATACAATAATTAAATACAACCCTATGGCTCCTGCCGGTTTCCGTACTCATCGACATGCAAGTCGTGATATTCTACACAACACATGATCATCTCATACATCACATATATCACATCATGTAATTGGCCATATCACATCACAACATACCCTGCAAAAACAAGTTAGACGTCCTCTAATTGTTGTTGAATGTTTTACGTGGCTGCTACGGGTATCTAGCAAGAACAATTCTCACCTACGCATAAACCACAACGGTGATACATTAGTTGCTTTTCAACCTTCTCAAGGACCGCCTTTGTCGAATCCGATCCAACTAAAGTGAGAGAAACTGGCACCCGCAAGCCATCTATGCAACATGTTGCGGTTGAAGGAACCGGTCTCTCGTAAGCGTACGAGTAATGTTGGTCCGGGGCGCTTCATCTCACAATACCGCTGAACCAAAACACAACCAAGGGAGGAAGCAAACTAAGCATCAACGCCCACAAACTCTTTGTGTTCTACTCGAGATCTCATCTACACATACACCTAGCTCATGATGCCACTGTTGGGGAACATCGCATGGGAAACAAAAAAAATCCTATGTTCACGCAAGACCTATCCATGGTGATGAGCATCTATGAGAGGGAGAGTGGATCTACATACCCTTGTAGATCGCTAAGCGAGAAGCGTTAAGAAACACAGTTGGTGTAGTCGAACGTCTTCGCGATCCAAATCGCCGAGCGTCCCATGATCTCATCACGATCCGTCCCGCGATCCAATCACGATCCGTCCCGCGAACTCATCACGATCCATCCCGCGAACTCATCACGATCCGTCTCACGATCTTGATCACGGTCCTTCCGATCTAGCGCCGAACGGACGACACCTCCGCGTTCAGCACATGTACAGCTTGATGACGATCTGTGCCTTGTTGATCCAGCAAGAGGGAGCGGAGAGGTAGAAGAGTTCTCCGGAAGCGTGACGGCGCTCCGGCGATGGTGGTGGAGCTATTCCGGCAGGGCTTCACCTAAGCACTGCAGGAATCCGATCTAGAGGAGAAACTATGCACTGGAGGAATGGGTAGCACGTGGCTGAAAATCTTGTGCCAAAAACCCTTAAACCTCCAGTATATATAGGAGGAGAGGAGGAGGAGGCTTGGATCCCAAGGAGCCTTCCCCTGGGTTGGCCGACTCAAGGAGGATTGGAGGATTCCTCCTCCAATCCTAGTAGGACTAGGACTCCTCCTTATTTTTGCCTTTTTTCCTTTTTCCACCTTTTTCTCTTTGGGCTTTTCTTCCCAGCCGCATGGGCCTTGTGTGGGACTTCCACCAGCCCACCAAGGTCTGGTATTCACTCTCCCACAGCCCATGTAGCCTCTTGGATCGAAATACCCCTCCCTATGGTCTCCCGATACACTACCGGCACTCCCGGTACACTACCGATGAGCTCGAAACTTTTCCGGTGACCAAAATAGGACTTCATATATATTAATCCCGTATGATGTTCCCTTTGTTCTTCGGTATGTTAGTTGCCCGAGATTCGATCGTCGGTATCTCCATACCTAGTTCAACCTCGTTATCGACAAGTCTCTTTACTCATTTCGTAATACAAGATCCCATGACTAACACTTAGTCACATTGCTTGCAAGGCTTGTTGTGATGTTGTATCACCGAGTGGGCCCTGAGATACCTCTCCGTCACACGGAGTAACAAATCTTAGTCTTGGTCCATGCCAACCCAACAGACACCCTCGGAGATACTTGCAGAGTACCTTTATAGTCACCCAGTTACATTGTGACGTTTGATACACACAAGGCACTCCTCCGGTGTCAGTGAGTTGCACGATCTCATGGTCATAGGAACAGATACTTGACATGCAGAAACCAGTAGCATTAAACTGACACGATCATATGCTATGTTTGTTGTTTGGGTCTTGTCCATCCCATCATTCTCCTAATGATGTGATCCCGTTATCAAATGACATCTCATGTCAATGGCTAGGAAACCTTAACCATCTTTGATCAACGAGCTAGTCTATTAGAGGCATACTAGGGACATGGTTTTGTCTATGTATCCACACATGCATCTAAGTCTCCGATCAATACAATTATAGCATGGACAATAAATGATTATCATGAACAAGGAAATATGATAATAACTAATTTATTATTGCCTCTAGGGCATATTTCCAACAGATAATAGTTATATAGGAGGTGTATGAATTTACCAAGAGCACCCTAGGATTATTCTAGGCACCATGGGCTGCCCAAATGGGCTAAGGCCTATTAGGGGGCAATCACATGGGCCTTAAGTCCCAAAAGGGTGGCACCCCTTTTAGCCTTGCCCCCAAGCTAGGGGGTGTGCCTAGTGTTAGATGGTGGGGGCCACCCTTGGCCTCCGCCACACGAGACGGAGGACCCTCCTCCAAGTCGGTCTCCCCCTCCCTCTACTTATAAATACCCAAGGGGTGCTTGTTTGCTCTCTAGTAAGAGTGGTGGGTAACCCCCAAGTATAATGGTGAAGTAACGTAGCAATAAGTATTTTTTCAATAAAGAAACAAGGTTTATCCAACTAGAAGAAGGTTTTCTAGCATATAAAATCACAAGTACTTGCACACAAAACAAAATACAAACTTGTCCCCAACACGTCAGGTAGGTTGTCAAGTTTCTTGCCCTGATAGTTACAAGATTAAGTTGCACGATATGGTAGGAATTGATAGATGGGTAAAATAAATAATAAGGTACAATAAATAAATAATAATATTGTTAGAGTTTTTAGTAAAGCAGACCACAGGGCCATAGGTTCACTAGTGGCATCTCTCCAAGCATACATGTGTCGTGTGGTGAACAAATACAGTTGGGAGGCAATTAAATTGCAATATTTACATTTATGACTATGATCATTCATGGTATAATATCTATGTAGATGTTAACCAACTACATCTACTACTAATACTCCACCCCAAGACCGCTATCCAACATTCATCTCAAAGTACTAAGTTCATGAGAATCAAAGCATTGCAATAAGCATGATGACATAATGTAGATAGTAAAAATATCATCCAAGTGTGATAAAGAAACGATTGTTTTATCCTTAGTCTCAAGATTAAACCCACTACTTTGCACGACCGCTCTAAAGAACCACCCACCAAACTTGGCCAAAGAAGACTTAACATATCAGAGAGCATACAAAGCTAGTTAAGTATACAATAAAGAAACTTATACAGATTCAATATAATTCAATGAACAATCTGATCATAAAGTGACAGTTCATCATGTCCCAACAAACACACCATCGATTACATCATGGGGATCCTGATAATGTGAGGCAACTCACGAGAACTTTGTATTGAATCACAAGGGAGAGAGGATGACATCTAGCTACTACTATGGATCCTAAAGCCCTAAAGGAACTACTCACACATGGACATGGAGGTAGAAAAATTGACGAAGAAGCCTCCCGTGATGAATTCCCCCTCCATTAGGGTATCGGAACATCCATCCACATTAGATCTCCTTGGAACAAGAACTTGTAGTCGCGAAAACACGGAGAAAATTGGTACGGAAGGTTTCCTGATATAGTGAATTTATAGATGGGAAATAGATGGAAGGGGTGCACAGGCCCACACAGCCTGTCGGTGTGGGTCACCCTGGTCGCATGGGGCCCATGGCTGACCCCCGGAAGGTATTGACACTTTATGGAATCTTCATGACACGAAAAACATTGTATTAAATTCTTAGGTTTTTTGTCCTCGGTAGATATGGCTCTAGGCACTAAATTAATAGGTTCATAATGCAATATTCATCATAGAAGAAGATGAACATGTGCGCTGTAGATAAGCGATGGCGGCACCTAACTCAAAAGAATGGCTTAATGCCATGAAATCTGAAATAAAATCCATGTACAAAAACCAAGTGTGGAACATGGTAGAGCCTCCAAATGGTGTCAAACCAATAGAGTGTAAGTGGATTTTCAAAAGAAAGAGACGCAACGTAATCCTATCTATAAAGCTAGACTTGTCGTGAATGGATTCCGGTAAATTCAAGGTGTTTACTACGACGAAATTTTCTCGCTTCTAGCAATGTTTAAGTATTTGTGGATTGTGTTTGTAATTGCTTCTTATTTCAGTTATGAAATATGGCAGATGGACGTTAAAATAGCTTTCCTAAATGGAAACCTTGAATATGATGTATACATAATAGATACGAAAGGTCTCTTCAATCATAAGGATGCTGGTAAGGCGTGCAAGCTTCGAAGGGAAATTTATGGTTTGATGCAAGCATAGAGGAGCTAGAATATTCGTTGTAATGAAGTTGTAAAAGAGTCTGGCTTTATCAAGAATGGCAAAGAATTTTGTGTCTAGAAGTCTAGTGGGAGTTCAAATAAAATTATAATTTTATATGTAGGAGACATATTATTGATTGGGAATGACGTGAAATTACTTAGTCCAATTAAAGAGTCATTGAAAATCAACTTTTTGATGAAAGAGTTAGGCGAAGCGGTATATATATTAGGCATTAAAATTTATAGAGATATATCAATACATGTAATAGTGCTTAGTCAGAGCATGTACCTTGACAAGGTTTTAAAGAGTTGAAAATGGAGAATGCAAAGAAGGGCCCAGTCCAAATGCCATATGGACAACACTTAGCAAGAAACAATGTTGTCAGATAGTTAATGGGCGAGTGCAAATGAGTGATGTTCCATGTGCCTCACTAGTTGGTTCCATCATGTATGACATGCTATGTACAAGACCATATGTTTCTTATGCATTAAGTGTTTGCATCAGGTACCAAAGTGATCAAGCATTGACTCACTAGACATCAGTTAAAATATTTTCAAAGTACCTAGAAGGACTAAGTATATGCTCCTTATCTATGGAGGTGATTAAGAGCTCATTGTAGGTGGTTACATTATGCTAGCTTCATGACTAATACATATGATTAAATTCTCAATCGGGCTATATTTTCACATTCAACGGTGGTGCAATGTGCTGGACAAGTTCTAAGTAGAACAATGTTGCGGATTCTACGACGGAGAGGTATATATCGAAGATTTAGAAGGTTCAAAGAAGGCGTCTTGGATCAAGAAGTTTCTTGAAGAACTAGGTGTGGTTCCATGTGAAATGAACCCCATTGAGCTCAATTCTGATAATAGACCATGGCTCAAGTAAAATGAGATAAGGTAGCACCAAAAGTCCAGACATATTGAACACAATTATCACATTATTTGAGATCATGTAGATAAAGCGAATCATGAAAGTACTCAAGATTCACACAGATCTTAATGTGCCAGACCCAATGATGAAGCCTCTACGATGAGAAAAATATGAACAACACTGGATTGCCGTTGATGTAAAAGAAATTATGCAAACTAGATTACTCTAGTGCAAGTGGGATACAATTGGAAATTGCCCTGTAGGTAATATTAATTATGTTATTATTTTTCCAAGTTTGTAAGTAATGTTTATATTCTATGCTATCGCTGCTATGGTTCTTGAACATGCAGAAACCAAGATGTTCATAGGAAAAATCATGTGCATGTGTAGACTTACAAACAGTAAAAATAAGATTCCTAGTCTTGCCTCTAAGACTAGACACTACAAGAAATATGCTAACTTGCGACCATCAATATTGGTCACCAAATGGTCATTGTTTTTCATTTATGACCTTTTTATGACCAGAAACAGTTGGTCAAAAGCTGACCGTCATTAATGGAAATAAACGACCTTTCTTCTTGATTGGTCATAGACGTTTAGGACAAAAAAAGGTCGTAGGTTCTATGACCAATTGTTTTGGTCGCTGGCAGTCTGCCCAGGCCACGTCGGATCCGACGTGGCAAGCTAACGTGGCAAGCTAACGTGGCAAAATTGCGACCAATTGAAAATTTCGTTGATAAGAATCAACCCGGTCCAATTCGGTGTTCTATATGGGCTGATCCCATTAATTCATCCTTTTTATATTTTTTTTCTATCAATTTTTGGTTGGCTTCATGGGCCAAGCCCAACATTGCAACCTTTTTTATTGTTGGGCCGTGGCCTTTTATAGTCTATTGATTTTCTATTTTCAGCCATTATATATTCAAGCTGGTCCCACTAGTGAGATGGGTTCCACTTGTCATGATCATCTCTCAAATTGGTCCCACATGTCAGAAATGTAAAAATTTGACAGATTAATTTCATAAGTGGCCCCACTAGACAGATTTCCATTTCACAAGTTTTCAAGTCACATACATAATCAATATTTCAAATAGAACAAAAAACACATAAAATTCATAAAATGTACCACTAAATAAATCTATTACAATCTTTACAACACATATATGCTACAATATGCTACTCTTTGGGACTTCATACTTCACACTTTAGCTTCTATAAAAGAGGAACCGCCACAATTTTTAGTCTACAATACAACAATTGATACTAATCAAGGATAAAAGCAAAAACAAGTAATAGACACACATGCAAAAATGTCAAGGCGGCATGGAACTAGTGATATGACAACATGCAGAAAACACTACAATGTAGTACTGTGTTAAGTTCATATCAGCACAAAATCAACACTCCATAGTGTAGTACATATCAATTAAACACACAGAGTTGATTAAGAACATCAGGTGATGCTACCAGCACCCATACTCTCAAATTTAGTACTAAGTTGCTACATGAAAGCGAAGCAAGGAACAAGAAACAGAGATGTTTGATGTCACTGTTGCTTGTTTTGTCAGCCACTTTGCAATATAAAACATCAATTAAACACACACACACACATAATGTGTACCGAAGCTAAGAGTTTGCAACACACCTGTACCAAACAGGAGTTGGACCAAACCCAAACCTCAGAATTAGTGTGAAGCAGCAAGGAGGTGGAGGCTAACCACAAGAAGAAGGATATCCAGAGCCTCAAGACCAATCTACTCAGCAATAGAGGTAGGATTGGAGGGACGGAATCCTCAGGCGTGCACAGAAATGCCATGTCATGCATCACAGGATTCGTAGGAATTCTTGGAGCCAAAAAAATAACTTTAGAACCCATAGAGGCCTCAGACCACCATCACAGGCAATACAATCAGGCAACATCTGTTCTTATCAGTTTAAACGAGCTAAAATTTGGTGGAGGGAGGTTCTATGGGCAGGGTCATGTCGTTGTAAATTTGCAGCAATTATAAAGCAATATAAAATATAGTTGCTTCACAAACTGAAAATATTACCAGAAACAAAGATTGGATGGTGAGCTCTCATGGATTGTTAGATGGGGCTAATGTTTTTTGAAGAGCTATGATATGGGCACATAGAAGATGTGGAAAAATTCAACTCATTAGGATACGCATAGCTAGTACTTCCTTCACAAAGCTTCTAGGTGAACAGAAAATTTGGAAATTTGCCGAGGAAGATTTACTAGGCAAATGGAGCTGAAATTTGTCATGAGGTAATGATTTGGATAGGAAAGTGTGCCCAAAAAATTTGAGGGCAATCAAGAATATATAAATATAACTTCCTTCCCAAAGTGCTATTCTGAACAGAATAGGAAAATGAATATTGTTGAATTATTTTTGAACTAGGCAAGGAAGTTTTCTGACATTTGACGAATATATAATCCAAAGAATTTATGTGAATTGTTTGGGAATATTGGGAATAATAGAAATATAGGTTGCTTCACAACCTAGGGAAAAAATTGACACATGGACATGACACATAGACAAAACTGACGAGGTGGCGCCTTGTCATCGCAACCCACCACAATTTACAAGGTTATGACCATCTGTATTGGTCGTGATCAGCTAGAAATAAGGCAGCGGACTAGTGTTGTCTTGTTTACGACCATTTCGTGTATGGATATTATGACCTTTCTGACCAAAATGGTCGTTATAGTTGAGGGTTTGGAGACCTTCGAACAGCTTACGACCAATTGGTCTCAAATGGTCGTAGATTTATGACCATTTCTTCTAGGGTCGCTGATAGAAGGTCACAAGTTAACATATTTCTTGTAGTGAGATCAAGTGTTGCATGATGATTTTGTTTTCCTAATAGTGGGCTTAGTTAAGTGTAATGATGATGGTGGCAACACTAAGGGCACGACGTTAGAAGTATACCTGTGTTGAATTGACCCAAGTTGTATATTATACTAAATGACGATTTCAGCGCAAAATTATAGTCCATAACATGAGAAAATTAACTTATGCACAATTTGTTGGGAACGTAGCATGAAAATAAAAAAATCATATGAAACACCCAAGATCTAATGTATGAGATGCATAGTACGAGAGGGGACAGTGTGTCTATGTAGCCTCATGGACCGTTCAGCAGAAGCGTATATCACGCGGTTGATGTAGTCGTACTCTTCAGATCCAATCCGATCCAGCGCCAAATGGACGACACCTCCGCATCCAGGATGTGTGCGGCTTGGTGACGTATCCTCCTTCTTGATCTAGTAAGCAAGGGAGGAGAAGTAGATGGGATCTCAACCATCACGTCGGTGTGGTGGAGATGGTGGTGGTGCGGTGCTGACAAGGCTTCACCAAATGCTGCCGAAACAAATCCGAGGAGAAAACTGGAGAGGGAGGGCTGCCCAAGGTAGAGGGATTAGTGTGTGCATCCCTCCCCTCCCCTCCACTATTCATAGAAGGCAAGGGTGAGGGGGCCAATTCCATATCCCCTCCTCTAAGGGAGGGCGCAACAGCTTAGGTGGGAAACTTGGCTCCAAGGAAAGGGGGCACCCCCTTAGGGTTTACCCTCCCCTAGCTGCATGGGCCCTGGGGGGACTAGTGCACCTGACCCATGTAGGCCACGGCGCCCCACCTATAGCCCATGTGTGCCCCGGGGGCAGGTGGGGCCCCGGTGGACCCCCAGAACCCTTCAGGCACACCCGATACACTGACGGTAATGCCTGAAACTTTTCTCCTAACCAAAATAGGACTTCTGATATATAAATATTTACCTTAGAACCAATACGGAGCTCCTCATGATGTCCGGGATCTCATCTGGGACTCCGAACAACGTTCGGTCACCAACGTACATATCCCAATACTACTCTAGTGTCATCGGACGTTAAGCGTGCGGACCCTACGGGTTCGAGAATCATGTAGACATGACTGAGACACCTCTCCGGTGATTAACCAATTGCAGGACCTAGATGCACATATTAGTTCCTACATATTCCACGAAGATCTTTCATCGGTTGAACCACAATGTCGAGGATTCGGTTAGTCCCGTATGCAACTCCCTTTATCTAGTGATATGTTAATTGCCCGAGATTCGATCGTCGGTATGTCCATACCTAGTTCAATCTCGTTACCGGCAAGTCTCTTTACACATTATGTAATACAAGATCCAATGACTAACTCATTAGTCACATTGCTTGCGAGCTATTTACGATGTTATATTACCGAGAGGGCCAAGAGATATCTCTCCATCATATGGAGTGACAAATCCTAGTCTCGATCCATGCCAACCCAACAGACACCTTCCGAGATACCTATAGAGCACATTTATGATCACCTAGTTATGAAGTGACATTTGATAGTACACAAGGTATTCCTCCGGTATCCAGGAGTTGCATGATCTCATGGTCTTAGCAATAGATAATTGACATGAAGAAAGTTGTAGCAATAAACTTAAGTGATATGATCACATGCTAATGATGTGACCCCGTTATCAATTGACAACTCATGTCAATGGCTAGGAAACCTTAACCATTTTTTATTAAACAACTAGTCTAGTAGAGACTCACTAGGGACACAATTTTGTTTATGTATCCACACATGTATTTAAGTTTCCGATCAATACAATTCTAGAATGAATAATAAACACTTATCATGAACAAGGAAATATAATAATAACCAATTTATTATTGCCTCTAGGGCATATTTACAAAATTCTTCCACTTGCACTAGAGTCAATAATTTAGCTTACATAGCAATGAATCTAACACCGATAGAGTTTTGGCGCTAGTCATGTTTTGCTCGTGAGAGAGATTTAGTCAATGGGTCTGCAACATTCAGACCCGTATGTACTTTGCAAATCTCTATGTCTCCCTCCTTGAACGGATGGAGTTGAAGTGGCATTTTACATGCTTGGTCTTCTTGTGAAACCTGAGCTCTTTGGCATTGGCAATGGCTCCAGTGTTGTCACAGAGGATAGTCATTGGATCTGACGCACTAGGCACAACTCCTAGATCGGTTGTGAACTCCTTAATCCATATGCTTTCCTGCGCTGCTTCCGATGTAGCTATATATTCCGCTTCACATGTAGATCCTGTCGCGACGCTCTTTTTGGAACTACACCGACTAACAACTCCATTTAGAATAAATACATATACGGTCTGAGACTTAGAGCCATTCGGATCAACATCGACGTAAACCTTTACGACGAGCTCTTTATCACCTAGATAAACGAGAAACATTTCCTTAGTCCTCTTTAGGTACTTAAGGATATATTTGACCGTTGTCTAGTGATCTACTCCTAGATCACTCTGTTACCTCCCTACCAAGCTTATGGCAAGGTGATACGTCTTCAATGTATCCGTAATTTTTTATTGTTCCATGCTATTATAGTATCTGTTTTGGGACTAACCTATTAATCTAGAGCCTAGTGCCAGTTTCTGTTTTTTCGTTGTTTTTGAGAATTGCAGATAAGGAATATTAAACGGAGTCCAAATGGAATAAAACCTTTGAAATGATTTTTTGGACTGGAAGGAAATCACCAAGCTTGGAGACCAAGGCACGAGCGCCACTGTGGGACCACAAGCCCTAGGGGCGCGCCCATGGGGGTAGGGCGCGCCTTGCAGGCTTATGGGCCCACGACAGCTCTCCCAACCCTAATATTCGGCCTATAAATTCCCAAATATTCCATTATTATTAGAAGAAGCCACGAAAACACTTTTCTGCCGCTAGAAGCCTCCGTTCCCGAGAGATCCAATCTTGGAGCCTTTTCCGGTAATCTGTTGGAGGGGGATTCGATCACGGAGGGCATCTACATCAACTCCATTGCCCCTCCGATGATGCGTGAGTAGTTCGCCATAGACATTCAGGTCCATAGCTAGTAGCTAGATGGCTTCTTCTCTCTCTTTGCTCTTCAATATCATGTTCTTCATGACCTTCATGGAGATCTATCCGATGTAACACTCTTTTGCGTTGTGTTTGTCGAGATCCAATGAATTGTGGGTTTATGTTCAGATTATCCATGAATATTATTTGAGTCTTTCCTGAATTCTTATATGCATGATTTCATATCTTTGCAAGTCTCTTCGAGTTATTGGTTTGGTTTGGCCAACTAGATTGGTAATTCTTGCAATGGGAGAAGTGCTTAGTTTTGGGTTCAATCTTGCGGTGTCCTCACCCAGTGACAAAGTAGGGGTAGCGAGGCACGTATTGTATTCTTGCCATCAAGGATAACAAGATGGGGTTTTCATCATATTGCTTGAGTTTATCCCCCTACACCATGTCATCTTACCTAATGTGTTACTCCGTTCTTCATGAACTTAATACACTAGATGCTGGTAGGAGTCGATCGATGTGTGGAGTAATAGTAGTAGATGCAGAATCGTTTCGCTCTACTTGATACGGACGTGATGCCTATATGCATAATCATTGCCTTGGATATCTTCATAATTATTCGCTTTTCTATCAATTGCTCGATAATAATTTGTTCACCCACCGTAATACTTGCTACCATGAGAGAAGCCTCTAGTGAAAACTACGGCCCCCGGGTCTATTTTCCATCTTATACTTTCAGATCTAAAACCAAAAATACCAAAAATACTTTGCTGCATTATTTTTACCTTTTGTTTTAATTTCTGTTCAAGCAATCTATCTCTATCAGATCTCATCCTTGCAAGTCACCTTAAAGGGATTGACAACCCCTTTATAGCGTTGGGTACAAGAGTTTGATTCTTTGTGTAGGTACACCTATTGGGGACTTGCTTGTATCTCCTACTGGATTGATACCTTGGTTCTCAACAATTGAGGGAAATACTTATCTACTTTCCTGCATCACCCGTTCCTCTTCATGGAAACCAATGCATGCTCGAGAAGTAGCAAGAAGGATTTCTGGCGCCGTTGCTGGGGAGATACATAGCAAGTCAGGATAAGAACTCTCATGTCAACTTGCCAATTTCTGGCGCCGTTGCCAGGGAGATCTACATCAATCCTACCAAGTACCCATCACAAACTCAACTCTTGCATTTACATTATTTCCCATTTGCCTCTCGTTTTCCTCTCCCCCACTTCTAAAACGATTTTCAGAAAATACCAAAATGATTTGCCTTTTTATTCGCCTTTTTTGTTTGTCTTTTCGTTTGCTTTTTGCTTGCTTGTGTGCTTGATTGCTTGATTTGTCACGATGAATCAAGAGAATACCAAGTTGTGTGTTTTTTACAATACTAATATTAATGATTTTATTAGTACTCCGATTGCTCTCGCCACTAGTGCGGAATCTTATGAAATTAATGCTGCTTTGCTCAATCTTGTTATGAAAGAAAAATTTTCCGGCCTTGCTAATGAAGATGCCGCATCCCATCTAAATACTTTCGTTGAGTTGTGTGATATGAAAAAGAAGAAAGATGTGGATAATGATATTGTTAAATTTAAGCTATTTCCGTTCTCACTACGAGATCGTGCTAAAACTTGGTTTTCATCTTTGCCTAAAAATAGTATTGATTCATGGAATAAGTGTAAAGATGCTTTTATTTCCAAGTACTTTCCATCCGCTAAAATCATCTCCCTTAGGAACGATATAATTAATTTTAAGCAAATTGATCATGAGCATGTTGCACAATCTTGTGAAAGGATGAAACTTATGATTAGGAATTGCCCCGCACATGGTTTGAGTTTATGGATGATTATACAAATTTTCTATGCTGGATTGAATTTTGCTTCTAGGAATCTCTTAGATTCCTCCGCGGGTGATACTTTTATGGAAATCACATTAGGATAAGCTACTAAACTCCTAATATTATGGCAAATTACTCTCAATGGCACACTGAAAGATCTCCTACTAGTAAAAAGTGCATGCTATTGAAGAGATTAATACTTTGAGTGAAAAGATGGACGAATTGATGAAATTGTTTGCTAGTAAGAGTGCTCATATTCATCCTAATGATATGCCTTTGTATTCTTTGATTGGAAATAATAATGAATCTATGGATGTGAATTTTGTTGGTAGGAACAATTTTGGTAATAACGCTTATAGAGGTAATTTCAATGCTAGGCCGTTTCCTAGTAATTCCTCTGAAAATTATGGTAATTCCTATAGAAATTCTTATGGAAATTATAATAAAATTCCCTCTAATCTTGAGAATAATATTAAATAATTCATTAGTACGCAAAAAGGTTTCAATGCTATGATTGAAGAAAAATTGCTCAAGATTGATGATTTGGCTAGGAACGTTGATAGAATCTCTCTTGAGATTGATTCTTTAAAAAATAGATCTATTCCACCCAAGCATGATATTAATGAGTCTTTAAAATCCATGAGAATTTCTATTGATGAGTGTAAGGAAAGAACCTCTAGAATACGTGCTAAGCATGAATGGCTTGAAAAAGTGTGTTCTCGTGATAATATTGATGAAGATCTTAAAGTGATTGATGTGACTCCTATTGAATCTTTGTTTTACAATTTTAATATTTATAAGGATGGGACTGGAGATGAGTCAACGTTAATTAAAAGGTGTCCCAATGATTCGGAGTTTATAGATCTTGATGCTAAGATTGATAAAAGTGGGATTAAAGAGGTCAAAACATTAAATAGCAATGAACCAACTCTTTTGGATTTCAAAGACTTTAATCATGATAGATACTATTTAATTCATTGCATTTCCTTGTTGCAATCCATGTTGAATTCTCCTCGTGCTTATAATCAAAACAAAGCTTTTACTAAACATATTGTTGATGCTATGATGAAAGCTTTTGAAGAAAAACTTGAGTTGGAAGTTTCTATACCTAGAAAGCTATATTATTAGTGGGAATCTACTATTAATATTAAGATTAAATATTATGAGTTCCATGCTTTGTGTGATTTGTGTGCTAGCGTTTCCACGATTCCAAAAACTTTATGTGATGTGTTAGGTTTCCGTGAGTTTGATGATTGTTCCTTCAATTTAAATCTTGCGGATTCCACTATAAAGAAACCTAAGGGAAGGATTAATGATGTTCTTAATGTTTCAAATATAAATTATGTTCCCGTATTTTTCATTGTTCTTGATATAGATTGCAATCCTACATGTCCTATTATTCTTGGTAGACCTTTCCTTAGAACGATTGGTGCAATTGTTGATATGAAGGAAGGGAATATTAGATTCCAGTTTCCATTAAGGAAAGGCATGGAACAATTTCCTAGAAAGAAAATAAAATTACGTTATGAATCTATCATGAGAGATACTTATGGATTGCATACCAAAGATGGCAGTACCTAGATCTATTGCGTTTTGCCTAGCTAGGGGCGTTAAACAATAGCGCTTGTTGGGAGGAAACCCAATTTTATTTTGCTTTCTTCTTTTTGATTCTATTTTGGTGTGTTTTGCACATTATTACTTCTGTAGTAATTGTGTTTTTGTGTTTTAATTAGTGTTTGAGCCAAGTAAAACCTTTGGGGTGATCTATGGTAGTTGTTGATTTGATCTTGCTGAAAAACAGAAACTTTTGCGCTCAGTCCATAAATTTTCTAATTTTTTCAGAGAATCGAATTCATCTGAAATTTTTACACAAGATTTCTACACAAATCTATATTATTTTCCTAATTTTTAAGAATTTTTATAGTTTCATAAGTATTCAAAGTTTACAGATTGCTACAGACTGTTCTGTTTTTGACAGATTCTGTTTTCTTTGTGGTGTTTGCTTATTTTGATGTATCTATGGGTCGTATCGAGGGGTATGAACCATGGAGAAGTTATAATACAGTAGTTATTACACAAATAAAACTAAATAAGGAGTTCACAACAGTAACTAAAGTGGTTATTTTTTTATACTAACAAATCTCATGAGTTTTTTGTTGAGTTTTGTGTTGTGAAGTTTTCAAGTTTTGGGTGAAGATTTGATGGACTATGGAATAAAGAGTGGCAAGAGCCTAATATTTGGGATGCACAAGGCACCCCAAGTCATATTCAAGTATACCAAAAAGCCTAATCTTGGGGATGCCCCGGAAGGAATCCCCTCTTTCATCTTCAATCCATCGGTAAATTCACATGAGGCTATATTTTTATTCACCACATGATATATGTTTTGCTTGGAGCTTCTTGTATGATATGAGTACTTGCTTTTTAGTTTGACACAATCATCCTTTCTACACACATCTTTTGAGAGATACACGTTGAATCGTGATTAGAATACTCTATGTGCTTCACTTATATCTTTTGAGCTAGGCAATGTTGCTCTAGTGCTTCACTTATATCTTTATAGAGCATCGTGGTGTTATATTTTATAGAAATTATTGAACTCTCGTTCCTCACTTATATTATTTTTAGAGTTTCTTAAAACAGCATGGTAATTTTTTTGGTTATGAATTTACTCCTAATATAATGGGCATCCAAGAGGGATATAATAAAAACTTTCATATTAAGTGCATTGAATACTATGAGAAGTTTGATTCCTTTTGCATATAGTTTTGAGATAAAAGAGATGGTAATATGAGAGTCATGCTAGTGATTAGTTGTGAATTGGAAGAGATACTTGTGTTAAAGTTTTTGATTCCCGTAGGATGCATGTATGGTGAACCGTTATGTAACAAAGTCGGAGCATGATTTGTTTAATGATTGTCAACCTTTGTGTAAGGGTCGGGAGCGCGCGATGGTTAACTCCTACCAACCTATACCCTAGGAGCATGCATCTAATGCTTTGTTTGATAACTAATAGACTTTTGCAATAAGTATGTGAGTTCTCTATGACTAATGTTGAGTCCATGGATTATATGCACTCTCACCCTTCCATCTTTGCTAGCCTCTCTAGTACCGTGCAACTTTCGTCGGTACATCAAACCCTCCTTCCTCAAAACAGCCACCATATATTCCTCAAAAAAGCCACCATACCTACCTATTATGGCATTTCCATAGCCATTCCGAGATATATTGTCGTGCAACTTCCACCATGTAGTTTTTCATGACTTGCACCATCACTTCATATTGCATACAGAGTCATACTTTGTCATAGGTATCGAGTTGTAATTTAGTTTTTTTTGAGTTATAAGTAAGTAAAAGTGTTATGATTTTTCATTAATAGAGCATTGTCCCGTGAGAGAAAAGGATGATGGAAGCTATGACTCCCTCACAAGTTGGGATGAGTATCCGAACTTTAGAAAAAATAAAAGAGGCCACCGAAGCCCAAAAAAATTTAAAGAGGCCAAAGAAGCCCACCAAAATAAAAAAAAATAAAAAAATAAATGAGAGAAAGAGAGAAGGGACAATTGATACTACCTTTTTCCACACTTGTGCTTCAAAGTAGCACCATGATCTTCATGATAGAGAGTCTCCTATTTTGTCACTTCCATACAACTAGTGGATATTTTTGCATGACCACTTAGTTTTCTTTTTGAGCTTTTATACACTTATAGCTCTAAGTGCATTTGTTGCATGGCAATCCCTACTCGCTCACATTGATATCTATTGATGGGCATCTGCATAGCCCGTTGATATGCCTAGTTGATGTGAGACTATCTTCTCCTTTTTCTCCTTGCACCTCCTCCATGTTCTATTCCACTTATAATGCTATATCCATGGCTCATGCTCATGTATTGCATGAGATTTGAAAAGGTTTGAGAACACCAAAAGTGTGAAACAATTGCTTGACTTGTTCATCGGGGTTGTGCATGACTTAGATACTTTGTGTGGGGAAGATGGAGCATAGCCAGACCATATGATTTGTAGGGATAACTTTCTAAGGCCATGTTATTTCGAAAGGACACGACTGCCTTGTTACTGTGCTCGAAGTATTACTATTTTCATGTCAATATTAGACTATTGTTTTGAATCTTACGGATCTGAATATTCGTGCCACAATAAAGAATATTACATGGATAAATATGTTAGGTAGCATTCCACATCAAACATTCTGTTTTTATCATTTACCTACTCGAGGACGAGCAGGAATTAAGCTTGGGGATGATGATACGTCTCCAACGTCTCCAACGTATCTATAATTTTTGATTGTTCCATGCTATTATATTATCTGTTTTGGATGTTTTATATGCATTAATATGTTATTTTATATTATTTTTGGGACTAACCTATTAATCTAGAGCATAGTCCCAGTTTATGTTTTTCCTTGTTTTTGAGATTTGCAGATAAGGAATATTAAATGGAGTCCAAACGGAATAAAACCTTTGGAAGGAATTTTTCTGGAACAAAAGGAATCTACAAGACTTGAGAAACAAGGAAGAGGAGCCACCGTGGGGCCACAAGCCCTAGGGGCACGGCCAGGGGTAGGCCACGCCGGGCAGGCTTGTGGGCCCACGATAGCTCCCCTAACCCTAATCTTCGGCCTATAAATTCCCAAATATTCCATTATTATCAAAAGAAGGCACAAAAACACTTTTCCGCTGCCAAAAGCCTCCGTTCCCGAGAGATCCAATCTTGGAGCCTTTTCCGGTAATTTGTCGGAGGGGGATTCGATCATGGAGGGCATCTACATCAACTCCATTTCCCCTCTGATGATGCGTGACTAGTTCACCACAGACCTTCGGGTCCATAGCTAGTAGCTAGATGGCTTCTTCTCTCTCTTTGCTCTTCAATACCATGTTCTTCATGATCTTCATGAAGATCTATCCGATGTAATACTCTTTTGCGGTGTGTTTGTCGATATCCGATGAATTGTGGGTTTATGATAAGATTATCCATGAATATTATTTGAGTCTTTCTTGAATTCTTATATGCATGATTTCATATCTTTGCAAGTCTCTTCGAGTTATTGGTTTGGTTTGTCCAACTAGATTGGTAATTCTTGCAATGGGAGAAGTGCTTAGTTTTGGGTTCAATCTTGCGGTGTCCTCACCCAGTGACAAAGTAGGGGTAGTGAGGCACGTATTGTATTGTTGCCATCAAGGATAACAAGATGGGGTTTTCATCATATTGCTTGAGTTTATCCCTCTACACCATGTCATCTTACCTAATGCATCACTTTGTTCTTCATGAACTTAATACTCTAGATGCAGGCAGGAGTCGGTCGATGTGTGGAGAAATAGTAGTGGATGCAGAATCGTTTCGGTCTACTTGACACGGATGTGATGCCTATATGCATAATCATTGCCTTGGATATCTTCATAATTATTCGCTTTTCTATCAATTGCTCGATAGTAATTTGTTCACCCACTGTAATACTTGCTATCATGAGAGAAGCCTGATACGTCTCCAATGTATCTATTTTTCGAAACTCTTTTGCCCTTGTTTTGGACTCTAATTTGCATGATATGAATGGAACTAACCCGGACTGATGTTGTTTTCAGCAGAATTGCCTTGGTGTTATTTTTGTGCAGAAATAAAAGTTCTTGGATCGTCCTGAAAATTTACGGAGAATATTTTTGGAATTAATAAAAAATACTGGCAAAAGAATCAACTGCACGGGGCCCACCACCTGGCCACAAGCCTGGTGGGTGCGGACACCCCCTAGGCCGCGCCGAGCAGGCTTGTGGCCCCCCTGCTGCTCCTCCGACCTTGTTTCCACTCCTAATTCCTATTTGGGGAGAAAAAAATCAAAGAGAAGAGTTCATCGCGTTTCACGATATGGAGCGGCCACCACCTCCTGTTCGTCCTCGGGAGACCAGATCTAGAGTCCGTTTTGGGCTCCAGAGAGGGGAAATCGACGCCTTCGTCATCACCAACCATCCTTGATCACCAATTCCATGATGCTCTCCACCGTTCGTGAGTAATCTCATCGTAGGCTTGTTAGACGGTGACGGGTTGGATGAGATTTATCATGTAATCGAGTTAGTTTTGTTAGGGTTTGATCCCTAGTATCCACTATGTTCTGAGATTGATGTTGCTCTAACTTTGCTATGCTTAATGCTTGTCACTAGGGCCCTAGTGCCATGATTTCAGATCTGAACCTATTATGTTTTCATGAATATATATGTGTTCTTGATCCTATCTTGCAAGTTGTAGACACCTATTACGAGTTATGATCCGCATCCCCCAGGGTGACAATAACTGGGATTCTTTCCGGTGATTACCGTAGTTTGAGGAGTTCATATATTCACTAAGTGCTAATGCTTTGGTATGGTTCTCTATTAAAAGGAGGCCTTAATATCCCTTAGTTTCCAATAGGACCCCGCTGCCACGGGAGGGTAGGACAAAAGATGTCATGCAAGTTCTTTTCCATAAGCACGTATGGCTATATACGGAATACATGCCTACATTACATTGATGAATTGGAGCTAGTTTTGTGTCACCCTATGTTATAACTATTGCATGATGAATGCCATCCGACATAATTATCAATCACTAATCCACTGCCTACGAGCTTTTCATATATTGATCTTCACTAAGTTACTTTTCCGTTGCTACTGTCACAATCACTACAAGCTGCTACTATCTCCTTGCCACAGTTACCGTTACTACCATATTACTTTGCTACTGAATACTTTGCTACAGATATTTAGTCTTTCAGGTGTGGTTGAATTAACAACTCAGCTGCTAATACTCGAGAATATTCTTTGGCTCCCCTTGTGTCGAATCAATAAATTTGGGTTGAATACTCTACCCTCGAAAACTGTTGCGATCCCCTATACTTGTGGGTTATCAAGACCTTTTTCTAGCACCATTGCCAGGGAGCATAGCTTTATTCTCTGAGTCACTTGGGATATATATCTGTTGATCACTATGAAGAATCTGAAAGATCCAAAAACCAAGATCTATCCCTATGAGGGGAGGTAAGGAACTGCCATCTAGCTCTGCACTTGATTCACCTTTTGTTATGAGTAAGTTTGCGACACCACCACCTGCTAGTAATTCTGATATGTCGCAAGTAATTGATGATGCTACTTTTGCTATGCATGATGCTTATGATAATACTTTGCTTGATGATACTGTGCCATTGGGTGAATTTCTTGATGAACAAATTGCGAGAGCGAATGCTGAAACTGATAATATTTCTGAATCTGATAAAATTATTGAAACTGAACACTATGATTCACCCGCTAGACCTAGCTCTCCTAGATATGAATTGCCTAATATACCTGAGAGTTATGTTATGGAAGGAGAGGTAGCTAGGGACTTTCTTGCTTGTCAGGATAGAGATGATCTTAAGAAATTGCTTCACGAGTGGAAGGAAAAATCTCTGAATGCTAGAATGCAATATGATCCTAAGTTACTGATAAGTATTATGAATTCTCCGTCGATCCTGAATTAATTACTTTGGTTGAATCTGATCCTTTCCATGGTTATGAATCTAAAACTATTGTGGCACATCTTACCAAATTGAATGATATAGCCACCCTATTTACTCATGAGGAAAAAATTCGCTATTACTATATTCTTAAGTTGTTTCCTTTCTCATTAAAGGGTGATGCTAAGATATGGTTTAATTCTCTTGCTCCTGGTTGTGTGTGTAGTCCCCAGGATATGATTTATTACTTCTCTGAAAAATATTTTCCTGCCCATAAGAAACAAGCTGCCTTGCAAAAAATATTTAACTTTGTGCAAATTGAAGAAGAGAGTCTCCCACAAGCTTGGGGGAGGCTTCTCCAATTACTTAATGCTTTGCCTGATCATCCTCTCAAGAAAAATGAAATACTTGATATCTTTTATAATGGACTAACCGATGCTTCTAGGGACCACCTAGATAGTTGTGTTGGTTGTGTTTTCAGGGAACGAACTGTGTTCTTGATCCTATCTTGCAAGTTGTTGACACCTATTACGAGTTATGATCCGCATCCCCGAGGGTGACAATAACTGGGATTCTTTCCGGTGATTACCGTAGTTTGAGGAGTTCATGTATTCACTAAGTGCTAATGCTTTGGTCTGGTTCTCTATTAAAAGGAGGCCTTAATATCCCTTAGTTTCCAATAGGACCCCGCTGCCACGGGAGGGTAGGACAAAAGATGTCATGCAAATTCTTTTCCATAAGCACGTATGACTATATATGGAATACATGCCTACATTACATTGATGAATTGGAGCTAGTTCTGTGTCACCCTATGTTATAACTGTTGCATGATGAATGTCATCCGACATAATTATCCATCACTGATCCATTGCCTACGAGATTTTCATATATTGATCTTCTCGAAGTTACTTTTCCGTTGCTACTGTCACAATCACTACAAACTGCTACTATCACCTTGCCACGGTTACCGTTACTAGCATATTACTTTGCTACTGAATACTTTGATGCAGATATTAAGTCTTTCAGGTGTGGTTGAATTGACAACTCAGACGCTAATACTCGAGAATATTCTTTGGCTCCCCTTGTGTCAAATCAATAAATTTGGGTTGAATACTCTACCCTCGAAAACTATTGCGATCCCCTATACTTGTGGGTTATCAAAGCCTCTAGTGAAACCTATGGCCCCCGGGTCTATTTTCCATCTTATACTTTCAGATCTAAAACCAAAAATACCTAAAATAATTTGCTGCATTATTTTTACCTTTTGTTTTACTTTCCGTTTAAGCAATCTATCTCTATCAGATCTCATCCTTGCAAGTAACCTTAAAGGGATTAACAACCCCTTTATAGCGTTAGGTGCAAGAGTTTGATTCTTTGTGTAGGCACACCTATTGGGGACTTGCTTGTATCTCCTACTGGATTGATAACTTGGTTCCCAACAACTGAGGGAAATACTTATCTACTTTGTTGCATCACCCGTTCCTCTTCACGGAAACTAACACATGCTCGAGAAGTAGCACAAGGCACACATCAGGTCTGGTAAACAACATGGCATACATTATAGATCCTATGGCTGAGGCATAGGGAACTGACGTCATCATTTCTCTTTCTTCTTTTGTGGTTGGGCTTTGAGTCTTAGTCAACTTCACACCCTACAACATTGGCAAGAACCCCTTCTTAGACCGGTCCATTTTGAACTTCTTAAAAATCTTGTCAAGGTATGTATTCTGTGAAAGTCCTACCAGACGTCTTGTTCTACCTCTATAGATCTTGATTCCTGATATGTAAGCAACTTCTCCAAGGCCTTTCGTTGAAAACCTCATGTTCAAGTATCCCTTCATGCTTTCCAGAAGTTCTATAGTATTTCCAATCAACAATGTGTCATCCACATATAATATTAGAAATGCCATAGAGCTCCCACTCACTTTCTCGTAAATACAAGCTTCTCCATAAACTTGTATAAACCCAAAAGCTTTGATGACCTCATCAAAGCGAAGATTCCAACTCCGAGATGCTTGCACGAGTCCATAGATGGATCATTGGAGCTTGCATACCTCATTAGCATCCTTAGGTTCGACAAAACCCTCCGGCTGTATCATATGCAACTCTTCCTTAATAAAACTGTTAAGGAACGTAGTTTTGACATCCATCTCCCAGATTTTATGCCCGAAAAATGTGGCAATTGCGAACATAATTCTAACAGACTTTAGCATCGCTACATGCATGGTTTTAAATAGCGGATAGCGGGCTAGTAGCGGATTGGGTTCTGTGTAGTGGAATGCGGATATCGGGCGATATTGTGGGCGCTATGTCCACATAGCGGATTTATAAATACACCAGGTTATTGTTTATATCACTAGAACATGAAGAAAAAGTAATGACATTTAATTTGGGTGATAGCGGTCGCTAATGCACTAGCGCTATTGCGGACACAATAGCGGATGCTATCTTTGCTATTTCAAACTATGGCTACAGGTAAGAAAGTCTCATCGTAGTTAACTCCCTAAACTTGTCAAAAACCCTTTGCGAGAATTCGAGCTTTATAGATGGCGACATTACCATCAGCGTCCGTCTTCTTCTTTAAGATCCATTTGTTCTCAATAGCCTGGCGGTCATCGTGTAAGTCTTCCAAAGTCCATACTTTGTTTTCATACATGGACCCTATCTTGGATTTCATGGCCTCTAGTCATTTGTTGGAATGCGGGCCCATCATCGCTTCCTCATAGTTTGTAGGCTCACCGTTGTCCAACAACATGACTTCTAAGATAGGATCACCGTACCATTCAAGGGCAGTACATTTCCTTGTCGACCTACGAAGTTCGATAGTAACTTGATCTGAAGTTTCATGATCATTATCATTATGTTCCTCTATAACTGGTGTAGGCATCACATGAACATCTTTCTGTGTTCTAGTACTCTCCAATTGAAGTGAAGGTTCGATAACCTCATCAAGTTCTACATTCATCCCACTCGCTTCTTTTGAGAGAAACTCCTTCTTTAGAAAGGATCCATTATTAGCAACAAAGATTTTGCCTTCGGATCTATGATAGAGGGTATACCCACTTGTTTCCTTAGGGTATCCTATGATGACACACTTCTCCACTTTGGGTTTGAGCTTATCAGACTGAAGCCTCTTGACATAAGCACCACAGCCTCAAACGTTAAGAAACGATAGCTTAGGTTTCTTCCCAAACCATAATTCATAAGGTGTCGTCCCAACGGATTTAGATGGTGCCCTATTTAAAGTGAATGCAGCTATCTCTAATGCATAACCCCAAAACGATAATAACCAATTTATTATTGCCTCTAGGGCATATTTCCAACACAATTACTTAGTCCACTAGAGTATCGAGTCAATCTATAATGGAGAATGCACTTTGGGGTTGTTCTAAAGTCAACCATAATAGGGTGATCATAATGGCAACTTACATGTTCATCTGAAATGTATGATGATGGATTAGATATGTTGATACCATGGTTTGCTCCCCCGACAATGGAGAGATATTATTAGGACCCTCTCAGTGTGACAACATCCATCATCGCATGGAAAAACACAACTTGATTTGATTACAGGGATGCCAGAACATGTGAACGAGAAAAGAGAACAAAACTGATAACGATGAGACTGATATAGTGACAATGTGTTTGACTCATGGGGATGATAGCTCTCACCTTGGGTTTTTAAAGTATCATGAAGAAAGAGGAACAACATATGGTATCTATAGGTTCACTCGATAATCATTCGTGTGGGTACAATGGTCAATATGGATGTGAACCTTTCCGTTATTGATCATTGATCCAAAGATATTTTTGTCATGTCTATATTTCATCAAACTTAGATGGTCACATGCTTAAGAACCTTTGATCTATTGAGTATTAGATGAGTTATGAGTTTAGAAGAATGTCATCGCCAAAGTTTCAGCGATAACAAAAGTTATTTTGAGAGAGAACCGAATGTGTTTCGGAGAAACCAGAAGAGTTTTAGAAGAAATCGGATAAAACTAGAAAGGAGGAAAAGTGTCGGGGGAGATAACAATTATATACGAGGGCTCCAGAATTTACCGGGAGCTCCCTAGGATTATTCTAGGAACAATGGGCTACCCCAATAGGCTAATGCCTCTTAGGGGTCAGCCACATGAGTCTTAAGGCTGAACAGGCCAGTGCCCTATTTTAGCCCTACCCCCAAGATAGGGGGTGCGACTAGGTTGGAGCGGTGAGGCCCACCCCTTGATCGCCGTGACAAGGGAAGGATACCCCTCCTCAAAGTTAGCATCCCCTTGCTCAAAATATATATACCCAAGGGGCACCCCCTAGAGACACAAGTTCTCCCACGATATCGGGTGTCGCATCTCCCTCTACTTCTCTAGAAAGTTGTGTGCGCCGCAAGGATGCTCCACCCTCCCCTTCTACTCTAGCATCATCGAGCTCTAGATAATGTAGGGTTGTCGGATCAATAATGTCGTATGCATGCAATCCATAGAGGAATCGTGCGTTCGATTCATGCTCGAGGGAACTGTTCATGGGGCGGTTCGAGGGACTTCAAGAACGATCTTCACCAACTTTTCTTCCGCTGCAAATCGTTATTGTTAAATATCCGATCTAACTTTATATGCACATCTTCATAGTGATCTTGGTTTAGTTTTGTAGGAAAATTGTTTGTATTACGATTTCCAATGAACTTGTGTGGACATCTTGGTTAAGTATGGTGGTGGTGGAAACGAACAATGGTGGTTTTGCCGGTGACAGCGCGAGTGCATGAAGACCTTTGTGAACTAAGATGGACTTTGATCCACCATGTGTTTTGTTGTTTTTTGGAATGATCTTATTCATTCGGAGCATTTCGGTACAAATTAAGGTTATGTTTAGTTGATTGACTGAACTTTATTATGCTCGTAACTGAATTCACATGTGGTACTTTGAATTTTTTATTTTTGTTTTGAATTGTGATAAATTTTGTTAAATTGTTTGAGCAAACCATTGGATGGTCAGACAAAAGGTATTGTTTTGGGGGGATTAAGTTTTTGGGCATCTGCTAGACGAACAAAAGTTTAATCCCATAAAATATTATTTCATGGCGTAGTAGATACAACTTGGGATTATAGGGTTGGGTATATGCTAGAGATACCCTCTTAAACGCGAAGTTTTACAAAATTACTAGAGATGGATATCGGCATATACCCATCGCCAAGTGCTAGGAATGAAATGATAACAATTCATACTATTGTTGACGCTGAGGTTAGAAGAGAGAGAGAGAGAGAGAGAGAGAGAGATCTTGGTTATTGTTAAAGATCCGATCTAACTTTATATGCACATCTTCATAGTGATCTTGGTTTAGTTTTGTAGGAAAATTGTTTGTATTACGATTTCCAACGAACTTGTGTGGACATCTTGGTTAAGTATGGTGGTGGTGGAAACGAACAATGGTGATGGTGGCAACAATGGTGGTTTTGCCGATGACGGCGCGAGTGCATGAAGACCTTTGTGAACTAAAATGACTTTTGATCCACCATGTGTTTTGTTGTTTTTTGGAATGATCTTATTCATTCGGAGCATTTCGATACAAATTAAGGTTATGTTTAGTTGATTGACTGAACTTTATTATGCTCGTAACTGAATTCACATGTGGTACTTTGAATTTTTTTATTTTTGTTTTGAATTGTGATAAATTTTGTTAAATTGTTTGAGCAAACCATTGGATGGTCAGACAAAAGGTATTGTTTTGGGGGGATTAAGTTTTTGGGCATCTGCTAGACGAACAAAAGTTTGATCCCATAAAATTATATTTCATGGCGTAGTAGATACAAATTGGGATTTATAGGGTTGGGGATATGCTAGAGATACTCTCTTAAAGGCGAAGTTTTACAAAATTACTAGAGATGGATATGGGCATATACCCATCGCCAAGTGCTAGGAATGAAATGATAACAATTCATACTATTGTTGACGCTGAGGTTAGGGGAGAGAAAGAGAGACCGCATGTGGGTTCTTGCGACCCGCCTCTCCCCTGCGACGACCCATCGCCTCAGCTACCGTGATCTCATTGGAGTCCACACTTCCCCCCTCCACCGTTGTCCTCTAAAATGAACAAAAAGTAAGAAAAATCATGACATGTTGAATAGGCCAATCCCCAAGCTAAAGAACACCGCCATGTATCAATCGCCAAGTCCCACACAACATATACCTCATCTCAAAATAACTAATTCCCTATTTACAATGTTAAATTGCCGCCCAAATGCAAACGGGAGTGCAAGCCGCGCAAGCCATTTATATAAGCTTTGTCACCTTTTGAGCATGGAACAAGTGCGCTTTGGCTTATTTTATTTTATTTCTTACTTTTTAGTTTACGGGTTGAGGTGTTTTTTCTTGAAGTCCTGTTTTGTTTTCGTGCATTTCTTTTTTTTTCTTCATATTATTATCTTTTCGTCTCTTTTCTTTTTCTTTTTCCCCTTTCCCTTTTTTCCTTCTTCATTATTTGTTTTTTCTTATTACTTTTATATTATAAAATTATGAATATTTACATTTAAGAATGTAAAATAGTAAAAAAATAGAATATTTGAGAACGTTTTTCTAAAGATTGAGAATAGGTTTGAAAATTGTGAAGAGTTAAATATGATGAAGAATTGAAAGTACAGGAACATTTTTCAAATTAAGAACATTTTCACATTTGTAAAATACCTTAAAACGGTTGTATACAATTTATATTAAGGAACATTTACAAAATTTCGTATTTTTGAATAAATGCCGATTTTTTTAGATTCTTTGCTAATTTATTAATTTTATCAGTAACCTTTTCATATTTAAATTGATATAGGTTCAAAATAAAAATAAAATTCAAATTCAAATTTTATAATGGAGGATTTGTTTTTTAGTAAACTGAGTGCAGGAATTAGAAAATTGCATGAATACGCATGCCAAGGAAGTGCCACCTCACGGAAAAACGCCCAAACTGCATACTGGGCTAGCCCGGTAATGCATGTCTGTGCGTTTGCGAGATATTTTGTCGCGAAGAGCATTGTATAGGAGGTCTATTACACTACACCGGAGATCGTAGCGGCCGCTCTCTGCGGCAGGCACTCGGGTGCACACACACGGGGGTCGCCCCGACTGCGCCGGCCCACATTTTTTTGTCTACAAAAGAAGATAATTTCATTTTTTTTCTTTTTCTTTTTCTACTTCTTTTTTCCTTTCCTACTTATTTCCTTTTTTCTTTTTTGGAAACCAAAACCGAAAAACTTTGAATTTCTTATCATTTTTTGAAAAACATGAACGTTTTTTAAAACAGAGAACAATTTTGGAAACAAGAACAAATTTTAAAAGCACGAATATTTTCTGAATAAAAAAAAGAATTTTTTTGAAAACCCTGAATAAATCTGGAAGCATCAACAAATTTGAAAAATGAGAATAAATTGTAAATATCCTGAACAAATTCATAAAGCTGAACATTTTATGAATTCTGAGAACAAATTTCGAAAAACAAAAACATTTTAGAAAACTCAGAACAATATTTTTAAAATCCCACACATTTTTCTAAAAATAAAAGACAATTTTCGGGTTTGAAGAACAAATTTTAAAATCCCAAACATTTTTTGAAAATCCAGAATAATTTTCTGAAAAAAAACAGAAACATTTTCCGAATTTGTGGAACATATTTTGAAAGACCAGCACATTGTTTGAAAATCCAGAACATTTTTCGAAATTTGAAAACGAATTTGTTTAAATAAGGAGCATTTTATGAAAGTCGGGAATATATTTTTGAAAAAAAGCAGATACATTTTTCGAATTTGAAGAACATTTTTGGAAAACCCAGAGCGTTTTGTGAAAATACAGAACATGTTTAGAAAAATAAGAAATTCATAATTTGAAGAACAATTTTCGAAAATCTCATACATTTTCTGAAAACCCTGAACATTTTTTGAAATTCCCGAGAATTTTTGAAATGCCAGAACATTTTCGGAAATTCAAGAACATATTTTGAAAATCCAGAATATTTTTTGATACAGAAACAAAAAAGAGGAAACGAAAAAAAAAACCGGTTTAGGGAACCTTCTAGAAATTTCCCAAAATCGAAAATAAACGGCTGTGAACTGCCTGAGTGGGCTGGCCCAAATCGCTCGCTCGGGGGGATCGCTCTGTGCGAAAGGCTGTCATTTTGACGCAGTAAGCGTCAAATAGGATTTTCCCTATTACACTGCAGGTCGAGTCTTCCGGCACGACTATGTGTCACCTTAAGCAAGATGGAAGCTGAGATTGCTTACATGGAGCCGATCGTGTACCTCCCAGTAGCCATGTGTTTTCATGACGCTGATATCACGTCGTTTTTTTAGTTTTGTTCAGATTTTTGAAATTACAAATTTCAGAGTACATTACAAAAACAATAGTTTGGTTATTTTTCTAAAGTATTCATCAATATGTAAAAACTATTCATAAAGTGTAAAAATCTGTTCGCTCCAATTTTTGAAAATGTCAGTACCATTAAAAAATGTCTGTGACATTTTAAAACTGTTCATGCTTTGAATATAATGTACATGACTAAAAAATATTATACAATGTAAAAAGGTATTCACGAAACTAAAATAAGGTTTTCCTACCATTTAAAATAACACGTAACATTCAAAAAAATATTGCTTTTCAAAATTATGTTTGCAACATTATTAATAAAATGTTTATACCATGTAAAAAATGTATTTGCGCAGTTGTAATAAACTGTTTGTTATCATTCCAAACAAATTGCTTTAACTTGTACTGAGAAAAGTTTTAAAACATACAAGAAAAATGATCAAAACATATAGTTTAATAAAACTAATTATGTATTAGAAAAATGTTGGACTTATATAAAAATGTTTAGATGTATACTAAAAATAGAAAAATGTATATGAAAAAGTAGACATCAAAACATATATTTTTGTAAATGGGTGTCATGTATTTAAAAATTCTAAATGTGTATACAAAAATACTGATCTCTATGAAAAATAGAAAAGGTGTATGGAAAAATTAGATATGTGTTTGAAAAGAAAAAGAAGAAAAGATGCAACCAGTGAAAAATATAGAAAGAAAAAAAGGAAAAGGAAAAAATGAAAATGAAAAACATAAAGAAATAATGCCTGAAGAAATCCGATACAGAATAGTGTTTTTTTTTTTGATAAAAACACAGGAAACAAAACTTGCGCGCAACAACAATATACAGTCGATCTAGTAGGGTCGAGCTATAGTCGATACCTATTACCTCTCGGTATGAGGGAGACATATCTCCTGCGCTAGTCTTCTGGTGAATAGAGAATATTGATGGCTTGCGTGTTGGGACCAAGTTCCATGTCAACCTTGCCTTGTCTCTTCACCCTAAGAAAAAAGGTTAACAACCGCTGGCCACCTCCTCCAGAAGATAAATGACATTTTCTATTGAAACTGCTGGTGAGTTTTTAGGGTTTAGGGTCAGCTCTTTGGCACCAAACGCACTGCTTTTCTGCTTAGTTTTTTTTCGTTCGTGAATTGGATGTGTTTTTTCTTTCATTTTTTTTCAGGTGCGGGTTTTTCTTTCGCTCTCTGTTTTTCAATTTTTCAGATTTGTATTTTTTTTCCTTCTGTTTTTTGGGTTTTGTGTGTGCTTATTTTAGCTTTATTGTTTTGCAATATATTGTGAACATACTTTTCAATATAAGGTGATTTGGTTTTTCAATTGCATGCTGAAATTTTTAAATATACATGATATGTTTTTGCAATACACTCCGAACACTTCTAATATATGCTGGTGATCAACGGAGGTGAGGACGGGGACGGGACAAGACGGACCTCCAAACCTAGACAAATCTTGAGGAAAATGGAGCTTGAAGGTCGAGCTTGGAGAGGAGAAAGCTTAAGTGTGGCTCGGGCATTTCATCGAACACTTCATATGCATAGGAGGTGAGAGCTACATCAACACACACCCACACGCCGGCGTCCAAAAAAACAGAGTGTGAGTGGGCAGGGGCGAGACGGGCGTATATATAGACTTACATCTTTAGTCCCGGTTGGTAGACAGAACCGGGACAGAAGACACACTTCTAGTCCCAGTTCCAGATACCAATCGGGACTAAGGTGCTGGTCGAGGAGCGAGGCCCATTGGTCCCAATTCTTGGCTGGAACCGGAACCAAAAGTGTCAGAAAAAACGGGACCAATGACCTCCGAGGCCCTGGCGACGCCCTGGCCTCACGAACCGGGACTGATGGGTCCCCGTTCATAAGTCAACCGGGATTATTTCCCTTATCATAGCCTCAACCAAAGCCATTTTTTGTACTAGTGTATGGTTTTCTTTTATTATATCATGCCAACATTATGCCATTGTTGTATATTTGTTGATACTTTGGTTTCTTAGTCTTACATCTACTTATAAAACTATAGACACGTGGGGAGATTTTACTTGTTTTCCAACACAAGCATCATAGTATAAGATGATAGCCATTTTTATCTGAACAACTCGTAACCATTTATCCTGGAGAACTATGAGATCAAGTGCAAATAAGACCTTAACCAATTTAGGATAAGGGTTTGCTACTTGGATGATGACTTTGGGGTGAATTCACGTAAGTATTTATTTGTTGAATAATTGTTGAAAACGGGAGTTGACATCATGGCTCTGCAATTTGTGCATGTTGCATGCTTAGATGAAATCCTTGCATATCGAGACAAACAAGTTAGTAAGGGCTAGCTATTTAGTTGTAGAAAATTATAGTTGCCACAACATCATCCCCATAGCAAAATAAATCCTCAAAACATTTGCTTAACTAATTATAGAAGCTCGGGGGGGGGGGGGGGGGGTCCTAGAGGCTCTCATCGACTTGGACTTGCATTTTTTCCAGTACGTACAAGGGAGAGTTTTGAGTTTAACGATTTATTGCCTTAACAGATAAAACAATAATTAAATAAAACCACAGCTAGAATTTTGTGGTGGCAAAGCTAAAACATCCAAAATTTATCTGTGAAACTGGTCCAAATTTATTGGCGATGCAAATAGTAATACAGTGCTTTGAAATATGCGAGAAGAATGTGTCCATAATACCATAATTTGTACGGAAAGTAATTCTTATAGTAGCATACTGACGATTGTGCTATAGCATCATATGTAATTTTGAAAACCGGGAAAGTATATTCGATGAAATTGCATACACTCGTTTAAGCGTTTTTACATTATACCAATTGACCCTGCAAGAAAAAAAAACATTATACAAACTGTTGGTCACCTTGGAGAGCTTAAAACCTTATGTTTTTGTGATTGTCACGGCACCATCTACTACTTCTTCTGTCCGAAATTACTTGTCGCACAAATGAATAAAAATATATATATTTAAAACTAGAATACATCTAGATACATTCATTCCTACGACAAGTATTTCCGGACGGAAAGAATACAGTAGAATATATCCTTTCGAATAAGTTCGGCGAATGGAAGCTGATTGGCCGTAATAATTCAGATGATTACGAATCCAATCATCATTGCTCTGACAGCGACTAAAAGACATACGTACGTCAACCAAGTACTACGTACTCCCACGTGCAACCAACCAATATCATACGAACTCAAATTATTTAGTTGGTATATTCATACTGATGAGTTTAACAATAACAACCACACCGTATACTCGTATCATGCATGCATGGCGCGCCGTATACAATATCCTTTCTGAACTACGGATAAATTGTTTAGAGCAGGATCACATCATAATCGGGCCGGCTAACAGCCTAACACTTACACATAGTATCAATTGATTTTACTGACGAGGACGGAGCAGGGAGCGTTATACGCATGCATGCATGTACGAGGTGGCTGGCGGTGGGCTAGCCAGCTAGCTCGCTAACGGCCGCCGAATGACTTGACAGACTTGACGCCGAGGCGCCACCGCTTCCTAGTGTCCTCGATGAACCTTCCCGCCCTCGCGTTTATGTCGTCTCCGGGGCTGTCGGGCTTCCTCGCCGCGCCGGAGCTGCCGGCGCCGGCCGTCCATGGCTGTGGCTTCCACGCGTTGCCGATGGCCCCGCCGCCGGCGCGGACGGGAGGTTTGATGTGGACGAGGTTGTGGAACTCGATCTTCTCCACCTTCTGCACCGCGACCTCCTCCCCGTCGGCCGGAGCTGGGTTCTTGGTGTTCTTGCCCCACCGGAACATCTTCGACCTAGCTGGTAGATATGATGCTTGTTTGTTCCCTGAGGTTGGATGAATGGGGATGGCCAACGGATGGCCTCTTCCTTTATTTATAGCGGAGCATATATGCTTTTGTAGACACATGTTCATACCGTAAAGATATAACAGTTTTGCACTCATTAACCATGCGGCCAATGTGGTCATGACTAGCTAGATGTGACGTTGGATTCTCATGCCACGGATGGTTATCGCTGCTAAGGGATCTGGTAGAGCGAGGGTGATTGTTCCTTCGATTTACATATGACCGACCTGGAGTAGAGTAGAGTATATGTCTACGACCACTTTTACTTCTGTATATGTATTATACGACAGCGATTGGTAATTCTGTACACACCGTGTCTGAATCAGTTGACACCTTAATTTGGCGGTGCAAAAAAATAAAAAAATAAAAAAATAAATTGACACCTTTGGCACATCTCCAATACCATAACATTTAAAAATTTATGGCTCTTTTGGTTCAAAGGAAATTTAGATGGAATCATAGGAAATGATATTTTTTTTCCTATGATGATACTATTCACGCCTTTGGTTCAGAGAAATATGGCGAAGAAAAAATGAAAGAAATTTTCCTTTTATCTCAGCTTCAAAGAAAGAACGCAGGAATTCTAGCATCTACTTGGCCTCTTTTTATATTCCTATGCAAAAAAAAAATGAGACTGAGATCCTTTGTGGCATAATAATATTCTATCTATATATTTTTATGTGGTTTGACTTTGATTTCACCATGTTTATTATTATTCATGTGGTTGTTCAATTCTTGTGAACCAAACACCTACTTGATATAATTTCTATGATCACTAACCCTCTATTTCATCATATTCCTTTGTTTTAGAATCCCATAAACCAAAGAAGTCCTTCATTTTTTCTTGATAATTTGAAAGCTTTATTTCTTGGCTACATCATAGATGCATGGTGCAATGTATATATGTGTCTCTCTAATATATTATAAACTAAAAGAAAAAAGAAAAAACAATATAAAAAAGTGGAGAGAAGAATGAGCTATCTAGAAATTCAAAAAATTGGTGTGTGATGGACGATCACTTTATTAGTAAATCAGAGTCGTTAGCTCTATATAGGCCTACCTATTTATATCGTACCAATTAGATCTACATAATTGCACTTAAAAAGATCGTGTTCAACAGAATTTCATAATTACATGTAAATAAAATGTAAGTGCTAGTAGTATATGTTAGATCGACATAACATATGTTACATGCATGTAAACATTTTGGTGAAACCCAATCTTTCTATGGATTTAGAAATTCTCTTGCACACTCAAGATAAAAATTCTTGGATGGCTTCTTTTGATGGATGACCTTAATACAAGGGATATGATGCAGAGAAGTCATTGGCATGTTGATGATGACACTTGTGTGCTTTGCCCTCTTCCAGTCCATGCAGATATTGTGCATTTATTCTTCTCTTGCGATTTCAGCCAGAGAATATGGAACTATCTTCAGATCAACTAGGGGCTCAACCTTCTATGACCACCTACCAAATGGTTGTTGCTACTAAGAGGGATTTTGGCAAACCTTTCTTCACCGAGGTTGTATTTACAACTTCATGGAACATATGGACTATCAGGAATGCAAAGGTTTTCAGGAATGAAAGACACTTGTTTAGGTATTGGAGGCATACTTTTATTCATGATATTACTCTTCTTTCCCATAGGATCAAATGTAAATATAAGGATATTTTCTTCAATTGGATTTCTTCCTTACCTTTGTTTCATAGACACCCTAACATGTTGTAAGTATTTCTGACCCCTTGGACTATTTGGACCTTTTGTATAACTTTTTTCCTTTAATAAAGAAACTGCAAGGTTGTTGCCTTTTAGTACATAGTCAAAAAAGCATAATTTACATCTTCATCACTGAACCTAAACAAATCAAAAAATAATAGATCTCTATATCTCCAAAAATGAAACACAACAGATAGATCATTATAGTTGCACTTAGCCAAATTTCAAACAAAAAATATGTGCAAGTGCACATACTAATTATTAAAGTATAAACGTCATGTACACGGTAGGGTGAGGTTGTTGGAAATATGCCTTAGAGGCAATAATAAATTGGTTATTATCCTATTTCCTTGTTCATGATAATCGTTTATTATCCATGCTATAATTGTATTAATCGAAAACTCAGATACATGTGTGGATACATAGACAACACCATGTCCCTAGTATGCCTCTAATAGACTAGCTCGCTGATCAAAGATGGCTATGGTTTCCTAGTCATGGACATGATATGTCATTTGATAACGGGATCACATCATTAGGAGAATGATGTGATGGACAAGACTCAAACTACAAACATAGCATATGATCATGTCAGTTTATTGCTACTGTTTACTGCATGTCAAGTATTTGTTCCTATGACCATGAGATCATGCAACTCACTGACACCGGAGGAGTGCCTTGTGTGTATCAAACGTAACTGGGTGACTATAAAGGTGCTCTACAGGTATCTCTGAGGGTGTCTGTCGGGTTGGCATGGATCAAGACTGTGATTTGTTACTCCGTGTGACGGAGAGGTATCTCAGGGCCCACTCGGTAATACAACATCACAATAAGCCTTGCAAGCAATGTGACTAAGTGTTAGCCACGGGATCTTGTATTACGGAACAAGTAAAGAGACTTGCTGGTAACGAGGTTGAACTAGGTATGGAGATGCCGACGATCGAATCTCGGGCAAGTAACATACCGAAGAACAAAGGGAACATCATACGGGATTAATTGAATCCTTGACATAGAGGTTCGATCGATAAAGATCTTCGTAGAATATGTAGGAACCAATATGGGCATCCAGGTCCCGCTATTGGTTATTGACCGTAGAGGTGTCTCGGTCATGTCTACATAGTTCTCGAACCCGTAGGGTCTGCACACTTAAGGTTCGATGACGTTTCGGTAGTATAGAGTTATGTATGGTGGTGACCGAAGGTTGTTCGGAGTCCTGGATGAGATTCCGGACGTCACGAGGAGCTCCAGAATGGTCCGGAGGTAAAGATTGATATATAGGAAGTCCTGTTTTGGTCGTCGGAAAAGTTTCTGGCTCATCGGTAGTGTACCGGGGGACCATCGGGAGAGGTATTTCGACCCAAGAGGCTACATGGGCTGTGGGAGGAGGTAAACCAGCCCCTGATGGGCTGGCCGAAGCCGCCTCTAAGGGCCCATGTGGCTGGAGTGGTTTGAGAAGGAAAAAAAATCCAAAGGTGGAGAGGTGGAAAGAGTTTCCAAGTGGAAAGGAGGAATCCTACTCCTAATAGGATTGGAGTAGTACTCCTCCACCTCCAATTTCGACCAAACCTTGAGGGTTTGAGGCTGCCTCCTCCCCTCCCTTCCTCCTATATATACTAGAGGATTTAGAGGAAAAAGCTAACCCTAATAGCCACGTGCTACCTCTTCTCTAGATCGTAGTTTCTCCTCTAGATTGGTTTTCAGCGGTGCTTAGGCAAAGCCCTGCTGGAATTCCTCCATCACCATCGCCGCAACGCCGTCGCGCTGCCGGAGAACTCGCCTACCTCTCCGCTCCCTCTTGCTGGATCAAGAAGGCGGAGATCTTCATCGAGCTGTACGTGTGCTGAACGCGGAGGTGTCGTCCGTTCGGCGCTAGATCGGAAGGACCGTGATCATATCGTGATGAGATCGCGGGACGAATCATGATGAGTTCGCAGGACGGATCGTGATGAGATCGCGGGATGCTTGGCGATTTGGATCGCGAAGACGTTCGACCGCACCAACCGCGTTTCTTAACGCTTCCTGCTTAGCGATCTACAAGGGTATGTAGATCCACTCTCTCTCTCGTAGATGCTCATCATCATGGATAAATCTTGCGTGTGCGTAGGAAATTTTTTGTTTCCCATACAACGTTCCCCAACAGAGGTAGGGTGCTCGCCCACCAAAAAATCAGAAATTCAAATTTCAAAACACAACTAAGCTAGGTCCATACATGTTACCAAACACACCCAAAAGGCCCTCACCTATGCCCATCTCATGCACCCCATAAAGGATGCATGGAGGCAGCCATGCTCGCGGGGACCCTCATCCCCACCCACTAGACCATGTCCAGATATGTTCAATTTTTTACAAAATGTTCATAATTTCAAAATTTGTTTAAATTTTCCAAAAATATTCATAATTTCAAAGTTTGTTTAAATTTGCAATAAAGTTTACAATTTCAAATTTTGTTTAGATTTTCGAAATTTCAAAATTTGTTTAAATTTTCCAAAAAATATTAGAATTTCCATTTTTGTTTAATTTTTAAAAATACCTATAATTTCAACTTTTCGTTTAAATTTTCATAGAAGTTTAGAATTTCAAAATTTATTTAAATATTCACAATTTAAAATTTTGTATAAATTTTCACAAAAAATAAAGAATTTCATTTTTTTAAATTTTGAAAAATATTCGGAATTTCAATTTTTTTCTAAATTAAAAAACAAAATTTCAAAATATGTTTAAATTTTTAAAAATTATCATAATTCCAATTATTTTTAAAAAAAATCAACAATGTTTAGAATTTCAATTTTTGTTGAAATTTTCAAAGAAGTTCAGAATTTCAAAATTATTCGGAATTCAAAATTGTTCAGCATGTCTAATCACATGCAAGCTCTCAAACAAAGTCTCAACTCAGCATGTCTCAACGCATATATCATTGCCAAACAACAACAAATACATGTACTCACCATGTCTACACTCAGCATGTATCAAAGTAGAACAACTAGGTTAGGTCCATAAATGCTACCAAACACACCCGAGGAGGGCGTGCAGCCATATGCGGGTGGGTGTGGTGGCCAGCAGGACCGCGGGAGAGCATGCGGGGGCGGCGACCAGCAAGAGCGCCAAGCGCATTGAGGGCACGGGTGCCGTTCCCGACGGCTAGGAGCGTGCGCCATTCTACTTGATCTACTTGATGGATTTAGCATTAAAAAAGTTTTGCTTAAGAGTTCTGTTGGTTTTTGCGTCAATTTTTCTTGGCTTATTGCATCGGGTTTTTTTCCGGCTTTAGGGTTCACCCCACTTCAAAAAAGTTTCGTCCTCCGCCACCGATTACACCCGATTTAAACATACCCGACATCACCAGATACATAGTTGCTCATTTAGTGTAATAGATAATTACATGGTTCAAATCCAATAAAACTGTAGCCTATGAAATTCTTGATCTTACCATCTTGTGCTACATGTAGGAACTTTATACTACCGGCAAAATACAAAATTCCTGACGGGTACCCCTGCTCCGAACTCTTCCATTTTATTTTATTTTGTGAAAACTCTTCCGTCTTTAGCCCTCCCCACTGCACACTAGATGGATCATGTCGGGCCATATATGGATGAACCCTAGATAGTGCATGAGTTTGCGCTACCAAGCTCTGAAGAAGAGACAAGGAACTGCATGGAATAGGTTCGAATGATTTTTTTGATCAACCATTGTGGATTTGTTTCATATGTTTTTTTTGTTGTTATATGCGCATGCTTAAAATGTGCAAGGAATTTCAATGATTTTTTACGAGATACGTTCCAACAAAACTGGAAACACAAAAGAAGAAAAAAGTGTAAATGAAGGTTTTCTATTGCAACAAACAAACCTCTCGAAACAGGCTTTCGCCCCGCTTTATAGATAAAGTATATGTCCAAACAACCACGTCTCAAGCACAGTCATGAAATAAAAATGCTGGGGCCACAACACAAAGATGACCAAATGAAAGAAGAAGAAATGAAGCGGCCTCCAGGGGCAAGCTACTAAGTAGGCGAGCAGTCAGAGAGCCGACGCGTGGTAGACACCAGGGCGTTTAGGAAAAGCTGAAGTCGATCACGCCCCCTCGGCCTAGCGAGCGGACGCCAGAGCTGCAGGAAGGCAAGAAATTCGAAGAACGAGTCAGAAGCACGTCGCGGGAACACCCGCTCGATCACCATCTTGTTACGCGTAGTCCAGAGAGTCCACATCATAGCCGCAAAGATGAGCCAGAACAGTCGGCGCTTACGGCCAACCAGAGTGGCCCTAACCTGCAGAAACTCTGCAAGGTCACGGGCCTCCCACTCTAGCCCTAGAGCCTCACGAACAAAGCACCAAAGTGCATGCGCTGCTACGCAGGAAAACAAAATGTGTTTTCCCGTTTCCGGGACATGGCACAGAGGGCAAAGGCCGTTGCCCGGACCATGGCGTTTTAGCACCTCGGTCCCCGAAGGAAGACGGTCTCGAAGAAGCTGCCATACAAAAATCTTAATCTTCAAGGGCAACGGTGCCTTCCATAGTGGGGATAGCCACTGTAGCACCGGTAAACGACAAAGTGCCTGATGGGCCGAGTTAACGGAGAATTCACCCGAAGGAGAAAGGCTCCAAGAGACAGTGTCAGGGTCCTAGGACAAAGGAAGAGGGACTACTCCCCTCAGGTCTGTCCAGTCCCGTACCTCATCTGGTCCGAAGGAGCGGCGGAACGCAATGTTCCAGCCCTCCACCAAGGCAGCCGTAGATACAAGGATGGCCGGGTCCTCACAAATCGCAAAGAGCCTCGAAAACCGCAAGCGTAGAGGCTCACCCTCAAACCAAGGATCCAACCAAAATTGGGTTCCAGACCCATTGCCAACCGAGAAATGCAAACCCAGCCTAATCTCTTCCTTGATGGCCTGAATAGATTTCCAGAACTGGGACCCAACCGAGTTTGAGCAAGCCAAGAGGGGTTGGCCCTGCAAGTACTTGGACTCAACCAACTGCAGCCACAATCCCCCATCTCCCCGCAAGATCCGCCAAACCCAACGCAGCATAAGCGCAACATTCATCCGGCGAGATGCAGGGATGCCCAACCCACCTCGGTCCTTTGGCACGCAAATGTCAGCCCACTTCACCATATGGTACTTGGGCCGACCATCCCCTGCCTGCCAGAAGAACCTAGCCAGCTCCTTGTCAAAGGAGCTATGCACACCTTTGGGTAAGATGTACATCCTCATCATATACATGGGGAGGTTGGCAAGGTTAGAGGTAATGAGGACAGTTTTGCTACCTTTAGAGGTGAACCTGCCGCACCAGGGCTCCGCACGGGATGCAACTCGTCCCACAAGCGGGTCATACCCACTCACCAAAATCCTGGACTCGGCCAGGGGCATCCCCAAGTAAGATATGGGGAATGACGCCAACCTACAGTTAAGGTTATCCGCGATTCGAAGCTGCTTAGCCTCCGAATAGCGAAGGACCACCACCTCACTTTTATCAAAGTTAATCTTAAGTCCAGACATTTCCTCAAAGTAGAGCAAAAGGAACTTAAGATTAACAATGTTCGAGTCCGAGCCTTCCACCATAATCATGGTGTCATCCGCATACTGCAAGTGAGAAACCCCCCATCCGGGATGAGGTGGCTAACTACACCCTTAAGGTGGTCGGCCAACTTGGCCTTATCTAAGATGCCCGCAAGGGCATCAACTGCGAGGTTGAAAAGCAAGGGGGAAACAGGGTCCCCTTGCTTTACCCCTCTAGAAGCCTGGAAAAAGGGTCCCACTTCGCCATTGATGTTGATCGCCGTGTTCCCAGATCTAACCAGTTGCATGATCCAGGAACACCACCTCTCGTTGAATCCATGTCGTTTCATCACCAACCTCAAAAAGGACTAGTCCAGACGGTCATACGCCTTCGGGAAGTCCAATTTGAGGAAGACCCCCTTAAGCCCCTTCGACGCCACCTCGTGGACGATCTCGTGAAGGGCAAGAATCCCGTCATGGATCTGCCGGCCCTTCAGGAACGCGGACTGAAGGGGTGAGCAATCCTTTCCGCCACCGGGGATAAGCGGGTTGCGCAAACCTTCGCAAAGATTCGCTCCAACACGTTGATCACCGTGATGGGGCGGAATTGCCGAATATCCGTCGCCCCAACTACTTTGGGGATTAGGGATATGACTTCATAGTTAATCCTAGCCATGTCCAAGGTTCCAATATAGAACTCATGAAACATGGGCATAATGACCGGGCGTAGGATCTCCCAGAATTTCTGAAAAAAAACCACCAGGAGGCCATCTGGTCCCGGGGCCGAGCAAGCTTTCATAAGCAATCGCACGACCCCCCCCCTCCTTAGGGGAGAATGGGAGAGTAAGTTCCGCATTCTACGCATCGGAGACCTGGTCAGCAAGCGGCCAAAAGTCCGTGTAGAGAGAGACACCTCCGCGCGGCTCAGCCAAGAACAACTCCTTATAAAAGGAGTAAATATGAGTGGAGATGTCCTCTGGGCTTTCCAGAAGAACATCCCCATCCCAGAGGAAAGGGATGGCACACTTCCGCATGCGGCCATTAGCAATCGCCTGAAAGTAGGCAGTGTTCGCATCCCCCTTAAGGAGCCAGTTCTGGCCCACTCGATGCTGCCAGAAGAGCTCCTCGCTCTTGCAAATGACCATGAGCGAGGCCTCGAGGGCGTATCTCCTAAGCCAGTCGTCAGGAGACAAGCCCTGCCCGTCAGCAAGGTCGTCCAACACCTTAATCTGATCCAGCAGGGCCCCTTTACAGGCCCGAAGATCAGCACCAAGGTTCGCTCCCCAACCCTTCATGGCCTGACGAGACAGTTTAGCACAGTGATGCCAGACATCCACAACACAAAACACCCGAGGCGGGGACACAACCGCCTCTAGCCAACGGTCACGAACCATCTCAAAGAAACCCGGTTGCTCCAGCCAAAAAGTCTCAAAGCGGAAGCGACGGGTCCTAGGGGGGCCTCATCCCCCGACGAGAAAAGCAGGGGGTATGATCGGAGCCAATCTGAGTGACCGCCTTAAGGGAGCACAGAGGGAACATCACTTCCCACTGGGCTGACACAAAGATCCGGTCTAAAACACTCCCGATGGGATCCGCCTGCTTATTTGTCCACGTAAACCTAGCCCCTACGCGGACTATCTCACGAAGCGCAAGGTCCGCAATGCAATCATTAAATAGAAGTATGCGGACCCGATCAACATTAAGCGAGCTTTTGTGAGAAGCCCATCTAATAAGGTTGAAGTCCCTGGCCACCACCATCGAAACGGTGCATCTCTCCACCTTATTTTTAAGCTCGATGAGAAAGTCAGCAGAGCGAGCAATAATCAAACCTCCCAACATTACGAGTCAGATCGAGGTAAAACTATCACTTGACCGACCCTCAAGGCTGTCCTATTAATTTCGACGCTGGATAGGATCGAGTATTTGTCAGTGGACCAACATGCTAGGTGTTCTAGAAGTCGTACTAAGTGCCCTTTCCCCTGCTGGATAGGATCGAGTAATTGTCACCCTGGGCTGAGAGCTAGCTGAGGTGTATATATGTATGCTTATACGGATACTCAATTATCTGTACTCACATGTTCTTTTGCTTTAGTGATGTGATACGTTGTGTGTCGTTGTATCCTTTGGAAGCTACTGATTGGATAAAGCTAGCAGGCGTGTTGCGCGTTTCGCACTAATTAAAATTGAAGGTTCGAAGACGAAAGGCGTCTCATTCGACAGAAGCCTCTAGTAGCACCTCCGGATATTTTCAAGCTAGGGACGAAAGGAGAACAAGGAAGAATGGCCCTGCTATAGCAAAATGTGACATCTGACCACGAGGGCAACGGTGCCTGTTTTCTTGTAGTTAAAAAAAAACGATTTTTTGGCTTGAAAAATTCTAATTTTTTTTATACATGCACGTATAGTAATGCAGTATAACGTGTCAAAATTTTATCAATATACATGCTTGCATGTGAAAGATATAAAAAAGACAAAATACATGCAGATTTTGGGCTTGTTTTTTGTTGATTTCGGACCAACTTTTTGTCTTTTTTGTGCAGGGTACAATGCAACATGTTATTGAACGAAATTTCACGGATACTCAGCCATATACATACGTATTCATGTAAAAATAACCAAAACAATTTGAATCTTTTAGGCACTTATTTTGGGGTGGTCAAGAAAAAGAGGGCAGCTGCCGCGTGCACCAAAAGTCCGTTCCACCTGCTATAGTCAATTCATTCGCCGAGGAGCGACCGAAGATTGGAGAAATGCTAGTACTAGTTCTTTACCGTCACGGGAGATGGTTGATGAAAGTCCATGTGACGCTGTAACTTGTACATTCGATCATTATATTATTGCCTAGTGTTTTTCACGTTTTTCACCTCTGGAAGTGGTCGCGGCACTACCAAGCTACTAGAGAATCACTTCGGCCAGATTAGTTTGGCAACACTCACTCAGACGAACATAATTAAAAGTTGGCAACGAAATCTTCTGATCCACAGAGCAACTGCTGCATCAGGTATGCATAAACGCCACTTTACAGTGCATAATTCCAGGAACGTAGATTCGCTTGTGATGAATAAACTCATGAGTTTGTGTACTTTTGTACATTTCCGAAAAAATACACTATATATAGCGCAAAATATTGGTTTTGGTACATGTGCAAATGTTGGGGTAGAACATTATATTTTATTATATATATATAGACACACACACACAAACTTTGTAACTACAAACCAAGACTTTGGCTCAAGTTATAGTGAAACACTCGGATTCACCATTCTGAAAAGGCTTAATGATGACAAAAAAAGTTTTTTTCATAGGGTGAGGTTTCACGCTGGAAATGGTAACAAGGCCAAGTTTTGGGAAGATACGTGGTTAGGAGGGACGCCTCTAGCTACACAATATCCGGTATTATATAACATTGTGCAACGTAAAGAGGCCTATGTTGCTATGGTTTTACACATGACACCTCTTAATTTTCAGTTTAGAAGGTCTTTGGTAGGAGAGCGATGGACTGCATGGCTCCATTTAGTACGTAGGTTGATGGAAGTTTAACTTTCTTACCAACCAGACAATATTCATTGAAAGTTAATTACAAGCGATAGTTTCTCACTGAAATCAATGTATGTGCACCTTATTAATGCTGGACTAGTTCCTACCTCTCCACACATTTGGAAAATAAAAGTACTGCTTAAGATTAAGATCTTCATGTGTTTTGTTCATAAAGGAGTGATATTAGCGAAAGACAGCTTGATTAAATGATGATGGGCAGGTAATTCTAGATGTTGTTTTTACGATAACAACGAGACTATCAAACACCTCTTTCTCGAATGACATTGGCTAGACTACTATGACGCACTATTCATATAACTTTTAATATAACCCCTCCAACGAGTATGAACATGTTATTGGAGACGTGGCTCAGTGAAGTGGACGTTAACACAGTTAAGCATATTCATATAGGAATTTGTGCAATGCTATGGGCTATATGGAGTTATCGAAATGATATGATATTTAACAGGAAGAACTTTACCAATTTCTTGCAGGTCATATACAGAGCTACTTCTTGGATCCGTATGTGGTCGTTACTCACGTCCGCAGAGTCCAGAGAGCTTTTGGTTACTGGGTGCAACCGGTGAAAGACGACAGCACGGATAATCTTCAACCGATATGGATGGCGGCAAACTAATAGGCTAGGTGTCTAGTCATCGTAGCCTATTATGATATTGCCAAGTGTGGCTTGTATTTTCATATTTTTTTAGACTTGGAGCTACAGCTGAATGTCGGACTTTTTACTTTAATAAAATGGCTCCATGCATCGTCATGATGCAGAGGCTGGGGTGATCCTCCTTTTCAAAAAGAAAATTATTTTGTATTTTCCCAATAATTTTTGTGTATGAATCTAATATAGAAGTGTTTAAAAATGCAATCATCATCTTACAATTTGTAATGTGCACAAGAATGTCAATTCGTGGAAATTTGTATACATAGATGTTCTACACACGGAAGTTACCCGGTGGTGTGGTGCCCCCACCCCCCACCCCCACCTGCACCCCCTACCCTGACCCTCACATATATTTGATGGTGTGGCGCCCGATCCATGCGGTATGGTTGCTGGTACGTCGGGTGCGTTCGTACAACTGGACGTATTGAGCTGATGGAGAAAAAAGTTCATTTGGAAATGAAAAATAAAAATCATTTTTTGTTGCCTATGTGAAGTGGTTGTATTAACAAAAGGTAGCTTTATTCCAAAATAATTGGAAAGGAAGAAAGCAATGTGGTTTCTTTAGCGGAATGATTCAATCCAACATATATTCTTCCTTTGTCCTTCTACTCAACTTGTGGGCTAAGTGATGTATGTCTTTTGAACCTTCTACTACTTTCTAGTATCTCTAATCATTGGCGGAACTAGCCAGAAATCGTTAGGGGGGCGAAACAAAAATCATCAGTGTTTGGGGGGTGGCAAATGCTAAAAATTCTAATCTAAGCATCCCTAATAAAATATCTTCAGGAATTGATCAAAGGCTGGGGGGATGCCCCCTCCCAACCAACATAGCTCCGCCACTATCTATAATATGTTCATAAATTGGCCTTTAACACTAGTAGAAAATAGGGTTTCGTCACACCTCGATCTACACATTAGTCCCGGTTGCATTACGAACCGGGACTAATGTGAGCATTAGTCTCGGTTCGAGCGGCTAGGGCGCCGGTCGGGCATCAGTCCCTCTTCAAATGGGACCTTTAGTCTCGGTTGAAGACACCAACCGGGACTAAAGGGGTTGGGGCTTTAGTCCCGGTTGGTGTCTCCAAACCGGGACTAAAGGCTAGACCTTTAGTTCCGGTTCGAGATACCAACCGGGACTAAAGGGTTTTGAAAGTTTTTTTTGGTTTTTTCTATTTGTTTTCTGTTTTTAGTTTCTGTTTTAAATTGCTTATATCTTTTAGCATATTTGATGTTTTTGAGTGATTCTTTTTGCATTAGATTCAAAATTTTGTCTAGTTTGTGTTTGTGCAATTATTTTTCAAATTTTAATGGTTTAAATTTGAATTTGTTCAAATTTTCTTCAAACCCTAGATTGTGAATAACTTGGGTTTAAAAATAGTTTTTAATTTAATTCTTTTTGCTCCTAGGCACATGTTAGATGGTGCATGTTGAACGCACAAAAAATCTGGAGTTGAAATAAGTTTAGAAAAATGAAATGCCTTTGTAACAGATGATTTTTTATTCAAAACCTGATACTTCGAAAGAGATTGTCCAGTTTGTACACGAAGTGCATCTAGTTTTTACCGTAACCCTCTCAACTTTTTAGCACATTCTATGTGGGTGAAATAATGATACCATGCCAAGTTTCAACCTTTTCAGAGTTCATTTGTAGTGCTTTTCAATTTCAGGGTCATTTAGCTCAAAAAATAATAAATGCATGAAAAATAGCGAATGAAGTGGGAAATGGTTGAAAATTGATGATGTGACTTTGAATGGTGCATGTTGAACACACAAAAACTCTGGAGTTTAAATAAGTTTTAAAAATCGAAATGCCTTTGTAACAGATGAGTTTTTGTCCAAAACCATGATACTTCGAAAGGGATTGTCCAGTTTGTACACGAAATGCATCTAGTCTTTACCGTAACCCTCTTAACTTTTTAGCATGTGCTATGTGTATGAAATAATGATACCATGCCAAGTTTCAACCTTTTTAGAGTTCATTTTTAGTGCTTTTCAATTTCAGGGTCATTTAGCTCAAAAAAATAATAAATGTACGAAAAATAGCGAATGGAGTGGGAAAGGGTTGAAAAATGATAATGTGGCTTTAGATGGTGCATGTTGAATGCATAAAACGTTTGGAGTTGAAACAAGATTAAAAAAAGTGTTATGAAAAAATAAAACGGCTATAACTTTTGCATACGATGTCGAAAAAAAATGTTATGAAAAATTATTTTTTTAGATAAATGATGTGACATCTGGATTCCTCATATTTTTCTGATAATAATGGATATATTATTTGTTGAATTTCGATTTACAGATTTAAAGGTATTAATTATGCCATATTAAATGAATAAATTGCAAAAATGAATTAAATAATATTATTATTTATTTTATTTTCATTGAAATTCAATATTATTAATAATCATTTATTGTTGTTTATTTTAATAATTGTTTGGAATTCAAAAAATTAAATCATGTGACATTAAGACCTAAGGGTTAATAGGTTGATAGCTTACTATTGTCAAGAAAACAACAAGTGCAGACTTGAAAACTAAGAGTGATAGAACTCGAAAGTTAAGCGTGCTGGGGTTGGAGGAGTGAGAGGATGGGTGACCGGCCGGGAAGTTAGACGATTTAAAATGAGGGGTGATTAGATATTAAATAGTCAAATAATTCAAGAGCAGTAAGGAGGGGTGATTAGAGATTAAATTGTCAAATAATTCAAAGATTTGGAAGTAAAAAAATTAAAAAAATTCGAAAAAAAATTAAAAAAATATCTTTAGTTCCAGTTGGTAACACCAACCGGGACTAAAGGTCCCGCTCTAGAAAGCTGCCACGCGGAGCCCCTTTAGTCCCGGTTCCAGAACCGGGACTAAAGGCCCTTACAAACCGGGACTAAAGGCATGTTTTCTACTAGTGTAAGTTGGACAAATCATTACGCTTGCAAATGCATTCATGCAATCCATGTCTGCAATATCTTAGTATATATGGCGCTATAGTAATGAAGTTACAAGTTATACTTTATTAATGGAAAAAATCCAGTTATAAGCAATTTTTTTAGCTAAGCGCTAGAGAGAACGGATGTTTGGAGGTCGAGCTCTATGCATGGAGCTCGAAATTTTTGAAAAAAAATCAAAATTTGAATTTTTTGGTTTCAAATAAATATGAAAAAAATATGCAAGTAAAGAAGGATGTTATGTGTATGTGTGTAAATTTTTAGGATGAAATACCTTGAAATACGATATGTAAAAAAAGACAAATTCATGACCTAAAACGATAAATAGTAACATGTGTTAAAACACTTCAGATTTGTCTTTTTTGTATAGGCCTCATTTAAACGTATTTTTTCTGAAAATTTACACTTACGTGTGCTACACACTCACTTATCTCTGTATTATTTCAGAATTTTTTAAATGTAAAAAATATGAATTTTCATGAATTTTGATTTTTGCATTTGGAGGCCTCCACGGAGCTCGGCCTCCAAAAATAATTTCCGTGTGCTAGATCCCTACCTAGCGCTCGGTGAAGTATGTAGATATGCATGATTTTATGGATGCAGGGTGCAACCAATTCAAGACGACTTCTTTGGACTTGTACACCAGGTTTGGGTCACATAGGTGATGCCCTTGTACTATTTCTATAAATTTTTGGGAAGCATGATTTGTTATTTTCTATTTTAGTGTGGGGTCATTACTTATACGAAGTTAAATAATTGAGTTTGATAATTGAATGAGTGCACCAATGATCCAGTGGCCACCATTTGTCTCATTTTACGGAACAATTTCGACATGGTACACATGAGGCTAGTGAAAGTACATTTGCTCCCTTGGTGGTTTTGGTAATTAATAATAACATATATGTCATTGAATTAATGTTTCCATTCAGAAAATTTTCAGTGATGGGTTGACAAAAGGATTGTGGAATACCCCAATAGGCAAGGAATGGCATTGGCCAAGCTTCAAGCAAAGGACTCTACATTTTACATTTGTGAGAAATCACTTTGAGTCCATAGGAAAGCCAATACTATTAAAAGGGGGTAAGGTTTTATTGGTGAAAAATGCTCATACGTGCACAAGTGATAGTCACCACATACATCCACAAGCTCCTCCACAAAAGTCTGTCCAAAGCCAAACACTCAAAACCGGTGCAACAAACATTCTACACTCGGTGCCACCGATTCCAAACCCTAGACAGACTCAGCCAAACCCTAGCTTTTCGATACAACCGATACTGCATTCGGTGCCACCGAGTTGGGATGCCAACTTTCTGTTATGCAAGTTCACAGTTTCGGTCCTCCGAGATTATCGAATCGGCGTCACCGAGATTGGACATTCTGACAGTTGGTCACCTTATCGGTGCAACCGATATTCCTATATCGGTCTCACCGAGATTCAGAAGTTGCTAACTTTAAGTCACTTCGGTACAACCGAGATTCACACATCGGTTCCACTGAGTCTGACTTATTGTGTGTAACGGTTGGATTTTTGAAGATGCCTATATATACCCCTCCACCACCACTCACTCGAAAGAGAAGCACTCAGATCAGTTCTCCACTCATACCTACTAATTATTTGGGAGAGAACCACCTACCCTTGTGTTGAGGTCAAGATCTTCCACTCCAACCATATGGATCTTGATTTCTAGCCTCCCCAAGTTGCTTTCCACCCAATCAATCTCTTCTACCAAGCCATATCTATGAGAGAGTGATTGTGTGTTGAGGAGTCTATCATCTTGAAGCATAAGAGCAAGGAATTCATTGCATTACCGAGCCTATTACCTTTTGGAGGGTGGTGCCTCCTAGATTGGTTAGGTGTCGCTTGGGAGCCTCCTACTTCGTGTTGTGGAGTGAACCAAGAAGTTTGTAAGGGCAAGGAGATTGCCTACTTTGTGAATATCTACCCCGAGTAAGGCTAGTCCTCCGTGGACGTAGGCCGTCATGGTATAGTCAAGGTTGCTTCTTCGTGGAACCCTCCGTGGGTAGAGCCCTTCGTGGACTCTCGCGACCGTTACCTTACGTGGGTTGAAGACTCCATGAACGTGGATGTACGATAGCACCACCTATCGAAACCACGGGAAAAATCATCGTGTCACCAATTGCGTTTGCACTTCCTACCCTTCCTTTACTTACATGCTTGTCTTTACTTTCCGCTTCTATACTCTTAGACATGCATGTGTAGGGTGTACTTGACATACTATGAATGCTAAAATCTGCCAAGAATTAAAATTGGGAAAAAGTACATTTTTATTTGGTCAAGTAGTCTAATCACCCCCCCTAGCACTACTTTCGATCCTACACTAGTCATAGTGGGAAGTACCTTAGACTAGTGACATATATACATATGACACAAGTCTATGTTACTACCTTAGAAGTAGTGTTCTAAATAGCCCATGTATACATATGTTACTACCTACATAGTGCAAAATAACTTAGAAGTAGTGTCATAGATGGTTGCATTTATTAGTGTGTAGGCTCGTTGTCTCTTGAAAATGCTATGTGATGGTAACATAATATGTTATTACCTTCCTCTCTTTCCTCATTTAATAGTGTGCTAACCTGTCAATTTTCCTAGTTGGCATTGTAGGAAGATGCATGCTACTATCTATGTTACTTTCACCGTGACTAGCCTGAGGCTTTCTCTCAAACATGGGTTAATCACGTTCTCTACAATTTCACATGCTCTATAAGGATTATGCTTTGTAACTTTTTGTCAAGGAAAGCTGCTATGGTGCACGGTTCATATAGCCTTTAACATCAATCCAACAACAAACATTAATACACTATTTAGGACGTGGCTCAATGGAGTCGACGAAACTATAGAAAATCATATACAGATTGGAATAAGTGCATTGTTGTGCATGGGCTATTTAGAACACTAGAAATGATATGATTTTTAATGGCAAGATCTTCAATAATTTTTTGCAGGTTATCTACAGAGCCACGGTTTGGATCCTTACGTGGTCGTTACTCACTCATGCGGGCTCCGGGGAGCTTATGGTTATTGGATGCAACCGATGAAAGACGGTTGCATAGGTTATTTCCAACTGATTTGGATGACGAGTTAATAATAGGCTAGGTGTATACGCATCGTAGCCTGATTTTAGTTTTGCCAGATGTGGCAGTTTTTATTTACGATCTTTTTGTTATGCTCAGATTGTGAGCTTTTGTGGATCTAATACTATGTTTTCATACCTTTTTAATAATATGGATGTATGCATCAATTGATGCAGAGACCGGGGGCTTCGTTCCTCTTTTCCAAAAAAGAAACTTTTTGTCACGGAAAACTTGTTTGATAGTTCAAGTGACACTCATCAATAAAAATGGTCTATCATTTATACGACTAGCCCCGCCTAATGCGGGACTAAGAAAGTTAAAAGATATGTCACCTATGTTAGGATGGAGGGAGTATCACCTAGGAAATGTGTGCCCTTGTAGCTAGATCGAGCAGAGATGCCCTTGAAAACTAGATAATCGACCACCAACTTTGTTTGAAATGATCTGAAAGCATGTGAGTGTTTTTCTTGGACCTAGTAACTAGGTAACTATAGGTGAATCAACCTAGCTCGCTCTTCCCAAAACAATATAGTGATTGTCCATGCACGCCCTTTTTTTCAAGCAAAGCCACGGGAAAAGTCATATACCACCGACGGCTTAGTAGCGCACTGTCAGCGAAACTCAATATTAGCAAGCAGAGAAAAGCTCAAAGACTCCAGACCGTCGCCATGATTTCTAAAGTTTATAATTAATTAACTATGCTTTTGGTTGTCTTCCAAGGATGCAACACGAGTAGGTAATAATTAATTACCCGATCACAGCCTGTAAAAGAACTTTGTTAGATGCTGCGTCACCAAATTCACTTTATATTACTAGATTGTAAAAGGAATCGCTTTATATTTCAAGTCCGCAGGAGATTTCTGCTGCTGAAACTGTTTGTTTTCCTTGACATCAATATAATACTCCCTTCAAAATAACAAGTACTGCCGGATGTTCTACGCGTTGCAAATCGTACGCCGTAACGTTAGTATGGAATCTCTCCTACCATATTAGTTTGGTAGTGGAATCTGATTACCCACGATAATTGACACGATTTGGTACTAATCGGTGAACGCGACAGTTGTAAGCATACATCTTCAAAGTTTCAAGGGCTCATCATCATGCATCCAAGCTTTATTGCTAATATACCTCACTACTAAACAATATCCATTTGTTGGACACGACAAGAAATATAGTATGCATACTTAAATGATTGGAATGTTCTTTTAGTCATATTCTGCTTGGAAATGCCGCATAAACTGGAACAAGAGTAGTGGTACAGATGTTTTCTTTTTAGATTTTAGTAGTGGCACAGATATCTACATCGACACATGTACGATCTCAAGTCGATGATTGTCTTGTTACTATGGAAAAACAGTGTTACTATACTATGCATTCAACCATATATACATGGCGGCCTAATAGTTGTACAACAAAATTTCCTAAATATATTGTGTTCAAAATTTTTCTATTTGAACATATTTAAACTGATAAGGTCAAAATAGAGTCACTGTGTGGCATGAAACATCGCAAACAAAAAGAAAACACATCTAAACAGATTATGGCTATAAAGTCCTCCCATATTTCAACGGAGCCGGATTTATTTTTTCTAGCTATACACTAGATCCCCATATATTTGACGCTCACAATAGCATGTGGACATGCAGGATCCTATGGATACAAGGTGCAACCAGTTAGAGATGGTCGCTCTCTTTGCTTGTACACTGGTTTTGGTGACAAAATTATATGTATATTCCTTGAACTAGCTGAAACGTAACAGAAAGGTCTCCGAACTTGAGAAACGCTTCAATATGATACATCTACATGTGAATACATATAACATACATACAAGCAATATGTAACATATATGTAGGCGTAGGCAGGATCGTATATGTTATTTATTCGCATGTAGAAGTATCGTATTGTAGCGTTATCAAGTTGTGTGACCTTTCTATTACACGTCAACAAGTTCAAGGACTATATGTGTAATTTTCTCTATAGGATAGGTGATGCATGAGTGACGTGGCCGTATCCCAATTCCTGTCGTTGTTTTTGTAATCGTGTCTTGTTCTTTGCTATCTTAGCGTAGGGACACAATTTTGTATGGATCCTAATTTTCTTTAATAAATAAATATGTGTAAATTGTTGGAAAGACCAGGAGTGATTCTATTTACGAAAATTGTAGAAATTATATACACATGAGGCTGTCTCTCAGAAATGGGTTAATTAATCATGTTCTCTGTGAGATCATATGCTTCTGTAAAATTTGTGCTCCACCATATTTTTCAAAGAAAGCTTGTTTCATCGGTTGAAAATACACGTCGCCCGAAACGGAAAGTTCCCATTGTTTCTGAAGCTAGCGTCCCCTAATCCGGGGCTAATAAGTTTAAATTGTATGCCACCTATATTTACAAAATGTGTGCCCTCACTTCCTAGACGTAGAACAAATAGCCTAAAATGCAGATGAACGACCGACAACTTCTTCCCAACGTTGAAATTATTGAAAAGTGTGTTTTTTTTCTTAGACCTAATAACTAGGTAACTAGAGGTGAATCAACCTAGCTCACTCTCTTCAAAAAAAACTGACAGTGGTAGCACACCTTATTTTCCCAACCAAAGCCACAGAGAAAGCCCTATATCACTTACGGCTTAGTAGTGCACTGTCAGTGAAACTCAATACCGGCAGAGAAAATGAGCTCAAAGACTGCATACCATCGACTTAATTTCTCAAGGTTTGTAAAAAGCAAAATTAAGGGCCTGTTCGGTAGCCCTCCAGCTTCACTAGATCCACAAATCCCGCTTCAATTTCTGGATGCCAGCTTCTTCTACGAGAACTGGATCCATGGAAACTGTTCAGCACCCTCGCTCCAGCTTCTTGTATGCGCCAGCAGGCCAAACTGTTTGGACGGGCTAGAGCCCAGCAGGCTCAATAGATAAGGTGGCCTTAGGCCCGGTCGGACGCTGGAGGAGAATGGCTGGGCTTGGCCCAGTTCGGAACGTAAGGTAGCCATGTCTCCACGTAGCCTCGTAAGAAGAATAGAACGTGACGTGAGATGGGAGAGAGAAAGCACCGAACCGGTACGCATCGGTAAGATCACTTGGCGGTGGCATCTGCCTGTAAATAAGGCCAACTCCAGCTTTTCCGATTCTGGGATCGCCAAAACAGCCGCTCTAGGTTTTTGTACGTGAATACTGCTCCGATCCAAGAAGCTGGCTTCCTGGAGCCGAGCCGTTCGGGCCAGCTTCTCTAGCTGATTCACGGAAGCTGGGAGCTGGCAGGCTACCGAACAGGCACTAACTACGCCCGTAGTAGCTAGTATTCCAGGTATGTGGCACGAGTAGCTAATAAATTGCTCGACCGCATCCTGTAAAAGAACTTTGTTGCGTGCCGTATCACAAATTTCACTTTCTCTTTCACCTTTGCAGGAGATTCCTAAACTGCATGGTTTCCTTGCCGTCAATATAATACTCTCTTCTTTCCCGCAAGAAAATATATAAATACTCTCTTAAAAAAAATATACTGCCGGATGTCCTTCGCGTTGCCAATAGGAAGCCGTAATGTTAGTATGGAATCTCTCCTACCGGATCAGTTTGGGAGTGGATTCTGATTAGCAATGATAATCGACATGCATACGAATTGATCCATGACCGCGACAATTCTAATCGCCAATATCTAAAAGTTCAAGGGCTGATCAACATGCAGCTTGCTTTCATGCTAATGCACCACTAGTAGAAAACGGTCCATTTGTCCTGTTTTCATAGGCCCATTAGTCTCGGTTCGTTTACGAACCGGGATAGAAGGGGCTTCACGTGGTCTCTACGGAGAGCCCAGGCAGGAGGATCTTTAGTCCCGATTGATAACACCAACTAGGACCAAAAGGCATCCACGCATCAGCATCTGGCAGTTACTGGATTTTTTTGAAAAGGGGTTTAGGGGGTTTTGAAGGGTTAATTTAGTGGTTTCATATTGTGTTAGCTAGCTAATTAATAGAGAAAAATGTCCTCTCTTTCTCCGTGTTTGGTCAACGCTAGCTACTATAGAGAAAACTCGACACGCTAGCTAGTAAACAAATGAAGGAACCATTAAGTACAGAAGATCGTCATGAACATATAGAGAGAGAAGTAATCGACCTCTCTTTCTCCGAGTGATTGGCCGTACAACAAGTTTTCATATATCTATCCGACGCTACTAGCTACATATATACAATATAAGATCTGTTACAATCCCTAACATCTAATGTCAAATTTTAGATGGTATTCTCCGGCTTTATTTATAACGTGGTCAAGAAAGAATCCCGTAAATTCTTCTTGAATTGATCGTATGCGATCATGTGGTACGAGTTCATCCTGCATCCGCCTCATCTAATTTGAAGAAGGGGGTCAATACATATATATGAATGAAACTCAACACAAATCATTGTAATAAAATAAAATTTTGAATATTATTGCTTACACACTTCATATTGTTTTTCAGTGTAGCCCCGCTTAGGGGTCGTCGCGTTGTAGATGAACTCGCAAACGTAGTATCCATAAAAATCATTCTCGGCTTCCTGCACAAGCACTTTATGAAAAATAGAGTTCAATCAAACTGATAATTAAGCATGATAAATGGTATTGGTGAAACTATAATCAATGGGAGATGCGCGGAACTAGCTAGTAGTACTTACTTTCGGGTGTGTAAATCGCAGCTCCCTCGACAGTGCTGGGACAATTGCGGTGAACTCTTTCCAAACCCTGCCAGACGAAGAAAATAATTACTTGATATCAGGAAATGAACAAACTTGTCGATATGATGCGATAATGATCGATTGAACTTAATTTTGGAGCATTTTAGTCATGTCCGCATAATCCTGGGGAGCTTTTCGTTTCGAGTCTAAGACGGTTACTACTCCCCGCTCAACCTTAATCTCTAGCAGAATAAAGTGGAAGCTGCGCACACATGCATAACTCATCAATTAGATTACTATAACCTCGAGTAATAAGGCAAACCGAATATGCACAAGACAGTAACACTCACTTGAAGTTGTAAGGAAAAGAGTATTGTCTCTTTGTTTTGATTTGCAAGCAACGATCGTAGCAAGTTGTCTTCGGTTTCTGTGGCATTCTTTTGAACCGTATACTCATGTATGATATTTGGGTTAATGAACTCAATGCCATAGATTTATGCTTTTCTGCATTCGACGATCTTCAATCTACATAATATAGTGAGGATAATTATATATACATGCAATGAAAGAGCTGAGCTATATATAGAGACTTAATTACAGAAGTAGTACTTACAGACAGTAGCAAGTCACGACTGTTTTGTCGATGGCCTTTTGATTGTATAACTGGAATAACTCTTCAAATTCAACAGACAACTGCTCTATTCCAACGAGGTCCTACTCTTCTTTAATTCTCATCGTCACAGTACCCGGCCCAGATTGGCGGCAGGTTTCCAGGTACCAATCATGGAATTTTCGCGTCATCGTTGTTAGAGGAGGATGATCAGGTTTGACTAGAGTCTGCCCGTACCGGTATCTGAAATCGTCCACCTCCAATGGCTCAAACAATACATCATCACTCATGTAATCAGCAGGATTGGTACCGGGCACCATCCTCGGATGATCAGCGGCGATATCGGTAGACACCTTTAGCGGGGGGCACGATTGGTTCTCCTGTTCGCCGAGCTGGGGATTTTTTTTCCAATTCTTCGTTTTGCTAACCTCTCATCATTGGAAGCAGTTCCCATCCGCACCGCATTTTGATATGCCTTTTTAGTAGAGTGGACATAGTTGATATCCAGCAGAGGCGGTGGTGGTCGCTTCAGGGCCTCGACAGTGCGCTCCGATGCCGTCGGATCTATCGTCTGCTTCGGAGGTGGAGCTTTCTTTGCAAAATGGGCCCTCACTTGGTCTTGGGAGATCTTCGCGGTTTCCTCTGCGGTCCTCTCGTATGGCAACTTTTCTAATGGCTTGAGAGACTTAGGACCGTATTCGTATGGCCTCCTGCCACTGGCTGTACTGCTAGCAGTCGGAGCGATGGCATCTCTCTTTCGTCATTGCTTACGAGGTGGAGTGCTCCAACGCGCCGGAGGAGGAGGAGGAGCAGTGGCGGCTGTCTTCCGCCATTGCTGAGGAGGCGAAGGAGGAGGCGGACTGCTCGAACGCGCCGGAGGAGGCGGAGGAGGAGGCGAAGTGCCTTGATCGTCGACGTCATGCGCCGGACGAGGCGAAGGAGGAGGCGGAGTGCCTTGATCCCTCGCCGGAGGAGGAGGAGGAGGAGGAGTGCCTTCATCACTCGTCGTCGGAGGAGGAGGAGGAGGAGGCGGAGGCGTCCAGATCGGAAGCTTGATGTGTTCCTTCCGCCATAGACATGTACTCCTCAGAGCAAATCTCAGCTGAGTCTCCCCTTCACCTGTAGGGTGGTCAAGCTCGAGCTCCTCAAATCCCCCCATTATTTCATCCACTTGCACAACAGCATAGCCATATGGAATCTAACTGTGATGAAAAGTTCCGTCGGTTCGAGGAGGTGCAACAAAGCCGTCAGCTGCCTTGAGGGTGAGGTTAACGCATTTCGTCATAAGCTTGCAATGTTGGCCATCTGTGATAGCATCCACGGGGTAGCTAGGAGCCGTGAAGTCAGGCTGCTGAAGGAGCTCCGTGGAAGCCACGCTGCTTCTCCGCAGAGATGGCGGGGTAGCTTCTGGGGTAGCTTCGTGCCCCTGAACAAGCTGCTGGTCGGGAGCTCGCTGGCTCATAACTTCTTCCTCTAGCCTTCGTACTCTTGCATTGAGCTCGTGCACAACGCTAAGCTCATGTTTCCTCTTCCTCTCCCGGCTTTTGTAACCGCCTGCATCGAGAAACCCAAGCTTCCACGAAACAGAGTCTGGCATGCCTCGTGTTCGTCCAGGGTGCTGAGGATTCCCGAGGGCCTCAGTCAGCTCGTCCTTCTCTCTGTCAGAAATGAACCTCCCTTCCAGCGCTTCCTTGATAACTTGCTTAAGCTTCCTGACGGGTATTGCAAGTTGCTCGTCCGTCCAAATGCACTTCCCTGTTTCAGGGTACAAAGTTCCCCCAACCCCAAAGAACCAAGTCCTTGAACGGTCTGGCCAGTTCGCTATCTCCGGCTCGACCCCTTTAGCTCACAGGTCATCCTCCCATTTGGCCCACAACGAGCGGGCTCTAAGGTAGCCACCTAACCCCGTGCGATGGTGATACAACTTCTTTTCAGCATTTTTCTTGTTTATCGCTGACATTTTCTTAATCTTTTCAGAAGTCTTATAGGCCAGGAACGCGTCCCATTGATCTCTTATCCCCGCATATCGGCCGACGAATACTGGAGTCTTCTCTTGGTCGACAAACTTAGCCTTCAACTCATTCTTCCACCTCCTAAAAAGATCTACCATCTTCTTAAGAGCACACGACCTGACCAGTGGCTCTATAACTAGATTACTCTCATCCTCCTCTAGCGGTAGGGTGAAATTTGCCTTCAGGTCCTTCCAAAGATCTTCTTTCTATCTATCGGTGACATAAGAAACTTGAGGGTCGTAGTTCTTAGCGTTCTTAGCCAGCTCATTCCATTGCTGGATGCTGATCGGGATGTTATCCCTGACAATAGCTCCACACTGAGCAGAAAATGCATCCTTGGTCTTCTTCGGTTCAATCGGTTGGCCATCGTTCGCGATTAAGGTGATCGTGAACTTTTCATCAACGCGCACCTTTTCTTCGGGCCTCGTCTCGTTACCGAAGTTTCGGTCGATCCGGGGGACTATAAAAGAAGAAACAAGCTGAGTTAATATATGTACATACCAAAACAATTAGTGCATCAATTAGTCAGCACAGGCTTAATTAATATATATACCTCGTCGGATGACTTTGCAACAGCTCCCTCAGTTCGGTCACCGGAGCCGTCATCATGGTCTCCTTCTTCCTCCGGCTCTCGGTCACCGGAGACGTCATCATGGTCTCCTTCTTCCTCAAGCATTCGGTGACCGGAGCCGTCATCATCATGTCCTAGCTCTTCTGTGTCAAAATTGATTAACGAGAAGATATCACCGCCGCCGCGGATCATGTCCCCTAACAAGGCTTCTCCTTCAAAGTCTCTATTCATGGTTGGATCCATGGTTGGATCCATGGTTTTTGCAAATATTACAACATGGTAATTAATATACAAACATGAGAGATGGATATATTAATTAGGGAAAACATAGACAAGGGATCATATTAGTGGCCTCGACGCTTCTATGGTTTGGGGTGGCCTCGACAATGCTTCTAGGGATTGGGTGGCCTCGATGCTTCTAGGGTTTGGATGGCCTCGGCAACGCTTTTCAGGATTGGGTGGCCTCGGCAACGCTTCTAGGGTTTGGTAGGGCGAGAGGGGGTTGATCGAAGTTACCGGAGTTTTCTTTTAGTGGTTTGGGTGGCCTCGAGACTTTTTTGGGTAGGGGCGAGAGGGGGTAGGAGATCGACAACACTTTTTCAGTCCTGGTTTAGGCGGACTCGAGAGTTGGTCAGGCGAGAGGGGGTTGATCGACGTCCCCCTCATGTCAAAATTATCGGAGTTTTCTATATGAACAAAAAAATGCCGGCCGAACAGCTTTTTGAATACATGTTAAATATTTCATAAATACACGCATAACCTTTTTTTAATACACATTAAACTTTTTTGAATACATGTGAAACATTTTTCTCAACACATTTTTTGAATACATGATTTTTTTAACTTGCATGAACACATATATGAACACATACATATATCATCATCATACCAATATATATGAAAAAAACAGTGGCCGGAGCGGGGCGGGGCGGAGCAGTGGCCGGCGGAGCAGAGTAGTGGCCGGGCCGGAGCGGGGTGGAGTAGTGACCGGAGCGGGGTAGGGCGGCCGGCGAGGGGCGGCCGGAGCGGGGCGTGGCGGCCGGCGTGGGGCGGCTTGCGCGCAGCGGGGCGGGCGGAGCGGGGTGGCCGAAGCGGGGTGGCGCGGGGCAGGGCGGCCGGAGCGAGGTCCGAGAGGTTGGGACCGGTGGCCGGCGACGGCGACGACGACGGAGAGCGCGTGAGATTTGGGCAGCCTGACGGCGTGGGTGGGGATCTGGCCTTCGGGAGAGCGAATGGGTCGAAAACTGCTAAGTGTGGGGTTTTATATAGGGAGCATTGGTCCCGGTTGGTGGCACGAATCGGTACCAATGTCCCCCTTTGGTCCCGGTTCGTGCCACCAACCGGGACCAAAGCCCTATTTTCAGCAGCCCAAAGGGCGGGAAAGCACCCTCCTTTCGTCTCAGTTGGTGGCACGAACCGGGACCAAAGGTGGGTATTGGTCCCGGTTCGTGCCACCAACCGGGACGAAAGGGGGGTGCTGCCCGGGGACAAATGTTTAGTCCCACCTCGGTAGCTGAGAGGGCTCGAGAGTGGTTTATAAGCGCTGTTGCGCCAACCCTCTCTAGCTCCTTTCAGCTACAATTTTACGGGCCTAATGGTACACTCCTCTGCCTGTGGGCCTACTGGGCCTGCTACGGGCTTGAATCCTGGCCCAACTAGCTGGTTGGGTTTCTAGTCGTATTCAGGCCGTGGTGGCCCAATAGGCGACATTTTTAAAAAAAATCTTGTTTTTTGTTTTGTTTTTTTTCTTTATTTAATTTATTTTGTTTCTACTTATAGTTTTTCAGTGATTCTTTTTGCTTTTAGATCACAAAAATTATAAACTTTGCTTTTAGATCACAAAAATTATAAACTTTCTGTTAGTGCCATTAGTTTTCAAATTTAAATAGTTTAAATTTGAATTCTTTGAAAATTGTCTGAATCACTAGTTTGTGAATAACTTTACTATAAAAGTAGATTTTGAGTGATTCTTTTTTCCTGCTATTTAATATTATTTTGTTTTAACATTATATTCAAATTGGTAATTTTTAGGTTATTTTAAATGGTTGTTTAAATCAAAAACAGATTTTGTTATTTTAGTTATCTATTAAAGTTTCTAACAAAAACTTTCTTTATAAAAATTCTTTTTGCTATTAATGTTTTGAAAAAAATACTTTGATAATTTTAGTTGAATAAATGTTATATAATTTTAGTTTCAAAATACTAGAGGTTTATAAAAGCTTTTAGAGTTTCTTTTTGCTATTAGAGTTTTATAAAAGCTTTTTAGTTGATTCTTTTTGCTATTGAAAAATATTATAGTTCTTCAAATCATATTTAAATTGATTATTTTTAGTTCATTCTTTTTGCTATTAGGGTTTCATAAAAGTTTTTTAGTTGATTCTTTTTGCTATTAGTTCATTCTTTGAGCTAAATGACCCTGAAATTGAAAAGTACTACAAATGAACTCTGAAAAGGTTGAAAGTTGGCATGGTATCATCATTTCACCCACATAGCATGTGCTAAAAAGTTGAGAGGGTTACGGCAAAAGCTAAATGCACTTCGTGAACAAAATGGACAATTTCTTTCGAAGTATCAGGGTTTCGGACCAAAACAGATTTCATTTTCTTGAACTTATTTGAAATCTAGACTTTTTGTGTGTTCAAAATGCACCATTCAAAGTCACATCATCAATTTTCAACCATTTATGACTTCATTTGTTAGTTATTGATTTTTTGAGCTAAATAACACTGAAATTGAGAAGCACTACAAATGAACTCTGAAAAGGTTGAAAGTTGGCATGGTATCATCATTTCACCCATATAGCATGTGCTAAAAAGTTGAGAGGGTTACGGAAAAAGCTGGATGCACTTCGTGTACAAAACAGACAGTCTCTTTCGAAGTATCAGGGTTTCGGACGGAAACTCATCTGTTACAAAAGGCATTTCATTTCTTCACATGTAACTGCAGTGATATTCCAGATCAAAGGCATCATCATAATAGTTGTGAAGAGAAAGTCTTCACTTTTTCTTCGCTTGTGTCCTTTGCTTATTGTACCGTAACCATGGATAATCTTCATTGTTTAACAGGGTGCTTGGGTCAGCCTTGACTTTGAAGGGAAGAATTTCCTGAAACTTTTCATAATCTTCAGACATGTTTGTCTTGCCCTCCAATCCCACGATGTCTCTTTTGCCTGAAAGAACTATGTGACGCTTTGGCTCATCGTATGATGTATTCGCTTCCTTATATTTTCTTTTTCTCGGTTTGATAGACATGTCCTTAACATAGAAAACTTGCGCCACATCATTGGCTAGGACGAATGGTTCATCTGTGTACCCAAGATTGCTGAGATCCATTGTTGTCATTCCTATATGCGGGTCTACCTGTACCCCGCCTCTTGTAATATTGATCCATTTGCATCGAAACAAAGGGACCTTCAAATCATGTCCATAGTCAAGTTCCCATATCTCCTCTATGTAACCATAATATGTGTCGGCCTTCCCATTGGTCGTTGTTGCATCAAAGCGGACACCGTTGTTTTGGTTGGTGCTCCTTTGATCTTGGGCAATCGTGTAAAATGTATTCCCATTTATCTCGTACCCTTTGTAAGTTAATAAAGTCAAAGATGGTCTCCTGGCCAACGAGTACCGCTCATCAGAAACGGTGTTGTCACACCTGAGACGTGTTTGCAACCAACTGCTGGAAGTCTTGCTGTGTTCACATGTAATCCAGTAGTCACATTGCTCTGGGTGTTTGGAGCACAGAATGTTCTTGTGTTCATCGACATACGGGGTCACCGAGGTAGAATTCTATAGAACTGTGTAGTGTGCTTGAGACCAAGAATGCCCGTCCCCACATATTATTGACTTCACTCTTAGCGTGCCTTTTCGAGTCAGTCTCCCCTCATACCGCGATTGAGGGAGACTAATCTTCTTAAGGTCAGGAATGAAGTCAACACAAAACCCAATGACATCCTCTGTTTGATGGACCATGGAGATGCTTCCTTCTGACCTAGCGCGGTTACAGACAAGTTTCTTTAGGACTCCCATGAACCTCTCAAAGGGGAACATATTGTGTAGAAATATAGGGCCCAAAGATGAACTAGGACGTGCGTCATGATATTGAAGAAGGATGGTGGGAACACCAGCTCGAAACTAACAAGACATTGCGCCACATCACCCCTTAACCTTGGTAGGATTTCTGAATCGATCACCTTCTGAGAGATTGCATTGAGGAATGCACATAGCTTCACAATGGCTAATCGAACGTTTCCGATAGAAGCCCCCTCAATGCAACCGGAAGCAGTTTTCTGAAACTTTTCTCTACCATATTTATTATTCCCTTTATATTCGACGAGAGGCTAGACGGGACCTTCATACTAAGCAGGCATTCAAAGAAGATTTCCTTCTCTTCTTTGGTAAGAGCGTAGCTGGCAGGACCTTCATACTGCTTTGGAGGCATGCCGTCTTTTTCGTGAACACGTTGCTGGTCCTCCCGTGCCTTCGGTGTATCTTTTGTCTTCCCATACATGCCCAAGAAGCCTAGTAGGTTCACGCAAAGATTCTTCGTCACGTGCATCACATTGATTGCAGAGCGGACCTCTAGGTCTTTCCAGTAGGGTAGGTCCCAAAATATAGATTTCTTCTTCCACATGGGTGCGCGTCCCTCAGCGTCATTCGGAACAGACAGTCCGCCGGGACCCTTTCCAAAGATTACTTGTAAATCATTGACCATAGAAAGTATGTGATCACCGGTACGGATGGAGGGCTTCTTCCGGTGATCTGCCTCGCCTTTGAAATGCTTGCCTTTCTTTCAACATTGATGGTTGGTCGGAAGAAATCGACGATGCCCCAGGTGCACATTCTTCCAGCAATTGTCCAGGTATATACTTTCGGTGTCATCTAAACAGTGCGTGCATGCGTGGTATTCCTTGTTTGTGTGTCCTGAAAGGTTATTGAGAGCAGGCCAATCATTGATGGTTACAAACAGCAACGCATGTAGGTCAAAATCCTCCTGTTTGTGCTCATCCCACACGCGTACACCGTTTCCATTCCACAACTATAAAAGTTATTCAACTAATGGCCTTAGGTACACATCAATGTCGTTGCCGGGTTGCTTAGGGCCTTGAATGAGAACTGGCATCATAATGAACTTCCGCTTCATGCACAGCCAAGGAGGAAGGTTATAGATACATAGAGTCATAGGCCAGGTGTTGTGATTGCTGCTCTGCTCCCCAAAAGGATTAATGCCATCCGTGCTTAAGCCAAACCATACGTTCCTTGCGTCACCTGCAAACTCCTTCCAGTACTTTCTCTTGATTTTTCTCCACTGCGACCCGTCAGCGGGTGCTCTCAACTTCCCATCTTTCTTACGGTCCTCTCTGTGCCATCGCATATTCTTGGCATGCTCTTTGTTTTTGAACAGACATTTCAACCGTGGTATTATAGGAGCATACCACATCACCTTGGCAGCAACCCTCTTCCTAGGGCGCTCGCCCTCAACATCACCAGGGTCATCGTGTCTGATCTTATAGTGCAATGCACCGCATATAGGGCATGCGTTTCGTTCCTCGTACTCATCGCGGTAGAGAATGCAGTCATTAGGGCATGCATGTATATTCTGCACCTCCAATCCTAGAGGGCATACAACCTTCTTTGTTGCGTACGTACTGTCGGGCAATTCGTTATCCTTTGGAAGCTCCTTCTTCAATATTTTCAGTAGCTTCCCAAATCCTTTGTCAGGTACACCATTCTCTGCCTTCCACTACAGCAATTCCAGTGTGGTACCGAGCTTTGTGTTGCCATCTTCGCAATTGGGGTACAACCCTTTTTTGTGATCCTCTAACATGGGATCGAATTTCAGCTTCTCCTTTTCACTTTTGCACTGTCTCTTTGTATCAACAATGACCCGGTGAAGATCATCATCGGGCACATCATCTGGTTCTTCTTGATCTTCAGCTTCCCCGGTTGTAGCATTACCATATTCAGGGGGCACATAGTTTTCATCATCCTCTTCTTCTTCGCCGTCTTCCATCATAACCCCTATTTCTCCGTGCTTAGTCCAAACATTATAGTGTGGCATGAAACCTTTCACAAAGAGGTGGCTATGAAGGATTTTCTGGTGAGAGTAAGACTTCAAATTCCCACATGTAGGGCATGGACAACACATAAAACCATTCTGCTTGTTTGCCTCGGCCACTTCGAGAAAATGATGCACCCCCTTAATGTACTCGTCGGTGCGTCTATTACCGTACATCCATTGTCGGTTCATTTGCGTGCATTATATATAATTAAGTGTGTCAAAAACCATTACAAAACATCAGGAATAAAGAAGTGACCAAATTAATAGAAGTTCATCATCACATTAAAACTAAAGTAGATACATAGTTCTCGTTGACCAACATATAGCTCTCCAAAGCATCTAATTAAACCATACATTGAAACTATTTAAAACATTTCAATGCAACAACAAATGCGACCATAATCAAAACTAAGGTAACAATTGATCCAACAGCATAATGATACCAAGTCTCTTTATCAATGGCATATTTTCTAATCTTCCAAAGCTTCAAGCGCATTGCAGCCATCTTGGTCCTGTGATCATCGACGATATCGGCAATATGCAACTCTAATCCCATCTTATCATCTTCAGTTCTTTTCAATTTTTCTTTCAAATGATCGATTTCTTTTTCAGCTTTAGTTAACTTGTCGGGCAGAATTGCATAGTCGGTATCCATTTCTGGTTCAACTACTTCCTATAGATAAAAACATCTACGTCAAGTTGGTGGCATAATTAATTGTCACAGACATTAGATGTGTGAAATAGTTATAAAAGATAATATACCACATCTGAATCATAGACTGGACGAGGGCCGGTATGGGCGGATACCATAACCATGGGACTATATAATAACAAACAATAATAAAAGTAAGAAAATCATACGAGTAAGTATATTTTCTTTTAGAAAGAAGATAAGATCAAGAGGCTCACCACGCGCGGGCGGTCGAAGGCGGTTTCAGGACGGGGACGGGACAGGACGGACCGCCAAATCTAGACAAATCTTGACAAAAATGGAGTTTGGACAAGGAGTTTCGAGAGGAGAAAGCTTAAGTGTGGCTCGGGGCATTTCATCGAACACCTCATGTGCATAGGAGGTGAGCTAGAGCACCACAAAGCTCTAACACTGCTGTCCTGGAAAAACAGAGCACTCTACGGCTCTGCTAGCGGCCGACAAAGGTTTATATGGGCAGCTTATTGGTCCTGGTTCGTGGCTGGAACCGGGACAATAGGTCTTCCTTTGGTCCCAGTTCAAGCCACGAACCGGGACCAATGGTCGTGGGCCAGGAGCGAGGCGCATTGGTCCCGGTTCGTGCTTGGAACCTGGACCAAAGGGGCCAGACGAACCGGGACCAATGGCCCGCGTGGCCCGGCCGGTCCCTTGGGCTCACGAACCGGGACGGTTGCCACCTTTGGTCCCGGTTCGTGAGCGAACCGGGATTAATGGGCTTAGGAGGCCCGAACCAATGCCCTATTTTCTACTAGTGCACCAACACTAACCACATCTGGTAGTTAGACACGCCAAGCAATACGTTTAATACGCGCATACTTAAGGGCAACTCCAACGAGGTGACCCAAAAGGACACCAATTTTGTCCGCTGTTTGTCCATTTGGGTTGCGTGTCCGCTTTTTTTTGGGTCCGTAGATGCACCCAATGAGGGACGGATGCATTTTTTGAATGCCCGCCCCGGCATTTCATCAAACACCTGATGGGCGTATTTTTCTGAATTGTCTTGAGCTCTCGTGCCGCCACCCAAAGCTTCCGTTCCCGCCCGCGTCGCACACTCCGCCGCTGCCCCGAGCCGTCCAGGCCCCGCGTCGCACACTTCTCCGCCGCCCCGAACCGTCCAGGCCCCGTGTCGTGCACTCGCGCCATCGCCCCAAGCTTTCGTCTGCGCCCGCGTCGCACACTCCTCTGCCGCCCCGAGCCGTCCAGGCCCCCCATCATGCAATCGTGTCGTTGCCCCGAGCTTTCGTCTGCGCCTGCGTCGCACACTCCGCCGCCGCCCCGAGCTGTCCAAGCCCCGCGTCACGCACTCGCGCCGCCGCCCCGAGCTCCCAGCCATTGACGCCCCGCGCCTCGCGTCCCACACTCCTGTCCCGCTTCGAGCTCCCGCCGGTGCTCCGCACACTCGCCCCCGCCCGTGCACCGCCTGGCTAGCATAGCAGCAGCTAGCACGCGGCTGTGCATGCACGCACGCATGCGGCCATGGGCTAGCGAGCTGCGGTTGCCTAGCATAGCAGCTAGCTCTCGAGTTGCGGGTGGCTAGCATAGCAGCTAGCACGCACACACGCAAGGGCGCGTCCATGTCGATGTGCTCAGACACTGCTCCTGGTCGGTAGCATGGCGAGGCCGGGCACGGCGAGCTCTAGCACGGAAACACGCAAGCGGGGACGGCCCTCCGAGGCAGCGGCTGGTGGCGAGGGAGCGGCCGACGGCCCGGCTGGTGGAGCGCCCGGCGGCATGGCTGGTGGCGAGGGAGCAACCGGCGGCGTGGCGGGTGGCGAGGGAGCGACCCGGCTGTGGCGAGAGAGCGGCCGACGACGCGGCTGGTGGCGAGGAAGCGGCGCTGCTAGTGGTGAGGGAGCGATGCATTCACTAATTTGTGGGTCCGGGTGGATACGAGCTGACGAGAGCGGGCAACAGGAGCGCTTGTTTTTGTTCGCCGACGGCCCATTTGTGACTCAAATTTGGGTTCAATTTGGGTCGGGACGGACAATGAACGGACAACATGTGGACACTTCCTTCGTTTGGGTCGCCCCGATGGGCCAACTTTTCTGTCCGAATGACCCAAACAGATAAAATGGGTCAGTGCGTTGGAGTTGCTCTAAACGATTGGGAATCTCAATTAATCATATTCTGCTTGAAAATGCGGCATAAATTAGAATAAATGGAGCAGTGACGCAGATGTTGACCGCTGCAAATATAGAGCCAAGTACGATCTGAGCAATCGAACATTATGGAGTGTGCTACAAGAGATGTCGAGCCCTTGCTCGAAAATTCGTCCATGCACATACATTGCGCCCTAAGAGATGTCGAGCCAATTTCATACCACTACATACGTCCAATCTGAGGTCACTCCCAAGTAAGAACAAGCAACCGAGACTTGACCGATCGACGGAGCAAAGCAAGGTATAAAGCGTTTGGTGCCGGAGTGCGTGATCGACAGCTAGCCGAAGGCGTCGACGACGAGGGCCGCCGCGGCCGTCGCGATCGGAATCCGAATCGGAACAAAACGTGATCTGCGCGCGATTCCGCACGCAGAGACATAGACGTAGACGCGATTATTTTGTGGCGAGTCCGTTTACGCGATGCTCAATCTGCAGGTGCATCTGGTGCTTTCCACACCGGCCCGGATCGACATCTGGTGCATTTTGCTAGCTTACTGACTAGCGCATCCGTCGGATTCGTTCCAAGAAACAGGTTTCTTCTCAATTAAGACACCAGGAGTTAAGTTGAAATGGAGCCCTAGCTAGCTTTCTCCTTTTGGGAGAACCCTAGCTAGGAAGGTAGCTCCAACGACTTCCTTTGTCTGATCTGATTTTGTTTGGTGAAAACGGAGCATCGCCAAAAATCCTGGCTCTAGGTGACTTGACTAATTGACTTGACATGATAGTCGACATCTCGAGGTCGGCAGGGAACCCGCGCGCCATTATTTGGTTTTCCAAAAAAGTGAAGAAAAAAATCAAACCTATTCTCATTTGTGGTAGTTTTATTATTAGAGGCATGCTAAGCGTAGCCAGCGGATCCTTTTAAAATATCCGCCGGCTCGCGAGCCGTTAGATCGGGCAATCAAGCGACCGAACTGCTTCCTTCACTTCTGCAAGTTAGGTCTTGTTGCAGTTTTTCTGCAACTGTGATCTTGTTGCAGATTTTTTTTTTATAACTCGGGTCTTGTTGCAAATAATTTTTGCAACTGAGGTCCCATTGCAGATTTTTTTTTGCAACTGAGATTATATTGCGGTTTTTTTTGTAACTGAGATTATGTTGCAAAAGTGTCGCATCGTCATACTATCGTATTTCAAGGATCCAGATCCTGCAACAGAGTCGTTGTTGCGATAAGAGAATGCAACAAGAGGCTAGTTGTAAAAACTCACAGTGATGGCCATGGGGCACGTGGCGTGCAGAGAAAATGGCAGACGCCAGCCTGCGATCCGTCGGATAATTTATAACGTTTCCCTTATTATTATACAAAATAGTTGATGACCATGCCATGTTTACCGAATTTAACATTTTCCCCATGTGTTACCAGTTGAGCCCACATGTCAAGTCAGACATTTTTTTTTGGAAACATGGCATAAGATTTGCCTCATCTATTAAATAAGAAGATAATATAATTTAAAATTTTACAACACACCCACAAGTTTGACATGACAATTATTCACTCGAAAAAATATTCCCTAATTTCTTTGTGCTCGCGGTCATCCAAAGTTTGGCCTCCTCGACAATGGAGGAGAGCAAGGTGGTCGGTGACGCGCTCTTGTGACAGAATACCCATACATTTCTTTCATTTCAAATGGTCCACAAGACAAGTATGGTGAGGGAGGCCATAGCTTGCCGGTTGAGATTGCGATTTCAGTTCTGTTGTCCCACCACTTGTTAGAGATACGACACGCAATCAATACGATGAAGAACGGAATCAAGCAAATGGGACATAAGATTTTAACGTGGAAAACCCCTCCAACACGAAGGGGGAAAAACCACGGGCGCCAGCCAGCCAAACTTCACTATGATCGGGAGAGGTTACAAACGCCGGGGATTTACAACTGATCTACTTATCCAGTGCGGCGACTTACAAGAGGTATATATAACACAGGTGTCCTAGGCCCTGATCCGTACCGCGGGGGGCTTCGCGCCCCGCACCCCCAGGCGTCCCTGACGGGGCGGCCCACATGGGCTAGTGTTTCGTCATAAGCCGAGTGTAATATGTTGGGTACTCAACTTAACATAGTGTAAGCGGAGTGCGAGGTAGAAAGTGTTCGACAACTAAGAAATGCTTGGCATAGAGCAGTGAAAGCGAGCTTAGCGAGATGCAAAAAAATGCTTAGGAAGATTCACATGTCTGATATCTAATTTAGGTGCGTTTTAGTATCTAATTCGGATTTTCCAAATATGAAAGTTAGTTACATTTAATTTAAATATCCAATACAGATTTTCTAACATGAAAGTTGGAATCGACTAATGTCCGATATCTTTTTGGAAACAAACCTAGTAGGTGATTTATTGTAATGATACATTGTCTTGCTGGCCCTGTTTATTGATGATGACCAATGTGGATCGCTAACACAACCAAACTGAAAGTAGTCTAGAGCAAGAATACAACACAAGGCGTGAAAGCGATAAACATCCGTAGGTGGTAAGGCAACTTCGGAAGAGGCTTGAGGCTTGGACCATATTTGTATTTCTTGCCTATTGTACTGCTAGTCATCGTAGCTGCGGCCTCTCTCTTCCGTTGATGCTTAGGCGACGGAGCATAGTGAGTCGACGGAGCACGTTGACGCCGTGCCGGACCTGGAGGAGGAGTCGGCCGATGGGTGCCAGACTTGGAGGAGGAGGAGTTGGCTGACGTCATGCCGGACTTGGAGGAGGAGTCGGCTGACGCGGTGTCGGACTTGGAGGAGGAGGAGGAGTCGACTGACGCGGCGGCGGACTTGGAGGAGGAGGAGTCGGTGGCCTTGGAAAGACGATGCAATCCTTTTTTCCATAGAATGATACGATGTATGGCCTCTCCCAGTGTTCTTTCCTCGTCACCTCCAGGAATGTCAAGTTGTAGCTCATGATATGCTGGCATCACTTCATCAACCCCGACACGAGCATAGCCATCTGGAATGGGATTGCAATGGAAGGTTGCTTCTGGGGGATTTGCTAAAGCATAGTCGTCCGCCACCTTCATGGATAAGTTCTTCACTATCATGTGTAGCTCACAGTTAGTCATGTCTTTGATATCATTCATAGGGTAGCTAGCTAGTAGTACATCGTCATCGATATCGGCCGGGGGCGGAACCCACGCTGCTTCTCGGTATATATGGGATGGTGGTATCCAATGCTGGATCGATCTGCTCATGCTGCCGCTGAGACGCCCTTTTCTGGCTGAGTGAGTTGATCTGCTCCTGCTGCCGCCTGACTCTGGATTCCAACTCCAGGTGCTTTGATTCGAGGCCTTCAAGGCGGAGTGCTTCCTCCTTCTTCTTCCGCTCCTCCTACATCTTCTTTCTCGCACGGCTTCTGTAGTCGTCGTTCCAACCAGCAAACCCCTCAAACCACGGAACAACGCCTTTCCCTCATGTTTTTCCCGGGTGTTCAGGATTCTTCAGGGCGCACGTAAGCTCGTCGTCCTCTCTGTTGGGCGTGAACACCCTAGTTCGAGCTTCTTCGATTTTCATCAGAATCTCGTCTGTCACTTTTTTAAGACTTGCCTTCACCATAATAGCCCCTGTCTTTGGGTCCAAGTTCCCCCCATGCGCATAAAACCATGTCATGCACCTCGAGGGCCAGGTCCCTGTAACTAGAGTGATCCCTGCACTAATCATATCTTTTTCGGATTGATCCCACTTAGGCGGGGCCGTCTGGTAGCCACCTGGCCCCAGAGTATGGTGCCACTGCTTTTTTGCAGCATTAATCTTGTTCTTTCTCGACCATTCCTTAGCTAGTTTCGATTCCTTGAACCTCACGAAATCGTCCCAGTGATCTTTTGCCTTCACCATGCTCCCTCGAATTTTGGAGTCGTCTTGTTTGCTTTGATGTACGCAGCCCATGCATTTTTCTTGAAGGTGTTGAATGCGGTCGCCATCTTTTTAAGAGCATAGTTTCGGACTTTGTTCAGATCTGCATTTGTAGTGTGAAATGTGACATCATCTCGGTCCAAAGCACATCTTTTGCTCTTTCATCGACAAAAGTAACTCCTGCTCGATCTCCCTTTGCTGGCTTTTTCCATTCTTGTGTGGAGATCGGGATTTGGTCCCTAACAATAACTTCGCATTGATTCTTGAACTTGGTCGCATTTTTCTTAGGTTCAAGCGGTTCGCCAGTTGATGTATTGATGGAATCGATGCTGAACTTTATCCCAGGGTCCAAATTTTTGGCCGGGCCTCGAACTAACCTATCGCTTGTAGAAGATGTGCTCGATCCGGAGGCCTAAAAGAAGAAAGATTGAGTCGTTAATACATATACAACTCAATTAAGACATGTGTAATGATCACCGGGATGGCTTATATAATAAATATACCTCGCCGGTCTTTGTTATTTGAAGAACATTTTCTTCGTCAACGTCGTTGTCGAATTCATCTATTCTCTCATCTTCATCAAACATAAAACCCTCACCGGAATTGTTCAGATATTGCGAGCCATAATCCTCTTCATGTTCATGTTCTGGGCTCGTGGAGCGTATGATGTTGAACAGAGCCTCTTCTCCTTCTCTGTCGGTATTGTCCATAGCTTTTATTTAACTAACCCAGAAGAAAGATAAAACAATTTAGTATTAAAATTAGAATGCATGCAATCAATACGGAAAAGTGAATCATAGTACATAATATGCATCATCGAATATAATCTTGAATAAATCGTCTCGAATATTATCGAATATAATCTCGAATATATCTCGAATATTATCACTAATACATCTTGAATATTATTAATTATATAATATCACTACTACATATCCAGTTGATGTCTCGTGCGGCAAGCGGTGGACACCCAAAGAGAAGGAACTATGACAGGATCATAGCTCGGGTAAGATCCCTAAAGAACCTGCTAGGTATTGGAGAACCTGACATCTAACGCATCCATGTACCGACGGACGTGCTCGTCCTCCTCCCTGACACGACGGCGTACCACCTCCGGCAGGGCCGGCTGCCTCCGCACCGACAGTGGCCCACACGAACTCCACCAAAGAAGATCCGGGTCGACGACGGGACCCGGGTTCCTCATCAAGCTACGCGCCCTGAAGGTAGCACCTCCCAGTGCCAGCCCGGCGGGGCCCAGTCCCGAACGTTGCCCCTTTGAAGCAGGACGTCGTCGTGAACGAGTCGACAACGAGGATGGGGGCTAGGCATCGTTGACTCCGAGAAGAAATTCTATGCAAATTTAAAAAAAATGCTTGATTGTGATTTTTGTAATTCTTTTTAACTTGATTTTGCAAATCAAGAACAAACTTTTTTCTATGCTTTGTCAAAATTCCTCAAATGTTTTATATACATTATACATACATATACTAATTGCGATACATATATTGGAACAAATGTCAAATTCCTCAATGTTTTTCTATACATTGTATCAAAATGTCAAAATTCCTCAATATTTTTATACATACATTATACTAATTAATTCCTCAAATGTCAAAAATATCAAAATTCTTCTAAAAATGTCAAAATTGCTATACATATATATTAAAACATACAATAAAGATGTCAAAATTGCTATACATATATACTAAAACATACTATAACATACAATAAAAATGTCAAAATTGCAATACATATATACTAAAATATATATACTAAAAATGTCAAAATGTCAAAAATGTCAAAAATGTCAAAATGGCTCAGGGAGGGGTGGCCATGGCGGCAGGGGCAAGGGGGAGGGGAGAGGGAGGAAAGGAGCTCACAGCGGGGCGATGGCGGGGCTAGGCAAGTCGGGAGTGGTGACGACGTCGGGGCAGGCGGCGGCGCAGCAAGGAGCTCGGGGAGGAGCGGGCGCGGGCGACATTGGGGATCGGTGAGCAGGACGCGTACGGAGTCAGGGATCAGTGAGGAGGCGCGGGCGTCCGGTGTCGAGAGCGGCAACAAGCTCCGGTGTCGGGGGCGGCGATGGCGAGGCAGGCGGCGGCTCGCAGCAGCCTGGCGGCAGCGTCTATGTTTGGCGTCAAGAGAATGGAGAGGATGGTGAATTTTTTGTAAGTGGCATTATATATCTATAAAAGCCTTTAGTCATGGTTGGAGCCACCAACCGCGACTAAAGGTGTGGCTTTCCGTCGCTTGGGCTGGCTGAAATTGACCTTTAGTCGCGGTTGGTGGCTCCAACCGCGACTAAAGGGGGGTTTAGTCGCGGTTGGAGCCACCAACTGCGACTAAAGGTGGTGCTCGCGCAGGCGTGACGCAGGGGAACTTTAGTCCCACCTCGCCAAGCGAGGGGCAGCCGCACTGGTTTATAAGCCACGCTGCGACTGCTCACTCGAGCTCCTCTCTAAGCAGGCCTATGTGGGCCTATCGAACCTATGCGGCCCTGTTGGGCCTACTGGGCCTGCATCCTGGCCCAAGTTGGGTTTCTAGTCGCACGCAGGCCGTGACGGCCCAGTAGACGACCTATTTTTTGTTTTTTTTTTGTTTTTTTTTTGTTTTTTGCTTTATTTATTTTCTTTTGTTTCTCAGTTTTTTTGTGCTTTATTGAGAGTTAATGAGTGAATCTTTTTGCGTTAGGTCAAAATAATTCTAAACTTTCTGTTAGTGGCAGTAGTTTTCAAATTCAAATAGTTTAAATTTGAATTATTTCAAATTTGTGTGAATCACTAGCTTGTGAATAACTTTACTTTAAAAATAGATTTTCCAGTGATTCTTTTTTCTACTGTTTAATATTATCGTGTTTTATCATTATATCCAATTTGGTAATTTTTAGGTTATTTAAAAAATGAAATGCCTTTGTAACATGCGAGTTTTCCTCTAAAACCCTCATACTTCGAAAGAGATTGTCCATTTTGTACACGAAGTGCATCCAGTTTTTGCCGTAACCCTCTCAACTTTTAGCACATGCTATGTGGGCGAAATGATGATACCATGCCAACTTTCAACCTTTTCAGAGTTCATTTGTATTGCTTATCAATTTCAGGGTCATTTAGCTCAAAAAATCAGTAAATGCATGAAAAATAGCAAATGAAGTCACAAAGGATTGAAAATTGATGGCCTCCCTTCGAATGGTGCATACTGAATGCACAAAAAGTCTGGAGTTGAAATATGTTAAAAAATGAAATGCCTTTGTAACGTGCGAGTTTTCATTTGAAACCTGATACTTCGAAAGAGATTGTCCATTTTGTACACGAAGTGCATCCAATTTTTGTCGTAACTCTCTCAACTTTTTAGCACATGCTATGTGGGTGAAATGATGATACCATGCCAACTTTCAACCTTTTCAGAGTTTATTTGTAGTGCTTATCAATTTCAGGGTCATTTAGGTCAAAAAATCAGTAAATGCATGAAAAATAGCAAATGAAGTCAGAAAGGGTTAAAAATTGATGGCCTTCTTTCGAATGGTGCATATTGAACGTACAAAACACATAAGTACACTATTACAAAGATTCCCTTTGGTTTGTCTGAAGTGGGACTTTCTAGATATATAAGTTCGTAAACTAACTAGAGAAGCCGGTCACATCCCAGAGTGGGATCTTTGGGTGTAAAACTTTTTCTTCGCGTGTGTCCCTTTGCGTCGTAACCATGGACAATCTTCATCGTTTAACTTGATGCTCGGGTCAACATTCACTGTGAAGGGAGCAATTTCATGAAACTTTTCATAATCTTCTGACATGTGTGTCTTGTCCTCCACTCCCACGATGTTTATTTTCCCTGAAAGAACTATGTGGTGCTTTGGCTCATCGCATGATGTATTTCCTTCCTTATCTTTTCTTTTTCTCGGCTTGGTAGACATGTCCTTCACATAGAAAACCTGTGCCACATCATTGGCTAGGACGAATGGTTCGTCTGCATACCCAAGATTGTTGAGATCCACTATTGTCATTCCGTACTACGGGTCTTCCTTTACCCCGCCTCCTGTCAGATTGATCCATTTGCACCTAAACAAAGGGACCTTCAAATCAAGTCCATAGTCAACTTCCCATATCTCCTCTATGTAACCATAGTATGTGTCCTTTGGCCCATCGTTGTTCGCTGCATCAAAGCGGACACCACTTTTTGGTTGGCGCTCTTTTTATCTTGGGCAATCGTATAACATGTATTCCCATTTATCTCGTACCCTTTGAAAGTCAATATAGTCGAAGATGGTAACTTGGACAGCAAGTACAGGTCATCTTGAACAGTGTCGTCATGCATGAGACGTGTCTGCAACCAACCAGCAAAAGTCACCGTTTGTTCATGTGTAATCCAGTCGTCAGACTTCTCCGGGTGTTTGGAGCGTAGAATATTCTTGTATTGCTTGATATATGGAGCCACCAAGGCGAAACTTTGTAGAACTATCTAGTGTGCTTGTGCCAAAGAATGCCCGTCCCGGCATATTAGTGAATTCTTTCCTAGCGTGCCTTTTCCATCCAGTCTGCCCTCATGCCGCGATTCAGGAACACCTATCGGCTTAATGTCAGGAATAAAGTCAACACAAAACTCAATGACCTCCTTTGTTTCATGGCCCTTGGAGATGCTTCCTTCTGGCCTAGCACGATTATGAACATATTTCTTTAAGACTCCCATGAACCTCTCAAAGGGGAACATATTATGTAGAAATACAGGACCCAGAATGGCAATCTCCTCGACTAGGTGAACTAGGACATACGTCATGATATTGAAGAAGGATGGTGGGAACACCAACTCGAAACTGACAAGACATTGCACCAAATCATTCTCTAACCTTGATAGGATTTCTGGATCGATTACCTTCTGAGACATTGCATTCAAGAATGCACATAGCTTCACAATGGCTAATCGAACGTTTTCCGGTAGAAGCCCCCTCAATGCAACCGGAAGCAGTTGCATCATAATCACGTGGCAGACATGAGACTTTAGGTTTTGGAACTTTTTCTCTACCATATTTATTATTCCCTTTATATTCGACGAGAAGCCAGACGGGACCTTCATACTGAGCAGGCATTTGAAGAAGATTTCCTTCTCTTCTTTGGTAAGAGCATAGCTTGCATGACCCTCAAACTGCTTTGGATCCATGCCGTCTTTTCCGTGCAGACATTGCTGGTCCTCCCGTGCCTTGGGCATCTCTTTTGTCTTCCCATACACGCCCAAGAAGCCTAGCAGGTTCACGCAAAGATTCTTCGTCACATGCATCACATCGATTGCAGAGCGGACCTCGAGGTCTTTCCAATACAATAGGTCCCAAAATATAGATTTCTTCTTCCACATGAGTGTGCATTTGTCAGCGTCATTCGGAATAGATTGTGCACCAGGACCCTTGCCAAAGATTACTTTTAAATCCTTGACCATATCAAGTATTTCATCACCCGTACGGTGGAGAGGCTTCTTCCGGTGATCTGCGTCACCTTTGAAATGCTTACCTTTCTTTCATACGGGATGTCTGCTCTGAGGAAATCGATGATGCCCTAGATACACATTCTTCTTACATTTATCTAAATATATACTGTTAGTATCATCTAAACAGTGCGTGCATGCGTGGTATCCCTTGTTTGTTTGTCCTAAAAGGTTACTGAGAGCAGGCCAATCATTGATGGTTACAAACAGCAACGCATGTAGGTCAAATTCCTCCTGATCTTTCGCATCCCATGTACGTACACCTTTTCCATTCCACAGCTGTAAAATTTCTTCAACCAATGGCCTTAGGTACACATCAATGTCATTGCCGGGTTGCTTGGGGCCTTGTACGAGCACTGGCATCATAATGAACTTCCGCTTCATGCACAACCAAGGAGGAAGGTTATAGATACATAGAGTCACAGGCCATGTGCTATGATTGATGTTCTACTTCCCAAAAGGATTAATGCCATCTACACTTAAACCAAACCATACGTTCCTTGCATCCTTTGCAAAGTTCTTCCACTTTCTCTCCATTTTTCTCCACTGCAACCCGTCAGCAGGCACTCTCAACTTCCCGTCTTTCTTACGGTCTTTGTTGTGCCATTGCATCAACTTGGCATGCTCTTTGTTTTGGAACAAACATTTCAGCCGTGGTATTATAGGAGCATACCACATCACCTTGGCAGGAATCTTCTTCCTGGGGCGCTCGCCCTCAACATCACCAGGGTCATCGTGGCCGATCTTATAGCGCAATACACAGCATATCGAGCATGCATTCAAATCCTCGTACTAAGTGTGGTAGAGGATGCAGTCATTAGGGCATGCATGTATCTTCTCGACCTCTAATCCTAGAGGGCAGACAGCCTTCTTTCCTTCGTATGTACTGTCTGGCAATTCGTTGTCCTTTGGTAGCTTCTTATTTAACATTATCAACAACTTTTGAAATGCCTTGTCAGATACACCATTCTCTACCTTCCATTGCAGCAATTCCAGTGTGGTACCCAGTTTTTTATTGTCATCTTCGCAATTTGGGTACAACCCTTTTTTGTGATCCTCTAACATGTGTTGCAACTTTAGCTTCTCCTTTTCACTTGCGCAGTTTCTCTTTGCATCGGCAATGGCCCGACCAAGATCATCAGCGGGCTCATCTGATGCCTCTTCTTCGGCTCCTTCCCGCATTGTCGGCTCAGCTTCTTCCCCCATCATTGTACCATCATATTCATGGAACCCATGGCCAGGATAGTTGTCATCATCCTCTTCTTCTTCATTCTCTTCCATTAAGACCCCTCTTTCTCCATGCTTGGTCCAACAGTTATAGCCGGTCATGAAACCGGACTCAAATAGGTGGACGTGAATGGTTCTTGAGTTAGAGTAATTTCGATCATTCTTACAGCCAGCACATGGACAATACATAAAACCATCCGGACGCTTGTTTGCCTCAGCCACAACTAGAAAAGTATGCATGCCATTAATGAACTGGGGAGAGCATAGGTCCTCGTACATCCCTTGTCGGCTCTTCTTCATTACACAACACCGAAAAGACCAAATTAATACAAGTTCGTACATAAAGTTCATACACACTTGTTCTCATAAAACAACATACAAACTCTCTACCTAAAGCATTTAAATGAAACAACAAATGCAATCAACATCACAACTAAGGTAACAATTGATCCAACAGCATAGTGATACCAAGCCTCACTATCAATGGCATATCTTTTAAATTTTCTAATCTTCAAGCGCATTGAACCCATCTTGATCTTGTGATCATCGACGACATCGGCAACATACAACTCTAGTTTCATCTTCTCTTCTTCAACTCTTTTCAATTTTTCTTACAAATACTCGTTTTCTTTTTCAACTAAATTTAACTTCTTGACAAGAATATCTATGTCGGTTGGAACCTCTGGTTCACATACCTCCTAGATAAAAACATCTATGTCAACTTGATTGGCATAATTGTCATGAACACGAAATGCAACAAAGAGTTATAAAAGAGAGTATATACCACATCTGCATCATAAATCGGACGAGGGCCAACGGGGACAGATTTCAAAACCATGCCACTATGTATAACAAACAACCATATAGGTAAGAAAACTATACAGGTAACTAACTAAATCTTACAAACATGGTTTTTTTATTATAAAAAGGATAAGAACAAGAGGCTCACCAAGGTGGTGCCGGCGACGGGACGGTGCGGGCGATCGACGGTGGTTAGGACGGGGACGGGAAGGCACTAAGTAAACCACACACTAGTAGAAAATAGTCCTTGCGTCCCAAGCATTAGTCCCGGTCTGGTTACGAGCCGGTACTAAATATGGTATTAGTCCCGGTTCGTGCCGGATCCAACGGCTAGGAGCAGGGCGACCTTTAGTACCGGCTCGTCAGGGATCTTTAGTACCGGTTCGTGTCACGAGCCGGTACTAAAGGGGGCGTGGCAGGCTTTTGGTCAGACTTGGGCCCCGCGTGCCTCTTTAGTACCAGTTGGTGACACCAACCGGTACTAAAGGGCAACCTTTAGTACCGGTTGGTCTCACCAACCATTACTAAAGACTTCCTATATATATGCTTTGTCCGTAGCCGATCGAAGGGGCTCTCATTTCTCTGTTTTCTCCCCTGTTCTTCTTCTTGCTCGAAGCTCATCCTCCATTTTGCCAAGGATTTGTCAAGATTTGAAGGCACCCCATCTATCCAAGTGTTCACAAAGGTTGGCAACTTTGCCCCTTCATCTCTCATTGCTAGATTAGCTTGTGGTATGCTCAAAGATACGTGATTTGTGGGTTTTAGCTAGGTTTTGGAGGAGTGATCATTATGTGGGAGTTTATTTTATTTATATGCAATTTGAGCTCAAATTAACTTGTTAGGTTGCATATGTGTAGGTGTGGTTTATTTGGTGCCTTCCCATCCCCGTCCTAACCACCGTCGATCGTCCGCACTATCTCGTCGCGGCACCAGCCACCTTGGTGAGCCTCTTGTTCTTCTTAAAACCTTTTTGTTAAAAAAAATTACTTGTATGATTTAGATAGCTGCGTGTACGTTTTACTTACTTGTATTATTGTTAGTTATTCTATAGTGCCATGGTTATGGTATCCGCCCACGTCGGCCCTCGTCCAGTCTATGATTCAGATGTGGTATGTCATTATCTTTTATAAATATTTCACACATCATCTAATCTCTATGACAATTAATTATGCCACCAAATTGACGTAGATGTTTTTATCTATAGGAAGTAGTTGAACCAGAAATTCCAACCGACTATGCAATTCTGCTCGAGAAATTAACACAAGCTGAAAAAGAAATTGATCATTTGAAAGAAAAATTGAAAAGAACTGAAGATGAGAAGATGGGATTGGAGTTGTATGTTGTCGATATCATCGATGATCACAAGAACAAGATGGCTGGAATGCGCTTGAAGCTTAGAAAGATTAGAAAATATGTCATTGATAAAGAGGCTTGGTATCATTATGCCGTTGGCTCAATTGTTACCTTAGTTGTGATTATGATCGCATTTTTTGTTGCATTTACATGTTTTAGATAGTTGTATGTTGTTTTATAAGATGTATGTATGAACTATAAGTATCTATTATTTGTAGTAATAACATTTGGTCACTAGTAGCTCTACTTTGGTTGTAATGTGATGATGAAGTTGTATTAATTTGGTCACTTTGATGTTGTGTAGTGAACATGAGCCGGCAATGGATGTACGATGACCGACTAAGTCTAGGGTTCCTTAATGGCCTGCATGATTTTATTCGTGTGGGTGTGGCAAACAAGCAGAATGGTTTCATGTGTTGTCCATGTCGTGACTGTAAGAATGATAGGAATTACTCTACCTCAAAAACCCTTCACTACCACCTGCTGAAGTCCGGTTTCATGTCCGGCTATAGTTGTTCGACCAAGCACGGAGAAAGAGGGGTTATAATGGAAGACAATGAATAAGAAGAGGATGATGACAACTATCCTTTTGCCGATACAGCAATGGGGGAAGCTGAAGAAGAGGCATCAATGGCGGAAGCTGAAGAAGAGGCATCAGATGAGCCCACTGATGATTTGGGTCGGGTCATTGCTGATGCAAAGAGAAACTGCGAAAGTGACAAGGAGAGGTTGAAGTTGAAACACATGTTAGAGGATCACAAGAAATTATTGTATCCAAATTGTGAAGATGACCAGAAAAAGTTGGGTACCACGCTGGAATTGCTGCAATGGAAGGCAAAGAATGGTGTAACTGACAAGGGATTTCAAGAATTGCAGATAATGATAAAGAAGATGCTTCCAAAGGATAACGAATTGCCTAAAAGTACATACGAAGCAAAGAAGGTTGTCTGTCCTCTAGGATTAGAGGTGCAGAAGATACATGCATGCCCTAATGACTACATCCTCTACCGCGGTGAGGAGTACGAGAATTTGGATGCATGCCCGGTATGCGGTGCACTGCGCTATAAGATCCCCCACGATGACCCTGGTGATGTGGAGGGCGAATGCCACAGGAAGAGGGTTTCTGCCAAGGTGATGTGGTATGCTCCTATAATACCACGGTTGAAACGTTTGTTCCAAAACAAAGAGCATGCCAAGTTGTTGCGATGGCACAAAGAAGAATGTAAGAAAGACAGGATGTTAAGAGCACCCGCTGATGGGTCGCAGTGGAGAAAAATCGAGAGGGAGTTCGAGGACTTCGCAGTTGACGCAACGAACTTATGGTTTGGTGTTAGTACAGACGGCATGAATCCTTTTGGGGAGCAGAGCTCCAGTCACAGCACCTGGCCCATGACTCTATGTATCTACAACCTTCCTCCTTGGTTGTGCATGAAGCGGAAGTTCATTATGATGCCAGTGCTCATCCAAGGCCCTAAGCATCCCGGCAATGACATTGATGTATACCTAAGGCCACTAGTTGATGAACTTATATAGTTGTGGAAAAATCAGGTGTGCGTGTGTGGGATGCGCACACACAGAATGAAATTGACCTACGAGCATTGCTATTTGTAACCATCAATGATTGGCCTACTCTTAGTAACCTTTCAGGAATACAAACAAGGGATACAACGCACTGTTTAGATGATACTGAAAGTATAATTTGGATAAATGTAAGAAGAATGTGTACCTGGGACATCGTCGATTTCTACCGATCAAGCATATCATAAGAAAGGCAGGCAACCATTTCAAAGGTGAGCCAGATAACCGGAAGAAGCCTGGCCTCCATACTGGTGAATATATATTTGATATGGTCAGGGATTTATAGGTAATCTTTGGAAAGGGTCCTGGCGGACAATCTGTTCTAAATGACGCCAACGGACACGCACCCATGTGGAAGAAGAAATCTATATTTTGGGAACTTGAATATTGGAAAGCCCTAGAGGTCCACAATGCAATCGACGTGATGCACCTGACGAAGAATCTTTGTGTGAACCTGCTAGGCTTCTTGGGTGTGTATGGAAACACAAAAGATACACTGGAGGCACGGGAGGACAAGCAAAGAATTAATGAAAAAGAAGGCATGCCTCCAAAGCAGTACCAAGGTCCTGCCAGCTATGCTCTTACGAAAGAAGAGAAGGAAATCTTTTTGAATGACTGCTCAGTATCAAGGTCCCGTCTGGCTTCTCATCGAATATAAAGGAAATAATAAATATGGCAGAGAAAAAAAATTCAAAATCTAAAGTCTCATGACTGCCACGTGATTATGACGCAATTACTTCCGGTTACACTTAAGGGGCTTCTACCGGAAAATGTTCGATTAGCCATTGTGAAGCTATGCGCATTCCTCAATGCAATTTCTCAGAAGTTAATCGATCCAGAAATCCTACCAAGGTTAAAGAATGACCTGGTCCAATGTCTTGTCAATTTCGAGTTGGTGTTCCCTCCATCCTTGTTCAATATTATGACACACGTTCTAGTTCACCTAGTCAAAGAGATTAACATTCTGGGTCCTGTATTTCTACACAATATGTTCCCCTTTGAGAGGTTCATGGGAGTCTTAAAGAAATATGTTCATAACCGTGCTAGGCCAGAAGGAAGAATCACCAAGGCATATGGAACAGAGGAGGTTATTGAGTTTTGTGTTGAATTTGTTCCTGACATTAAGCCGATTGGTCTTCCTGAATCGCGGCATGAGGGGAGACTGGGTGGAAAAGGCACACTAGGAAAGAAAGAAGCAATAAATATGGACGAGCATTCTTTCACTCAAGCACACTACACGGTTCTACAAAATTCCACCTTGGTGAGTCCATATATCGAGGAACACAAGGATATTGTACGGTCCAAGAACCTGGAGCAGTCTGACCCCTGGATTGAACGTAAACACATGGAGACTTTTGCCGGTTGGTTGCAAACAAAGCTCATCAATGACAACGATGTTCCAGATGAACTGTACTGGTTGGCCAAGACACCAAGTTCGACTGTAACGACTTTCAAAGGGTACGAGATAAATGGGAATACATTTTACACGATCGCCCAAGATCAAAAGAGCACCAACCAAAACAGTGGTGTCCGCTATGATGCAACCAACTTTCAAGACACATATTATGGTTACATAGAGGAGATATGGGAACTTGACTATGGACCTGATCTTAAGGTCCCTTTGTTTTGGTGCAAATGGGTCAAATATACTGGAGGCGGGGTACAGGTAGACCCGCAGTATGGAATGATAACAGTGGATCTCAACAATCTTGGGTACACACACGACTCATTCGTCCTAGCCAATGATGTGGCTTAGGTTTTCTATGTGAAGGACATGTCTAGCAAACCGAGGAGAAAAAAAAAGATAAGGAAGCGAATACATCATACAATGAGCCAAAGCACCACATAGTTCTTTCAAGGAAAAGAAACATTGTGGGAGTGGAGGACAAGACAGACATGTCAGAAGATTATGAAAAGTTTCATGAAATCCCTCCCTTCAGAGTGAAGACTGGCCCAAGCATCCTGTTAAATGATGAAGATTCTCCATGGTTATGCCGCAATCATAAGCAAGGGACAAACATGCAGAAAAAGTCTTACACCACGAGAACCCACTCTGGGATGTGACCGGCTTCACCGTCATCACTTTCTATGTGAAGGACATGCATGCATTTTCTAGCATGGTATCTTTGTAACAGTTTGTACACGAAGTGCATCCAGTTTTTGCCGTAACCATCTCAACTCTTTAGAAGTTGCTATGTGGGTGAAATTATGATGTCATGCCAAGTTACAACCTTTTTAGAGTTTATTTGTAGCGCTTTTCAAATTCAGTGTCATTTAGCTCAAAACAAATCATTAAATGCATGAAAAATATCAAATGAAGTCAGAAAGGCTTGAAAATTGATGATGTGCCTTTGAATGGTGCATATTGAACACACAAAAAGTATGGAGTTAAAAAAAGTTATTAAAATGAAATCCCTTTTGTAATAGATGAGTTTTCGTCCGAAACCCTCATACTTCGAAAGAGATTGTCCAATTTGTACACGAAGTGCATCCAGTTTTTGCCGTAACCCTCTCAACTCTTTAGAAGTTGCTATGTGGGTGAAATTATGATGTCATGCCTAGTTACAACCTTTTCAAAGTTCATTTGTACTGCTTTTCAAATTCAGGGTCATTTAGCTCAAAATAAATCATTAAATGCATGACAAATATCACAAGAAGTCAGAAAGGGTCAAAAATTGATGATATGCCTTTGAATGGTGCATAATGAACACATAAAAAGTATGGAGTTAAAATAAGTTATTAAAAATGAAATCCCTTTGTAATAGATGAGTTTTCGTGCGAAACCCTCATACTTTGAAAGAGATTGTACAATTTGTACACGAAGTGCATCCAGTTTTTGCCGTAACCCTCCAAACTCTTTAGAATTTGCTATGTGGGTGAAATTATAATGTCATGCCAAGTTACAACCTTTTCGGAGTTCATTTGTACTGCTTTTCAAATTCAGGGTCATTTAGCTCAAAATAAATCATTAAATGCATGAAACATATCAAATGAAGTCAGAAAAGGGTTGAAAATTGATGATGTGCCTTTGAATGGTGCATATTGAACACACAAAAAGTATGAAGTTAAAATAATTTATTAAAAATGAAATCCCTTTGTAATAGATGAGTTTTCGTTCGAAACCCTCATACTTCGAAAGAGATTGTCCAATTTGTACACGAAGTGCATCCAGTTTTTGCTGTAACCCTCTCAACTCTTTAGAAGTTGCTATGTGGGTGAAATTATGATGTCATGCCAAGTTACAACCTTTTCAGAGTTCATTTGTACTGCTTTTCAAATTCAGGGTCAATTAGCTCAAAACAAATCATTTAATTCATGAAAATATCAAATTAAGTCAGAAAGGGTTGAAAATTGATGATGTTTCTTTGAATGGTGCATATTTAACACACAAAAAGTATGGAGTTAAAATAAGTTATTAAAAATGAAATCCCTTTATAATAGATGAGTTTTCGTGTGAAACCCTCATACTTCGAAAGAGATTGTCCAATTTGTACACGAAGTGCATCCAGTTTTTTCTGTAACCCTCTCACCTCTTTACAAGTTGCTATGTGGGTGAAATTATGATGTCATGCCAAGTTACAACCTTTTTAGAGTTCATTTGTACTGCTTTTCCAAATTCAGGGTCATTTAGCTCAAAATAAATCATTAAATGCATGAAAATATCAAATGAAGTCAGAAAGGGTTGAAAATTGATGATGTGCCATTTAATGGTGCATATTGAACACACAAAAAGTATGGAGTTAAACTAAGTTTTTAAAATGAAGTCCCTTGCAATAGATGAGTTTTCGTCCGAAACCCTCATACTTCGAAAGAGATTGTCCCATTTGTACACGAAGTGCATCCAGTTTTTGTCGTAACCCTCTCAACTCTTTAGAATTTGCTGTGTGGGTGAAATTATGATGTCATGCAAAGTTACAACCTTTTCAGAGTTCATTTGTACCGCTTTTCAAATTCAAGGTCATTTAGCTCAAAATAAATCATTAAATGCATGAAAAATATCAAATGAAGTCAGAAAGGGTTGAAAATTGATGATGTGCCTTTGAATGGTGCATATTGAACACACAAAAACAATGAAGTTAAAATAAGTTATTAAAAATGAAATCTCTTTGTAATAGATGAGTTTTCGTTTGAAACCCTCATATTTCGAAAGAGATTGTCCAATTTGTACACAAAGAGCATACAGTTTTTGCCGTAACCCTATCAACTCTTTAGAAGTTGCTATGTGGGTGAAATTATGATGTCATGCCAAGTTACAACCTTTTCAGAGTTCAATTGTACTGCTTTTCAAATTCAGGGTCATTTAGCTCAAAATAAATCATTAAATGCATGAAAAATATCAAATGAAGTCAGAAAAGGGTTGAAAATTGATGATGTGCCTTTGAATGGTGCATATTGAACACACAAAAAGTGTGAAGTTAAAATAAGTTATTATTGAAATCCCTTTGTAATAGATGAGTTTTCGTCCGAAACCCTCATACTTCGAAAGAGATTGTCCAATTTGTACACGAAGTGCATCTAGTTTTTGCCGTAACCCTCTCAACTCTTTAGAAGTTGTTGTGTGGGTGAAATTATGATGTCATGCCAAGTTACAACCTTTTCAGAGTTCATTTGTACTGCTTTTCAAATTCATGGTCATTTAGCTCAAAATAAATCATTAAATGCATGAAAAATATCAAATGTAGTCAGAAAGGGTTGAAAATTGATGATGTGCCTTTGAATGGTGCTATTGAACACACAAAAAGTATGAAGTTAAAATAAGTTATTAAAAATGAAATCCCTTTGTAATAGATGAGTTTTTGTGCGAAACCCTCATACTTCGAAAGAGATTGTCCAATTTGTACACGAAGTGCATCCAGTTTTTGTCGTAATCCTCTCAACTCTTTAGAAGTTGCTATGTGGGTGAAATTATGATGTCATGCTAAGTTACAACCATTTCAGAGTTCATTTGTACTGCTTTTCAAATTTAGGGTCATTTAGCTCAAAATAAATCATTAAATGCATGAAAAATATCAAATGAAGTCAGAAAGGGTTGAAAATTGATGATGTGTCTTTGAATGGTGCATATTGAACACACAAAAAGTATGAAGTTAAAATAAGTTATCAAAAATGAGATCCCTTTGTAATAGATGAGTTTTCGTCTGAAATGCTCATATTTCAAAAGAGATTGTCCAATTTGTACACGAAGTGCATCCAGTTTTTGCCATAACCCTCTCAACTCTTTAGAAGTTGCTATGTGGGTGAAATTTGTCATGCCAAGTTACAACATTTTCACAGTTCATGTGTACTGCTTTTCAAACTCGAGATATGACATTTCAAATGCCATTTAATCAAATTGTCTTATACAGCAGTTTAAGTTGTTCGAACATACATGGAAATGCCATAAATAGATTCTTTATATTTTTTTGATATTTTTTCATATATTATTTAATTCCATTGGAGTCATAGATTTTTTATGTGATTTTCTAAAGTTTAGGATTTTTCTAAAAATAATAATTACTTAATAATGAATTAAAAAACCTTTAGTACCAGTGCGAGCCACGCACCGGTACTAAAGGTCCACCGCCCCGAGCATTTTTTGGGGTGGACCTTTAGTACCGGTGCGTGGCTCGCACCGGTACTAAGGGGTCTTTAGTACCGGTGCAAACCACGCACCAGTACTAAAGGTCCTCCACGTATACATAGTGGAGGCCTCATCCCGGGCCGAGCCACGCACCGAGAGAAGCTTATTTGCGCTGCCGCCAGGCTACCGGAATCCGTTGTCCTCATCGCCGGACCTCCTTGATCGCCCTCCTCCCCGAGCCAGCTCCTCGTTGCCTCCCCCAACACCGTCCCCGAGCCCTGCCCGACGCCGTCGCCTCCGAGCCGTCCCTAAGCCCTGCCGGACGCCGTCGCGTCCGAGCTGTCCCCAAGCCCTGCCCGGCGCTGTTGCCGGACTTCGTCTCCCTCCTCCCCGAGCCCGCTCCTCATCGCCGCCCCCGTCACCATCGCCGAGCCCTCCCCCAACGCGTCGTCCCGTCGGCCCGCCCCGACGATCCATCCCGTCGGTGACCCCCGACGAGCCCCGACGATCCATCCCGTCGGTGACCCCCGACGAGCCCTGCCAAAATGTACTATGATGCAAAAGCTGATTTTTAGGAATTTTAGGAATTTTAGGAATTTAACTATGGATTAGATGCTGGAATTTTAGGAATTTTAGGAATTTTAGGAATTTTAGGAATGTTAGATGGATAGATAGATATGTTGTGGCAAAGTTGTTAGATGGATGTTTAGATTTTTAGATAGATATGTTGTGGCAAAGTTGTTAGATAGATATGTGAGATGGATAGATAGAGATGTTAGATGGATAGATAGAGATGTTAGATGGATGTTTAAATTTTTTTTGCATTGGAGTTCATTTTTTTGCATTAGAGCTTTGGATAGATAGAGATGTTAGATGGATGTTTAGATGGATGTATATATATAGAAAATGTTGTAATGATGATTTGTTTTTGTTCGTAGAATTTTTTATGTTCATAGATTTTTTTTGTCCATGTATGTATGTATGTATAGAGGCATGGATTGATGTATATAGAAAATGTTCATATGCAGACTTCGGGAAAACATTCCCGGATGTTATTCCCCATCCGTTTCATTTGTTAGATGCTAAGTGTTAATTTTGCAAAGTGTTCTTTAATTTGTTTTCATAATTAAGTGTTTATTCTCGACGTCGACGATGTCGATCCCGCATCCTTGTCGTAGAGTCGGCGGAGGAGGTCACTTGCTTGAGCCGAGGGGCCCTGTCCGGACTGGGCTCCGCCGGGCTAGTACTGGGAGGTACTGCCTTCCGGGCGGCGCAGCATGGTGAGGAGCCAGCTCGTCGTCGACCCGGAGGTTCTATGGTGGCGGCCACATGGGCCACGGACGATTTAGAGGCTTGAGTCCCCCGCGGAGGTGGTACAGTACCATGTCAGCAAGGAGAACGAGCACGTCTGTTGCTACATGGCAGCTTTGGAGGCCAGGTCTGACAATACCTGGCATATTCTTCAGGGATCTCACTGGAGCTATGTTCCTGTGATGGTTCCTTCTCTTTGGGTGTCCACCGCCCGCCCCGATATCCGTCGGGCACTAGGGTTCTAGCTAGATCGATATATTAGCTACTATATATGTATTATTATGATGTATTAGCTAGATCGATGGATTAGCCGATGTATTAACTATTATCCGAGATTATGAGATGAGATCTTTTCTAAGAACTACTATATATGTATTCGATGATGCATTATTAATTAACTATCAGTTATTTTGCTTCTTGAATGCATGCTAATTTGAATACTAATTTGTTTTATCTATATTATTATGGATTAGTTATTAAGCTATGGACAATACCGGTAGAGCTCATGAAGAGGACATCTTCGACATGATACGCTCCTCCGAAAACTCAGCGGACCTTCTGGGTGAATCACATGATGATGAGGGCTCATAATATCTGAACGATTGCGGTGATGGATGTGAGGCCGAGGAAGAACAACTTATGTTCCAAAATCCGGAACAACTAACAATGTCCGGCGAGGTATATACACATATTAGCCTCTGGTGATCATTACATGTGTATTAATTGATTTGTATATATATATATATTAACAAATCTTTCTTCTTTTAATTATCAACCCTCTGGATCGAGCCAATCTAGTAGAAAGGTATGAGAAGGTGCCAAAATATTGGACGGCAATGTAAATCTCAATCTTGATGCTTTCAAACATGATGGCGCACCGACTCACGCTGAAGCCAATGTCAAGACATTTGTGCGTCAATGTGGAGTGGTTGTTAGGGACGGAGTCCCGATCACAATGCAAGAATGGATTCAGCCAAACAAACCAAAACCAGGAGTGAATTATGTCGATAAAAGAATTAAAGTTGCCCTTTGGCGAGATCTCATGGAGCATTTCATCCTACCAGATTCTCTCTCGGAGCGCCAAAGGGACAAAGTCAAGGAGTTTTCTCTCCATAAGATGGCCGGCGCGTTCCAGACTTGGAAGAAAAGATTATGGACCGAGTACAACGCTAGAGGCAAGAAGGCGCCCGAATTCAGAGGAATATACGAGAAGGTAAGGAATCACTATTTATCGAGTACAAGACATCGTAAGCTGCTATGGAGAAGTCGACAAAGAATAAGATAAATGCGGAGAAAAAAGGTATCACCATAAACTAGGGACAGGTGGATACAAGTTAGCCATTCCTAAGTGGGATGCATTAGAGAATAAGATGCATGTTGAAGGGATCACTCCAGTAACCTTCCACTGGCCCCGGAGGTGCAGGAATTGGTTTTTTGTGCATGGGGGAAAGTTGGACCCAGCAACATGGAAGATTATTGCACTGGCCAGTCTGAAGCATGCATCAGATGAGTTGATTGAAGCAATAAAAGCTGCCCAAGAAGGACGGTTTCACCCCGATAGAGAGAACGACGAGCTTACACGCGCCCTCGGGAATCCCGAACACGGAGGACGAACACGAGGCGTGGGCATTGTTCCGTGGTATGAGGGGTTTGCGGAATGGAAGGACAGTTATAAAAGTCATTCGAGAAAAAAGAAGGTGGAAGCAGACCAACTTTCAAAGTTGGAACAAAAGTACGAGCAGCAGCAGCTGCAGATACAGGTACTGACCCAGCAAAGGGTAACTTCGTGGTAGGAGGCATCGGAACCCGTCCCATCTACACTGTCGAAAAGTAGCGTGGGTTCCATGGGGGCACCGCTGGGTCACACCCCCGTGGATGATATCACCGAGAAGACATCTTGTGAGCTAATCCAGAAAATGAAGAACATACCCATGCGGGTCGCGACGGGCTATGCTTTACCAAATACACCTGATGTTCTCTGGCCTTTCAATCCGGTTCTAGCTGGGTATGCTCGTGTCGCGGTGGACACAATAGAGACAGGATATGATGAACTACAGCTTGACATCCCTGGAGGTGAGGGGGAGTCCACACTGGCAGAAGCCGGCCGTGGTCTCATTCTATGGAGTAAGGACTGCATCTTCTTTCCACACTCGACGCTAAGGCCACCGGCTCCTCCGAGTATCAACGTCCAGCGCGAGGGATCCCAGCCAGAGGCATCGTAGCGCTAGCAGTCCTCCCCACCTCGCTAGCAGTCCTCCCCACCTCGCCAGCAGTCCTCCCCACCTCGAGAGGCGTCCCACTTCGATATGGATCCTAGCGCGAGTCCACCCAACCTCGGGACGGAGCACGACGCGAGTCCATATCGTCGATATCGATCTCCGCCGTGTGAGCCGACTCCACCCTGGCAGCGGTCCCGCCAGCAGGGCTCCCAAAAGAGGAAGGCCACCAACAGTCCTCTTCAGAAGAAAGCAAAGAAGAAACCCGAGCCTTTGTCCAAAAGGAAGCTGCCTTACGACATGACACCAGAGGAAACCAAAATTGAAAGCGATCGCCAAGTGAAAGCCTTTTTTGCGAAGAAGACCCTGCCGCCAAAGGAGGTAATACCCAAGGAAGTCCAAGAGCACTTTATGGAACACTTCATTGATCGATCCTGGCATATGTGGAGTGTATGCCGACAGACTATGAGCGACAGATTCAGAAGGCAAGTGAGCAGAGAAGTCGGCCCAGCCCAAGGAAGAAGCCAGGAAGTACGGCATCAACGACAGGTGGTACTACTAGCGGGAAAACAGTTCCCCAGCTCGAAGAACAATCCAAGCAATCAATCTCTCCGCTCAAGGTGAGTACCAATCCAAGCAAGCAATCGATCCAAGCAGTCGACGTGCAAGGCAACCCAATCGACCTCGAAGAAGTTGAGGCTGTAGGTCTCACTCTTGGCCAAATCCTTGGCACCGAGGAAATCCACGGGTACGGTGCAGATGAGTACGCAATGCAATATGCCGTCAGAAAACCACTTGTCACACCCAAGCAGTACAAGGAACTACCAACTGCGATGCGACGGTTACATGATTGGTACCTGCATGAAGCAAAGCGAGGGGAGATGGCGGTCATGGTCAAAGTAAGGAAAGAGCATTACGTCAATGGATGTGACATATGTCTTGAATTCTTAGAACTTTTCCAGTTATACCACATGGACTCTATCGACAAAACTCTCATCAGTTGCTATTGTCTGTAAGTGATTTATATCTTTAATAATTTAAGTATCTAGCTAAGATATCGTTCATTGGCTTATCCTCACTATATATGTTCTTTTCTACGCTATTATGCAGATTGAAGATGTGGGAATTAAAACAAGAGGGAATCGATGACATTGGGTTCATCGACCCAAATACCGTTCATGGTCATGTGGTAAAACATTATGCCAAGGACAAAGAGGATATCTTGGAAAAATTTCTAGAGGCACTAATGAATATCAAATCTACTATAATATTTCCTTACAACATGGGATGAGTGTTTACTCTCTTGTATACTACAAATTCTATATTTGCTTACTTGCTCGCTGTCAAGTGTACTTGATGAGTTATATGCATGTCTGCTTAATTATATAAACTTCTATGCAGAGACCACTATATCCTCCTAAATATCATCCTCGTGGATGGACTTGTTCAAGTGTACGACTTACTAGATACACTAGAACAATCATAAGTGGACTTGTATTTTATGATAGAACGATAATTTCAATCTTTATTGACCTCGCTTTCTTTCATTATTTCCTGATATCAAAAGTAATTATAATAACTCTTTTGTTATTTTTCTTTGCCGCATAGTGTTTGGAAAAAGATGATAGAAAAAAATCATCACGGTCGTCAATGGAAACCGAAGCTGAAGTGGAAAAAATGTAGGTAATTAAGTGGTACTACTAGGTCCGCGCATCTCTTTAATTCTAGTTTCAATACCATTATCATGTTTGATTATTAATTATCTTATTGAATTCTATTCTTTTGCAAAGTGCGCGAAGCAGCCACAGGGGACAAATTTATGTGGATACTTCCTCTGCGAGAACATTCGCATCCAGACCGAAGGCCGTATACGTCGCGGAGGAGCACGTGAAAGACAACTCCAGGTTTGGCAGATGATGTCGAAGCTCTCATCCGAGAAACGCTTTGTAGCACTTCAAGAGAAATTTGCGGCATTTCTTCTTCGACATGTCATTGATGTAAATGGAGAGCACTATTACTTACCGCCGCCTCAATAATGCCAGCAAATCAATAATAGAAAATTGAGATTTCATCCGGAGCACTAGCTAGCTAGTCCCGGCCGGGTTTTGGGACTTAATTTATAAGTCCGGAATATATATGGATGCGTAATTCCATTTGTATATATATTGTGTATGAGATATTGTATATTATATTACATATATATATGCATCAACTTGTGTAATGTTTACAGTATGTAGCACCGTAAAATAAATTTGAAATGAATGGAAAACACAAAAAATAGAGAGGAAAACTAAAACCTAATTAAAAGCTAAAACAAAAAAAACAGAACACTTGGTACCGGTTAGTATCACCAACCGGTACTAAAGGTCCTCCACCACCAGCCCACGCAGGCAGCCCCGTGGTGGGCCTTTAATACCGGTCCATGGGCCAACCGGTACTAAAGGTCTGGACCTTTAGTCCCAACCCTTTAGTACCGGTTGGGGAACCGGTACTAAAGGCCCATCCCGACCGGGACTACAGACAGACATTCTACTAGTGACACCTACAAATGCAAAGTAAGAAGTTAATTTGAGCTCAAAATGCATAAATCAAATAAACTACCACATACAAACTAAAACCCACAAATTACTATACTTATAGAGCATTGCAAGAACTAATCTAGCAATGAGAGATGAAAGGACAAAGTTGCCAACCTTTGTGAACACTTGGATGGATGGAATGCCTTCAAATCTTGACAAATTTTGGCAAAAATGGAGGATGAGCTCGAGGAAGAGAGGAAGAACATAGAGGAGAGGAAAGGGGAAGAACAGAGGACTCTGCTCGGGCTGGCGCCGAAGGGTTTCAATATAGGGGAACCTTTAGTCCCGGATGGTGGCTCCAACCGCGACTAAAGGTTATCCTATAGTCACGGTTGGAGCCACCAACCGGGACTAAAGGTTCTCGTGGGGCCCCAGGCTGACGCCAGCCTGCCACCACACCTTTAGTGTCGGTTCGTGGCACAAACCGGGACTAAAGGTCCGTAACGAACCGGCACTAATGATGCTCGTCACGAACCGACACTAATGAACACATTAGTGTCGGTTTAAAAGCCAACCGCGACTAATGAGGCAGACGAAAGGTCTGCTTTCTACTAGTGACACGCACAAGCCTAGTCACAACATCAAGCTTAGGACCCACCAGTCCCTAAAGATTAGCATCAGGTCTTGCTTGACAATTTGAAAGACACTTGCATGATTACATATTTACATCTACGAAACTCCTTTCTTTTTTTATAGAGAAAAGGCGATGGCCGAGCCCCAAAAAAGGCTTGAATCTAGTCCGGTTTTGAATTAACAAGGCCATCAACCATCCATAGAAACCCTTTTCTAGGCGATTTGAAAGACGTTTGCCTGATTACATCAAATACTCTTGTTTGAGCGCATTGGATATGTTGCCAAAGAATGAGATTATAAATGCACTGGTGCCCTTGGTGGTGCGGCGCGGCGAAGGCACGGTGGCGTCCCTGCTAGGCGCCAGTGATGGTGGAGTGCTGCTTTTGGTGGTGCTGCCTCGATAGTCGATGCAGCCCCGGACTCGTGATCCATTCTCACTGGATCTGGGTGGCGGGTTTCGGGTTGTGGCCGCTGTTAGGCGCGGCGTGGTGTCGCCGTGGCTCTGCTGTCGCTGGGCGCCATGTTGACGCTGGCGGATGTGGTGATCTAGGCGAGGTGGTGCGCACCGCAGGAGGCGTGGTGGAGAGGCGGTCCTGGCGAAGACGGTTAGCGGTGTGATGGAGGCGGATGGGCACGATGGCATGCTGGAGGCAACGACGCGAACTACCGGACAGGTTTGGTGGCGGCATTGTGATGGCTCGGCTAGGAGGGCGTTCCTGGCGAGCAGCGAACGCCTGGCCACCTATGGTGCGTGAGGCGAGGGACGGTGCTCTCGCGGTGGCCGGCGCCGGTGTGGGTGCTGCCCGCGGTGAGGTGGGTCAGATCTGAGCCTGTCCGGGGTACGATCTGGGCCTAGGAACGTCGCAAGGCCGTCCCTTCGAGCGGGTGACGGCCGTCGGGGTGGTCCTGACCCTTCCTGGAGGTGTGGAGTGGCTGCTATTCTTCTGCTAGATTTGAGGTGTTGGTTGGGCCACGATTCTCTTTGTCATGCGATCCTCAGTTGTGCTGCTATGATAGTGAGATGTTGCCATGGTGGCGGTGTGGGGCTATTTGGACTGTGCTGCCCAATTCCTTCGAGGTGTAGTGAGGTGTAACCATCGGATGAAAATCTACACGACATTTGTCGGGCCGGCGACGATGGCGCCCGTGGTGTCATCCCCCTCCTTGGAAGCGTCATCGAGATGTGCTTGCATTTTCCCTCGCTCGGTTGGAGTTGGTGTTGTCTCCGGGCGAAAGCCTTGATTCGGTGTTGGATCGGCATGATGGCGGCATCCCTGATATCGCTCCTCTGTTGGAAGCATCGTGTTTGGAGACATGGCTTGGCTCCTTCTAGCTCTTCTCGGGTGTTTGTCTTGGTCCTATTCTGAGCTCCGGCGGCGCTATGTACACCCTTCCACGGTGCCGTCAAGACGATGCCCTCATCGGTTCTAATCAAGTCCTGCCATTCACCTGCCACCTCCTCTTAGGCATGAAGGGTGATTGGTGCGTCAATGAGGAAGTCCACGAGGAGTTGGTAGTTTTTGGAGGTGCTCGGCATGGTTGAGACGCGGTGTTGTTCTCAGTTAGGACAGACTCTTTTGCTTGTAGTTTTGTTGGGGTCGTAGGTGTTATATCTTATCCGGTTGTGGTTGTGGGGTTCTTGCTACACTCATTGTTCGCAATGAGTAGTAGTTCTCTTGTACTTATATTTCTGTCTTCTGTAAAGCTATGGTATGCTTAGGCGTACTCTTAAAGAAAAAACTATGATTATCATTTCATATACGAGTATACCAGTGGAAAAACAAAAACAATCTGAAGTCTGAATATATTTCGTCTATATGTCTGCGCTTAATAATCTATTATATCTCGATAGTAAAGATTTGACTACACACTTTCTAAGATGGCACACACAGTTAATTGCAACAAGTGGATCGATATCACACGACAACACGTTTACATAGCACATCTTACAATCCATCGAGGGGAAATTCCACACATGCATACATCCATTAAGCGGTGTATATATGTAGACGTGATCAATAGTAGTGCAAGATCATCTCCATATATTTCGAGTTACTTCAGGCCCTGGAAGAGTCTCTTCCTCTCCCGGATGTAGGCCTCAGACCTCTTGTTAATATCCTCTATGGACACGACGCCCGGCCTGGAGGCACCCGGAACCTTACCGGTGGTGGCCGCCGTGCCATGACCGGCAGCACCTCGCCTCATGGTTGATACTGCCATTGAGTTGGCACCGTTGTACATCGACGGCTTGGTCACGAGGTTGCGGACGAGCTCGATCCTCTCGACCTTGTGCACCCGCACCTCGCCGTTGGAGGGTGACGTGGTTATCGCCGTCGTCTTGGCGCGTCGAAACATCGTGGCGGACGGTTGCCGGTTTGGATATGTGGTTTTTTGCTTGGGCTTTGATGGCTTGGCCATGGATGCCGGGTGGCCTCCGTTTTATAGCCAGAGCGTTAGCTAGGCTGGAGGTGGTTCGGTGTGATGAGATTTTTCAGTCATGGTCTGTCCCTCACCGGGAGCTAGCGCGCAAGTGGCATTATTCTGGCTTGTTTTTCGTTTGCTCTGAGATTCTCCCACCTCATTTTTATATTCTCATAAAACTTCTTGCCTGAATTTGTTTGGTAGATGCTATGGAAAATGAGCAAGTGACTGTGGTTACTTATCATTTGGGCATCTTTGTAGAGCCTCTGGTTCCAAAATATCAAGTATTAGCATCAATGTCATGCTTTAAGTGCGGAGAAGTATAGAACCAGAAACGATCTGGACTATGAGAAGGAAATCTCGTGTGTGCAAAGGAAGAGTCTAGACTACAGAGATTGATGACCTAATTTCTCGAGGGTTTTTTTTTTCGAGAGTGAGGTCATACCTCAATCTCTTCAACGGTTGATGCACACACCATTTTATTGAAAATTTCCAAGTTCGTTAAAAAACACAAAGAACTATGCCAACCAAAATAAAGATTACATATAAACATGTAAGCATGCTTCCTCTAATTACCTCCTCTTTCCACATGGAAGGTAAGAGCATCTCCAGCCGTTGCCCCTCCCCCCCCCCCCCCAGGAGGCATAAAAATCGCCGCCTGGGGGCGAATCGACGATGGAATCGGCGCTGGGGGCGGTTGGGCATCCAACCGTCGCCCCCAGGTCGCCCCCAGCGCCGATATCGGCCCATTCGTGGCCGCTTTTCGGCCCAGATAAATAGAAAAATGGCCCGATATCAGCGAGAAACGGCCTATAGTCGGCATGGTTCGGCGTTGAATTCTCAATATAAATAAAAAATTTATCACATAGTTCATCATAGAAAATCAAATAATTCAACAAAATAGTGCAACAACAACAAATAATTCAATACAAATTATATATAGTTCAACAAATAAAAACTCATATGTCATCACACGTCGAGCTAGGTGTCGTCCTTGATCCTTCATAGGTGCTCCACCAGATCCTGCTACAGTTCATGATGCACTTGTGGGTCTCGGATCTCCTGACGCATACTGAGGTAGGCAGTTCAGGTTGCCGGTAGCTGGTGATCAACTTCGGCTAGAGGACCCTGTAGTATAGTTTAGTGTCAAACATTTGCTCTTCCTGCTCGCCCTCGATGATCATGTTGTGCAAGATGACACAGCAAGTCATGATATCCCACATTTGATCTTTCGACCAGGTCTGAGCAGGGTACCAGACAACAGCAAATCGAGATTGGAGCACACCAAATGCCCGCTCGGCATCCTTCCTGCAACCTCCTGCACCTTGGCAAAGTGAAACTTCTTACCTCCTGGCACAGCGTTTGAGATAGTCTTCTCAAATATAGATCACCTCGGATAGATGCCATCAGCTAGGTAGTACCCCTTGTTGTAGTGCCGCCCATTGACCTCGAAGTTCACCGGAGGAAAATAACCTTCAACAAGCTTGGCAAAGACAGGGGAGCACTGCAGCATGTTGATGTCATTGTGAGTTCCTGGCATACCAAAGAAGGAGTGCCAAATCCAGAGGTCCTGTGTGGCCACCGCCTCAAGTACCACACTGCAACCGTCTTTGGCGCCTTTGTGCATCCCCTGCCAAGCAAATGGGCAGTTCTTTCATTTCCAATGCATGCAGTCGATGCTTCCAAGCATCCCAGGAAATCCTCTTGCTGCATTCTGTGCTAGGATCCGAGCAATGTCTTTCGCATTGGGTGTTCGCAAGTATTGCGGTCCAAACACTGCCACCACTGCCCGACAGAACTTGTAGAAAAACCCAATGTTGATGGACTCGGCCATGCGCCCATAGTCGTCGAGTGAATCACCGGGAGCTCTGTATGCAAGCATCCTCATCGCTGTCGTGCACTTCTGGATTGAGGTGAATCCAAGTTTACCGGTGCAATCCTTCTTGCACTTGAAGTAGCTGTCGAACTCCCGAATGGAATTCACAATCCTGAGGAAAAGCTTCCGGCCCATCCGATAACGGCGCCGAAATGTTTTGTCGCAGTGCAGTGGAGCGTCGGCGAAGTAGTCAGAGTAGAGCTTGCAGTAGCCTTCGAGACGATGCCGGTTCTTTGCTTTCATCCGTCCCGGCACCGAGCCGCCTCGCCGCGGCTTTTCATTGCTCGCCAGCAGGGCGGCGAGGACCATGAGATGTTCCTCTTCCTGGACGTCGGCCTCGTCTTCCTCCTCCAGTAGCGCGGCGAGCGCCTCATCATCCGAGTCCATTGCCGAGGCAAGCAAACCGCCGAACATCTTGCGGGCGTGGTGGGCGTGTAGCCGCCGCTACACTTCCCCTCCGAGGCCGGGAAACGTCGGAAAAATTGCCCAGTTGGTGGCGGAGGGGCTGCCTCGGCGAAACCTCTGCTCTTTTTCTGGCGGGGATGGGCTATCTAGCGGTGGCGGGGTGGTGGGCGGTGGCGGGATCATCCGGTTGGCGGCCGAGCGCGCGGGGGGTGGGAGGCGAATCTGGAAGAAAGACTTGACTTTTCGCCTGACGGTGTGGGCCAGACGTGCTTTTCCCTTGCGCCGGAGCCCCCGAGCGCCCCCCCCCCCCAGTGCGTCGAGTGCGGCCTATGATCGCCGGGCCCAAAAACGGGCCGAACCGGCGGATTTCGACGTCCTGGGAACGCGATTGGGGCGTTTTTTCGACGCCGACGCCGAAAAAGTCGTCTGGGGGGCTGTTAGGGGCGCAGCTGGAGATGCTCTAAGAAGGTAAAAGTTACTCAGACCCGGTAGTTAAAGAAATCAACGACTATTAAAACTGCTTTAGATCTATTATTAAAAATAGAGGGGTAAGACGAAGCATGTAAAAAGTGCTCCAGATCTACTATATACTGGTACCACTAATGTGAAAGATGAGGTAAGATGGACACTGCCAAGGACCGAGAGACAAAATCAAAGAGAAGATCACACTCGGTGCCTACATCATTTTGTGAAACCTATGGAAAGAAAGGAATCGAGGAGTTTTCGAACACAAGGAGATGACAGCATTTGCGCTGGCAGGGCTCATCAAAGAGGACGTCCGAGTCTTCACAAAGGCCACGAGAGGGGCAACACTTTGGGAGTATGATGTAGTGTTATTGTTGTGATTCTTTAACGTGTTTTCTTTCTTCTCTTTCCCGGTTTGCTGTCTGGATGTATTCAGGGCCGGCCCTATGTTTCGGAAGGCCCTAGGACGAACCATAAAGTACTTCTTCAAGAACCCTTCTCTGATTGAATTTTTAAATTGCTTTTTTTTCTGCTTTCCTCAGCATCCGACAACTACTTCTTATTCAACATTGTAAGGCAAGCTAATGTTCTAAAATTATGAAAAAAGTGTGTGTGTGTGTATATATATATATATATATATATATATATATATATATAAACTTATACATCAAAACTCAAATAGTATACACAAAAATCAGGGTTGTGGTCTTGGAGACGGATGAATTAATATGTACAGCATACTCTCGGTCTGACGGACGCCGGATTGCCGGATCACCGGCATGGCGGACGCCGGATGGTGCATACAGGCCTGACGGGGTGACGGCACACATGATTCAAGAACGGAGGCGGAACGGAGGCGACCGAGACAAGTGGCGGTTGTGTGAACAGAGGAAGAAGAAGAGAAGCTATGTGTTGATTCACACGTGGTCCTGTTTGGTCGTTCATGGCATACTTCATGTATCGTTAAAAATGATGCTAAGGTTTCCTCAAAAAAAAAAACATGCTAAGGGAACTCGTCCTAGCCCATCTCGTTATATTTTCATAGTAACATTTTTCCTATCTATTTTAATTGCCAGGATATATACAACATATATACCAGATCATGGGCCCTAGGCCGTCGCCTCTTCGGTCATACACGAGGGCCGACCCTGGGTGTATGACCTGGACTATCTAGGTTTTTCCCCGCGTTCTCGAATGACTCGTGATATCTTTCTATTGTAATGCAAAGGCTTGCTGTTCACGTCAAAAATTACTGAACTTAACTATGCTCCATTCCCTCGCAAAAAATAAATAACTATGCTCCATTAAATAATTCGCAATTGCCCTTGTCTTTATCATCAGGGATGCAGTGCGCTCACCCATGGGTACGTACAGTTTCTTCTTCTAATCTATGGGTGCAACTATCTGGAGCTTGTCCCATGAGATTTGTTTAACTGATTTGGATGGTGGTTTAGCAATAAGATTAGTCTCTAGTTAGTTGCTTTACTTTCAGTTTGCCAGATTAATTAATCATCGTCATATCATGATTAGAATCCCGACCTAACCTGCATTTGTCAGATACAGTACGTGTGAGAAGTGATCGGGTTGATTGGCTTCATAGTTTTTAGTTCCGAAAAGTAAGCATGTAACACGCTGCAGACGGCATTGATTTTATATTCAAGGTTTAAGCATCTCTGTAACCTACCTTGTAAAGGTATCAGGTTTGTCAAGTCCTCAAAATTTTCAAGTACATAATTCAATGTCCTATACACGTTGTAATATCCTTACATTAGTATTTGAGCCAGTTTCAGTTTTTACCTTCTACGTTGATATATTTTACGCTAATTACCCCTATAACCGATTTTCACCCGGATTACCCCCACTTAACGACAGTTTTGCTAGCTTTTACCGATTTTGAAGTATTTTACGTCAAGGATAACTCCTCTGGTGGTTGATGGAGTTATGCCTAGTATGACGCAACACCAAAAGGCAAATTCGATGAAGAAAAAGGTGAAAGAAATGAACAAGGAGTCGCATGACCTGAATAAGGAACTCATCAATAGGAAGCGACATGCACGTACACCTGATGGTCGTGAGAAAAAAGTTCTCGCTTGCTGGATTTTTGTTACTTTCTCTGTTCACGAATATAAGACGTTCTAGACTAAACATACAAGTCTCTAAAACTTTTTATATTTATGACCATAGGGAGTACTAACTAATAATTTAGATCATATTCCATGAAAATCCAGATTGTCCATTTTTAAAGACAAAAATCGGGTAAAACCTGTGACAGGATCGCAACTAATTAAAGAATAAATTATAACAAGATTTAAATAAAAATTGAAACCCTAAAACACAGTCATCATATGATAAAAAAAAAGGTAAAATCTACACCTGATTAACTTACGGTTTCCATCTGTCTCAGTTTGAGATTTTTTGCAAGTTTCGATCCACTCGAAAAAGTGCAACTTCAGTTTAATAAAAAGCACGGCTTAATTTTCCATCGAATCGCATTTATCTGAAAAGTGTGAGTTGTACATTGCACTAAATTGAATATTTGACAAAAAAAAAAGTAAACTACCACATTACAGATTTGTGTCCCAAAAAACTATCACTCTTTTTTTGCAGAAACACCGCATTTGTTTGAATTTTTTTTATTGGTAAATGTAAGCTGGTAGGAAAATAGTAGAAGGTTGTGTGGGTGCGATCGGAATGCCGTAAGGTTATCCGATGAGAAGTACGTTCATACCTGAAATGTGGGAGTGACGGGACTGGTGCTAGAAAGCAGAGGCATAGATAGACGTGAGTCACCTGAAACGTGGAGTGCAGCATTTGTCCGTATTCCAGGTTTACCACCACCAGGGAATTTGTACAGGTGCAAAAGCTGTTACGTGCTGCGGCAGCTCAAATGATACGAACGTTGCTATATACGCACGAAACGTCCAAAGAGCATCTATGGTCCATGCCGTAAACAGTAACTCCTCAAATGACCCCTCTAAAACTTAACTCAAATCTTGAGGAGTTAAAACATTTTGCAGTTAGCTATATTCCAAAATTGTTTACTCCTAAAAAGCTCAAATTTGCACACAGTCATTTCAAACATAGTTTAAATCTTGATTATAGATAACTTAGTGGTTAATTTACAATACAGCGCCACAGTTTTTTGGCAGGAGAAACTTTCAGTTTATTCATCATCTGGAACGATAGTACAAAGAACGTCAGAAATAATAAAAATTACAACCAAATCCATAGGACACCTAACGACGACTACAAATTAAACTAACTACCACTCTTCATAAAACACCACCACATTAATAAAACATAAAAGGCCTAAATTAAGCTAATTACCACTCTTCATTCCAACTAAAATGAGATACATCTGCTCCTTGTCACGGTAGAGTTCGATCACCGGGGCATTGCTAGAGCCAGACACCTCATGGAAGTGGGTGTGCCTCCCAATCCACAACATCGGCTCGTCATGGGGTAGACAAAGCCGATATCTGCGAACATGGCCTCAAGGTCCTTCTATGTCATGTGGTTGGCGGCAACCTCCCCCTCGGACTGCACCAACGCCTCACTGGCGAGGTGCTCCTCCACCGCTTCACAATCGGCAACGATAGTGTGATGCTTCGCCTCTATAAGCGCGAGCTCATAGTGTCACTCTGCCGTCTCATACATGTGGAGTTGCACCTTGTCGTTGGTGTCCTCTTCCTTCTCTGCCGTGGAGCTCGAGTTGGTTGTTGCAGTCGCATGTTGCGCGGGGATGATTGTAGTGACCTCCGCTTGATTTCGGCACGACGGCATGCCGAGAACTACGTCGAGACGGTGGGCCAGCTCCTCACCATGGTCGAGCTGGGGGATCAAACATCATCTTGAAAGTGTAATTGTCACTCAATTATGATTTTGGTGTTGATCACAATACGATTTGTAAGAACTAATGCCGGTTGTCAAGTATATCTCGGGACATTGGTTTGTCCTATTGGTCAACGGCTTTGGTAACCACATTGATACAAAAAGGAAAAAAGGTGGTGTTCTTTAGCGACTCGCGAAGTTTTTTGTTTTCTTTTTGAGTCCTAGAAACATTTGTACTATCAAGAGGGGTTGTTGTGATTAGGAAGTTGGGGAACTCTAAATTGCGCCACATTCACTTCATCCTTTTGTTTAAGTTTTGTCGGAAGAAGAAGACACCAAAGAAGTTCCCATATCCAAAGGTTCGGGGGCCCAGGGTCAATGTGCCCGGGGTCACCAGAGAGGTGGGCACCGTATTTGGCCTAGTCCTGGTGCCTGGCGTCACCTGCATCCTTTGTCCTCTCAGTGTGCCCGATCCCTCTACTCTACCAATCCTGTCCTGTCCCGGTGCTCAGGGTTTTTGTCCCCATGGTGCCCCTGCAGGGGGCCTTTTTTCTAGATAGTCGGAGTAGCCAGGGAACAGAAACCCTGGGCACCCAGACAAAGAAGGAGTGGAAAAGCAGAGGGGTCGGGTGCCCGGAGGTGTGGCTGTGCAACTATCACTTTTCCCGTGGGGATATAAATACCCCCTTCTTCTTCCTCCTAACCCTAATCCTTGCCCAATATTTGGTCCATCATTCTCAAACATCAAAAAGCTTTAGATCTCCTTTCCCTAGCTCCCAAACTCCTTCAAACTTTGGGGATAGGAGGAGATTCACCCTATCTACACTTTCACTAAACCATTTTGCGTTCCCCGGTTTCTACATCATCAACTTGTTACCCTTGGGTGTTTGGGCACCCTAGACGGAAGAGGTCACCGTGGAGCCATGATTCATCGTGGTGAAACTTCGTGATAGTGTTGGAAGCCTCCAATTAAGTTGTGAAGAGAGTTCCAACCTTGTTTATAAAGGTCCTGATTGCCGCCTTCAAGGGCACCGCTAGTGGAATCAAGACACCTTGCATTGTGCGAGGACGTGAGGAGAATAGGATGAGTCATTGGGACGCTTGGGGAACATCGTACCTCCACACCCCTCCAACAGAGACATACCTCCCCCAAAGGAGGAAACTTCAAAAACGCATCCTTGTTTGCATTGGGTTTACTTGTGATTATTTCAGTCCTTTACTTTGTGCTTGTTATACCTTGTTGTTGTTTTTGTTAAGCTTGTCATATAGGTTGTCCACCTATCTAGACAACTTATTATTTTGTTGAACCTAAAATTTGTCAAAGAAGTTAAAATTGTGTCTAGTCGCCTATTCACCCCAAACCATACCAATCCTTTCACACCTTGACTTGGGGCCTAATGGGAGTGATTTGGGCGGCGGCTAGGATTGGGAAGGAGTGGCGGCGCAGGGAATTTATAGCCAGCCAAAGCAGGAGGGGCGGCGCGGGGAATTTGGGCGGCGGCTAGAATTTGTTCCGGCGGAGCTCCTGTTGTTGCACCTTGAAATCTAGTGAGAGGGTGGAGAGAAAAGGTTTATGAGGAATTGGTAGGAGCTTCTCAAATTTGAACAGAAGGTGGAAATTTTAGGATTAACTTTAGGAGTTAATGGTTTGGAGGAAGGGCTTCTCTAACAAGTATTTTTTGGAAAGTTATAATTTTGGGGGGAAATGCTAGAGATGCTCTAGCAAGCTAGAGACAAAATCATAAATATTTGTAAACAGTTCCGTTTAAGATAAGGGCCTATGTGTGAATATCACAATCGATCACCTAAGGACAGGAATCCTCTTGCTTAATCGAGTCCAAACCATTAACTTGGGGAAAGGGCTTCTCGAACAAGTATTTTTTTGAGAAGTTGTAGATTTTGAGTGGGGTAGAGGGGTGAGGGGCTAGAGATGCTCACTAGCAAGCTAGAGACAAATTCATACATATATTTGAAAACTGTTTCGTTTAAGATATGGGCCTACGCGTGAATATCACAACCGATCACCTAAGGACAGGAATCCTCTTGCTTAATCGAGTCCAAAAGATTTATTCGCATCAAGGTGCGTGTCTGGTGTCTATCCACTCCAGCTAACGTGGGGCATGCAACAGAAAGCAAAATACAAAACTCAGTGGGGTCTCATGATCATGCGAAAATTGATGTGATCAAGTCTCTGCCTGCTGAGATGAAACATCCAAAATAGCCATTCAAGATATTCAGAAAACTGAAATGACCATTCGAACATACTTCAGACTTTAATTCAGACAAGCCATAAAAGAACAAGAGACCCGAAGAAACCTGCTGACAGCTTATGATGCACACGCTAATTAAGTTGACGCATGACCAACTCCATACCATACATAATTACAGCTGCAACAGCGGCGAGGCAACTTCCATAGCTAAATAATTTAAAGCATCCTAGCTCATGATCATGACACCGGGGATTGAAATCGATATGAGCTACAGCCCTAGAGCAAACTCCCTCTTCTTCCTGGCGATGTAGTCGTCGATGTCCTCCGGCGAGGCCACGCCGCGGACCAGGGTCGTCCCGCTGTTCTTCCTGGAGATGGCGACGTTGGCGGCGGCCAGCTTCTTCGTCACCGTCGCCGGCCTCGGGTTAGGGGAAACGGAAGGCCTGGTGACGGCGTTGTAGACGTACCTGATCTTGTCCACCTTCTCCACCCACACGTCTCCGTTGCCGGCGGTGGCGGTCATGGTGCGAGCCATGATTGCGTTTATGTGGCAAGGGGAGGAGATGTCAGGATTTGCCTTCCATGGCGTGGGATGAAGGGACCTCCATTTATAGGCTCCAGGAGCAAGCAGCAGGTGTCGTCGTTTGTAATGTTCAGCGGTGTTCAGCGGTGTAGGGACACAATTATCAGCTGCTGCTCTGTCGTCCTTGTAGTGGAGATTTGCTTTAAGACGATGAAACAATAGAAGTACAAGCAGCCATTGGGTCTATCAGTCTATGGCTCTATGCGCTCCATAATACTACCACGATGTTGTAACTCTGAAGCTGAATGTAAACTATGGACAAGCTGATGGTTTTCACTTTCAGTGTGATTTCGTTGAAATTTCAGAAATTTCGATACATACTAAAATAATTGCTCGATCAAAGTATTTCAGCAATTTCGGTAGCACGCACAAATTCAAATAGTTTTCAATTTGTTTTTTTAAATTTGAAAATATTTGACTGGACCTCGGTCAAATTCAATTGGAAATATCGGCGCCTTCGCCAAAAAGAAAACCGAAATCACTGGATTTCAGTGAAATTTCGTGATTTCGGCAACCTCTGAAATATTTCTGAAACTGAAATTTAACCAGGGTGTAAATCATCGACAAGTAAATACACAACATTTAGAGCCGAGGCAACACAAAATCAAAAGCCTACGGGTTGTTAACTAATACCCAACTCTAGAGGTAATGAGTAAAAATCGCTCTCATCTTTGTGGAAGGAAAACATTTGTATGATTGCATCGCCAGTGGAATCTGTGATTGGTGCCGAGGCATCATCATCCCGCTCCATCTGAAAGCCATCGCGCCCGATCTTAATAAAGACTTAAAGCGAGAAAGACGTGCCTCCACCGAAGCAGTAGAGAGCTGATCTAGACGCGTGGCGACAGTGAGATGACCCGGTTGCTAGATGGTGCCTCTCTGCGTATGGCAAGTGTACCAGCAGGTAAAATATGCCAATTTGATCGAATCATGTTCAAAGCTCCATACAAAGCCGACAAGCTCTCACCTTTGTGGTGGGTAGTCTGATTGATTAATTTGTTGTTTGTCTCGTTCAGAACAAGATTAAGCAGCTCATTGCATGTTTTCGCATCTCCCTTCTCCGATCGTGGATTCTTGTGTCAGTGGACTCCGAACCTCATGCAATGCAACACGGGAAAAGTATGCAACACTTGGTTCAAATGTTCAGTGACTGCAGTAGTCAGGGATTTTAAGATACTTAATCGCGTGAGTTGTTGCGGCTAATCTGATTCCGCTGCCGAACTAATCTGGCAGGAGAGATTCCATGTGGAGGAGCATGTAACTTGTTGAACCTTTTCGAAAAAAAATGTAACTTGTTGAAGGAGAAAGGTGTTGCCTTCTCTTTCCTTTAGGAAAAGCAAGAAAATAAAATGTCGTTGATTGCACTAGCAGGGTTTACAAACGTGATAAACATATGGTAGTCCAGTAAAGTTGGTAGTAGTACTTAATTGTTTCTTTAGGGGGAAACAGTGCTTAGTTCCGTAGTATGCACCTGCATTAAAAATCTTTAGGGGAACACAGTGCTTAGCTCGGCAGTACTCCTACTACTTATTAACAAAGCTGAAGCAAAAGCTATGGTTCAATAGCAAAAGATCTTCCCTTTTGTTCCTGCTATAAGATTCCTCTGCTTTGTCTCTCACTCTAGAATTTTTCATACTTCCATGCTACCTTGTGTGGGTGATGTTGCCAGGGCAATATATAGATTTTGTCATGCTTAATAATCATGCAACATTGAGCTAGCATCGGGTTACGCCTAGGACTAAGCTAGCTTGAGTGATGCACTTAGTGATTTTGTATACTTGATAAGAAGAAACTGTAGAAGTAACTATTGTTACAAGGGCCTAGGGCTATAGCCTCAACTGCCCTATGTCTGTCCCCGCCGCTCGCCTTGATCATTTCAGATTTCAGTTCAGATTTCAGTTGCTTACACATGGTGTGGGGCCCAAGATCCTAAAGGTGATGGGAAAAGATTGGATCTATTAAAAATTAAATAGTACTCCCTCCGTCCCTAAATTCTTGTCTTAGATTTGTATAGATATGAATGTATCTAGTCACATTTTAGTATTTAGATACATCCATCTGTAGGCAAAACATCAATTTCAGAGTGACTGGAGTCATGTTTGTCAAGCACTGAGAAATTAATTAGCTGATCCAAATCTTGCTCCATCTTCGCCTGCTTTTGCCGATGTAACATCAATCGACCTATACAATCATTACTACCCATGAATCATCCGTTACCGCAAAGCGCGAAGCAACGAAGGCACGGTGTGCATGCATCAGATTCCTACCGGACCGGAAGACTTGACGCCGGCAGGTGTTGCATGCGTCTGGAATCAAGGTGATTCGCCAACGCCGTTGCCCGTCTGAAACGATATTTCCCCTTATTGAAATTAAGCACCCATGGTGGTAGTAGTCTAGAACTGTAGAAGTGTAGGCAGAATCTATGGTCTACGAGTATTTATGTAGGGTTGATACAAATAAATGCCTACGCATAGACAATATCGACCTGCAAAGAGCATGAATCTGCCTGCTATGGCACATAGAAGGTAGGGAGCAGCTACAAGAATTTGTTCCAAGTGTCAAGTCCCAGCTTCGGGAAACGGGTGGCTGGTCTGCCACCAAGGTGGGGAAGGAGAACAGATTTTTAAGGTTTTCACATTGCATTATCGAGATTGATGTGATTACAAGCGCAACTAAATAAGCATCTGAGGTAAAATTAAGGTTCGGTCGACATGGGTGGCGACCTAGTCGTCATAGGATTGGTGGAGCATGAGACTTCATTCTTTCCTGATTATGTATAGGTTGTCTTCCCTCCTGAAGCCATGTGTGGCCTTTTCTTAATCGCTTTTCGACTTATCTAGACCCTATAAACATTGCAATGATAATTAAGAGTTATGTGCATCAATTGATGGAGAGGCTGAAGGTTTGATCCCTCATTTTAAGGGAAACAAATATCCGAGGTAAAAAGAAAAATGACAAGCACCGGCCAGTGGGGACCGGCCGCAAGGGCAGCGAGGAAACATTTTTCTGGAATAGGGTTTGGCAACTTGGATCACGCAAGGGCGGCAAAGAAACATTTTTCTCAAATAGAGTTTGACCATTTGGATCGCCGAGCGCTATTGAAACTGGAAGAAAACATTAGGAATCAGGGTCTGCATATTATGGATTGGTCCCCACCCACAATATGCAGACCCCTCATGGGTGACATGCTTCGTCAACTTTGTTTTTGGCTAGCCCCACGCCCTCGGGTGGGGGTCACAGGGACTGTTGACTATACTATGGCTTTTGGAGGCATTACCAATGTTGAGGCAGGCTTCCGGTTGAGCAAGTGCATCGTGCCATGCCTAATGCAAATGGCACACAACTCGGTCTTGTTATGCGCAAATGCCAAGCTTCACAACATTGAGCATACCACAGCCAAGTCTGATTTCAAATTTATCTATTTTTGGTTGTGGTGACTGAGAAAGTTGATAGTTTAGAAGTATCTCTCAGTTTGATTAATCTTAAGACACTAAGGTTGGTCCCAGTGCTGTGATGTTGGAAAAAATCGCCACTTCTAGGATGGAATGGTTCTAGAGATTGTTGAGACAAGGTGTGAAAGCCACACTGGACCGAAACCATAAACGAAGGAAGCCATCGGTCGTGGCGGCTCCAGTCAAGTACTTGAGCCCGTCAAAACTCTTCGTTTGTTTTTAACGGAAGAATAGCAATGGGCCTTGTGACTTATCTAACCAACGTTTTATGGCCGAATATGTCACAAGTTGGATTCTTCGCCTTGATGAACAAGAAGATTTCACTTTGCGGGTCCTTTCTTGTCCCACATCAGTAGTGGATTACAGTATGTGTGGTATTGTCTAGCACCTCATGATGGCTTGGGGGCATTTTACTAGGTATTAGCATGACCACTCTTCGGGTGCGGCCTATCCAAGTGGGTGACTATTTGCGCCAGGTTCTGTGTTAGATCCAAGGATGTGGCTTTTGGGTGGGTGTTGATAGTTGTATGTGGTGCAGCCCAACCAGACTTCAAATATGATTTCCTCACAAAATTGCTACCAATGGTTGCTGTGATGATTTTAATATTATACGGCAATGAAGCAAGAAAAATAATGACAACTTTGACGTTCACTGGCCTTTCATGCTTAATGCAATTATAGAGAATATGGACTTGAGAGACATCGCTCTTCCATCAGACGGTTTACATGGGAAAATAGCTTGGAAAACCCCACATATGAAAAGCTGGACCGAGTGGAGCGCGAACCGTAATTCCCTCATGTCATGGTCCAAGCTCTCACGAGAGGCAATGTCGTATCACACTCCACGTGTGGTGATGCACCTAGGTGATAGAGATAACTTCTCATTCGAACTTGTCAGTTCAGTCAAGAAGGTTTCGATGATCTAAAATGGCAGAATGGGCCAAACCGGCAAAGGGGGAGTACCATGACCCTTTTACAAAATTTGAAAATATTTAAGTATGAAAATGCATGAAGGGATATATATGAATATAGGTGGATACCAGACCTCCACCCCAGTAGTATTCATATAGGGGCGAGGGGAGTAGCAAACTAGTTTCCATATCCAGTCAACAGCTATTGACAATCAAGACCGAGCAGTGCAAATGCATGAAAATACTACAAGCAGTACCAAAGCAGAGAACAGAAAACAACAGATCGGCCAAACTACTTAGCTACCAACATAGGATTGCCTGTTGTATCCTCCTGCTGCGGCGCCATTCGCATAAGTCTGGTGCTGCTGGCCAACACCCTGCACCGGACAGTCTCTCGCAAAGTGACCAGGCTGATTACATTTGAAGCACAGACCAGTGTTGGCGTTGCCGCCAACTGAAGAACCATAGGAGGCAGCCTGCCCTGGACAGTCTCTTGAGAAGTGCCCAGGCTGGTTACATTTGAAGCACAAGCCTGAGCTGGCATTGGCAGCTGGAGGACCATAGGAATTAGCCGCGAAGCCACCACTACCTGCTGCTGGTGTCGCTGATGGTGCAGTCGGCATCCCGCGAGATGCGCTGAATTGCTGCCCAAACTGATTTGGGCCACCCATATTCATGGCATAGGAATTGTTGGAAGCTGGCACACTCTGACCAGCTTCTGAGTTCGTGAAACTAGTATTAACAGCAGGACCACCATTCAGCCCAGGGGACGAGCCTGGGGCATCCTCCGCCAAAAGGCTATCAATCACCCCCAGAAAAAAACGACTCTCTTTCACTGGGTCGTATATTTCAGCCTTGACGACATTGCACTTCACACGTGGCTCGTCATTATAGACTTCTTCCTTGACTTTCAGCTTGAATAGGTATTGCTGAAAGCGGACCTGCTGTATGATTTCTGCGAACCGTACATCGTCTTGCTCTTCATGCTTTATCCTGAAAAGATCTTGTGCTGGGAGGCCAATTATCTCCTGGCCAGCCTCTTGGAACGCAGTAGCATAGGCAAACCCAGTGTGATCCTGGATATGACATGACAGCAAGTACCTATACTCACACGTCTCAGAGCTCTGATCGCATTTCTCACATAGCCACATCCCATCACCATTATTTATGACCTTTTTGTTGCAGCGCTTACCATTAACCTCTGTGGTACATGCTGGGTAACAAAAATTATCAGTGTAGATTTGTGAAATGGCACCTTGAACGGTGATCCAATCAGGCTTTTCTGATTGCCCCAAGCGTTCATCCTTGATCTGTGCAGTTTTTTTTCGGACATCAGTCCTGCCCATGCTTGACATTTCCCCAGATAAAGAAGTGCAGGCAGCAAATTTTCCTTCAGTTATGTACCACTGCCCCAGCCTTTCAGCTTCAGGGAAATCTGGATTTATTTTTAACAAACTTGAGCTATTTGTACCCACGTTTTTGCCGTTGAATTCACCGACGCGGACAGATTTGAGCGCAAGTATAGGATTCAAACCAGAATCGCACAGCGACTGCAGTTGCTGACCTTCAGCATCACAGAAGTTACCCCAAAAGGTTATCTCCACGCTGCAACCAGACATGTCCTTCAGTTGAAGGACTCTTTTCTGGGTTTCCCCGCCATTCTTCAGCATTACTGTAAAAGAAGGCCTAACTGAAGTAACAACCCCAAGCAAGTCTACCATGGTATCTTTATCCATGTTTGCAATTTCGCTGATCTGCCGGAAATTGAACTGCTGCTTAGGGATGCTGCTGTCATCACCAGAACAAACTTCTATAGATGATGAAGGCTCAAGGTTCATTTCATAGTCATTGTTTAAAGGGCTAAACCTCTTGTTTGCAGGTTTTAGTGATCCCCTAGATACCAAGTACACCTTGTCAACCTCAATTACGTCATAGAACTGATCAACTGCCGCGCCAAAGCATGTTGCACGAATTTCTCCACCCTGTGCATCAAGGAGATCAAAGGAGAAGACTTTTCCTGGACCTCTTGAATTAAGAAATTGCTTGACATGAGCCTTCGCAGTCACCCTAGCCTTTATTGTCCATGTACGTTGGTACGGGTTCAGTGCAGAAATTGGAATAACACGAGAAGCAGTTTCATTCTTAGCAGCTGGGCCACTATTTCTATGGGGTGGAGGTGGCTGCTGATATGAAGGCTGTGCAGGGCGCCCATATATATTGCCAGGAGGGCCAAAGCCCCCACCTGTGCCAGGAAGCGCAGAACTTTGGTTTTGATGAGAGTTTGGCTGCACCACAGAGGCATTCATTGTGTTCTGTGCTGACATTGTACCATAAGTTCCACCAGACAACACATTGTTAGCACCAGGTTGAACAGACTGACAAATTGAAGAGTCCACGCCTGGTCCCCTGTTGTTGGCTCTACCATATGACAGATTGTTACCAATCTGTTCCACCTTTGGGGCAACTGCAGACCCCAGCATGCCTGGGCCACCAGAATAGTTTCCACTGTTTGTTTGAGCAGCATTGGCTGGTAAGTTAGGCTCCTGTCCCTCAGGTAAGCTTTTCTCATAAACCTTTGGTGTCCCGATTTTGGCACACTCACTTTGGAGAACTTCAAGTTTGACAACAATAACGATCCTGAATGCAATGGAAAAGAATTGCAGCTCAACTGATTAGAAATCCATATACAAACATCAAATTGTTTTAAAGTTATCTGGTTAGTTCTACCAGAAACTTTGTTTTCTAGAAACGCACTCAGCTCATAAAACGGTACACGGAAATATGAGCAATTTGAAGAAGAGACCGGAGAATATAATAGCTACATCCACATGCCCCTTATTCTATAGAATTAAAAATCCAGCCTTCATGTTTTCACAAAGAGAACAAACAAGGTTCCAAACACGTGATGTAAATTGTTTCATTAGTTTGACACGGCAATCAACAATAAAAATGACAGATCGTAGGCCATAAGCATTGGCACAAAATAGAAATCCCGTTTTTCTGCAACAAACATGATACCATGGGTTATAAATTCCTACATAAGAAAGGTGGTTCTCAGAAAACTATATATCATAAACTAGGAGGATGGAGCTTTCTTGTCGCTGGTAGCTTGGTAAAACATGCAAAGCTAAGTGTGTATTGGACAAGAGTGCACTCACAAGCAGTCAGCGGCATGTGAAAAACCACAGTAGAATATGAAATCAAACTTTCTTAGGGTCCTCAGAAGAATGAGATTTCAAGCAGGCTATGCATATTACTGGCATTAGATCAACATGAAACGTTCAACACATTCATTGACATAACACTGCATCAAACACCAAACACCACTCCATTTTGCCAACCCATGCCCAAAGCCTAAAACTAGCTAGCAGCTTATCTCACACCCAAGCCTACTACGCAGCAGGAAATCCCCAACAGAGCAAGCGCAATCCCTAACCTAGCCGTTGCCGTCGCTGGACGCCAGGCACCTGCAAATCCACCAATGGGTGAATGAGAAGCAGCAGTCCCGGGCGCATCCTGCGTGGCAGGCAGCAGCCGAAACACAGCATCAAGCTCGCGCAAACAGTGAGTTGCAGTTTGCAAAGGCAGCAAGCGCAACCAGCAGGTGTACAATGATCCTGTCCAATCCAGTTTCTTCTAATATTCACCTTCAATTTCTACTTTTCTAGCCAATTATTGAACATGGTGATGTTGCCATGTAGGGAATCAATAAGAAAAAGAAACCAATAGCTGCTTATTTTGGAACTCCCACAATTACTGAGCCACAAGTGCAGTCTGCTCAAGTGTTCAATGAACCTGAATTTCTTCATGAACTTGGAAGTATCTAATGAAGGATCTGATGCAAACATTTCACATGCTCATGTTCTTGAACCTGAAGTGGCTACTGAGGCCTCTGATGCTAACATTTTGCAAGCTCCTATTCAAGGGTTTAGTCAAGCTGACATCAACCTGATCCAGGACTTTGGAAACAAATTGGAGAATATACACCCCGGAAATTAGAGATGCACTTAGGAGGGAATATTTGAAGAATGGTCCATGTCAGCCGCTTGGGCATGATTTTCCTCACAACATTAATACAGATAATATGATATTCAGAGAGGAATGGTTTGAGGAGTTTGATTGGCTAGAGTACAGTGTAGACAAAAAACGTGCATATTGTTCTTACTGCTTTCTTTTCAAGCAGTCAGCAAGCCATGTAAAAAAGTTTGGGGGCAATGTCCTCAAGCAGGATGGGCACAAAAACTGGAAGAAGGCAGTGGAATATTGCAGGCTTCATGTAGGTTCGATAGAGAGTGCTCCCAAAAGTGCAAAAAGTCATTGTGGAGATTTCAAGAATCAGAAGCAAAGTGTGGCATATGCAATTACTACTCAAACTGAGAGGGGCCATCTTCAATATCAGAACGTTTGTTAGCTGTTACGGGTGTTGTCATGTTTCTTCTTAGGCAAGGACTTGCTTTCTATGGCCATGATGAGTCTAAGACTTCAAGAAACATGGGTAGTATTCGTGAGATGTTGAATTGGCATGCTAAAGTTTACTGCGGCAGCTGAGGGATGAAGGATGGGGGGCACTTTTGGAGGCTGCCACTTCGTTTTGTGTTAAGAGAGAGAGAGATACCAGCGCATAATATGAATGAGAATATTCCAGCAAGAAGTTACCCAAGGAGTTCTCGCAAAATGGTTAGTTGCTTCCATCATGACAGGGTTGAAATATTTACTCAGTTGACTTCAATCAAGAAGAACAATATCATTTGGATGGTCAGCTCAAGATATACATTGATATGATGAAAAGGTCTGCTGTTTTTTGTGGTTGTGATAGTCTAGCTAATCTTGCTCTCAAGTTGGTTGAAACTAAGGAACATTTACAATTTCCTTTGGTTTATCGGCGCGTCAAACTTGTTTTGACTTTGCCAGTAGCAATGGCATCAGTTGAAAGAGTTTCCTCAGCCATGAATATCATAAAGACAGATTTGAGAATTAAGGTATCTGATGATTGGTTGAATGATATGATGATATGCTATCTTGAGCGAGATATATTTGCTCGAATTGATGACAAGAAGATTGTTGAACATTTTCATGGTTTGAGGAACCATAGAGGCCATCTACCAAACCATCCTCGTATAATTACAACTTAGGGTAATTGTTTCAAACTATTAGCATATGCAGCTTGTTCACTGGCTGTAGCTTGTAGGTACCTATTAGACTTGGGAGTTGGACATTTAGGCGAGGGGATGAATGATTCAAGCAGCGGGAGTCCATGTTAATAGTTCTCTGTGACATTTATGTTGTCTTTTGTGCTTCTTGGGGTTGCATCACCTACTTATCGAGAATCTTGAACTATTTTGAACCATTAGTTATGTTAATTTTCAAGTGCATCTAGCTTCGCATTTGAGTTTTATGAGTTTTGGTTCACCGGACTTGCATTTGTTCGTTAAAAAAGACATTTAGACCTTAAATGTTTCACCCCCGTAAGTTCAATTCCTGGATCTATCACTGACAGGCACCAGCTAGACGCGCCTGCCTGCAATTTCTAGTCTAGCACAAACAAAGATACCATCTTTGCTGAAACCGCTGGTGCCCCGGACAAATCGACAGCGGAATACTAAGCCAGGCAAGTAGATCAAGATCCAATCGAGGCCAAAGGGAGGGAATAAATGTGGGTTGACGCACCTGCGTTTCTGGATGGTGTTGCAGGTCATGTCCGTGAGGTGGACGATGGAGCCGACGCGGAGGGTCCCGTCCTTTATGAGGTCGTTGAGGCCGGTGCCGAGCATGGACTGCTGGGAGTGGACGCCGTCGGAGAGCAGCATGCGGAACCGCTCCGCGTGCTGCGCCGCCGCCGCCGCCGCGGTCGTGTTCTTGGCGACGACGGGGCGCAGGTCCGCCACCTGCAGCACCGGCTGGAACCTCGCCGGCCCGTTCGGGAGCTCCCATATCTCCATCACCGCGCCCGCCGTCAGCGGCGGCGGCGCCGCCTCCATCGAATCGGCGGAGGGGAGGGGAGGAGGTTTCGAGTTTGGGGGAGGGTTTTGCCGTGGTGGTGTGCGGTGCGGGGCGTGGGGAGCGGCGGTGGTGTACGGGAGGAGGGGAGGGCGCGGTTTGTGAGGTGGGGATTGGTGGGCGGTGGCGGTGGGCGGTTCATGGACCGGGTGCACAGTGGGTGTTTTGAGAAGTTTCGGCCCGGAGGGAAGCAGGGAAACGGAGGGAGAGCCGAATTTCAATTTGGGAATGCCCGGGAACGGAAAAAAAAACACAGGAGAACTGTCTTCGCCTTTGCCATTTTTTGAGAAACATTTGATTTTTCTTGTTTCTCCAGAAAATTCTTGAAAAACCACACTGGTTGCTCTCTGTACATTAATATACTCCCTTCGTCCCAAAATAACTGTCTCAACTTTGTACTACCTCTAATACAAAATTATACTAAACTTGAGACACTTATTTTGAAACGGAGGAAGTACCATGTAGATAAAAAAAACTAATTTTTACATCTCTCACGTCCATGAGGTAGATCAAAAAATACATCACCTCCTCCAAAAAGATGTAAAATACAAAACCTAGAGATGCAAATTTGCATCTCCACATCCAGGTGATTATCACCGGCGGTTGCGCGCCAACCGCCAGCTGCCTTTATTTTCTTTCCTCTTCTTTCTCTCTTCACCCAACGTGCAGGCGTCGCCGCCCCGATTCGCTCGTCGCATTGTTGTCGCCGCCCTGATTCGCCCATCACAATGCAGTTGTCGCCCACCCGCGCCATATCCGGTCGTCAACCACCCTCGCCTGCGCTCCGCCTCGAATCGTCGCCTCGATTTGCACAGTCGCCGCCGCCCTGATTCGCTACCACCGCCAACTCGGCACTCCGCCGCCGCCTCGAATCACGTCGCATCGCCGGCCTCCCAACGTTGCCGCCCCGATTCACTCGACGCGCATCCGCCAACACCCCTTCCTTGCCATGCCGACAAAGAAGCTTCCGAAGAGCAAGACGGGGATCTTTGGCATGTCGGCGAAGCCGTCTGGTAACTTCGACGTCGAGTTCTCCGACGTCGTTTGTCGCTTCTGGCTCGGCACGTACCCCACCGCCGACAAGGTTGTGCGTTCCTACGACGTGGCAGTGTGGCGTGCTGGGAGGCCAAGCTCAGACCTCAATTTCCCGGAGATTGAGACCCGGGCGGATGCGGAGTTCCTCATGCCGGAGGGCATTCGGATGGAGGAGATGACGAAGAAGGCGAGGAAGAGGTCGTCCATTTTCGTTGCTCTCGACGATAGCGACGAGGCGGCGACGGTGAGGTTCATGCGGGAGCATCCGTAGTATGTTCAGGCCGAGAACGAGTTATTCTAGAAGCGTGAGGCCGAGAAGGAAAAAAAGAAGGATGTGAATAAGGAGGACGAAGCTGGGCCCTCGACGATGATCCCCGTCGACTCTTCAAAGGAGGACGAGGAGTTCTGGGGGTCCTCGGAGGAGGAGGACGAGGAGTACTCTATGCCCTCGGAGGAGGTCGACTAGTTTTATGGATGTAATAGTCGTTCAATTTATGTATTTAATTAGAACTATGCTTGAATTATGTTTCAAATGAAGCAGCAGTTGAAGTTTCTAGTTTTTACATCTTCACATTTGCATCATTTCCTGGAGTTCAAGGTTTACATCACAGATATATCATTTGTTGGAGTTGACTCTTTTTTGAAGATATAAAAAATCACTTTTTGAAGATGTAAATTATACAATATCTACTTTTACATCTCCAAATTTGCATCATCAATTGGAGATGATCTTAGATCACTCCGGAGGTAGAGGTAGTAGATGATTGTCAATTTCCATAAAATGCACTGCATTATTGTAATTGTGCACAAAAGTAACTTAAAGGAAGCACATAAAAATGCTTGTCTAACTCCTTGTTCTTGTCTTCTCCGCAACATGTTTTTCTCGGTAGATGCTGACTTGAAAAAACTAAAAAGGTAGTAGAACATTAGTATTTCCACAGAGGAACAACAGTCAAGAAGTAAAATTACAATCAAGATCGAAGAATCCCCTCAACTTGACACCAATGCTTGTTACCTGCCTCCAACACCACCGCAGCGAGAAAGTATCATATGTGTCGGCGTTCTAGAAACGGGGGTACTCAGACCTGCCTGCATGCGGCCCAGGGCATGGCCCACTTCATCTACCAAACACGGTCGGGCATGGCCTCGCTCAAGACAAGTCCCTCTCGAGGGCCCTAGGCTCGCGAGGAGGAACAGCGTCAGGACCGGCAAGGGATGGGCCTCCTCAGGCCCCCTTCGGGGCGGCGGAGATCTCCATGCAAGGCCCGACCTCAGGAGTCAAGAGTGACGCAATGAAGGACAGGCGGGCGCCAGCACGTCAGACGGCGCAGTTTCCCCTTTGGTGCAAAGGGAGCAGGGACGTACGTGGGTTCCCAAAGCACACCCCCCAAAGGTTTCCATTCCGGTGCAACAATACTGCAACCATCCGCCCAGCAGGGGGGATTTCATCGCTGAGCCTATCCCTGCATCGTCGACAACTACTTTACAGGCGAAGACCACCTTTGGACAGGGCGGGCACATACCATGTCCCTCTTCAAAATTGGTTGTTGTGGGATCCCTTCCCGCCATTGCGATAAGGGAAGAGGACCCGAGCCACCGCTATAAAGGGTAGGCTGCACCGTAGAGAAGGGGCCCGAATCCATTCCACCACTCATCCATCACCGAGCCACAGGGGGACTCAAGCACCTCAAGGGGAGCCCTCATGAGGCTCTAAAACACTGTACTAGTTCATCCCCACCACCTCCTTGAGAGGCAATCCACCAAAGCAGGAGTAGGGTATTACGCTTCGCAGCGGCCCGAACCTAGGTAAATTGTCGTGTTCATTCTCTTCCTCGTCATCGTGCGAGTTCCTTGGTGTGTCCATCGAGTAGCGAGCTAGGTTGGGCGAGGCTGCAGGGGATCTTCGCACACGCCCCTGTGTTCGAATCTCAAGGGTTTTATGGAGCCCGAAATGCACGCTAGGTAGGGGGAGTGTCGAGGTCTTCTCCAAGCTTCGTTCTTCCCAAGCTTCGCTACTCCGATGGCCGGCACTCAACAAGCTTCTCCCAGCCGCGGTGGGTCAGCTTACGTAAGTCGCAGCAGTCGGAGACCAACCGAGTGGTCAGTACCAAGTCTCCAGCATCACCTCCACCGTCACCACCTCTCGCGCTGCTCAAGCACACGGCGGGCGGCCGGTGCCCCCGACACCGGCGGTGCGCCGCACCTACATGGGAGACATCAACGCGCATGATGCGCTACTGCTGGCAAGCGAGATGCTTCACCATTGACCAACGCACAGGGGCTTCGACGCATGGGCCAATAACATCGCGGAGCTAGTCATCGTCGCACAGAGGGCCATCTCCGCTCACTCTTCTTCAAGGCCACAGGCGCCAGGTGCCGGAGGCTCGCATGTCGTGCCCACTCCCTAGCCCGCCGACGGAGGGACCCCTCCGACGTCGGACAGGTCCGAGCGGGGCGCACCACACGTTGTGCTCCTCCTACGAATCCCGATGACTGGTTTCGGGGCGTAGCCCGGCCACGCCCACCAGGCACACGGAGGGAATGACGGGGCGCCCCGTGCACACACCTACACGCATCTCATCGACCTAGCTGGCCCTCAGCAACCTGGGTTGATCAAATGGGAGTGTGCCATCCGATGCAGTGATCAGGCGGCGCAGGCGTCCGGACAAACAAGCAACATCGGTGAAGGCGCATCAGGTCGCCAAGGGAGCAATCCACACTAGGAGACGTGTGGCCCACCCAATGGCGGTGGCAGAGGTAAGCAACTCCGCTTTGAGGCTCGGCGTAGAAGGGTCTGCGAGTGACGTGCGCGGGGCGGTTTCCCGCCACCGCCAGGAGGGACCGCCCCCAGCACACCGACGGGCGGCTCAGGAGGAGGACCGAGCACTTAGGTGGAACCCTACGTACCATGCTATGTTGTACCACCTAGTGAAGGGATGGGTCAGGCACCCGCCCCAGGCGCCAGCACCTCCCAAGAGTAAGGGGTACACTGGGTGTCCTCCCCAAGCGGGGCCTGGGAGCTTCCGTTGGCGGAGCACTGGCCCTGGGCGAAGCAAGCGGGAGGGCGCCCCTGGGGCCACGGGGCGCGGTGCAGGGCGGCGCCCCCGCGGGTAAGCGACACTGGGCCGAGCCCCCAGGCCTCGAGAGTAATGGCCTGGCGGGAGCAGCAAGACAAAATCAGCGCGGGCCACCCGTGGCAACTACAACGTCGGCATGGCCTCGGGAGGATGGGCCTCTCGAGGCCCTCGGGACCTTGTCTGGGCGGCTCACGGGGCATGCTTCACCGACAAAACACCTCTATGGCCGCGCTGATGCATCGTGCTCATGTTTGGGCCTCAAGAGCGCAATCATGTGGTCGCGCGGGGAACGATGCATTCGGGTTAGGGTCATAAGGGCGCGCAACCGGGCAGAAATGCATGGGGTGGTCCTCGATGGAGTTGGAAGCCACCAGGCCATGCGCCTGGGGGCTTACCCAGCTATCTACGACCGTGACACTCACGTAATAATGAGTGGGTTGTATACGCCCAGAGCCCCCCAAGGACGCGGAGGGGTTCCTCCCATGCAATGTGGCAGCCACAGCCCAGAGCTGGCGGAGAAGTCAACACTGCCCAGCAATGGCTATGCCCATGCAATGTGGATGCCCTATGCTCAGCGCTGGGGGAAGATGAAGGCTAGCCTAGGGGCCAGATGCGGCATTTGCTTGCTTCTTTTTGGTGTTCAAGCTGCCATTTTTTGGAACGAAGTCTGAGAACTTCGAAACTTTATATTTTAAAAAAAGGGGCGGGAACTTTTCTCTCTGTGTTTCGTCATTTTGCCAGACTTAAATTCTCTCTTTCTGAATGGTGTTTTGCAAGGAGCCAAATGCTCCGCGCCACCCCAAGGCACCGCAGAGCTGGATGCGCGAGGACTTGCCACCTTAGGGGCACTCAATTTTAGTTGTCGACCCCCGCTCGGGGGCTCCGATCGTAGCACGTCATCACAACATGGAGCCTCGGGAGACCCCAGGGCCTCCTGAGGCGGCACCCGAAGGAACGGAATGGGGATCGCTCGAGCGTCAAAGGGGGCTCTTGAGCAGCACGCCTCATGAGCCTTGTCGGTCATATAGCCACTCACCCCTCTTGATGTCGTCCTTGGTTATCCGGTCGGCATCAAGGGTGTCGGGACCTGGACCCGTAGCTGCGTCCTTGGTTATCCGGTCATACGCAACGGCGGTGGGGAAGTGTGCGGGACTGGGACCTATCGATGTAGAGCGGTATGAGCGTCGAAAGGGGGGCTCCTGAGCAGCATGCCTCAGGAGCCTTGCCGGTCATATAGCCACTTGCCCCCTTGATGTCATCCTTGGTTATCCGGTAGGCATCAAGGGTGTCGGGGCTCGACCCCGCGATTGCGTCCCTCCGGGCGTACGCCACGGCGGTCAGAAAATATGCGGGACTGGGACCTATAGACGCAGAGTGCCGAAAGGGCCCCCAAACCGTTCAGCGGACAGGGAGGGAGTATCCCAGATGGAGTCGCAGCTTGACAGAACAGCCCGTCATGCCTCGCGATGCGCGAGATCACCAGCGTCATACAAAGCTAAGTACACTACCGAACCAAGCAGGAGCCTCTCGGCCTAATAATGACTCTGGGGACGGGATAAGGATTACGCACACTAATATAAGGATGCAGAGACTATGGTCACCACACGCGGCTGCCGAGGCCCCCGAGGAAAGAAGCGACAAGGAAGGTGACACATGGGGAGGGGCTCGATCACAACGAGCCGCAAGGCCCAGGGCCTGACAGGAGCGACGGCTGTGGGCCGTCTCTCGAGGGAGAGAGCCTCACGAGGGCCCTGCCGGTGGCTGACACGGGGCTACATCGATGGCGACGCCAACCCACAAAATGATCAGCGAGCGATCAACAATTCGAGGAAGAAAAACAAGATGACAGAGGTAACATGCAAAAGATTAATGCCCATCAGGGCAGAGTTCTTCTTCAAACATTACAGGAACCGGGAAGGGGGAACAGAGGACACCTAGGAGGAGGAGCCGCCATCGCCGCTCGGGCCGTCGGCGGCTCGACGTCGGAGTCATCCTCCTCGCTGGAGGCGGGCACATGGATGAACTGCTCCACCATGGCCTCCATGTGCGGGCGCACCTCGTCTTGGAGGGGACGCTGGAGCCCGTCGGGCACCGGCTCCCCGACGCGCCGGAGGTCGAGTTGTGGAGCAAGGCGGCGCAGGTTGGAGAAGATGAGAGTCAAGGCAAGGTCCAGAAGGTCGTGCGCGCTGTCCGTGTCCACGCCGGATACGCCGGTCTCCAGCGCCTCCACCACCTTCTGGAAGAACCCAAGGTAGCCCCCGTCGCCGTGCATGTTCGGCAGCGTGGGAGCGTCCCCAACGAACCGTCTCACCGCACCAGGCGCGTGGCTGGCGATGCCTTGGAACTGCTTGGCGCGCTAGAACTCCAATAGCCTGGCATGCGCCGCCTCGTCCTGGGCGGCCTGCACGGTGTCGGTCGCCTCCTCGACCTGGGTCTGGAGGTACGCCAGCTCCGCCCTGGCCTCAACCTCGCCCCGGAGGCCGGCTTGGAAGGCGGCCTTGGCGATGATCAGCCGGCCCTGCAGCGTCTCCACTTCCTCTTGAAGCTCGCCAAGCTTGCGCTTCTTGGCAACGGGCATCCTAGGAGGAGGAGGGGATCATGCTCATGATGTTGGGCAAAAGAACCAGAGAAGAGGGAGGCGGCAGAATACTTACTCGTCGACCAGAGCCCAATGCAGGCGAACCTGCGCTGACCCTGAGGCCCCCCCACTGCTGCCTTCGGGGGAGGACGAGGGAGCTGGAGGAGCCACGCGCTTCCCTGCGCCCGCACCGTTTCCTCCGGACGCCATGAAGGACGAGAAGATGGAAAAAAGAGAGGGTTTTATCGACAGAGCAAAGGAAACAAGGAGAAGCTTGAAGACTGCAATGCCCTTCCTTTGCCATGGGCGGGGCGGATTTATAGGCGCAACCATAGCCACGAGGCATCGTGGGAGAGCAGGCGTAGTGCGCCACTCGTGCCGCGTGAGGCGGTTCAGTCAATGCAGTACCGTCCACATCGCCTCTCCTACCATCTGAAGGGTCACATCCGCGTGGCCCAAAGCAGCAACATCATTCAATGGGAAGCAATGATGGTCGGTGCTGCACTCGGGTGTCGTGTCAGTTTGACTGGGAGTGATGTCGGACGCCCTAGGGGAGCGGGGCCGCCACCGCCGGGTCTGGCCCGCACGCGTTTGGGGCTCGCGGCGCTTCGGGCCGTCCTTAAGGTTTCACCCTGAAGCCAGCTCGAGCACGCCTTGGGCCCAGGGGCTACTGTTGGTGTTCTAGAAATGGGGGTACCCAGACATGCCTGCCTGCGGCCCAGGGCATGGCCCACTTCATCGACCAAACACGATCGGGCATGGCCTCGCTCAAGACAAGGCCCTCGCGAGGGCCCTAGGCTCACAAGGAGGAACAACGTCAGGACTGGAAAGGAATGGGCCCCCTCAGGCCCCCTCCAAAGCGGCAGAGATCTCCATGCAAGGCCCGACCTCGGGAGTCAAGGGTGACGCAATGAAGGACAGGCGGGTGCCAGCGTGCCAGACGGTGCAGTTTCCCCTTTGGTGCAAAGGGAGCAGGGACGTACGCGGGTTCCCAAAGCACCCCCAAACTTTTCCATTCCGGTGCAACAATACCGCAACCACCTACCTCGCAGGGCAGATGTCATCACTGAGCCCATCCCTGCGCCGTCGACTGCTACTTTGCAGGCGAAGTCCACCTTTGCGCAGGGCGGGCACGTACCCCTGCCCCCCTTCAAAATTGGCCATTGTGGGATCCCTTCCCACCATTGCAATAAGGGAAGAGGACCAGAGTCACCGCTATATATAGAGGGTAGGCTGCACTTAGAGAAGGAGCCCGAATCCATTCCACCACTCATCCATCACCGAGCCACAAGGGGCCTCGAGCACCTCAAGGGGAGCCCTCACGAGGCTCTAAAACACTATATAGTTCATCCCCACCACCTCCTTGACAGGCAATCCACCAAAGCAGGAGTAGGGTATTACGCTTCGCAGCGGTCCGAATCTGGGTAAACTGTCATGTTCATCCTCTTCCTCGTCATCGTGTGAGTTCCTTGTTGTGTCCATCGAGTAGCGAGCTAGGTTGGGCGAGGCTGCAGGGGATCTTCGCACATGCTCCTGTGTTCAAATCTCAAGGGTTTTGCGGAGTCCGAAATCCAACAATATGGAAATCTACTACTCAGTGGAAACTTGGAAACCCAAACACGACGTCAGATCTGGAATGTGGGATGTTGATTGAACCTCAAAAACTCTACATGCAAACACCACATGGGTGGTTATTATAATACACAAATCCGTTGGATTCTTATGTAAAATTCAGAAAATGGTAGGTAGATGACTCGGCCCTTAGATTACAATCCAAAGGCTCTGGGTTTTCAAAACAGGAGGGTGGTTTGGAGTAGATACTTTTCCCACCATAACAGCCACCAAAGAAGAAAATGATGGATCACCTCCTCACACGGTCTTGACGGGGCTCCATAGCTGATATGAAGTTTTGCGGACATCCAAGGTGGCTCACCAAATGCGAAGCCATTGCCGGTGAATGAATTAGACCGGGGCAATACCCCGAACGCGCCATCGAACTCCAGATCTGACGCCCCCGCATGACTAAGACATCGAAGAAGGAAACCATGCATGTCAGCCATGGATCACGAACCCAACAGATGATACGGCTCAAGCTTCGCGCCGACAATCGAGAAAACATCATCCCAACCGCGTTTCTCAAGGACACAAGCCAATCACGAGGATGTCACCGCCATGCCATCCTTGCTTGAACATACTAGATTCCAAATTCATCCCCAACCATAGGACCGATCGCCTCGTCGAGAAATTATCTGAAGCTTCGTTATTCAACACCAGCACCGCCACCGCCAAAGCGAGGACGATGAACAACCTTAAAAAACTAATCTACTAGGGCCTAAACCTGAAGGTACATGATTGTTTTTTTAAGTATCATGAATCAAAAGGAATTGTATGCAGAAAAAAATGTCCACTCAATAAAAATCTGCCTCAATATGTGGGAATTAATATGGATGTATGGATCCCGCTATAGAGGGGAGATGGTTTCGAGAACATTCTGGTGATATCCATGAGTGTTCCGAAAGGTCTTAATATGTACGGAAGGGTCTGGAAGGTTTCAAATTTTTGAATGGCCAAACCCCCACATTACCTTGGTAGGCGATGTGTCTCCAAGGTATGTATAATTTTTTATTGTTCCGTGCTATTATATTATCATTCTATGGTACTTTATATGCATTTTATGCTATTTTATATCATTTTCGGGGACTAACCTATTAACCTAGTGCCTAGTGCCAGTTGTTTTTTTCTGTTGTTTTTGGCCTTTCAGGAAACCAGTACTATAACAAAGTCCAAATGCTAAGAAACTTTTTGATGATTCTTTAAAATAAAAATAAAACCTGGAAGCTTCGAAGGGAGTCCGGAGACCGCACGAGGCCGTGCCAAGGCAAGAGGGCGCGTCTATGGGGGGTAGGCACCCCCCTTGCTTGGGACCACCCTGTGGCTCCGTTTGTTCGAAATATGCCCTAGATGCAATAATAAATTAGTTATTATCATATTTCCTTGTTCATGATAATCTTTTATTATCCATGCTAGAATTGTATTGATCAGAAACTCAGATACATGTGTGGATACATAGACAACACCATGTCCCTAGTATGCCTCTAATAGACTAGCTCGTTAATCAAAGATGGTCAAGGTTTCCTGGCCATGGGCATGAGATGTCATTTGATAACGGGATCACATCATTAGGAGAATGATGTGATGGACAAGACCCAAACAATAAACATAGCATATGATCGTGTCAATTTATTGCTGTAGTTTTCTCCATGTCAAGTATATGTTCATATGACCATGAGATCATGCAACTCACTGACACCGGAGGAGTACCTTGTGTGTATCAAACGTGGCAACATAATTGGGTGACTATAAAGGCGCTCTACAGGTATCTCCGAGGGTGTCTATTGGGTTGGCATGGATCAAGATTGGGATTTGTTACTCCGTGTGACGGAGAGGTATCTCAGGGCCCACTCGATAATACAACATCACTATAAGCCTTGCAAGCAATGTGACTAAAGAGTTAGCCACGGGATCTTGTATTACGGAACGAGTAAAGAGACTTTCCGGTAACGATATTGAACTAGGTATAGAGATACCGATGATTGAATCTCGGGTAAGTAACATACCGAAGAACAAAGGGAACATCATACGAGATTATCTGAATCCTTGACATAGAGGTTCAACCGATAAAGATCTTCATAGAATATGTAGGAGACAATATGGGCATCCAGGTCCCACCATTGCATATTGACCATAGAGGTTTCTCGGCCATCTCTACATAGTTCTCGAACCTGTAGGGTGTGCACACTTAAGGTTCGATGACGTTTCGGTAGTATTGAGTTACATGTGTTGGTGACCGAAGGTTGTCCGAAGTCCGGATGAGATCCCAGAAGTGACGAGGAACTCCGGAATGGTCCAGAGATGAAGATCGATATATAGGACGAAGGGAATTGGAGTCCGGAAGCATTCCGAGGGTACGGGGTTATGACCAGGAGTATCGAAAGGGGTTTCGGGGGGCCCTAACAAGTGTTGGGGGTCTCATGGGCCAAGGGGATGGGGCAAACCAGCCCACTAAGGGGATGTGCGCCCCCCTCACCCTTTCCACGTAACCAGGAGAGGTGGGGCGTCCCCTCTAAGGTTCCCTCCACCTGGCTTGGGGGGCAAGTCACCCTAGGGTTTCCCTAGGGGGCGTCGTCATTTGCCTTGGCCGCCGCCCCCTAGATGGGATCTAGGGGCGCCACCCCTCCTCCCTTCCCCCTATATATAGATGAGGAGAGGGAGGGCAACCGTACCTAAGAAAAGCCACATGTTGCCCTCTCTCCCTCTAGATAGCTTCTCCTCTAGATTTGTTCGGTACGGCTTAGCGAAGCTGTGTCGGATCAGCTCCACCACCACCGCCACCATGCCATTGTGCTGCCGGAGGACTCATCTACCTCTTCACCCTCGCTTGCTAGATAAAGGAGGTGGAGACCGTCATTGAGCTGTACATGTGTTGAATGCGGAGGTGCCGTCCGTTCGGCGCTAGATCGGAAGGACCGTGATTGGATCTTGGGACGAATCGTGATGGGATCACGGGACGGCTAGCTATTTGGATCGTGAAGACGTTCGACTACATCAACCGCGTTTCTTAACACTTCTCGCTTAGCGATCTATAAGGGTATGTAGATCCACTATCCCTCTCTTAGATGCTCATCACCATGGGTAGATCTTGTGTGTGCATAGGATTTTTTTTGTTTCCCATGCAACTTTCCCCAACAGTGGCATCATGAGCTAGGTCTATGTGTAGATGACATCACGAGTAGAACACAAAGGAGTTTGTGGGCGTTGATGCTTAGATTGCCTCCTCCGTTGGTCGTGTTTTGATTCAGCAGTATTGTGGGATGAATCGGCCCGGACCAACCTTACTCGTACGCTTACGAGAGACCAGTTCCATCGACTGACGTGTAACTTTGTTCCACAAAGATGGCTTGTGGGTGCGTGTCTCTCCTACTCTAGTTGGATCGGATTCGACAAAGGCGGTCCTTGAGAAGGTTGAATAGCAATTTGTGTATCACCATTGTGGTTTATGTGTATGTGAGAATTGTTCTTGCTAGATACCCGTAGCAGCCACGTAAAACTTGCAACAACAATTAGAGGATGTCTAAGTTGTTTTTGCAGGGTATGTTGTGATGTGATATGGACAATTACATGATGAGATATATGTGATGTATGAGATGATCATGTTTTGTATAGAATATCAAGACTTGCATGTTGATGAGTACGGCAGCCGGCAAGAGCCATAGGGTTGTTTTTAATAATTGTATGACTTGCGCGTCAATCTTTAAGCGCTATGTAATGCTTTACTTTATCGCTAAGCGGTATCAATAGTAGTAGAATCATGGTGGGAGTGAGAACCCCGATGGCGACACGTTGATGGAGATCATGGTGTCATGCCGGTGACGATGGAGATCATGCCGGTGCTTTAAGGATGGAGATCAAAAGCACAAGATCATGGCCATATCATGCCACTTATGATTTTCATGTGATGTTAATCCTTTATGCATCTTATTTTGCTTAGGACGACGATAGAATTATAAGGTGATCCCTCACTAAAATTTCAAGATAAAATTGTGTTCTCCCCGAGTGTGCACCATTGCGAAAGTTCGTCGTTTCGAGACACCACGCGATGATCGGGTGTGATAGATTCTACGTTTACATACAATGGGTGCAAGCCAGTGTTGCACGTGCAGAACACTCAGGTTAAACTTTATGAGCTTAGCATGTATAGACATGGCCTCGGAACACAAGAGACCGAAAGGTCGAACATGAGTCATATATTAGATATGATCAACATGATGATGTTCACCGTTGAAACCACCTCAACTCATGTGATGATCGGACTTGAGTTGGTGAATTTGGATCATGTATCACTCGAATGACTGGAGGGATGTCAATTTGAGTGGGAGTTCTTAAGTAATATGATTAATTGAACTCATTGTCATGAACATAGTCTAAAGTTGTCTTTGCAAATTATTTTTTAGATAGCTCGCATTGTAGCCCACCTTTGTTTTTAATACGTTCCTAGAGAAAATAGAGTTGAAAGATAATGGTAGCAATAATGCGGACTGGGTCCGTGATCTGAGGATTGTCCTCATTGCTGCACAGAAGGCTTATGTCCTTAATGCACCGCTCGGTGTGCCACCCCCTCAAGCATCATCTGTAGATGTTGTGAACATCTGACATGCACGTTCTTATTACTACTTGATAGTTCAGTGCGTCATGCATTACGACTTAGAATTGAGGCTCCAATACGTTTTGAACGTCACGGAACATATGAGATGTTCTAAGAGCTGAAATTGGGATCTCAGGCTCGTGCCCGTGTTGTGAGATATGAGATCTCCAAAAAGATTCTTTGCCTGCAAGATGAAGGAGAATAGCTCATTCGGTGAGCATGTGCTCAGATTGCCTGGGTACTATAATCGCTTGAATCGAGTGGGAGTTAATCTTCTAGATAAGATAGTGATTGATATAGTTCTCCAAGTCACTATCACTAAGCTACTAGAGCTTCGTGATGAACTATAAAATGCCAGGGATGGAAATTATGATCCCTGAGCTATTCACGATGTTTGACACCATGAAGGTAGAAATCAAGAAGGAGCATCACGTGTTGATGGTTAGTGAAACCACTAGTTTCGAGAAGGGCAAGGGCTAGGAGGGAAACTTCATGGATGGCAAGTCAGTTGCTGCTCTAGTGAAGAAACCCAAGGTTGAACCTAAACTCGAAACTAAGTGCTTCTATGATGAGGGGAACGATCGCTGAAGCGGAACAACCATGGATACTTGGTAGATAAGAAGGCTGGCAATGTGAACAGAAGTATATTTGATATACATATTATTGGTGTGTACCTTGCTGGTACTCCTAGTAGCACCTGGGTATTAGATACCAGTTCAATTGCTAATGTTAGTAACTCGAAGTAAAAGCTATAGAATAAACGGAGACCAGGTGAGGGTTAGGTGACGATGTGTGTTGGAAGTGTTTATCCAAGGTTGATGTGATCACCATCGCATGCTCTCTCTACCCTCGGGATTAGTAATGACCTAAATAAATGTTATTTGGTGTTTGCATTGAGCATGAACGTGATTAGGTCATGTTTATTGCAATATAGTTATTCATTTAAGTTAGAGAATAATGGTTATTCCGTTTACATGAATAATACCTTCAATGGACATGCACCCAATGATAATGGTTTATTGAATCTTGATCGTAGTAATACACATGTTCATAACATTGATGCCAAAAGATACAGAGTTAATAATGATAATACCACATGCTTGTGGCTACCGCTAAATGTCATATTGGTGTAAAGCGCATGAAGAAACTCCATGCCGATGGATCTTTGGACTCATTCGATTTTGTATCGGTCGAGACATGCAGACCATGCCTCGTGGGAAAGATGACTAAGACCACGTTTTCAACATGATGGAGCGGGAAAGTAACTTATTAGAAATGATACATGTTGATGTATGCGATCCAGTGAGTGTTGTAGCGTGCAGTGGATATCATTATTTTCTTATCTTCACTGATAATTTGAGTAGATATGGGTATATTTACTTAATGAAACACAAGTCTGAAACGTTTGAAAAGTTCAAGCAATTTCAGAGTGAAGTTTGATATCATTGTGACAAGAAGATAAAATGTCTATGATATGATCGTGGAGGTGAATATATGAGTTACGAGTTTGGTATATAACTTAAGACAATGTGGAGGTTGTTTCACAACTCACGCCACCTGAAACCCATAGAGTGATGGTGTGTCCGAACGTCGTAGTCGTGCACTATTGGATATGGTGCGTACTATGAGTCTCTTATCGTTTTGCCACTATCATTTTGGGGTTATGCATTAGAGACAACTACATTCACTTTAAATTGGGCACCATCTAAATCCGTTGAGATGACAACGTATGAATTTTGGTTTGGCGGAAACCTAAGTTGTCATTTCTTAATGTTTGGGGCTGCGACGCTTATGTGAAAAAGGGTTTTCACCTAATGAGCTCGAGCACAAAGCGGACAAATGCATCTTCATAGAATACCCTAACATAACAGTTGGGTAAACCTTCTATCTTAGATCCAAGCACAAAGTGTTTGTTGCTAAAAACGGGTCCTTTCTCGAGAAAGAGTTTCTCTTGAAAGAATTGAGTGGGAGGAAGATAGAACTTGATGAGGTTGTTGAACCTTTGTTTCAACCAGAGAGTAGCGCAACACAGAAAGATGTTTCTGTGGAACCTACGTCAGTTGAAGAGGAAGTTAATGATGATGATCATGAAGCTTCGGATCAAGTTTCTATCGAACCTCATCGGTTGACAAGGACACGTACTGCCCTAAGTGGTATGGCAATCCTGTCTTGGAAATCATGTTGTGAGACAACAATGAGCCTACAGACTATGAAGAAGTGATGGTGGGCCCGGATTCCAACAAATGGTTAGAGGCCATGAAATCAGAGATTGGATCCATGTATGAAAACCAAGTATGGAATTTGGTAGACTTGCCCATTGAATGGCAAGTCGTTGAGTACAAATGGACCTTTAAGATGAAGACAAACGCTTATGGTGAATATCATAATTTATAAAGCTCGACTTGTCGCAAAGAAGTTTCCGCCAAGTTCAAGGAGTTGACCACGATGAGACTTTCTCACCCGTAGCGATGCTAAAGTCTGTTGGAATTATGTCAGCAGTTGCTGCATTTTTCAATAATGAAATCTGGCAGATGGATGTCAAACATTGTTTCCTTAATGGTTTCCTTGAGGAAAGGTTGTATGTGATACAACCAGAAGGTTTTGTTAGTCCCAAGGATGTTAAAAGGTATGCAAGCTGCAATGATCCTTCTATGGGCTGGAGCAAGCATCTCGGAGTTGGAATATACGCTTTGATGAGGTGATCAAAGTTTTTGAGTTTGTACAAAGTTTATGAGAAACTTGTATTTACAAGAAAGTGAGTGGGAGCACTATAGAATTTCTGATAGGTATATGTGGATGACATATTATTGATCAGAAATGATGTAGAAATTCTGGAAAGCATAAAGGGTTGTTTGAAAGGTGTTTTTCAAAGGAAGACCTGGATAAAGCTACTTATTTGTTGGGCATCGAGATCTATAGAGATAGATCAAGACGCTTGATGAGACTTTCAATGAGTACATACCTTGACAAGATTTTGAAAGAGTTCAAAATGGATCAGTCAAAGAAGGAGTTCTTGCCTGATTTGTAAGGTGTGAAGTGATACGTCTCCAACGTATCTATAATTTATGAAGTATTCATGCCATGTTTACAATAATTCTATATGATTTTGGTATGATTTTATTAGAACTAACCCGGACTGACGTTGTTTTCAGTAGAAATACCGTGGTGTTGTTTTTGCGAAGAAATAAAAGTTCTCGAAATGAGCTGAAAATTTACGGAGAATATTTTTGGAAAATATAAAAAATACTGGAGCGAAGAGTCATCGAAGAGGAAGGCCGAGGAAGCCACAAGACACAGGGGCACGCCCACCCCCTAGGACGCGCCCCCTGGCTTGTGACTTCCTCATGGACCCCCTGGACTTGTTTCCGCCACCACAAACTCTTATAAATACAAAAAAAACCAAAAAGAAACCTAGATCGGGATTTTCACTACTGCAACCTCCAGAGCCACGAAAAACCAATCGGGAGCCCGTTCCGGCACCCTACGGAGGGGGAAACCATCATCGGAGGCCATCTTCGTCATCCCGATGCCCTCCATGACGAGGAGGGAGTAGTTCACCCTCGGGGCTGAGGGTATGTACTAGTAGATATGTGTTTTATCTCTCTCTCTCTCGTGTTCTTGAGATGTCACGATCTTGATGTACCGCGAGCTTTATCGATATAGATGAATCATATGGAGTTTTCCCCTCTCTATCTGTTGTGATGAATTGAGTTTTCCCTTTGAAGTTTTCTTATCGGATTGAGTATTTAAGGATTTGAGAACACTTGATGTATGTATTGAGATGGGATATCCGTGGTGACAATGGGATGTTCTATTGATCCACTTGATGTATGTTTTGATGATCAACTTGCGGGTTCCGTGACCTTGGGAATCTATGCATAGGGGTTGGCACATGTTTTTGCCTTGACTTTTCGGTAGAAACTTTGGGGCACTCTTTGAAGTTATTTGTGTTGGATTGAACATGATGAATCTGAAGTTATGTGATGCATATCGTATAATCAAGCCCATGGGTACTTTTGCTGACATTGGAGTATCTAGATGACATTAGGGTTTTGGTTGATCTATATCTTAAGGTGTTATTTTAGTACGAACTCTAGGGATGTTCGTGACACATATAGGGATGGCTCATAAGATTGATGAGAAAAGATAACTTTGAGGTGGTTTCATACCCTACAATAATTTCTTCATTACTTCTCCACTATTTGTGACTTTTGAGTGAATTCTTTGTCGCACGAGAGGTATTTACATATGATTCAACTATGTCAGCATGGTTGAGAGAAATTGCACTAGTGAAAGTATGGACCCTAGGCCTTGTTTCCAAGCATTTATACAATGTTTTGCTCGCAGTTTATCATTAGTTACCTTGCTGTTTTTATATTTTCAGATTACAAAAACCAATATCTACCATCCATATTGCAATTGTATCACCATCTCTTCGCCGAACTAGTGCACCTATACAATTTACCATTGTATTGGGTGTGTTGGGGACACAAGAGACTCTTTGTTATTTGGTTGTAGGGTTGTTTGAGCGAGACCATCTTCATCCTACACCTCCCACGGATTGATAAGCATTAGGTCATCCACTTGAGGGAAAATTGCCGCTGTCCTACAAAACTCTGCGCTTGGAGGCCCAACACGAGTCTACAAGAAGAAGGTTGTGTAGTAGACATCATGAAGTTGAGTAAGACTCAAACCTCGAACACGACAAAAGAAAGAGAAAAGACGAAGGTCGTCCCCTATGCCACTAGCCATAGGCTCTATTTGGTATGTCATGCTGTGTACTGCACTTGATGTGTGCCTTGCCCCATGTCTGACAAGGGGGTACAAGAGTGATCCAGGAGTGGATCACTGGACAGCGGTCAAAGTTATCCTTAATACTAGAGTACTAAGGAGATATTTCTCGATTATGGAGGTGATAAAGAGTTCGTCGTAAATGGTTATGTCGGTGCAAGCTTTAACACCAATCCGGATGACTCTAAGTAGCAATCCGGATACGTATAGTGGAGCAGCCATTTGGAATAGTTCCACGTGGAGTGTGGTAGCAGTGTCTACAGTATGACATAGAGATTTGTAAAGTACACACGGATCTGAATGTTGCAGACCCATTGACTAAAGACCTCTCTCACATGCAAAGCATGATCGAACCCTAGACCTCATTGGGTGTGAGATTCATAACAAATCACATAACAATGTGAGATATATTATTGACTCTAGTGCAAGTGGGAGACTATTGGAAATATGCCCTAGAGGCAATAAATAAAGTGTTTATTATTATATTTCCTTGTTCATGATAATTGTTTATTGTCCATGCTATAATTGTATTGATTGGAAACACATTACATGTGTGGATAAATAGACAACACTTTGTCCCTAGTATGCCTCTAGTGAACTAGCTCGTTGATCAAAGATGGTCAAGGTTTCCTAGCCATTGACATGTGATGTCATTTGATAATGGGATCACATCATTAGGAGAATGATGTGATGGACAAGACCCAAACTACAAACATAGCATATGACCGTGTCAGTTTATTGCCATTGTTTTCTTCATGTCAAGTATATGTTCCTATGACCATGAGATCATGCAACTCACGGACACCGGAGGAGTTCCTTGTGTGTATCAAACGTCGCAACGTAGCTGGGTGACTATAAAGGTGCTCTACAGGTATCTCCGAGGGTGTCTATTGGTTTGGCATGGATCAAGACTGGGATTTGTTACTCCGTGTGACGGAGAGGTATCTTAGGGCCCACTCGGTAATACAACATCACAATAAGCCTTGCAAGCAATGTGACTAAGTGTTGGTCACGGGGTCTTGTATTACGGAACGAGTAAAGAGACTTGCCGGTAATGAGATTGAACCAGGTATGGAGATACCAACGATCGAATCCCGGGCAAGTAACATACCGAAGAACAAAGGGAACATCATACGGGATTAACTGAATCCTTGACATAGAGGTTCGATCGATAAAGATCTTTGTAGAATATGTAGGATACAATATGGGCATCCAGGTACCGCTATTGGTTATTGACCGTAGAGGTGTCTCGGTCATGTCTACATAATTCTCGAACCCGCAGGGTCTGCACACTTAAGGTTCGGTGACGTTTCGGTAGTATAGAGTTATGTATGGTGGTGACCAAAGGTTGTTCAGAGTCCTGGATGAGGTCCCGGACATCACGAGGAGCTCCGGAATGGTCCGGAGGTAAAGATTGATATATAGGAAGTCCTATTTTGGTTGCCGAAAAAGTTTTGGGCTCATTAGTAGTGTACCAGGAGTGCCGGTAGTGTACCGGGAGACCATCGGGAGGGGTATTTCGACCCAAGAGGCTACATGGGCTGTGGGAGAGTGAATACCAGCCCTTGGTGGGCTGGTGGAAGTCCCACGCAAGGCCCATGCGTCTGGGAAGAAAAGCCCAAAGAGAAAAAGGTGGAAAAAGGCAAAAAGACCAAAATAAGGAGGAGTCCTAGTCCTAATAGGATTGGAGGAGGATTCCTCCTATCCTCCTTGGTTTGGCCGAAGCCTAGATGGCTTGGCCCTTGGGCCAAGCCTCATCCTCTCTTCCTCTTATATATACTAGAGGTTTTAGGGTTTTTGGCACTTGATTTTCAGCCACGTGCTACCCGTTCCTCTAGTGCATAGTTTCTCCTCTAGATCGGTTTTCTGCAGTGCTTAGGCAAAACCGTGCCGGAATTGCTCCACCACTATTGCCGCGGTGCCGTCACGCTGCCAGAGAACTCGTCTACCTCTCCACTCCCTCTTGCTGGATCAAGAAGGCGGAGATCGTCATCAAGCTGCACATGTGCTGAACGCGGAGGTGCCGTCCGTTCGGTGCTTGATCGGGACGGATAGTGATTGGATCGCGGGACGCTCGGCGATTTGGATTGCGAAGACGTTCGACTACACCAACCGCGTTTCTTAACACTTCCCGCTTAGCGATCTACAAGGGTATGTAGATCCACTCTCCCTCTCATTGATGCTCATCACCATGGATAGATCTTGCGTGTGTGTAGGAATTTTTTTGTTTCCCATGCAACGTTCCCCAACGTATTCCTCATATACTTGTTGATGAAATTGATCGTTACTGTTTGAAGAATTTGACTGAAGACTTTCACAATTTCCTCACCTCAATTTTTCAAGTTACCTTGTTCATCAAGTTATCTTGCTTATCCTGTATCACGCTACTTGTAATTTGTGCATGTTTCATTTCATCATGATGACTATGCTGTTACTATGTTCCTCATGCACTTAAGTACTTAGTTCGCTGCTAGTTATTCATCACATTTCAAATTCCTCAAAGTTGAAATTCCTCAAGTGATGAATTTGTAAAACTCGCCTATTCACCCCCTCTAGTCGATATAACGCACTTTCAATTGGTATCAGAGCAGGTACTCCCTCGCTCTGTGTGATTTTGGTTTAACCACCTGGAGTTCTAGTTATGTCGACTGCAGGTATGATCAAGGTTTCCGCGGGCTGTCCTACCTTCGATGGGACGGACTTCCCCTACTGGAAGAACAAGATGCGCATGCACCTTGAAGCTATTGACAACGATCTCTGGTACGTTGTGGAAAATGGTGTTCCCTCTGTTACTCCCACGATCAACGTTGCTCATGTGAAGAGATTCAAGCACCTCGATTCTCAAGCGAAGAATATCATTTGTGGCCATCTGAGCAAAGGTCAGTATGGCAGAGTGAGTGCTTTGGAGCCTGCTAAGCTTATCTGGGATAGGCTGTCCAAAGTTAACGAATGTGTTTCCACTCAATGTGACTCTCGTGTTGATGTTCTTCGCAATCTCTTCAACCGCTTCAAGAGACTCGACAATGAAAATGTTCAACAAACCTTTGACCGTCTCACTGATATCTCCAGTGAGCTTCAAGCACTAGGTGCCACCGATATCACTGACCATGAAGTGGTGAAGAAATTGCTAAGATCTCTTGACTCCTCATTCGATACTCTAGCTCTGATGATTCAAGAACGTGGATACTACAAGTCACTTGATCCTGCTGATATTCTTGAGAGACTCAATACTCATGAATTCCAACAAGCTAAGAAGAGAGACCTCTATGGGCCAAGCTATGGAAGATCCCGTGCTCTGAAGTCAAAAGCAATTTCCTCATCCGAAGAAGAAGATTCTGGCAGCAGCCTTGGTGATCCTGAAGAATTAAGTCAGGAGCTAGCAATGCTCGTGAGGAAATTCCAGAAGTTCTCAAGGAGAGGTGGATTTGGAAAGTCATCAAAAAGTGGTTTGAGGAAATCAGATTCCTCAGAAGACTACAAGAAAAGAACCTGTCATCGTTGCAAGAAACCTGGTCACATTATCTCTGACTGTCCTCTCTGGGAAAAAGATTCAAAGAAGAAGAAGAAATACAAGGATGATAGTTCTGATGACTCGAAGAAAAAGAAGAAATCTTCAAAGTCCTCATCTGTAAAGTCCTCAAAGCACAAGAAGAATGGTTCCAGAAAGGCTCGAGCATTCATTGGCAAGGAAATGGATTCTGAAGAAGAATCTGAAGAATATGAAAAAGAGGAAGAATCTGAGGTGGAATCTGATTTGGTGTCGCTAGCCTTGCTCTCGCTACTGCTTTCGTCAGCAAGTCCATCTTCAACGATGAAGAATATGACTACTCCAACGACTCTGACGTTAGTAATGATGATTATGCTCCCACCTATTGCTTCATGGCAAAAGGCTCAAAGGTACACAAACATCATTCCTCTTCTGAATCAAGTGAAGGTGAATCTGATGAATATGTGAAACCTAGCTATGCTAAACTTGTTAAACTTGCCACTAAGCAACAAAGTGCACTTGAAAACTTTCGGAAAATGCTAGACAAATGCGATGATCTGTTGAACGATGAAGTGGATCGGACTCAAACTTTGTCTGACGATCTCAAAATTCTTCAGACAAAGTATGATAACCTTCAGAGTCATCATAATTACCTCTTAGCCGATCATCAGAAGCTTTCTTATGAATTTCTTCAAAGAAAGCAAGATCTTGAGAAACTAAGGGTGTCACGTGAGGATCTCCAAAGGGAAAATGATTCCTTACTGGCTCAACAGATTAGTACCACTCAGGAAGAATTTGTTCCACCATGTTTGAAATGCATCAAATGTGAAACTATTGATTCTTCACCTGAATGTTCAAATGCTTCTATTGCTGCAAATTCTTCAACTATTCTAGTGATATCAAATTCCTCATCTGAGAATACCACAAGTATTACTGACAAAAATGCAGGGTTGAAGGAATTGTATGTGATAGGCATGTACAAAAGCCTCAAAGGGCATCAAACCTTTTGCGATGTCCTCAAAAAGCAGATTCTAAACAGGAACCCTAGGAAAGAGGGTATTGCCTTTGTGAGGAAACTCAACGCTGATGGATGCTACTAGACACCTCAACAGTACCCCAAACCCTCATGGGTTGTTGCGAAAGGACCTCCTGTAGATCCATCCACTTTATCTGGCTTTACTTGTGAAACTTCGTATTCCTCTGACGAGTCACTTGACTCCAACAAATTCTTCAAAAATCAGAAAGGTGAAGTATTTGCTAGATTTATTGGAACTAACTGTAGGAACGGTTCACCTATGAAGAAAATCTGGGTTCCCAAGAGCTACCTACAAAATCTTCAAGTGAATGTCCTCACGACACCACTTATGAAGAACAGGAACCCCAGATCAAATTCCTCACATGGACCAAAGTCTTCACTTGGACCAAATTCCTCAAATGGTCAAAAATATCATTCTCGTGCTAATGGCTCTGTTTTGCAGGGAAAATCTAAGAGTTATGAATATGTGCATTATTCTTCAAACCATCATGTTCATAAGTCCTCGAAGAATTTCTCTACTTATTCATATGAGTACTCTAACCCTCGCCCTGTGAAATGAAGTGCACTTGCTTCAATGCCTCCCTTCTCATATGGTGCTCGCAGAATGATGAACTCTTTACCACCCCTTCAGATGTGGGTGGTGAAGAAATTGAACTAATCTCTTATGCAGGGTCAGGTCTCCAGATGAACTTAAACAGCTGATGAATTGCTGGAGACCTGAGGAAATTCTTCAATGGACGCAAGCTAACTTTGTAGAAATGAATTCCTCGTTTCTCACGTCCTCACGCTACTTGCTTACTATCTTGTTTGATGAAATTCTGTCTGATGAAAATGATGTCATATTCTTCACTCTGAAGCATATGAGTTCATAAGTTGTACTAATTCATCTCCAGGATGATACTCCAAAAGCTACTGAGTGGGTCCTCGAGAGTGGATGCACAAACCACATGACCGGTGACAAGAATCTACTGATGAATTTGCCACTTGCTCCATCTCATCTAAAGCATATCACCTATGTAGACAAAGGAAAAAGCAAGGTATTGGGTCTAGGTAAGGTTGCAATCTCAAAGGACCGAACCATGGATAAGGTGACGCTTGTTGAATCCCTTGGGCTCAACCTTATGTCTGTCTCAATGCTTTGTGATCTTGATATGATTGTCGTATTTGGAAAATATCGTTGTGTTGTCATCATGGAATCTGACAATTCCAAAGTCTTCGAAGGCTTTAGGAGAGGAGACTTGTATATTGTTGATTTCTCTACAGGTCCTCAGCCAGCCACATGCCTACTTGCAAAGTCCTCAGAAGGCTGGTTATGGCATCGACGACTTGGACATGCTGGTATGAGGAACTTGCACATGCTCATGAAGAAAAGGCACGTCATTGGCATTGAAGGTGTCAAATTCCTCAAGGACCACCTCTATGGTGCATGTGAGTCTGAGAAGATGACCAGATCCAAGCATCTCTCGAAGACAATCATGACCATGACTTGACCCTTTGAATTGCTTCACATGGATCTCTTTGGCCCCACTCATTACTCCACACTAACAAATTCTTCAAGTTTGTATGGCTTTGTCATTGTTGATGATTACTCTTGTTACACTTGGGTGCATATTATTTTGTACAAGTCTAAAGGGCAGGATGTCTTCACACGATTTGCTTCAAGGGCCTCCACCAACTTCGGCATCAAAATCAAGCATATCAGGAGTGATAATGGGACTGAGTTCAAGAACACCAATATTGATGAATATCTTGATGAACTTGGTATTACTCATGAGTTATCCGCCCTTTATACTCCTCAGCAGAACGACATCGTGAAGCGCAAGAACATGACTCTTGTTGAGATGGCTCGCACCATGCTTGATGAATACAAGACTCCTCGCCGCTTCTGGCCTGAAGCAATTGATACTGCATGCCACATCATTAATAGGGTATATCTTCACAAATTCTTCAAGAAGACTTGTATGAACTTATGACTGGCAAGAAACCCAATGTAAGCTATCTCAAAGTCTTCGGTGCAAAATGCTGGATTAGAGATCCTCACCATAGTTCTAAATTTGCACCGAAAGAACATGAAGGTTTTATGCTTGGTTACGGAAAGGACTCGCACACCTACAGAGTCTTCAACACCTACCACCACAAGGTTGTTGAAACTATAGATGTGCGGTTCGATGAAACTGATGGCTCGCAAAGAGAGCACATGCCTTCTGTGTTAGATGAACAATCTCCTGAGGAATCCATCAAGCTGAAGGCTATTGAAGATGTCATACCCACTGAGGAAGTCATTCCAACGAATGAAGACATTCATGTTGATACACCTGAAGAAAATGATGCTGATGAAAATCCTCATCCACATCAACCTGCTCACCCAAGAGTTGCAGATGAAGTGCAGATTGACAAAATCATCGATGACATCAATGCACCAGGTCCTATCACTCGCTCAAAAGCTTCACATTTGACTAAATTTTGTGGGCACTTTGCCTTTGTCTCTATCATAGAGCCCACCAAAGTTGATGAAGCATTCAAGGAGCCTAAGTGGATTCAAGCTATGCAAGAGGAATTGTATCAATTCAAGCTCGACAATGTGTGGGAACTTGTCAAGCGGCCATATCCTTGCAAGCATAACATCATTGGTACCAAGTGGATCTACCACAACAAGCAAGATGAAAATGGCCTTATGGTCAGGAATAAGGCTTGTCTTGTAGCTCAAGGCTACACACAGGTTGAGGGAATTGACTTTGATGAAACTTTTGCACCTGTTGCTAGACATGAAGCCATTCGCATATTGCTTGCTTATGCTAACCATCATGATATCATCTTATATCAAATGGATGTGAAAAGTGCATTCCTCAATGGTAAGCTTGAGAAATAAGTATATGTTTCTCAACCCCTAGGTTTTGAAGACCCTAAGCATCCTGACAAAGTCTTCAGACTCAACAAGGACCTCTATGGCCTCAAGCAGGCCCCTCGGGCATGGTACGACACTCTAAAGGAATTCCTCATGAAGAAAGGCTTCAAACCCGGTTCACTCGACCCAACTCTTTTCACAAAATCCTATGACAATGAACTGTTCAGATGCCAAATATACGTAGACGATATTATCTTTGGCTGTACTGACAAACGTTACAGTGATGAATTTGCCTATATGACAAGTGAAGTATATCAAATGTATATGATGGGAGAGTTGAAATTATTCTTAGGTCTTCAAATTCGTCAGCAAGACAACGGCATCTTCATCTCACAAGATAAATACCTCAAGGATGTTCTGAGGAAATTCGACGTGCAAGATTGCAAAGGCGTCAAAACTCCAATGCCTTCAAAAGGCCACCTCTGCACTGACAAAAATGGTAAAGATTTCAATCAGAAGGTATATCGCTCCATGATTGGCTCGTTATTGTATCTATATGCATCTAGGCCTGATATTATGCTGAGATTTGGCATGTGTGCCCGATTCCAAGCAACACCAAAGGAATCACACCATAAGGTTGTGAAACATATTCTTCGATACTTAGCTCACACACCAACGCTTGGATTATGGTATCCCAAGGGCTCAAATCTTCACCTCGTCATATACTCTGATGTTGACTATGCTGGACATCGTGTGGATCGCAAGTCAACCTCAGGCACATGTCATTTCCTCGGACGATCCTTAGTCTGTTGGTCCTCGAAGAAGCAGAACTGCGTTTCACTATCTACTGCTGAAGCTGAGTACATTGTTGCTGGTTCATGCTGTGCTTAGTTACTATGGATGGAGCAAACCCTCAAGGACTACCGCATCAAGTTGAAGAATGTTTCTCTCTACTACGACAACGAGAGTGCCATCAAGATCTCTTACAACCCAAGTCAGCATTCCAAGACCAAGCACATCCAGATTCGTCATCATTTTCTTGGAGATCATGTACTCAAGGGCGACATCTCCATCGACCACATCCCCACTAAAGAACAACTGGCCGATGTCTTCACAAAGCCCTTGGATAAAAAGATATTTTGCAAGTTACAGTGTGAGCTAACTATCTTAGAATCTTCGAATGTTCTTTGAAAAAGGACACACATCCTAACACTTATGCAAAATTGATGACTTAGATGTGCAACACACGAAGTAACGTTTTTCTTAAATCAATGAAGAATAACCCTCTCAGTGTGAAGAAATTAATGAAGAATTTGATTCTCAGAACCCTACGACAATTGTACGCGGTGTCTTAAGTCATCATTCTTATACGGTGGGTCATGCCACCAACCATAGTTGAAATTCTTCAAAGTTGAGTTTTTCGTCATTTTGCAAATTCTTCAAAGTTTCAAATTCCTCAAGTTTGCAAATTCCTCAACTTTTCAAATTCCTCAACTTGTCAAATTCTTCAAGCTATGAAACTCATGTTCTTCATTGACTATATATACATATATATTTGAGTTTTCAATGTCCTCAAGAACATTCACTTATTGCTAATTCTTCAAGTTGATTTTCATCTAAGTGAATGTGATCGGACCCTTTTCCCCTCTATGCTAAACTCAACCTAGTCGGTTCACAAATTCTTCATACACGTTCTACTTTGACACTCGTTCAAAGTCTTCACTGTGTCCTTGACAGCTGAAGAATTTGCAAATGGAAACTTAAAATTTTCACTATCAAATTTTTTGGCGTTTCCCGCTCAATCAGTTCCGATTCCCACGACTGGATAACCCACGATCCCCCACTATCACCACTACTCAGAATGTGGGTGACACCTGTCACGTGGAGAGCAAGGGTCAGGGGCAATCTGGTCCAAAATCTTCAGACAGATTGGTTTTCACCTCCACTATAAATACCCCCTCCCCTTTCACTGTGCTCGGTTACTGCTCACTCCTACTCTCTCCTGAGCTCTGACCTAGTGCTGCCGCTAAAATCATCATCGCCGGTGTGGAAGAGCTTCACTGCCTCAACCTCGCCGTTGCCATACTCACATCGCTCGCGAAAGTGTTCACCCCGCCGCCGATGTAGCTGTCTCCCTTTGGCGAGCTAGGGCGTGGGAGATCTGGACTGACGAACTTCCAATCTCATTCCTCATTTCGTCGTGTTCTTCACCAGGGTAAATAAAATTCATTTTTACTGCCCTTGTTTGATCGTTAGGTTTTCCTAAATCTTCACAAAGTTGTTTATTCTTCAAGAATTTCATTCTAAAGCACCTTACATGTCCATTCACTTGATGATTTTCCCTAAGTTATGATTTTCTTCAAGATTCCTCAATTGTGTGAATCCTCAAATTTGCACAACTCTAGAACCTAAGACAAAGAACACTTGGTGAAATTCCTCAAGACACCCATCGTCAAATTCCTCTCACCTGATTTTATTGAAAATTTTCTGAGAACGCATATGACCTCTTCAAATTCCTCGCACCTATACTCTGTTCACAGGTACAAACATGTCCGCTGATGAATCACTAGGTTCTCATCAACTTAACTCATTTGCAGCATTTCTTGAGGAAAAAATGTGCACTTCTTCAGAGTCCTCAAGAGTTTAAAATCCCCAGCTGAAGAAAATGGTTGATGGGAAGAAGCCATAGAAAGATGGAAAGAAGGCTAAACAGAATACTACCTTTGAGATTCCTGATCATCTGTATGCTGGTTACTGTACACCAGATGAATCCATACATGGCAAAGAGACGGAAGAACAAAGAAAGATCAGAATTTAGAGGATTGAACGGAGGTGGGTGAGGGAATGGAAGGAGTATCACTATGTTACTCCCAAGTACATGAAGAAATTCGCACTCAAACCCCGTTGCATTAGGGCTCCTCCAGCTAATGATCAAGTGGTTGATCCCACCAGTGTTGTTCACAGAGAAGACTATCCCGCTGAGTGGGCAAAGCGTCAACTCAAACTATAGAGAGATGCCGAAGCTGCAATGAAGAAATTCAATGAAGACTCTGTTGCTGCTGCCATTGTCGGAGCCTCTTCAAGTGCTCCGAAGAAATCTATGATGAAGAAATCTGCTGTGAAGCCAAATTATTCATCTTCAAAGTCATCAAAGCAGATTCCTCAAGCTCAAAGGCCTCGGCTCTCAAAGGCCTCAGCTGCTAGTACAGTTGCTGCTCAGTCCTCGGCTGCTGCCGCTAAGTCCTCAACTCCTATGCACCTTGCCTCAAGCCAACGGACTGAAGGATTTTCAATTGCTTCAAGAGCATCAACAAGTTCTTCAGCCCAAACTCATTCCTCAAGCAATCCTTCTCTAAGGAAAAATAAAGCAACTGCTAGACGAGGCATTCGACCAAGTCCTCAAACCAAAAAGGTGGCTTTCACAATACCTTCAGAATCCTCACATGAAGCTGATGATGAGGAACTGGAAGCTATCATTAGAAACAAGCAACAACGAGTGGCTAAAGCAAAGGGATCTCAAATTCCTCTTTTGCTTGATCCTAAACAAGTGCTTAACTTCATTGATATCTGGCACAAGGATCCCAAGACGCCCATTGATGACTTGAAACTGCCTCCTGGTCCTGATCATGTCCTCACAACTTTCATTGCTGAAGAAAAATGGAAATATGAGAAGGCAATACAAAACCAGAAGGCTCAGTACAAGAAAGAGCATTGATTGAAGAAGAATGTTCTAAATTTGTCTCCTGAGGAACTTGTAAGGGTGCGGTCTGAGATCCAAAGCCTCAGTGAGGAATTCAGTTCATACTATGCTGATTGGCAAGACCCCAAGGTTCGCTTCGTCAACATTGCTGACAAAGTCATCACTGATCACAACTCAAGGGTTGCATCTCCCTCCCAGCAACAAATTCCTCAGGATGACGAAACTGCTCAGCCTACTAAGGAAACTGCTGAAGAAAGTCAGACCGCTGAAGAACCTGCCAAGGCACCACTAGTGCGCCTGATGAAACTGAACCCACAAGGACGACTGCATTAGTCGTGCCTGAAGAAATTGTACCACCCTCACCTTCTGCTGAATCTGACAAATCATCAAAGGTGAAGACAATCAACCTTCCTTCTGCATCAAAAGTGAAGAAAACTAAGGCTGCTGAGAAGAAGGCACTGAAAAGAAAAGCTTCAACTTCAGATTCCTCAGCTGTGAAGAAGTTGAAGACTCTGCCAAAGTCCTCGACTGAACCATTTGATGCAACTCCACTCTCCTCAGCACCCGCCTATGAGATCATTCCATTTGGTGTTGACTATGTCATCCCAGATGAAGAAACTGAAGAAGGTCATTCTGCTACTTCGACAAAGCAGATTGATGAAGACATTGAAGTTGAAGAAAATTCTTCAACTCCTCAGGTATCATCGCCCCAGCCTCAGTTCACTGCTGAAGAGGCCGGGATTGAAGAAATTAATGAGGATGTAGACATTGGAAATACAACTCATGTCATCAATGATGAATATTGGGAAACAACTCACCCAAGTTCACCAATGACTACTCCTCTGTCACAGATTCCTTAGTCCCCTACCCAGACTGAAGAAATTTATGAAGGATCTAATAAATTGACCGCCAATGTCAGCTGCATCAGTTGATGACTTTGCTGCTCCAACTGCCATTGAGGAACCTGTAACGCAAATTGCTCAGACTAAAGAAATTCCTCCCATGCCAAAGGAAATCAAGGGGCACTTTAAGCCAAACCTTCATCCCAAGCCCAGAATGTCATTCAAAGGCTTAGCGCGCCCCAAATTCCTCAAAAGAAATTTGTTCAATGAGCACATGTTCTTCATAGGTCCCAATCCATACGACTCATCAAGGGCCGGTCGAAGCAGATTCTAGACTGCCACTTAGATGAATTACTATGCATTAGTTCTGTTTGATAAGAAAAAAGTCTTCGAGCACCATCAAATTCCTCATGCTGACATGGAAACACTTCCATCATTCACGCCAGTGCTCCAAGTTCTTCATGATGCAGGCATTCTTCCCTTCTGCTTAGATATTTGTGATTGGAATGAAGAACTCATTCTTCAATTCTATGCCACCCTGCACATCAGAGGCGATGCTTCTGACATCAACTCCTGGGTTTTGGACTGGATGAAAGGATCAACACATCTCACTGCTCAAGCATCCGAATTACTTCTGTCTATCCCAGTGCCAATTCCTTCAGAAGAAGCTCGTCGACTGTTTGATGAACCTGCTCTTCCAAATCAATTGATGCAAGTGTTGATGAAGCCTTTGGCTCCTGGAAAGCCTCAACGAAAACCCTTCCTAGTGAAGGATTTGCTTTATGTGCCCAAGACGGTCTACCGCATTCTCACGAATACTCTATGTCCTCAGAAGGGCCACAACTCTGAAGAAGAGGAAGTGGAGGGAGTCATGAAGAATATGTTGTTCAACATCATTCATGGGATTCCCATCAACTTCCACGATTTCTTCATGAGGACATTGGCTAATGATGCTCTAGCCCCATTTGAACAGAAGCCTTATGCTCCTTGGCTCATGAAGTTCATCAGGGCAAAGTCTTCAGTTCCCTTCAAGGCGGACTTCCAGAATTATTTTGGCTTCTTGCCTCCGATTGAAGTCCTCAAGAGCACAATTGCCTCAGTGGAAGGAAAAGGCAAGGCTGTCATTGATGAAGGCACTCGTCCATTGGATGTACAGTTTCGCAAAGCTGCATCCTTGTCCACCAATGATGACACTTCAACACAGGACTCAGAAGCAATGGCCTCAGCTCAAAAACCTCAAGAGTCTGCCCCTCGTGTGATGACTGATCATGAGCTTCTCATAAGTCTTCATCAGAAGGTCGATCGTAATCACAAGTGGGTGAAGTGTCAACTTGGTTACATTGTGCAAAACATGACTGTGATGCAGAACTCTATGAAGAAGAATCACTACTATGCACATGAAACCCTCAACCACACTTGGGATATATTGTCTCACCTCAAGACTCCTGAAGAACTGAAGGAGATGGATCTTGAGGAAAATCTTGACTGGGCTCATTAACCTCAGAAGAAATTCAAGAAGGTTCAAGTTCCTCTGATGGTCACAAGTTCATATTCTTCATCGCGTGCGACGGATGAAGCTGAGGATATTGACGACACTACGGTAGGCCCTGCATCGACAAACGACCCTGACAACGCTGGCGCTCCTTCCTCACCAACACGATGAAATTCTTCAAGGGGCGTTAGTCCTCATTTGTTCGTCCCTTTTGGTCTTCGATGACAAAGGGGGAGAAAATTTGAGTTAGTCTTCAAGCGGGTCACTATATATGGGCTGTTTTTGTTTAAGTTATAACTCTCGCTCTTCTGAAGCTTTTGTTGATTGAGTTGTAAACTTAAGTTTGATGGTGGTCTGACTCTTTTGAACTGCTTTACGCATGCTTATTTCCTCAAGCACCTTAATGCATGCATGCTAAATTTCGCCATATACCATTTTCATCATGCATTTCAAATTCTTCATATCATATGATCAAATGCGTGTATGAATTACAAGATATAGGGGGAGTTCTCCATGTTTTTAACCTGCTATGTGCATTTGCAGTCCAAAGCAAATTCCTAAAATATGCACATCTTCAGGGGGGGGTTCTTCTATATCTTGCAATCAAATTCCTCAAACTCGGTATTTACACTCCATAGTATTATCCCCGTTGAAAACTTAACCTATTTGTCATCAATCACCAAAAAGGGGGAGGTGGTTAGTGCATCTAGTGCCCCTTAGTGATTTTGGTGTATTGAAGACTTATAGGTTAAGGAACTAATGTGTTTATGAGTGTACACATGCTCTATAAGTCGATGAGGAGTTTCATACATCCGGAGATTACTGACCCCTAAAAATGTATGTCTTCAACTGAAGACTTTGGTGAAGACTTTGGTATTCCATGAAGACTTTGAAAATGAAGAAGTCGGTGTGACCTTGAAGATATGAACGAGGACTATGAAGCGTGAAGAATTTTGTTTTCCTAGTTTCATTTCCTTTCCTTGAGTCATAGGAAACACCGTACTGTTAAAGGGGGCCAAGGTAATACTAAGGAAAATTTCTAACTGATGCTCAACTTCAAAAGCCTCAACCTATACAATCCTTCGAGTGAAGCCTTTAGATATCTCTTGCAGTTCAGTCAAGTTCTTCAGTGACAGAGACGATGTTCTTCTGGTATCTGATGAAATTGATCTGACTAAGGAGTTAGGATTTTGCTAGTGAGAATTGCCTACAAGTGAGGAACATGATATGTTTGAGGACTTTCATAGTTCGAAATTCCGACCGTTGCTGTGCTTAGCGCCAGCTGTCCCCAATCATAACATCCACATACCGGTCATATCATTGGGGGCATTTATGTCATATCATGTTAGGTTGCACCCTGGCTAGAAATAGCCACCCCCACAACCACTGGTTGGTTGGCTGCTCCGAGAGAGAACTGACACTTGTCATTTGAGAGCAACCCATCCTCCGAGGACTTTGAGAGAAAATCATCAGTGAGGAAAAAACCACAACCAAACCACCAAACCCAAAGTGATTGAGCATCACTGAAGAAATTCCTGTGTGGAACCGACGCTTGTTACCTTTGAGGACTGTGCATCCTCCAGACGGTTAGGCGTCATGGTCTAGTGCATCCTGCAGTCAATTGGGGATCATGAAGTGACCTTGGTCTAGAGCATCCAGCAGTAAACTGTGGATCGCCGGGTGACCAGTTTGTGAGGGTTTTGGAAGTCTACCCTGAAGACTTACCATGTGTGTTGGGCAAGGACCGTGTGACCTTAGCTCAAGGAGAATACGGTAAGGATTGTGTGTCCTCGGACTGTGTGTCCTCTGGTTTAAATACCAGGCCGCTCCAAACCAGACGTACGATTGTCATAGCAGTTGGAACTGGGTCATCAAACGTTGTCTTCATCGAGCTACCTGGTTCTAATTCCTCAACCCCTCTATTCCTCGTATACTTGTTGATGTAATTAATCGTTACTATTTGAAGAATTTGACTAAAGACTTTCACAATTTCCTCACCTCAAATTCTTCAAGTTACCTTGTTCATCACAGCTTATCCCGTATCATGCTACTTGTAATTTGTGCATGCTTCATTTCATCATGATGACTATGTTGTTACTATGTTCCTCATGCACTTAAGTACTTATTCCGCTGCTAGTTATTCATCACAGTTCAAATTCCTCAAAGTTGAAATTCCTCAAGTGATGACTTTGTAAAAATCGCCTATTCACCCCCCTCTAGTAGATATAACGCACTTTCACAGATATTAAGTCTTTCATGTATGGTTGAATTGACAACTCAGCTGCTAATACTCGAAAATATTCTTTGGCTCCCCTTGTGTCGAATCAATAAATTTGAGTTGAATACTCTACCCTCAAAAACTGTTGCGATCCCCTATACTTGTGGGTTATCAAGACCTTTTTGTGGCGCCGTTGCCGGGGAGCATAGCTTTATTCTCTGAGTCACTTGGGATATATATCTGTTGATCACTATGAGGAATCTTAAAGATCCAAAAACCAAGATCTACCCCTCAACTACGAGGACAGGTAAGGAACTGCCATCTAGCTCCGCACTTGATTCACCTTCTATTATGAGTAAATTTGTGACACGACCACCTGCTAGTAATTCTGATATGTCGCAAGCAATTGATGATGTTACTTCTGCTATGCATGATGCTTATGATGATACTTTGATTGATGATACGATGCCACTGGGTGAATTTCTTGATGAACAAATTGCTAGAGCTAATGTTGAAACTGATAATATTTCTAAATCTGATGAAATTATTGAAACTAAACACTATGATACACCTGCTAGACCTAGCTCTCCTAGATATGAATTGCCTGATATACCTGAAGGTTATGTTAAGAAGGAGAGGTAGCTAGGGACTTTCTTGCTTGTAAGGATAGAGATGATCTTAAGAAATTGCTTCGCAAGTGGAAGGAAAAATCTTTGAATGCTAGAATGCAACATGATCCTAAGTTTGCTACTTCACCTATCTTTGTTACTGATAAGGATTATGAATTGTCTGTCAATCCTGATTTAATTACTTTAGTTGAATCTGATCCTTTCTATGGTTATGAATCTGAAACTGTTGTGGCACATATTACCAAATTAAATGATATAGCCACCCTATTTACTCATGAGGAAAAAATTCGCTATTACTATATTCTTAAGTTGTTTCCTTTCTCATTAAAGGGTGATGCCAAGATATGGTTTAATTCTCTTGCTCCTGGTTGTGTGCGTAGTCCCCAGGATATGATTTATTACTTCTTGAAAAATATTTTCCTACCCATAAGAAAAAAGCTGCCTTGCAGGAAATATTTAACTTTGTGCAAATTGAAGAAGAGAGTCTCCCACAACCTTGGGGGAGGATTCTACAATTACTTATTGCTTTGCCTGATCACCCTCTCAAGAAAAATGAAATACTTGATATCTTTTATAATGGACTAACCGATGCTTCTAGGGACCACCTAGATAGTTGTGTTGGTTGTGTTTTCAGGGAATGAACTATTGAACAAGCTGAATTACTATTGAATAATATATTGAGCAATGATAATGATTGGACTATTCCCGAACCACCTCCAAAGCCAACTCCGAAGAAAAGAGGTATTCTATTCCTCAGTCCTGAAGATATGCAAGAGGCAAAGAAATCTATGAAAGAAAAGGGTATTAAAGCTGAAGATGTTAATAATCTATCACCTATTAAAGAAATACATGGTCTTAACCTGACACATGTAGTAGAGGTATATTCTCTTAGTAGATTTGATGACGGAGATATTCCTTATAATAAGTCTGCTAGCCAATGCTTGGATGAATTTGATAATTTTATTGTGAAGCAAGAAAATTTCAATGCCTATGTTAGTAGACAATTGAAACATAATGCTTATATGCTTGATCGCTTGAGTGATTATTTGAATAGAACTGTCAATGATCTTAAGCTTATTAGTAAACATGCTTCCATGGTAACCACTCAAGTAGAACAAGTACTTAAGGCTCAAAATGATTTGCTTAATGAGATGAATAGTAAAGACAATGATCATTCTGTTAAAGTTGTGACTAGAGGAGGTAGAATGACCCAGGAACCTTTGTATCCTAAGGGCCATCCTAAGAGAATTGAGCAAGATTCTCAGAGAGTTAATACTGATGCACCTATTCCTTCCAATAAGAGTAGGAAAAAGAATGATGATAGTACTTTGCATGCTGCTAGTGAACCTATTATAGATACATCTAAGAATCCAAATGACATTTCTATTTCTGATTCTGAGACACAATCTGGTGATGAACATGAGCCTAGTGATAACATTAATAATGATGTTCATGTTGACGCTCAACCTAATAATGATAATGATGTGGAGATTGAACCTGCTGATGATCTTGATAACCCACAACCTAAGAATAGAAGGTACGATAAAAGAGACTTCATTGCTAGGATGGTAGAGAAAGAGAACCATGGGTTCAGAAACCCATGCCCTTTCCTCCCAAACCATCCAAGAAAAAGGATGATGAGGATTTTGAGCACTTTGTTGAAATGCTTAGACTAGTCTTTCTACGTATGCGCCTAGTCTTTCTACGTATGCGCTTGACTGATATATTGAAAATGTCTCCTTATGCTAAGTATATGAAAGATATTGTGACAAATAAAAGAAAGATACCGGAAGCTGAGATTTACACCATGATTGCCAATTATACTTTTAAAGGTTGAATCCCTAAGAAATTAGGAGATCCCGGAGTACCTACTATACCATGCTCTATTAAAGGAAGTTATGTTAAAACTGCTTTATGTGATCTTGGAGCTGGTGTTAGTGTTATGCCTTTCTCTTTATACCATAGACTTGATTTGAATAAGTTGACACCTACTGAGATCTCTTTGCAAATGGTTGATAAATCAACTGCTCTACCTATCGGTATTTGTGAGGATGTACCTGTTATAGTTACAAATGTGACTACCTTGACAGGCTTTGTTATTCTTGATATTCCCGAGGACGACAGTATGTCGATGATCCTTGGTAGACCCTTTTTGAATTTTGCAGGGGCTGTTATTGATTGCAATAAGGGCAATGTCACTTCTCATATTAATGGTAATGAGCATACGGTACACTTTCCGAAGAAACAACCTCAGGTTCATAGTATCAACTCTATTGAAAAAATTCCAACGATTATTATTGGAGACTTTGAGTTCCCTCATCCTACTGTCATGAAGAAATATGATCTACTTATTGTTGGGGAAATGCATATCCCCATTGAGGTAACTTAGTGTTATTCGAAAATTCTTCGGTTTCATGTTATTCGAAAGTAGTTTGTTAATAAGACTTGATCAACCTTATTGATGGATTCCTTTTGATGAGCATGAGATGGACGAATTTAGAGAGCACAACTTCCTGTACCTGACTTTTACTTTCTCTTACCTAGATGAAATTAAGTAAAAATGCTATTATTTTTCTATTTTCTGAGTTTCCCGTGCAAATAAAAAAGTGACCTCAAAATAAAAGTTTTTCAAATGACCTGAAAATGGAGTATGACTTTTTCTGGAATATTTAAGAATTTTTGGCACTGAGTATGCATCAGAGGGCTGCACCAGTGGGCCACAAGCCTGTAGGGCACGCCCCCTGGGCGCTCCTTGGTGGCTTGTGGGTCCCATGTGGCCCTCCTTCATCTATTCTAGCACTCATTCACTTCATCTTCCTCCAGAAAAAATCCCACCATTGCTCAAACCCATGTTCTAGCTCATCTTGCTGCCATTTTAGATCTCCTTGCTCAAAGCTCCATTCGCAAAACTATTTTAGAGGATTGTTCATCGGTATGTGACTCCTCTAATGGTCCAATTAGTTTTTGTTCTAGTGCCTTATATATTGCAGATTTTTGCTGTTGTGGTGACTGTGTTTTTAAGCTTGCATGCCAAATTTGTATGGTCCCAAGTAGTTTTGATGCATGATATAGTCTCTAGGCACTTGAAGGAGTAGTTGCTATGAGTTTTGTTGAGTTTTGTTCACCTTTATTCTAATTCACTAATTTTTTTAGAAATTTTCAGAAATGTTAAGAAGATTACTAAGAGGTTCTTCAAGTCGGGGTTCTAAGGAAGATGAAAATGAAATGAAGGAGAAACCCAAATATAATCTTCCTCGCGTCGCAGGAATTCGACCATGCGAATGGCCGTGTGACACATTCTTGAGGGCATCCGGAATTTATGAAGATTTCTATTATTTGGCTGAGAATGTAGGCATCACCAACTTCCTCAACGATAAGTGTGACCAGTACCTCTTGCTCACTAATACCTTTGTGCAAAATTTTCACTTCATCTTAGGGAAGACCCTCCTACAGTAGAATTTCACTTATATGAGGTGCCTAAGAAAATGAAACTTTATGATTTTTGCAAAGTTTGCAAGATACCCTATGAGGGCAGCATCAGGGAACCACGTCCTCGAGACATGGAAGATTTTATTGCCGCAGTCACTGTAGGGGAAGAGAGAGGCGTGTCAAAGGCAAGAGCAGCTAGTTTACATTTTCCTGTGCTGCACTATTATTCATTATTTGCGTGAAGATGTTTAGTTGGTCCCTAGGAGAGTGGAAGCCTTAGTGCCCCTGACCTCGCTATTTTGCGCCATGCTTTATTTGCTGATAGAACCTTTAGTCTGGGCTCCATGGTGGCCCACCGGTTGAACATCAACCGTTTGAAGGGGCCCATATTCGGAGGTATCTATGCATCTCGTTTAGCTAAACATTTTGAGATACCCATTAGGCTTCACGAGAAAGATGAGAGGCTGATACCCGCGAAGTTTCTAGATTATGACTGTATGGTAGCCCATGATGTTATTAAGAAGAATGATGATAGGAGGCTGCTTTACAATTTAGTATTTAGTCAGGGTACTTGTGAGACTATTACTCTGCCCGCTTCTTCTCTGTTCTATATTCATTCAGGCAGGTACACTGTTATGGCCGATGACATCTACCGATATTGGGGTTTGACGCAACCCCCAGCACCTGAGTAGGCACCGGCCCTTGATCCATTCAGGTCCCGGTTTTTCAGTGGGAGCCACAGGGGGTCACTAATCAGTGGAACCCTCAGTGTCCTCCGGAGTATCTCGGAGAAGGTTATTTCCAGCCATGGCCCTAGACCAACTTAGGCCAAAAGCCTAAGCTTGGGGGAGTACATATTTCTCACCGATATTACATTCATGATCACACTCTTGTTTCAGTTGTTGGCATTCATACTTTTTCATTGTACAATCCATGGTAGTTTATTTCTTGTTTTGCTTTCTTCTTGTGTGTTTAATTAATTTTGAGGAAAATATAAAAAAATTACTTCTAGCTTTATTTCCTAGTTGCTTAGTTGTAGCATTAAAGAGAAAACCCAAAAAGATTTCTCGTTCTTCTTTTTGCTTGTTGGGAGCTTTCCCGTGTAAATAATTTTCCTTTCTTTTCTTTAGGTCGTAAGGAGAAGACCACGATGACATGTTGAGTGGCTCTCATATGCATTATTGTTTATCTTACATAGAGCCCATATTGCCTTGTTGTTTGCAGATTCCAGCTTAGTCCAATGCACGTGCACTCTTATTATTATTCACACCGTTCGGTCGTGCAAGTGAAAGGCAATAATGAAGATATTTGATGAAAAGATTGAGACGGAGAAAAGCTGGTATGAACTTGACCTATCTTGCTTTTGTAAATATGATTAGCTCATCGTTCCGAATTCAGTACATTATGGGATGACAATTAGAGATTATTGTTATTCATGCCATGCTTAATTGGCTACGAGTGGATAATGGTTCGTCTGGAGTGCCAACATGCGCATTAAAATGGTTGTGATGTAGTATGATAGAATAGTATCCTCCTCTGAATTATTCAAGTGGCTTGACTTGTCACATGTTCACGCATGTAGTTGAAACAAATCAACATAGCCTCCACGATATTTATGTTCATGGTGAATTATATCCTACTCATGCTTGCATTCAATGTTGGTTAATCTCAAAGCATGTTGATGATTGTGTCGCTCTCTAGTTGGTCGCTCCCCAGTCTTTTGCTAGCCTTCATTTGTACTAAGCGGGAATACTGCTCATGCATCCATCTCCATAAACCCAAGGTTGTTCCATATGAGTCCACCATATCTACCTATATGCGGTATTTACCTGCCGTTCCAAGTAAATTTGCATGTGCTAAACTTTAAACCTTCAAATAAACTTTTTGTTTTGTATGCCCAAATAGCTCATGTGGCGACTGGGGGCTGTCAATATCTTCCTTGCTAGGTGGGTTATTCTCACGATATGTGTTGATTCACTATCATTTACAAGAAAGTGGCTGGTAACAGGATGCCTAGTCCCATGCTCGAAATAAAAAGCAAATTATAATTAAACAATACTCCCCCAGGACTGTGTTTGTATGGACGGTACCCGTGGATTCGGCTCGCTGTGGAGTGTGATTAATTGGTGGAGGGGGAGTAATAACTTTACTATTCTATTTGGGAACCGCCTATAATGTATCTAGCATGGAAGATATTGAAAACCTCTTGGACGTTATGTGAGAAATGAAAGCATACCGCTCAAAAATCATTACCTATCTCTGTTTTAAAAGCTTGAGCTTTGGCATCTCTGCAAATCAATGCTTCCCTCTGCGAAGGGCCTATCTATTTACTTTATTGTTGAGTCATCATCCTCTTATAAAAAGCACCAGTTAGAGAGCACCATCGTCATTTGCATGCCTTGCTATTAATTGATATTGAGTATGAGCATGACTGGATCTCTCTCACCATGAATTACAATGTTTAGTCAGTCCTTGTTCTCCAGAGGTGCTCTGCATTTATGTTTTGTAGTCCCAGAAAGGGCTAGCGAGATACCATTATGTCATATTGTATCATGATTGTTTTGATAAAATTGTTGTCATTTGAGACTTATTATTATAGCTCTCTAGTTGATTATGCCATTGATATGAGTAAATGTGATACCTAAATGTTATTGTGAATGTGGTTAGTCTATAATCTTTGCTAAAAATCTGAACATAAGTTAGACATATTTACAACAGCAAGATCAAACAGAGTTTGTAAAAGTTTTTCTTTATCACTTTCAGTTTATCAACTGAATTGCTTGAAGACAAGCAAAGGTTTAAGCTTGGGGGAGTTGATACATCTCCAATGTATCTACTTTTCCAAACTCTTTTGCCCTGGTTTTGGACTCTAATTTGCATGGTTTGAATGAAACTAACCCAGACTGACGTTGTTTTCAACAGAATTGCCTTGGTGTTATTTTTGTGCAGAAATAAAAGTTCTCGGATTGACTTGAAAATTTACGGAGAATATTTTTGTAATTAATAAAAATATTGGCGAAAGAATCAACTGCAAGGGGCCCACCATGTGGCCACAAGCCTGGTGGGTGCGCCCACCCCCCTAGGGCGCGCCGGGCAGGCTTGTGGGCCCCCTACTGCTCCTCCGACCTCGTTTCCACGTCTACTCTAGCGTTGCCCATAGCTACAATGCCACACCACCTCAGCATTCTCGCCACGACCAACGAGGTGCTATTTGGGCACCACCATCTCCACCATGAGATGTGCTTGCTGAACGGGCTCGACATCGACAATTCCCCATACAACGAGACCACCTTGGAGACCATTAGAGCGACCATTCTATGCTTGAAACTACTACGAGCCTCGACCATGATATCCTCATCATGTTCGTCGCGAAGAAGGCAAAGAAGGCTTAGTTGTTGGAGGAAGAGGCCATGGGCGTGCTCATCATGACCATGATGATGATGGGATTGGTAACTTCAAACTTACCATACCATCGTTTAATGGGAAACCTGATATGTCTCCATCGTATCCACTTTTCCAAACTCTTTTGCCCTTGTTTTGGACTCTAATTTGCATGATTTGAATGGAACTAACCCGGACTGAGTTGTTTTTAGCAGAATTGCCTTGGTGTTATTTTTGTGCAAAAATAAAAGTTCTCGGATGGACCTGAAAATTTATGGAGAATATTTTGGGATATAATAAAAATACTGGCAAAAGAATCAACCAGGGGGGCACCCACAGGTGGCAAGCCTGCCAGGCGCGGCCACCCCTGGCCGCGCCTAGCAGGCTTGTGGGGCCCCTGCTACTCCACCAACCTCAATTCCACTCCTATTTATTCCTATTAGCGGAGAAAAACATCAGGGAGAAGAGTTCATCGCGTTTCACGATAAGGAGCCACCGCCACCTCCTGTTCTTCCTCGGGAGACCAGATCTAGAGTCCGTTTTGGGCTCCGAAGAGGGGAAATCGACGCCATCATCATCACCAACCATCCTTCATCACCAATTCCATGATGCTCTTCGCTGTTTGTGAGTAATCCCATCGTAGTCTTGCTGGACAGTGATGGGTTGGATGAGATTTATCATGTAATCGAGTTAGTTTTGTTAGGGTTTGATCCCTAGTATCCACTATGTTTTTAGGTTGATGTTGCTATGACTTTGCTATGCTTAATGCTTGTCACTAGGGCCTGAGTGCCTTGATTTCAGATATGAACCTATTATGTTTTCATGAATATATATGTGTTTTTGATCCTATCTTTCAAGTTGTAGACACCTATTACGAGTTATGATCTACATTCCCAAGGGTGACAATAACTGGATTCTTTTCGGTGATTACTGTAGTTTGAGGAGTTCATGTATTCACCAAGTGCTAATGCTTTGGTCCGGTTCTTATTAAAAGGAGGCCTTAATATCCCTTAGTTTCCAATAGGACCCCGCTGCCACGGGAGGGTAGGACAAAAGATGTCATGCAAGCTCTTTTCCATAAGCACGTATGACTATATATGGAATACATGCCTACATTACATTGATGAATTGGAGCTAGTTCTGTGTCACCCTATGTTATAACTGTTGCATGATGAATGCCATCCGACATAATTATCCATCACTGATCCATTACCTACAAGCTTTCCATATAATTATCTTTGCTAAAGTTACCTTTCCGTTGCTACCGTTACAAACACTACAAAACTGCTACTATCACTTTGCCACCGTTACCGTTACTTCCATATTACTTTGCTACTGAATACTTTGCTGTAGATATTAAGTCTTTCAAGTGTGGTTGAATTGACAACTCAGCTGCTAGTACTCGAGAATATTCTTTTGGATCCCCTTGTGTCGAATCAATAAATTTGGGTTGAATACTCTACCCTCGAAAACTGTTGCGATCCCCTATACTTGTGGGTTATCACATACCGAAGAACAAGGGGAACATCATACGGGATTATCTGAATCCTTGACATAGAGGTTCAACCGATAAAGATCTTCGTAGAGTATATAGGAGCCAATATGGGCATCTAGGTCCCGCTATTCGTTATTGACCATAGATGTGTCTCGGTCATGTCTACATAGTTCTCGAACCCTCAGGGTCTACACACTTAAGGTTCAGTGACGTTTTAGTAGTATTGAGTTATATGTGTTGGTGGCCGAAGGTTGTTCGGAGTCTCGGATGTGACGAGGAACTCCAGAATGGTCCGGAGGTGAAGATCTATATATACTACGAAGGAATCGGAGTCCGGAAGCGTTCCGGGGGTACCGGGTTATGACTAGGAGTACCGAAAGGGGTTTCGGGGGGGCCTCGGCAAGTGTTGGGGGGCCTCATGGGCCAAGGGGAGGGGGCAAACCAGCCCACTAAGGGGTTGTGCGCCCCCCTCAACCTTTCCCACATAACCAAGAGAGGTGGGGCGCCCCCTCTAGGGTTCGCTCCACCTGGCTTGTGCAAGTCACCCTAGGGTTTCCCTAGGGGGGCCCCATCTGCCTTGGCCGCCGCCCCCCTAGATGGGATCTAGAGGCACCACCCCTCCCCCCTTCCCCCTATATATATATATATAAGGAGAGGGAGGTCGTACCTAAGAAAATCCACGTGTTGCCCTCTCTCCCTCTAGATAGCTTCTCCTCTAGGTCTGTTCGGTACGGCTTAGCGAAGCTCTGCCGGATCAGCTCCACCACCACCGCCACCATGCCGTTGTGCTGTCGGAGAACTCATCTACCTCTTCACCCTCGCTTGCTGGATCAAGGAGGTGGAGATCGTCATCGAGCTGTACGTGTGCTGAACACGAAGGTGCCGTCTGTTTGGCGCTAGATCGAAAGGACCGTGATTGGATCGCGGGACAGATCGTGATTGGATCGTGGGAAGGATCGTGATGGGATTGCAGGACGGCTAGCGATTTGGATCACGAAGACGTTCGACTACATCAACCGCGTTTCTTAACGCTTCCCACTGAGCGATCTACAAGGGTGTGTAGATCCACTCTCCCTCTCGTAGATCCTCATCACCATGGATAGATCTTGCGTGTACGTAGGAATTTTTTTGTTTCCCATGCAATGTTCCCCAACATCGTTTGACCTAACTCCACCACTATAAATTCTCTAAGACCAGGAAACCAACAAAGAGCCAGCCAAAATACTTTTCCTGTCGTCACAAGTCTCTGATCCACTGTGTGTCCATTTGGAGCCCTGTTTCGGTGCCCTCTCGGAGGGGTGGGGGATCAATCACGGAGGTCCTCTACATCAACCTTGTTGCTCCCATGGTGATGTGTGAGTAGTTCACCATTGACCTATGGGTCCATAGAAAGTACCTAGATGGATTTCTCTTTCTCTCTCTCTCCGATCTTCAATACAAAGTTCGCCACGATTCCCGCGGTGATCTATTCGATGTAATCGTCTTACAGTGTGTTTGTTGGTATCCAATGAGTTATGAGGTCATGACCAAATTATTTATTGAAAGGACATGGATGTCGCCTAAGGGGGGGTGAATAGGCGCTTTAAAATAATTATGGTTTAGGATTGAACAAATGCGGAATAAAACTATCGTTTAATTAGTCAAGCACAAAACCTAAAACAACTAGGCTCACCTATGTGCACCAACAACTTATGCTAAGCAAGATATACAACTAAGTGATAGCAAGATATATAACAAGAAACAATATGGCTATCACAAAGTAAAGTGCATAAGTAAAAGGGCTCGGGTAAGAGATAACCTAGGCACACAGAGACGACGATGTATCCCGAAGTTCACACCCTTGCGGATGCTAATCTCCGTTCGGAGCGGTGTGGAGGCATAATGCTCCCTAAGAAGCCACTAGGGCCACTGTAATCTCCTCACGCCCTTGCACAATGCAAGATGTCATGATTCCACTAAGGTACCCTTGAGGGTGGTCACCGAACCCGTACAAACAAGGTTGGGGCAATCTCCACAACTTGATTGGAGGCTCCCAACGACACCACGAAGCTTCACCACAATGGATTGTGGCTCCGAGGTGACCTCAAATGCTCGGGGCAATCTCCACAACCTAATTGGAGACCCTGAAGCTTTCTTGGAGCTTTACACCACAATGATTGAGCTCCGAGGCACCACCAACCGTCTAGGGCGCCAAAGCACCCAAGAGGAACAAGCTCTAGGTTGCTCAAACACCCAAGAGTAATAGCTTCTCAACTTCTCACTTCCACGTATCACCATGGAGAACTCAAACCTATGCACCAAATGCAATGGCAAGGGAACACGAAGTGCCCAAGTCCTTCTCTCCCAAATCCCACCAAAGCAACTAATTCTAGGGAGGAAAATGAGAGGAAGAACGAAGAACACGAAGAACTCCAAGATCTAGATCCAAGGGGTTCCCCTCACTTAGAGGAGAAAGGGATTGGTGGAAATGTGGATCTAGATCTCCTCTATCTTTTCCCTCAAGAACTAGCAAGAATCATTGGAGGGATTGAGAGTTAACAAGATCTAAGAAGGTCAACAATGGGGGAAGAACACAAGCTCAAAGGATAAAGTCCATTGGGGAAGAAGACCCCCTTTTATAGGTGGGGAAAAAATCCAACCGTTATCCTCACAGCCTGCACAGAGCGGTACTACCGCTCCAAGGAGCGGTACTACCACTAGGGCGGTAGTAACCCTTTGGAAAACAACACCAAGGATACAAAAGGCCAGTAGAACTGCCGAAGCGGTACTACCGCTCGTCCTCACGGTACTACCCCTATGGGTAGCGGTACTACCGCCATGGGTAGCGGTACTACTGCTTGCGTGCGGTACTAAAAAATTACATCCGTGCCTATCATGGCTGTACTTAACACGAGATTTTGGTCCGGAGCGGTAGTACCGCTCTTGGAGCCGCGGTATTACCGCTCCGGAGCGGTAATAAAAAATTACATCCGCTCTAGCCGTGGTAGTACCGTTGCAGCCTTTTAAGAACACCAAAACTGCCACAACTTTTGCAAACGGACTCCGAATTCAACAAAACAAAGTTTGTTGGAAAGCTAACGATATGGGATAACACAATATTGATTTAAATATAAATAAGAAGCAAATGAGCAAAGTCCCAGAAGAAAATGGTGAGAACCCTTCCTCGAATAAGATCGGTAAAACTTCCAACACCGAAAACGGAATAGACGAAGCATATGAAATCCGTTTTCGATGTACTAGAGCTTGTCATGAAGGTAACCACAAGCTCAAGAAACCACATAGAGAAAAGCAAACCAAGAACCAAGAAACATGATGGTGCCAATAATGCAATGGTTTGAGCTCTCAACGAACGATACGATCAAGCTACTCACTTGAGAGCCCCCCTTGATAGTACGACAATCGATCCTATAACCCAGTCTCTCAACTACCACCATGAGACCGGTAAAATAGAAAACGCTATCAAGGTCAAACCTTAGCCTTGCGCATAGTCCACTTGAGCTAGATGATGACGATCTTGACTTCCTCAAGATCGACCACCTTTCTTGATTGTGTTTGCTTGATGAAGGCTAGATGATTGCCCCCCATACTACACTATGGGTGAGCCACTCTACGACACATCTTCACAAGTCCATTATCACCAGAATGAATGGCGGGCCTCAAGCATGATCTCTCCGTGATGCTTCACTTGATCTTGCACATCGCAACCTTGATGACGATCTCCACTTGATGTCATCTTCCATGGGATGTATGAGATCTGCCTCTTGATGCAAGCCCATGGAAATATACCTAACCCCATAAAGAACTCTCACGTAGACCATGGGTTAGTACACAAAGCGTAATGGACAATGCTTACCACACAATGGGATTACTTGATCCCTCTCAGTACATCTTGTACGCTTTGTGTGTTGATCAACTTGATTCACTTTTTGACTTAGTATTGATCAACCTTATATCTTAGCTTATCTCTTCATAAAGATGATGTCTTGAAGGTAAACATGAATGCTTACACAATCTTCTTCTTCAAGACATGCTTGCAATAAGCTCAATTCCCACATGACCAATCTTTGGATAAACCTTGAATACCACCTTGCACCATATAAACTCCTTGAAATCCAACAGATGGACTTCAATAAGTGCCTATGGACAAATCCTTCGAATATAACTCAAGGCAACCATTAGTCCATAGGGGTGTCATCAATTACCCAAAACCACACATGGAGAAACATGCTCTTACATTTATGAATATTAATTGAGTCATCTCTGAATTCTTTTGTCCATGCTTGTTATAGCTTCGTATTTCTCTCTGATCTATTGGTTTGGTTTGTCCAACTAGATTGATTTATCTTTAATAGGGTTGGTGCATTGTGATGGGTTCAACTTGTCGTGCTCAATCCTAGTGACAAAAAGGGACATGACACATATTGTAGTGATGCCATTAAGGATAAAACGATGGAGTTTATTCATGTTTGTTGAGTTTACTTTGTCTATATCATGTCATCTTTCTCCAAGCATTACTTTGTTTCGTACTTAATACTCTAGATGCATGTTGGATAGCGGTCGATGAATGGAGTAATAGTAGTAGATGCAGGAAGGAGTCAGTCTACTTGCTTATGGGCATGATTCCTATATACATGATCATTGTCGTGAATAAATATTTCATAATTATGCATTTTTCTATCAATTGCCCAACAATAATTTGTCTACCCACCGTATGCTATCATCGAGAGAGAAGCCTCTAACGAAACTATGCCCCCTGGGTCTACACAAACATTATTACTAAAACCCTAAAAATATTGTACCTTTTATTTACTGTTATTTTATTTTATATTTATATCTATTCAACTATCAACATTTAATTCTTGCAAGTAACAAGTTCAAGGGGCTTGGCAACCCTCTTGCTCGCGTTGGGTGCAAGTGTTTGATTTTGTGTGTGTAGGTCCTGAAGGGAGTTTGTATGATTCTCCTATTGGTTTAACAATCTTGGTTCTCATTGAGGGAAATACTTATCTATATTGTGTTGCATCTCCTCTCCCTTTTAGGGAAAACCCAACGCCGTTTACAAGTAGCAGTAGGCAAGGCAAATATTTGACAAATATTTTTTGTACGACTTTTGGTAAAATTAGGCCATATTGAGTATCAGAAATTTGATGAAACAAAAGTCAAGCAATGTTTCGTCGGAACATTTTGAAAGGATCGATATGGTTGACTAGAGGGGGGTGAATAGAAAACAAACACTTTTTAATATTTCTTTAACAGGTAAGGCTTAGCAACATAAAGGTTGTGTAGATATGCAACTAGGTGAGAAACCTATATGATGCTAACTATAATAACAATACAAGCAAGGAGATAAACAATACAAATAGCTTGCACAAAGTAAATGTAAGAAGTAACCATATGTGGAACCAACGGAGCCGAGGATGTGTTACTAGAGTTCCTTCCCGGTAAAGGGAAGTACGTCTCCATTAGAGCGGTATGGAGGCACAATACTCCCCAAAAAGCCACTAGGGTCACCGTATTCTCCTCACACCCTCACACAATGCGAGATGTCATGATTCCACTAGTGGTGCCCTTGAAGGCAGAAACCAGACCTTTACAAACAAGGTTGGGGCTCTCTCCACAACTTAATTGGAGGCTCCCAACAAAACCACAAAGCTTCACCACAATGGAATGTGGCTTCGAGGTGATCTCTTCTCTCTAGGGTGCTCAAACACCCAAGAGTAACAAAATCCACACAAGAAAGTATGGGGGAATCAATTTTTCCTTGGTGGAAGTGTAGATCTAGATCTCCTCATTCAATCCCTAGAAAGACAACAAGTTTGGGTGGCTAGAGAGAGAGAGATCAGGCAAGAAATCTTAATGCACATCAATGGTGGAGAGAGAGAGAGGTAAGAGATAAGATAGAGGTGGAAGAACCACCTCCTTATATAGGTCCTATCTTTCCAACCATTACAGCCAGAAATACATGGCAGCGGTACAACCGGAGTTGCGGGCGGTACAAACGGCATGACCGGTACAACTGCCCCACTATCGCCCAACCACCGGACCACAACAGAAAGGTGGCGAGGATGCAGCAGACCGGCCAGAGCCCTGGATCAGGCAAAGTTCCAAGCGATACAATCGCTCGGGACCCCGGTGGTACCGGGCTATATAAAATAGCGGTACAACTGGTCCAGGTCCGCCCAACAACCGGATCTCAACAGGACCGAGTCCGGTTGTAGCCCGGTAAACCGCCCAGAGCTACCACCCTGGGTCACCCAGCAGTGGGCGGTACAACCACCCGGAGGCAGTGGTACAACCGCTGGGGACTTCTTAGTGGCAGCACCTCCATGTTATCACCCCTGAGGTGGTGGTCAAACCGGATGTCCGGAACGAGCGTTGCGTTAGGTTGGGACAACGGTACAACCAACAAGCATGGAAGGAAGAGAGGCCTCTCTCTCTATGATGTGGAGGAATGAGTTGGGTGTAAAAGGATGTGTGAGAGAACCGATTCACCCAAGACCTTCCAATGTGGATTCTCACTTAATAGTACAGGATGCCTACGACCAAAGAGAATAAACACATAGAGAACACCGTCTTCGATCTTTTTCGTTTAGAGGGCCTACCTAACCGTCTTGTGTCCCACACACAATACCTGTATAACTTGACATGTGGTTAGATCATAGTGATTTGTCATCATTGCCAAAACACTAGGGTAAGAGAATGTCCTTACACATTTGCAGTCATATTAAGTCTGGCAAATCAACCCAACAATTTGTGGTTTTAGATCGAACTAGACCAATACAGTTTGTAACCAAGAGTTATAAAAACATAGTAAAAGAAATATTTACTGAAAATTTTGACATGACCTTTGCTAAAAGCAGGGCATATCGAGTGCCAGAAATTTTATGAAACGGAAACATCATCAAAACATTGGCACTCATATTAAATCGTGCAAATCGACCTCAAAAGTGTGAACATCAAACAGAACCAATATTATGTGTACGAGTACATCTAACAACATCTAACTACTTTATGTGGCATTTCATCGAACATGTTACATTCCTCCATAATAGAGTGGTGCATATGGATTTGAAAAATGGCTGACAATATTCCTTGGGAGGGGACTCGAATTGTTGCGATGGCGGTGACAAAGGAGAGGGTCCGGCGAGGGTGTTGGAGGAGGTGCGGTTATTTGCGACGACAACGATGGTGGAGAGGTGCCAACACACAGGGATGCCGCTGGGGGGTAACTACAGTGACATGCGGTGGCAGCGGCAGGCGGCGGAGGAGGACGAGGGATGGTGTTGGAGTGGAAGGCGCGTGACGGTGGCAACAAAGGCGAGCAAGTAGGTCCAACAACTAACGGGGCAGGCGGCGGGGACGACAATTGCGGGGGGTTTGGAGATGGCAGAGGGAGATGCGAGTGCGATTTCAAAATCATAAAATGGATAAGGGAGATTTTTTCAGGATGTCAACATGGCGAGCATTGGGAAAATCCCGCCACCGCAAACTATAGTCGTGGTGGGTGCTAGAAAAGGCTCGCCACCGCAAACATTAGCTATGCGAACCCAATCCTTTTTCATTTCTTTTCTAGACCATCTGAACTTAAAATGATTTCAAGGATTAATGCACACCATCCAAAGCCACATGCTCAAACTTGGCCACCTTTTGAGTTGGTCTGCTATTTTGAAGGCATTGTCAGATTATCTAGCCACTCAAAGGGGCAAAATTCTCTTTGGTAAGAAATACCACACAAATGAGTTCCAAAAGTGATGAATCTTTGCATGATGTCTTCATATCACCCATGCAGTGTGTGCTATAAATTTTAGAGCCTTAGGGCAAAAAATTGATGCACCATGTGTACAAAGTGGACACGCTCCCCCGAAGTGTCAGGATTTCAAGCAAAAAACGCCGCCTACCGCATATAACTTTATATTTTTAAATCATTTGAACCTCAAACCACTACTAGGGAAAACCCTAGCAGTAGCGTGGGTACCCGCACTACTGATACGGCGCTACAACTAATGTTTAGCCGTAGCGCGGTTTGACACGCGCTACTACTATACCTACTTAGCAGTAGCGCTTTCCATACCAGCGCTACTGCTAAGTCCTTTAGCAGCAGCGTTTTCCTGTCCAGTGCTAAAGAGTGCTACTACTATATTTTCTCATATCCTTTTTTGCTATGTATTTGCGATTTTTCTGTACATGTTTCATACAGTATTCTAATCATATCATAAACATGCAATATGCTCATCATAAACATGCAATATGCTCATCATATCATACACATAATACTCTCATCATATCACCCAACACAAATCATGTCGTCACATCATAATCACGATTCGTATCCCTCTCGCACTAGCATGAACCTAAACTAACTACTGGCTGTCGCTCGGAAACCGAAAACCAGTACACTTGGGCCTGACACTCCGGCCACTCGTCGTATACTCATGGCGTAGCACTTCTTTGCCATCGATGATCTATGGACCTACATCATCACATGAGTTGATGATATGCAACATATATAGTTGAGCAACAGAAAGAGACAAACTTGGCAAAAATAGAAGCAACATGTCATAAGCATAAATAACAAAGTTCATTGTACCCAAAATGCACCAACTAGAGTGATCTTTGCTAGTTGAGGAGGACGGTTTAATTACATCACAAATAAAGTTTTTTCATGCATAACTCAAAGTTTCATCATAGAGAAAGTATGGACTAAACGGACACATTGTCATATATCGTCAATCACTCCAACATGTCGTGCCATCCATGCAAGTCAGGGAGATAATCCCCGAGCATAGTGAAAGGCTTCATGTTGAGACGCTGAGCGGCTACACATGTTCGGACGTCTTCCCTCAACATTTGCCCTTCTTCGTAGAACATCCCTGTTTTTTCTAGGACCTCCTTCATGATGATTTGGGCAAGTTCATGCTGGATGTGATAGAACTCAGCTCGGAGTTGATGATTGGGGATATCTCCTAGGTTCTTTGCCCAGTGCAGAATATGGGCATTGCCGGATCTAGGTTACATGCGAAGGTTCTGCTGATCCCGTCTGTACTCCCGTATGTGGTGGAGGACATAGATCCATCTACAACTCGGTTGCTGGATGCAGCAGAAGTCAGTCTTATGGCCGAAGCAGGGCGCGTGGTTCCTTGTCTTCCTGAGCATGATCTCTCCGCCCTGTACGCCGTACGTAAAGATAGCACTATCGAGAACAGACTTGATGTGGGTGTAATCCTTTTTCTTCTTGTTGTTCGACGAGTCCAAGTAAAGAGCGTGGGAGACTCGGGGATAAAGGATGATGAGGACGACACGCCCGTCGCTGCGCAAAATAAATACACCTCAAATTAGCCTCCACTCGTGCAAATGAAATGATTGAAATCAAAGGAAGGATATCCGCGCGGATGACTTACATGGGATGATAAGGCATGAGAATCGTCTCCTTGTCCTTATTGCCGACCATGAAATCGGCGATGTAGTTACTCGCATATTCACGGTGCTTTTTGTAGACTGCCAAGAAGCTCTTGTGCATGAAGTATGTGTCAACGACACAAATATAAGGTATCTGCTCAATCCTGATGATGTAGTTCATGTACAAGGCAAAAAGGCGGACAAACGTAAAATCCAGCCTTTTCAAGTGAAACATGTCAAATATGTAATCGAATCGAGGGAATAACTTTTCCGCGAGGAATGTGTCGATGTACAACCTTTGCTGCGGCATGTTAACCACGTAGAGCGGGTATCTACCACTGATACGACTCTACATACACCGAACGTTTGCTTCCAACTAGAAACGAGAAATAAAACTACGTTGTGGGTATGAAGAGAATAGTGTTGCATGATATCGGAGAACTAAAATATAAAAATAGGTGCCGTTATCATAAAGTTAGAATATATTACAAATAGCAAGTGTGGAATAATGATGAATCGGTGTGCGGAATTGTCGTAGGCAATTATTAACAAGATCGGTAATCATTATTGCAATTTTATATGAGGGAAAGGCATAAGCTAACATACTTTCTCTACTTGGATCACATGCACTTATGATTGGAACTCTAGCAAGCATCCGCAACTACTAAATATCATCAAGGTAAAACCCAACCATAGCATTAAAGCATCAAGTCCCTTTTATCCCATACGCGACAAACCCCTTACCCGGGTTTATGCTTCTGTCACTCTAGCAACCCACTATAAGCGAATCATGAACGTATTGCAACACCCTACAATGGGAATCCTTCACGTGTGTGCGGCACAGAAGGCACCATAGGACAACACCAAAATAAACATACAACTCAAACCAATCTAGATCATCAATCAACCCATAAGACAAAAGAAATCCACTCAAAACATCATAGGATGGCAACACATCATTGGATCATAATATGTGGCATAAAGCACCTCAAGTAGGGGATTACAGCGGGATGCGGGAGAGTTGACTGCTGAAAAGATATGAGGACGATGATGAAGAAGGTGATGTTTATGAAGACGATCACCACGACGATGGTTCCCCCGATGGCACTCGGGCGCCACCGAGAGAGAGGGGGAGAGGGTCTCCCCCTTGTGCTTCCTCCTCCATGGCCTCCCCCCTAGGTGGGGAGAGGTTCTCCCTCTGGTCCTTGGCCTCCATGGTGATGATGGCCCCTCCGTCTTCCTCGTCCATGGTCTCCGGTGATGGTGACCCCTCCGGTAGGGTGCCGAAGAGGGCCAAGATTGATTTTTCGTGGCTACAGAGACTTGCAGCAGCAGAACTTCAGATCTAGGGTTCTTTCCGGGGTTTTTGGTATTTATAGGAATTTTTGGCGTGGGTCGCACGTCAAGGGGGTGCTCGAGGAGTCCACAAGCCGGGAGCACCCTCCCGGGGGGTAGGGCGCGCCCCTAGACTTGTAGCCTCCTCGGTTACTTCCTGGCCGAGGTCTAGTGTTTCGGGGATCTCTTTTGGTCCATAAAAAATCACCATAAATTTTCAGCCCATTTCGAGAACTTTTATTTCTACAGAAAAAACGTCACCATGGTAGTTCTGCCAAAAACAGCGTCAGTCCGGGTTAGTTCTAATAAAATCATACCAAAATCATATAAAATTATTGTAAACATGGCATGAATACTCCATAAATTATAGATACGTTGGAGACATATCAGCATCCCCAAGCTTAATTCCTGCTCGTCCTTGAGTAGATAAATGATAAAAGAAATAATTTGTGAAGTGTGAATGCTAGCAAATGCACAAGTTTGATCAATGATAGTTCTAATCACTTTTTCTAGCATCAATATAAACCATAAACAGTAGCTCATCTCATAAAAATTCTCATGATCAATTAACAAGCTATTCACATGTTAAAGTATAGACCAGGAAGTTTCTTGAAAACTAACAAACCATATTCCTAGTCATCGAATAATTGCAATTCATCTTATTTTCAGGAAGGGTCTATGTAAGAGCTTTGATTTAGCAAAGTCCACATACTCAACTATCATATAGTCTTCCATGATTATTGACACTCAAAGCATATTTTTAGAACAAATAGCATCCATCAATCATAGAGAGAGATAGGGGCTTAATGTTTCACCTCCCAACTTATTTATCATATAGATAATTGTCAACAATAATAATTCATGATCAAATATATTTGTATGGATATATATGTCTAGATCATTCCCCAATGCATGATGCTTGCCAAGAGAAAAAGGCGAAATATAGGAAGTGGTGAAGATCACCATGACTCTTGCATAAAGGTAAGTACTAGAGAGTAAAAGATAGACCCTTTGTAGAGGGAAGCAGAGGTTGTCATGCGCTTTTGGTTTTTTGGATGTGCAAACCCTTAATGCAAAGGAACATCACGTTGTATTGCCCTTTGTGATAGCAACCATTATTATGCAGTCCATCGCTTTTATTTCTTTACCATCACAAGTTCGTACAACGCTTATTTTCCCTTACAATAAAAGATCATACATATTTAGGAACAATTTTTATTGGTTTTTGCACCGATGACAACTTACTTGAAGGATCTTACTCAACCCATAGGTAGGTATAGTGAACTCTCATGGCAAAACTGGTTTAAGGGTGTTTGGATGCACAAGTAGTATTTCTACTTGGTGCGGAAGTTTTGGCTAGTATGAGGTGGAAGCAAGCACCACATGTTGGAGGATCCATAACAATATAACTTCTATACATATATACCCAAACATAACTCATTAAATTGTCTTCCTTGTCCAATTTCAACTAATTTGCTCGAGTTTGAAAATAATTAATGAGCTCACAATCATAGAAGATGTCCAAGGTAGTATATTTATATGTGGAATCTCTCTTCCTTCAATATTCTTTCATGAATTGTTCAAGTGACCAATGCGGTGTTTGCTAACTTTCAATAATTTTTACCACCTATACTTATTATGTGTGAAGTCATTACTCCCCATGGGATAAGTATATGAAGCATATTTAATTTCAAATTTATGATATTCAATTCATTCAACCATTTACTCATAGGATATAAGTGAAGCACGAGAGTGAATGACAAACTACTCCAAAAAGATATAAGTGAAGATCAACGCGTAGTCAATTAGTTAAATAGCCATGTGAGGACTCTCTCTCTTATTCAAAATTTCAGATCCAATACTTTTATTCAAACAACAAAATAAAATAAAATGATATTCCAAGGATAGCACATATCATGTGAAGAAGCAAAAACTTAGGTTCAACCGATACTAACCGATAATTGTTGAAGAAGAAGGTGGGATGCCCACCGGGGCATCCCCAAGCTTAGATGCTCGAGAGTTGTTGAAATATTAATTAGGGATGCCTAGGGCATCCCCAATCTTGAGCTCTTGTGTCTCCTTAATTACTCTCATATCACGGTTTTCCTAAATCTCAAAAACTTCATACACCCAAAACTCAACAAGAACTTGTGAGATTAGTTAGTATAAATCAATGCATAACATTATCATTCCCTACGATAGCAAATCAATAAAATTATTATTTGACATTTAATAATAAATGCCTCTGCATATTAAATACTTCCATCCTCAAATAGAATCATTAAACAAGCCAACATATGCAACCAAAAATTCTGAAACTTTACCAAACTGTATAGAATTTATAAAAGCATGCCATGTAAAAATTTCAAGTTTTTATGACATACTGACTATTCTAGGGAATTTTTGCACTAACATCAAACTTTCTATTTTGAAAGAACAACTCGTATACTTGCAAATTGAGCATGGTGCAGGCTACCCTTGACACTTTTATTGAAATAAAAGATTCAAAACATTAATCTAAATAATAGCAAGCAAATCCTAACAAAATAAAGTGACGCTCCAAGCAAAACACATATCATGTGACGAATAAAAATATAGCTCCAAGTGAGGTTACCGATAATGTTGAAGACAAAAGAGGGGATGCCTTCCGGGGCATCCCCAAGCTTATTTGCTTGGATCTTACTTGAATATTACCTTGGGGTGCCTTCGACATCCCCAAGATTAGGGTCTTGCCACTCCTTATTATCCTCATATCGATATCTCACCCAAAACTTGAAAACTTCAATCACACAAAACTTAACGGAACTTTGTGAGATGGGTTAGTATGATAAAGAGCAAATCATCCACTTAGGTACTGTAAAATACAAGATCCATAATTGTTCTCGCATAATTTCTACTGTAACTTATCATTTCCACAGTTTATATCACTTAATATAAGCCATGGAAATGCTAAAAAAGTAAACTATGCAAACAAGGCAGATTTTGTCAAAAACAGAACAGACTGTAATGATCTGAACAATGACCATACTTCTGCAGCCCCCAAAACTCTGAACAATTAGGAAAACCTAGGAAATTTGTAAATAAATCATGTGTAAAAAATTCAGAAGCTTTTGACTCTAGCGAATTTATAACAATTCTGGACTCGGCACCAAAGTTTCTATTTTTGCACAGAATCAAGTCAACTATCAACCACATCATCCCAAAGACATTACTTGGCACTTTATTGAAAGAAAACATATAAAACATAGTTACTACAATATCATAATCATGATAACACACAAAAACAGTAGGGTTAAATATTGGATTGTCTCCCAACAAGCGCTTTTCTTTAATGCCTTTTTAGCTAGGCATGACATTTTAATGATAATCTTCCAAGCCTAATTCCGATGATAATTTTATTCATACTCTAAAAGATATAAGTGAAGTTCATAGATCATTCTAAAATTAATACAGATTAACCAATATCCAAGCTCAAAATATATATGTGAAGCACACGAAGCATTCTATAAAGCCATACTCAAAAGATTTAAGTGAAGCATAAAGAGCATTCTACAAAGCTATACTCAAAAGATTTAAGTGAAGCGCATGAAGCATTCTACAAATCAGTGAAGGACTATCTCATACTATAAGGGTGCATAAAGTAAAAGAAAAATGCTAAAGACACATATCACGTAAACAAAACAAAAACCGAGATATACCGATAATTGTTGAAGAATAAATATGGGATGCCTTCCGGGGCATCCCCAAGCTTAGATGCTTGAATCTTCTTGAATATTTACTTGGGGTGCCTTGGTCATCCACAAGCTTGAACTATTGTCTCTCCGTATTCTTCTTATATCGATACCTTCTCGATCTATGAACACTTCATCCACACAAAACTTAACAAAACCCTCGTGAGATCCGTTAGTATAATAAAGCAAATTACTACCTTTCATACTGTTGTAAACTCATTCCAATTTCATATTAGCATTATATATAATGTATTCCAACTTCACCATGGTCCATATCCCCCGATACAAGCCATAGATTCATCAAAGTAAGTGGACAACACATAGAAAACATAATCTGTCAACACATAGAAAATAGAATCTGTCAAAAATAGGACAGTCTGTAGCAATCTGGAAACCTCGTATACTTCTATAACTCAAACAATTCTGAAAAATCATGACAAGTTAAACAATTTATATAGCAGTACTGTGTAAAAGTTTCAGCAACTTTTGACATTTCAGTAAGAAATGTAAATCCATGCACTTCAGTCAACATTTCTGTTTTTGCACCGCACATAGCAAACAAGCAATCTAATCATCCTAAAAGCAAATCTTGGCACATTATTTTTATAATACAATGGATATATACAAGGGGATAATTACTTTTTAGAATCCTCCATGAAAAATTCTACATTTTTTCCATGAGCATGAACACAAGTGTTCAAGGTTGACCCTCACTTCTCCAATGCACAACCTTCCAATCACTTCTCTTTTTGAAAAACTTCTTAGGAATAAGAGGCAAGTAATTCCTTTTGTATTTTTCATTATTTTTTTGTTTGTTTCACCCACAACTAAAGAAAGCAAAAAGGGAAAACAAAATCTACTTAGTGAAGAAAGCAAACAAGCACACACAAGAATATCAACCCAACGCAATTGCTCCCTGGCAACGGTGCCAGAAAAGAGCTTGATAATACCCAAGTGCAAGGAATCATCATAGAAATTTCCAAAGGTGGAAGTGATAAGTATGGAGTGTCGAACCCATAAGGAGCTAAAGGTAAGATCAATATTCTCTCAAGTCCTATCTGCCACTGATATGACTCTACGTACACCGAACGTTTGCTTCCAACTAGAAACGAGAAATAAAACTACGTTGTGGGTATGAAGAGAATAGCTTTGCATGATATTGGAGAACTAAAATATAAAAATATGTGCTGTTATCATAAAGTTAGAATATATTACAATATATTACAAATAGCGAGTGTGGAAGAATGATGGGTCGGTATGCAGAATTTTCCTAGGCAATTGTTAACAAGATCGGTAATCATTATTGCAATTTTATATGAGGGAGAGGCATAAGCTAACATACTTTCTCTACTTGGATCATATGCACTTATGATTGGAACTCTAGAAAGCATCCACAACTACTAAAGATCATTAAGGTAAAACCCAACAATATCATTAAAGCATCAAGTCCCCTTTATCCCATACGCAGCTACCCCCTTACTCGAGTTTAAGCTTCTGTCACTCTAGCAACCAACTATAGACGAATCATGAACGTATTGCAACACCCTACAGCGGGAATCCTTCATGTGCGCGCGGCATGAAACGCACCATAGGACATCACCAAAATAAACATACAACTCAAACCAATCTAGATCATCAATCAACCCATAAGACAAAAGAAATCTACTCAAAACATCATAGGATGGCAACACATCACTAGATCATAATATGTGGCATAAAGCACCATGTTCAAGTAGGGGATTACAGCGGGATGCGGGAGAGTGGACCGCTGAAAAGATATGAGGACGGTGATGAAGAAGGTGATGTTCATGAAGACGATCACCGCGGCGATGGTTCCTCCGATGGCACTTCGGTGCCACAGAGAGAGAGAGAGAGAGAGAGAGGGGGGGAGAGGGTCTCCCCCTCATGCTTCCTCCTCCATGGCCTCCCCCTAGGTGGGGAGAGGTTCTCCCTTTGGTCCTTGGCCTCCATGGTGATGATGGACCCTCCGTCTTCCTCCTCCATGGTCTCCGGTGATGGTGCCCCCCTCCGGCAGGGCGCCGGAGAGGGCCAAGATTGATTTTTCGTGGCTACAGAGACTTGCGGCGGCAAAAACTTCTGATCTAGGGTTCTTTCTGGGAGTTTTGATATTTATAGAAATTTTTGGCGTCGGTCTCACGTCAAGAGGGTGCTCGAGGAGTCCACAAGCCGAGAGCACCCTCCCGGGGGTTAGGGTGCCCCTAGGCTTGTGGCCTCCTTGGTCACTTCCTGGCCCAGCTCCGGTGCTTCGGGGGTCTCTTTTGGTCCATAAAAAATCACCGTAAATTTTCAGCCCATTTCGAGAACTTTTATTTCTGCACAAAAAACGACACCATGATAGTTCTGCTAAAAAGAGCTTAGTCCGGGTTAGTTCTAATAAAGTCATACCAAAATCATATAAATTTATTGTAAACATGGCATGAATACTTCATAAATTATAGATACATTGGAGACGTATCAGGGGCTCCCATTCCTCATCTCCTCCCTCCCTCGCCGCCGCCAGGGGGCGCAGTCGGGCGAAGCGTGGCTGGCGTCGGCGGCGGCGGGGAGACTTTGTCCTCTCGCACGGGACCCTGATGCGGGTAGGGGCGGCCGGGCTGGAGCGCGGCGCTGGCGGCGGGCGCTGCGGCGTGGCAGCGCGCCGGAATTGCGTGGCGACGGCGGCTGGCGGGCTGCGCGACGAGCGTCGTGATGGCGGGGTGTGCTGGGCGGTCGGGGGCGACGGACGGGGCTAGCTCAGCTCAGATCCACTAGATCTGGCAGCATGGCGGTGCGGGCTGCAGGCGGCAAGGGGTGCGGACGGGCGCCATGGTGGTGGTGCGAGGGTGGTCGTCCGCGGTAGCAGTGAGGCCTCGGCTGGTTTGGCCGGCTAACTCTAGCTGCGGCTGGCGACCGGGCCGATGGTGCGGGTCTGCGGAGTCCAGGCATCGTCGGTCTGGCGTAGGCGGCGTAGGGAGGCGGTGGCAATCTCCCTTCTCTTGGGACCAAGCCGGCGGCGCGCGGGGTTGGGCGGGTGTCGGCCACAGGGCCGAGCTTGTCGCACGCACGGCGACGGTGGCTTGGGCCTAGGGTTCGTGCTTGGGTGGGCTTGTTTTGGACCCGAGGAAGATCGATGCAGTTGCTTTGGGTAGGTGGGATTGGGACTGGCCCGGTTTGTGCTCGCAGGTTGATTCGTCTCCTCGCGGGTATGGGGGATGTAGGTGGTGGTCGGGACCCTTATACTCTGTCAGGCAGATCGGTGGAAAGACCTCGGACATGGCGTTGTGCGAGCCGGCTCGGCGAGGGCCGTTGGCAGCCACGGAGTTGTGTCTCCCCCGGTCAACTGGGACTGGCTGGAGACACAGGCGTCGACACCTCCTACTATGGAGGCGTTGACCCAAACTCCGTTGCTGATGCTGGGCTAGGAGTGAAAGGAATCCTCTTTTACTCCTCCTACCGGAGTGGTTGTACCGTGATGTGGACGGGTGGCGGTGTCTTGGACATGGATGCCTGGGCAGCGGCCTCGGAGGTGGTCCGCATGGTTGGCTCTCTAGCGGGCGCCATGACAGAGGTGGTGTGCTCTCCTTCTTGGTTGTGCGGGCGACAAGAGGTGGAGCGGTGGGTGGCTCGGGCGTGTTATCTGTCTTTGGCAGGTGGCATTGCCTCGATCTTGATTTGGAGTTCCGATCTCGTCGCGCTCGTCATAGAAGCCTCATGGTGGTACGAGGGAGCGTCCAAGAGAAAGCTTTGCGCCCTGGCGCCGCCGCCGCCGCCGCTCGCGAGCACCGTTCTCTTCTTGAAGACGTTGTCGTGGTGCTCCCTTCCGTGGCTGGGCTTCGGGTGAAAACCTTTGTCCGTCTGGACTTGGCAACGACGACGATCTGCGTCGTTGTCCCTTTTGGGGGCGTTGTCATGGAGCCTAGGTGTATAGGACGTAGCGTGGCACTGTATCTGGTCCTACCTGTTTTCTCTTTTGGTAGCGTAGGCGCGTGCATCTGGCATGATCCGAGTATTCTAGGATCGGCATTGTATGAGGGTCACCCCATCATCTTGTATCATTCGGCCGTATACTTTGTTTGGATGTTGCTTTATATATAAAGCGAGACGAAAGCTTGTTTCAGACAAGTTTGGGCTCGGCATTGATGTGCTAACACTAGTAGCGTATGAGTATTTGTATCGTCATTGTATTTTTTTTAATATAATTGTGGCGGGTTCCTGGCCACGCCCACCACTAATTTGAGGCCACCTACAAACTTTTTTCCAATAGTGCCTTGGCGACCGGTTAGGGACTTTGTGCCTTTTGCATCGGGTTTTCTTTCGGTTTTACCTAATTAACTAAGCAAATTTATTCTTCTATGTGAAAATACAGGAACCGACTACCCCTTTCGAGGGTTACCCAAAAAATAGATAGTAAAGATTTTTTCATGGAATGCCATTGAGATTAGTGATATCTATGGTGATGGTCGAGAGAGATGACCCAATTTATTCCATACATAGGTGCCATATATGCAGGCATGGAGGTTGACATTGTGGACGCGCGCAGACAAGTTGAACATGTTCGACTGCATGCGGCATGCCTACATATATGACCAACAACAATGATGATCTATATATGTAGATTTGGGTATTTAACCAAAAAAAAACTGCCTTATTTGATGTATCGGTCCTAGAGAACCATCAATTTTTTTCGGTCAACAAAAAACTACCAATTTCAGCTAATCTTTTGGGCTAAAAACTACCACTTTCAAGTAGTGGACGGTTTAGATGATTGAAACGTGTTTATGACAAGTCGAAACTCACTTATCAGGATTGACGCGGCGGAAAAGTCAACTCAGTTTATTTTGACTGTTATATTTACTATCATTACAGTTAAAATCCACACGTCAGCATAAACATTCCTCCTCATCCTCTCTCTCTTTTGCATTTCAGCAAACATCTTGTGTGCATCTCTTTTGCATTTCAGCAAACATCTTGTGTGCATTTAGTAGCACCACCGCGTCGACCGCGTCAAATTCTGACGAGAGGAGCAGCTGCAGCAGTCGACGCAGGTTCTTATCAGGGACTTGCCGTCCGGGCCAAGAACCCCTCGGGACATTTAACACTAGAAGATACTACTACATGTGACCAGGACATTTAACACTGGAACATATATCACGCCACCGTAAGCTAGCCCATGACCAATCTCGGGTGGCGAATCGAACTAGACGGATTAGGCCGCCTGATCTTCTCCGCGGTTGAACTGCTTTATCTTCTCCTCGATGTACTTGCTGATGCCTTCCGCCGAGAACATGCGACGGGGCCTCGGCGGCGGAAGACCGGAAGAGTGGCCGTCGTTTGTGGCTGCTAGTTTCTCGACCTTCTCGACCATCGCCTCGCTGCCGTCTGCCGGAGCCGCGGCGCCCGTGGCGCGAGGCATCTCAGCCTTGTTCCACTTCTGTCGAGATGAGGGTCGCAGCAGCTAGCTTATCTTGGTTTTTTGTTGTGCTACCTTGCTTGCTACGATGGGCCATGGGGTGGATGATGGACTCCATTTGTAGGCTCGCTCCAGTGGCTTCCTGCTGGTGTATTATCCACACCATTTTATTTTCACGAACCTTGAGTCTCGGAGGTGGAAATTGGTGTGAAAGCATCGCCGATTGTACAGCGAAAAGGCCTATAATTCCTCCATTGATTGGAGGAATCAGCTCGTACAAGGGTGGAGCGTCGATCACTAGATAATGGACGACATAGATGCGGGCATGATCGAGATGCTGCAGTGTAGTGTAGTTGCCGACTTGAGTTTGAACTGAAGGCAGCGGATCAGGTCGATCGTGCATGTCGGCAAGGGTGCATGCGTAAATGAACGGATCATTGCGGTCACAATCACAGCAGATTTGGACAACGAGAAGCAAGATCTCGGCACCGGAATTCGGCAGCATAAAGCTGACCAAGATGGAATTCCTACTGTTTGCCTAAAAAAATACTGACAGAGAAGGAAGTCAGAGGCAATACGTGAAAAATGAAAAGGGTTTGTTGAACCATCAAATTCCATCGTGTTTTATTATATACAGACTTGGATCTGCCCAACGATGTGTGATCAGAACTGCAAACATTTCTAAGTACCGGCCCATAGTTCAATTCGTATATATAGCAGTAACTGGGGTGTTATTTATACATGTCCTCGGTACACACTTGGGTGAACATAGTTGTATTCAAACCTGGCCAAACGGGCCGAGCTTAACGGGCCGGCCCAGAGGCATGCCGTGCCGGCCCGGCATGAGCTAAACGGGCCATGGCAGACCCGCGGCCCGCCTTGGGCCGTGTCTGGGCCGCCACCACCAGCACACGGGCCTGATTATCTTATTTTTTATTTTTTTTAGTTTTTATATGGTCCAACAAGTAAAAATAGATTAAAAAAGTCCAATGCGTCAAATAGTAGGCATATTAGCGGGCCTGGCGTGCCGACGGGCCAGCCCGATTAGCAAACGGGCCGTGCCTGGGCCGCAAGGCTACGCACGTGGGCCGGCACGGCACGGCCCGTATACTAATCGTGCCGAGTTGGGTCATGCCGTGTCAGGCATGTTTTACGGCGTGCCGTGCCATGCCGGGCCGGGCCGACCCGTTTGGCCAGGTCTGGTTTTATTACTATCGTATCTAGGTCAATAACAAACATAACATAAAATGCCAACACATCTAGGGAGGCTCGAATAAGTTGACAGACTAGGCTTCCTGAGCAAACTTCTTCTTCTTCCGCGCGATGTAGTCGTCGATCTTCTCCCTGGAGATGGCGAAATCGGCTACGGGCCTCCTCGTCACCGTGGGCGCCCTTGGGTTCCCGTACAACGACGGCTTGGTGATGGCGTTGTAGACGAACCTGATCCTGTCGACCTTCTCCACCCATACCTCGCCGTTGGCGGCAGTGGTAGCCTTGGCACGAGGCATTGCCATGGCACTTCCTTCGTTTTTGGATGGAGCTGCTGCCTTGATATTGCATTTCATGGCGTGGGTGATGGGTCCATTTATAGGCTCCTTCCTTCGTGGAGCAAACACAGTGCGCACAAGCAGCATCTGTCGCTCTCTCTGCGGCGTTGCCTCCAATTATTGGTCTGAACTCTGACCGTGAGGACATCTACAACCTACAAATTCAGAACATGAGAGCTAACTAGCTAAGATTCAAATGGAGTCATCGAAATCACCTGATTCCTGATTATTGTCTGGTCGTGTAAGGCAAAATTGTGGAGGTGTAGTGAACCGAAAAATGCTCCGATCGCTAGCCGGCCAGGTGTCTGGTGAATTCGTATGCATCACCAACGGTGCATAGCACCAAAAGGTGCAGCACTGGAAAACTGCAAGTGCAACATCTGGTTTTGCAGTTGGTACAGGTTCCTAATAATTTCAGAAGTTCTATTACGACGTGAATAAGTGACTAACCAGTTCATCGCAGCAGGCTTCATCTACAAAAACAAAATCATCGCGGGGTCGATCCCATCTTCCTTTCCTAATCATAGGTTCTTAGCAGAGCTCTGCTCACGGTATCATCAGCGCAAGTGCCAAGTGGGCTTCAGTTTCATGCTGATATTTTTGTGGTCGGCAGGCCGTCAGTTAGCGAGACTCAGTAGTTCAGATGTTCTAGAAGCCTGCAGATCAGCTCCGTGAGGATAAAGGAGACATGCAAAATCAATCTGCAATTGATAGGAATGCAGGAAGCTGCTCTGCAGAAGTCTAAAAGTGGTAAAGGTGCTTGATTCCTGCTTGGAAAACAGGCCGGTGCCTATAGCCCTATAGCGAGTGCAGAATTACCAGAATCCTTGTACTACACTCAACACTCAGATACAGGGCAGTTTTTTTTTCCTTCTGAAAAGAAAGAATCACTTCACAAAACCATACATGTACACAAAATGTGTGAATACATACTGGTAATTGCTACACACTGAAACCTCTGCTTATGCACAACAACCTCTTGACCAAGATTGGTATCGACAAAAGATAGATCGATCAAGCCAACCGCTATAGATCTTCGGACGATCCATGATCTAACACGTCGATAAATAGCTCTATCCTTAGACCGAATCAGTGGGGACGCATCACGGTTGTTGGAGAGGAATCCAGTACACTCTAGAGTGTAGCTACGCACAAAGACATTGGCTCATTTTTTTAGGAGAACATTGCCCTGTTTCATTAATTCTTAGGCCCTCTTTGATCCGCAGAATTCTCAAAACACAGAAATAGAAAATACATTATTAGAGTGATATGCTCTGTCGAATCCTATAGAATTAGCATAGAGTGTTTAATGCCACAGGAAAAACAAAGGACTTACAAAAAAAGTTAGTATTGGATACTACATTTCCTATAATTTCTTAGAAAAAAATTCTAAAAATTCTAAGGAAGCATTACATCATCTAATTGGGAATCTGTACAACTGAAGCATGAAGTGAGAATAGTGGCTGATACAAAAATTTCACAAAAAGAAGCAAAATGGTTGTATAATAAAATGTACAAACAGAAGCAATATTAACAATATTACCAAGTTCCCCTCCAAGGGTTCAGTCACACATCTCTCCCGTGTGACCCATAAGGTTATTGGGTAACAACAATCAACTTTTATTAAGGAGGGCCATATTTTGGATGGGTTTCTTAGCCCGCATGAAATCATTCATGATTTAAAGGCCAGTAATTGCAATTCTGTGGTACTCAAATTGGATTTTGAGAAGGCCTATGACTCTTTTTCCGTGATGTCCTCCTGGCCAAGGGTTTTGATGGGACGTACGTGCACCACATAATGCAACTGGTCTGTGGGGGTCACACTGCGATCTCAGTCTATGGTTCGGTGAGCCCTTTTTTCAAGAATGGTCAGGGCCTGCGCATCCCATTTCACCCCTTCTTTTTAATTTTTTGGCTGGCGAATTTTCCTGTATTCTAAATCGGGAGGCTGCTGTGGGTCATATCCTCCTGGTCTCGTCTAATCTGGTACCTTCTGGTGTGTCCCACTTTCAGTATGCTGACAATACTATTATTCTGGTCCAAAACATGGACCGTTGTCTTGCCAATCTGAAATTCATGTTTGGGCTTAATTATTTTTTCTAAAAGTGAAGTCCTCATTTTGGGTGCTCCTCCTGAAGAGGCTAGACGTGTGGCTGCTCTTCTGAATTGTTCTCTTGGTTCTTTTCCTTTCAAATATCTTGGGATACCCATATCTCCCTATAAGTTGCTTTCTAAGGATTTTAACTTCTCGGTGTCTAAGGTGGGCAGTAGGGTTATGTCGTGGAGGGGGCGGTATAACTCTACTGCTGGGCGGGTTTGTCTGATTAATACCTGCTTATCTTCCCTTTCTATGTACCTCATGTGCTTCTATTGTCTTCTGGAAGGTACCCAAGCTGGCTTTGATAAACACATGAGTGGTCTCTATCGGAACACTGCGGATAATAAGAAAAAAAATACAGATTGGTCAAGTGGAAACTAATGTGCAGGCCGAAAAGGGTGTGTGTGTGTGGGGGGGGGGATCCTCAACACCTCCATCATGAACAAATGTTTGATCCTGAAATGGTGGTGGCACATTCTCTCTTCTGCTCCAGATGTGCTCTGGTTGCGTATCCCTAAAGCCAAGTACTTCCCACACTCCCCCTTCTGTCCAATCCTATTAGTGGCGCTTGTGTGTCTCAGTTCTGGCATCAATTGCTTAATGTTCACGATGACTTTAGAATCCCAGTTAAGTTTTCGGTTGGCAATGATGCGTCTAGTAGATTCTGGCTAGAATGGTGGGTTGGGGAGGGCTCCCTTGCGGTTTCCTTTCGGGTGCCCTTTTGTTTCTCTTCGTGTCTTTCGTCCTCCATCGTGGAGTACGCGGTCAAAGGTTGGGACCGCGGCTTTCGCCGGGTCATGTCTCCCGCGGAGTTAGAGGATTGGCGTCGCCTTGCTGCCCCTCCCAATGCTCTTGGAGGCACATGATGTGGTCTCTTGGCCCCTATTCTGCCTCTGGTCGTTTTTTTTCTCTGTGAAGTCTTGCTATCATGTTTTGTCTGGTGGCCCGTGATTCCGAAGTTCAAGCCCATATGGGTGGCTAGGGTTCCACCGAAGATTTAAGATTTTTATGTGGCAGGCTCTCATAGGCCGGCTTCCCGCGGCGGATCATATCAAGAAGAGGCGGGCCTGGTTCTGAGTTTTGTTCCTTGTGTGGCCACCCCGAGGATACTTGCCATGTTTTGTTTCATTGCCCCTTGGCCCATTTGTTCTAGAGCTGTCTTAGGGACTGGATGGGTGTGTCGGGGGATCCTTCTAATTTTGCTGAGCCGAGGCTGCTTGTGTCCCCCCTGTATGGCCAATCCAGGAGGATATTTTGGTTTGGCTTCTCTGCCATGTGCTGGACCCTCTGGACGACCAGAAATAAGTTTACTATTGATAAAATGTTCCCGAACAAGGCAGTTGACCGTGTTTTCAAATTTTTGATCTTTTTGCAGCAGTGGAAATCTCTGATTAAGGAAGGAGACAAGTTGGCCGTGGATATCCTCATCTCCCGCGTTCGTGCTTCGGCGACTACCATTTTGGGCGGTGATCGAGCTAGGTCGCAGTAGTTGGTGCTCCTCGTTCGTTTCTATCGGTATCTTCTTTGGGTTCTTTAATGTGGCACACGTGCCTTGGTGGCCGCTTGTGGCCGTGTTTGAAGTTCTTGTTGTAGTCGTGTTGTGTCTGTTTTGCTACTCCTTCAGTTTGTGATAGTTGGTTGCATGTGGCTTTATTAATTTAAAGTCAGGCTGCGGCCTTTTATCTAAAAAACAGAGACTAGTAGCGGTTTAAGCATATAGTAGTACCTGATAATGGTCGAAGGAAAATATTTGTATAATAATACTATAATAGTAGCAAACACTACAATGGATGAAGCAAAAGTTCATTACCATAAAATCATATGCAACAAACTAGAGGAAGCGTAGTTGATAGGAAGCAAAATTTCATTTTCTTACAACATATATAAAAGACACACTAAGGTGACATCTGATTGCTAGCTTAATGAGATGCATAAATTTGTGCTTCATGAATAAATTAAAATTTCAGTTGTATCGAAGCAAGGCATCGGCAATAAGAAGCTTATTTCTTAAACGAAGTATGATATTTTGTAGGAAACATGGAAATATGACATCTAGAGACTACTATTCTTGGTTGGAAGATAAATCTTTGATTATGGAAACATACTAATATTGTGGCCAATAAGAGGATACATATTTTGTGTCACATATATACATCTTTAACCGATTTCTGTTCGCCCCGTGAAAGTAATTTTCTAGCCCAGCAGAAACAAAAATATTAAACTGTAGGTGCATCATGGTAAGAGCACAAAATGACCGTAGGTATTCCCCCATCAATTGTAATTTGGAAAGTCCCACGCGGGCATGCACCCTTGCTTCATCCACCATTCATTGAAGATTGAATCTGACGGTCTACGACTGGTCTGATAAGATACAAAAATCAGTATAGTTTGATGACTAGTATTTCCCTATAAACTACCACGTGCTGGTTTTCGTATCAAATCGAACAATCAATGTGCTTTCAATAGTAGGGTCTTCGACCGATCTGATACAAAACAAGGGATCAGACATTATCCTTCGCGTTCCTCACAAATACTACAGTCCTATAAGGCCCTTCCCAGTGCTCCAAGGTGGATAGGTGCTAAGCATGCCACATCAACGAAAAAATGACATGGCACAACAATTAATGAGGAAAGAGAGCACTTTTGGTGATCCCAAGAAGAACCAACGCCATACACGTGAACCTAGGCAAACCACTTAAATGGAAGAAGATAACCAATGCATGGAAGAGTTTAGGTGCTAAATATTAAATAGAATAAGCTTAGCAACAACAAGTTAAGCACCTATGCATTGGGGAGTTAAGTTCCTAAGCTATTTAATGCTCTTAGCACCTCATCTAAGCAACTTTGATTGGAAGCAGCCTAAGTAGTATGATGCATCGTAAAAAATCTCTAACATTAACACCCAACTACTAACAGCATGACAAGATTAAATAGCTAACAGGGTCAAGCCAACGTTGTCCGCGGATGCACCCGAATGTATCAGTGGACATATAGAGGCCAAATTTGCTATTCCCGTTTGAAGATGCTCTTATAAGCTGAGGAAGATGAGTACCGGAAAGGTTGCACCAAAATCTTGTAGCTCGCGAGTTTAATGATCACTCGATAACTCGGTTCGCTAAGCTCGCATCTCCCTTCTTAATGAACAGAACCAAGTATATGTTTCGGCTTCTTAAACTTAACAAGCTTAATGAGCGAGCTAACGAGTTTCACGAGCTCATTAAGTTTGTTAGCACAGCACAACAATTTATGTTAAATTGCAATATTTTTTGGCAACTCAACCCATCTAATCAATCTTACTAGCACACACGAGACAATAACTAGCATACCCCCTCATGTGGTCACTTTGTTCCTTCATGAAAAACACATCAGGACTAAAGCAAAGAGGTAATGTTTGTTAACGTCATGAGCTTTAAATGACCAGAGTCAATCAAAGTTTTTTGCTCGTTAAGCCTAACTAGCTTTAAATAAACAGAGTTGGTCAGGTTTTTTTGCTCGTTAAGCCTAACGAGCTTAAAGAGCCGAGCCTTAACGAGCACGAGCTTAATAGGCCAAGCCTTGACGAGCCGAGTAGCTTGTTAATCCAATCTCAAATACTCAAGTGAGCTTCGAGCGATCCAAGAGTATCGAGGCGTCTGTGCGAAAGGTTGCAGAATTGTTGGATGCGCTCAACCATGAAAGACCTCGACTCATTAACAGTAGCAAAATTCTGCTTATTTGGAGTACAATATTTGAGCTACGTTTAATTTTTGTGAGGCATTTCAGTGAATCCACGTTTAAAAGAAGCTTTGATCTTAACGTACAATTAGATAACTCATTACTCATCTTTATTTTTGTTTCCTGGATCCTCTTCAGCCACTGATGCAATTTGTACATAAGACACAGATGTCCATAGCCGGCTAAACCGTTGGTGTGGATGCAGTATATATTTCCCTGAGAGGATGCATTATACGATACACGCGCGTGTCGCCCATAGTGTATGACGCAGTCGCCAACTTAGAATTACTTCTACGCGATAGACACCGAGAGTAAGCCGTCGGGTTTATCGTCCACTATCACTATGTCCCCTATACGGACGACGCTGACGGCCAGGCTCTCCGCCGGCCCGGACGTCGCGGGCGAGGTGGCGTGGTCACCGTGTAGCACCGATGGCCTGGAGACGAGGTTGTACGGCTGGATCCTCTCCACTTTCCTCACCAGCACCACGCCGTCGACGGGCAGCCCATTACCCGTGCTCGTGCTCGTCGCCACCGTCTTGCTCCTGCCGCCACCGCGGAACATTGCAGAACTCCGCTAATCTATGTGGACATATATCGATCTAGTTCTCTGGATTAACGTTGATCGATCTATAGCGAGAAGAGTGTGTGCTTTCTTTGAGCTCGGTTGGGTCCTCATTTATAGGCTCCATCCTATCTAGGAGAGGTGTCTTCTTTGTGGGGCTCTGCAGATGCTTAATTCTACACTGTTGTGAGCTAGGGCAATCATTCGATCATGAGCTGCTTTAATTCGGATAGAAAAGCATGGCTATAATGCTTGTACTGTTGATCCCAAATGTTGGGTCGTTACTGTGCAAAGTGGCCTTCATGTCACTGGGCATCTTTGTAGAGCCTCCCATGTGAAATTTGTATCATTGTTCCGATCGAATTCGCACCTGATGCCCAAAGAGAGAAAGGGAACTCGACCAAATCAAGCTAGCCCTCTTGTCATGTGTGGTCAGTAGGGCTCCCATGCATGTAGAGCAACCGAATAAATCAAGTCACTGGTAAAAAGATCTTTAGTAACATTGGCACACGCTGGCAGATTAAGAACGAAACATATGTTTGAGTTATGGAAAGGAAACATTTGTTGCTTCAACTTTCGGGAAATACTAGTCAGCTAAAATAGGAGAAACGATATTCTACCATGAACAAGATATCCGGAGCATGCATCCATCGTCCGTGGTTGCGCTTTGAGATTTGTGCTAGTTTGTTTACCTCATAATTTGCCTTGTTTCAAAGTGTTACATTAGGTTTTCCTTCTCATTCCAAAATGTATCAAAATATTGCACTGTCTATCATCGATCGTGTATCAACGTTTATTCAATCTAAAACACAACACATGCATTTTCTTTGGTACACATCAAAACATGATGATTTACTTTGACACAAGAAGAAACAAGAAGAATACCGAATGAAACATTACTGACCAAAATAACTTATGACAACAATAAAAAAATACTCCCTTCAATCCGTATTAATTATTGCCTATTTAGTACAACTTCATACTACATCCACTGCAATTATGGACCGGAGGGAGTAGCACGAACTTTAAAGCAACCACATGGGTCATGGTCAGATCCATGCACAAGAAATCCGTGCATGGTAGAAAAATCACGCTCTACAAAGTAGCCGCTTTAGACTACCCACAATGAAGAGTAACATGGATTAGTAACATGCATATGTTACTAGTCCAAGTTACTATCTCCACAACGGGTATATAGTAATATATGGGTAGTAACATTGGACCTTTCATTTATTAGCTTATAGACTCATCTTGTCTTGGTATGTGTTGTGTTACTCATGGTATGAGTAACTCTTACTTAATTTCTCTCTCTTCTCATTAATTAGTTATCACATCATGTTTTTTTTGCTTAGGTGCGTCTATGTTACTACCTATGTTACTCTCATTGTGGGTAGTCTTCGTGAAATTTTAGCACGATTTCTAATGGATCAACCCTTCTTCCCCACCCCCCACCCGAGGGGGGGGGGGTGAGGACTCTGCCCCATCTAGTTGGCTCCCTGTATCTCACACATTTACTACCCATGGAAGTTGGGCATGATGGAGCCCTCTCAATGGACGGAGCCATATTATGGCACGCGCATCCAATGTCCCCTGGAATCTGCTCTCTTCTCCGGCATGGCGGTGTTGCTTTCTCCCCCTCCAGATCTCCAACTCCTCCTCCATCATCTCTCCATAGTTGTTTCTTCTCCCATGCACGTTTGGCAACAGTGGCGTAGGAACCCAAGAAAGTTGGTATAATTTGTGGCATGTGAAAAATCTCACTACAATGCAACCAAAATATACCATAACAAAAGTACATTTCCACTAACACCGACATAAAAACAATAGTAGTCAATGAAAAAAATGGCATGAAAAATTGCAATGTATCTAAATACCATTGTGACATATTGCGATATATCATTACTATATATAATGGCAATTTGACACCATGAATTCATATGCCATCCAGTTGGGACATCAATCTACATCTGCAATATATCACATACATAGCAAGTCAAAATGATAAATAACACATAAAACTTATGAATGAAAATTTGATCGTGGCAGCCAAGGAGGGAATGGAAATTAGAATGTTACAAATCAGGGAGCATGAGAGGAGCCAGGAGCAACTGTAGCCGAGGAGGAGCTGATGGTTGCAGTAGAGGGCAGATTGACGGATATCAGAGGGGATGGGCGGATCACTAACCCGTATGGTTGATGTTTGAGTGTCATGGGGGAGATGGCCGCCTGGCATCAAAGCCTCTATTTGGCATGTCTAAAAATTTGAGACAGAGGCGATCAAGAGAGGAGAGTTGCTATACCTCGCTTATATGAGTTATAAAATTGTCTTCATTTATGACATGCCACACATGGGCCATGCACACTCAGCTGATCCTTCTTCAATCGGTATTGAGGAAGGAGTGATCAATCTTGAGGCAATTAGCAGGCTCGATCGGTGCACGTGTTTGCCACTCTCTCAACATACGAATGTGAATGGTTTCACTGTTTTTTCGTGTTCTCTATTTTTATATATATACATTTCAAAATATTCTAAAATATACATTTGGAAAATGTATTTTTATTTTACAAATTATATAAAAATGTCAGTGCATTATGTGTTAATTAGGTATTTAAAAATAGTATGATGTATTAAAAATATTCATTGTCAATTAAAAATTATTCATAGCAACTAAAAAAATGTTGATTATGAATAAAAAATGTTTGTCCCATAGTAAGAAAAACTTTAGCCATGAATTAAATAATGTTCTTGGAAAATTGGAATAATTTTCATCATGTATTAAAAAAAGTGGTCAGCATGTAATTAAAAAAGCTTATCATGCATAAAAAATTCTTGACGTATTCGACAGAATGTTATAAACGTGCGCACGTCAATCAAAATATACGCACATAGTTTCTAGAATAATATTCAAACTTCGAATAAATTTCATGGAATTTTAAAACGGGTTCATGCATTTGAAATAATATTTGTAGGCTCATTTTTTCGCATATTTTATGAAAAAATGATGATGTAGTTATCCAAGAGAAATGTTCCTGATGTACATATCCCTATACTTTTAAGAACTATTACTAAACTTTTTGAAAACATTCATTTGTTACATAGAATTTATTCATGTAGCTCTATAATAATGGTGTAATTTACCTCGGAAGATAAAGGAACAAGGGGTAGATATCTAAGATTAAGAACAATGCAAAAAACAGGAATAATATGTGAAAACCCATAAATAAACAAGGAAAGAAACAAAAAAATCTGAAAGAAAAAGGAAAAGAAACACTCATAAAAACCCAGAGAAAAAATATAGAAACTTTTCAGCGCATATTTACAAAATGTTCATAGACAACATAGAGAAATAATAAATAATAAATAATTAGAAAATAAATAACATAGAGAATGAACAAATAAACATCCAAGGAAGAAATAGAATGAGAAATATAATGCAAAAATAAAATAAAAAGGAATGAAAATTTTGAACTAGAAGCCGCTTAAGGCTTTGTTCGTACCCTTTGCCAAAAGGTTGGGAGTGGATTTGTGTGTGTTTGGGGGGGGGGGGGGGGTGACTTGTAGGGGATTAAATCCCCCTCAACCCCTGTCAAAACCCCTTCAGAACTAGATTTTGTTCTATTTTACTTATTTTTATTACTTTTATTATTTTTCGATTTTCCATTCTTTCTTAAAATCTGTGTTTTTTTATCAAATTTATGAACTTTTTCCTATTTCGAAATCCTTCAAATATGTGATCTTTTTTGCAATTTTTGTGAACATTTCCCTCAAATTGTAATTTTCTTCAAAATTTTGAATTTTTTTCAAACTTATGATTTTTTTCAATTGTGAGAGTTTTTTTTATCGAATTAATGAACTTTTCTAAAATCTACGATCGTTTTAAATTTGTGGATTTTTTTGAAAAGTACGACTTTTATAACTCAATGCCTTTTGTTAACAGGTCAACAGTTAAGTCAATAGCCAATGGGTCAAGTCCATGTTAAGATGTCTAGTCACTCCTCAACCGGTCCAGTCATACAGATCAAACCATTTTCTAGGAGGTCAATAGATCAAACCAAAGGCCCGCGTTGGTGGTCCGATCCATTGCCGCTATGGGAGTCACCACAGGGCCAAGCCCAGTAGCCAGTGGTACATTCAAAATTGTGACCAAAGTCATGCACGCCTGAAGAGGGATCGAACCTAAAGACCTCAGGATGGTGAACTGCCGTGCCGAGCCACTGGAGCTGATAAACTTTGGTGTATAATAAGTAGCGCCGAGACATAAGAGCTATATACAGTGACATGTACCTTTATTTTTGAAAATTCAACCACAATTTACTCAATTTCCTTTTTTTATTTTTTTGAAAAGCACAAAGAATATTTGAACATGTCTCCTTTTTTACACTAGCAAAGATTTTCTCAAAAATATTTGAAAACCTAAATTTGATTTAAAAACTAGAAGAAACCTTGGAAGTGTAAACAATTTCTGAAAATTTCGAACATTTACTAAAATGTGATTTATTTTAAAAACCATGAATTTGTTTTGAAAATATAAACATTTTTTGAAATTTTACAACAACTTTGATTTTTCGAAATATGTGAACAAATTTGAAATATATGAATTTTGTTGGATGTGTCCAAACATTTCTGTAAAATATGAACAAATTTGGAAAACGAGAACATTTTTAGAAATGTACAAATATGAAAAAAAGGAAAACAAAATAGAAAAAACCAAAACAGGAAAGAATAAAACTAAAAAAAATCCTACATGTGAATCATTGCTAGCTGATTGCATGTCATTCTTATTTGTTTTAATTTTTTGAATCATGTTATTTTCATTTGTTCACCGTAGCTGCCAGGGTCAACTCGTTTAACGACTTCCCTTTTTCAATTTTCTCTCTCTTGATTAATTGTTGTTTTCCTAATCAATTGTTTTTTTCTTATTCGCTATTGAGTATAAAATTGTTCCACTCTTTTCAATTAAGTGTACTAATTTATTTTATCTTAATATTTATTCGTTACCATAGATTAAAAATTGAATGCTTAGACTTTCACTATTTTTCATCTCATATTTTTATTTTCTATATTTTTCATTTTCTATTTCCATCTTTCTATTCCTCTTTTTTTGTATCTTCTTTTGTTTTCCTTCTTATTCTAAGGACATACGTATTTAAAGTCGGGTTGCAACTATAAGTTTTTAAATATGGTTTTCAAGTGGGTCCTAATTTGAAGTTGTTAAGTGGGGTTGCAACTGATTGTTTTAAATGTGGTCTCTCCTGCAAATATTTAAAGTCGGGTCACAACTACAAACTTTTATATGTGCTCACAAATGCAAGTTTTCATGTGGGGTCGCAACTGCAAGTTTGAAAATTGGATCCTAATTGTAAGTTTTTAATTGGGGTCACAACTACAAGTTTTTAAGTGTGGTCGCAATTGCAAATATTCAAAGTTAGGTCCCAACTGAAAGTTTTCAAGTCGGGTTGCAATTGCAAGTTTTCAAGTGTGAACACAACTGCAAGTTTTTAAATGTGGTCACAACTACAAATATTCAAAGTCGTGTTGCAACTGCAAGTTTTCTAAGTTGGGTTGCAACTACAAGTATTCAAAGTCTGGTTACAACTATAAGTTTTCAAGTAGGGCTACAACAAAACGATTTCAAAGTTTTGAGTTCCAACTACAAATTTTTAGGTGCGTCACAACAAAAAGTTTCAATTTGCGGTCGCTAGTGAAAGTTTTAAAATGAGGTCACCATTGCATGTTTCAAATCGGATTGAATTTTGTATAAATTTTTCTTGGCTATTTTTCTTTAGGGTCGATTTTCCTTCTCAATGCATCTTCTTTTTTATTTTTTACATAACTAATGAAGATTTATCCGAACCCATCAACAAAAAGAGACGTCATGCAAACAAGTAGCGACCAATCCGCCATATACAAACTACAAATATCCAATCAAAAACCAACTCATAGATAGTAAAAAGGCCTAAGCCCATAGACCAACTTCTAAACAACCTCTAACAACAATAAATGATGACAACTAATGTCACCAGCTTGGATAAGCATGATCATGGGTATGGTAAGCTTTGTCAGCTTCTCAGTCCCGTTTAATGGCAACAAATTATCCAGTTTCAAACCTACTCGTGGCATCCGCCAGGGGACCCCATTTCTCCTTACATGTTTTTGTTCGCAACGGAGGGCTTTTCGTTCCTCTTAAAAAGTAATCAGTCATCGCACCTCAGTGGTATTCAAGTGGCTCAGGCATCCCCATTTGTCAGCCATTTGCTTTTTGAAGATGACAGCCTACTGTTCTTCAAAGCTCATGGTGATGGAGAAAATGAGTTTTCCTCTTGTTTGGACATATATTTTATGACTTCTGGCGAGACGATAAACTTGTCAAAGTCGTCTATTTTCTTTGACAAGGGATGCCCAATCACTTTGAGGAATGAGATAAAACATATCATGGATGTTCCTAATAAGTCTCTCCCAGAAAAAAACTTGGGCCTAGCTAGTGATATAGGCACGTCTAATAATGGAGCTTTCAAATATCTAAAGGACAAAGTATGGAGTAAGGTGAAAGGTTGGATAGAGAAGCTACCTTCAGCAAGGGGAAAAGAGGTCCTCATCAAGTCTGTCACCCAAGTTGTGCCTGTTTATTCCATGTCGTGTTTCAAACTTCCTAGGGGCCTATGTCTTCACGTCAACTCACTTATTCGACAGTTTGGTGGGGAAGTAAGGAAGGAAAACGAAATGTGGCTTGGGTTGCGTGGGACATTATGACACAACCAACACACTTGGGAGGGCTTGGATTCAAAGACAATGAACTTTTTAACCTTGCCATGATCGCCCGTCAAGCATGGATGAGTTTGATGGACCCAAACTCCCTTAGTGCAAGGATTCTAAAGGCTAAGTATTTCCCTCAAACTTATTTTTTACAAGCAAAATTTGGAAATGCTCCATCCGAGGTGTGGCGTGAAATTGTCGAAGGGAAGGACATTCTTGCCCAAGGACTTATTCGAAGGATAGGCAATGGTGCAACCACACATGTTTGGCATGAAAACTGGCTGTCATGGGATCGAAATATGAGGCCAATCGCAAGTATACGACAGGATCCACCGCAACAAGTAAGTGAGCTCATATCGCATGTTACATGAGACTGGGATAGAGAATTGATCCATCAGACTTTCGTCAACTTTGATGCATGCTATACTCTCAATCCCAATATGCAACCGACTAGTCTAGGATTTTTGGGCGTAGAGTTATGATAGCAAGGGAATTTTCTTCGCGATATCTGCATACAAGATGCTGGTGACAACCAAGTTGTGCCGCGAGGCTTGGCTGGAGGGTAGAGGGGATGCCTCGAATATGAATGGAGAACAGAAAGCATGGTGTACTCTGTGGAAAACTCACGTCTTTGCCAAGCTTAAGGTCTTCTTATAGCGTTTGGACCAATGGTCAATCCCTTCAACTGGCGTAATTAATACATCACAGAAATATGAAAACCTCAAAGTCTTGTGTGCTATGCGGCATGGATGACTCTTGGAAACATGCATTGATGAAGTATACTATGGCTAGATGTGTATGGGCTATGGAGTTGGTCGTTGTTGTTGATGTAGTGAGGTCTTCTACTGAAACAAATGCCAACTGGTGGATATTTACTGTGAGGGAAGCTGAAAGAACGTGGATGTCGCCTAGAGGGGGGGGAGGGGTGAATATACGCTTTAAAATAATTACGGTTTAGGCTTGAACAAACGCGGAATAAAACTAATATTTAATATGTCAAGCACAAAACCTAAAACAACTAGGCTCACCTATGTGCACCAAAAACTTATGCTAAGCAAGATAAAAAACTATGTGATAGCAAGATATATATAATGAAACAATATGGCTATCACAAATAAAGTGCATAAGTAAAGGGCTCGGGTAAGAGATAACCGAGGCACGCGGAGACGATGATGTATCCCGAAGTTCACACCTTTGCGGATGCTAGTCTCCGTTCGGAGCGGTGTGGAGGCACAATGGTCCCTAAGGTGCCACTAAGGCCATTGTAATCTCCTCACGCCCTCGCACAATGCAAGATGCCGTGATTCCACTAAGGGACCACTGAGGGCGGTCACCGAACCCATACAAATGGCAACCCTTGGGGGCGATCACCGGTAGCCGTACAAATTGCTCGAGGCAATCTCCACAACCTAATTGGAGACCCCGACACTTTCCCAGAGCTTTACACCACAATGATTGAGATCCAAGACACAACCAAGCATCTAGGGCGCTAAGGCATCCAAGAGGAACAAGCTCTAGGGTGCTCAAACACCCAAGATTAATAAGCTAGTCAAACTTCACTTCTACGTATCACCATGGAGAACTCAAACCTATGCACCAAATGCAATGGCAAGGGCACACGGAGTGCCCAAGGCCTTCTCTCCCAAATACCACCACAACAACTAAAGCTATGGAGGAAAATTAGAGGAAGGACAAAGAAGATCACGAAGAACTCCAAGATCTATATCCAAGGGGTTCCCCTCACATAGAGGAGAAAGTGATTGGTGGAAATGTGGATCTAGATCTCCTCTCTCTTTTCCCTCAAGAACTAGCAAGAATCATTGGAGGGATTGAGAGTTAGAAATCTTAAAGAAGGTCAACAATGGGGGGCGAACTTGATCTCAAAGGATAAAATGCAATGGGGAAGAAGACCCCCTTTTATAGGAGGGGGAAAATCCAACCGTTACCCCCTCAGCCTGCACACCAGCGGTAGTACCGCTCGAGGGAGCGGTACTACCGCTCGGGCGGAAGCGACAACCAACCAGAGCAAAGGCACACGATGCGATAGTGCCACTGGAGCGGTACTACCGCTCGTAGGAAGTACCGCTGGGCAGCAGTAGTACCTCGTCCTACTGCCGCTCAGGGTAGCACGGGGTTTCGGAGATCAAAAGGTTAGCCGTTAGTAGCGAGCGGTACTACCACCCTAGGGCGGTACTACGTCTGACTACTACCGCACAATCCTTTTGCTAAAACCAAGCAACAAAAGGTTAGGCGGTAGTACCGAGCGGTACTATGGCTTGCTGGAGCGGTACTACTGCTTACATCCTTCCAAAACCAGAACAGGAAACACAGGAATACCAGAACTGCCATAACTTCTGCAAATGAGCTCTCAATTGAGCAAGCTCAAGCTTGTTGGTTTCAGGACGACAAGAGCTACCCAACATGTACTCTAGAAATTCCAATGATATAGATATGTGAAACCTCTATGAATGAAGAACCGACAAAAACTCCAATCATCGAAAACATCATAGAAGATGCACATGGACTCAGTTTTCGATGAACTCGAGCTTGTCATGAAGATGACCATAAGCTCTAAAACTCACATAGAGAAACACCAAACAAGAACCAAGAAATATGATGCAGGGATTCAAATGGTTTGAGCTCTCAACGAACGATACGATCAAGCTACTCACTTGAGAGCCCCCCTTGATAGTACGGCAATCGATCCTATAACCCGGTCTCCCAAGTACCACAATGGGACCAGTAAAATAGAAAACCTATCAAGGGAAAACCTATACCTTGAACATGGTCCACTTGATCTAGATGATGACGATCTTGACTTCCTTAAGATGGACCACCTTCCTTGATTACATCGGCTCGATGAAGACTACATGATTGCTCCCCCATACTCCACTATGGGCGAGCCACTCTTCTACACATCTTCACAAGTCCATTGTCATCAAATGGATGGCAAGCTTCAAGCATGATCTCTCTGTGATGCTTTACTTGAACTTGCACACCGCAATCTTGATGACGATCACGACTTGATGTCATCCTCCATGGGTTGTATGAGATCTTTCTCTTGACGCAATCCCATGGAAATATACCTAACCCCACAAAGAATTCTCACGTAGACCATGGGTTAGTAGACAAAGCGTAATGGATAATGTTACCATACCATGGGATCACTTGACCCCTCTTGGTACATCTTGTGCGCTTTGTGTGTTGATCAACTGGATTCACTCTTTGACTTAGTATTGATAAACATTGTAACATATCTTCTCTCTTCATAAAGATGATGTCTTCAAGGTAAACATGAATGTTCACATAATCTTCTTTTCAAGACATGCTTGCAATAAGCTCAATTCTCACATGACCAATCTTTGGATAAATCCTTGAATACCACCTTTGTCACTATATAAACTCCTTGAAACCAACACATGTACTTCAAGAAGTGCCTATGGACAAATCCTTTGAATATAACTTTAGGCAACCATTAGTCCATAGGGATTGTCAGCAATTACCAAAACCACATATGGAGAAATATGCTCTAACAGAAGAAACCCCACATGATGTTTTTGTTTGAGTGCTCGTCGCTTTATGGGCCATTTGGCATGCCCGGTGGAAGGTGAAAGTGTATTATATTGACTAGGGGGGTGGGGTGAATAGGCGGTTTTTACAAATTCATCACTGAGGAATTTCACCTTGAGGAATTTGAAATGTGATGAACTACTAGCAGCAGAATACTAATTGAAGTGCATGAGAAACAAAGCAATAGCATAGTCATCATGATGAAATATAACATGCACAGATTACAAGTAGCGTGATAAAGGATAAGCAGGTGAAGAACAAGGTGACTGGAGAATTTGAGATGAGGAAATTGAGAAAGTCTTCAGTCAAATTCTTCAAATAGTTATGATCAATTTCGTCAACAGGTATACGAGGAAATAGAAGGGTTGAGGAAATGGAACCAGGTAGCTCGATGAAGACAATGGTTTGGTGACCCAGTTCCAACTGCTGTGACAGTTGTATGTCTGGTTTGGAGCGGCATGGTATTTAAACTAGAGTACACACAGTCCGAGGACACACAGTCCTTACCGTATTATCCTTGAGCTAAGGTCACACAGTCCTCGCCCAACACTCGTGGTAAGTCTTCAGGGTAGACTTCCAAATCCCTCACAAACTGGTCACCCGGCGATCCACAATTTACTGCTGGATGCTCTAGACCACGACGCGCTAACCGTCTGGAAGATACACAATCTTCAAAGGTAAAAAGCGTGAGTTCCACACAAAAACAATCTCTTCAGTGATGCTCAATCACTTTGGGTTTGGTGGTTTGGTTTTTTTCTTCATTGATGATTTCCTCTCAAAGTCCTCGGAGGATGGGTTGCTCTCAAACGATAAGTGTTAGTTTTCTCTGAGAGTAGCCAACCAACCACTAGTAGAAAACACGGCTTTGGTCCAGGCAGGGCCAGCCCATTCGTCTCGGTTCAGTCACGAACCGGGACCAATGGGGGGAAATGGTCTCGGTTCGTGAGGCCAGGGGCCGGCCGGGCCACGTGGGTCATTTGTCCCGGTTAGTGAGACCCCTTAGGTCTCGGTTCCAAACACCAACCGGGACCAATGGGCCTCGCTCCTGGCCCACAACCATTGGTCCCGGTTTGTGGATGGAACCGGGACCAATTCATGTCCTTTAGTCCTGGTTCCACCGACGAACCAGGACCAATGAGATGCCTATATATACCCCCTCGCCGGCAAGCAACGCACTCCACATTGCTCTGTTTTTCTGGCCGACAAGGGGAGAGCTTTGTGAGGCTCTAGCTCACCTCCTATGCACATGAGGTGTTTAATGAAATGCCCAAGCCACACTTAAGCTTTCTCCTCTCGAAGCTCCTTGTCTAAGCTCCATTTTCCTCAAGATTTGTTTAGGTTTGGCGGTCCGTCCTGTCCCGTCCTCACCGCCATTGATCGCCCGCACCCATCTCGATGCCGACACCACCGTGGTTAGACTCTTGTTCTTATCTTCTTTCTAAAAGGAAAAAGATTTTACTAGTATAATTTAGATAGATATTTGTGTAATTTTCTTAATTTTATTATTGTTTGTTATTATATAGTGCGATGGTTTTCGTATCCGCCTTCGTCGGCCCTCGTCCTGTCTATGATTCGGATGTGGTATATATTATCTTTAATAACTATTTGTTTTATTTAGTGTTTATGAAAATTATGCCGACCAACGTGACATAGATTTTTTAATCTAGGAGGAGGTAGTTGAACCGGAAATTCCAACCCACATAGCAACTCTTGTCGAGAAGTTAAATTTGATTGAAAAAGAAAACATTGACTTGAAAGAAAAATTACAAAGAGTGGAAGAGGATAAGATGAAGTGGGAGTTGCATGTTGCCGATGTCGTCGACGATCACAAGACCAAGATGGATGCAATGCGCTTGAAGATTAGAAAGATTAGAAAATATGCCATTCATACCGAGGCTTGGTATCATTATGCCGTTGGATCAATTGGTACCTTAGTAGCGGTTATGATCGCATTTGTTATTGCATTTAATTTTTTTACATAGTTTCGATGTATGTTTTAATTAGATGCTCTAGAGAGCTATATGTTGTTCAATAATAAGAACTATGTATGAACTGTATGTATTTATTTTGGTCACTATTATACTTTGGCTTTAATGTGATGATGAATTTCTATTAATTTGGTCACTTCTCTATTCATGATATGTTGTAATGGTTTTTAATAGACTTTAGTATATAACATGTTATGTGGGTGAAATGATGATACCATGCCAACTTTCAACCTTTTCATAGTTCATTTGAAGTGCTTTTCAATTTCAGGGTTATTTAGCACAAAAAAAAATCAGTAAGTGCATGAAAAATACCAAATGAATTCAGAAAGTTTTCAAAATTGATGATGTGGCTTTGAATGGTGCATTTTGAACACACAAAAAGTATGGAGTTCAAATAAGTTCAAAAAAATGAAATCCCTTTGTAACAGATGAGTTTTCGTCCCAAACCGTGATACTTCGAAAGAGATTGTCCATTTTGTACACGAAGTGCATCCAACTTTTTCCGTAACCCTCTCTACTTTTTAGCTCATGCTATGTGGGTGAAATGATGATACCATGCCAACTTTCAACCTTTTCAGAGTTCATTTGAAGTGCTTTTCAATTTCAGGATTATTTAGCTCAAAAAATCAGTAAGTGCATGGAAAATACCAAATGAATTCAGAAAGTTTTGAAAATTGATGATGTTGATTTGAATGGTGCATTTTGAACAGAAAAAAGTATGGAGTTCAAATAAGTTCAAAAATATGAAATCCCTTTGTAATAGATGAGTTTTCGTCCGAAACTGTGATACTTCGAAAGAGATTGTCCATTTTGTATACGAAGTGCATCCAGTTTTTGCCGTAACCCTCTCAAATTTTTAGCTCATGATATGTGGGTGAAATGATGATACCATTCCAACTTTCAACCTTTTCAGAGTTCATTTAAAGTGCTTTTCAATTTCAGGGTTATTTAGCTCAAAAAATAAGTAATGTATGAAAAATACCAAATGAATTCAGAAAGTTTTGAAAATTGATGATGTGGCTTTGAATGGTGCATTTTGAACACACAAAAAGTATGGAGTTCAAATAAGTTCAAAAAAATGAAATCCCTTTGTAACATATGAGTTTTCGTGCGAAAACATGATACTTCGAAAGAGATTGTCCATTTTGTACACGAAGTGCATCCAGTTTTTTCCGTAACCCTCTCAAATTTTTAGCTCATTCTATGTGGGTGAAATGATGATATCATGCCAACTTTCAACCTTTTCAGAGTTCATTTGAAGTGCTTTTCAATTTCAGGGTTATTTAGCTCAAAAAAATCAGTAAGTGCATGAAAAATACCAAATAAATTCAGAAAGTTTTGAATATTGATGATGTGGATTTGAATGGTGCATTTTGAACACACAAAAATTATGGAGTTAAAATAAGTTCAAAAAATGAAATCCCTTTGTAACAGATGAGTTTTCGTCCGAAACCGTGATACTTCGAAAGAGATTGTCCATTTTGTACACGAAGTGCATCCAGTTTTTGACGTAACACTCTCAACTTTTTATAACATGCTATGTTGGTGAAATGATGATACCATGCCAACTTTCAACCTTTTCAGAGTTCATTTGAAGTGCTTTTCAATTTCAGGATATTAGGTCAAAAAAATCAGTAAGTGCATGAGAAAAACCAAATGAAGTCAGAAAGTTTTAAAAATTAATGACGTGGCTTTGAATGGTGCATTTTGAACACACAAAAAGTATGGAGTTCAAATAAGTTCAAAAAATGAAATCCTTTTGTAACAGATGAGTTTTCGTCCGAAACCGTGATACTTCGAAAGAGATTGTCCATTTTGTACATGAAGTGCATCCAGCTTTTGCCGTAACCCTCTCAAGTTTTTAGCTCATGCTATGTTTGTGAAATGATGATACCATGCCAATTTTCAACCTTGCCAGAGTTCATTTGAAGTGCTTTCTAATTTCTTTCAAAACATCGTGCGAGTGGAGTTCAAAAAAGAATCAACTAAAAAGCTTTTATAAACCTCTAGCATTTTTGAAACTATAATTATATAAAAATTATGCAACTAAAATTATCAAAATATTTTTTGTTCAAAACATTAATAGCAAAAAGAATATAATGATAAAACACACTGCAAATAAATAAAGCAAAAAATAAAACAAAAATAAATAAAACAAAAAAGAAAACAAAAATAATGGAAATTATGCAACTAAAATTATCAAAGTATTTTTTGTTCAAACATTAATAGAAAAAAGAATATAATGATAAAACACACTGGAAATAAATAAAGCAAAAAACAAAATAAAATAAAAAAATAAAGGAAAAAACAAAATAATAATAATGGAAATCATGCAACTAAAAATATGAAAGTATTTTTTGTTCAAAACATTAATAGCAAAAATAATATAATGATAAAACAGACTAAGCTACCATAAAGTATTTTTTATTAAGAACTTTTAATATGCAAAAAATAACATAAAAAATGCCCATATATTAAGCCACCATGGCCTGCATACGACTAGTAACACAATATACATGGCCCTGGACGCAGGCCCACGGGGCAAGTAGGCCCAACAGGGCAGAGATAGTTAGGCATGCAATGCCTGCGGTAGAGAGGAGCTCGAGACGGTAGGAGCAGTCAAGCTTATAAACCAGTACGACCGCTCCTTGCTCAGCGAGGTGGGACTAAACTCCCACCGTGCCAGGAACAGGGCTTTAGTCCTGGTCGGTGCCACCAACCGGGACTAATACCCACCTTTAGTCCCGGTTGGTGCCACTAACCGTGACCAAAGGTCTCTGCCTCCCGCCCTTTGGGCTGACGAAAAGAGACCTTGGGTCCCGGTTGGTGGCAGCAACTGGGACTAAAGGTAGGCATTGGTCCCGGTTGGAGCCACCAACCGGGACCAATGCTTCTTCTATATAAGCAAACACTTAGAAATTACAGTTTTCATCGCCACTTCGCCGAGCCTGCCATCCTCGTCCCCGTCGCCGCGTGTCGCCCCGAGCCTGCCATCGTCGTCCCCGTCCCCGTCGCCGCCCCCGTCGCCTCCCCGTCGCCGCCCCGAGCCCACCGTCGTCGTTGCCGCCCCCGTCGCCGCCCCAAGCTCGCCATCGTCGTCGCCGTCCCCGTCGCCGCCCCGTCCCCGTCGCCTCCCCATCGCCGCCCCGCCCCCCTCCCGTCGCTACCCCATCGCCTCGTCGCCGCCGCCCCGTCATTGCCCCGTCATCACCCCGTTACCTCCCCGTCGTCGCCCCGTCGCCGCCCCGTCGCCACCTCCCCGTCGCCGCCCCATCGCCGCCCACCCCAGTGAGCCCCCCTTTCCCATGGTCCCCTGCTCGGATACGGTGACACGGACACGGCGACAGGCATATGGGGACACGGGATACGACATTTTCCAAAAACAGCCCATCGGGGCACGACAAGTATATATAAAGATAAATGAAAATATGTCGTGAGTTAAAGAAAGAAAAATAACGAGAAAGGGATCGCCCCCTCCCCGATAACTTCGACATGAGGGGGGAGGGTCGATATACATTTTTTTCCATGTATGTATGTCATTGTCGTTGAGTTAAAGAAAGAAAAATAATGAAAATATGTCATGAGTTAATGAAAATATATAATATATGTATGTGGCTATGTATGAATAGATGGATAGCATTTTTTTCCATGTATGTATGTCGTTGTCGATATACCCCCTGCCCGATAACTTCAACATGAGGGGGGGTCGATATACCCCCCTCCTTGATAACTTCGACATGAGGGGGGGTCGATATACCCCCTCCCGATAACATTTTTTCTAAGTTACCAAGGTAAAATGTTCATATAGAAAACTACGGTAATATAGATTTATCAAGAATGCCCCCATTATGGATGTGCACAAGTCGATCCAATTTTTTTCCGATCCCATCTACATATATATTCTTCTATATGTCATGTTGTGTGTCAAAGTATTGAAGAAATCCATGGCTTCATGATCAGCCGGAAGTAACCGACGTATGATGTTATGAAGCTCTTCAACGTTGTTTTGGAACGGAGTTCCGGATAGAATAATCCGCTTTTTGGTATGAATTTCAGCAACGGCCTTCCAAATAGCGATATTCGGAACGCTCTTGCTGAACTTCGTACCAAAAAGCTAATTATCCTATCCGGGACTCTGTTTGAAAACAATTTTGGAGAGCTTCATACCATTATGCGCCTGTTACTTTCGGCTAATGATGAAGCCATGGTTTTCTTGAATCATTTGACACTAGACAACGTGACATATAGAAGGGTAGATGAGATCAGGAAAAATATGGACCATTTTCTGCACATCCAGAATGGCGCTATTTTGTTAAATCCCTAAAAGGTTAAGAGAATCCCGGCCCTCTCGCCTGACCAAACCCTAGAAGCGTCGAGGGCCACCCCTAACCCTGGAAGAGTTGTTGAGGCCACCCCAAATCGTAGAGAAGTATATTAATTGCCATGTTTTAATATTTGCAGAAACTATGGATCAAAGAGACCTGGAACAAGAACAGTTGTTGGGGGACATAATCCGAGGCAATAATCCTGATGCTGTCTTGTCGTATCTCAACGACACCAATGGTCTTGAAGGAGAGGAAGGACATGATAATGATGGCTCCGGTGACCAAATGCCGAAGGAAGAAGGAGACCATGGTGACAGCTCCAGTGACCGAATGGAGGAGGGAGATGTTGCAAAGTCCGGCGAGTTATACATATTAATTAAGCATGTGCTGACTAGATAATTGATGCATTAAGTGTTTTGGTATGTACATATATTAACTCTTATTTCTTCTTTTATATAGCCCTCTGGATTGAGCCAAACTTCGGTAACGAGACAAGGCCCGAAGAGAAGGTTGAAAAAGGAAGAAAGGTTCACGATCACAGCACTCGCGGACGATGGCCTACCGATTGAACCAAAGCGGACCAAGGACGCATTTGCTGCTCAGTGCGGAGCTATTGTTAGGGAAAACATCTCGATCAGCATCAAGCAATGGAATAAGCCTAAGGACGACGCCCATGAACATGATTATGTCACCGAGAGACAGAAAGATGATCTTTGGACCACGCTGAAGGCTAATTTCACCCTACCGCCAGAGGAGGATCTGTATAAGCCAGTTATAGAGCCACTGGTCAAGGCGTGTGCTCTTAAGAAGATGGCAGATCTTTTCAGGAGGTGGAAGAATGAGTTGAAATCAAAGTTTGCCGACAAAGGGAAGACTCTAGAATTCATCGGCCGATTTGAGAAGATAATAGATCACTGGCCCGCATTTGTGGCCTACAAGACATCAACGAAGAGTAAGAAAATGTATGAGACTAACAAGATCAATGCTGCAAAGAAGTAGTATCACCATCACACGGGGTCAGGTGGCTACCTCAAAGCCCGGTCGTTGTGGGACAAAGCTGAGAATGACCTGCTTGCTAAGGGGTCCAACCACAAACATATAACTGGCCAGACTATTAAAGGACTTGGTTCTTTGGGGTTGGGGGAACTTTGGACCCTGAAACAGGGAAGTGCCGTTGGATGAACGAGCAACTTGCAATACCCGTCCCAAAGCTTCAGAACTATATCACCGCAACGCTAGAAGGGACGTTCATTCTTGACAGAGAGAAGGCCGAGCTGGCTGAGGCCCTAGGGAATGCTGAGCACCCTGGACAAACACAAGGCACACCAGGCTCCGTTCCGTGGAAGGTTGGGTTTCCCGACGCAGCCAGTTACAGAAGCCGGCATAGAAAGAGGAAAGCGGAGCTGAGAGAAATGCAGAAGCTTAATGCAAGACTAGAAAAGCTAGAGGAAGCTGAGAGACAGCGAGCTGCTGACCAACCATCTCAGCGACATGAAGCTACCCCAGAAGGTACCCCGCCATCTCAGCAGAGAAGCAGCGTGGCTTCCACGGAGCTCATTCAGCCAGACAACTTGGCTCCTAGATACCCCGTGGATACTATCACGGAGGTTCAAAATTGCGAGCTTTTGACGAAATTCTAGAACCTCACTTTCAAGGCGGCTCTCGGCTTTGTTGCACCTCCTCAACCCAACAAAACTTTTCACTGCCGTCCGATTCCACGTGGCTATGCTGTTGTGATGGTGGATGAAGTAATGGTGGGATTTGATGATTTCGAGCTTGACCACCTTACTGGTGAAGGGGAGAAGAAACTGGTTAATGCTTCGAGGAGTACATGCCTATGGCCGAAGGAGTACATCAAGCTTTCAAACTGGACGCCTCCGTCTCCTCCTCCTCCTCCGGCGCGTCAGGGTACTCCCCCTCCTCCTCCTCCTCCTCCTCCTCCGGCGAGTGATCTGGGCACTCCGTCTCCTTCTCCGGCTCCTCCGACGCATGACGGCACTCTGCTTCCTCCTTCGCCTACTCCGGCGCGTCAGAGCAGTCCGCCTCCTCCTCCGCCTCGTCGACAACGACGAAAGACAGACGCCGCCGCTCTGGCTCCTCCAGCGCGTTGGAGCACTCTGCCTCCTTCTCCGCCTCATCAGCAAGGACGAAGGAGAGGCGCCGCCGCTCCGGCGGCTAGCAGTACAAGGAGAGGCGGGAGGCAATTCAGATACAGTCCATCTCTCAAGCATGTGGAAAAGTTACCATATGAGAGGACCGAGCAGGAAACCGAGGACATATGTCGTGCCCAAGTGAGGGACCATTTTGCAAAGAAAACTCCACCTGCGAAGGAGAAGCTAGATTCGGTGAAAGTAAAGCGCACTATCGATGCCCTGAAGCGACCACCATCGCCTCCGCCGGGTCTTCTATATCTAAATGGAAGCTCCCCACTATTTGATTTCTCTTGACATGCAGCCTATCCACATCAGCGATAGACATGCAACCATTCATTTTAGTAAATTTGCGACCTCAGCTTTTCATATGTTCCGGTGTGTTAAAACTCTCATTTTTTAGCGGTGTGTTAAAACTCTCAGCGCATCTGCCTTTCACCCCACGACTCGAATTCCCATGGCTGGGCTGGGCTATCTGAATCCTATCATGGGCCTGAGTGGCGTGTAGGGGCCCATGAAATAGGTTGCTAAGTGCAGATCGAGCCCCATGAGAAAATGCTACTATACGTGCAGATCGCAATGACTCGCATTTTTAAAAAATAAGTGCAGATCGAGCCCCATGAGAAAATGCTACTATACGTGAAGATCGCAATGACTCGCATTTTAAAAATAATAATGAAATGACTCGCTAATCGCTAACTTTCCCTGTTGATTATGCGCTACAACCGCCGTTTCTTCCGCTGTGGTAACCTCCAAATTTCCAGACGCAAAATCACTTAAAACGCACCGAGGCATGCATCTGAGCATTCATCCATGGCTCCACTACCTGCAAATGAGTAGAAACTGACCGATTTAACTGAGTCGCCGCCTTCATTGCATGCACTTCCAAAGTCATCGAGCGCATCCGCCTAAATGCCTAATCGTGTTGCCATGTCTCGCCCTGATCTCCACTCAAGTCGGTCTTGCTCCGAAGATGAAAATTCATGACCCAAACCCTTCCACTTCTTGCACTTCCGTTTCTTTCTCAAGACCTCCACAATTTGGTAACTGAGCGCATTACTTATCCCTTAATTCATCGCCACAATTAAGGGAGCACCTCTACTTCCTCCTATAAAAGTTCCATTCTTGCTGTCGTACCTCCTCACAGATCACAGCCATACACGCAACCATCCTTTGCCTGCAGACGACAGTCGCTGCTTGAGCCAATTGCCTAATCCTCAGTTGTAGCCAACATCGTCAAGCATTGCCACTATGATCGCCGGAAGAACCATTAGATAGATGCTTTGTTCTTTCACCACCCGCGCTACACTCCGGGGCAAGCAGTATCCTAACTCTTCTTAAATTCCTCTCCTTTACCCGAGTATCCTTATCTAAAGGTCAACTTACTATTAACATCTTCAACACTATTTTTTGTTGACATGTGTTTCCATGGAAAGTTGCGGATAGTTCTTGGGTGAAAGAACGATTTATGGGGTGTCAACAAGAGTGTTGGTGTGTATCAAAATGGAGAAGAAGTAGAATTCTTGGGTTCTTTGATTGGTCTGTCTTCCCTGCCGTGCGGAGTCCAGATTATCTTGGAGATGGATTTTTCTACGCTTGTGAAAGAATTGATTCAGCCCCTTCCGGGTCGCCCTGGTACCCGATCACTCTGATACCAAGACAAGTCTGATGATGTTCAATTCATACCATATTTGTGCTGTCAGAAGTGAACATGACATACTTGCACACGAACTAGCCGTGCCAGGAGTCAAGGGAATGTTTGCTACGGTCCCTTCAAGACTACATGATCTGATGACTGAGGATGGTAACACCCTAAAAGATTAGTCCTTTTGCTCTTTTGTCTCAAAAATGGGGGACAATTATTTTTTTATTGTATAACATTCAGAGATGTATGCTTACATGTATTTGTTCCTTCCATTTTATCTGATTGCATAAGAAAATAGGACCAGAGTAAAATTCCGCTGCTGCATTTCTTGTGGTTGGCGTGTGGGTCAGATATTGCATCCATTATTGGTATGCTCACATTCAATTTCTCTTTCATGCATGAATGTGTATACTCAAGGATGAAGTAAGAGATGACTAAGAAGGGGAAAAGGCATTTCCTTCAGAACCTTCAGACTTCAATAGGTGTTTCCATGCAGCGTCCATTATTGATTAAAGGTCACTATTTTTGTCTTCAGATTTTTAGTGCATTTCATTCAAAACTTCATATTAGAGCAGATGTTCCCATGCATTCGTCGAGAGCTGCAGACTGCAGTAGTACTATTGATTAATTATCACTGTTTATGCCTTCTGTAGGTATCATAGGCCGATAATTTTAAGATAGTTATGTGCCTCTCGGCCACATTATACTAACCTCAATAATACAATAATACAATAATACAATAGTGGATAATATTTATGTAACACCATTTTTCTCACATATATAGACAATATTTGGATGGTTAATCCTATTACATTAGTACAAATAAACTCAAAATTTTGTCTTACTTGGTAAGATTTATTTTGTTCAAATATATAAACACGTTAGCAACTTATAACATTACTTCCGCCAAATATAATTATAGCATACACTCCCGCAGCAACACGCGGGGCATCACCTAGTTTCAACTAAGTCCGCTATTTTAAAAAGACATATCAAGATGCGCGGCGGTCGGAAAGTACTTCCAGTGATGCAAGGTTAGCAAAACGAAGAAGTGCAAAAAAAAATTCTCAGCTCGGCGAATAGGAGAACCAATCGTGCCCCCCCACTCAAGGTGTCTAGCAATATCACCGCTGATCATCCGGGGATGGTGCTCGATACCAATCCTGCTAATTACATGAGCGATGACGTATTGTTTGAGCCATTGGAGGTGGACGAATTCAGATACCGATACGGGCAACCTCTAGTCAAACCTGATCCTCCTCCTTTAACAACGATGATGCGAAAATTCCATGATTGATACTTGAAAACCCGCCGCAAATCTGGGAAGGATACTGTGACGATGAGAATTAAAGAGGAGCACGACCTCGTTGGAATGGAGCAGTTGTATGTTGAATTTGAAGAGTTATTCCAATTATACAATCAAAAGGCCATCGACAAAACAATCGTGACTTTCTACTGTCTGTAAGTACTACTTCTGTAATTAAGTCTCTATATATAGCTCAGCACTTTTATTGCATGTATATACAATTATCCTCAATATATAATGCAGATTGAAGATCGTCAAATGTAGAAAAGCACAAATCTATGACATTGGGTTCATTAATCCAAATATCATACATGAGTATACGGTTAAAAAGAATGCCACAGAAACTGAGGATAACTTGCTACAATCATTGCTTGCAAATCAAAATAAAGAGACAATACTCTTTCCTTATAAGTTCAAGTGAGTGTTACTGTCTTGTGCATATTCGGTTTCCCTTATTACTCGAGGTTATAGTAATGTAACTGATGAGTTATGCATGCGTGCGCAACTTCTACTTTATTCTGCTAGAGATTAAGGTTGAGCGGGGAGTAGTAACCGTCTTAGACTCGAAACGAAAGATCCCCATGATTATGCGGACATGACTGAAATGCTCCAGAAGTAAGTTCAATCGATCATTATCGCATCATATCAGCAAGTTTGTTCATTTCCTGATATCAAGTAATTATTTTCTTTGTCTGGCAGGGTTTGGAAAGAGTTCACCGCAATTGTTCCGGCACTGCCGAGGGAGCTGCGATTTACACACCCAAAAATAAGTACTACTAGCTAGTTCCGTGCATCTTCCATTGATTCTAGTTTCATCAATACCATTTATCATGCTTGATTATCAGTTTGATTGAACTCTATTTCTCGTAAAGTCCTTGTGGCAGGAAACCGGGAATGATTTTTGTGGATACTACGTTTGCGAGTTCATCTACAACGCGACGGTCCCTAAGCGGGGCTACTCTGAAAAACAATATGAAGTGCGTAAGCAATAATATTCACAATTTTATTTTATTACAATGATTTGTGTTGAGTTTCATTCATATATATATGTATTGACCTCCTTCTTCAAATTAGATGTGACGGATGCAGGATGAACTCCTACCACATGATCGCATACGAGTAATTCAAGAAGAATTGGCGGGATTCTTTCTTGACCACGTCATAAATAAAGCCGGAGAATACCATCTGAAATTTGACATTAGATGTTAGGGATTGTAAGAGATCTTATATTGTATATATGTAGCTAATAGCGTCGGATAGATATACGAAAACTTGTTGTATGACCAATCTCTCGGAGAAAGAGAGGTCGATCACTTCTCTCTCTATATGTTCATGACGATCTTCTGTACTTAATGGTTCCTTCATTTGCTTACTAGCTAGCATGTCGAGTTCTCTCTATAGTAGCTAGCATCGACCAAGCACGAAGAAAGAGAGGACACTTCTCTCTATTAATTAGCTAGATAACACAATATAAAACCCCTAAATTAACCCTCCAACCCCCCTTTCAACCCCCCCAGCAACTGCCATATGCTGACGCGTGGATGCCTTTTGGTCCCAGTTGGTGTTACCAACCGGGACTAAAGGTCCTCCTGCCTGGGCTCCCCGCAGAGGCCACGTGGAGCCCCTTCTATCCCTGTTCGTAAGCGAACCAGGACTAAAGGTTTTGGGCTTTAGTCCCGACCCTTTAGTCTCGGTTCCAGAACCGGAATGAGCCTCTGGAACCGAGACAAATGGGCTGTTTTCTACTAGTGAACTAGTGGTTGTGGGGGGCAGCTATTTATAGCCAGGGTGCAACCTGACATGATAAGACATAAATGCCCCCAATGATATGACTGTTATGTGGATAAGATGATTGGGGACAACTGGCGCTAAGCACAACAACGGTTGGAACTTTGAACCATGAAAGTCCTCAAGGCTTATCATGTTCCTCACTTTTAGGCAATTCGCACTGGCAAAATCCTAACTCCTCAGTCATATCAATTTCCTCAGAGATCAGAAGATCATCCTTTGTGTCACTGAAGAACTTGACTGAACTACAAGAGATTTCCAAAAAGGCTTCACTCAAAGGATTGGATAGGTTGAGGATTTTGGAGTTCAACATCAGTTGAATTTTTTTCTTTGTATTACCTTGCCCCCTTTTAACAGTATGGTGTTTTCTATGACTCAAAGAAAGGAAATCAAACTACGAAAACAAAAGTCTTCACACTTCATAGTCCTCGTTAATATCTTCAAGGTCACACCGAATTCTTCAGCTTCAAAGTCTTCAGGGAATACCAATGTCTTCACCAAAGTCTTCAGCCTAAGACATTCATTTTTAGGGGCCGATAATCTTCGGATATATCAAACTCCTCATCGACTTATAGAACCTGTGTATACTCACAAACACATTAGTTCCTTAACCTATAAGTCTTCAATACACCAAAATCACTAAGGGGCACTAGATGCACTAACAATCTCCCCCTTTTTGGTGATTGATGACAAATAGGCTATGTTTTCAATGGGGATAAACATATGAAGTGTAAGTATTTAGTTTGAGGAATTTGATTGCAAGATATAGAAGAATTCCCCCTAAAGACGTGCATATCTGAGGAATTTGCTTTGCACTGCAAATGCACATGGCAGGTTAAAAACATGGAGAACTCCCCCTATATCTTGTAATTCATACACGCATTTTGAAATATATCACGAGGAATTGAAATGCATGATGAAAAATGGTGTCTAACAAAATTCAGCATGGGTACTTAAAGAAATAGGCATGCATGAAGCACTTCAAAAGAGTCGGACCACCATCGGACTTAAGTTTACAACTCGATCAACAAAAGCTTCAGAAGAGCGAGAGTTGTAACTTAAACAAAAACAACCCATAATATAGAGACCCGCTTGAAGACTAACTCAAATCCCCCCTTTGTCATCGAAGACCAGAAGGGACGAAAAATGAGGACTAACGCCCCTGAATAATTTCATCTTGAAGGTGGTGGAGGAGCGCCAGCGTTGTTAGGGTCGTTTGTTGATGTAGGGCCCATAGAGTGTTGTCAATTTCCTCAGCTTCATCCATCTCGCGCGATGAAGAATATGAGCTTGTAACCAGCTGAGGAACTTGAACCTTCTTGAATTTCTTCCGAGGAGGATGAGATCAGTCAAAGTTCTGCTGAAAGTCCATCTCCTTGAGTTCCTCTTGAAATATGCTAGAATGACCCACGTGCGATCAAAGATTTCATGCACATAGTAGTGATTTTTCCTCACTGAGTTCTCCATCACTGTCATGTTCTGAAGAATTGAAGCAAACTGACGCTTTACCCACTTGTGATTGCGATCAACCTTCTGATGAAGACTTAGGAGAAGCTCTCGATCGGTCATCACACGAGGGGCAGCTGCTTGAGGATTTTGCGCTGAGGCTTTTGCAGCAGAATCTTGGGTAGCAGAGTCATCATTGGTGGAATAGGATGCAGCTTTGCGAAATTGGCCATCCAATGGAGGAGTACCTTCATCAACAACAACTTTGCCTTTTCCCTCAACTGAGGAAAATGTGTTCTTGAGGACTTCAATCAGAAGCAGGAAGCTGAAGTGATTCTGGAAGTTAGCCTTGAAGGGAATTGAAGACCTTTTTCTGATGAATTGCATGATCCAGGGAGCACAAGGCTTCAACTCAAACGGTGACATAGCTATATTGGCCAAAGTCCTCATGAAGAAATCATGATAATTGACGGAAATCCCATGAATGATGTTGAACAACAGATTCTATTGGGAAACGTTGCATGTGAAACAAAAATTTTCCTACGCACACACAATTTTCCTATGAACATCTACGAGAGAGAGTGGATCTACATACCCTTGTAGATCGCTAAGCGGGAAGCGTTAAGAATCGTGGTTGATGTAGTCGAACGTCTTTGCGATCCAAATCGCTGAGCGTCCCGCGATCCCATCACGATCCTTCTCGTGATCCAATCACGATCCGTCTCGCAATCCCATCACAATCCGTCCCGCAATTAAATCACGAATTGTCTCGTCATCCTGATCACAGTTCTTCCGATCTAGAGCCGAACGGACGGCGCCTTCCGCGTTCATCACACATACAACTTGATGACGATCTCCGCCTTCTTGATCCAGCAAGAGGGGGTGGAGAGGTAGATGAGTTGTCCGACAGCACAACAGCGTGGTGGCAGTGGTTGTGAACTAATCCTACAGGGCTTTGCCTAAGCATCGCAAAACTAATCTAGAGGAGAAACTAATCTAGGGAAGAAGAGGGAAGCACGTGGCAATTAGGGTTAGCTCTCCCCTCTAAATCCACTAGTATATATAGGAGGGAGGGAGGGGAGGAGGCAGCCTCAAACCCTCAAGGTTTGGCCGAAATTGGAGGTGGAGGAGTCCTACTCCAATCCTACTAGGAGTAGGATTCCTCCTCTCCACTTGGAAACCCTGTCCACCTTTTCCACCTTTGGGTTTTTCCCACCCCTAGCCACATGGGCCTTAGTGAGGGGTTCGGCCAGCCTACTAGGGGATGGTTTTAATCCTCCCAGAGACCATGAGGTCCTTTGGGTCGAGACATCACTCCTGATGGCCCCCGGTAATCTTCGGGCACTTCCTGTACACTACCGAAGTACCCGAAACTTTTCCGGTGACCAAAACAGGACTTCCTATATATCAATCTTTACCTCCGGACCATTCCGGAGCTCCTCGTGATGTCCAAGATATCATACGGGACTCCTAACAACCTTCGGTCACCAACAAACACAACTCAATACTACCGAAATGTCATCGAACCTTAAGTGTGCAGACCCTACGGGTTCGAGAACTATGTAGACATGATCGCGACACCTCCACAGTCAATAACCAATAGCGGGATCTGGATGCCCATATTGGTTACTACATATTATATGAAGATCTTTATCGATTGAACCTCTATGTCAAGGATTCAGTTAATCCCATATGTTGTTCCCTTTGTTCTTTGGTATGTTACTTGCCCGAGATTCGATCGTCGGTATCTCCATACCTAGTTCAATCTTGTTACCGGCAAGTCTCTTTACTCATTCTATTATACAAGATCCCTTGGCTAACACTTTAGTCACTTTACTTGCAAGGCTTGTTGTGATCTTGTATTACCGAGTGGGCCCTGGGATACCTCTCCGTCACACGGAGTAACAAATTCCAGTCTTGAACCATGCCAACCCAATAGACACCCTCGAAGATACCTGTAGAGCACCTTTATAGTCACCCAATTACGTTGCGACGTTTGATACACACAAGCTACTCCTTCGGTGTCAGTGGGTTGCATGATCTCATGGTCATAGGAACATATACTTGACATGCAGAAAACTATAGCAATAAACTGACATGATCATATGCTATGTTTATAGTTTGGGTCTTGTCCATCACATCATTCTCCTAATGATGTGATCCCGTAATCCAATGACATATCATGTCCATGTCTAGGAAACCTTGACCATCTTTGATCAATGGTCTAGTCTATTAGAGGCATACTAGGGACATGGTGTTGTCTATGTATCCACAGATGTATATGAGTTTCCGATCAATACAATTCTAGCATGGATAATAAACGGTTATCATGAACAAGAAAATATTATAATAACTATTTTTTTTGCCTCTAGGGCATATTTCCAACAGTCTCCCACTTGCACTAGAGTCAATAATCTAGCTCACATCAGCATGTGATTTACATTGTAATGAATCTAACACCCATACAACTCTAGTGTTGATCATGTTTAGCCCTTGGAAGAGTTTTAGTCAACGGTTCTTCGACATTCAGACCCGTGTGCACTTTGCAAATATCTATGTCATACTGTAGACACTTCTAGCATGCTCCACTTGGAGCTATTCCAAATGGCTACTGCACTATACATATCCGGACTGCTACTAAGAGTCATCCGGATTGTTGTTAAAGCTTGCATCGACATAACCCTTTACAACGAACTCTTTATCACCTCCATAATAGAGAAATATTTCCTTAGTCCTATATTTACTAAGGATAATTTTGACCACTGTCCAGTGATCCACTCCTGGATCACTCTTGTACCCCTTGAAAGACTCATGGCAAGGCACACATAGGTGTGGTACACAGCATGACATAGTATATAGAGCCTATGGATAAAGCATAGGGGCTGACCTTCGTCCTTTCTCTTTCTTCTACCATAGTCAAGCTTTGAGTCTCACTCAACTCCACACCTTACAAACTAGGCATTAACTCCTTCTTTGACTAATCCATTTTGAACTCTTTCAAAATCTTGTCTAGGTATGTACTCATTGAAAGTCTCATCAAGCATCTTGATCTATCTTTATAGATCTTGATGCCCAACAATTAGGTAGCTTTATCCAGGTCTTCCTTTGAAAAACTCTTTTCAGACAACTGTTTATGCTTTCCAGAAATTCTACATCATTTCCGATCAATAATATGTCAACCACATATACTTATCAGAAATTCTATAGTGCTCCCACTCACTTTCTTGCAAATACAAGTTTCTTGTAAACTTTGTATAAACCCAAAAACTTTGATCACCTCATCAAAGCGTATATTCCAACTCCGTGATGCTTTCTCCAGCCCATAGAAGGATTGCTAGAGATTGGACACCTTTTAGCATCCTTAGGACTGACAAAACCTTCTGGTTGTATCACATACAACCTTTCCTCAAGTAAACCGTTAAGGAAATGATCTTTTGACATCCATCTGCTAGATTTCATAATTGAAAAATGCAGGAACTGGTAACATAATTCCAACAGACTTTTAGCATCGCTATGGATGAGAAAGTCTCATCATAGTCAACTCCATGAACTTGTCGAAAACTTCTTTGCGACAAGTCGAGCTTTATAAATGGTGACATTCACCATCAGCGTCTGTCTTCATCTTAAAGGTCCATTTGTACTCAACGACCTGCCGTTCAACGGGCAAGTCTACCAAAGTCCATACTTGGTTTTCATACATGGATCCTTTCTCGGATTTCATAGCCTCTAACCAGTTTTTGGAATCCGAGCCCATCATCGCTTCTCCATAGCTCGTAGGTTCATCGTTTTCTAACTACATGACCTCCAAAACAGGGTTGCCATACCACTCAGGAGCATCACACGCCCTTGTCAACCTACGAGGTTCAATAGTAACTTGATCTGAAGCTTCATGATCATCATCATTAACATCCTCTTCAACCGTCGTAGGTTCCACAGAAACAACTTTCTGCGCTGCACTACTCTGTGGTTGAAACAAAGGTTCAACAACCTCATCAAGTTGTATCTTCCTCCCACTTAATTCTTTTGAGAGAAATTCTTTCTCAAGAAATGTTCTGTTCTTAGCGACAAACACTTTTTCTTCGGATCTGAGATAGAAGGTATACCCAACTGTCTATTTTGGGTATCCTATGAAGACGCATTTCTCCGCTTTGGGTTCTAGCTTTTCAGGCTGAAGCTTTTTGACATAAGCATCACACCCCCAAACTTTAAGAAACGACAACTTTGGCTTCTTGCCAAACCACGGTTCATATGGTGTCATCTCAATGGATTTCGATGGTGCCCTATTTAAAGTGAATGGATTTGTCTCTAATGCATAACCCCATAACGATAGTGGAAAAACGATAAGAGACATCATAATACGCACCATATCCAATAGAGCACGACTATGACGTTTGGACACTCCGTCACACTATGGTGTTCCAGGCGGCGTGAGCTGTGAAGCAATTTCCACATTGTCTTAAGTTGCATACCAAACTCGTAACTAAGATATTCACCTCCATGATCATATCGTAGACATTTTATCTTCTTGTCACGATGATCTTCAACTTCACTCTGAAACTGCTTGAACCTTTCAAACGTTTCAGACTTGTGTTTCATTAAGTAAATATCCGCATATTTACTCAAATCATCAGTGAAGGTAAGAAAATAACGATATCCACTATGTGTTTCAACACTCATTGGACTACATACATCAACATGTATCAATTCCAATAAGCCACTAGCCTGCTCCATGATACCGGAAAACGGGGTCTTAGTCATCTTGCCTGAGAGGCATGGTTCGCATGTCTCAACCGATTCGAAATCGAGTGAGTCAAAAGATCCATCAGCATGGAGTTTCTTCATGCGCTTTACACCAATATGACCTTCGCGGCAGTGCCACAAGAATGTGGTACTTATCATTACTAACTTGCATCTTTTTGGTATCATTATTATAAATATGTGTATTACTACGATTGAGATTCAATAAACCATTCACATTGGGTGCATGACCATTGAAGGTATTATTCAGATAAAAAGGATAACCATTATTCTCTAACTTAAATGAATAACCGTATTGCAATAAACATGATCTAATCATGTTCATGCTCAACGCAATCACCAAATATTTATTTAAGTTCATCACTAATCCCGAAGGTAGGGAGAGCGTGCGATGGTGATCACATCAACCTTGGAAACACTTCCAACACTCATTATCACCTCACCCTTAGCTAGACTATGTTTATTTCGAGTTACTAACATTTAGCAACCAAACCGGTATCCAATACCCAAGTGCTACTAGGAGTACTAGCAAGGTACACATCAATAACACGTATATCAAATATACTTCTGTCGATGTTGCCAGCCTTCTTATCTACTAAGTATCTAGGTTTGTTCCACTTCAGTGACCGTTCTCCTCATAATAGAAGCATTTTGTCTCGGATTTGGGTTCAACCTTGGGTGTCTTCACTGGAGCAGCAACTGACTTGCCATCCATGAAGTTTCCCTTCTAGCCCTTGCCCTTCTGAAACTAGTGGTTTCACTAACCATCAACACTTAATGCTCCTTCTTAGTTTCTACCTTCACGGTGTCAAACATCACGAATGGCTCAGGGATCATTATTTCCATCCCTGGCATTTTATAGTTCATCACGAAGCTCTAGTAGCTTAGTGACAGTGACTTGAAGAACTATATCAATCACTATGTTATCTTAAAGATCAACTCCCACTCGATTCAAGCAATTGTAGTACCCAGACAATCTGAGCACATGCTCACCGATTGAGCTATTCTCCTTCATCTTGCAGGCAAAGAATCTTGTTGGAGGTCTCATACCTCTCAACACGGCCATGAGCCTGAGATCCCAATTTCAGCTCTTAGAACATCTCATATGTTCCATGACGTTCAAAATGTTTGGAGCCTCAATTCAAAGCCGTAATTCATGATGCACTAAACTATCAAGTAGTCATCAGAACATGCCTGTCAGATGTTCACAACATCTACAGATGATGCTTGAGGGGGTGGCGCACCGAGCGGTGCATCAAGGACATAAGCCTGTGTGGCCATGAGGACAATCCTCAGATCACGGACCCAATCCGCATTATTTCTACCATCATCTTTCAACTCTATTTATCTAGGAACATATAAAAATTCAAGGGAGCTACAATGTGAGCTAGTAATCTACAACATAATTTGCAAAGACATTTTGACTGTGTTCATGATAATGAGTTTAGTTAATCATATTACTTAAAAACTCCCACTCAAATTGACATCCCTCGGGTCATTCGAGTGTCACATGATCCAAATCCACCAACTCAAGTCTGATCATCACGTGAGTTGAGGTGATTTCAATGGTGAACATCTTCATGCTGATCATATCTACTATATGACTCATGTTCAACCTTTCGGTCTCATGTGTTCCGAGGCCATGTATGTACATGTTAGGCTCGTCAAGTTTAACCCTAGTGTTCCGCATGTGCAACACTGGCTTGCACCCGTTGTATGTGAACGTAGAGTCTATCACACCCGGTTATCACGTGGTTTCTTGACATGACAAACTTTCGCAATGGTGCACACTCGGGGAGAACACAAATCATCTTGAAATTTAAGTGAGGGATCATCTTATAATGCTATCGTCGTCCTAGGAAGAACAAGGTGCATAAAAGGATTAACATCACATGCAAATCATAAGTGACATGATATGGCCATGAACTTTTTCTTTTGATCTTCATCTTCAAAGCACCGGCATGATCTCCATCGTCATCGGCATGACACCATGATCTCCATTAATGTGTCGCCATCGGGTTGCCGTGCCGACTGTTTCTTCCATGACTATTGCTAACTCATAGCGATAAAGTAAAGCAAAAACGATGAAAATAATTAAAGACAATCTTATGGCTCCTGCCGGTTCCCTTACTCATCAACATGCAAGTCGTGATATTCTATACAAAACATGATCATCTCATACATCACATATATCTCATCATGTAATTGGCTATATCACATCACAACATACCCTGCAAAAACAAGTTAGACGTGCTCTAATTGTTGTTCCAAGTTTTACGTGGTTGCTATGGGTATCTAGCAAGAATAATTCTCACCTACGCATAAACCACAACGGTGATACACAAATTTCTATTCAACCTTCTCAAGGACCGCCTTTGTCGAATCCGATCCAACTAGAGTAGGAGAGACAGACACCCGCCAGCCATCTTTGTGCAACAAAGTTACACGTTAGTTGATGGAACCGGTCTGTTGTAAGCGTACGAGTAAGGTTGGTCCGGGCCGCTTCATCCCACAATACCGCTGAATCAAAACACAACCAAGGGAGGAAGCAATCTAAGCATCAACACCCACAAACTCCTTTGTGTTCTACTCGTGATCTCATCTACACATATACCTAGCTCTGATACCACTGTTGGGGAATGTTGCATGGGAAACAAAAAAATTCCTATGCACATGCAAGATCTATCCATGGTGATGAGCATTTACGAGAGGGAGAGTGGATCTACATACCCTTGTAGATCGCTAAGCGGGAAGCGTTAAGAAACGAAGTTGATGTAGTCGAACATCTTCGCAATTCAAATCGCCAAGCCTCTCGCAATATCATTACAATCCTTCTTGTGACCTAATCACGATCTATCCTGCGATCCCATCACGATCCATCCTGTGATCAAATCACGAATCGTCTCGTGATCCTGACCATGGTGCTTCCGATCTAGCGCCGAACGGACGGCGCCTCCGCGTCCAGCACATGTACAAATCGATGACGATCATCGCCTTCTTTATCCAGCAAGAGGGGACGGAGAGGTAGATGAGTTCTTCGGTAGCACAACGACATGGTGGCGGTGGTGGTGAACTAATCTCGCAAGGCTTCGCCTAAGCACCACAGAACTAATCTAGAGGAGAAACTGATCTAGGGAAGAAGAGGGAAGCATGTGGCAATTAGGGTTAGCTCTGCCCTCTAGCTCTTATAGTATATATAGGAGGGAGGGAGGGGAGTAGGCAGCCGCAAACCCTCAAGGATTTGCTAAAATTTGAGGTGGAGGAGTCCTACCCCAATCCTACTAGGAGTAGGATTCCTCGTACACTTGGAAACCCTTTCCACCTTTTCCACCTTTGGTTTTTCCCACCCCTAGACACATGGGCCTTAGTGGGGGCTCCGGCCAGCCCACAATGGGATGGTTTGACTCCTCCCACAGCCCATGAGGTCCTTTGGGTCGAGACACCCCTCCCGATGGCCCCAGTTACCCTCCCGACACTTCTGGTACACTACCGAAGTACCCAAAACTTTTCCGGTGCCAAGACAGGACTTTCTATATATCAATCTTTACCTCCAAACCATTCCGGATCTCCTCGTGACGTCCAGGATCTCATCTGAGACTCTGGACAACCTTCGGTCACCAACATACATAACTAAATGCTACCGAAACGTCACCGAACCTTAAGTGTGCAAACCCTGAGGGTTCGAGAACTATGTAGACATGACCGAGACACCTCCACAGTCAATAACCAATAGCGGCACCTAGATGCCCATATTGGTTCCTACATATTCTATGTAGATATTTATTGGTTGAACCTCTATTTCAAGGATTCAATTAATCTCGTATACTGTTCCCTTTGCTCTTCGGTATGTTACCTGCCCAAGATTCGTTCGTCGGTATCTCCATACCTAGTATAATCTTGTTACCGGAAAGTATCTTTACTTGTTATGTAATACAAGATCCCGTGGATAACAATTTAGTCACTTTGCTTGCAAGGCTTGTTGTGATGTTGTATTACCGAGTGGGCCCTGAGATACCTCTCCGTCACACGGAGTAACAAATCCCAGTCTTGATCCATGCCAACCCAACAGGCACCCTCGGAGATACCTGTAGAGCACCTTTATAGTCACCTAGTTACGTTGCGACGTTTGATACACACAAGGTACTCCTCCGATGTCAGTGGGTTGCATGATCTCATGCTCATAGGAACAGATACTTGACATGCAGAAAACTATAGCAATAAACTGACACGATCATATGCTATGTTATAGTTTGGATCTTGTCCATCACATCATTATCCTAATGATGTGATCCCGTAATCAAATGACATCTCATGTCCAGCTAGGAAACCTTGACAATCTTTGAAGAACGAGCTAGTCTATTAGAGGCATACTAGGGACATGGTGTTGTCTATGTATCCACACATGTATCTGAGTTTCCAATCAATACAATTATAGCATGGATGATAAACGATTATCATGAACAAGGAAATATGGTAATAACTAATTTATTATTGCCTCTAGGGCATATTTCCAACAAATTCTTCATGACACCCACAACTTCTTCTTCTTCAGAGTTGTGACCCTTGATAGGACTGAGGGTTTTGGTCAAGATCCTGTAGTTAGTCCTCGGCACATAGAGCAAATCCTTAACTAGGAAGGAGGTTCTTGAAGGTTTCCCAGGAGCCAAAGGCTTCATCAGCACTTGCATCAATTGATTTGGCAGTTCAGGTTCATCATAGATGCTACGCGCTCCTTCTAAAGGAATAGCTATTGGCAACACTTGAAGAAATTCAGGGGCTGGAGCAGTATAGTGAGTTGTTCTAGTCATCCAGTCCAGAATCCATGAATTGATACCAAAAGCATCACCTGAGATTTGAGTGTTGCATAGAATTTAAGAATTAGCTCTTCATTCTAGTCACATATGTCCACACAGAATGGAAGAATCCCAGCATCATGAAATACAATGAGCACATGCGTGAAGCAAGGAATTGATTCCATGTCCACATGAGGAATTTGCCGATGCTCGAAGAATATGTGCTCATTGCAGAAATTTTCCTTGATGAATTTGAGGCGCTTTGAGCCTTTGAATGGCAATTTCGGCTTTAGCTGAAGATTTGGCTTAAAACGGCCCACAATCTCCCTAGGCATGGCAGGAATTTCTTCAGACCGAGGATTTGGAGCAGCAATTTCCTCAGGCATGGTTTGGGCATGAATTCTTCAGCTGATGCAGCTAGTATTTATTTAGGAGTAATTACCAGATGTGTGGCCAAACCTTCAGATCCTTTTTGAATTTCCTCGGTCTGAGCAGGTGACTGAGGAATTTGGGTGATGGGGGTGGTCATGGGTGAATTGGGGTGAGCAGCCTCCCAATATTCATCATTGTTCAGTGAAGTGGTATTTCCAATGTCCACATCCTCATCCATTTTTTCAATGCCAGCCTCTTTAGCAGTTAACTGAGGATGGGGCGATGATACCAGAGGGGTTGAAGCATTTGCTTCCACCTCTATTTCTTCATCAATATGCTCTAAGGAAGCAACATAATGATTCTCTTCATCTTCTTCGTTTGGGGTGACATAGTCAACACCAAATGAGACAATCTCATAGGCAGGCACCCAGGAGATTAGAGTTGCATCAATTGGCTCAGTTGAAGAACTTGGCAAAGTCTTCAACTTCTTCATAGCCGAGGAATCTGAAGTTGATGTTTTTCTCTTCTATGCAGCCTTCTTCTTAGCTGCCTTTGTTTTCTTCATTTCTGATGCAAAAGGAAGGTTGATATTCTTCACCCTTGAAGACTTTACAGTTTGTGTAGTGGGTGAAGTTGGAGCAGTTTTTTCAGGCACGACTGATGCAGTCACCCTAGTTGACTCAATTTCTTCAGGTGCAGCAAAATCTTCAGCTGGCGTGGCAATATCTTCAGCAGACCGAATTTCATCATCTGCGCTTGCAGTTTCTTCAGTAGGCTGAGCAGATGTTTCATCCTCAGGATTTTGAACTGCTAAACTTGCAGCAACCCTTGTGTTGTGGTCCTTGACTGCAACTTGTGCAGCCTTGACAAACCTCACCTTTGTGCCTTTCCACTCGACATCATATCTTTCTTGTTCTTCAACGAGATATCGGATTTTAGATTGAACTGTGATGTGCTAGTTGGGAGTTAGATTCATCACATTGTTGTTTAGAAAATTTTCTTTTCTAGCCCTGCTCCTTTTAGCTCTCTGAGCTTGTTCTCTCTTCCATTTTTCTTCGGCTATGAAGTGAGTCAGGACATGGTCCACACCAAGAGGTAAGTTCTTGAGGAAAGTGGAGTGCTAGGTGTTGGAAGACGTAGTAGTAAATCAAAATTTTCCTACGTGTCACCAAGATCTATCTATGGAGAAACCAGCAAACGAGTGGGGAGAGATTGGATCTTCATACCTTTGAAGATCGCTAAGCGAAAGCGTTACAAGAACGCGGTTGATGGAGTCGTACTCGCAGCGATTCAGATCGCGGTAGATCCGATCAAGTGCCGAACGGACGGCACCTCCGCGTTCAACACACGTGCAGCCCAGTGACGTCTCCTACGCCTTGATCCATCAAGGAGGAAGGAGAGGTTGGGGAAGAGCTCCAGCAGCAGCACGACGGCGTGGTGGTGGTGGAGTAGCAAGGTATCCCGGCAGGGCTTCGCCTAAGCACTGCGGAGGAGGAAGAAGCAGAATAGGGCTGCAGCGAGAGAGAAAGAGTTCGTCGTCTCAAACCAGCCCCAAACCTTGAGTATATATAGGAGGAAGGGAGAGGGAGGGCTGACCTAGCCCCTCCTCCAAGGAGGGAGCTTCGGCCGAACTAGGGGGAGAGTCCACCTCCCACACGGGAGGTGGATCTCCTCCTTTTAAATCCCCTTAGCCCTTATCTCCAGATCCCTGGCGCATGGGCCCTTCTAGGAGGTCTTGGCTGGCCCAATATGGGCTGGCACACCTCCTCTAAAGGCCCACTAAGTCCTCTGGTCGTCACACCCCTCCCGGGGGTCCTCCGGCACCCTCCCGGCACTCCCGGTACAATACCGATGAGCCCGAAAACTTTCCGGTGACCAAAACTGGACTTCCTATATATCAATCTTTACCTCTGGACCATTCCGGAGCTCCTCGTGACGTCCGGGATCTCATCCGGGACTCCGAACAACCTTCGGTAATCACGTATACCTTTTCCCTATAACCCTAGCGTCATCGAACCTTAAGTGTGTAGACCCTACGGGTTCGGGAGACACGTAGACATGACCGAGACACCTCTCCGGCCAATAACCAACAGCGGGATCTGGATACCCATGTTGGCTCCCACGTACTCCACGATGATCTCATCGGATGAACCACGATGTCAGGGATTCAATCAATCCCGTATACAATTCCCTTTGTCTATCGGTATGGTACTTGCCCGAGATTCGATCGTCGGTATCCGCATACCTTGTTCAATCTCGTTACTGGCAAGTCTCTTTACTCATTCCATAATACATCATCCCGTGACTAACTCCTTAGTCACATTGAGCTCATAATGATGATGTCTTACCGAGTGGGCCCAGAGATACCTCTCCGTCACACGGAGTGACAAATCCCAGTCTCGATTCGTGTCAACCCAACAGACACTTTCGGAGATACCCGTAGCGTACCTTTATAGCCACCCAGTTACGTTGTGACGTTTGGCACACCCAAAGCATTCCTACGGTATCCGGGAGTTACACAATCTCATGGTCTAAGGAAATGATACTTGACATTGAAAAGCTTTAGCAAACGAACTACACGATCTTGTGCTATGCTTAGGATTGAGTCTTGTCCATCACATCATTCTCCTAATGATGTGATCCCGTTATCAACGACATCCAATGTCCATGGTCATGAAACCGAGACCATCTATTGATCAACGAGCTAGCCAACTAGAGGCTCACTAGGGACACGTTGTGGTCTATGTATTCACACATGTATTACGGTTTCCGGTTAACACAATTATAGCATGAATAATAGACAATTATCATGAACTAGGAAATACAATAATAACCATTTTATTATTGCCTCTAGGGAATATTTCCAACACTAGGATCCTCATGCCATATGTCGATGAAGTTGAGGATCAGCTTAGGATCCAGCATGAGAGAAACATAGTTGCCTTTTGCAATTGCAGTCCTCTGTTGTCTGTCCTTGATGAGATCTTCAAGTTCTTCATCATCAGCTTCATCATCCTCAGATCCTGTTGTGAGGACTTGGTTGCTGACCTTGTCCAACATTTCTCTTCATCTTCAACAGAGTAGGGATTGTTGAAGAATGTGCTTGGGCTGATGAACTTGTAGAAACCCCTGAAGCAATTGAAAACCCGTGGTCCTCTGACAAGTTGCAAGATGCACTAGAGTTGAGGACTTTGTGGCTGCGGTTGAGGATTGTGTAGCAACTGAAGGCATTGAAGTAGCCTTTGAAGAAGTTGCTTGAGGATTCTACAGTGAGGACTTGGAAGCAAATGACATTGGCTTCACAAAAAACTTCTTCACCATGGATTTCTTCGGAGCAGGTGCACTAGCAGGGGGTCCGATAGATGCAGCAACATCAGAGTCTTCATTGAATTTCTTCACAGCCTCTTTTGCCTTATTTTCCAGCTTGGCTTGTTGCCTTTCCCATTCATGAGTAAAGTCTTCACCAGATTTGAGACTGGTGGGATCAACATGTTGATTTGGTGCCAAAGGTGGCCTGTTAGATGGGGGCTTAACAGCGAATTTCTTCACATATTTGGGAGTTACATATCGATATTCTTTCCATTCTCGTGCCCATCTCCTCTCAATTTTCTATATATGGATCTTTTGATGCTTTTCAGTTTCCTTGCCATGAGATTCTTGATCAGGTGTGCAATATTCCGCATACACATCATGAGGTATCTTAAATGCAGTTTGCACTTTAGGTTTCTTTCCGCCTTTCTGAGGCCTTTTCCCATCAGTCATTTTCTTCAGCTAAGGATTTTGAACTTTTAACGATTTTGAGGAAGTGTGCAACTTTTCTTCAAGGAATGCTGCAAATGAGTTAAGTTGATGAGAACCTAGTGATTCATTAGCAAGCATTCCGTACCTGTGAAAAGAGTATCGGTGCGAAGAATTTGAAGAGGTCATATGCATTCTCAGAGAGTTTCAAAGTATATCAAGTTGAGGACTTTGACCATAGATGTCTTGAGGAATTTCACTAAGTGTTCGTCACCCGGGTTCTAGAGTTGTGCAGATTTAAGGATCCACACAATTGAGGAATCTTGAAAAAAATCATAACTTAGAGAAACACATCAAGTGAAATAAGCTTATATGGTGTTTAAGAAGATGACTCTGGAAGAATAAACACCTTTGAGGAATTTGTGAAAGAACATGAAGATCAAAATAGGGCAGCAAAATTAGATTTTAATTACCCTGATGAAGAACACGTTGAACATTGAGATGAAATGGAGAAGCTTGTCAGTTCAGAACTCCCATGCCCTAGCTTTGCAGAGGGAGACAACTACAGCGGCGGCGGAGTGAATATTTCCGCGACCGATGCGAGTAGGGCGATGGCGAGGTCAAGGTAGTGAAGCTCTTCCTCTCCAGTGACTATGAATGCAGCGGCGGTGCTAGGTCTTGAGCTCGGGAGAGATGGAAGTGAGGAGTAACTCGAGCTGGTAGAAGGGCAGGGGATATTTATAGCAATAGTAAAACCAAACCGACCAGAGGATTTCAGACCAGATTGCCCCTGACCCTTAGTGTCCACACGACATGTGTCACCCACATACTTAGAGGTTGAGATCGTGGGGGATCGTGGGTTATCCAGTCGTGGTAATAGGAGACAGTTTGAGCGGCAACATCCAAAAATTTGAAAGTATTTTAAAGTTTCCATTCGCAAATTCTTCAGCTAACAAGAACATAGTGGAGAGTTTGAACGAGTTTCAAAGTAGAATGCATATGAAGAATTTGTGAACAGACTGGGTTGAGTTTAGCATAGAGGGGGAAGGGGTTCAATCGCATTCACTTAGAAGAAAAACAACTTAAAGAATTAGCAATGAGTGAATGCTGTTGAGGACTTGAAAACTCAAATATATATGTATCGTCGATGAAGAATACTCATTTCAGTTTGAAGAATTTGAAAATTTGAGGAATTTGAAAACTTGAGGAATTTGAAAATGTGAAGAATTTGAAAAATGACGAAAAACTCAAGTTTGAAGAATTTCAACTATGGTTGGTGGTGTGACCCACCGTATAAGAATGATGATTTCAGACACCGCGTACAATTGTCATAGGGTTCCAAGAATCGAATTCTTCATTAATTTCTTCACACTTAGAGGGTTATTCTTCATTGATTGAAGAAAAATGTTACTTTGTGTGTTGCACATATAAGTCATCAATTTTGCATAAGGGTTAGGATGTGTGTCCTTTCAAAGAACATTCGAAGATTCTAAGATATTTAGCTCACAACACAACTTGCAAAATATCTTTTCATCCAAGGGATTAGTGAAGATATCTGCCAGTTGTTCTTCAGTGGGGATGTGCTCGATGGAGAAGTCGCCCTTGAGTACATGATCTCGAAGAAAATGATGATGAATCTGGATGTGCTTGGTCTTGGAATGCTGAACTAGGTTGTAAGAAATCTTAATAGCGCTCTCGTTGTCGCAATAGAGAGGCACATTCTTCACCCTGATGCCATAGTCCTTGAGGGTTTGCTTCATCCACAGCAACTGAGCGCAACATGAACCAGCAACAATGTACTCAGCTTCTGCAGTAGATAATGACACGCAGTTCTGCTTCTTCAAGGACTAAGATACTAAGGATCGTCCGAGGAAATGACATGTGCCTGAGGTTGACTTGTGATCCACACAATCATCAGCATAGTCAACATCTAAGTATCCGATGAGGTGAATATTTGAGCCGTTGGGATACCATAAACTAGGCGTTGGTGTGTGAGCTAAGTATTGAAGAATATGTTTCACATCCTTATGGTGTGATTTCTTTGGTGTTGTTTGGAATCGGGCACACATGCAAACACTAGGCATAATATCTGGCCTAGATGCACATAGATACAATAAAGAGTCAATCATGGAGCGATAAACTTTTTGATCCAAATATTTACCATTTTTGTCAGTGTAGAGGTGGCCTTTTGAAGGCATTGGTGTTTTGATGCCTTTGCAGTCTTGAATGTTGAATTTCCTTAGAACATCCTTGAGGTATTTCTCTTGAGAGATGAAGATGCCATTGTGTTGTTGACAAATTTGAATACCTAAGAAGAATTTCAACTTCCCATCATAGACATTTGATATTCTTCACTCATCATATAGGAAAATTCATCATTGTAACATTTGTCAGCACAGCCAAAGATAATATCGTCTACATATATTTGGCATACGAATGGTTCATTGTCATAGGATTTAGTGACTAGAGTTGGGTAGAGTGAACCGGGTTTGAAGCCTTTCTTCACGAGGAATTCCTTCATAGTGTCGTACCACGCTCGAGGGGCCTTCTTGAGGCCATAGAGGGCCTTGTTGAGTCTGAAGACTTTGTCAGGATGCTTAGGGTCTTCAAAACCTGGGGGTTGAGCAACATATACTTCTTCCTCAAGCTTACCATTGAGGAATGCACTTTTCACATCCATTCGATATAAGATGTGAAAGTGCGTTATATCGACTAAAGGGGGGGGGGTGAATAGGCAATTTTTACAAATTCATCACTTGAGGAATTTCAACTTTGAGGAATTTGAAATGTGATGAATAACTAGCAGCGGAATAAGTACTCAAGTGCATGAGGAACATAGTAACAACATAGTCTTCATGATGAAATGAAACATGCACAAACAGAGAGTAGCATGATACAGGATAAGAAGTGATGAACAAGGTAACTTGAAGAATTCGAGGTGAGGAATTTCTGAAAGTCTTCACTCAAATTCTTCAAACAGTAACAACCAATTTCATCAACATGTATATGAGGAATAGAGGGGTTGAGGAAATAGAACTAGATAGCTCGATGAAGACAATGGTTTGATGACCCAGTTCCAACTACTGTGACAGTCGTACGTCTGGTTTGGAGTGGCCTGGTATTTAAACCAGAGGACACACAGTCCCAGGACACACAGTCCTTACCGTATTCTCCTTGAGCTAAGGTCACACAGTCCTCACCCAACACTCGTGGTAAATCTTTAGGGTAGACTTCCAAAACCCTCACAAACTGGTCACCCGGCGATCCACAATTTACTGCTGGATGCTCTAGACCAATGTCACTTCATGGTCCCCAATAGACTACAGGAGCACTAGACTATGACGCCTAACCGTCTGGAGGATGCACAGTCCTCAAAGGTAACAAGCGTCGGTTCCACACAGGAATTTCTTCAGTGATGCTCAATCACTTTGGGTTTTGTGGTTTGTTTGTAGGTTTTTCCTCACTGATGATTTTCTCTCAAAAGTCCTCGGAGGATGGGTTGCTCTCAAATGACAAGTGTCAGTTCTCTCTCTCGGAGCAGCCAACCAGCTAGTGGTTGTGGGGGGTGGCTATTTATAGCCAGGATGCAACCTGGCATGATAAGACATAAATGCCCCCAATGATATGACCGTTATGTGGATAAGAATGATTGGGGACAGCTCGCTCTAAGCACAGCAACTGTCGGAATTTCGAACAATGAAAGTCCTCAACTTATCATGTTCCTCACTTGTAGGCAATTCGCACTGGCGAAATCCTAACTCCTCAGTCAGATCAATTTCCTCAGAGACCAGAAGAACTTCGTCTCTGTCACTGACGAACTTGTCTGAACTATAAGAGATTTCCAAAGGCTTCACTCGAAGGATTGTATGGGTTGAGGATTTTGGATTTGAGCATCAGTTGGAAATTTTCCTTAGTATTACCTCAGCCCCCTTTAACAGTACGGTGTTTCCTATGACTCAAATAAAGGAAACGAAACTACGAAAACAAAAGTCTTCACGCTTCATATTCCTCGTTCATATCTACAAGGTCACACCAACTTCTTCATTTTCAAAGTCTTCACAAAGTCTTCACCCAAAGTCTTCAGGAAGTCTTCAACAAAGTCTTCACTTGAAGGCATACATTTTTAGGGGTCGATAATCTCTGAATATATCAAACTCCTCGTCGACTTATAGAACCCGTGTATACTCACAAACGCATTAGTACCTTAACCTATAAGTCTTCAATACACCAAAATCACTAAGGGGCACTAGATGCACTAACAATCTCCCCCTTTTTGGTGATTGATGACAAATAGGTTAAGTTTTCAACGGGGATAAACATATGAAGTGAAAGTACATATTCTGAGGAATTTGATTGCAAGATATAGAAGAACTCCCCCTGAAGATGTGCATATTTGAGGAATTTGCTTTGGACTTCAAATGCACATGGCAGGTTCAAAATGGAGAACTCCCCCTATATCTTGTAATGCACATGGCATATTCATACACGCATTTGAACATATGATATGAAGAATTTGAAATGCATAAGGAAAATGGTGTTTGACGAAATTCAACATGCATGCATTAAGGTATTTGAGGAAATAAACATGCGAGGAAATAGTTCAAAAGTGTCAGACCACCATCGGACTTAAGTTTACAACTCAATCAACAAAAGTTTCGGAAGAGCGAGAGTTGTAACTTAAACAAAAATAGCCCATTTATAGAGACCCGCTTGAAGACTAACTCAAATTTTCTTCCCCTTTGTCATCGAAGACCAAAAGGGAAGAAAAAGTGATGACTAACGCCCCTTTGAAGAATTTCATCGTGTTGGTGAGGAAGGAGCGCCAGCGTTGTCGGGGTCGTTTGTCGATGCAGGACCTGTAGCAGTGTCGTCAATGTCTTCATCGTCATCACGCTCGCGAGATGAAGAATATGAACTTACTACCATCAGAGGAGCTTGAACTTTCTTGAATTTCTTCTGAGGTCGCCGAGCCCAATCGGGATGTTCCTCAATATCCAGCTCATCTAGTTCTTCAGAAGACATGATGTGAGACAGTACGGCCCAAGTGCGGTTGAGGGTTTCATGCGCATAGTAGTGATTTCTCTTCACTGTGTTCTGCATCACAGTCATGTTCTGCACAATGTAACCAAGTTGACACTTCACCCACTTGTGATTGTGATCGACCTTCTGATGAAGACTAATTAGAAGCTCGCGATCAGTCATCACACGAGGGGCAGACGCTTGAAGTTGTTGAGCTGAGGCTTTTGCACCGGAGTCTTGAGTGGCAGTGTCATCATTGGTGGAGAAGGAAGTGGCTTTGCGGAACTGTCCATCCAAAGGACGAGTGCCTTCATCAATGACAGATTTGCCTTTTCCTTCAACTGAGGCAATTGAGCTCTTGATGACTTCTATTGGAGGCAGAAAGCCAAAGTGATTCTGAAAATCAGCCTTGAAGGGAACTGAGGACTTTACCCTGATGAATTTCATGATCCATGGCGCATAGGGCTTCTGTTCAAATGGAGCTAAGGCAGCACTGGCCAATGTCCTCATGAAGAAATCATGCAAGTCGATGGGAATCCCATGAATGATGTTGAAGATCATATTCTTCATGACTCCTTCCACTTCTTCTTTTTCAGAATCGTGGCCTTTCTGAGGACATAGTGTATTTGTGAGGATACGGTAAACAGTCCTGGGCACATATAGCAGATTCTTCACAAGAAAGGTGTTTGGTTGAGGCGTTCCAGGAGGCAAAGGCGTCATCAACACTTGCATCGGCTAATTTGGAAGTGCAGGCTCATTAAACAGTTTGCGGGCTTCATCTGAGGGAATTGGAACAGGGACACACTGAAGCAATTCAGAGGCTTGAGCAGTGAAGTGGGTCGTGCCAGTCATCCAGTCCAATATCCATGAGTTGATATCTGAGGAATTTCCGCTAATATGCAGCGTGGCATATAATTGAATGATGATTTCTTCATTCCAGTCGCAGATGTCGACACAGAATGGAAGAAGGCCTGCATCATAGAGAACTTGGAGCACTGGAGTGAATGATGGAAGACTTTCCATATCAGCATGAGGAATCTGATGGTGCTCGAAGACTTTCTTCTTCTCATATAGGACTGACGCATAGTAGTTGAGTTGAGAGGCAGTCCAGAATCTGTTGCGACCAGCCCTTGCAGAGTTATAGGGGTTTGGTCTAGAGAAGAATGAGTGTTCATCCAAGAAATTATTCTTGAGGAATTTGGGACGAATAGTGCCTTTGAAGGGCAGTCTTGGCTTGGGTTGAAGATTTGTTCGTGTGTGCCCCTTGATCTCCGTTGGCATTGGAGGAACAACAGATTGAGTGATTTGAAGAACTGGTTCCTCGGCAGTGGCCGGAGCATCATTTTCCTCAGCTGTTGCAGCTGGAATTTCTTCACTGTCTGGAAGGTACACATGTGTAGAGTCTTCTGGGATTTCTTTAGTCTGTGCAGGTAACTGGGGAATCAACATTAGAGGAGTTGCCATTGGTGAATTGGGATGTGCAGATTCCCAATATTCATCATTGACGACTGGAGTAGTGTTACCAATGTCAAATTCTTCATCAATTTCTTCTATGCCAGCTTCCTCAGCAGTTACCAGGAGCTGGGGCGATGATACCTTGGGGGTTGATGCAGTGTCATCAATGACAATTTCCTCATCAAGAGGCTCTGTGGAAGCAGCCGTATGATTTTCTTCTTCTTCAGGGATGACATACTCCTCCCCAAATGGCACAATAGCATAGGATGGTGCTGAGGAAATTGGAGTTGCATCAATTGGAGTTGTTGAGGAACTTGATGAAGTTTTCAACTTCCTCAACACAGGGGCATCAGAAGTTGACGCTTTTCTCTTGAGTGGATTTTCCTCAGCAGTAGCAGTTTCTTCAGGAACGACTGATGCAGCAGCCCTGGGTGGTTCAGTTTCTTCAGGCACAGTAGATTCTTCAGTTGGCCTATCAGAATCTTCAGGTACAACAGTAGTACCTGTTGGCATAGCAGTTTCCTCAGGCACAACATTGGAGGTTGCCCTAGCATATTCATCAATGGTCTGAGTTTCCTCAACAGCACTGGCAGTTGCTTCTGGTGCAGAAGCATTTCCTTCAGCAGTTTCATCAGGCTGAGCATTGTCATCAGCTCCCTGAGGAGTTTCATCTGCAGTCTAAGCAATTTCTTCAGACTGAGGCTTTTGTGGTTGCGATCGAGCTGCAACCCTGGTGTTGTGATCATTTACAGCTGCTTGAGCAGCCCTGATGAGTCTGACCTTGGTGCCCTTCCATTTAGCATCATATCTCTTTTGATCCACCGAGAGTGTGCGAATTTCGGACTGAACTGTGACGAGTTGATTTGGGGTCAAATTCATCACATTTTCGCCCATAAACTGTTCTTTTCGAGTCCTGTTCCTCTTAGTTCTTAGAGCTTGCTCTCTCTTCCATTGTTCTTCAGAGATGAAGTGGGTGAGGACATGATCCACTTCAGGAGGTAGATTTAGTGAAGAAAGTGGGGTGCTTGGGTCTTCATGCCATATATCGATGAAGTTGAGGATCATCTTGGGATCCAGCATGAGAGGAACAAAGCTACCCTTTGCTCTAGCAGCCTTGTGTTGACTTTGTCTGACGATTTCTTCCAATTCCTCATCATCAGCTTCATCATCATCACCATCATTATCCTCAGAACGTGAGGGTATGGTCATCACAGCCTTGCTTGTGTGAGGACTTGGTCTTTGACCTTGTCCAACAGTTTTCTTCAGCTTCAACACAGAGGGGCTGGTTGAAGACTTTGCTGTGTTGGAGGAGCTAGCAGTGATCTTTGGGACTCTGGTGAAACCCTCAGTCCTCTTGCATATAGCCAGATGCACTGGTGTTGAGGACTTTGTAACTGCTGTAGAAGACTGAGCAGCGACAGTTCCAGGTGCTGAGGACTTTGTAGGCTTAGGCCTTTGACTTTGAGGAATCTGCTGTGAAGGTCTTGATGTTGAAGAACCTATCTTCAAAGCAGATTTCTTCATGATTTTCTTCGGAGCACTTGCAGAAGCTCCGGCAGAGGCAACAACAGTAGAATCTTCATTGAATTTCTTCACTGCTTCTTTGGCTTTCCTAGCCAGCTTCGTTTGTTGCTTCTCCCATAGATGAGGAAAGTCCTCACCAGTCTTTAGGCTTGTGGGATCAGTGATTTGGTTCTGAGCTAGAGGAGGCCTGCTGCAAGGTGGTTTCACTACAAATTTCATCATGTACTTTGGGGTTACATAACGATATTCTTTCCATTCTTTTGCCCATCTCATCTCAATCTTTTACAGACTGATCTTTCTCTGCTTGGTCGTCTCTTTTCCATGTGTTTCTTCATCAGGTGTATAATATTCATCATACACATCCTTTGGAATCTCAAAGGCAATGTGCACATTTGGCTTCTTTCCTCCTTTTCGAGGTTTCTTTCCGTCAGCCATTTTCTTCACTTGAGGAATATGAACTCTTGAAGATTCTGAAGAGGTACACAATTTTTCTTCAAGAAGCGCTGCAAATGAGTTATGTTGATGAGAACCTAGTGATTCATCAGCGGACATGTTGTACCTGTGAACAGAGTATAGGTGCGAGGAATTTGAAGAGGTCATATGCGTTCTTAGAAATTTTGAAGAAAAATTAGGTGTGAGGAATTTGACCATGGATGTCTTGAGGAATTTCACTAAGTGTTCTTTGTCTCAGGTTCCTGAGTTGTACAAATTTTGAGGATTTTCACAATTGAGGAATCTTGAAGAAAATTATTACTTAGAGAAAATCATCAAGTATGAGGAGATGTAAGGTGCTTTAAAATAAGGTTCATGAAGAACAAACACCTTTTGAGGAATATAAGGAGCATTTGAGGATCAAACAAGGGCAGTAAAAATAAATTTTATTTACCCTGGTGAAGAACACGACGAACTTAGAGATGAGATTGGGAAGTTCATGCATTCAGATCTCCGACGCCCTAGGTTGGCAGAGGGAGACAACTACAGTGGCGGCGGGATGAGGATTTCCGCGGCCGGTGTGATTACGGCGATGACGAGGTTGAGGCAGTGAAGCTCTTCCTCACCGGCGACGATGACTTTAGCGGCGACGCTAGGTTGGAGCTCGGGAGAGGGATGAGATGCGGAGTAAACGAGCACAGTTGATGGGAAGGGGGTATTTATAGAGGAAGTGAAAACCGATCCGCTCGAAGATTTTGGACAGGACTACCCCTAACCCTTGCTCTCCATGCGGCAGGTGTCACCGACGTACTTAGCGGTGGTGATCGTGGGTTATCTAGGCGTGGGAACCGGAACCGTTTGTGCGAGAACCGCTGAATATTTTGATAGTGTAAATTTCAAATCTTCCGTGCACAAATTCTTCAGCTGTCAAGGACACAGTGAAGACTTTGAACGAGTTTCAAAGTAGAACGCATATGAAGAATTTGTGAACAGATTGGGTTGAGTTTAGCATAGAGGGGTAAAGGGTCCGATCACATTCACTTAGATGAAAATCAACTTGAACAATTAGAAATAAGTGAATGCTATTGACGACATTAAAACTCAAATATATATATATATATATATATATATATATATATATATAGTCAATGAAGAACATGAGTTTCAAAGTTTGAAGAATTTGAAAAGTTGAGGAATTTGATGATTTGAAGAATTTGCACAAATGATGAAAAACTCAACTTAGAAGAATTTCAACTTTTGTTGGTGGCGTGACCCACCGTATAAGAATGATGACTTCAGACACCGTGTACAATTGTCGTATGGTTCTAAGAATCAAATTCTTCATTAATTTCTTCACACTTAGAGTGTTATTCTTCATTGATTGAAGAAAAACGTTTCTTCGTGTGTTGCACATCAACGTCATCAATTTTGCATAAGTGTTAGGATGTGTTATTTCTTCAAAGGACATTCGAAGATTCTAAGATATTTAGCTCACACCGCAACTTGCAAAATCTCTTTTCATCCAAGGGCTTAGTGAAGATATCGGCCAACTATTCTTCAGTGGGGATGTGGTCGATGGAGATGTCGCCCTCGAGTACATGATCTCGAAGAAAGTGATGAGGAATTTGGATGTGCTTGGTCTTGGAATGCTGAACTGGCTTATAGGCAATCTTGATGGCACTCTCGTTGTGCAGTAAAGAGGCACATTCTTCAGCTTGATGCAGTAGTCCTTGAGGGTTTGCTTCATCCATGGTAGCTGAGTGCAACATGAACCAGCAACAATGTACTCAGCTTCAGTAGTAGAGAGTGATACGCAGTTCTGCTTCTTTGACGACCAACAGATTAAGGATCGTCCGAGGAAATGACATGTGCCTGAGGTTGACTTGCGATCCACATGATCTCCAGCATAGTCAGCATCAATGTATCCGACGAGGTGAAGATTTGAGCCCTTGGGATACCACAATCCAAGTGTTGGTGTGTGAGGTAAGTATCGAAGAATATGTTTCACAACCTTATGGTGTGATTCCTTCGGTGTTGCTTGGAATCGGGCACACATGCAAACACTTAGCATAATATCAGGCCTAGATGCACATAGATACAAGAATGAACCAATCATGGAGCGGTATACCTTCTGATCGAAATCTTTACCTTTTTCATCAGTGCAGAGGTGGCCTTTGAAGGCATTGGAGTTTTGACGCCTTTGCAATCTTGCATGTCGAATTTCCTCAGAACATCTTTGAGGTATTTCTCTTGTGAGATGAAGATGCCATTGTCTTGCTGACGAATTTGAAGACCTAGGAAGAATTTCAACTCTACCATCATAGACATTTGATATTCTTCACTCATCATATAGGCAAATTCATCACTGTAACGTTTGTCAGTACAACCAAAGATAATATCGTCTACATATATCTGGCATATGAACAGTTCATTGTCATAAGATTTTGTGAAAAGGGTTGGGTCGAGTGAACCGGGTTTGAAGCCTTTCTTCATGAGGAATTCCTTTAGAGTGTCGTACCACGCCCGAGGGGCCTGCTTGAGGCCATAGAGGGCCTTGTTTAGTCCGAAGACTTTGTCAGGATGCTTAGGGTCTTCAAAACCTGGGGGTTGAGCAACATATACTTCTTCCTCAAGATTACCATTGAGGAATGCACTTTTCACATCCATTTGATATAAGATGATATTATGATGGTTAGCGTAAGCAAGTAATATGCAAATAGCCTCAAGTCTAGCAACAGGTGCAAACATTTCATCAAAGTCAATTCCTTCAACCTGTGTGTAGCCTTGGGCTACAAGACGAGCCTTATTCGTCACCACGAGGCCATTTTCATCTTGCTTGTTGCGATAGATCCACTTGGTACCTATGATGTTATGTTTGCGAGGATCTGGTCGCTTGACAAGTTCCCACACGTTGTTGATCTTGAACTGATGCAATTCCTCTTGCATAACTTGAATCCACTCGGGCTCCTTGAATGCTTCATCAACTTTGGTGGGTTCTATTATAGAGACAAAGGCAAAGTGCCCACAAAAGTGCGTTGATGTCATCGATGATTTTGTCAATCTGCACTTCATTTGCTACTCTTGGATGAGTAGGTTGACGTGGCTGAGGATTTTCATTAGTACCAGTTTCTTCAGGTATATCAGTATGAGAGTCTTCATTTGTTGGAATGATTTCCTTAGTGGGTATGACATCTTCAGTTGCCTTCAGCTTGATGGATTCTTCAGGAGACTGTTCATCTAACACAGAAGGCAGGAGCTCTCTTTGCGAGCCATTAGTTTCATCGAACCGCACATCTACAATTTCAACCACCTTGTGATGGTAGGTTTGAAGACTTTGTAGGTGTGCGAGTCCTTTCCATAACCAAGCATAAAACCTTCATGTGATTTCGGTGCAAACTTAGAACTGTGGTGAGGATCTCTGATCCAGCATTTTGCACCGAAGACTTTGAGATAACTTACATTGGGTCTGTTGCCTGTCATGAGCTCATATGAAGTCTTCTTGAAGAATTTGTGAAGATATACCCTATTGATGATGTGGCATGTAGTATCAATTGCTTCAGGCCAGAAGCAACGAGGAGTTTTGTATTCGTCAAGCATGATGCAAACCATCTCAACAAGTGTCCTGTTTTTGCGCTCCACGATGCCATTCTGCTGAGGAGTATAAGGGGCAGATAGCTCATGAGTAATACCAAGTTCATCAAGATATTCATCAAGATTAGTGTTCTTGAACTCAGTCCCATTATCACTCCTGATATGCTTGATCTTGACGCCGAAGTTGGTGGAGGCCCTTGAAGCAAATCGTCTGAAGACGTCCTGCACTTCATTTTTGTACAGAATAATATGCACCCATGTGTAACGAGAGTAATCATCAACAATGACAAAGCCATACAAACTTGATGCATTTTTTAGTACGAAGTAATGAGTGGGGCCAAATAGATCCATGTGAAGCAATTCTAAGGGTCGAGTCGTGGTCATGATTGTCTTTGAGGGATGCTTGGATCTGGTCATCTTCCCAGATTCACATGCACCGTAGAGGTGGTCCTTGAGGAATTTGACACCCTCGATGCCAATGACGTTTTTTTTCTTCATGTTTGTGTGCAGGTTCCTCATACCAGCATGTCCAAGTCATCGATGCCACAACCAGCCTTCTGAAGACTTTGCAAGTAAGCAAGTGGCAGGTTGAGGACGTGTAGAGAAATCAACAATATACAAGTCTCCTCTCCTAAAGATCGTTGTCAATAGCTTCAAGGTGCATACGCATCTTGTTCTTCCAGTAGGGGTAGTCTGTCCCATCAAAGGTAGGACATCCCGCGGAAACCTTGATCATACCTGCAGTCGACATAACTAGAACTCCAGGTGCTTAAACCAAAATCACATAGAGCAAGGGAGTACCTGCTCTGATACCAATTGAAAGTGCGTTATATCGACTAGAGGGGGGTGAATAGGCGATTTCTACAAATTCATCACTAGAGGAATTTGAAATGTGATGAATAACTAGCAGCGGAATAAGTACTCAAGTGCATGAGGAACATAGTAACAACATAGTCTTCATGATGAAATGAAACATGCACAAATACAGAGTAGCGTGATACAGGATAAGCAGTGATGAACAAGGTAACTTCAAGAATTTGAGGTGAGGAATTGGTGAAAGTCTTCACTCAAATTCTTCAAACAGTAACAATCAATTTCATCAACATGTATATGCGGAATAGAGGGGTTGAGGAAATAGAACCAGATAGCTCGATGAAGACAATGGTTTGATGACCCAGTTCCAACTGTTGTGACAGTCGTATGTCTGGTTTGGAGCGGCCTGCTATTTAAACCAGAGGACACATAGTCCCAGGACACACAGTCCTTACCGTATTCTCCTTGAGCTAAGGTCACACAGTCCTTGCCCAACATTCGTGGTAAGTCTTCAGGGTAGACTTCCAAAACCCTCACAAACTGGTCACCCGGGGATCCACAATTTACTGCTGGATGCTCTAGACCAAGGTCACTTCGTGGTCCCCAATTGACTGCAGGAGCACTAGACCATGATGCTGTCACGCCCAAGATGCGCGCCTATCCACTTTAAGACACGAGGGCCTCGCAACGGATAGAGGCGCATCTTGCCGTTAGCAAGTATAGTAACATTGCATCATACATTACAGAAGAGATGAGTATACAAGTTGGCTTACACTCGCCACATGCTAAATTACAATTCCACTCAAAGTTCAATCATCAAGATGAAAACAGGGTCCGCTGACGGACGAAATCAAACGATAAATAGATGCAAATGAAACTATCTCGCTGCCCCAAAGATCACGACCAGGTCCTTTACTCGTCCGGATACGTCACGTACATCCTGCCTCTCTCCTCATCATACTCCCACTAGAGCTGGGTAAGATCATCCTGCACGTACTCATCTGAACCTGCACCTGGAGTGTTGTGGTAAACTGTGAGCCACAGAGGACTCAACTATCATGTGCCCGAGTACCGAGACTATTCAAGCTTAAAGGTTGGGAAGGGGTAGTGTTTAGTTTGCAGCAGCACTAAGCATATATGGTGGCTAGCTTACGCAACATGAAATAAATATGAGTGGCCTACGGAGAACGATCGAATCTAGAATAATCTCTAAGAGATCCTAAACACTTACTTACGTCAGTCATAACCCCACCGTGTTCTCTCTCGGATCATGTTCACGAACAGACATGATCACGGTTACTAACACAGTTGGTGTATTTTAATTAGAGTTTACTTCAAGTTAACTATGACCGGGTGTTAAACAAATATCCAAGTTGCCACAAAACCGCGAGCACGACTTTCCGAAAGATTTAACCCTGCAGGCATGCTCCAACTAATCCATTACAAAATTAACCACACTCCGTGGGAATGCCTCGACCGTGGATCTCACGATCATCTTAGGTAATTCCAAAGGATTTCCAACACCTCGAGTAAATATGCCAGAGAGCTCCTATTGGCATGAAAATTAACAGGATGGTAGAAGGCAATATCTTCTACAAATAACTAGTATTGAGCATGCTCAAATTCCAAACATATCACTAGATACAACCCACTCTTCATGGCATAACAGTAACTACAGATTCCTAGACTTAGCCATATTTCAGGTTGGCGGAAAACAACATCATCATAGCAACTTAACAGCATGGTTCCCACTTATGTGGGTGATTAACATGTGAAGCAAAAATACCATGGCATAATAGATACAATAAACTAGCACTTCCTAGTTGACACATGCCCCAAAGCAAGCATGGATTAATTCATGCAAAAATGGCAAAATGGCATCTCAGCTAAAATGACAAATTTGTGAACTTGCTCAAAAGTGAAATCTGAGAGTTCCAATGGATTCATTGGCTCTTCCTACCCCAAAACCATGGGGTCATACTCATATGCCCATGTGAAACAACAAGGCACAAACAAATATCAATCCATCCACTACTAATCATGGCATGATTACTCTAGATAGAGAGCACTTAAAGACATGAGCATGTTGGCAAATTAGTTAAGCATGGATATGAGATGGCAAAAACCTACATGGAAAGCATATATCATACAAGAGGGTATGTCAAGTGGTAGAACCCACTAGTCCCCTAGACACACACACACAAATGCACAAGGCACTTTACTCAACACACATACATCCACAAGCACAAGTGCATTCTCATGCCTACACACACACAACAACCATGCAAGAGCACCACACACCCACATCATGCATATATACACTACGGTATATACACTCACAAGCGTATGTGTGCATGCATAGCATGCACACCAACATACAACACACACCACAAGACCATGTGTGTGTATGTGTGACATACACACACACTCTCTCATTGCACCCACACAACACCTACACCACACAAAAATGTGTGCAAAAGCACACACACACTAACATACCTACACCAAGCACACACATATGTGTGTATGCCAGAAGCACACACCACACTTCTGACACTACACATGCATATGCATACACATGCACGTACACACACAACAACATATGTGCATAGGCACATACACACACTTACAACTTACATAAACATGTGATAGGCTAGAAAAATAAAAGAAAATAAAAAAACACTACCTGGAATTACCTACCACACATACAATCAGCAGGTCATAACACAACAGAATTCAAAGGAAAAGAAATAAAACAAAAAGGGGGGTGGGAGCCTGGGCTCGAACCCACAACCTGTTGGTTGTCTCCCCCCAGAGCTAACCACTCTGCTAGACCTGTGTATGTTAACAAAGGAAGGACGCTGCACCACTAATACACACATAACACATATATGCCTAACGAAACTGAAATCTGCGAGCAGCGACAGGAAACAGCAGCGGCACGGGCCAGCTCCGGCCAGCTCCGGCGAGGGGAACAGCTGGCAGGGGTGCGGAATTCCCCTAGGAGTGCGAGGGACAACGTTACGGCGCGCGAGGAGCAAGAACAAAAGCACCACAAAATAGTACGCATACTGCACCTAAGGGCAGAGCACCGAGAGCGCGAAGTTGGCATGAACGTCTCTACGCGCACAAGCGTCTAACAATGAAGCGGGTGAAAGGAATGGAAGGAGGGGTATACCTCCACTACCTAGGACATGGAGACACGGTCGGGGACGCGCTGAGACGGCGGAGACGAAGCGGAGAAAGACGGCGACTTCGTGATCCGAGGCTGAAGGGGAAGAAGACGGCGAGGTCGACGATGGGGAGGATGGGCCGGCGTCTCTGGGCGTCGATGAAGAGGAGGGGTCACCGGGGCTTCGATCCCATGCCGTTGGGGAGGAAGGAGACGACGCGGAGGGGCTCTCCTAGCACCAGCTCGAGCTCGGCCAGAGCCTGAAGGCCATGGAGTAGACGCGGCTTGGCTATGCTTACCTGACGGCGGAGTGGGAAGGAGGAGGACGAAATGGAGAGAGGAAGAACCCTAGGGAACGAGGGACACAACTAAAAGGGGCAGGAGGACTCACTACGGTCGTCAAATCATCGGCAAGCCGACGTGGCTCCTCTGGATGCTCTGCCGTACAGGAGGAAGAAACGAACGCGCTGCGAGGGAGGCTAGGCCTGCGGGAGCTCCTGGGCTGCACTGGGGAGGCTGGGCCTACCCTGCACACTCACTCTCACACAAGAAAACAGGGAAGGCTTTCCTAATTTTTAAACACAACCACACATAATAAAATCCCCACAACAATTAAAAGAATCTTTGCTACAACTAAAAATACTTTTGTGCAGAAAATAATGTGCACTAATTAATAAAAATATTAAGTGGATTTATTGGGCAAGTAATTTTTAATACTTTTGAAAATAACAGCCCCTATTTTATTTAAACACAAAACCATTCAAACCCCAAATAACAAAAGAACAACACTCTAAATTAATAACATAAATAGGGCCACCTCTTGAACATTTTTTAAACAATTTTAAAACAACTTAAATCTGCAATGAAAATAACATGAGAATAAAAGGCATATGGTGGGGTTTTGTAGAAAAACAAGAGAGGGGAAGAGAAGGAGTTGCTCACTTGCACCAACCACAAACAAACCACTTCACACTCAAACACATCACAACACAAGTCACACTCACATACATTCAAGGACACATGAAAATCCAACATGACAAGATGGAAGAAATGATGCATGAATGCAAACCACACATGGATGACAAGTTGCAACTCATACATAGCCCATGACACATGGTTCATACAATAGGTTACATGCCATAAAAGGTAGGGACATCACTTGGGCTGTCACAGACGCCTAACCGTCTGGAGGATGCACAGTCCTCAAAGGTAACAAGCGTCGGTTCCACACAGGAATTTCTTCAGTGATGCTCAATCACTTTGGGTTCTGTGGTTTGATTGTAGGTTTTTCCTTACTGATGATTTTCTCTCAAAAGTCCTCGGAGGATGGGTAGCTCTCAAATGACAAGTGTCAGTTCTCTCTCTCGGAGCAGCCAACCAGCTAGTGGTTGTGGGGGGGTGGCTATTTATAGCTAGGATGCAAACTGACATGATAAGACATACATGCCCCCAATGATATGACCATTATGTGGATAAGAATGATTGGGTACAGCTGGCGCTAAGCACAGCAACGGTCGGAATTTCGAACTATGAAAGTCCTCAGCTTGTTCCTCACTTGTAGGCAATTTGCACTAGCGAAATCCTAACTCCTCAGTCAGATCAATTTCCTCAGAGACCAGAAGAACTTCGTCTCTATCACTGAAGAACTTGTCTGAACTGTAAGAGATTTCCAAAGGCTTCACTCGAAGGATTGTATGGGTTGAGGATTTTGGAGTTGAGCATCAGTTGGAAATTTTCCTTAGTATTACCTCGCCCCCCTTTAACAGTACGGTGTTTCCTATGACTCAAATAAAGGAAACGAAACTACGAAAACAAAAGTCTTCACACTTCATATTCCTTGTTCATATCTTCAAGGTCACACCAACTTCTTCATTTTCAAAGTCTTCACAAAGTCTTCAGCAAAGTCTTCAGAAAGTCTTCAGCAAAGTCTTCACTTGAAGACATACATTTTTAGGGGTCGATAATCTCTGAATATATCAAACTCCTCATCGACTTATAGAACCTGTGTATACTCACAAACGCATTAGTACCTTAACCTATAAGTCTTCAATACACCAAAATCACTAAGGGGCACTAGATGCACTAACAAGATGATATCATGATGGTTAGCATAAGAAAGCAATATGCGAATAACTTCAAGTCTAGCAACAAGTGCAAAAGTTTCATCAAAGTCAATTCCCTCAACCTATGTGTAGCCCTGAGCTACAAGACGAGCCTTATTCCTCAGCACTAGGCCGTTTTCGTCTTGCTTGTTGCGGTAGATCCACTTGGTACCTATGATGTTATACTTGCGAGGATTTGGCCGCTTGACAAGTTCCCACACATTGTTGAGCTTGAATTGATGCAATTCCACTAGCATAGGTCGAATCCACTCAGGCTCCTTGAATGCTTCATCAACTTTGGTGGGCTGTATGATAGAGACAAAAGAAAAATGCCCACAAAAGTTAGTCAAATGTGAAGCTTTTGAGCGAGTGAGAGGACCTAGTGCATTGATGTCGCCGACGATCTTCATTTGCCACTCTTGGATGAGCAGGTTGACGAGGTTGAGGGTTTTCATCAGCACCATTTTCTTCAGGTGTAGTAGCATGAATCTCTTCATTGTTTGGGATGACTTCCTCAACAGGTTGAGGTTCTTCAGTGGGTATGATATCCTCAGAAGCCTTTAGCTTAATGGATTCCTCAGGAGACATTTCATCTAGCACAGGAGGAAGTTGCTCTCTTTGCGAGCCATTAGTTTCATCAAACCGCACATCTATAGTTTCCACAACCTTGTTGTGGTAGGTGTTGAAGACTTTGTAGGTGTGCGAGTCCGTTCCATAACCAAGCATAAAACCTTCATTTGCTTTCGGTGCAAATTTAGAGTTGCGGTGAGGATCTCTAATGCAGCATTTAGCACTGAAGACTTTGAAATAGCTCACATTGGGTTTCTTGTCAGTGATGAGTTCATATTAAGTCTTCTTGAGGAATTTGTGAAGATATATCATGTTGATGATGTGGCAAGCAGTGTTGATTGCCTTAGGCCAAAAGCGACGAGGAGTCTTGTAGTCATCAAGCATAGTGCGAGCCATCTCAACAGGAGTCCCGTTCTTGCGCTCCACGACGCCGTTCTGCTAAGGAGTATATGGGTCAGATAACTCATGAGTAATACCAAGTTCATCAAGATATTCATCAAGATTAGTGTTTTTGAACTTAGTCCCATTATCACTCCTGATGTGCTTGATCTTGACACCGAAGTTTGTTGAGGCCCTTGAAGCAAATTCTCTGAAGACATCCTGCACCTCAGACTTGTATATAATAATATGCACCCAAGTGTAACGAGAATAGTCATCAACAATAAGAATTTCATATAACGATGACACATTTGTTAGTGTGGAATAATGAGTGGGGCCAAAGAGGTCCATGTGAAGCAATTCAAAAGGTCGAGTAATGGTTATGATAGTCTTCGAGAGATGCTTGGATCTGGTCATATTTCCAGACTCGCAAGCACCACAGAGATGGTCCTTGAGGAATTTGACACCTTCAATGCTAATGATGTGCTTTTTCTTCATGAGCGTGTGCAAGTTCCTCATGCCAGCATGTCCAAGTCGTCGATGCCACAACTAGCCTTCTGAAGACTTTCCAAGTAGGCACGTGGCAGGCTGAGGACCTGTAGAGAAATCAACAATATACAAGTCTCCTCTCCTAAAGCCCTTGATGACTTTGGATTTGTCATATTCCATGATAACCACACAGTGATATTTCCCAAAGATGACAACCATATCAAGATCACAAAGCATTGAGACAGACATGAGATTGAATCCGAGGGATTCGTCAAGCATCACCTTATCCATGTGTCGGTCCTTTGAGATTGCAACCTTACCTTGGCCCAATACCTTGCTTTTTTCCTTTGTTAGCGTATGTGATATGCTTCAGATGAAAAGGGGCAAGTCGTATATTCATCAATAGGCTCTTGTCACCAGTCATGTGGTTTGCGCATCCACTATCGAGGACCCACTCAATAGCTTTTGGAGTTTCATCTCGCAGATGAATTATTACAACTTACAAACTCATATGCTTTAGAGTGAAGAATACGGCATCAAATTCATTGGACATGATTTCATCACACAACACAATAAGTAAAGTAGTGTGAGGACGTGAGAAATGAGGAATTCATTTCTACACGATTAACTTGCATCCTTTCAAGCAATTCTTCACGCCTCCAGCAAATTCATTAGACGTTCAAGTTCGTCTAGAGACCTGACCCTGCATAAGAGATTAGTATGATTTATTCACCACCCACATATGGAGGGGTGGCAAAGAGTTCATCATTCTACGAGCTCCATATGAAAAACGAGGCATTGAAGCTAGTGCACTTTGTTTCACAGGTGAGGGGTTAGAGTGCACAAATGAATAGGCAGATAAATTCTTCGAGGACTTATGAACATTATGGTTTGAAGAATAATGCACATATTCAGAACTCTTAGATTTTCCCTGCGAAACAGATGCATTAGCATGAGAATGATACTTTTGACCATTTGAGGAATTTGGTTCAAGTGAAGACGTTGGTACATATAAGGAATTTGATCTGGGGTTCCTTTTCTTCATAGGTGGTGTCGTGAGGACATTCACTTGAAGATTTTCCAAGCAGCTCTTGGGAACCCAGATTTTCCTCATAGGCGAACCGTTCCTACAGTTAGTTCCAACAAATCTGGCAAATACTTCACCATTCTGATTTTTGAAGAATATGTAGTTGGAGTCAATTGACTCATGATAGGAAAATGAAGTTTCACAAGTCAAGCTAGATAAAGTGGATGGATCTAGAGGAGGTCATTTTGCAGCAACCCATGAGGTTTTGTGGTATCGCTCAGGTTTCTAGTAGGATCCATCAGCATTGAGTTTCCTCTCAAATGCAATACCCTCTTTCCTAGGGTTCCTGTTCAGAATCTGCTTTTTGAGCACATCACAAAGGGTTTGATTCCCTTGGAGACTTTTGTAAATGCCTGTCACATACAATTCCTTCAGCCCTCATTTTTGTCAGTGATACTTGTGGTATCCTCATATGAGGAATTTGCAACCACGGGGACATTTGAAGAATTTGCAGCAATAGAAGCATTTGAACATTCAGGTGATGAATTAACAATTTCACGTTCGATGCATTTCAAACAAGGTGGAACAAATTCCTCCTGAGCGGTACCGATCTGTTTAGAAAGTAAGGAATCATTTTCCCCTTGAAGATCCTCATGAGTCACTCTTAATTTCTCAAGATCTTGCTTTCTTTGAAGAAATTCATAAGAAAGCTTCCCATGATTGGCTAAGAGAGCATTATCATGACTTTGAAGGTTATCATACTTTGTCTGAAGACTTTTGAGATCTTCAGACAGAGTTTGAGTTTGATCCACTTCCTCATTCAATAGATCATAGATTTTGTCTAGCAGTTTCTGAAGCTTTTCAAGTGCACTTTGTTGCTTAGTGGCAATATTTGCACGTTTGGAATAGCTAGGTTTCACATATTCATCAGATTCACCTTCACTTGACTCATAGGATCAATGATGCTTGTGTACCTTGGAGCCTTTAGCCATGAAGCAATAGGTGGGAACATAATCATCATTGCTGACATCAGAGTCGTTGGATTAGTCATTTTATTTGTCGTTGAAGATGGACTTGCTGATGAAAGCAGGGGCGAGTGCCAGGCTAGCAACACCAGATTCTGATTCCACCTCAGATTCTTACTCTTCTTCATATTTTTCTTCAGAATCCATTTCCTTGCCAATGAAGCCCGAGCCTTTCTGGCACAATTCTTCTTGTGCGATGAGGACTTTGAAGTTGAGGACTTTGAAGATTTCTTCTTTTTCTTCGATTCATCAGAACTGTAGTCCTTGTATTTCTTCCTCTTTGATTCTTTTAGCCAGAGAGGACAGTTAGAGATGAAGTGACCATATTTCTTGCATTTTTGACAAGTTCTCTTCTTGTAGTCGCTTGATGAGGAATCTGATTTCTTCAAGCCACTTTCTAATGACTTTCCAAACCGGCCTCTCCTTGAGAACTTCTGGAATTTCCTCATGAGCATTGCTAGCTCCTGACTTAGTTCTTCAGGATCACCATGGCTGCTGTCAGAATCTTCGTCCTCGGATGAGGAAATTGTTTTTGCCTTCAGAGCATGAGATCTTCCATAGCTTGGACCGTAGAGGTCTCTCTTCTCAGCTTGTTGGAATTCATGAGTATTGAGTCTCTCAAGTATATCAACAGGATCAAGTGACTTGTAGTGTCCACGCTCTTGAATCATCAAAGCTAGTGTGTCAAATGAGGAGTCAAGAGATCTCAGTAGTTTCTTCACCACCTCGTGGTCGGTGATGTCAGTGGCACCAAGTGCTTGAAGCTCGTTGGAGATATCAGTGAAACAATCAAATGTTTGTTAAACATTCTCATTGTCAAGTCTTTTGAAGCGGTTGAACAGATTGCGAATAACATCAACACGAGAGTCACGTTGAGTTGAAACACCTTCATTGACTTTGGAGAGCCTATCCCAGATAAGCTTAGCAGTCTCCAAAGCACTCACTCTGCCATACTGACCTTTGCTCAGATGGCTACATATGATATTCTTCGCTTGAGAATCGAGTTGCTTGAATCTCTTCACATCAGCGTCGGTGACCGTGCGAGTAACAGAGGGAATGCCATTTTCCACAACATACCAAAGATCGTTGTCAATAGCTTCAAGATACACACGCATCTTGTTATTCCAGTAGGGGTAGTCCGTCCCATCAAAGGTAGGACAACATGCGAAAACCTTGATCATACCTGTAGTCGGCATAACTAGAACTCTAGGCGGTTAAACCAAAATCACACAGAACAAGGGAGTACCTTGCTCTGATACCAATTGAAAGTGCATTATATCGACTAGGGGGTGAATAGGAATTTTTTACAAATTCATCATTGAGGAATTTCACCTTGAGGAATTTGAAATGTGATGAACTACTAGCAGCGGAATACTAACTCAAGTGCATGAGAAACAGAGCAATAGCATAGTCATCATGATGAAATATAACATGCACATATTACAAGTAGCATGATACAGGATAAGTAGGTGAAGAACAAGGTGACTGAAGAATTTGAGATGAGGAAATTGAGAAAGTCTCCAGTCAAATTCTTCAAATAGTAATGATCAATTTCATCAACAGGTATACAAGGAAATAGAAGGGTTGAGGAAATGGAACCAGGTAGCTCGATGAACACAATGGTTTGATGACCCAGTTCCAACTGTTGTGACAGTCGTACATCTGGTTTGGAGAGGCCTAGTATTTAAACCAGACGACACACAGTCCCAGGACACATAATCCTTACCGTATTCTCCTTGAGCTAAGGTCACACAGTCCTTGCCAAACACTCGTGGTAAGTCTTCAGGGTAGACTTCCAAAACCCTCACAAACTGGTCACCCGGCGATCCACAATTTACTGCTAGATGCTCCATACCATGACACGCTAATTTTCTAGAATATACACACTCTTCAAAGGTAAAAAGCATTGGTTCGACACATGAACAATCTCTTCAGTGATGCTCAATCACTTTGGGTTTGGTGGTTTGGTTTTGGGTTTTTTCCTCACTGATGATTTTGTTTGAAAGTCCTCGGAGGATGGGTTGTTCTTAAATGACAAGTGTCAGTTCTCTCTCAGAGCAGCCAACCAACTAGTGGTTGCGGGGGCGACTATTTATAGCCAGGGTTCAACCTGACATGATAAGACATAAATTTCCCCAATGATATGACCGTTATGTGGATAAGATGATTGGGGACAGCTGGCGCTAAGCACATCAACAGTCAGAACTTTGAACTATGAAAGTCCTCAAGGCTTATCATATTCCTCACTTTTAGGCAATCCGCACTGGTGAAATCCTAAGTCCTCGGTCGGATCAATTTCCTCAGACACCAGAAGATCATCGTCTCTGTCACTGAAGAACTTGACTGAACTGCAAGAGATTTCCAAAAAGGCTTCACTCGAAGGATTGGATAGGTTGAGGATTTTGGAGTTGAGCATCAGTTGGAAATTTTCCTTAGTATTACCTCGACCCCCTTTAACAGTACGGTGTTTCCTATGACTCAAAGAAAGGAAATCAAAGTACGAAAACAAAAGTCTTCATGCTTCATAGTCCTCGTTAATATCTTCAAGGTCACACCGAATTCTTTAGCTTCAAAGTCTTCAGGGAATACCAATGTCTTCACCAAAGTCTTTAGCTGAAGACATTCATTTTTAGGGGTCAATAATATTCGGATATATCAAATTCCTCATTGACTTATAGAACCTGTGTATACTCACAAACACATTAGTTCCTTAACCTATAAGCCTTCAATATACCAAAATCACTAAGGGACATTAGATGCACTAACAGAAGGCCATACATGAGCGGGATTTCCAAAGCCCTGCAAGTACTCATGCGTTCATAAACACATTCATCGCAGACATACCTATGTGGAAACCAACGCAAGTCCAACAACTGAATCATGTGCCTCAGGTGAACGAACCCCATTGGGTGGCACCACCGACGGGTTTTATAAAACTGATAGTAGATGGAGTTGTCTCAAATGGGGGCAATCATGGCTCAATGGGGTAGTATGGAGATATAGCGACGGTGCCTACCTGGGAGCTTCTGCCAGAGTGTTTCCAGGAATTGTTGATCCAACAATGCTTGAGTCACTTGCATGCCGCGAGGGGCTTAAGCTGCTAATCTTAGACAGGAGCAGATGATCATTGGATCCGACTGCAAGGAGGTAATAATGAATATCAAAGATGCTAATGGTGGAAAAACATAGACACATTATTCATGAGATAAAGATGATGGTTGCGAAGGTCCAACACGGTTCCTTCATCTTCGAAGGGAGATCCTCCAATATCGAGGCACATAGCCTTGCGACACATGCGCTTAGTCTTCCGGTAGGACACCATCTCTGGCTCTTACATCGTCCGGATATCAATTATGTTCTTCATATTTTGAGTTAATGAATAAAGCTTGTGTTAAGCCACAAAAAAAGCTAATGTCACGTGATTGGGACCAAACTATATCTCATCTAGATGAGTTCTATGCATTTCCTTTTCTATCACATATGTTTCTTTAATGGTTTATGTTTTCTTTTCTAGGTTTTAATTTTTCTTCCTTTTTATATCATTTTCTTAGAAATGAAATATCTATAGTTTTTCACAAGTACAAGAGAATTCTTCAAATGCATGAGCTTTATTTATAAATAAAAACATTCAAAAAATAATCAACATTTTATAAAAAATGCAAAGAAATATAAAATTAGTGTAGATTTTTAATACATGAATAAAAAATATGAACAATTATTTCATTCCATTAGCATTTTCCCGAAATCCACGAACCATTTTTCCTATTACTATGTGATTTTTATAGTCGTAAAATATTTTGAATATTAATGGAAATTTGAGAAAATGTGTTTTTTTTGTAGATTTTTGTTTCTAAATGTTACAAACATATTATAAAATACGTGACTATTTTAAAATCACCTAATTTTTTTTAAAATAATTTGAAATAAACATGTTTCTTACATTTTTCAATAAAAATCAATGTTTACGATATCACTTATCGTTAGCGTCTCCATCGGCTGGGGATTAGAGATATGTGTGAAATTGACCGATTAATCAATTTTATCGTGTCAACTCTTAACCAGTCGTTGTTTTGCAAATCCCAGGTTCTCATCATTAAAATATGCTATATTCGACACAAAAACAATATTGGATTAAAGTGTTGTCTTTAAATTCCTTGTACACTACTAAAATCTGAAGTTCATTGATTTGAAGTTGGAGGGGGTGGGGGGGGGGGAGGGGGTCGCACACCGCGGTTGGCCTCTGAAAAGGCCGTGAACATCTCCAAATCCGACCACCGCGTCATCCACACGACCGCAATGTCTCTGCCCTCTAAGAACCAGGGCCGCCGCCCCTATCCCCAAACTCGTGCACCGCCACTAGCTCTGATGAGGACGACTGGCACCAGGCACTCTGCCAATATGACAAAGCCGCACAATTGACGTCACCCGGGACGCCACAACAAGTAAAAATCACGAGATCACATCAGCGTCACCCCATCCCTGAACGAGGTCCGCTGAGACAAAGATCCTCCCCCGTCCCCCGATCTCCTCATCTAGCATACGCCTGCCCGTGTCGTCTGTCTTCACAAGGACGAAAATACCACAACATCGCCGACACCGCATGGGCAACGCCCTCGGCGGCGGCAAGGGGAGGAAGGACAGGAGGAGAGGTGCCTCACACATTGGCCAGAGTTTCTCCAGGGCCGCCCGGGGCTGACACGATGGTCCGTCTTGTCTACTCACACCTTCAAATGTAGATAGATGTATATAACAAACCCTTGGACATAGTATATATAATCCCTCCATTCCTTTATGTAGGTGTATTATTTTTGTCACGGTGATCAAGATACATAATTATACATATGTTAGGACGAAATTAACCTTGGCTAAATCATTGATTAGCGGCAGCTGAATCATTTAGACTAGAAAAGTATGAGATACATACAATTAGGAAAGAGATACTTTCTTTTTCTCTCTTTATATGAAGAGATGCATGCAATATGGGAAGAGATACTTATTTTAAGGGTTGAATATGAAATTACGAGAAACTAGAAGAAATATATCTTACATATGAAATTTGGTCAAAAAACAAATACATCTTATATAAAGAAATGGAGGGAGTAATATACAAAGCAAAAAATGCCGAATGATAATTTAGAGGAAAAAGACTTTCTTTTGTTTTCAGTTTATTAATAATCATTCCACGCGCTATTGACATTATAGTTAAACCCGCTGGTGCGCGTACTCGTAGGTGTACATATGTTTCTCTGACGAAACGTTAAACACGCTTAAGGCACGGTAGGCCCAGTTATTAGTTACGAAGCAGAGAGTGATTAGTTCTATGTGATGGACACCGAGATGACGCCGTCGGATCCTTCGTCCACGACGTCCCCTACCCGGACAACCCTGACGGCCAGGCTCTCCGCCGGCCCCGACGCCGCCGGCGTGATGGCGTGGTACACGGACGGCCTGGAGACGAGATTGTAAGCCTGAATCCTGTCCACTTTGGTCACCCGCACAGCTTCGTCCACGACGTCCACCACCCGGACAACACTGACGGCCAGGCTCTCCGCCGGCCCTGACGTCGGCGGCGAGATGGCGTGGTGCACCGCCGGCCTGGAGACGAGATTGTAAGCGTGGATCCTGTCCACTTTCGTCACCCGCACAGCTCCATCCACGGGCAGCTCAGTGCCCGTGCTGGTGCTCGCAGCCGCCGTCTTGCCCCTGCCGCCGCAACCGCCGCTGCGCCGGAACATTCTCGAACTTTCCCTCTGCTGGGTGGATGGATAATTATCCAACTAGCTGGGTTTAGATCTGCTCCTAGTGAGAGGAGTGGGTTGTTTCACTGAGTTCGGTGTTCGTGGTCATTTATAGGCTCCATCGCAGCTAGTTTTTTTTTTTTTTTGGAAAAGGAGGTTAAACCATCGCAGCTAGCTAGGGGTGGGGTGTTCTTGTGGGACTCCTCCAGAGATGCTTAATTCCACACTGACGTGAGTGCAGTCATATTCGACCGATCGTGAGCTGCTTTATTAGTTTGGAATAGAAGCTTGGATATAATGCAGGTGATAGTTATCCCCAAGGTTCAGTCGCTTGGAAATAATTAAATTTTGCCATAATACTGTGCATCTTTGCTAGTATAGCGCCCACCTCCCATGTGGAAATGATAACGTCCCTCCGCCGGGCGAATTCGCACCCGATGCTCGAGAGTGGGGAAGGCATCTCGACCAAATCATGCTCTCTTGGTATCGATGTCAGTAGCTAGATGCCTAGATCACACTATTGGTTTAGTAGCTGTCGAACAATTCGACATGCTAGCAGATCAATAAAAGAATCAAGATAACTACGAAGTGTTTTACACGTACATGTCGTGGTGGACCTCATGGTAAGCAATTCCGAACAGCTTTGCTGAAACTGGAAGAGCGAGTAATAAGCATCTGGAATAACTTTAGGCAGGGTCTCAAGAAGAAAATATCATCCAAAGATGCCTCAAGTGATGGGTCGAGTTACATTGGTCGGGCAATTGGCATAATAGTATATTGCACGATGAAATGCAAAGAGGTGTTGTGGTTTCACTTGTTAGGCCGGCTTGGTTGACTTTGTTGGGTTTATTGCACGACAACATGAGGCAGGCGGGCGCATGACATTGCTTAATTAAGCTTATAACATATTTGGTTGACTTTGGTAATTTTGATCCATTTTGCTAAAACACATTTATATGTGTCTTAGGCATTACACATCTAAGCAACTCAATTAAACATAACAAAGAAGAAAATGAAAAAGTGATTGATGCAAAAGGAAAAAAAATTAGCTAGCTCCCAAGCTCACATGGGATGGCAGGAAGAGTGAGTAACAAGGGATGCCCTATTGACAAGGGGTTCCATGATTATGGGCAAATATGACGACTCCGTTAGAATTACTTTTAGAGTCCGTGAGGCCTCATGAAGCCAGTTTTGAAACACATAAGAATTAGAATTTAGATTAATCAAATTAAAGCTAACAAACAAGCAACCAATTAGTATGAGCAAGATGGCGATCAAGGATGAGATGCCAAATGGTCTCCTCCCACATCTTGTGAAATTTTGTGGCATAAATTGGGGGTTAGCCCAACCTGACACATTCATCACACACTTTTAAAAGTCTAGGAACACGACACGTGGAAGGCCCACGAAGCAACACATGGAGGCACTACAGGGCACAAGCGGAATGGGCGCAGCGGGAATTATTCACGCTACCTAGAAACATGCGTACACTATTTGAACCAATTTTCCCTCATTTTTTCTGGATTTTTATGTTTGGTTTTGCTTTTGCTTTATTTAAAAAAAACTACCTTTTTCTCGGGTTTTTTTTCATGTTTTTGGTTTTTTACGGAACCGATTTATCCCAGGTTTTTCTTTTTCTTTCACGTTTATGGATTTTTGGGTGTCAAGTTTTTTCCCGAGGATTCCGGTTTTTTGGTTTTTGATTATTTTGGGGGGTGTCTGGTTTTTTTGGGGGTGGGGGGGGTCTCAGTTTGTTTTGGTTTTCAGTTTTTCCTGTATTTTTTGTGTTTCTACGCTTCCCTCAAAAGTAAAGCACACATATGATTATCTACTTTCTTAAAAGAAGTGAAACTATATGTGTTCTTGTGCTGCTCCAAAAGTGAAGCACAATTGTGCTTATGCGTGAAGTACAGTATCGCTTATGTGGGAAAAGGAAGCATGATTGTGCTTCACGTAAAATATAGTAGTGCTTCTCGTGAAGCGGGGTAGTGCTTCTGCATGAAGTGCAGTAGTGTTTCCGCGAAAAAGGAAGCACGGTCATGCTTCCGCGTGAAGCACAATAGTGCTTTCACGTGAAGCAAAGTAATGATGGTGCGTGTCACGTAAAGCAATATGACAATGATGGTGCGTGTCATAATAAAAGAAATGGTGAAAGTTGCATGGCAATATATTTCGGAACGGCTATGGAAATACCATAATAGGTAGGTATGGTGACTGTTTTGGGGAAGGATATATGGTGGGTGTATTGCATCAGCGAAAGTTACGCGGTACTAAATAGGCTAGCAATGGTGGAAGGGTGAGAGTGCGTGTAATCCATGGACTCAACATTAGTCATAAAGAACTCACATACTTATTGCAAAAATCTATTAGCTATCGAAACAAAGTATGAGACGCATGCCCCTAGGGGAGACGTTGGTAGGAGTTAACCATCGCGTTCTCCCGACTCTCACACAAGGGATGACAATCAATAAATAAATCATGCTCCGACTTCATCACATAACGGTTCACCATATGTGCATGCTACGAGAATCACAAACTTTAAAACAAGTATTTCTACCAACCCACAATTACTCACTAGCATGACTCTAATATCATCATCTTTATATGGCAAAACTATTGCAAGGAATCAAACATATCATATTCAGTGATCTACAAGTTTTATGTAGGATTTTATGACTAACCATCTGAATGACCAACTCCTGTTAACTCTCTAAATAGATATAAGTGAAGCATGAGATTTTAATTCTTTCTACAAAAGATATGCCCATGCTCTAACAAATATAAGTGAACCAAAAGAGCATTCTACAAATGGCGGTTTTCTATTTATAGAGAAACAGGCAATCCAAACTTCAAATGATATAAGTGGAGCACATGAAGCATTCTATAAAGCCATACTCAAAAGATATAAGTGAAGTGCATGAAGCATTGTATAAATCAAGCAAGAACTATCCCATAATAGCATGGTGCATAAAAGAAAAAGGAAAAAAATAAAAAGAAAATACGCTCCAAGAATTTGCACATATCACGTGATGAATAAAATATAGCTCCCAGTAAAATTACCGATGGCCGTTAGAAGAAAGAGGGGATGCCTTCCGGGGCATCCCCAAGCTTAGTTGCTTGAGGGTCCTTGAATATTACCTTGGGGTTCCTCGGGCATCCCCAAGCTTAGGCTCTTGCCACTCCTTATTCCTTCATCCATTGTGATCTCACTCAAAACTTGAAAACTTCAATCACACAAAACTTAACAAAACCCTCGTGAGATCCGTTAGTATAATAAAGTAAATCACCACTTTGAGTACTGTTGTGAACTCATTCCAAATTCATATTAGCATTATATCTACTGTAGTCCAACTTCACCATGGTTCATACCCCCCCCCCCCGATACTACCCATAGATTCATCAAAATAAGAGAACACTACATATAAAACAGCATCTGTCAAAAACAGAATAGCCTGTAGTAATACGAACATCTACCATACGTATGTAACTCCAACAATTCTTAAAAATTAGTAAAAAATAAAAAAAATTATAGCAGTACTGCATAAAAATTTCAGCAATTTTTGACATTCCAGTAAAAAATCTAAATTCATGCACTACAGCCAAAGTTTCTGTTTTTGCACTGCACTCACCAAACAAGCAATATAATCATCCTAAAGGCAAATCTGGCACATTATTTTTATAATACAATGGATTTGTACAAGGGGATAATTATTTTTGTTGAAAAGTTTCTGTAATTTAAGATTTGCAAAGTTTCCATGGGCATGAACAAAGTTCAAGGAGCTTCCCCACTTCAACGGTGCTCGTCCTTCTTACTTTCACTTTTCTTTTTGAAAAGTTTTAGGTTCCCCACTTTATTTATTTTTTGTTTCTAAACTATATAAAAGCACACAACAGAATAAAATTACTCTTTAAAACTTCCAGGTTGTCTCCCTGGCAGCGGTTTCTTTAAAGCCATTAAGCTAGGCATAAAGTTCTCAAGTAATGGATCCACCCGGATCCCAATGTATATCAAAGCCAATTTTAATTAACAATGATTTTTGATTTAGTAGTGAGCACAATGTAATATATATCATGCAACTACGAAGTCTAACTCTCTTCCTATGCATTGGCATGTCATAAAAGAACAATTCATGCACACAAAGTAAAGGCCAATGCATAGTATAAACAATTTCTTGCAATTTTATCGTATTGGAAACATAGAGAGGCGGAAATGTAGTTCCTCTCTCATAATAATTGCAAGTAGGAGAAGCAAGAACATGCATATTATATCTATCAAAATCACCATGTGTAATAGTAAAAGGCAACATCTATATAATCCTTAATAAGTGCAAACTTCTCCGATATAGTGTAGTTCGGAGAATTTAAAAAGATAATAGGACTATCATGTGTGGCTGCAATAAAAACAATTTCATGTTTAACATAAGGAACTATAGCAAATTCATCTCCATAAGCATCATTCATATTGGCTGAAAGTGCGTTATATGGACTAGAGGGGGCGAATAGGCAATTTTTACAAATTCATCACTTGAGGAATTTGAAATGTGATGAATAACTAGCAGCGGAATAAGTACTCAGGCACATGAGGAACATAGCCACAACATAGTCATCATGATGAAATGGAAAATGCACAGATTACAAGTAGCGTGATACAAGATAAGCAAGTGAGGAACAAGGTAACTTGAAGAGTTTGAGGTGAGGACATTGTGAAAGTCTTCAGTCAAATTCCTCAAACAATAACGATCAATTTCATCAACAAGTATACGAGGAATAGAGGGGTTGAGGAAATAGAACCAGGTAGCTTGATGAAGACAATGGTTTGATGACCCAGTTCCAACTGCTATGACAATCGTACGTCTGGTTTGGAGCAGTCAGGTATTTAAATCAAAGGACACACAGTCCTTACCGTATTCTCCTTGAGCTAAGGTCACACAGTCCTCACCCAACACTCGTGGTAAGTCTTTAGGGTAGACTTCCAAAACCCTCACAAACTGGTCACCCGGCGATCCACAATTGACTGCTAGATGCTCTAGACCAAGGTCACTCCGTGATCCCCAATTGACTGCAGGATGCACTAGACCATGACGCCTAACCGTCTGGAGGATGCATAGTCCTCAAAGGTAAGAAGCGTCGATTCCACACAGGAATTTCTTCAGTGATGCTCAATCAATTTGGGTTTGGTGGTTTGGGTTTTTCCTCACTGATGATTTTCTCTCAAAGTCCTCGGAGGCTGGGTTGCTCTCAAATGACAAGTGTCAGTTCTCTCTCGGAACAGCCAACCAACTAGTGGTTGAGGGGGGGGGGGGTTATTTATAGCGAGGGTGCAACCTGACATGATAAGACATAAATGCCCCCAATGATATGACCATTATGTGGATATTATGATTGGGGACAGCTAGCGCTAAGCACAACAACGGTCGAAATTTCGAACTATGAAAGTCCTCGGGCTTATCATGTTCATCACTTGTAGGCAATTCGCACTAGCGTAATCCTAACTCCTTAGTCACACCAATTTCATCAGAGACCAGAAGAACATCGTCTCTGTCACTGGATAACTTGACTGAACTGCAAGAGATTTCCAAAGGCTTCACTCGAAGGATTGGATAGGTTGAGGCTTTTGGAGTTGAGCATCAGTTGGACATTTTCCTTAGTATTACCTCGGCCCCCTTCAACAGTACGGTGTTTCCTATGACTCAAAGAAAGGAAATGAAACTACGAAAACAAAAATCTTAACGCTTCATAGTCCTCATTCATATCTTCAAGGTCACACCGACTTCTTCGTTTTCAAAGTCTTCAGGGAATACTCTTTAGCAAAGTCTTCAGTTGAAGACATACATTTTTAGCAGTCGATAATCTCCAAATATATCAAAATCCTCATCGACTTATAGAGCCTGTATACACTCACAAACATATTAGTTCCTTAACCTATAAGTCTTCAATACACCAAAATCACTAAGGGGCACTAGATGCACTAACAATCTCCCCCTTTTTGGTGATTGATGACAAATAGGTTAAGTTTTCAACGGGGTTAATAATATGAAGTGTAATTACTGAGTTTGAGGAATTTGATTGCAAGATATAGAAGAACTCCCCTTGAAGATGTGCATATTTGAGGAATTTGCTTTGGACTATAAATCATGGCAGGTTAAAACGTGGAGAACTCCCCCAATATCTTGTCATTCATACTCGCATTTTAACATATGATATGAGGAATTTGAAATGCATGATGAAAATGGTGTCTGACGAAATTCAGCATGTGTGCATTAAGGTATTTGAGGAAATAAGCATGCGAGGAAACAGTTCAAAAGAGTCAGACCACCATCGGACTTAAGTTTACAACTCAACCAACAAAAACTTCAGAAGAGCGAGAGTTGTAACTTAAACAAAAATAGCACATACATAGAGACCCGCTTGAAGACTAACTCAAATTTCTCCCCCTTTGTCATCGAAGACCAAAAGGGACGAAAAAGTAAGGACTAATGCCCCTTGAAGAATTTTCATCTTGTTGGTGAGGAAGGAGCGCCAACGGTGTAGGGGTCCTTTGTCGATGCAGGGCCTGCCACAATGTAGTCAATGTCCTCAGCTTCATCCGTCTCACGCGATGAAGAATATGAACTTGTGACCATCATAGGAACTTGAACCTTCTTGAATTTCTTCTGTGGTTGACGAGCCCAGTCAAGATTTTCCTCAAGATCCAGCTTCGTCTGTTCTTCAGGAGTCTTGAGGTGAGGCAAAATAGCGCAAGAGCGATTGAGGATTTCATGCACATAGTAGTGATTCTTCTTCACAAAGTTATGCGTCATAGTCATGATGTTAGTGCATCTAGTGCCCCTTAGTGATTTTGGTGTATTGAAGACTTATAGGTTAAGGAACTAATGTGTTTGTGAGTGTACACATGCTCTATAAGTCGATGGGGAGTTTGATATATCCGGAGATTACCGACCCCTAAAAATGTATGTCTTCAACTAAAGACTTTGGTGAAGACTTTGTGAAGACTTTGTTGAAGACTTTGGTATTCTATGAAGACTTTAAAAATGAAGAAGTTTGTGCGACCTTGAAGATATGAACGAGGACTATGAAGCATGAAGACTTTTGTTTTCGTAGTTTCATTTCCTTTCTTTGAGTCATAGGAAACACCGTACTGTTAAAGGGGCCAAGGTAATACTACGAAAAATTTCCAACTGATGCTCAACTCTAGAATCCTCAACCTATCCTATCATTTGAGTGAAGCCTTTGGAAATCTCTTGCGGTTCAGTCAAGTTCCTCAGTGACAGAGACGAAGTTCTTCTGGTCTCTAAGGAAATTGATCTGACTGAGGAGTTAGGACTTTGCCAGTGCGAATTACCTACGAGTGAGGAACATGATAAGCCTGAGGACTTTCATAGTTCGAAATTCCGACCGTTGCTGTGCTTAGCGCCAGCTGTCCCCAATCATAACATCCACATAACGGTCATATCATTGGGGGCATTTATGTCTTATCATGTCAGGTTGTACCCTGGCTATAAATAGCCACCCCCCACAACCACTAGTGGGTTGGCTGCTCTGAGAGAAAACTGACACTTGTCATTTGAGAGCAACCCATCCTCCGAGGACTTTGAGAGAAAATCATCAGTGAGGAAAAACCCACAACCAAACCACCAAACCCAAAGTGGTTGAGCATCACTGAAGAAATTCCTGTGTGGAACCGACGCTTGTTAGCTTTGAGGACTGTGCATCCTCCAGACGGTTAGGCTTCATGGTCTAATGCATCCTGCAGTCAATTGGGGATCACGAAGTGACCTTGGTCTAAAGCATCCAACAGTAAATTGTGGATCACCGGGTGACCAGTTGGCGAGGGTTTTGGAAGTCTACCCTGAAGACTTACCATGAGTGTTGGGCGAGGACTATGTGACCTTAGCTCAAGTAGAATATGGTAAGGACTATGTGTCTTGGGACAGTGTGTCCTCTGATTTAAATACCAGGCCGCTCCAAACTAGATGTACGACTGTCACAACAGTTGGAACTGGGTCATCAAACCATTGTCTTCATCGAGCTACCTGGTTCTTTTTCCTCAACCCCTTTATTCCTCATATACTTGTTGATGAAATTAATCATTACTGTTTGAAGAATTTGACTGAAGACTTTCACAATTTCCTCACCTCAAATTCTTCAAGTTACCTTGTTCATCACTGCTTATCCTGTATCAAGCTACCTATAATTTGTGCATGTTCATTTCATCATCATGACTATGTTGTTGCCATGTTCCTCATGCACTTGATTACTTGTTCCGCTGCTAGTTATTCATCACATTTCAAATTCCTCAAAGTTGAAATTCCTCAAGTGATGAATTTGTAAAAACTGCCTATTCACCCCCCTCTAGTCAATATAACACACTTTCAATTGGTATCAGAGCAAGGTACTCCCTTGTTCTGTGTGATTTTGGTTTAACCACCTGGAGTTCTAGTTATGTCGACTGCAGGTATGATCAAGGTTTCCGCGGGATGTCCTACCTTAGATGGGATGGACTGTCCCTACTGGAAGAACAAGATGCGCATGCATCTTGAAGCTATTGACAACAATATCTGGTACGTTGGGGAAAGTGGTGTTCCCTCTGTTACTCCCATGATCAACGTTGCTGATGTGAAGAGATTCAAGCAACTCGATTCTCAAGCAAAGAATATCATCTGTGGCCATCTGAGCAAAGGTCAGTATGGCAGAGTGAGTGCTTTGGAGTCTGCTAAGCTTATCTGGGATAGGCTGTCCAAAGTCAACAAAGGTGTTTCCACTCGACGTGACTCTCGTGTTGATGTTCTTCACAATCTCTTCAACCACTTCAAGAGACTTGACAGTGAAAATGTTTAGCAAACTTTTGATCGCCTCACTGATATCTCCAATGAGCTTCAAGCACTATGTGCCACCGATATCACTGACCATGAAGTAGTGAAGAAACTACTAAGATCTCTTGGCTCCTCATTCGATACTCTGATATTCTTGAGAGACTCAATACTCATGAATTCCAACAAGCTAAGAAGAGAGACCTCTACGAGCCAAGCTATGGACGATCTCATGCTCTAAAGGCAAAAGAAATTTCCTCATTCGAAGAAGAAGATTCTGACAGCAGCCTTGGTGATCCTGAAAAACTAAGTCAGGAGCTAGCAATGCTCGTGAGGAAATTCCAGAAGTTCTCAAGGAAAGGTGGATTTGGATAGTCATCAAAAGGTGGTTTGCGGAAATCATATTCCTCAGAAGACTACAAGAAAAGAACCTGCCATCGTTGCAAGAAGCCCGGTCACTTTATCTCTGACTGTCCTCTCTGGGAAAAAGATTCAAAGAAGAAGAAGAAATACAATGATGATAGTTCTGATGACTCGAAGAAAAAGAATAAATCTTCAAAGTCCTCATCTACAAAGTCCTCATCTTCAAAGTCCTCAAAGCACAAGAAGAATGGTTCCAAATAGGCTCGAGCATTCATTGGCAAGGAAATGGATTCTGAAGAAGAATCTGAAGAATATGATGAAGAGGAAGAATCCGAGGTGGAATCTGAATCTGGTGTCGCTAGCCTTTCTCTCGCCACTGCTTCATCAGAAAGTCCATTTTCAATGATGAATAAAATGACTACTCTAACAACTCTGAAGTCAGCAATGATGATTATGCTCCCACCTATTGCTTCATGGCAAAAGGCTCAAAGGTACACAAACATCATTCCTCATCTGAATCAAGTGAAGGTGAATCTGATGAATATGTGAAACCTAGCTATGCTAAACTTGTTAAACTTGCCACTAAGCAACAACGTGCACTTGAAAAGCTTCAGAAAATGCTAGACAAAAGCGATGATCTGTTGAACGATGAAGTGGATCGGACTCAAACTCTGTTTGACGATCTCAAAAGTCTTCAGACAAAGTATGATAACCGTCAGAGTCATCATAATGCACTCTTAGCTGATCATGAGAAGCTTTCTTATGAGTTTCTTCAAAGAAAGTAAGATCTTGAGAAACTAATGGTGTCACACGAGGATCTCCAAAGGGAAAACGATTCCTTACTGGCTCAACAGATCAGTACCGTTCAGGAAGAATTTGTTCCACCTTGTTTGAAATGCGTCAAACATGAAATTGCTAATTCTGCACCTGAATGTTCAGATGCTTCTATTGCTGCAAATCTTCAACTATTCCAGTGGTTTCAAATTCCTCATTTGAGGATACCAAAAGTATCACTGACGAAAATGCAGGGTTGAAGGAATTGTATGTGACAGGCATGTACAAAAGTCTCAAAGGGCATCAAACCCTTTGTGATGTCCTCAAAAGGCAGATTCTGAACAGGAACCCTAGGAAAGAGGGTATTGACTTTGTGAGGAAACTCAACGCTGATGGATCCTACTGGACACCTGAGCAGTACCCAAAACATCATGGGTTGCTGCAAAAGGAACTCATGTAGATCCATCCACTTTATCTGGCTTTACTTGTGAAACTTCATATTCCTCTGATGAGTCACTTGACTCCAACTACAAATTCTTCAAAAATCAGAAAGGTGAAGTATTTGCTAGATTTGTTGGAACTAACTGTAGGAACAGTTCACCTATGAACAAAATATGGGTTCCCAAGAGCTACCTACAAAATCTTCAAGTGAATGTCCTCATGACACCACTCATGAAGAATAGGAACCCAGATCAAATTCCTCATATGGACCAAAGTCTTCACTTGGACCAAATTCCTCAAATTGTCAAAAATTTCATTCTCGTGCTAATGCCTCTGTTTCGCAGGGAAAATCTAAGAGTTATGAATATGTGCATTATTCTTCAAACCATTATGTCCATAAGTCCTCGAAGAATTTCTCTGCTTATTCATATGAGTACTCTAACCCTCGCCCTGTGAAACAAAGTGCAGTTGCTTCAATGCCTCCCTTCTCATATGGTGCTCGTAGACTGATGAACTCTTTACCACCCCTTCAGATGTGGGTGGTGAAGAAATTGAACTAATCTCTTTTGCAGGGTCAGGTCTCCATATGAAGTCACACATCTGATGAATTTGCAGGAGACCTGAGAAACTAGTTGAACGGACGCAAGCTAACTTTGTAGAAATGAATTCCTCATTTCTCACGTCCTGACGCTACTTGCTTACTATCTTGTGTGATGAAATTCTGTCTGATGAAATTGATGACATATTCTTCACTCTGAAGCATATGAGTTTGTAAGATGTACTAATTCATCTGCAGGATGATACTCCAAAAGCTACTGAGTGGGTCCTCGCCAGTGGATGCACAAATCACATGACTGGTGACAAGAGTCTTCTGATGAATTTGCCTCTTGATCCATCTCATCTGAAGCATATCACCTACGCAGACAAAGGAAAACGCAAGGTATTGGGTCTAGGTAAGGTTGCAATCTCAAAGAACCGAACCATGGAGAAGGTGATGCTTGTCGAATCCCTGGGGTTCAACCTTATGTCTGTCTCAATGCTTTGTGATCTTGATATGATTGTCGTATTTGGGAAATATCGCTGTGTTGTCATCATGGAATCTGGCAATTCCAAAGTCTTCGAAGGCTTTAGGAGAGGAGAGTTGTATATTGTTGATTTCTCTACAGGTCCTCAACCTGCCACATGCTTACTTGCAAAGTCCTCAGAAGGCTGGTTGTGGCATCGATGACTTGGACATGCTGGTATGACGAACTTGCACACGCTCGTGAAGAAAAAGCACGTCATTGGCATTGAAGGTGTCAATTCCTCAAGAACCACCTCTGTGGTGCATGTGAGTCTGGGAAGATGACTAGATCCAAGCATCCCTCGAGGACAATCATGACGACGATCGACCCTTTGAATTGCTTCACATGGATCTCTTTGGCCCCACTCATTACTCCACACTAACAAATTCTTCAAGTTTGTATGGCTTTCTCATTGTTTATGATTACTCTCATTACACTAGGGTGCATATTATATTGTACAAGTCTGAAGTGTAGGATGTCTTCAGACGATTTGCTTCAAGGGCCTCCACCAACTTTGGCATAAAGATCAGGCATATTAGGAGTGATAATGGGATTGAGTTCAAGAACACCAATCTTGATGAACTTGGTATTACTCATGAGTTATGTTCCCCTTATACTCAGCAGAACGACGTCGTGGAGCGCAAGAATAGGACTCTTGTTAAGATGGCTCGCACCATGCTTGATGAATACAAGACTCCTCGTTGCTTCTGGCCTGAGGAAATTGATATTGCATGCCACATCATCAACAGGGTATATCTTCACAAATTCTTCAAGAAGACTTCGTATGAACTTATGACAGGCAAGAAACCCAATGTAACTTCTCTCAAAGTCTTCGGTGCAAAATGCTGGATTAGAGATCGTCACCATAGTTCTAAATTTGCACCGAAAGCACATGAAGGTTTTATGCTTGGTTACGGAAAGGACTCGCACACCTACAGAGTCTTCAACACCTATCACCACAAGGTTGTTGAAATTGTAGATGTGCGGTTTGATGAAACTGATGGCTCGCAAAGAGAGCACCTGCCTTCTGTGTTAGATGAATAGTCTCCTAAGGAATCCATTAAGCTGAAGGCTACTGAAGACGTCATACCCACTGAGGAAGTCATTCCAATGAATGTAGACATTCATGCTGACATCGATGACATCAACCTGAAGAAAATGGTGCTAAAAAAATCCTCAGCCACATCAACATGCTCATCCAAGAGTTGCAAATGAAGTACAGATTGATAAAATCATCGATGACATCAATGCACCAGGTCCTCTCACTCGCTCAAAAGCTTCACATTTGACTAACTTTTGTGGGCACTTTGCCTTTGTCTCTATCATAGAGCCCACCAAAGTTGATGAAGCATTCAAGGAGCCTGAGTGGATTCAAGCTATGCTAGAGGAATTGCATCAATTCAAGCTCAACAATGTGTGGGAACTTTTCAAGCGGCCAGATCCTCGCAAGCATAACATCATAGGTATCAAGTGGATCTACCTCAACAAGCAAGATGAAAATGGCCTTGTGGTAAGGAATAAGGCTCGTCTTGTAGCTCAAGGCTACAAACAGGTTGAGGGAATTGACTTTGATGAAACTTTTGCACCTGTTACTAGACTTGAAGCTATTCGCATATTGCTTGCTTATGCTAACCATCATGATATAATCTTATATCAAATGGATGTGAAAAGTGCATTTCTCAGTGGTAAGCTTGAGTAAGAAGTATATGTTGCTCAACCCCTAGGTTTTGAAGACCCCAAGCATCCTGACAAAGTCTTCAGACTCAACAAGGCCCTCTATGGCCTCAGGTAGGCCCCTCGGGCGTGGTACGACACTCTGAAGGAATTCCTCATGAAGAAAGGCTTCAAACCCGGTTCACTTGACCCAACTCTTTTCAAAAAATCCTATGACAATGAACTGTTCATATGCCAAATATACATAGATGATATTATTTTTGGTTGTACTGACAAACATTACAGTGATGAATTTGCCTATATGACGAGTGAAGAATATCAAATGTCTATGATGGGAGAGTTGAAATTCTTCCTAGGTCCTCAAATTCGTTAGCAAGAAAACAACATCTTCATCACAAGAGAAATACCTCAAGGACGTTCTGAGGAAATTCGACATGCAATATTGCAAAGGCGTCATTAGTCCAATGCCTTCAAAAGGCCACCTCTGCACTGTCAAAAATGGTAAAGATCTCGATCAGAAGGTATATCGCTCCATGATTGGCTCATTATTGTATATATGTGCATCTAGGCCTGATATTATGCTGAGTGTTTTCATGTGTGCCCGATTCCAAGCAACACCGAAGGAATCACACCATAAGGCTGTGAAATATATTCTTCAATACTTAGCTCACACACCAACGCTTGGATTATGGTATCCCAAGGGCTCAAATCTTCAGCTCGTTGGATACTCTGATTCTGACTATGCTGGAGATCGTGTGGATCGCAAGTCAACCTCAGGCACATGTCATTTCCTTGGACGATCCTTAGTCTGTTGGTCCTCGAAGAAGCAGAACTGTGTGTCACTATCTACTTCTGAAGCTAAGTACATTGCTGCTGGTTCATGTTGCGCTCAGTTGCTATGGATGGAGCAAACCCTCAAGGACTATGACATCAAGTTGAAGAATGTGCCTCTCTACTGTGACAATGAGAGTGCCATCAAGATTGCCTTCAACCCAGTTCACTATTCCAAGGCCAAGCACATCCAGATTCGTCATCATTTTCTTCGAGATCATGTACTCAAGGGTGACATCTCCATCGACCACATCCCCACTAAAGAACAACTGGCCGATATCTTCACAAAGCCCTTGGATGAAAAGAGATTTTGCAAGTTGTGGTGTGAGCTAAATATCTTAGATTCTTCGAATGTTCTTTGAAAAAGGACACACATCCTAACACTTATGCAAAATTGATGACTTAGATGTGCAACACACAAAGTAACGTTTTTCTTCAATCAATGAAGAATAACCTTCTAAGTGTGAAGAAATTAATGAAGTATTTGATTCTCAGAACCCTACGACAATTGTACACGGTGTCTGAAGTCATCATTCTTATACGGTGGGTCACCCCACCAACAATAGTTGAAATTCCTCAAAAATGAGTTTTTCGTCATTTTTGCAAATTCTTCAAAATTTTCAAATTCCTCAAGTTTGCAAATTCCTCAACTTTTCAAATTCTTCAAACTATGAAACTCATGTTCTTCATTAACTATATATATATATACATATATGAGTTTTCAATGTCCTAAGCAGCATTCACTTATTGCTAATTCTTCAAGTTGATTTTCATCTAAGTGAATTTGATCAGACCCTTTCCCCTCTATGCTAAACTCAATCCAGTCTGTTCGCAAATTCTTCATATGCATTCTACTTTGAAATTCGTTCAAAGTCTTTATCGTGTCCTTGACAGCTGAAGAATTTGCGAACGCATACTTTATAATTTTCACCATCAAATTTTTTGGCATTTCCTGCTCAAACGGTTCCAACTCCCACGACTGGATAACCCACGATCCCCCACTATCGCACTACTCACAACGTGGGTGACACCTGTCGCGAGGAGAGCAAGGGTCAGGTGCAATCTGGTCCAAAATCTTCGGACAGATTGGTTTTCACCTCCACTATAAGTACCCCTCCCCTTTCACTGTGCTCGGTTACTCCTCACTTCTACTCTCTCCCGAGCTCTGTCCTAGCGCTTCCGCTAAAATCATCATTGCCAGTGTGGAAGAGCTTCACTGCCTCGACCTCGTCGTCGCCGTACTCGCATCGTCCACGGAATTCTTCACCTCGTCGCCGCTATAGCTGTCTCCCTCTTCCGAGCTAGGGCATGGGAGATCTGGACTGACGAACTTCCTCAATCTCATCTCTTAGTTTGTCATGTTCTTCACTAGGGTAAATAAAATTTATTTTGCCCTTGTTTGATCTTCAGTTACTCCTAAAATCTTCACAAAGGTGTTTATTCATCAAGAATTTCATTCTAAAGCACCTTACATGTTCATACACTTGATGATTTTCCCTAACTTATGATTTTCTTCAAGATTCCACAATTGTGTGAATCCTCAAAATTTGCACAACTCTGGAACCTAAGACAAAGAACACTTAGTGAAATTCCTCAAGACACCCATGGTAAAATTCCTCTCACGTTATTTTATTGAAAATATTCTGAGAACGCATATGACCTCTTCAAATTCCTCGCACCTATACTCTGTTCATAGGTACAAACATGTCCGCTGATGAATCACTAGGTTCTCATCAACTTAACTCATTTGCAGCATTTCTTGAGGAAAAACTGTGCACTTCTTCAGAGTCCTCAAGAGTTCAAAATCCTCAGCTGAATAAAATGGCTGATAAGAAACCATAGAAAGGTGATAAGAAGCCTAATCCTCTAAATTCGAGATGACTTGCATGAGGAATACTGCACACCCGATGAAGAAACTCATGGCAAAGATACGACTAACTAGAGAAAGATTCGTCTGCAGAAAATTGAGAGGAGATGGGCAAAGGAATGGAAGGAATATCGTTATGTAACTCCTAAATACATGATGAAATTCACTGTGAAACCTCCTTGCAACAGGCCTCCCTTGGCTCAAAATCAAATTGCCCATCCCACTAGTCTCAAGACGGGTGAAGACTTTCCTCACATATGGGAGAAACAGCAAGCCAAGTTGGCGAGGAAAGCTAAAGAGGCTGTAGAAAAATTCAATGAAGACTCTGCTGCTGCTGCCACTGCCGAAGCCTTTGCTAGTGCTCCAAAGAAATCAATGATGAAGAAATCTGTTGTGAAGTCAAATTCTTCAACTTCAAAATCATCACAGCAGATTCCTCAAGCTCAAAGACCTCAGTCTTGAAAGGCCTTAGCCATTGGCTCAGTAGCTGCTCAGTCCTCTACTACTGCCACAAAGTCCTCAACTCCTGTGCACCTTGCATCATGTCAGAGGACAGAGGGATTCTCAAATTCTTCAAAGATCTCTGCAAGCCCCTCTACTAAAGCAAAGTCTTCAACAAGTGCTACAGTGTTGAAACTAAAGAAAACTGTTGGCCGAGGCCAAAGACCAAGTCCTCACACAAGCAAAGCAGTGCTAACTATACCCTAAGGATCTGAGGAGGAGGAGGATGAAGCTGATGACGAAGAATTGGAAGAAATCATCAGAGAAAGTCAGCAAAAGGCTGCAATAGCCAAAGGCAGCCCTATTCCTCTCATGTTGGATCCCAAGATGATCCTCAAGTTCATTGACATATGGCATGAGGACCCAAGCACCCCACTTTCCTCACTGAGTATGCCTCTTGGTGTGGACCATGTCCTCACCCACTTCATTGCTGAGGAAAAATGGAAAAGAGATTAAGATCAGAGAGCTAAGAGGAACAGGGCTCGGAAAGAAAAATTCCTAAGGAATAACGTGATTAATTTGAGTCCAAATGTAACATCCCAAATTTTGGAATGTTACAATTAATATTAGAATGATTGTTTGTTTGCTTGAGTGATTGAAATTGAGTGAAAATTTGAAACTTTTGAAAAAATTTGAATGAGAGGGAATAAAATGACTTTCCCATGAGATTTGAATTCCATTTTGAAAATATTTCAAATTAAAAAAATTTATGCAACTCAATGATTTTCATGAGAGAGGATAAAAGGACTTCTTCAAATTATATGAAATATGAGTTGGAAGTTTAAAGCAAGGATTTGAAAGTGCTTTTGAAAACCTCTGGATTATTCTTTTGGAATCCATGTCATATTTGGTTCCTATTCATATTTTCAAAGCATTCAAAACCCTGGACAAATTTTTGAGAGGAGTAATGTGACACTCCAAACCAGGGGGTATTTTTGTGAAGTTCTTGAACCATAAAACCCAAGGGTTTATTTGAAAAATATTTGCAATAATAAATAAAGCCATTTAGGCATTTTCTGAAAATAGTTTTTTTAAAGTATTTATTCTGGCCGAGGAAAAATGTTCACTTAATGGCATTAATTCTCCTGGTAAGTTTGGTATAAAGATCCTTATTTTTGGGAAAGTATTTATGGCAATTTAATGGTTTTTTATTCGCTGGTAAAATAAAATAGGAAAATCTTTAAAGCTTTAAAGGCCGGTCGGCCCATCCGCAGTTAACGCCCCATCCCGACCTTCCTTCTATTCGGTCACCGACGCCACTGCCGCGCTCTCCCTCTCTTTAACAGTGGGCCCTGCCCCGACCGACCGTTGGATCAGCGCGGTCACCTTCCACCTCACGCGCGCCATCGACGCCGACGATCCAATCCTCTCCGGATCTTCCTCTCCTTCCTTCCCCTCGCCCACCCGCGACCCTATATAAAGTGGCCACTCTCCGCACTCCATCCCCCCCCCCAAAGCCCTCTCTCTCCCTCGCCAAAACGCCCCGCTCGAGCTCGCCGGAGTACCTACCTCGACCGAAGCTTCCACCGCACCGGGCCGTCGCCTCCCTCATCCCCTCGCCCCACCGTCACCACCACTCGACGCCGGACGCCAGCCGCCGTCGCCTGGACCCCTCCGATGCCTCCCTCGACCACTAGAACGCCTCCCCGTCAAACTCGACGCCTCGGCCTCGCCGGAGAAGCTGCCTCGCCGGCGACCTCCCCTGTGAGCTCCCTTCCCCCTCTCTTAACCATTGGATCTGGATCTAACGATCCAGATTAGATCACTTAAAACCCCGAACAGTTTTCTTCTAACGATCGGTCATCCACCCGCAAACACCCGCACGCACACGCCCTTAACCAATCAGAAGCCTCCACGTGTACCCTATCCGTTAGATAGGATTTTCGTTTCTTCTGTTTTCAGTTTTAAAAACAGAATAGTTCTGTTTTTGTTTTTATCATATCTTTTATGTTTTTAGTTGTTTTAATTTGATTCTTTTTGCGTCGTGTCACAAATTGCCTCTAGTTTCCGTAGATACCAAGTTTGACTATATTTGAATATTTAATTTGAATTTACACAGATTTGATTTAAATCTTGTTTTCTGAATAACTTGAGTTTAATAATATGTTTTTGATTGATTCTTTTTGCTAGTTGTCACTAGTGATCTTATTTATCAGTAGTTAAAGTTTGAGAAATTTTAGAATAAATTTGATTTGGGTTTTAACTAAAAATAGAATCCGTTTAGTTTTCCTATTAGTTTAATTAGTTTAATTTCTTTGTTTTATTCTTTTAATCTGAATTTGATTTAACTTATGTTTTAGATTTCATTTAGTTCTGTTGTTCTAAACTTTAGTAATTTACTTGCTGTTAACAAAAGATAATTTGTTTAGTTTATGAATTTTATTGTAGGAACCTATACCCTTTTTTTCAAATAGGTATAGTTTATTAAAAGCAAAGTAGTTAGTAATATTTCATTTAACAAATTTTTTAAGTAATTAGATTATGTTTTAAAATAAAGTTTTTAGTAATTCCTTTGTGTTAAGAAATATTTTGTTAATAAAAATAGTTTATTTTTACTCTATTGTTGTAGGAAAACTATTTTATTCTTCATTAGGTAATGTTTGATAAAACGACTTAGTTTTAGTAGAAATCCTTTTCACAAAAGTTTTGTATGATTTAATCCTAGTTTATAATAAAGTTTTTATTAATTCTTTTCTGTTAACTATTAGTTTGGTTACAAAAAAATAGTTTTGTTTTAGTAGTAGTTTAGCCACTAAAACTTAGAGTCCATTGCTTTGCTTTGTTTTGATTTGTTATGTTGCTAGTTGGTTTCTTATTTGAAAAAATTATTTAAAATAATTGTTTTATAAGTTTTACTTTCTGTTAACTTAGTTGTTTTATACTTTGTTTTCTCTTATTTTAATATTTTATTATTTTACTTAGCAAACACTTTTGTGTTAGGGTGTTGTTTTCATAGTTTTACTTGTTCTTCAAAAGTAATTCTTTTTGCTAGTAAAATATGTACTAAAATATTTTTGTTATATTTTACTTTGTCTTTATTTTGTTACTATTTGAAAATAGTTGTTGTAAAGGAGAACTACCTTAGTTGTGTGCATGAAAACTTTGTTGATTTTTGAGATTTGTCTTAAGTATTTCCTTCATCAACCTTGTTACTTTTGGTTCTTGTGTTTCCTTGTGATTGTTAGTATTGATTGCTAGAAGTGTTTGCTTATGAATGCAATGTTTGATTATTATAGATTTTGATCGGAGAGTGATGAATAGTTCTATCAAGTATTTTCTGAGAGCGATACTTATCTTCATCAACAGTACAGGCAAGTTCACTGTGACCATTTTGTTCATACCTATGTTTTATTGCAAGTAGTGACATCATTCAATAAATCCCTGCCGTAGTGTTATTGAAATTCTTGTAGTTGAGTAGAATGCATGAGGTAGGAACCCACCACTTGTTACTAAATCCCCAGGAACGCTAGTTAGAGCAATGCTATGCTAAAGTAGACGGGGTCTGGTATGAGTGTTCGTGAGTGGTGTGAGAAGGAGGACTCCACGTCAAAACGACGACTTCATGAAGGCTTGTTCAAGACCTGCATATTCTAGACCTCAAGACTTCAAGACTCGAGAAACAAGTTTTTCAATACACACTACTGGGTGAGGGATGGTTGGAACGACACCCTAGATAAGCCAATGGATTTGCCTAGGTGTTGCTGGAGATGTGCCAGTATTGACGCGGAAAGCCTCACCCAGACTCAAAGGGAAGGATGAATACTTCATGCCCGGAAGCTTACCTGTGTAGCCACAAGTCATTATGGGCTCTGGCTTGGTTGATCTTTGTTGTGACTCTGTCTAGGCAGTGCTACGAGATGTAGTCGACGTTAGGATTGGATGGGCACTGTCGGATAGTCAGGGAAGCACTCTGAAAGACCATGTTTCGTTCATCCTGTTCTCAAACACCATGCAGTGCGAGGACTTACCAGGAGGGAATGAATCTTGTGGGTAAAGTACACAACACTCTACAGAGTTAAAACCTAATCGATTAGCCATGTCCCCGGTTACGGACAATTTGAGCCTCTGGACTTGGATCTATCTCTGAACTCTCAACACTGGACAGATAACTAATTGTGGGCAACTTATGATACTTATGGGCATTGAGACATTGGTTGGCGGAACCATGTCATGATAGGTAACTCCATAGTGAAATTCCTGATATTCCTTTGTTGTAGGAAAATAAAATCAGCTTTTACGCAAAAACTCAGACACAGAGCCACAAAGCCTTTGCATATAGAATAGCCTTTATTCTTCTGTTCTACTATGGTGATCTTGCCAATACATTCAATGTACTGACCTACAAGGCTGCAACATTTTATGTTGCAGATACTCTTCTACGACGGGTAAGAGTATGATTCAGGGTTATGGTCCGCACTCAACCTGCCTTGTTGTTATTGGGACTCCACTCCCGTTGACTGTATCCGCTGCTATTTTAAGGTCTATATCTGTTTTACGTTAATTACATGTGATTGCACTTTGATATATACATTGATGTACTGTGTGTGCCAGCATACTGATCTAGGGATGGCACATAATACACAGAGGCTTGACCTTTCCAGGTCGGGTCGCTACACCAAAGCAACTCATCACTATTCAGTCTAAAATTCGCTCCCTCTCTGAGGAACAGGAAAAATACGATGCTGAATGGAAGGGCACTAAGGTAAGATTTGTAAGGGCGGCCCAAGCTGCTATAAAGGACCATAACACCAGGGTTGCAGCTCGGTCGCAACCACAAATTCCTCAGGCTGAAGAAACTGCTCAGCCTGCTGAGAAATTTGCGAGCGCAGCTGAAGAAAGTTAGTCTACTAAAGAACCTACTGGGGCAACCTCCACTACTGCGCCTGATGATGAACCTGAGGAAACTGCTGCCCCTTCACCCTCCTCTAAAATCTCAAAATCCTCAAGGGTGAAGACAATCAACCTTCCTTCTGCATCAGAAGCAAAGAAGACCAAGGCTGCTGAGAACAAGACACTAAAAAGGAAAGCATCAATTCAGGTTCCTCAGCTGCGAAGAAATTGAAGATACTATCAACTTCTTCAAAAGAACCAGTTGATGCTACCCCAATTTCCTCAGCACCATCCTATGAAATAGTGCCATTCGGTGTTGACTACGTCATCCCAAATGATGATCAAGAAGAGATGGATCAATATGCTGCTACCTCAGAGCGGATTGATGAAGAAATTGAAGTGGAATTTTTTTTCAACTCCACAGGTATCATCGCCCCAGCCTCAGTTTACAACTGAAGAGGCTGGCGTTGAAGAAATTGATGAGGATGTGGACATTGGCAACACAACTCCTGTCATTAATGATGAATATTGGGAAGCTGCTCACCCAAATACCCCAATGACCACTCCTTTGTCACAGATTCCTCAGTCCCCAGCCCAGACTGAAGAAATTCATGAAGAATCTGATGACTTGGCTGATCCAGCCACTAAAGAAATTCCAGCTGCATCAACTGATGAATTTGTTGCTCCCATTGCCAATGAGGAAACTGCTCCACAAATTCCTCAGTCTGAAGACATTCCTCCTATGCCAAAAGAGATCAAGGGCCGCTTCAAGCCAAATCTTCAGTCGAAGCCCAGGCTGCCATTCAAAGGCTCAACGCACCCCAAATTCCTCAAAAGCAATTTCTTCAATGAGCACATATTCTTCACTACTCCCAATCCATATGTCTCAGCTAGGGCCGGTCGAAGCAGATTCTAGACTGCCACTCAGATGAATTACTATGCATTTGTTCTATTCGACAAGAAGAAAGTCTTCGAGCACCATCAAATTCCTCATGCTGATATGGAAACAATTCCATCATTCACACCAGTGCTCCATGTTCTTCACGATGCAGAAATTCTTCCCTTCTGTGTGGATATCTATGACTGGAATGAAGAGCCAATTCTTCAATTCTATGCCACACTGCACATCACAGGTGATGGTTCTGACATCAATTCTCGGGTCTTGGACTGGATGACCGGATCGATTCATCTCACTGCCCAAGCATCTGGATTACTTTGGTCTATCCTAGTGCCAACTCCTTCAGAAGAAGCTTGTTGTCTGTTTGATGAACCTACTCTTCCAAATCAACTGATGCAAGTGCTGATGAAGCCTTTGGCTCCTGGCAAGCCTGAACGAACAACCTTCCTTGTGAAGAATTTACTCTATGTGCCCAGGATGGTCTATCGCATTCTCACAAATACTGTATGTCCCCAGAAGGGCCACAACTCTGAAGAAGAGGAAGTGGAGGGAGTCATGAAGAATATGTTGTTCAACATCATTCATGGAATTCCTATCAACTTCCATGATTTCTTCATGAGGACATTGGCTAATACTGCTCTAGCCCCATTTGAACAGAAGCCTTATGCACCTTCGATCATCAAGTTCATAAGATCAAAGTCTTCAGTTCCCTTGAAGGCGGACTTTCAGAATTATTTCGGCTTTTTGCCCCCGATTGAAGTCCTCAAGAGCACAATTGCCTCAGTTGAAGGAAAAGGCAAGGCTGTCATTGATGAAGGCACTCGTCCATTGGATGGTCAGTTTCGCAAAGCTGCATCCTTCTCCACCAATGATGACATTGCAACTCAGGACTCAGAAGCAAAGGCCTCAGCTCAAAAACCTCAAGAGTCTGCCCCTCATGTGTGACTGATCATGAGCTTCTCATAAGTCTTTATCAGAAGGTCGATCATAATCACAAGTGGGTGAAGCTTCAGTTGGCCTCCATAGTTCAAAACATGACTCTGACGCAGAACTCAGTGAAGAAAAATCACTACTATGTGCATGAAATCCTCAACCGCACTTGGGCCATTCTGTCTCACCTCAAGACTCCTGAAGAACTGAAGGAGCTGGACCTTGAGGAACATCTTGACTAGGCTCGTCTACCACAGAAGAAATTCAAGAAAGTTCAAGTTCCTCTGATGGTCACAAGTTCATATTCTTCATCATGTGAGACGGATGAAGCTGAGGACATTGACAACACTGCAGCGGGCCCTGCATCGACAAACAACCCCGACAACATTGGCACTCCTTCCTCACCAACACGGTGAAATTCTTCAAGGGGCGTCAGTCCTCACTTTTTCATCCCTTTTGGTCTTTGATAACAAAGGGGGAGAAAATTTGAGTTAGTCTTCAAGAGGGTCTCTATATATGGGCTGTTTTTGTTTAAGTTACAACTCTCGCTCTTCTGAAGCTTTTGTTGATTGAGTTGTAAACTGAAGTTCGATGGTGGTCTGACTCTTTTGAACTGCTTTACGCATGCTTATTTCCTCAAGTATCTTAATGCATGCATGCTGAATTTCATCAGACACCATTTTCATCATGCGTTTCAAATTCTTCATATCATATGTTTAAATGCGTGTATGAATTACAAGATATAGGGGGAGTTCTCCATGTTTTTAACCTACCATGTGCATTTGCAGTCCAAATAAAATTCCTCAAATATGCACATCTTCAGGGGGAGTTCTTCTATATCTTGCAATCAAATTCCTCAAACTCAGTATTTACACTTCATAGTATTATTCCCGTTGAAAACTTAACCTATTTGTCATCAATCACTAAAAAGGGGGAGATTTTAAGTGCATCTAGTGCCCCTTAGTGATTTTGGTGTATTGAAGACTTATAGGTTAAGGAACTAATGTGTTTATGATTCTACACAGGCTCTATAACTCGATGAGGAGTTTGATATATCCGAAGATTACCGACCCTAAAAATGTATGTCTTCAACTGAAGACTTTGGTGAAGACTTTGTGAAGATTTTGCTGAAGACTTTGGTATTCTCTGAAGACTTTGAAAATGAAGAAGTTGGTGTGACCTTGAAAATATGAACGAGGACTATGAAGCGTGAAGATGTTTTCTTCGTAGTTTCATTTCCTTTCTTGGTGTCATAGGAAACACTGTACTGTTAAAGCGGGCCGAGGTAATACTAAGGAAAATTTCCAACTGATGCTCAACTCTAAAATCCTCAACCTGTCCAATCCTTCGAGTGAAGCCTTTGGAAATATCTTGTGGTTCAGTCAAGTTCCTCAGTGACAGAGACAAAGTTCTTCTGGTCTTTGAGGAAATTGATCTGACTGAGGAGTTAGGATTTCGCCAGTGCGAATTGCCTACAAGTGAGGAATATTGTAAGCCTGAGGACTTTCATAGTTCAAAATTCCGACCGTTGTTGTGCATAGCGCCAGCTGTCCCCAATCATAACATCCACATAATGGTCATATCATTGGGGGCATTTATGTCTTATCATGTTAGGTTGCACCCTGGCTATAAATAGCCACCCCCCACAACCACTAGTGGGTTGGCTGCTCCGAGAGAAAACTCACACTTGTCATTTGAGAGCAACCCATCCTCCAAGGACTTTGAGAGAAAATCATTAGTGAGGAAACACACGCAACCAAACCACCAAACCCAAAGTGATTGAGCATCACTGGAGAAACTCCTGTGTGGAACCAACACTTGTTACCTTTCAGGACTGTACATCCTCCAAACGGTTAGGCGTCATGGTCTAGTGCATCCTGCAGTCAATTGGGGATCATGAAGTGACCTTGGTCTAGAGCATCTAGCAATAAATTGTGGTTAGTCGGGTGACAATTTTGTGAAGGTTTTGGAATTCTACCCTGAAGACTTACCACGAGTGTTGGGCGAGGACAGTGTGACCTTAGATCAAGGAGAATATGTTAAGGACTGTGTGTCCTCTGGTTTAAATACCAGGCCGCTCCAAACCAGACGTACGACTATCATAGAAGTTGGAACTGGGTCATCAAACCATTCTCTTCATCGAGCTACCTGGTTCTATTTCCTCAACCCCTTTATTCCTCATATACTTGTTGATGAAATTGATCGTTACTGTTTGAAGAATTAGACTGAAGACTTTCACAATTTCCTCACCTCAAATTCTTCAAGTTACCTTGTTCATCACTGCTTATCCTGTATCACGCTACCTATAATTTGTGCATGTTCATTTCATCATCATGACTATGATGTTGCCATGTTCCTCATGCACTTGAGTACTTGTTCCGCTGCTAATTATTCATCACATTTCAAATTCTTCAAAGTTGAAATTCCTCAAGTGATGAATTTGTAAAAATCGCCTATTCACGCCCCCTCTAGTCAATATAATGCACTTTCACATGTTCTGAACAATGGAAGCCAACTGACGCTTCACCCACTTGTGATTTCGATCAACCTTCTGATGAAGACTTATGAGAAGCTCTCGATGAGTCAACACACGAGGGGCAGACTCTTGAGGTTTTTGTGCTGAGGCCTTTGCTTTAGAATCCTGAGTTGCAGTGTCATCATTGGTGGAGAAAGATGCAGCTTTGCGAAACTAACCATCCAATGGACGAGTGCCTTCATCAATGAGAGCCTTGCCTTTTCCTTTAACTGAGGGAATTGTGCTCTTGAGGACTTCAATCGGGGGCAAGAAGCCGAAGTGATTCTGGAAGTCCGCCTTGAAGGGAACTGAAGACTTTGATCTCATGAACTTCATGATCCAAGGTGCATAAGGCTTCAGTTCAAATGGGGCTAGTACTACATTCGCCAATGTCCTCACGAAGAAATCATGGAAGTTGATGGGAATCCCATGAATGATGTTGAATAGCATGTTCTTCATGACTCCCTCCACTTCTTCTTTTTCAGAGTTGTGGCCCTTCTGAGGACATAGGGTGTTGGTGAGAATGCGGTAGACCGTCCTGGGCACATAGAGAAAATCCTTCACAAGGAAGGTTGTCTGTTGAGATTTTCCAGGAGTCAACAGTTTCATCAGCACTTCAATCGGTTGGTTTGGTAGTGCAGGTTCATCAAACAAGCTGCATGCTTCTTCTGAAGGAATTGAAAGAGGGATTTGATCGAAGCAATTCAGATGCTGGAGCTGTGAGGTGAGTAGATCCGGTCATCCAGTCCAAGACCAAGGAGTTGATGTCAGGGGCATCACCTGTGATGTGCAGTGTGGCATAGAATTGAAGAATTAGCTCTTCATTCCAGTCGTAGATATCCATGCAGAAGGGAAGGATTCCTGCATCATGAAGAACTGAGAGCACCGGTGTGAAGGATGGAATTGTTTCCATATCAGCATGAGGAATTTGGTGGTGCTCGAAGAGTTTGTTCTTGTCAAACATGACTTATGCATAGTAATTCATCTGAGTGGCAGTCTAGAATCTGGTGCGATTGGCCCTTGCTGAGTCATATGGATTGGGACTAGTGAAGAATATGTGCTCATTGAAGAAATTTGACTTGAGGAATTTGGGGCACTTTGAGCCTTTGAATGGCATCTTTGGCTTCAGCTGAAGATTTGGCTTGAAGCGACCCTTAATCTCCTTAGGCATAGGAGGAATTTCTTCAGACTGAGGAATTTGCGGAGCAGTTTCATCAGTTGCAGTTGGAGCAGCAAAGTCATTAGCTGATGCAGCTGGAATTTCTTTAGTGGCTTGAGCGCCCAAGTCATCAGATTTTTCATGAATTTCTTTAGTCTGGGCTAGGGACTAAGGAATCTGTGACAGAGGAGTGGTCATTAGGGAATTTGGGTGAGCAGCTTCCCGATATTCATCATTGATGACAGGTGTTGTGTCGCCAATGTCCATGTCCTCATCAATTTCTTCAACTCCAGCCTCTTCAGCAGTAAACTGAGGCTGGGGCGATGATACATGTTGAGTTGAAGCATTTGCTTCGACTTCAATTTCTTCATCAATCTGCTCTGTCGAAGCAGCAGAATGATCTTCTTCATCTTCATCATCTAGGATGACATAGTCAACACCAAATGGGATTATATCATAGGCTGGTGCTGAGGAGATTGGAGTAGCATCTATGGGTTCAGTTGAAGAACTTTGCAGAGTCTTCAAGTTCTTCACGGCTAAGGAATCTGAAGTTGAAGCTTTTCTGTTTAGTGCCTTCTTCTCAGCAGCCTTAGTTTTCTTCACTTCTGATGCAGAAGGAAGGTGATTGTCTTCACCTTTGATGATTTGGCTTTTTCAGCTGAAGGTGAAGGTGGTACATTTTCTTCAGGCGCAGCAAACGTAACAGCTGGCTTGTCAGTTTCTCCAGGCACAACAGTGGAGGTTGTCCTGGTATGTTCTTTAGCGGGCTGACTTTATTCAGCTGTGCTGGCAGTTTCTTCAGTTGGCTGAGCAGATTCATCAACCTGAGGAATTTGTGGTTGCGAACGAGATGCAACACTTGAGTTGTGATCAGTGATGACTTTATCAGCTATGTTGAAAAAGCGAACCTTGGCGCCTTGCCAATCAACATAGTATGCATTGAATTCTCATGGAGGTTTTTGATCTCAGACTGCATCTTTACAAGTTCCTCAGGAGAAAGCTTCAGAACATTGTTCTTCAAGAAATGCTCTTTCTTGTATTGAACCTTCTAGTTTGTCTTGCCTTCTCATACTTCCATTTTCTTCAGCAATGAAAGTAGTGAGGACATGATTAGGACCTAGAGGCAGCTTCAAGTCATCAATGGGCGTTTTGGGATCCTTGTGCTAGATATCAATGAAGTTCAGCACCTGCTTGGGATCAAGCATAAGAGGAATTTGAGTGCCCTTGGTTTGAGCACTCATTCTTGCTTGTTTCTGATGATTGCCTCAAGTTCCTCTTCATTAGCTTCATCTGAGGAATCTGATGGTATTGTGAACGCCACTTTCTTGGGTTGAGGGCTTGGTCGTATTCCTCGGCCAGCAGTTGCTTTCATTTTCCTTAGGGAAGGACTACTTGAGGAATGTGCTTGGGATAAAGATCTTGCTCATGCCCCTGAAGCAATTGAGAATCCCTCTGTCCTCTGACAATATGCAAGATGCACAGGAGTTGAGGACTTTGTAGCAGCAGTTGAAGACTGAGCAGCAACCGTACCAGCGGCTGAGGCCTTTGAAGGCTGAGTCCTTTGAGCTTGAGGAATCTGCTGTGATGACTTCATAGCAGATTTCTTCATCATCAATTTCTTCGGAGCACTTGCAGAGGCTCTGGCAGTGGCACCAGCAGCAGAGTCTTCATTGAATTTCTTCACTGCAACTTTGACAGTTTTCTAAAGTTTGAGTTGACGCTTTGCCCACTCAGCGGGAAAGTCTTCACCGCGAGCAACACTTGTGGGATCAACCTCTTGATCATCAGCAGGAGGAGCCCTATTGCAAGGGGGTTTGAGAGTGAATTTCTTCATATATTTGGGAGTAGCATAGCGATACTCTTTCCATTCCCTCACCCACCTCCGTTCAATCCTCTGAATTCTGATTTTCCTCTGTTCTTTTGTTTTTTTGCCATGTATGGATTCATCTGGTGTACAGTAACCAGCGTACAAACGTTCAGGTATCTCAAAAGCAGTATTCTGTTTAGCTTTCTTTCCACCTTTATGTGGCTTCTTCCCATCAGCCATTTTCTTCAGCTGGGGATTTTGAACTTTTGAGGACTCTGAAGAAGTGCACAGTTTTTTCGCAAGAAACGTTGCAAATGAGTTAAGTTGATGAGAACCTAGTGATTCATGAGCGGACATGTTTGTACTTGTGAACAGAGTATAGGTGCGAGTAATTTGAAGAGGTCATATGCGTTCTCAGAAATTTTTCAATAAAATCAGGTGTGAGGAATTTGACCATGGGTGTCTTGAGGAATTTCACTAAGTGTTCTTTGTCTTAGGTTCCGGAGTTGTGCAAATTTTGAGGATTCACACAATTGAGGAATCTTGAAGAAAATCATAACTTAGGGAAAGTCATCAAGTGTATGAACATGTAAGGTTCTTTAGAATGAGATTCTTGAAAAATAAACACCTTTGTGAAGATCTAGGAAAACTTGAAGATCAAACAAGGGTAGTAAAAATAGATTTTATTTACCCTGGTGAAGAACACGACGAACTGAGAGATGGGATTGAGGAAGTGCGTCAGTCCAGATCTCCAATGCCCTAGCTCGGCAGAGGGAGACAGCTACATTGGCGGTGGGATGAAGACTTCCGCGGCTGATGCGAGTACGATAACGGCAAGGTCGAGGCAGTGAAGCTATTCCACACCGGCGGTGATGATTTTAGCGGTGGCGCTAGGTTGCAGCTCGGGAGAGAGTAGGAGTGAGGAGTAACTGAGCATAGTGGAAGGGGAGGGGTATTTATAGTGGAGGTGAAAACCAATCCGTCCGAAGATTTTGGATCAGATTGCCCCTGACCCTTGCTCTCCACGTGACATGTCTCACCCACGTTCTGAGTAGTGGAGATAGTGGGGGATCGTGGGTTATCCAGTCGTGGGAATTGGAACCGTTTGAGCGGGAAACACCGAAAATTTTGATAGTGAAAATTTTAAAGTTTCCGTTCACAAATTCTTTAGTTGTCAAGGACAAAGTGAAGACTTTGAACGAGTTTCAAAGTAGAATGCATATGAAGAATTTGTGAACATACTGGGTTGAGTTCAGCATAGTGGGGGAAGGTGTGCGATCACATTCACTTAGATGAAAATCAACTTGAAGAATTAGAAATAAGATAATGTTGTTGAGGACATTGAAAACTCAAATATATGTATATAGTCAATGAAGAACATGAGTTCCAAAGTTTGAAGAATTTGAAAAGTTGAGGAATTTGCAAACTTGAGGAATTTGAAAATTTCAAGAATTTGCAAAATGACGAAAAACTCAACTTTGAAGAATTTCAACTTTGGTTGGTGGTGTGACCCACCGTATAAGAATGATGACTTCAGACACCGCGTACAATTGTCGTAGGGTTCTGAGAATCAAATTCTTTATTAATTTCTTCACACTTAGAGGGTTATTCTTCATTGATTGAAGAAAAACGTTACTTCATGTGTTGCACATTCAAGTTATCAATTTTGCATAAGTGTTAGGATGTGTGTCCTTTTTCAAAGAACATTCGAAGATTCTAAGATATTTAGCTCACACCGCAAGTTGCAAAATCTCTTTTCATCCAAGGGCTTTGTGAAGATATCGGCCAGTTGTTCTTCAATGGGAATGTGGTCGATGGAGATGTCTCCCTTGAGTACATGATCTCGAAGAAAGTGATGACGAATCTGGATGTGCTTGGTCTTGGAATGCTGAACTGGGTTGTAAGCAATCTTCATTGCACTCTCGTCGTCGCAGTAGAGAGGCACATTCTTCAACTTGATGTCGTAGTCCTTGAGGGTTTGCTTCATCTATAGCAACTGAGCGCAACATGAACTAGCAGCAATGTATTCTGCTTCAGCAGTAGATATTGACACACAGTTCTGCTTCTTCGAGGATCAACAGACTAAGGATCGTCTAAGGAAACGACATGTGCCTGAGGTTGACTTGTGATCCACACGATCTCCAGCATAGTCAGCATCAGCGTATCCGATGAGGTGAAGATTTGAGCCCTTGGGATACCATAATCCAAGCGTTGGGTTGTGAGCTAAGTATCGAAGAATATGTTTCACAACCTTATGGTGTGATTCCTTCGTGTTGCTTGGAGTCAGGCACACATGCAAACACTCAGCATAATATCAGGCCCAGATGCACATAGATACAATAATGAGCCAATCATGGAGCCATATACCTTGTGATCAAAATTGTTACCATTTTCGTCATTGCAGAGGTGGCCTTTTGAAGGCATTGGAGTTTTGCCGCCTTTGCAATCTTGTATGCCGAATTTCCTCAGAACATCCTTGAGGTATTTCTCTTGAGATATGAAGATGCCGTTGTCTTGCTGACGGATTTGAAGACCTAAGAAGAATTTCAAATCTCCCATCATAGACATTTGATATTCTTCACTCATCGTATAGGAAAATTAATCACTGTAATGTTTGTCAGTACAGCCAAAGATAATATCATCTACGTATATTTGGCATATGAATAGTTCATTTTCATAGAATTTTGTGAAAAGAGTTGGGTCGAGTGAACCGGGTTTGAAGCCTTTCTTCATGAGGAATTCCTTCAGAGTGTCGTACCACGCCCGAGGGGCCTGCTTGAGGCCATAGAGGGCCTTGTTGAATCTGAAGACTTTGTGAGGATGCTTAGGGTCTTCAAAACCTGGGGTTGAGCAACATATACTTCTTCCTCAACCTTACCATTAAGGAATGCACTTTTCACATCCGTTTGATATAAGATGATACCATGATGGTTAGCATAAGCAAGCAATATGCGAATAGCTTCAAGTCTAGCAACAGGTGCAAAGGTTTCATCAAAGTCAATTCCTTCAACCTGTGTGTAGCCTTGAGCTACAAGACGAGCCTTATTCCTCACCACAAGGCCATTTTCATCTTGCTTGTTGTGGTAGATCCACTTGGTACCTATGATGTTATGCTTGCGATGATCTGGCTATTTGACAAGTTCCCACACGTTGTTGAGCTTGAATTGATGCAATTCCTGTTGCATAGTTTGAATCCACTCAGACTCCTTGAATGCTTCATTAACTTTGGTGGGCTCTATGATAGAGACAAAGGCGAAGTGCCCACAAAATTTAGTCAAATGTGAAGCTTTTGAGAGAGTGAGAGGACCTGGTGCATTGATGTCATCAATGATTTTGTGAATCTGCACTTCATTTGCAACTCTTGGGTGAGCAGGTTGACGTGGCTGGGGATTTTCATCAGCACCATTTTCTTCAGGTGTATCAACATGATTGTCTTCATTCGATGGAATAACTTCCTCAGTGGGCATGACGTCTTTAGTAGCCTTCATCTTAATGGATTCCTCAAGAGACTGTTCATCTAACAAAGAAGGTAGGTGCTCTCTTTGCAAGCCATCAGTTTCATCGAACCACACATCTATAGTTTCAACAACCTTGTGGTGGTAGGTGTTGAAGACTCTGTAGGTGTACGAGTCCTTTCCTTAACCAAGCATAAAACCTTCATTTGCTTTCGGTGCAAATTCAGAACTATGGTGAGGATCTCTAATCCAGCATTTTGCAAAGAAGACTTTAAGATAACTTACATTGGGTTTCTTGCCAGTCATAAGTTCATACGAAGTCTTTTTGAAGAATTTGTGAAGATATACCCTATTGATGATGTGGCATGCAATATCAATTTCCTCAGGCCAGAAGCGACTAGGAGTCTTGTATTCATCAAGAATGGTGTAAGCCATCTCAACAAGAGTCATGTTCTGGCGCTCGACGACGCCGTTCTGCTGAGGAGTATAAGGGGCAGATAACTCATGAGTAATACCAAGTTCATCAAGATTGGTGTTCTTGAACTCAGTCCCATTATCACTCCTGACATGCATGATCTTGACGCCAAAGTTCGTGGAGGCCATTGAAGCAAATCGTCTCAAGACATCCTGCACTTCATACTTGTACAGAATAATATGCACCCAAGTGTAATGAGAGTAATCATCAACAATGACAAAGCCATACAAACTTGAAGAATTTGTTAGAGTGGAGTAATGAGTGGGGCCAAAGAGATCCATGTGAAGCAATTCAAAGGGTCGAGTCGAGGTCATGATTGTCTTTGATGGATGCTTGGATCTAGTCATCTTCCCAGACTCACATGCACCATAAAGGTGGTCCTTGAGGAATTTTACACCTTATATGCCAATGCCATTATTTTTCTTCACGAGTGTGTGCAAGTTCCTCATACAAGCATGTCTAAGTCGTCGATGCCACATCCAGCCTTTCGAGGACTTTGCAAGTAGGCATGTGGCAGGCTCAGGACCTGTAGAGAAATCAACAATATACAAGTATCCTCTCCTAAAGCCTTCGAAGACTTTGGAATTGTCTGATTCCATGATGACAACACAATGATATTTTCCAAATACGACAACCATATCAAGATCACAAAGCATTGAGACAAACATAAGGTTGAACCCAAGGGATTTGACAAGAATCACCTTAGCCATGGTTCGGTCCTTTGAGATGGCAACCTTAGCTAGACCCAATACCTTGATTTTTTTCCTTTGTCTGCGTAGGTGATATGCTTCAGATGAGATGGAGCAAGTGGCAAATTCATCAGAAGACTCTTGTCACCAGTCATGTGGTTTGTGCATCCACTATCGAGGACCCACTCAGTAGCTTTTGGAGATTCATCTTGAAGATGAATTAGTACAACTTATGAACTCATACACTTTAGAGTGAAGAATATGACATCAATTTCATCAGATGAAATTTCATCACATAAGTTAGTAAGCAAGTAGTGTGAGGACGTTAGAAATGAGGAATTCATTTCTACATGGTTAGCTTGCGTGCTTTCAAGCATTTCCTCAGGTCTCCAGCAAATTCATCAGATGTTCAAGTTCATCTGGAGACCTGACCCTGCATAAGAAATTAGTTCAATTTCTTCACCACCCACATCTGGAGGGGTGGTAAAGAGTTCAGCATTCTGCGAGCACCATATGAGAAGGGAGGCATTGAAGCAAGTGCGCTTCGTTTCACAAGACAAGGGTTATAGTACTCATATGAATAGGCAGAAAAATTCTTCGAGGACTTATGAACCTAGTGATTTGAAGAATAATACACATATTCAGAACTCTTAGATTTTCCCTGCGAAACAAATGCATTAGCATGAGAATGATATTTTTGATCATTTGAGGAATTTGGTCCAAGTGAAGACTTTTGGTCCATATGAGGAATTTGATATGGGGTTCTTATTCTTCATGAGTGGTGTCGTGAGGACATTCACTTGAAGATTTTGTAGGTAGCTCTTGGGAACCTAGATTTTCTTCATAGGAGAACCGTTCCTGCAGTTAGTTCCAAGAAATCTAGCAAATACTTCACCTTTCTGATTTTTGAAGAATTTGTAGTTGGAGTGAATTGACAAATGATAGGAAAATGAAGTTTCACAAGTCAAGCTAGATAAAGTGGATGGATCTAGAGGAGGTCATTTTGCAGCAACCCATGAGGTTTTGTGGTACCGCTCGGGTTTCTAGTAGGATCCATCAGCATTGAGTTTCCTCTCAAATGCAATACCCTCTTTCCTAGGGTTCCTGTTCAGGATCTACTTTTTGAGCACATCACAAAGAGTTTGATTCCCTTTGAGAATTTTGTAGATGCCTGTCACACACAATTCCTTCAACCCTCATTTTTGTCAGTGATACTTGTGGTATCCTCAGATGAGGAATTTGCGACCACGAGGACAGTTGAAGAATTTGCAGCAATAGAAGCATTTGAACATTCAGGTGAAGAATTAATAGTTTCACGTGCGATGCATTTTGAACAAGGTGGAACAAATTCTTCCTGAGCGGTACCGATCTATTGAGAAAGTAAGGAATCGTTTTCCCCTTGAAGATCCTCATGAGTCACTCTTAATTTCTCAAGATCTTGCTTTCTTTGAAGAAATTCATAAGAAAGCTTCTCATGATCGACTAAGAGAGCATTATGATGACTCTGAAGGTTATCATACTTTGTCTGAAGACTTTTGAGATTGCCAAACAGAGTTTCAGTCCGACCCACTTCATCGTTCAAGAGATCATCACTTTTGTCTAGCATTTTCTGAAGCTTTTCAAGTGCACGTTGTTGCTTAGTGGCAAGTTTAACAAGTTTAGCATAGCTAGGTTTCACATATTCATCAGATTCATCTTCACTTGATTCAGATGAGGAATGACGTTTGTGTACCTTTGTGACTTTTGCCATGAAGCAATAGGTGGGAGAATAATCATCATTTCTGACGTCAAAGTCATTGGAGTAGTTATTTTCTTCATCGTTGATGATGGACTTGCTCACAAAAGAAGTGGAGAGAGCAAGGCTTGCAACACCAGATTCTAATTCCACCTCAGATTCTTCCTCTTCTTCATCTTCTTCAGATTCTTCTTCAGAATCCATTTCCTTGCCAATGAACGCTCGAGCCTTTTTGGAACCATTCTTCTTGTTCTTTGAGGACTTTGAAGATGAGGACTTTGCAGATGAGGACTTTGAAGGTTTCTACTTTTTCTTCGAGTCATCAGAACTGTCATCCTTGTATTTCTTCTTCTTCTTTGAATCTTTTTCCCACAGAGGACAGTCAGAGATATAGTGACCAGGTTTCTTGCAACGGTGACAGGTTCTTTTCTTGTAGTCATCAGAGGAATCTGATTTCCTCAAACCACTCGTTGATGACTTTCCAAATCCACCTCTCCTTGAGAACTTCTGGAAGTTCCTCACGAGCATTGCTAGCTCCTAACTTAGTTCTTCAGGATCACCAAGGCTGCTGTCAGAATCTTCGTCTTCGGATGAGGAAATTGCTTTTGCCTTCAGAGCATGAGATCTTCCATAGCTTGGCCCGTAGAGGTCTCCCTTCTCAGCTTGTTGGAATTCATGAGTATTGAGTCTCTCAAGGATATCAGCAGGATCAAGTGACTTGTAGTCTCCACGCTCTTGAATCATCAAAGCCAGAGTATCGAATGAGGAGTCAAGAGATCTTAGAAGTTTCTTCACCACTCCATGGTCGGTGATATCAGTGGCACCCAGTGCTTGAAGCTCATTGGATATATCAGTAAGACGATCAAAAGTTTGCTGAAGATTTTCATTGTCAAGTCTCTTGAAGCGGTTGAAGAGATTGCGAAGAACATCAACACGAGAGTCATGTTGAGTGGAAGCACCTTCGTTAACTTTGGATAGCCTATCCCAGATAAGCTTAGCAGTTTCCAAAGCACTCACTCTGCCATATTGACCTTTTCTCATATGGCCACAGATGATATTCTTTGCTTGAGAATTGAGTTGCTTGAATCTCTTCGTATCAGCAGCAGTAAAAATCAGAGAAATGTGGGGAACACCATTTTCCACAATGTACCAGAGATCATTGTCAATTGCCTCAAGATGCATGCGCATCTTGTTCTTCCAGTAGGGATAGTCCGTCCCATCGAAGGTAGGACATCCCGCGGAAACCTTGATCACACCTGTAGTCGAAATAACTAGAACTCCAGGTGGTTAAACCAAAATTACAAAGAACAAGGGAGTACCTTGGTCTGATACCAATTGAAAGTGCGTTATATCGACTAGAGGGGGTGAATAGGCGATTTTTACAAATTCATCACTTGAGGAATTTCTACTTGAGGAATTTGAAATGTGATGAATAACTAGCAACGGAATAAGTACCCAGGTGCATGAGGAACATAGCAACAACATAGTCATCATGATGAAATGAAACATGCATAGATTACAAGTAGCGTTATACAGGGTAAGAAGGTGAGGAACAAGGTAACTTGAAGAATTTGAGGTGAGGAAATTGTGAAAGTCTTCAGTAAAATTCTTCAAACAATAACGATCAATTGATGCAATTTGATCAACAAGTATACGAGGAATAGTGGGGTTGAGGAAATAGAACCAGGTAGCTTGATGAAGACAATGGTTTGATGACCCAGTTCCAACAGCTGTGACAGTCGTACGTCTCGTTTGGAGCAGCCTAGTATTTAAACCAGAGGACACATAGTCCTAGGACACACAGTCCTTACTGTATTCTCCTTGAGCTAAGGTCACACAGTCCTCGCCCAACACTCGTGGTAAGTCTTTAGGGTAGACTTCCAAAACCCTCACAAACTGGTCACCCGGCGATCCACAATTGACTGCTGGATGCTCCTGACCAAGGTCACTCCATGATCCCCAATTGACTGCAGGATGCACTAAACCATGACACCTAACCGTTTGGAGGATGCACACTCCTCAAAGGTAACAAGCGTCAATTCCACACAAGAATTTCTTCAATGATGCTCAATCACTTTGGGTTTGGTGGTTTGGGTTTTTCCTCACTGTTTATTTTCTCTCAAAGTCCTCGGAGGATGGGTTGCTCTCAAATGACAAGTGTCAGTTCTCTCTCGGAGCATCCAACCAACTAGTGGTTGTGGGGGTGGCTATTTATAGCCAGGGTGCAAACTGACATGATAAGACATAAATGCCCCCAATGATATGACCGTTATGTGGATATTATGATTGGGGACAGCTGGCGCTAAGCACAGCAACGGTCGGAATTTTGAACTATGAAAGTCCCCAGGCTTATCCTGTTCCTCACTTGTAGACAATTCGCACTAGAGAAATCCTAACTCCTGAGGCAGACCAATTTCATCAGAGACAAAAGAACATCGACTCTATGACTGAAGAAGTTGACTGAACTGCAAGAGATTTCCAACGGCTTCACTCGAAGGATTGGATAGGTTGAGGCTTTTGGAGTCGAGCATCAGTTGGAAATTTTCCTTAGTATTACCTCGGCCCCCTTCAACAGTACGGTGTTTCCTATGAATTAAAGAAAGGAAATGAAACTACAAAAACAAAAGTCTTGACGCTTCATAGTCCTCGTTCATATCTTCAAGGTCAGACCAACTTCTTCATTTTCAAAGTCTTCAGGAAATAGCAAAGTCTTCACAAAGTCTTCACCAAAGTCTTCAGTTGAAGACATACAGTTTTAGGGGTCGATAATCTCTAAATATATCAAACTCCTCATCGACTTATAGAGCCTGTGTACACTCACAAACACATTAGTTACTTAACCTATAAGTCTTCAATACACCAAAATCACTAAGCGGCACTAGATGCACTAACATTGGCATCATGGCGACAAGCATAGCAAGCATCAAGTTCATCAAAAAGTGTTATTTCAAACGAATCCAAGGGATCATAGCATTCATCCTTCAGTAATAACGAAGGGAAATTAAACAATGTATGAGTTGAAAAGTTACTCTCATTAGAAGGTGGGCACAGGTAGCTAATCCGCTCTTCCTGCTTTTGTTCTTTGCTCTCCTCCTCATCTTTTTCATCCAATGAGCTCAAAGTGTCATCAATTTCTTCTTTCATAGATTCCTACAAAATATTAGTCTCTTCTTGGATAGCAGAGACTTTCTCAATAAATTGATCAATATGGGCATTAGATTGATAATTGGCATAACAATAACGAAGCATAGCCAAATTTTGAGATCGGTAAACAACATCATCATAATCTTCATACTTTTCAAACAAAGCGTAAATTTCATAAGCAACCTTAAAAGCAACAAACTCTTATATTTGTTACACATCATAGTAATCATATATACCATTAGCATAAGAATCCAAGGTTTCATTATCATTAAATTTACATGAAAAGGGAAGGTGTTTAGCCTTCATCCTAGAGCAACAAGTAATATCGTATCTCAAGCATAGGTTCCAAGTATACCATTTCAACATATGAATTTGATCCCATAACAATTTCCCTTTTTGAGTCAAGCGATAATCCCTAAAGTATTCATGTTGCTCCAACGTGTATCCCATTATCAAGTTGAATGGGGTTTTCTCGGGATTATCAAAGTAGTGCATAATATTTTTTCCACATAACGAGCATCGAGGGTTTTAGGATGTTCTCCTCTCAATGAGTAGCAAGTACACCTATTTTTTTTGGTATTTCGTGTTCCATATCCATAGCTAAAGATAGAGAACAACTTAGAACAGCAAATAAAATCTACTTAGTGATAAAGCAAACAAGCACACACGAGAATATTCACCCCACGCTATTGCTCCCCGGCAACGGCGCTAGGAAAATGTCTTGATAACCCACAGATATAGGGGATCAATTGTACCCTTTCTCGATAAGTAAGATTGTCTAACCCAAAGAAGATCTAAAGGTAGAACAAATATTACCTCATGTTCTATCGACCACCGATACAACTCTACGCACGCTTAACGTTCACTTTACCTAGAATAAGCATGAAACTAGAAGTATTTTGTAGGTGTTGTTGGATAGGTTTGCAAGATAATAAAGAACACGTAAATAAAAACTAGGGGCTGTTTAGATGAACTAATAATTAAGTTAGTTTAATGAGTGTGGAAAAGTGGTGGTAGGAGTTGTGGAATTATCCCTAAGCAATTGACTATGTTACTAGACCGATAGCAAGTTTTATGTGGGAGAGGCCACTGCTAGCATGTCATCCCTTACTTGGAATTCTATGCACTTCTGATTGGAACTATTAGCAAGCATCCGCAACTACTAACGTTCATTAAGGTAAAACCCAAGCATAGCATTAAGATATATTTGTCCCCCTTCAATCCTTTATGCATCAATTTCTATGCTAGGATGAAGCTATTATCATCCTTGCCCTCCAATACATAGTCCTATCAACATACAACAAACTCTATGGTGTGATCCACGCGCACACTCATATGATGGGCACCAAAGGACAACAACATAACCACAAGAAAATTAAAGCAATCATAGCAACTCACAAATCACCGATAGGACAACAAAAATCTACTCAGACATCATAGGATGGCAACACATCATTGGATAATAATATGAAGCATAAAGCACCATGTTCAAGTAGAGGATACACCGGGTTGCGGGAAAGTGGACCACTGTAGATAGATGGGGAAGGTAATGGAGGTGTTGGTGGAGATGACGAAGTTGTTGGAGTAGATCACCGTCATGATGATTGCCCCGACTGTGTTCCGACGCCACTAGGAGAGAGGGGGAGAGATCCCCCCTCCTTCTTCTTATTCCTTGACCTCCCCCCGAGATGGGAGGAGGGTTTACCCTCTGTTCCTTGGCCTCCTTGGCAGCGGAGGGGCGGGAGACCCTCCGAGATTGGATCTCTCTCTCTCTCTTTGTCTCCTTCTGTTTGCGCCTCCCTAGATTCTGTCCTTTCATCGTTTCTTAAATTCCTGGAGATCCATCACTCTGACTGGGATGAAATTTTAACACGATTTTTATCTAGATGTTAGATTTCTTGTGGGGAAAGAAGGGATCCAACCGCCTTAAGGCGTGACCACAAGCCACCCTGGCGCGCCCAGGGGGTAGGATGCGCCCCTGCGGTTTTGGGCCCCTCGGGCATCGTATCATGTTGATTCTTTTTCCCAAAAATCACATATATTCCAAAAAAATCTCCATAAGTTTTTATCGCGTTTGGACTTCGTTTGGTATGGATATTCTGCAAAACATAAAACATGCAACAAACAGGAACTGGCACTGGGCACTGGATCAATATGTTAGTCCCAAAAATAGTATAAAAAGTTGCCAAAAGTATATGAAGTTGTAAATATTGGCATGAAACAATCAAAAAATATAGATACGACGGAGACGTATCATGGTATCAGAGCCAGGTTTATGTGTAGATGAGATCACGAGTAGAACACAAAGGAGTTTGTGGGCGTTGATGTTCAGATTGCTTCCTCCCTTGGTCTTTGCTTGATTGAGAGGTATTGTGGGATGAAGCGGCCCGGACCAACCTTATTCGTCCACATACGAGACACCAGTTCCATCGACTGACATGTGACTTTGTTGCATAAAGATGGTTGGCGGGTGTCTGTCTCTCTGTAAGTGCATCTAGTGCCCCTTAGTGATTTTGGTGTATTGCAGACTTATAGGTTAAGGAACTAATGTGTTTGTGAGTGTACACAGGATCTATAAGTCGATGAGGAGTTTGATATATTCGGAGATTATCGACCCCTCAAAATGTATGTCTTCAACTGAAGACTTTGGTGAAGACTTTGCTGAAGACTTTGATATTCCGTGAAGACTTTGCTGAAGACTTTGATATTCCGTGAAGACTTTGAAAATGAAAAAGTTGGTGTGACCTTGAAGATATGAACGAGGACTATGAAGCGTGAAGACTTTTGTTTTCATAGTTTCATTTCCTTTCTTTGAGTCATCGGAAACACCATACTGTTAAAGGGGCCCGAGCTAATACTAAGGGAAATTTCCAACTGATGCTCAACTTAAAATCATCAACCTATCCAGTCCTTCAAGTGAAGCCTTTGGAAATCTCTTGCAGCTCAGTCAAGTTCTTTAGTGAAAGAGACGAAGTTCTTCTGGTCTCTGATGCAATTGATCTGACTAAGGAGTTAGGATTTCGCAAGTGCGAATTGCCTACAAGTGAGGAACATGATATGGTTGAGGACTTTCATAGTTCAAAATTCCGACCGCTGCTGTGCTTAGCACCAGCTGTCCCCAATCATTCTTATCCACATAACGGTCATATCATTGGGGGCATTTATGTCTTATCATGTCAGGTTGCACCCTGGCTATAAATAGCCATCCCCCACAACCAGTTGTTGGTTGGCTGCTCCGAGAGAGAACTGACACTTGTCATTTGAGTGCAACCCATCCTTCGAGGACTTTGAGAGAAAATCATGAGTAAGGAAAAACCCACAACCAAACCACCAAACCCAAAGCGATTGAGCATCACTGAAGAAATTCCTGTGTGGAACCGACACTTGTTACCTTTGAGGACTGTGCATCCTCTAGACGGTTAGGCGTCATGGTCTAGTGCATCCCATAGTCACTTGGGGATCACAAAGTGACCTTGGTCTAGAGCATTTAGCAGTAAATTGTGGATCGCTAGGTGACCAGTTTGTGAGGGTTTTGGAAGTCTACCCTGAAGACTTACCACAAGTGTTGGGCGAGGACTATGTGACCTTAGCTCAAGGAGAATACGGTAAGGAGTGTGGGTCCTAGGACTGTGTGTCCTCTGGTTTAAATACCAGGCCGCTCCAAACCAGACGTACGACTATCACAGCAGTTGGAACTGAGTCATCAAACCATTGTATTCATCGAGGTACCTGGTTCTATTTCCTCAACCCCTCTATTCCTTGTATACTGGTTGATGAAATTGATTGTTACTGTTTGAAGAATTTGACTGAAGACTTTCAAAATTTCCTCACCTCAAATTCTTCAAGTTACCTTGTTCCTCACCTGCTTATCCTGTATCACGCTACTTGTAATCTATGGATGTTTCATTTCATCATCAGGACTATGTTGTTGCTATGTTTCTCATGCACCTGAGTACTTATTCTGCTGCTAGTTATTCATCACATTTAAAATTCCTCAAGTTGAAATTCCTCAGGTGATGAATTTTTAAAAATCGCCTATTCACCCCCCTCTAGTCAATATAACGCACTTTCAATTGGTATCAGAGCAGGGTACTCCCTTGTTCTGTGTGATTTTTGTTTAACCACCTGGAGTTCTAGTCATGTCAACTGCATGTATGATCAAGGTTTCCGCGGGATGTCCTACCTTCAATGGGATGGACTATCCCTACTGGAAGAACAAGATGCGCATGCATCTTGAAGCTTTTGACAACGATATCTGGTACGTTGGGGAAAGTGGTGTTCCCTCTGTCACTCCCACTGTTACTGCTATTGATGTGAAGAGATTCAAGCAACTCGACTCTCAAGCGAAGAATATCATCTGTGGCCATCTGAGCAAAGGTCAGTATGGCAGAGTGAGTGCTTTGGAGACTGCTAAGCTTATCTGGGATAGGCTATCCAAAGTCAAAGAAGGTGTTTCCACCCAACGTGAAGCTCGTGTTGGTGTTCTTCGCAATCTCTTCAACTGCTTCAAGAGACTTGACAATGAAAATGTTCAGCAAAGTTTTGATCGTCTTACTGATATCTCCAATGAGCTTGAAGGACTAGGTGCCACCGATATCACTGACCGTGAAGTGGTGAAGAAACTGCTAAGATCTCATGAGTCCTCATTTGATACTCTGGCTTTGATAATTCAAGAACGTGGAGACTACAAGTCACTTGATCCTGCTGATATTCTTGAGAGACTCAATACTCATGAATTCCAACAAGCTAAGAAGAGAGACCTCTACGGGCAAAGCTATGGAAGACCTCGTGCTCTAAAGGGAAAAGCAATTTCCTCATCCGAAGAAGAAGATTCTGACAGCAGCCTTGGTGATCCTGAAGAACTAAGTCAAGAACTGGCAATGCTCATGAGGAAATTCCAGAATTTCTCAAGGAGAGGTGGATTTGGAAAGTCATCAAAAAGTGGCTTGAGGAAATCAGATTCCTCAAATGACTACATGAAAAGAACCTATCATCGTTGCAAGAAGCCTGGTCACTTTATCTCTGATTGTCCTCTCTGGGAAAAAGATTCAAAGAAGAAGAAGAAATACAAGGATGATTGTTCCGATGACTCGAAGAAAAAGAAGAAATCTTCAAAGTCCTCATCACCAAAGTCCTTAAAGCACAAGAAGAATGGTTCCAGAAAGGCTCGAGCATTCATCGACCAGGAAATGGATTCTGAGGAAGAATATGAAGAATATGAAGAAGAGGAAGAATCTGAGGTGGAATCAGAATCTGGTGTCGCTAGCCTTTCTCTCGCTACTTCCTTCGTCAGCAAGTCCATCTTTAACGATGAAGAATATGACTACTCCAACGACTCTGACATCAGCAATGATGATTATTCTCCCACCTATTGCTTCATGGCTATAGGTCAAAGGTACACAAACATCATTCCTCTTATGAATCAAGTGAAGGTGAATCTAATGAATTTGTGAAACCTAGCTATGCTAAACATGTTAAACTTGCCACTAAGCAACAAAGTGCACTTGAAAAGCTTTAGAAAATGCTAGACAAAAGCGATGATCTGTTGAACGATGAAGTGGATCGGACTCAAACTCTGTCTGATGATCTCAAAAGTCTTTAAACAAAGTATGATAACCTTCAAAGTCATCATAACGACCTCTTAGCCGATCATGAGAAGCTTTCTTTTGAATTTCTACAAAGAAAGAAAGATCTTGAGAAACTGAGGGTGTCACATGAGGATCTCCAGAGGGAAAACGATTCCTTACTGGCTCAATAGATCAGTACCACTTAGGAAGAATTTGTTCCACCTTGTCTGAAATGCATCGAATGTGAAACAGCTAATTCTTCACCAGAATGTTCAAATGCTTCTATTACTGCAAATTCTTCAACTATTCCAGTGGTCTCAAATTCCTCATCTGAGGATACCACAAGTATCACTGACGAAAATGTAGGGTTGAAGGAATTGTATGTGACAGACATGTACAAAAGTCTCAAAGGACATCAAACCCTTTGTGATGTCCTCAAAAAGCAGATTCTGAACAAGAAGCCTAGGAAAGAGGGTGTTGTCTTTGTGAGGAACTCAATGCTGATGGATCTTACTGGACACCTGAGCAGTACCCCAAAACCTCATGGGTTGCTACAAAAGGACCTCCTGTAGATCCATACACTTTATCTGGCTTTACATGTGAAACTTCATATTCCTTTGATGAGTCACTTGACTCCAACTACAAATTCTTCAAAAATCAGAAAGGTGAAGTATTTGCTAGATTTCTTGGAACTAACTGCATGAACGGTTCTCCTATGAAGAAAATCTGGGTTCCCAAGAGCTACATACAAAATCTTCAAGTGAATGCCCTCATGACACCACTCATGAATAATAGGAACCCCTGATCAAATTCCTCATGTGGACCAAACTCCTCACTTGGGCCAAATTCCTCAAATGGTCAAAAATATCATGCTCACGCTAATGCTTCTGTTTCGCAGGGAAAATCTAAGAGTTATGAATATGTGCATTATTCTTCAAACCATTATGTTCATAAGTCCTCAAAGAATTTCTCTGCTTATTCATTTGAGTACTCTAACCCTCCTCTTGTGAAACGAAGCGCACTTGCTTCAATGCCTCCCTTCTCATATGTTGCTCGCAGAATGATGAACTCTTTGCCACCCCTCCAGATGTCGGTGGTGAAGAAATTGAACTAATTTCTTATCCAAGGTCAGGTCTCCAGATGAATTTTAGCATCTGATGAATTTGCTGGAGAGCTAAGGAAATGCATGAAAAGACGCAAGCTAACCTTGTAGAAATGAATTCTTCATTTCTCACGTCCCCACACTACTTGCTCACTATCTTGTGTGATGAAATCCTGTCTGATGAAATTGATGTCATATTCTTCACTCTAAAGCATATGAGTTCGTAAGTTGTACTAATTCATCTGTAGGATGATACTCCAAAAGGTACTGAGTGGTTCGTCGATAGTGGATGCACAAACCACATGACTGGTGACAAGAATCTACTAATGAATTTGCCACTTGCTCCATCTCATCTGAAGCATATCACCTACGCAGACAAAGGAAAAAGCAAGGTACCGAGTCTCGTTAAGGTTGCAATCTCCGAGGACCAAACCATGGATAAGGTGATGCTTGTCGAATCCCTGGGGTTCAACCTTATGTGTGTCTCAATGCTTTGTGATCTTGATATGATTGTCGTATTTGGAAAATATCGTTGTGTTGTCATCATGGAATCTGACAATTCCAAAGTCTTTGAAGGCTTTAGGAGAGGACACTTGTATATTGTTGATTTCTCTACAGGTCCTCAGCCTGCCACATGCTTACTTGCAAAGTCCTCAGAAGGCTGGCTGTGGCATCGATGACTTGGACATGCTAGTATGAGGAACTTGCACACGCTCGTGAAGAAAAAGCACGTCATTGGCATCGAATGTGTCAAATTCCTCAAGGACCACCTCTGTGGTGCATGTGAGTCTCGAAAGATGACCAGATCCAGGCATCCCTCGAAGACAATCATGACCACAACATGACCTTTGAATTGCTTCACATGGATCTCTTTGGTCCCACTCATTACTCTACACTAACAAATTCTTCATGTTTGTATGGCTTTGTCATTGTTGATGATTACTCTCAACACACTTGGACGCATATTATTCTGTACAAGACTGAAGTGCAGGATGTCTTCACATGATTTGTTTCAAGGGCCTCCACCAACTTCGTCGTCAAGATCAAGCATATTAGGAGTGATAATGGGACTGAGTTCAAGAACACTAATCTTGATGAATACCTTGATGAACTTGGTATTACTCATGAGTTATCTGCCCCTTATACTCCTCAGTAGAATGGCATCATGGAGCGCAAGAACATGACTCTTGTTGAGATGGCTCGCACCATGCTTGATAAATACAAGACTCCTCGTCGCTTCTGGCCTGAGGCAATTGATACTGCATGCCACATCATCAATAGGGTATATCTTCACAAATTCTTCAAGAAGACTTCGTATGAACTTATGATTGTCAAGAAACCCAATGTAAGTTATCTCAAAGTCTTCGGTGCAAAATGCTGGATTAGAGATCCTCACCACAGTTCTAAATTTGCACCGAAAGCACATGAAGGTTTTATGCTTGGTTACGGAAAGGACTCGCACAGCTACAGAGTCTTCAACACCTACCACCACAAGGTTGTTGAAACTATAGATGTGTGGTTCGATGAAACTGATGGGTCGCAAAGAGAGCACCTGCCTTCTGTGCTAGATGAACAGTTTCCTAAGGAATCCATCAAGCTGAAGGCTACTGAAGACATCATACCATTGAGGAAGTCATTCCAATGAATGAAGACATTCATGTTGATACACCTGAAGAAAATAGTGATGATGAAAATCCTCAGCCACGTCAACCTGCTCACCCAAGAGTTGCAAATGAAGTGAAGATTGACAAAATCATCGATGACATCAACGCACCAGGTCCTCTCACTCGCTCAAAAGCTTCACATTTAACTAAATTTTGTGGGCACTTTGATTTTGTCTCTATCACAGAGCCCACCAAAGTTGATGAAGCATTCAAGAAGCCTGGGTGGATTCAAGCTATGCAAGAGGAATTGTATCAATTCAAGCTCAACAACGTGTGGGAACTTGTCAAACGGCCAGATCCTCGCAAGCATAACATCATAGGTACCAAGTGGATCTACCAAAACAAGCAAGATGAAAATGGACTTGTGGTAAGGAATAAGGCTCGTCTTGTAGCTCAAGGCTACACACAGGTTAAGGGAGTTTACTTCAATGAAACTTTTGCACCTGTTGCTAGACTTGAAGCTATTCGCATATTGCTTGCTTATGCTAACCATCGTGATATCATCTTATATCGAATGGATGTGAAAAGTGCATTCCTCATTGGTAAGCTTGAGGAAGAAGTATATGTTGCTCAACCCCCAGGATTTGAAGACCCTAAGCATTATAACAAAGTCTTTAGACTCAACAAGGCCCTCTATGGTCTCAAGCAGGCCCCTTGGGCGTGGTATGACACTCTGAAGGAATTCCTCATGAAGAAAGGCTTCGAACCCGGTTCACTCGACCCAACTCTTTTCACAAAATCCTATGACAATGAACTGTTCATATGCCAAATATATGTAGAGGATATTATCTTTGGTTGCACTAACAAACGTTATAGTGATGAATTTGCCTATATGATGAGTGAAGAATATCAAATGTCTATGATGGGAGAATTGAAATTCTTCTTAGGTCTTCAAATTCGTCAGCAAGACAACGACATCTTCATCTCACAAGAGAAATACCTCAAGGGTGTTCTGAGGAAATTCGACATGCAAGATTGCAAAGGCATCACAACTCCAATGCCATCAAAAGGCCACCTCTGCACTGACGAAAATGGTAAAGATTTCGATTAGAAGGTATATCGCTCCATGATTGGCTCATTATTGTATTTATGTGCATCTAGGCCTGATATTACGCTAAGTGTGTCCATGTGTGCCCGATTCCAAGCAACACCAAAGGAATCACACCATATGGTTGTGAAACATATTCTTTGATACTTAGCTCACACACCAACACTTGGATTATGGTATCCCAAGGGCTCAAATCTTCACCTCGTCGGATACTCTGATGCTGACTATGCTGGAGATCGTGTGGATCGCAAGTCCACCTCAGGCACATGTCATTTCCTCGGACGATCCTTAGTCTGTTGGTCCTCGAAGAAGCAGAACTGCGTGTCACTATCTACTGCTAAAGCTATGTACATTGCTGCTGGTTCATGTTACGCTCAGTTGCTATGGATGAAGCAAACCCTCAAGGGCTACAACATCAAGTTGAAGAATGTGCCTCTCTACTGCGACAATTAGAGTGCCATCAAGATTGCTTACAACCCAGTTCAACATTCCAAGACCAAGCACATCCAGATTCGTCATCACTTTCTTCGAGATCATGTACTCAAGGGCGACATCTCCATTGACCACATTCCCACTGAAGAACAACTGGCCGATATCTTCACAAAGCCCTTGGATGAAAAGAGATTTTGCAAGTTGCGATGTGAGCTAAATATCTTAGAATCTTCGATGTTCTTTGAAGAAGGACACATATCCTAACACTCTTGCAAAATTGATGACTTAGATGTGCAACACATGAAGTAACATTTTTCTTCAATCAATGAAGAATAACCCTCTAAGTGTGAAGAAATTAATGAAGAATTTGATTCTCATAACCCTACGACAATTGTATGCGGTGTCTGAAAGCATCATTCTTATACGGTGGGTCACGCCACCAACCAAAGTTGAAATTCTTCAAAATTGAGTTTTTCGCCATTTTGCAAATTCTTAAAGTTTTCAAATTCCTCAAGTTTGCAAGTTCCTCAAGTTTTCAAATTCCTCAACTTTTCAAATTCTTGAAACTTTAGAACTCAATGTTCTTCATTGACTATATATATATATATATATATATATATATATATATTTGAGTTTTCAATGTACTCACCAACATTTACTTATTGCTAATTCTTCAAGTTGATTTTCATCTAAGTGAATGTGATCGGACTCCTTCCCCCTCTATGCTAAACTCAAACCAGTCTGTTCACAAATTCTTCATATGCGTTCTACTTTGAAACTCGTTCAAAGTCTTCACCGTGTCCTTGACAGCTGAAGAATTTGCGAACGGAAACTTTGAAATTTTCACTATCAAAATTTTCGATGGTTCCCGCTCAAACGGTTCCGATTCCCGCGACTGGATAACCCATGATCTCCCACTATCTCCACTTCTCAGTACGTGGGTGGCACCTGTCGCGTGGATAGCAAGGGACAGGGGCAATCCTATCCAAAATCTTCGAGCGGATTGGTTTTCACGTCCACTATAAATACCCCCTCCCCTTCCACAACGCTCGGTTATTCCCCATCTCTACTCTCTCCCGAGCTCCAACCTAGCGCTGCCGCTAAAGTCATCGATGCTGGTGTGGAAGAGCTTCACTGCCTCGACTTTGCCGTCACCGTAATCGCATCGGCCGGGGAAGTCTTCATCCTGCCACCGCTGTAGCTGTCTCCCTCTACCAAGCTAGGGCGTGGGAGATCAGGACTGACGAACTTCCTCAATCTCATCTCATAGTTCGTCGTGTTCTTCATCGGGGGAAATAAAAATTTATTTTTACTGCCCTTATTTGATCTTCACGATTTCCCAAATCTAAAGCACCTTACATGTTCGTACTCTTGATGACTTTCTCTAAATACCCCCCCAAAATCTTCGAGCGGATTGGTTTTCACGTCCACTATAAATACCCCCTCCCCTTCCACAGCGCTCGGTTATTCCTCATCTCTACTCTCTCCCGAGCTCCAACCTAGCGCTGCTGCTAAAGTCATCGATGCTGGTGTGGAAGAGCTTCACTTTCTCAACTTTGCCGTCACCGTAATCGCATCGGCCGCGGAAGTCTTCATCCTGCCGCCGATGTAGCTGTCTCCCTCTGCCAAGCTAGGGCGTGGGAGATCAGGACTGACGAACTTCCTCAATCTCATCTCATAGTTTGTCGTGTTCTTCATCGGGGGAAATAAAAATTTATTTTTACTACCCTTATTTGATCTTCACGATTTCCCAAATCTTCAAGAAAGGTGTTTATTCTTGAAGAACCTCATTCTAAAGCACCTTACATGTTCGTACTCTTGATGACTTTCTCTAAGTTATGATTTTCTTCAAGATTCCTCAATTGTGTGAATCCTCAAAATTTGCACAACTCTAGAACCTAAGACAAAGAACACTTAGTGAAATTCCTCAAGACACCAATGGTCAAATTCCTCACACCTATTTTTATTGAAAAATTTCTAAGAACGCATATGACCTCTTCAAATTCCTCGCACCTATACTCTATTCACAGGTACAACATGTCCGATGATGAATCACTAAGTTCTCATCAACTCAACTCATTTGCAGCGTTCCTTGAGGAAAAATTGTGTACTTCTTCAGAGTCCTCAAGAGTTCAAATTCCTTAGGTGAAGAAAATGGTTGACGGAAAGAAACCCCAAAAAGGTGGATAGAAGCCAGATGTGCACACTGCTTTTGAGATTCCAGATGAATTGTATGAGGAATGTTGCACACCCGATGAAGAAACTCATGGCAAAGAGACAACTAACCAGAGAAAGATTCGTCTGCAGAAAATTGAGAGGAGATGGGCAAAGGAATGGAAGGAATATCGTTATGTAACTCCAAAATACATGATGAAATTCGCTACGAAATTTCCATGCAGCAGGCCACCTTTGGCCCAAAACCAAATTGTTGATCCCACTAGTCTCAAAACTGGTGAAGACTTTCCTCATATATAGGAAAAACAGCAAGCCAAGCTCGCAAGGAATGCCAAAGAGGCAGTGAGGAAATTCAATGAAGACTCTGCTTCTGCTGCCACTACTGGAGCCGCATCCAGTGCTCCTAAGAAAAAGATGATGAAGAAATCTGCTGCGAAGCCAATTTCTTCAACCTAGAGTCATCATAGCAGATTCGTCAAGTCCAAAGGCCTCAACTTTCAAAGGCCTCAGCTGCTGGTACTATTCCTGCTCAGTCTTCTGCTGCTGCTGCAAAGTCCTCAACTCCTATGCACCTGGCATCATGTAAGATATCGGAAAGCCCCTCTACTATAGCAAAGTCCTCAACTACTCCTAAGTGTTGAAGCTGAAGAAAACGGCTGGACGAGGTCAAACACCAAGTCCTCACACAAGCAAAGCTGTGGTAACGATACCCTCAGGATCTGAGGATGATGATGATGAAGCTAATGATGAAGAACTTGAACAAATCCGATGGAAGAACTTGAACTTGAATAAATCAAAAAGAACAATTTCTGAGGGATAACGTGATGAACTTGACCCCAACTCAACTCATCACAGTTTAGTCTGAAATTCATACACTCTCTGAGGATCAAGACAGGTATGATGCTGAATGGAAGGGCACCAAGGTGAGATTCGTCAGGGCTGCTCAACCTGTTGTGAAGAATCACAACACAAGGGTTGTAGCTCGATCGCAACCACAAAATCCTCAGGCTGCTGAGATTCCTCAGGGTGATGAAATTCCTCAGGCTACTGATGAAACTGCTCAGCCTGATGAAACTGCTCAGCCAGATGTGACTGCTGATGAGAATGCTTCTACACCAGAGGAAACAGCCAGTGCTACCGAGGAAACTCAGACCACTGATGACCATACCAGGACAATCACCACTGTTGTGCCTGAAGAAACTGAAAGGCCAGCTAAAGCTTTTGCTGCGCCTGAAGAACCTGAACTCACCAGGGCGACTGCATCAGTCATGCCTAAAGAAGCTAAAACTATAGAGGAAAAGACTCTGAAGAGAAAAGCATCAGACTTAGAATCCTCAGCTATGAAGAAGTTAAAGACTATGCGAAGTTCTTCAACTGGACTCATTGATGCTACACCACTCTCCTCTGCACCGGCTTATGAACTTGTACCATTGGGATTGACTATGTCATCCCAGATGAAGAAGATGAAGATTATTCTGCTGCTTCCACAGAGCAGATACATGAAGAAATTGATGTTAAAGAAATTGCTTCAACTCCAAAGGTATCATCACCCAACCTCAGTTCACTGCTGAAGAGGCTGGTGTTGAAGAAATTGATGAGGATGTAGACATTGGCAATACAACTCCTATCATCAACGATGAATATTGGGAATCAACACACCTAAATTCACCAATGACTACTCCTTTAACACAGATTCCTCAGTCGCCTGCTTAGACTGAAGAAATACATGAAGAATCTGTTAACCAGACCACCCAAGTCACTAAAGAATTTCAGCTGCAACAACCAATGACTTTGCTGCTACACCCGCAACTGAGGAACCAGCCCTACAAATTGTTTAGTCTGAAGAATTTCCTCCTATGCCAAAGGAGATCAAGGGACGCTTCAAGCGAAATCTTCAACCGAAGCCCAGAATGCCATTTAAAGGCTCAACGTGCCCCAAATTCCTCAACAGCAATTTCTTCAATGAGCACATGTTCTTCACAGGTCCAAATCCATATGACTCAGCGAGGGCTGGACGAAGCAGATTCTGGACTGCCACTCAACTGAACTACTATGCATCATTCTTGTTCGAGAAGAAGAAAGTCTTCGAGCACCACCGGATTCCTCATGTGTACATGGAAACACTTCCATCGTTGACACCGGTGCTCCAAGTTCTTCATGATGCTGGCATTCTTCCTTTCTGCGTCGACATTTGCGACTGGAATGAAGAACTCATCCTTCAGTTCTATGCCACACTGCATATCAGTGGAAATGCTTTAGATATCAACTCCTGGATTTTGGACTGGATGACAGGATCAACTCACTTCACTGCTCAAGCATCTGAACTACTTCAGTGTGTACTAGTTCCAATCCCCTCAGATGAAGCTCGCAGACTGATTGATGAACCTGCACTTCCAAATCAACTGATGCAAGTGCTGATGAAGACATTGCCTCCCGGAAAGTCTCAACGAAAAACCTTCCTTGTGAAGGATTTGCTATATGTGCCCAGGAAGGTCTACCGCATACTCACAAATACTCTATGTCCTCAGAAGGGCCACAATTCTGAAGAAGAAGAAGTGGAAGGAGTCATGAAGAATATGCTCTTCAACATCATTCATGGGATTCCCATCAACTTCCACGATTTCTTCATGAGGACATTGGCCAATGTTGTGTTAGCTCCATTTGAACAGAAGCCTTATGTGCCTTGGATCATGAAATTCATCAAGGCAAAGTCCACTGTTCCCTTCAAGGCTTATTTCCAGAACCATTTTGATTTCGTTCCTCCTATCGAAGTCATCAAGAGCACTATTGACTTAGTAGAAGGAAAAGGCTGTTGGGAGACGTAGTAGTAAATCAAAAAAATTCCTACGATCACCAAGATCTATCCATGGAGAAACCAGCAACGAGTGAGGAGAGATTGCATCTTCATACCTTTGAAGATCGCTAAGCGGAAGCGTTACAAGAACGCGGTTGATGGAGTTGTACTCGCAGCGATTCAGATCGCGGTGGATTCCGATCTTAGCACCAAACAACGGCGCCTCCGCGTTCAACACACGTGCAGCCCAGTGACGTCTCCTACGCCTTGATCCAGCAAGGAGGAAGGCGTGGTTGAGGGAGAGCTTCGGCAGCACGACAGCATGGTGACGGTGGAGCTATGTGAACTCCGGCAGGGCTTCGCCAAGTGCTACGGAGAACGAGGAAGAGGAAGAGTAGGGCTGCACCGAGAGAGAAAGAAGTCGTGTCTCAAAACAGCCCAAGCCCTTGCATATATATAGGAGGAGGGAGAGGGAGGGCTGCCTTGGCCCCTCCTCCAAAGAGGAGAGGTTCGGCCAACCCTAGGGAGGTGTCCACCTCCCACAAGGGAGGTGGATCTCTTCCTTTTGAATCCTTTTCAGCCCTATCTCTTATCTCCAGCCACATGGGCCTTTCTAGAAGGTATTGGCCAGCCCAAAAAGGGCTGGCACACTTCCTTTAAGGGCCCACGAAATCCTTTGGTCGTCACACCCCTCCCGGGGGTCCTCCCGCACCCTCCCGGCACTCCCGGTACACTACAGATGAGCCCGAAAACTTTCCGGTAACCAAAACTGGACTTCCGATATATCAATCTTTACCTCCGGACCATTTCGGAGCTCCTCGTGACCTCCGGGATCTCATCCGGGACTCCGAACAACTTTCGGTAATCACGTATACTATTTCCCTATAACCCTAGCGTCATCGAACCTTAAGTGTGTAGACCCTACGGGTTCGGGAGACACATGGACATGACCGAGACACTTCTCCGGCCAATAACCAACAGCGGGATCTAGATACCCATGTTGGCTCCCACATGCTCCACGATGATCTCATCGGATGAACCACGATGTCAGGGATTCAATCAATCCCGTATACAATTCCCTTTGTCTACCGGTATGATACTTGCCCGAGATTCGATCGTCGGTATCTCTACACCTTGTTCAATCTCGTTACCGTCAAGTCTCTTTACTCGTTATGTAATACATAATCCCGTGACTAACTCCTTGGTCACATTGAGCTCATTATGATGATGTCTTACCGAGTGGGCCTAGAGATACCTCTCTGTCACACAGAGTGACAAATCCTAGTCTCGATTCATGCCAACCCAACAGACACTTTCGGAGATACCCGTAGTGCACCTTTATAGCCACCCAGTTACGTTGTGACGTTTGGCACACCCAAAGCATTCCTACGGTATCCGGGAGTTGCACAATCTCATGGTCTAAGGAAACGATACTTGACATTGAAAAGCTTTAGCAAACGAACTACACAATCTAGTGCTATGCTTAGGATTGGGTCTTGTCCATCACATCATTCTCCTAATGATGTGATCCCGTTATCAACGACATCCAATGTCCATGGTCATGAAACCGTGACCATCTATTGATCAACGAGCTAGTCAACTAGAAGCTCACTAGGCACATGTTGTGGTCTATGTATTCACACATGTATTATGGTTTTCGGTTAACACAATTATAGCATGAACAATAGACAACTATCATGAACAAGGAAATACAATAATAACCATTTTATTATTGCCTCTAGGGCATATTTCCAACAGTCTCCCACTTGCACTAGAGTCAATAATCTAGTTACATTGTGATGAATCGTACACCCTTAGCATTCTGGTGTTGATCATGTTTTGCTCGTGAGAGAGGTTTAGTCAACGGATCTGCGACATTCAGATCCGTATGCACTTTACAAATATCTATATCTCCCTCCTGAATGTAATCACGAATGGAGTTGAAACGGCGCTTGATGTGTGTTCTCTTCTTGTGAAACCTGGGCTCCTTCGCAAGGGCAATAGCTCCAGTGTTGTCATAGAATAGAGTCATCGGGCCCGACGCACTTGGAATTACTCCTAGGTCGGTGCTGAACTCCTTCATCCAGACTCCTTCCTTTGCTGCTTCCGAAGTAGCTATGTACTCCGCTTCACATGTAGATGCCGCACGACGCTTTGCTTGCTGCTGCACCAGCTGACTGCCCCTCCATTCAAAATATACACGTATACGGTTTGCGACTTGGAGTCGTCTGGATCTGTGTCGAAGCTAGCATCGACATAACCCTTTACGATGAGCTCTTCGGCACCTCCATATACGAGAAACATGTCCTTTGTCCTTTTTAGGTATTTCAGGATATTCTTGACCGCTATCCAGTGTCCCGCTTCGGGATCACTTTGATACCTCCCTACCAAACTTATGGCAAGGTTCACATCAGGTCTGGTACACAGCATGGCATACATAATAGAGCCTGTGGCTGAAGCATAGGGGATGACACTCATCTCTTCTCTATCCTTTGCCGTGGTCGGGCATTGAGTCGTACTCAATCTCACACTTGTAACACAAGCAAGAACCCCTTCTTGGACTGGTCCATATTGAACTTCTTCAATATATTTTGAAGATATGTGCTTTGTGAAAGACCTATGAGGCGTCTCGATCTATCTCTATAGATCATAATACCTAATATGTAAGCAGCTTCTCCAAGGTCCTTCATTGAAAAACACTTATTCAAGTAGGCCTTTACACTTTCCAAGAGTTCTATATCATTTCCCATTATCAGTATGTCATCCACATATAATACGAGAAATGCTACAGAGCTCCCACTCACTTTCTTGTAAATATAGGGTTCTCCATAAACCTGTACAAACCCAAACGCTTTAATCACTTCATTAAAGCGAATGTTACAACTCCGAGATGCTTGCACCAGCCCATAGATGGAGTACTGGAGCTTGCATACCTTGTTAGCATCTTTAGGATCGACAAAACCTTCCAGCTGCATCATATATAGTTCTTCCTTGAGGAAGCCATTAAGGAATGCCGTTTTGACGTCCATTTGCCAGATCTCATAATCATAAAATGCGGCAATTGCTAACATGATTCGGACAAACTTCAGCATCGCTACGGGTGAGAAAGCCTCATCGTAGTCAACTCCTTGAACTTGTCGATAACCCTTAGCGACATGTCGAGCCTTATAGACGGTCACATTACCATCCACGTCAGTCTTCTTCTTAAAGATCCATTTATTTTCAATGGCTCGCTTATCATCAGCAAGTCCACCAAAGTCCATACTTTGTTCTCATACATGGATCCTATCTCGGATTTCATGGCTTCAAGCCATTTGTTGGAATCCGGGCCTGCCATCGCTTCTTCATAGTTCGAAGGTTCGCCGTTATCTAACAACATGATCTCTAGGACAGGGTTGCCGTACCACTCTGGTGCGGAACGTGTCCTAGTGGACCTTCGACGTTCAATAGTAACTTGATCTGAGGTTTCATGATCATCATCATTAACTTCCTCTCCAGCCAGTATAGGCTCCACAGAAACAACTTCCTGTGCTGCGCTACTCTCTGGTTCGAGTGGAGGTACAATTACCTCATCAAGTTCTATTTTCCTCCCACTTACTTCTTTCGAGAGAAGCTCTTTCTCGAGAAAGGATCCATTCTTGGCAACAAAGACTTTGCCCTCAGATCGTAGGTAGAAGGTATACCCAATAGTCTCTTTGGGATATCCTATGAAGACACACTTTTCCGCTTTGGGTTCGAGCTTCTTAGGTTGAAGTTTCTTCACATAAGCATCGCATCCCCAAACTTTTAGAAACGACATCTTAGGTTTCTTTCCAAACCATAATTCATACGGTGTCATCTCAACGGATTTTGACGGAGCCCTATTTAAAGTGAATGCGGCAGTCTCTAATGCATATCCCCAAAATGATAGCGGTAAGTTGGTAAGAGACATCATAGATCGTACCATATCTAAAAGAGTGCGATTACGACGTTCAGACACACCATTTCGCTGAGGTGTGCCAGGCGGCGTGAGTTGTGAAACAATTCCACATTTCCTTAGGTGCGTGCCAAACTCGTGACTTAAATATTCTCCGCCATGATCAGATCGTAGGCACTTTATCTTCCTGTCACGTTGATTCTCTACCTCACTCTGAAATTCCTTGAACCTTTCAAAAGTTTCAGACTTATGCTTCATCAAGTAGACATACCCATATCTACTCAAGTCATCAATGAGGGTGAGAACATAACGGTAGCCACCACGAGCCTTGACACTCATTGGACCGCATACATCGGTATGTATTATTTCCAACAAGTCAGTTGCTCGCTCCATTGTTCCGGATAACGGAGTCTTAGTCATCTTGCCCGTGAGGCATGGTTCGCACGTGTCAAATGATTCGAAATCAAGAGACTCCAAAAGTCCATCAGTATGGAGCTTCTTCATACGTTTGACACCAATATGACCAAGGCGACAGTGCCACATGTAAGTGGGACTATCGTTATCAACCTTACACTTTTTGGTACTCACACTATGGACATGTGTAACATCACGTTCGAGATTCATAAAAAATAAACCATTAACCAATGGGGCATGACCATAAAACATTTCTCTCATATAAATAGAACAACCATTATTCTCAGATTTAAATGTGTAGCCATCTCGCATCAAGCAAGATCAAGATACAATGTTCATGCTCAAAGCTGGTACTAAATAACAATTATTAAGGTTTAACACTAATCCCAAAGGTAGATGTAGAGGTAGCGTGCCGACGGCGATCACATCGACCTTGGAACCATTCCCGACGCGCATCGTCACCTCGTCCTTTGCCAGCCTCCGTTTATTCCGCGGCTCCTGCTTGGAGTTACAAATGTGAGCAACTGCACCGATATCAAATACCCAAGAGCTACTACGAGCGCTGGTTAGGTACACATCAATAACAAGTATATCACATATACCTTTAATGTTGCCGTCCTTCTTATCCGCTAAGTACTTGGGGCAATTCCGCTTCCAATGACCGGTACCCTTGTAGTAAAAGCACTCAGTCTCAGGCTTGGGTTCATGCTTGTTCTTCTTCTTCCTGGCAACTTGCTTACCGGGCGCGACAACAACTTTGCCGTCCTTCTTGAAGTTCTTCTTACCCTTGCCTTTCTTGAAACTATTGGTCTTATTTACCATCAACACTTGATGCTCCTTTCTGATCTCGACCTCTGCTGATTTCAGCATCGAGTACAACTCAGGAATGGACTTCTCCATCCCTTGCATGTTGTAGTTCATCACAAAGCTCTTGTAGCTAGGTGGAAGCGACTGGAGGATTCTGTCAATGACCGAGTCATCCGGGAGATTAACTCCTAGCTGAGTCAAGCGGTTGTGTAGCCCAGACATCTTGAGGATGTCCTCACTGACAGAACTATTCTCCTCCATCTTACAGCTGAAAAACTTGTCGGAGATGTCATATCTCTCGACCCGGGCATGAGCTTGGAAAACCAGTTTCAGCTCTTGGAACATCTCATATGCTCCATGTTGCTCAAAATGCTTTTGGATCCCCGGTTCTAAACTGTAAAGCATGTCGCACTGAACAACGGAGTAATCATCGCAGCAAGAATGCCAAGCGTTCGCAACGTCTTGCTCTGCTGGGAGAAGGGATGGGTCACCTAGTGGTGCATCAAGGACATACAATTTCTTGGAAGCTATGAGGATGATCCTCAAGCCATGGACCCAGTCCGTATAGTTGCTTCCATCATCTTTCAGCTTGGTTTTCTCTAGGAACGCGTTGAAATTGAGGGTGACATTCGCGTTGGCCATTGGATCTACAATATAAATTGTAAAGATAATTTTAGACTAAGTTCATGATAATTAAGTTCACATAATCAAATTATTTACTGAACTCCCACTTAGATAGACATCTCTCTAGTCATCCAAGTGACACATGATCCATGTCAACTAGCCCGTGTCCGATCATCATGTGAGACGGACTAGTCATCCATGGTGAAAATCTCCATGTTGATCGTATCCTCCATACGACTCATGTTCGACCTTTTGGTCTTCCATGTTCCGAGGCCATGTTTGTACATGCTAGGCTCGTCAAGTCAACCTAAGTGTTTTGCGTGTGTAAATCTGGCTTACACCCATTGTATGCGAACGTTAGAACCTATCACACCCGATCATCACGTGGTGCTTCGGAACAACGATCCTTAGCAACGGTGCATAGTTAGGGTGAACACTTTTCTTGAAATTTTAGTGAGAGATCATCTTATTTACTACCGTCGTTCTAGGCAAATAAGATGTAAACATGATGAACATCACATGCAATCAATATAGTGACATGATATGGCCATTATCATCTTGCTCCTTTGATCTCCATCTTCGGGCACCATGATCATCATTGTCACCGGCACGACACCATGATCTCCATCATCATGATCTCCATCACTGTGTCTTCATGAAGTTGTCTCGCCAACTATTACTTCTACCACTATGGCTAACGTTTAGCAATAAAGTAAAGTAATTACATGGCGTTTATGATTGACACGCAGGTCATACAATAAAATAAGACAACTCCTATGGCTCCTGCCGGTTGTCATACTCATCGACATGCAAGTCGTGAATCCTATTACAAGAACATGATCAATCTCATACATCACAATGCATCACATCACATCCTTTGGCCATATCACATCACAAGGCATATGCTGCAAAAACAAGTTAGACGTCCTCTAATTTGTAGTTGGAAGTTTTTACGTGGCTGCTATAGGTTACTAGCAAGAACATTTCTTACCTACACCAAAACCACAACGTGATATGCCACTTTCTGTTTACCCTTCATAAGGACCCTTTTCATCGAATCCAATCCGACTAAGGTGGGAGAGATAGACACCCGCTAGCCACCTTCTGCAACAAGTGCATGTCAGGCAGTGGAACCAGTCTCACATAAGCGTACGTGTAAAGTCGGTCCGGGACGCTTCATCCCACAATACCGCCGAATCAAGATAAGAATAGTAGTGGTAAGCAAATAAACAAAATCGACGCCCACAACTGCTTTGTGTTCTACTCGTGCATAGATTCTACGCATAGACCTAGCTCATGATGCCACTGTTGGGAGACATAGTAGTAAATCAAAAAAATTCCTACAATCACCAAGATATATCCATGGAGCAACCAGCAACGAGAGGGGAGAGACTGCATCTTCATACCTTTGAAGGTCGCTAAGCGGAAGCGTTACAACAACGGGGTTGATGGAGTCGTACTCGCAGCGATTCAGATCGCGGATTCCGATCTTAGCGCCGAACAATGGCGCCTCCGTGTTCAACACATGTGCAGCCCGGTGATGTCTCCTATGCCTTGATCCAGCAAGGAGGAAGGAGTGGTTGATGGAGATCTCCGGCAGCACGGCGGCGTGGTGACGGTGGAGCTACGTGAACTCCGGCAGGGCTTCGCCAAGCGCTACGGAGAACGAGGAAGAGGAAGAGTAGGGCTGCACCGAGAGAGAAAGAAATTGTGTCTCAAAACAGCCCAAACCCTTGCATATATATAGGAGGAGGGAGAGGGAGGGCTGCCTTGGCCCCTCCTCCAAAGAGGAGAGGTTCGACGACCCTAGGGAGGAGTCCACCTCCCACAAGGGAGGTGGATCTCTTCCTTTTGAATCCTTTTCAGCCCTATCTCTTATCTCCAGCCACATGGGACTTTCTAGAAGGTCTTGGCCAGCCCAAAAAGGGCTGGAACACTTCCTCTAAGGGCCCACAAAATCGTTTGGTCGTCACACCCCTCCTGGGGGTCCTCCGACACCCACCCGGCACTCCCGATACACTACCGATGAGCCCGAAAACTTTCCGGTGACCAAAACTGGACTTCCTATATATCAATCTTTACCTCGTGACATCCGGGATCTCATCCGGGACTCCGAACAACTTTTGGTAATCACGTATACCATTTCCCAATAACCCTAGCATCATCAAACCTTAAGTGTGTAGACCCTACGGGTTCGGGAGACACGTGGACATGACCGAGACACTTCTCCGGCCAATAACCAACAGCGGGATCTAGATACCCATGTTGGCTCCCACATGCTCCATGATGATCTCATCGGATGAACCGCGATGTCAGGGATTCAATCAATCCCGTATACAATTCCCTTTGTCTATCGGTATGATACTTGCCCGAGATTCGATCGTCGGTATCTCTACACCTTGTTCAATCTTGTTACCGGCAAGTCTCTTTACTCATTCCGTAATACATCATCCCGTGACTAACTCCTTGGTCACATTGAGCTCATTATGATGATGTCTTACCGAGTGGTCCCAGAGATACCTCTCATTCACGTGGAGTGACAAATCCCAGTCTCGATTCGTGCCAACCCAACAGACACTTTCGGAGATACCCGTAGTGCACCTTTATAGCCACCCAGTTATGTTGTGACGTTTGGCACACCCAAAGCATTCCTACGGTATCCGGGAGTTGCACAATCTCATGGTCTAAGGAAACGATACTTGACATTGAAAAGCTTTAGCAAACGAACTACACAATCTAGTGCTATGCTTAGGATTGGGTCTTGTCCATCACATCATTCTCCTAATGATGTGATCCCGTTATCAACGACATCCAATGTCCATGGTCATGAAACCATGACCATCTATTGATCAACGAGCTAGTCAACTAGAGGCTCACTAGGGACATGTTGTGGTCTATGTATTCACACATGTATTATGGTTTCCGGTTAACACAATTATAGCATGAACAATAGACAATTATCATGAACAAGGAAATAAAATAATAACCATTTTATTATTGCATCTAGGGCATATTTCCAACAAAGGCAAGGCTGTTATTGATGAGGGCACTCGTCCATTGGATGGACAGTTTCGCAAAGCTGCTTCCTTCTCCACCAATGATGACATTGCAAATCAGGACTCAGAAGCAAAAGCCTCAGCTCAAAAACATCAAGAGTCTGCCCCTCATGTGATGTCTGATCGCGAGCTTCAAATAAGTCTTCATTAGAAGGTCGATCGCAATCACAAGTGGGTATAGCGTCAACTTGGTTACATTGTGCAAAACATGACTGTGACTCGGAACTCTATGAAGAGGAATCACTACTATGCACATGAAACCCTCAAGCGCACTTGGGTTGTCCTGTCTCACCTCACAACTCCTGAAGAACTGAACGAGCTGAACTTTGAGGAAAATCTTGACTGGGCTCATCAACCAAACAAGAGATTCAAGAAAGTCCAAGTTCCTCTGATGGTCACAAGTTCATATTCTTCATCACGTGAGAGAGATGAAGATGAAGACATTGATGACACTACGGCAGGCCCTGCATCAACAAACGACCCTGACAACGCTGGCGCTCCTTCCTCACCAACACGATGAAATTCTTCAAAGGGGCGTTTGTCCTCACTTTTTCGTCCCTTTTGGTCTTCGATGACAAAGGGGGAGAAAATTTGAGTTAGTCTTCAAGCAGGTCTCTATATATGGGATATTTTTTGTGTAGGTTACAACACTCGCTCTTCTGAAGCTTTTGTTGATTGAGTTGTAAACTTAAGTCCGATGGTGGTCTGACACTTTTGAACTATTTCCTCGCATGTTTATTTCCTCAAGTACCTTAATGCATACATGCTGAATTTCGTCAGACACCATTTTCCTCACGCATTTCAAATTCTTCATATATTATGGTCAACTGCGCGTATGAATTACAAGATATAGGGGGACTTCTCCATGTTTTAATCTACCATGTGCATTTGCAGTCCAAAGCAAATTCCTCAAATATGCACATCTTTAGGGGGAGTTCTTCTATATCTTGCAATCAAATTCCTCAAACTAAGTACTTTCACTTCATATGTTTATCCCCGTTGAAAACTTAACCTATTTGTCATCAATCACCAAAAAGGGGGAGATTGTTAGTGCATCTAGTGCCCCTTAGTGATTTTGGTGTATTGAAGACTTATAGGTTAAGGAACTATTGTGTTTGTCAGTGTACATAGGTTCTATAAGTCGATGAGGAGTTTGATATATTCGGAGATTATCGACCCCTAAAAATGTATGTCTTCAACTGAAAACTTTGGTGAAGACTTTGCTGAAGACTTTGAAAATGAAGAAGTTGGTGTGACCTTGAAGATATGAACAAGGACTATGAAGCGTGAAGACTTTTGTTTTCGTAGTTTCATTTCCTTTCTTTGAGTCATAGGAAACACCGTACTGTTAAAGGCATGAATGAGGACTATGAAGCATGAAGACTCTGTGCGCACTTAACGTTCACTTTACCTACAAATAAGTATGAAACTAGAAGTAGATTGTAGGTGTTGTTGGATAGGTTTGCAAGATAATAAAGAACACGTAAATAAAAACTAGGGGCTGTTTAGATGAACTAACAATTAAGTTAGTTTAATGAGTGTGGAAAAGTGGTGGTAGAAGTTGTGGAATTATCCCTAAGCAATTGACTATGTTACAAGACCGATAGCAAGTTTTATGTTGGAGAGGCCACTGCTAGCATGTCATCCCTTACTTGGAATTCTATGCACTTCTGATTGGAACTATTAGCAAGCATCCGCAACTACTAACGTTCATTAAGGTAAAACCCAAGCATAGCATTAACATATATTTGTCCCCCTTCAATCCTTTATGCATAAATTTCTATGTTAGGCTTAAGCTACTATCACCCTTGCCCTCCAATACATAGTCCTATCAACATACAACAAACCCTATGGTGTGATCCACGCGCACACTCATATTATGGGCACCAAAGGACAACAACATAACCACAAGCAAATTAAACAAACCATAGCAACTCACCAAGCACTGATAGGACAACAAAAATCTACTCAGACATCATAGGATGGAAACACATCATTGCATAATAATATGAAGCATAAAGCACCATGTTCAAGTAGAGGGTACACCGGGTTGCGGGAAAGTGGACAACTATAGATAGATGGGGGAAGGTGATGGAGGTGTTGGTGAAGATGACGAAGTTTTTGGAGTAGATCACCGTCATGATGATTGCCCCGGCGGTGTTCCGACACCACTAGGAGAGAGGGGAGAGAGCCCCCTCCTTCTTCTTCTTCCTTGACCTCCCCCCGAGATGGGAGGAGGGTTTCCCCTCTGGTCCTTGGCCTCCTTGGCAGCGGAGGGTGGGATACCCTCCGAGATTGGATCTCTCTCTCCCTCTCTTTGTTTCCTTCTGTTTGTGCCTCCCCAGATTCTAGCCTTTCACCGTTTCTTAAATTCCTGGAGATCCATAACTCTGATTGGGATGAAATTTTAACACGACTTTTATCCGAATGTTAGATTTCTTGTGGGGAAAGAAGGGAACCAACTGCCTTAAGGCGTGACCACAAGCCACCTTGGCGCGCCCAGGGGGTAGGATGCGCCCCTGCGGCTTTGGGCCCCTCGGGCATTGTCTCGTGTTGATTCTTTTTCCCAAAAATCACTATATTCCAAAAAAATCTCCGTAAGTTTTTATCGCGTTTGGACTTCGTTTGGTATGGATATTCTGCAAAACATAAAACGTGCAACAAACAGGAACTAGCACTGGGCACTGGATCAATATGTTAGTCCCAAAAATAGTATAAAAAGTTGCCAAAAGTAATGAAGTTGTAAATATTGGCATGAAACAATCAAAAAATATAGATAAGACAGAGATGTATCATGGTATCAGAGCCAGGTTTATGCGTAGATGAGATGACGAGTAGAACACAAAGGAGTTTGTGGGCGTTGATGCTCAGATTGCCTCCTCCCTTGGTCTTTTCTTGATTGAGCGGTATTGTGGAATGAAGCGGCCCGGACCAACCTTATTAGTCCACATACGAGACACCAGTTCCATCGACTGACATGTGACGTTGTTGCATAAAGATGGTTGGCGGGTGTCTGTCTCTCTGTTAGTGCATCGAGTGCACCTCTTAGTGATTTTGGTGTATTGCAGACTTATAGCTTAAGGAACTAATGTGTTTGTGAGTGTACACAGGCTCTATAAGTCGATGAGGAGTTTGATATATTCGGAGATTATCGACCCCTAAAAATGTATTTCTTCAACTGAAGACTTTGCTGAAGACTTTGGTATTCCCTGAAGACTTTTAAAATGAAGAAGTTGGTGTGACCTTGAAGATATGAACGAGGACTATGAAGCGTGAAGAATTTTGTTTTCGTAGTTTCATTTCCTTTCTTTGAGTCATAGGAAACACTGTACTGTTAAAGGGGGCCGAGGTAATACTAAGGAAAATTTCCAACTGAAGCTCAACTCAAAATCCTCAGCCAATCCTATCCTTCAAGTGAAGCCTTTGGAAATCTCTTGCAGCTCAGTCAAGTTCTTCAGTGACAGAGACGAAGTTCTTATGGTCTTTGATGAAATTGATCTGACTGCGGAGTTAGGATTTCGCAAGTGCAAATTGCCTACAAGTGAGGAACATGATATGTCTAAGAACTTTCATAGTTCAAAATTCCGACCGGTGCTGTCCTTAGCGCCAGATGTCCTCAATCATTCTTATCCACATAACGGTCATATCATTGGGGGCATTTATGTCTTATCATGTCAGGTTGCACCCTAGCTATAAATAGTCACCCCCCACAACCACTAGTTGGTTGGCTGCTCCGAGAGAGAACTGACACTTGTCATTTGAGAGCAACCCGTCCTTCAAGGACTTTGAGAGAAAATCATGAGTGAGGAAAAACCCACAACCAAACCACCAAACCCAAAGTGATTCAGCATTACTGAAGAAATTCCTGTGTGGAACCGACGCTTGTTACCTTTGAGGACTATGCATCCTCTAGACGGTTAGGCGTCATGGTCTAGTGCATCCTGTAGTCTTTTGCGGATCATGAAGTGACCTTGGTCTAGAGCATCCAGCAGTAAATTGTGGATCGCCAGGTGACCAGTTTGTGAGGGTTTTGGAAGTCTACCCTGAAGACTTACCACGAGTGTTGAGCGAGGACTATGTGACCTTAGCTCAAGGAGAATACGGTAAGGACTGTGTGTCCTAGGACTATGTGTCCTCTGGTTTAAATACCAGGCCGCTCCAAACCAGACATACGACTGTCACAGCAGTTGGAACTGGGTCATTAAACCATTGTCTTCATCGAGCTACCTGGTTCTATTTCCTCAACCCCTCTATTCGTCGTATACTTGTTGATGAAATTGATTGTTACTGTTTGAAGAATTTGACTGAAGACTTTCACAATTTCCTCACCTCGAATTCTTCAAGTTACCTTGTTCCTCACCTGCTTATCATGTATCACGCTACATGTAATCTGTGCATGTTTCATTTCATCATGATGACTATGCTGTTGCTATGTTCCTCATGCACGTGAGTACTTATTCTGCTACTAGTTATTCATCACATTTCAAATTCCTCAAGTTGAAATTCCTCGAGTGATGAATTTCTAAAAATCACCTATTCACCCCCCCTCTAGTCGATATAACGCACTTTCACTCTCCTACTCTAGTTGGATCGGATTCGACAAAGGCGGTCCTTGAGAAGGTTGAATAGGACTTTCTATATCACCGTTGTGGTTTTGCGTAGGTAAGAATCGTTCTTGCTAGATACTCGTAGCAGACAAATTAAACATGTAACAACAATTAGAGGACGTCTAAGTTGTTCCTGCAGGGTATGTTGTGATATGATATGGCCAATTTCATAATGAGATATATGTGATGTATGAGATGATCATGTTTTGTATAGACTATCATGACTTGCATGTCGATAAGTATGGCAACCGGCAGGATCCATAGGGTTGTCTTTAATTATTGTATGACCTGCATCAATCATTAAGCGTTATGTAATGCTTTACTTTATCACTAAGCGGTAGCAATAGTAGTATAAGCATGGTGGGCACGACAACCTCGATGGCGACACATTGATGGAGATCAAGATGATGGAGATCATGGTGTCATGTTGGTGACGATGGAGATCATGCCGGTGCTTTGGAGATGGAGATAAAAAGCACAAGTTCATGGCCATATCATGTCACTTATGATTTGGATCTGATGTTAATCCTTTTATGCATATTATTTTGCTTAGGACGACGGTAGAATTATAAGGTGATCCCTCACTAAAAATTCAAGATAAAATTGTGTTCTCCCAGAGTGTGCACCGTTGCGAAAGTTCATCGTTTCGAAGCACCACGTGATGATCGGGTGTGACAGAATCTACATTCACATACAATGGGTGCAAGCCAGTGTTGCACGTGCAGAACACTCGGGTTAAACTTGACGAGCCTAGCATGTACAGACATGTTCTCAGAACAGAAGAGACCGAAAGATCGAACATGAGTCATATAGTAGATATGATCCACATGGAGATGTTCACCATTGACACCACCTCATCTCACGTGATGATCGGATTTAGGTTGGTGAATTTTGATCATGTAGCACTCGGATAACCGGAGGGATGTCAATTTGAGTGGGAGTTCTTAAGTAATATGCTTAATTAGACTCATTGTGATTAACATAGTCTAAATTTGTCTTTGCAAAATTGTGTTCTAGTTCAATAGCTCGCGTTGTAGCTCCCCTGTGTTTTATGATACGTTCCTAGAGAAAATAGAGTTGAAAGATGATGGTAGCAATTATGCGGACTGGGTCCATAAACTGAGGATTGTCCTCATTGCTGCATAGAAGGCTTATGTCCTTGATGCACCCACCCCCTCTAGCATCGTACGTGGATGTTGTTAACATATGATAGGCACGTTGTGATGACTACTTGATAGTTCAGTGCGTCATGCATTACGATTTAGAATTGAGGCTCCAAAGAAGTTTTGCACATCATGGACCATATGAGATGTTCCTAGAGCTAGAATTGAGATTTCAGGCTCGTACCTGTGTTGAGAGGTATGAGACCTCCAACAAGATTCATTTGCTTGCAAGATGAAAGGAGAATAGCTCAATTAGTGAGCATGTGCTCAGATTGTCTAGGTGCTACAATCGCTTGAATCAAGTGGGAGTTCACCTTCCAGATAAGATAGTGATTGGTATAGTTCTCCAAGTCACTTCCACAAAGCTACTGGAGCTTCTTGATGAACTACAAATATGCCAGCGATAGAAAAGATGATATCTGAGCTATTTGCGGCGTTTGACACCGTGAAGGTAGAATTCAGGAAGGAGCATCAAGTGTTGATGGTTAGTAAAACCACTAGTTTCAAGAAGGGCAAGGGAAGGATGGGAAAAGTTCAAGAAGGGCAAGCTAGTTGCCTCTCCAGTGAAGAAACCCAAGGCTGAACCCAAACCCGATACTCAGTGCTTCTATTATGAGGAGAACGGTCACTGAAGCGGAACAACCCTAGATACGTGGTAGATAAGAAGGCTGGAAACGTCAATAGAAGTATTTTTGATATACGTGTTATTGATATGTACCTTACTAGTACTCCTAGTAGCACCTAGGTATTAGATACCGGTTCAGTTGCTAAGTGTTGGTAACTCGAAATAAAACCTAAGAAATAAACGGTGACTAGCTAAGGGCGAGGTGACGATGTGTGTTGGAAGTGTTTCCAAGGTTTATGTGATCACCATCGCACCCTCTCTCTACCTATAGGATTAGTGATGAACCTAAATAAATATTATTTAGTATTTGCGTGGAGCATGAACGTGATTAGATGATGTTTATTGCAATATGGTTATTCATTTAAGTTAGAGAATAATGGTTATTCTGTTTACATGAAAAATACCTTCAATGGTCATGCACCCAATGAGAATGGTTTATTAAATCTTGAACGTAGTGATACACATGTTCATAATATTGATGCCAAATATGCAAAGTTAGTAATGATAGTACCACATACTTGTGGCACTGTCGCTAAATGTCATATTGGTGTAAACCGCATGAAGAAACTCCATGCTGATGGATCTTTGGACTCATTCGATTTCGAATTGGTTGAGACATGCGAACCACGCCTCATGGGCAGATGACTAAGACCATGTTTTCTGGTATGATGGAGCAGTTAAGTGACTTATTGGAAATGATACATGTTGATGTATGCGGTCCAATGAGTGTTGTAGTGTGTGATGGATATCGTTGTTTTCTTACCTTCACTAATGATTTGAGTAGATATGGGTATATTTACTTAATGAAACACATGTCTAAATCGTTTCAAAAGTTCAAGAAAATTAAGAGTGAAATTTGAGATCATCGTGACATGAAAATAAAATGTCTATGATATGATCGTGGAGGTGAATATTGCTACCTTTTGAGCATGCGTTGGTTTTCCCTTGAAGAGGAAAGGGTGATGCAGCGAAGCAGATAAGTATTTCCCTCAGTCGTTGAGAACCAAGGTATCAATCCAGTAGGAGGAACAAGCAAGTCACCAATGGTTGCACCTACAAAAACAATCAAACTCTTGCACCCAGTACTATAAAGGGGTTGACAATCCCTTCACAGTTATTTGCAAGGATTAGATCAGAAAGAGATAGTTGAAAACGAGTGCGGAAAGTAAAATATAAATAAATTGTAGCAAGTATAGATCTGAAACTATATGATGGAAAATAGACACGGAGGCCATAGGTTTCACTAGAGGCTTCTCCCTAGCAGGCAAATATCATGGTGGGTAAACAAATTACTGTAAAGCAATTGATAGTAAAGCGAATAATCATGTAGTTATCCAAGGCAATGATCATGCATATAGGCATCACATCCGTATCAAGTAGATCAAAAAGATTCTGCATCTACTACTAATCCCCACATCGACCGACTCTTGCTTGCATCTAGAGTATTAAGTTCATGAAGAACAGAGTAACGCATTAAGAAAGATGACATGATGTAGAGGGATAAACTCAAGCAATATGATGAAAACCCCATCATCTCGTTACCCTTGATGGCAACAATACAATACGTGTCTCGCTACCCCTACTATGTCACTCGGTGAGGACACCGCAAGATTGAACCCAAAACCAAGCACTTCTCCCATTGCAAGAATTACCAATCTAGTTGGCCAAACCAAACCAATAACTCGAAGAGACTTGCAAGGATATGAAATCATGCATATAAGAAATCAGAGGAGATTCAAATAAGATTCATGGATTATCTGAACATAAACTCACAATTCATCAGATCTTGACAAACACACCACAAAAGAGGATTACATTGGATAGATCTCCAAGAAGATCATGAAGAACATGGTATTGAAGATCAAAGAGAGAGAAGAAGCCATCTAGCTACTAGCTATGGACCCATAGGTCTATGGTGGACTACTTACGCATCATCTGAGGGGCAATGGAGTTGATGTAGATGCCCTCCGTGATCGAAAACCCCTCCAGCAGATTACCGGAAAAGGCTCCAAGATTGGATCTCTTGGGAACGGAGGCTTTTGGTGGAGGAAAAGTATTTGCGTGGCTCTCATCGGTGTTGGGGGAATATTTGGGTATTTATGGTCCATAGAATAGGGTTATGAGACCTGCCAGGAAGCGACAAGCTCGCTAGGCACGACCAGGGGGGCCCGCACCTAGCAAGCTTGTGGCCTCCTATCACGTCCCCTGGCATCCACTCTAAGCTTGGATGATTTGTTTCCTTCCAGAAAAATTCCTTCCGAAGGTTTTATTCCGTCTGGACTCCTTTTAATCTTCCATATGTGCAAAACTCTAAAACAAGGAAAAACAGAAACTGGCACTTGGCCCTAGATTAATAGGTTAGTCCCAAAAATAATATAAAATAGCATATTAATGCATATAAAACATCCAAAACAGATAATATAATAGCATGCTATCATAAAAAATTATAGATACGTTGGAGACGTATCAGCATCCCCAAGCTTAATTCCTGCTCGTTCTCGAGTAGGTAAATGATAAAAAAATAGAAATTTTGATGTGGAGTGCTACCTAACATATTTATCCATGTAATATTCTTTATTGTGGCATGAATATTCAGATCCGTAAGACTCAAAACAAAAGCTTAATATTGATATAAAAACAATAACATTTCAAGCATACTAGCAAAGCAATTGTATCTCCTCAAAATATAATGGCAAAAGAAAGCACTACTAGGAAAAGGGCTATAGATAATATGGACATTAATGGCGCACCACACATGTGGTGCGCCACTACTATATAGCAGTGGTGCACCATGTGTTGGTGCGCCATTAGTGTGATGGACACTAATGGCGCACCATACCCACGGTGCGCCACTACTAACAAATTTTTTTTATATTTTTCCAAAACTAGTAATGGCGCACCAGGGCACAGTGCTCCATTACTTGTTATAACTAGTAATGGCGCACCACTCACCCGGTGCGCCACTACTAACAATTTTTCCCTTTTTTCATAACTAGTAATGGCGCACCAGTGTATAGTGCGCCATTAGTAGTTCAAACTAGTAATGGCGCACCACACACACGGTGCGCCACTACTAACATTTTTTTTATTTTTATTTTTGCAAAACTAGTAATGGCGCACCACCTAACTTGTGCGCCATTAGTAACCAGGGTTACTAATGGCGCATTTGTAGGTGGTGCGCCATTAGTAACCTGGTTCCAGCTAGATATTTTGGACAGCCACCTACCACACTCACTTTTCCCACTTCATTCTCTCCACCTCCTCCTGTAAGCTTGTCTCGGCTGCCTCCTCCTCCTCACCTCATTTGCACCATAGATTCATCCAAATTAATTGGTTAAATTACCTTTTTGATAGATAAGTAAGGGGAAAGCTTTCTTTATGTTGTAGATCTACTTTTTTCTCCCTCCAACAACGTGCACATGCATTTTTATAGCCTAGCTAGATCTATGTATGTTTGTGGTGTTGCATATGTTTGTGGTGTTGCATATATGTTTGTGTTTGCAGGTACCGGTATTTGAAATGCGATAGTTGCCAATATTTTGCCGGAATGTTGATTCATTTCCGTTTCGGCGAGAATTTGGCACTATGCATTCTTTTTTGTCCTATTTTTAGGCAAAGTCATGCCAAATTTTTTCTTGGTTCTAAAATATCGTTTTGCTCTACCCCGCAGGAGACCATGGTCCGCACGATGACCGAAGGCATCGTGAATAGGTTTTTGAGCTCCGCGAAGGCCGAGATGCTTCAAAAGAACGAGACGGAGATAAGATGTCCGTGTCGAAGATGCAAGCTGAGGAGCCTTATGGACCCGGATTCCGTACAGGTGCGGGACCACCTGCTCTTGCGTGGTTTCATGGATGGCTATCGGTGGCAAGGTGATGAAGATGATTATGAAGTCGTCCATGGGGGCCGGGCAAGAAATGAGGAAGGGCATGAGCAAGACAATCGCGGCGAGGGCAGGCGAGAAGACGAAGAATCTCGAGGACATGATCACGAAGTAGATGCAGTACACTGTCATCATGTAGAAGATGCCAGACATGATGATGAGGAAGATGTCGGAGCAGACAAAGGGCATGATCATGAAGATGAAGATGCCGGAGCAGACGACGATGGACCATCGATGGGCTGGGTGCAGGACCCTCATATTGAAGAGCTGCTTCTCAAGCAGACGGATAACACAAGAGCTGCCGCCCGAGAGAAAGCCAAGCTGGATCAACTGGAGATAGAAGCGGTTACTCCATTGTATGAAGGATGCAGGACCGAGGATACCTGCCTGAAAGTAACGCTCATGGCTTTGGAGATGAAGGTAAAACACAAAATGGCCGACGCATGATTCAACGAGAACATGACATTCTGGCACGAACGTCTTCCCAAGGGGAACAAGTGCCCGACCAGTTTCGAGGAGGCGAAGAAAATCGTGTGTCCTCTGGATTTACCGCACGTGAAATACCATGTGTGCATGAACAATTGCATCATTTATCGGGACGAGCACGCAGAGTCTACCATATGTCCGGTGTGCGGCGTCACTCGATACAAGAAGAGGAAGAAAGCTCCTCGAAAAGTGGTGTGGTACTTTCCGATCACTCCTCGTCTGCAGCGGTATTTCGCGGACCCTAAGGTAGCAAAGCTCCTGCGTTGGCATGCGGATAGGGAGGAGAAGAAGCGACAAGATGACGCAAATGATCCGGAGATAAATAAAAAAGACAAGATGCTGAGTCACCCTAAGGATGCGAGCCAGTGGCAAGCGTTGAACTTCGAACACCCAGAATTTGGGAACGATCCAAGGAACATCATGTTGGGCGCGAGCACCGATGGAGTCAATCCGTTTGGCAGCCAGAGAAGCACACATAGCACCTGGCCTGTGTTTGTGTGGATGTACAACCTTCCCTTCTGGTTGTGCATGAAGAGGAAGTACATTCACATGAGTATGCTAATTGAAGGGTCGAAACAACCAGGGAACGACATCAATCTATATTTGGGGCTGCTGAAAGAGGAGCTAGACACACTGTGGAAAACGCCAGCCAATACGTGGGACGCCGCAGAGAAAGAATATTTCCCTATGAGAGTCGCACTGCTCACGACGGTGCACGACTATCTCGGTTATGGATATGTCGCGGGGCAGGTGGTCCATGGATTTTCTGGATGCATCAGGTGCTTGGATGACACAATGTATCGCCAGGTAGATAGAGATCCCGGGTCTTCGAAAACCGTGTTCATGGGACATCGAAGGTGGCTTCACGACGATGACTCATGGAGAAAACGCAAGGATCTGTTTGATGGTGAAACCGAACCCCGAAGACACCCGCGTACGAGGAGCGGCGAGGAAATAGACAAGCTGTTGAAAAATTGGAAAGAGTGCCCACCGCCGGGAAAGGCGCCAGAGCCGCTGCTGAAGGTATGGAAAACGAGGTCTGTTTTCTGGGACTTGCCATACTAGAAGATCCTCCGTGTGCCTCACGGCCTTGATGTCATGCATATCACGAAGAATGTGTGCGAGAGTGTGCTTGGTACCCTGCTCAACATGCCAGAGAGGACCAAAGATGGGCCGAAAGCAAGGGCAGACTTGAAATCAATGGGCATCAGGGAGGAGCTTCACGCTAATAATGATGATGATGATGATGATGATGATGATGATGATGATGATGATGATGATGATGATGATGATGAGGCGAAGCAGGACACGGAAAGTCGTCGCAAAGGCAAAAAGGCCAAGAAGACCGGAAATGACTTCCCTCCCGCGTGCTTCACTCTAAGTCAGGAGGAGATCGATCAGTTTTTCACCTGCCTTGTAGGAGTAAAACTTCCTTACGGTTACGCGGGGAAGATAAGCAGATACCTAGACTCAGCAAAGCAGAAGTTCAGCGGTATGAAGTCTCACGACTGTCACGTGCTGATGACGCAGATACTTCCAGTTGCAATCCGTGGGATCATGGACGCGCACATCCGTGAAATGCTATTTGGCCTATGCAACTTTTTCGACGTCATCTCTCGGAAGTCGGTTGGCGTGAGGCAACTCAGAAGGCTACAGGAAGAGATCGTGGTGATACTATGCGAGCTTGAGATGTACTTCCCGCCCGCATTCTTCGACGTTATGGTGCATCTGCTGGTCCATATCGTGGAGGATATCATCCAACTCGGGCCGACGTTCCTGCACAGCATGATGCCGTTCGAAAGGATGAATGGTGTCATCAAAGGATATGTTCGCAACATGTCACGTCCAGAGGGAAGCATAGCAAGGGGCTTTCTGACCGAAGAGTGCATCTCCTACTGCATGAATTATCTAGGCATCGAGAACCCCGTTGGTCTGCCCGTCAACAGGCACCTCCGCAGGCTCGCTGGATGGGGTCACCGTGAGGGTCGCCGTGAAATGCATGTCGACTTCGAGGGTCGACTCGCCGACTTTGAAAGAGCAAACCTAGTCGCGCTACAACACATAGACGTGGTCGATCCTTGGGTGGTAGATCACAAAACCTTTATTGAGAAGACGTACAATGACCGAGGCCAACAGAGGACGGACGGAGATATAATCAAAGAGCACAACTCATGTTTCACGCGTTGGTTCAAGAAGAAGCTTCTGTCGTACCCTTTACATGAGGATTCTTCCATGGAAGAACAACTCATATTCGCCTTGTCACAGGGCGCCGAGCACAACCTGATGACGTATGAGGCGTACGATATCAATGGCTACACATTCTACACCAAGGGAAAGGACATGAAGAGCGATGGTTATCAGAACTCCGGGGTAACGATGGAATCCTACACCGGTAACGACAAGGACAGATACTACGGAAGGATCGAGGAGATCTGGGAGCTGAGCTACGCTGGAGAGAAGGTCCCGATGTTCCGTGTCAGATGGGCCAAGAGCGTCCTAAAAGAAGACCGGTATTTCACCACCATGGTTATACTCGAAGCCAAATCCAAGACCGCGGGCGCAAACGCCAGCGCGAAAAATGAGCCATGGGTACTGGCTTCCCAAGTGGACCAATGCTTCTTCATTACCGACCCATCAAAGCCTAGTCGTGTTGTCGTGAGGAGAGGGAAAAGGAAGATCATCGGAATGGATGGAGTCGCCAATGAGCAAGACTTTGACAAGTATGGCGACCCGAAGATGGAACATGATGACGACGATGAAGTACCAGCATACACCACAAGAAGAAGCAGGACCACCCTACCTAAAGGACGTCCGTTCAAAAGAAGAACTCCATTTGCGAAAAATAAGGGCAAGAAGATAGTGAACAGATAGCTAGCTAAGATTGATTGTATTTAAATTGTAGCCTTCATTTCTCGATTGTATTCATAAATGTTTTCATATTCATAAATGTTTTACCAATTGACAAATGAATGCAACTAAAAATCCAAAAAAATATTGAAGGTGCACACCTAGGAGTTGCGCCGGCCATTGGTATACCAATTTTTATGAATTTTTTTCAAATATTTTCAAATAACAAATTTGATGATATTTTCAAATATCAAATTTGATGATATTTTTTCATATTCATAAATATTTTCATATTCATAAATATTTTCAAATAAAAAATAAAAAATTATTAGACGCAGCTAAAAAAAAGTTACTTATGGCGCACCCCTCAGTGGTGCGCCATTGCTATGGATATACTTATGGCGCACCCCTGGGAGGTGCGCCATTGCTATAGATAAGGCTACACGTGTGTGGCCTTGGTCTTGGCCATCGCTCTCCCCCCTCTGTCTACAACCTCTGTCGCCGCGCGTGCGGAGGGCTGTAATCGCCTCGCCCTCTTTCTCCCCCCAATCCCCACCCCCACCCCCACCTAACCCTTCCTCCCTCCCGCCGACTCGCCGACCACGCCTCCCCAGTCCTCCCTTCCACCCAACCGTGCCGGCGGCCCAGCCCGGCGTGCTCCACTGGACGGCCGCGGGAGCGGGGGAGATCCGCCCCGACCTCGGCCCCCTCCTCCGGTGACAAACCCTAACCCGTCTCGACTCTTCTTCTTCTCATGCTTTCTCTCCTTGACGTGACCCGTATGTCGATTCTCATCCAGTTTGCGGATTCATTTGCTTACCAAGAGTAGTAATCTATTGCACTGCACTAATGCAAAATACTAGTACTAGAAGAAACTACACGTGCCTAGGGGAAATATATAATGTTAGCATTTAGTTCTGGCCCCCACGTTCACGAGCCAGTACCAGCACCCTCATGGATTTGAACCCCGATACCTCCACTTCCCAATCCCTACCTACCCGTTGCAGTCAGAACAACATATTTGTTTCATTTAGGTATGTCATTGTAGGTGTTGAAATCCAGCCTTCGTATCTGCGCTTCGGTTTTAATGGTGTACGCCAGCTGCCCACAACACAGCTTTTGTACGGATGGAAAAAGTAAAATGATGTACAGGCCTACACTTCAGTTTCATTCTTGTTCCTACTAACTTTAGTTGGGTGGCAAAAGAGCACTCCAAATTTGCAATACAGTGACACACCCGCAGCGCGCATTCAGCATGTCGATAATGATTTTGGCAGCAGTGTGAGGCAGTAGTGTGCGGCGCAATTCCTTCATTGGATAATGATTTTGTAGGTACCCCGAGAGGCCCTTGAGTTTGCCAGAATGTCAATTAACTTCCGTTCCAGCAAATTCGGGTACTCCATATGTCCTATTTTCAGCAAAGGTCATGCTGAAATTTTCCGTGAATTTTAGCATGACTTTGCTAAAAATAGGACATATGGGGTACTTGTGACTAATGCATGGGCCGGGGTTTGAATTCCCCTAGTCGTTTTCTCCCTACTCTGCTCTACCAACATGCACCTAAACTTGTAAAGGCTGTCATACTACACCATTAAATTGTCACACAGTTCCATCAATGAAATAAAAACACTGTAATTAATTGGGAAAATGTTATTTACATACTTGGGCGTGCAGGACCACCATTGTTTCACCACTAGCAATGTTTGTGTTGTCACTGCTTGTGTCATCGGGTTTTGAGCTTTCGATTTGACAGATTGTCTCAAGAATGTTTGAGAACCAAACCTTCCTCCTCTTCTTATTCCTTCCTTGTCTTGCCCTCTTGTTGCTCTTCCGGCTCTTAGACCATTTAACAATGCTTTGCCCTCCAAAACCAGCAATTGAAGTAATGCGACTCCGCCCTACGAACCACACATTTTTGTCACTTGTTATGCAAATCATATTCTCATACTTTTTGAAAATATTTTCTTTGCCACTTAGCTCCAATGGGTGATTCTATGGTTCGATCATTCTGACCACCTACGTCTGCAACACAACCACAAAATCAGTACACACATTGTCACCTGAACAGCTTCTTATTATCAAAAAATATTGTATACATATATACCTGGACCGTGCCCTCCTTCCGGCCTTGAATCTTGACCAGCATTATCTTAGGATGCCTCGGTGTCGACAAACCCTAAATCATGAGACCATGATAATTCCTCACAAACCAACCCTTAAATAACAGTGAGCCATTATGTCGTCACCCTTGAAGCCTTGCGGGCATTTGCAGCCCTTAGCTTGTTCATTCTGTAGATTTCCAAAATTCAGTTTTGTAGGCCCTTGACAATAACCAACTTTTTGACCAAACTTTTTTCCTATTTAGAGCGAAACATGGCCCACAACGATGAGGCCGGCGGTTTGGGCAAGGCATTCTGGGAGCTGTCCCAAGAGATGGAGGAAGAACCTCACCGCTATGAGGACGCCGCGGAAGACACTGATCCCGACTACACAACCCCTAGTGGCGTCGGGGATGACACCACTGATGGTGCCGTCGAGGATGCCACCACTGATGATGGCAGCGCACGCATAGATGGCAGCCAACTGAAGAGGCAACGGAAGGACCGGCGCCCGAACGTGCTCGGCACCGTCAAGGAGGAATTTACTGAAGTGTCCTCCGAGGGGCATCCAACGGCGCCCAAAGAATTAGTAAAGGGTACTCAGTTCAGCTCGGGTGCATTCTTCGGAGCACCGTCTCGATCAACACCGAGAACCTAAGGCATCCTGACCGAGGGAATTTGCGCAGCCTCCTCTTCACAAAGCTGCACGAACAATACAAGTTCCCCAGTGACGTCGCAAACACACGCCTCTCAGGGAATAAAGTGAACAGTGCCGCCCTAACGAAGATGAGCACGGCCCTGTCTACTTGGAGAAGCGCGGTGAAGAAAATGATTGACAAAGGTGATAGTTATGAGAAGATCAAGGCGAAAAATCCTTCGATCAGCGAAGATGACTGAAAGGAGTTCAAGATCAAGTGCGAGAGCAGCGCAACCGTGGAATCAAGTGAGTGGGGGGATGATATGCGGGACTTGAACTTAGGTGTCCACCAACTCGGTCCCGGCGGTTACAGAGTGGCGGAACCTACATGGGACAAGGAGGATGCGGAGCGTGCCGAGCAAGGCCTACCGCCCCGCTTCGAGAAATACAGTGACAAGCAGACCAGGAACTATGTCAGGGCCCGGTACAAGGTGGACCCGGTAACAAAGGAGCTTACCACGGATGCGAAGACCAAGGCGCTTGAGCGTGTTCTGGTAAGGAATACACCCCCGCGTAATTAGCTCCATATGGTTGCATTCTAATTAATGAAGCCAAATTTCTAAATGGTTCACATTCCTTCCGCAGGAGACTGAAAGCAGTAGCGTGGGGTCATCTCAGAGCTCCCCTTGGGACAACACTTTAAATAGGGCGTTGAACGCAATGAAAAACAAGGATAAGTTCAGTAAGCCGTCGTCAGCTGGTCGTGTGGCCGGCAAAGGCTTGTCCACAAAATGGTCGTCATACTATAACGATGGTGTGCGAAAGGAGAGAAAGACCAGCTCGGAAAGCCAGTCGCGCGAGGTTCAAGAACTCAAGGCACAAGTGGCGCGAATTCCGGAGATGGTCCAAGAGCAAGTGCAACAACAACTGGGAACGACGCTCACCGCCATTGTGCCTTCCTTGATTCAGGGGCTGCAGACGTGGATTGCGGGCGGCCAACAAGGGCCGCCCCCGGTTCCCAGCTTCACGACCAGCAACTCGCACAACGCGCAGGCAGCGCCATTAGTGTCTCCGGCGGAGGCAGTATTGGTGTCTCCGGTGCTGGCACAGGCATTGGAGCTTAATGCACCCGGGTGTACGCCGGTCGGCACCTCGGCAGCAAGCGGCCCCTCCGTCAGTTGCACGCCCGCCGTTGGCAGTGCCTCGACATTAGCCGAGCTCGACGCCATGACGGTAACTAAGACTCTCGGCCGATGACTTCATCTCCTTGCCTTTGACTGGGCATCCCTGACGCCCTACATATTTTCGCAGGGCGCCGCCGACGTTCCATGCACTCTCCTGCACTTCGTGGGTGGCGAGTTGATCGATGTCACCAAGGGCAGAATCGTTCAACCGGGCAACCCCGTGTTCCACGGTAATCTGATGCCACCCACCGTGTATAGGGTTAAACTGGTTCGGGTGCTGCCAGGCTGCGACGACTTGTTACCTCCGATTTGACCCGCTGGGGCCGACGAAGATGATGTGATGACCCTCAGCGCCTGCGTAAGCTGGCCCCTGCTTTGGCCGAAGAGCCAGATTCGTATGGGGGCGGGGTACACCATCCCAAAGACAACACCGCCAGTCGTGTCGGCGCCAAGCCATGACAAGACCGCCGCAACGCTACCGGACATGCCGGACATGCATATGGCACAGGATCCGGACATGCATATGGCACAGGATCCGGACAACGACGACGACGACGACAGTACATTTACCAACGTCGATAAGTACTTTGCCGAACATGGGTACGGTGACGAATTCTTCGGGCCTCCTTCTCAAGAACCCAACCCTGCAAAAGACGACCATGATCTAGCTGGTACCGCGGAGAAACCCAATTGCAACAGGCGTCGTCTAGCGTTCAGTTCTCAGGAGATGCCTCCAGCTGCCGCCTTCACCGAGCCTCAGATAGCCGAGGTGCGAAATATTATCAGCCCCAACACACTCAAGAAGGTGGTTTGTGAGCAGAACTCGATCCCATTACAGCAGAAGAAGAAGGGACGGAAAATAAAGAATAACAAGGGCGGTGCGAGCCAGCCGACACCGAGTACGATCCGTGCTTAGGACGGGCCACCTTCACCTAAGGATATCTCGAGGAGGGTGCATGTGGCGGGTAGGCCGATGCTACCGACTAATCTGCTCAATGCTGCAACCGGTGCTATGCGGAGTCTGCATGATAGTGTTCTTTCTTTGGAGAAGCAGCATCTCTCCGAGAATGATGTGGCATACCCGGTTTTCGTGGCCAAGGTGCCAGAGGGCAAGGGCTTTATGGATAGCACCATCGGGGGTACGATCGTCCTGCGGTTTGATGACATCTTCGCTATGTTTAACCTTCATCCGCTGCACTACACCTTCGTTCGGCTATTTTCGCTGAGTATGGAGATGCGGATCATTAGAGACAAGACCTCGGACATCGTGATTATCGACCCCTTCTACTTGAGTGCCAAGATCTTGGGCAGCGCTGGGGACCGGCAAGTCGCGAGTTCACACCTCGAAGGCGTCATTCTGGCAAACCCAGATAAGGATAACTTCCTCGTGCCTTACTTTCCCGAGTAAGTTATCCCCTCACCGCCCCGTAACATATGATTTCTTAGATTTCGATCGTTCTTTTTTTCTAAAATTCTGTGTTTTGTGCAGTGACAGACATTGCACACTCATCCTCTTAAGCCTGAAATATTCCATGGCCACGTATTTCGACTCGGACCGTCAGTCGAAGAAAGACTACACAAATATCAAGAAAGTTCTTGATGATGTTCTCCCGGGTTACGCCAGATCTAGTGGCACCTTCAGCAGGATAATTCGTAGGTACGGCAAGCACGTGTTCACCCACAATATGACGTTCCCCTGCGCCAAGCAGCCGCCTGGCAGTCAGAAGGATGCCTACTAGACCCTCCATCACATGCGGGCGATCGTACGGGACCAGCATCACCTTCTGCTACCAAATAATCTCAAATATTGGGCCACACGCTTGTCGGCAATCCAAGACGCGGACATCAGACAAGAATTCTATTGCATCCAGTCGGAGTTTGCGGAAATCATCCATCAAGATATCCTTCGTACCTCGAGGTAGTTCTACCTCAGATATCAACCGTCCAACAGTGAGATAGAAACAACGCTACAAATGCAGGCTGACAACGCCCGCGATTTCATGACCATCACGGAAGATGGCGGCTTCATCCACGCTCTGGTCCCTGAGTCGAGTCGAAAGTAGATATGCTATGTAGTTCTGAAATGTCGATTGGCTCATGTTGTAATATTCAACTTTAATGAACTTGTATGTCTCTTTGGTTTGGACAGTCGTTCAACTTATATGTAATCGATGCTATTTATTAGTAGGACCATGAATCGTGCTATTAATGTGTTGCTTTTCTCTTCCGATCCTTGTGTTGCATACTTATATATTGCTTATGTATTGTCTGTGAATTGCTACTAACGTTTTGTTTGGCTAGTGCATAGAGATGTCGTCATATGTCGTGTACAAGGGTAAGGTTCCTGGAGTCTACGACGACTGGGAGGAGTGTCGTAGATAGGTTCACCGTTTTAGCGGTAACAGTTACAAAGGGTGCACCACTAGGGCAGAAGCGGAAGCTAGATATGCGCGCTATCTAGCGGGAGAGAGGAGGGAGCGTTGGAGGAACCGGATGAAGACCAGTTTCATCGCGATGATGCTCATCGTGATGACCGCAACTCTCTTCTATGTGATGGTAGTTTAGATGATCGATATCGACTTGTAATGTGAAGACAAACTCGCTAGTCGCGGTCTCAAGACTTGTAATGTTCTAACTTTGTTTGGTATTTTAAGTTCGGAGACTAATATGATGAATTGTATTCGGAGACTAATCTTCTATTGTATTCGGTAAATCTGCTGTTTATATGTTGTGCTGTCTATATTCTGTGTAGTAATATGTTTTGTAACCTGTGCAAATATCAGAAAAGAAAAAAAATTAATCCCTAATATTCATACTAGTGGCGCACCACTCTGCACTTTAGTAGCGCACTGCAGTAAGAACACTAGAGGCGCATCATCTACAAGTGCCCCATTAGTAAGCCAGAGCACAAGGTAAATATGGCCCCCTGGGAGGCATACTAATGGCGCACCATGTGATATACTAATGACGCACTCCCTGGTGCGCCATTAGTATCTGGTATACTAATGGCGCACCAGGGGTGCGCCATTAGTATTAATTACTAGTGGCGTGATGCTAGTGGTGCACCTGTAGTGCGCCTTTAGTGGCCAAAATAGGTGCGCCACTAGCAGGCCTTTTCCTAGTAGTGAAGTTATCCCTACAATATCATATGGTCTGGCTATGCTCCATCTTCCCCACACAAAGTATTTATATCATGCACAACCCCGATAAAAAGTGAAGCAATTTATATCATGCACAATCCCTACTTTTTCAATTCCCACGCAATACATGAGCACGAGCCAGGGATATAGCACTATAGGTGGAATAGAATGTGGTGGAGGTTGTCAAGGAAAGGGCGAAGATAGTCTCACATTAGCTAGGCATATCAACGGGCTATGGAGATGCCCATCAATAGATATCAATGTGAGTGAGTAGGGATTGCCATGCAACGGATGCACTAGAGCTATAAGTGTATGAAAGCTCAAAAGAAAACTAAGTGGACGTGCATCATGAAGAAAAATTCCACTAGCTATATGAAAGTGAAAAAATAGGAGAGTCTCTATTATGAAGATCATGGTGCTACTTTGAAGAACAAGTGTGGAAAGAGGTAGTAGTAATGTCCCTTCTCTCTTTTCTCTCATTTTTTCATTTTTTATGTGGGCATCTAAGGCCTCTTTTATTCATTTTTTTTATTTGGGCTTTGCTGGCCTCCTTTATTTTTTCATAAAGTCTGGAATCTCATCCCCACTTGTGAGGGAATCATAGCTTCCATCATCCCTTCCTCACATGGGACATTCTCTATTAATGATGATCATCACACTTTTATTTACTTACAACTCTAAATAAAATTACAACTCGATACCTATGACAAGATATGACTCTATATGCAATATGGAAGTGATGGTGCATGTCATAAAAGGAAATGGTGGAAGTTGCATGGCAATATATCTCGGAATGGCTATGGAAATGCCATAATAGGTAGGTATGGTGGCTGTTTTGAGGAAAGATAAATGGTGGCTATTTTGAGGAAGGTGTATGGTATACCGGCAAAAGTTGCACGGTAATAGAGAGGCTAGCAAAAGTGGAACGGTGAGAGTGCGTATAATCCATGGACTCAACATTGGTCATAAAGAACTCACATACTTATTGCAAAAGTATATTAGTCATTGAATAAAAGCATTAAACGCATGCTCGTATGGGGGAGGTTTGTAGGATTTAACCATCGTGCGCCCCGACCCTCACACAAAGGTCGACAATCTATAAAAAAGTCATGCTCCGACTTCCTTACATAACGGTTCAACATACTTGCATGCTACGGGAATCACAAACCTTAACACAAGTATTTTTACCAAATCCCAATTTACTTCCTAACATGTCTCTTAACATTACCATCTCTATATCTCAAAAATTTATGCAAGGAATCAAACTTCTCATAAATACTCAATGCACTTAATATGGAAGTTTTTATTATATCGCTTTTGGATGCCTATCATATTAGGACTAAATTCATAACCTAGACCAATTACCATGCTGTTTTAGAAACTCTCAAAATAATATAAGTGAGGGACGAGAGTTCAAGTATTTCTATAAAATGCAAACACCACCATGCTCTAAAAGATATAAGTGAAGCACATAGAGCAAATTTTCCCAACTCAAAAGATATAAGTGAAGCACATAGAGTATTCTAATAAATTCACGATTCAAAATGTCTCTCTCAAAAGATGTGTTCAACAAGCATGATTGTGGCAAACTAAAAAGCAAATACTCATATCATACAAGACGCTCCAAGAAAAACACATACCATGTGCTAAATAAAAATATAGCCTCAAGTAAATAAACCGATGGATTGCAGACGAAAGAGGGGATGCCTTCCGGGGCATCCCCAAGCTTAGGCTCTTTGGCATCCTTGAATATGACTTGGGGTGCCTTGGGCATCCCCAAGCTTAGGATCTTTGGCATACTTGAATATGACTTGGAGTGCCTTGGACATACCTAAGCTTAGGCTCTTGCCACTCCTTATTCCATTGTCCACCCAATCTTTACCCAAAATTTAAAAACTTCACAACACAAAACTTAACAGAAAACTCGTGAGATCCGTTAGTATAAAATAATAATCACCACTTTAGGTACTATTGTGAACTCATTCTTTATTTATATTGGTATTATACCTACTGTAATCTAACTTCTCCATGGATCATACCTAAAAATACAACCCATAGATACATCAAAATAGGCAAACAACTCAAAGAAAACAGAATCTGTCAAAAACAAAACAGTCTGTAGAAATTTAAAAACTTCATATACTTATATAACTCAAAATATTCTGAAAAATTACGAGAACCTGCGAAATTTATATATCAATCTTTTGCAAAAATTTCCGATCAATTATAAGTTCTTAAAAAACTAAAAATTCCTGGACTGAGCGCAAAAGTTTCTGTTTTTTAGCAAGATCAAATCAACAACTACCATAGATCACCCCAAAGGTTTTACTTGGCTCAAACACTAATTAAAACACAAAAACACAATTTCTACTGAAGTAATAATGTGGGAAACACTCAAAAACAGAAGCAAAAACAGAACACAAAAATAAAATTGGGTTGCCTCCCAACAAGCGCTATTGTTTAACGCCCCTAGCTAGACAAAACACAATAGATCTAGGTATTGTCATCTTTGGTATGCAATCCAAAAGTATATCTCATAATAGATTCATATGGTAATCTTATTTTCCTTCTAGGAAAGTGCTCCATGCCTTTCCTTAATGGAAATTGGAATCTAATGTTTCCTTCTTTTATGTCAATAATTGCCCTAATAGTTCTAAGGAAAGGTCTACCAAGTATAATAGGACATGTAGCATTGCAATATATATCAAGAATAATGAAATCTATGGGCACATAATTCCTATTTGCAACAATAATAAAATCATTAATCCCTCCCATAGGTTTCATAATAGCGGAATCCGCAAGATGAAAAATTAGGGAGCAATCATCAAGATCATGGTAACCTAACACATCACATAAAGTTTTTGGAATCGTGGAAACACTAGGACCCAAATCACACAAAGCATGGCACTCATAATCCTTAATTTTGATATTTATAGGAGGTTCCCACTCATCATGAAGCTTTCTAGGAAAAGAAACTTCTAGCTCATGTTTTTCTTCAAAAGATTTCATCATAGCATCAACTATATGTTTAGTGAAAGCCTTATTTTCACTATAAGTATGAGGAGAATTCATCATGGATTGGAGCAAGGAAATACAATCAATAAAAGATCAGCTATTATAATTAAATTCCTTGAAATCCAAAAGAGTGGGTTCATTGCTATTTAACGTTTTGACCTCTTCAATCCCACTTTTATCAATTTTAGCATTAAGACCTATAGACTCCAAATCATTAGGACACCATTTAACTAAAGTTAACTTATCTCCAGTCCCATCATTATCAAGATTTATATTGGAAAACAAATATTCAATAGGAGTCACATCAATCACTTTAAGATCTTCATCATTATTGTCGCGACGAAACACCTCCTCAAGCCATTCACGCTTACAACGAATTTTACAGGTTCTTTCCTTACTTTCATCAATGGAAATTCTCATAGATTTTAAAGACTCATTAATATCATGCTTGGGTGGAGTAGATCTAACTTTAAAAGAATCAATCTCAAGAGAAATTCTATCAACGTTCCTAGCCAAATCATCAATCTTAAGCACTTTTTCTTCAATAGAAGCATTAAAAACTTTTTGCAAACCAATAAAATCTTTAACAGTATTCTTAAGATCAGAGGGCATCTTATCATAATTTCCATAACAATTGTTGTAGGAATTACCATAATTATTAGAGGAATTACTAGGAAACGGACTAGGATTCAAATTACCTCTATACGCATTGTTACCAAAATTGTTCCTACCAACAAAATTCACATCCATAGATTCACTATTATTTCCAACCAAATATCTATCCAAGGCAATTTCTATCCTTCCTAGTAATCCTTCCTAGTAACCTGAAAGTATTTAGATGGGATGTGGCATTTTCACTAGGAAGGCATTCCTACCAACAAGATTTAGCAAGGCAGCATTGATTTCATAAGATTCCGCACTAGTGGCAGGAGAAATCAGAGTACTAATAAAATAATTATTATTAGTATTGGAAAAATCACACAACTTGGTATTCTCAAACATCGTGACAAGTCAAGCAATCAAACACTCAAACAAAATAAAGACAAACGAAAGAAGGGCGAAAAAAAGGCAAATATTTTTGGTATTTTCTGAAAATCGTTTTAGAAGTGGGGGAGACGAAAATGAGAGGCAAAAAGAAAATAATGTAAATGCAAGATATGAGTTTGTGATGGGTACTTGGTAGGTTTGATGTGTATCCTCACCGGCAACGGCGCCAGAAATCCTTCTTGCTACCTCTTGAGCATGTGTTGGTTTTCCCTTCAAGAGGAAAGGGTGATGCAACGAAGTAGACAAGTTTTTTCCTCAGTTTTTGAGAACCAAGGTATCAATCCAGTAGGAAGAACAAGCAAGTCACCAATAGTTGCACCTACATAAACAATCAAACTCTTGCACCCCAACGCTATAAGGAGGTTGTCAATCCCTTCACGGTTATTTGCAAGCATTAGATCTGAAAGAGATATATGTAAACAAGTGCAGAAAGTAAAAGATAAATAAATTGTAGCAAGTATATATCTGAAAATATATGATGGAAAATAGACATGGGGGCCATAGGTTTCACTAGAGGCTTCTCTCTTGAAGGCAAATATCATGGTGGGTAAACAAATTACTGTCAAGCAATTGATAGAAAAGTGAATAATCATGTAGTTATCCAAGGCAATGATCATGCATATAGTCATCACGTCCATATCAGCTAGACCGAAACGATTCTGCATCTACTACTATTACTCCACACATCAACCTACTCCTGCCTGCATCTAGAGTATTAAGTTCATGAAGAACAGAGTAACGCATTAAGAAAGATGGCATGATGTAGAGGGATAAACTCAAGCAATATGATGAAAATCCCATCTCGTTACCCTTGATGGCAACAATACAATATGTGCCTCGCTACCTCTACTATGTCACTCGGTGCGGACACCACAAGATTGAACCCAAAACCAAGCACTTCTCCCATTGCAAGAATTACCAATCTAGTTGGCCAAACCAAACCAATAACTCGAAGAGACTTGCAAGGGTATGAAATCATGCATATAAGAAATCAGAGGATATTCAAATAAGATTCATGGATAATCTGAACATAAACTCACAATTCATCGGATCTTGACAAACACACCACAAAAGAGGATTACATCGGATAGATCTCCATGAAGATCATGAAGAACATGGTACTGAAGATCAAAGAGAGAGAAGAAGCCATCTAGATACTAGTTATGGACCTGTTGGTCTGTGGTGGACTACTCACGCCTCATTGGAGGGGCAATGGAGTTGATGTAGATGCCCTCCGTGATCGAAACCCCCTCCAGCAGATTACCGGAAAAGGCTCCAAGATTGGATCTCTCGGGAACGAAGGCTTCCGGTGGAGGAAAAGTATTTTCGTAGATCTCTTTGGTGTTGGGGGAATATTTGGGTATTTATAGTCCATAGAATAGGGTTAGGAGACCTGCCACTAAGCGACAAGATCGCTAGGTGTGGCCAAGGGGCCCGTGCCTAGCAAGCTTGTGGCCTCCTGGCACATCTCCTGGCGTGCACTCCAAGCTTGGATGATTTGTTTCCTTCTAGAAAAATTCCTTCCAGAGATTTTATTCCGTTTAATATTCCATATCTGCAAAACTCAAAAACAAGGAAAAAACAAAAATTGACACTTGGCTCTAGATTAATAGGTTAGTCCCAAAAATAATATAAAATAGCATATTAATGCATATAAAACATCCAAAACAGATAATATAATCGCATGCCATCATAAAAAATTATTGATACGTTGGAGACGTATCAGATATTTGAGTTACGAGTTTTGTATACAACTTTAGAAAATGTGGAAGTTGTTTCACAACACACGCCGCCTGGAACACCATAGTGTGATGGTGTGTCCAAACGTCGTAGTCGTGCTCTATTGGGTATGGTGCGTACTATGTTATCTCTTATCTCTTTTCCACTATCGTTTTGAGGTTATGCATTAGAGACAACTAGATTCACTTTAAATAGGGGACCATCTTTATCCGCTGAGATGACAACGTATGCATTATGGTTTGGCAGAAACCTAAGTTGTCATTTCTCAGAGTTTGGGAATGCAACGCTTATGTCTGATAAGCACGACCCCAAAGCGGAAAGGTGCATCTTCATAGGATACCCTAAGGAAACAGTTGGGTATACCTTCTACCTCAGATCCGAGGGCAAAGTGTTTGTTGCTAAAACGGGTCCTTTCTCGAGAAAGAGTTTCTCTCGATAGAATTGAGTGGGAGGAAAGTAGAACTTGATGAGGTTGGTTAACTATCACTTTAGTTGGATAGTAGCATGACGCAGAAAGATATTTCTGCGATGCCTACACCAAGTGAAGAGGAAGCTAATGATAATGATCATGAAGCTTCGGATCAAGTTACTACCGGATCGTAGGTCGACAAGAACTCATACTGCCCCTGAGTGATACGTCAATCCTGTCTTGGAAGTCATGTTGTTGGACAACAGTGAACCTATGAGCTATGAAGAAGCGATGGTGGCCCGGATTCCAACAAATGGCTAGGAACCATGAAATCCGAGAGAGGGTCCATGTATGAAAACCAAGTATGGACTTTGGTAGACTTGCCAGTTGAACGACAGGACTTTGAGTGCAAATGGATTATGTTAGCGATACTAAAGTTTGTTGGAATTATCTTAGCAGTTGCTGCATTTTTTGATTATGAAATCTGGCAGATGGATGTCAAAACAAAGTTTCCTTAACGGTTTCCATGAGGAAAGGTTGTATGTGATACAACGAGAAGATTTTGTCGGTCCTAAGGATGCTAAAAGGAGTGCAAGCTCCGCCGATCCTTCTATGGACTGGAGAAAACATCTCGTAGTTGGAATATGCGCTTTGATGAGGTGATCAAAGCTTTTGGGTTTATACAAAGTTTATGAGAAACTTTATTTACAAGAAAGTGAGTGGGAGCACTATAGAATTTCTAATATGTATATGTGGTTGACATATTGTTGATCGAAAATAATGTAGAATTTCTGGAAAGCATAAAGTGTTGTTTGAAAGGAGTTTTTCAAAGGAAGACCTAGAATGAAGCTACTTAAATATTGGGCATCAAGATCTATAGAGATAGATCAAGACGCTGATAAGATTTTTTGATGAGCACATACCTTGTCAAGATTTTGAAAGAGTTCAAAATGGACCAGTCAAAGAAAGAGTTCTTGCCCAATTTGTAAGGTGTGGAGTTGAGTGAGACTCAAAGCTCGACCACGGTAGAAGAAAGAGAAAGGACGAAGGTCGTCCCCTATGCCTTAAACATAGGCTCTATATAATATGCCATGTTGTGTATTGCACCTGTATGTGCCATGCCATGAGTGTGTCAAGGGGTACAAGAGTGATCCGGGAGTGGATCACTGGACAACGATCAAAATTATCCTTGGTAACTAGAGGACTAAGAGAATATTTCTTGATCATTGAGGTGATAGAGAGTTCGACGTGAAGGGTTCCGTCGATGCAAGCTTTAAAACCAATCCAGATTACTCTAAGTAGTAGTCCCAATGCGTATAGTGGAATAGTCATTTGGAATAGCTCCCAGTGGAGCGTGGTAGCAGCATCTACAGTATGACATAGAGATTTTCAAAGTACACACGAATATGAAGTTTGCAGACCATTGACTAAAACCTCTCTCACATGCAAAACATGATCGAACCCCAGAACTCATTGGGTATGAGATTCTTAACAATGTAAATCACATAGCGACATGAGCTAGATAATTAACTCTAGTGCAAGTGGGAGACTGTTGGAAATATGCCCTAGAGGCAATAATAAATTAGTTATTATCATATTTCCTTGTTCATGATAATCGTTTACTATCCATGCTATAATTATATTGATTGGAAACTCGGATACATGTGTGGGTACATAGACAACAATGTGTCCCTAGTATGCCTCTAATAGACTAGCTCATTGATCAAAGATGGTCAAGGTTTCCTAGCCATAGACATCAGATGTCATTTGATAATAGGATCACATCATTAGGAGAATGATGTGATGGACAAGACCCAAACTATAAACATAGCATATGATCATGTCAGTTTATTGCTATAGTTTTTTGCATGTCAAGTATTTGTTCCTATGACCATGAGATCATGCAACTCACTAACACCAGAGGACTACCTTGTGTGTATCAAACATCGCAACATAACTAGGTGACTATAAAGGTGCTCTACAGGTGTCTCCGAGGGTGTGTTAGGTTGGCATGGATCAAGACTAGGATTTGTTACTCCGTGTGACGGAGAGGTATCTCAGGGCCCACTCGGTAATACAACATTACAATGAGCCTTGCAAGCAAAGTGACTAAAGAGTTAGCCACGGGATCTTGTATTATGGAACGAGTAAAGAGACTTGCCAATAACAAGATTGAAATAGGTATACAGATACCGACGATTGAATCTCGGGCAAGTAACCTACCGAAGAACAAAGGGAACAACATATGAGATTAACTGAATCCTTGACATGGAGGTCCAACCGATAAATATCTTCGTAAAATATGTAGGAACCAATATGGGCATCCAGGTTTGGCTATTGGTTATTGGTCGTAGAGGTGTCTCGGTCATGTCTACATGGTTCTCGAACCCGTAGGGTCTGCACACTTAAGGTTCGGTGACGTTTTGGTAGTATTGAGATATATGTGTTGGTGACCGAAGGTTGTTCGTAGTCTCGGATGAGATCCGAGATGTCACGAGGAGCTCCAGAATGGTATGGAGGTAAATAATTATATATAGGAAGTAGGTATTCGACTTCCACAAAAATTCCGGCATTTACCTGGGTTACCGGAATGGTTCTCGGGTCCACCGGGTGGGCCCACCCACCCCAAATGGCCCCATGGGCTGTGGGAGGAGGCAGACCAGCCCTTAGTGGGCTGGCCAAATCCCCGACCAAGGCCCATGCAGCTGGAGTGTGCGAAACAAGAAACCCCAAAGTGGGGAAGGAAATCCAAGTAGGAAAGGAATCCTACTTGGAGTAGGATTGGAGGGAGGCCTGCCTTTCGGAAATATGCCCTAGAGGCAATAATAAAATGGTTATTATTGTATTTACTATCTCATGATAATTGTCTATTGTTCATGCTATAATTGTGTTAACTCGAAACCGTAATACATGTGTGAATACATAGACCACAACATGTCCCTAGTGAGCCTCTAGTTAACTAGCTCGTTGATCAATAGATGGTCACGGTTTCATGACCATGGACATTGGATGTCGTTGATAACGGAGTCAAATCATTAGGAGAATGATGTGATGGACAAGACCCAATCCTAAGCATAGCACAAGATCGTGTAGTTCATTTGCTAAAGCTTTTCAATGTCAAGTATCGTTTCCTTAGACCATGAGATTGTGCAACTCCCGGATACCGTAGGAATGCTTTGGGTGTGACAAACGTCACAATGTAACTGGGTGGCTATAAAGGTGCACTACGGGTATCTCCAAAAGTGTCTGTTGGGTTGGCACGAATCGAGACTGGGATTTGTCACTCCGTGTGACGGAGAGGTATCTCTGGGCCCACTCGGTAAGACATCATCATAATGAGCTCAATGTGACTAAGGAGTTAGGCATGGGATGATGTATTACGGAACGAGTAAAGAGACTTGCCGGTAACGAGATTGAACAAGGTATAGAGATACCGACGATCGAATCTCGGGCAAGTATCATACCGATAGACAAAGGGAATTGTATACGGGATTGATTGAATCCCCGACATCGTGGTTCATCCGATAAGATCATCATGGAGCATGTGGGAGCCAACAGGGGTATCCATATCCCGCTGTTGGTTTTTGACCGGAGAGGTGTCTCGGTCATGTCTACGTGTCTCCCGAACCCGTAGGGACTACACACTTAAGGTTCGATGACGCTAGGGTTATAGGGAAATGTTGTACGTGGTTACCGAAGGTTGTTCGGAGTCCTGGATGAGATCCCGGACGTCACGAGGAGCTCCGGAATGGTCCAGAGGTAAAGATTGATATATAGGAAGTCTAGTTTTGGTCACCGGAAAGTTTTCGGGCTCATTGGTAGTGTACCAGGAGTGCCGGGAGGGTGCCGGAGGACCCCGGGATGGGTGTGACGACCATAGGACTTTGTGGTCCCTTAGAGGAGGTGTGTCAGCCCTTATTGGGCTTCCCAAGACCTTCTATAAAGGCCCATGCGGCTGGAGATAAGAGATAGGGTTGAAAAGGATTTAAAAGGAGGAGATCCACCTCCCTTGTGGGAGGTGGACTCTCCCCCGACTTCGGCCGAACCTCTCCTCCTTCGATGAGGAGCCAAGGCAACCCTCCCTCTCCCTCCTCCTATATATATGCAAGGGTTTGGGCTGATTTGAGACACGACTTTTCTCTCTTTCGGCGCAGCCCTACCCTTCCACTCCCTCGTTCTCCGTAGCGCTTGGCGAAGCCCTGCCGGAGTCCACGTAGCTCCACCGTCACCACGCCGTCGTGCTGCCGGAGCTCTCCCTCAACCTCCCCTTCCTCCTTGCTGGATCAAGGCATAGGAGATGTCACCGGGCTGCACGTGTGTTGAACGTGGAGGCGCCGCTGTTCGGCGCTGAGATCGGAATCCACCGCGATCTGAATCACTGCGAGTACGACTCCACCAACCGCGTTCTTGTAACGCTTCAGCTTAGCGATCTTCCAAGGTATGAAGATGCAATCTGTCCCCACTCATTGCTGGTTTCTCCATGGATAGATCTTGGTGATCGTAGGAAAATTTTTGATTTACTACTACGTCTCCCAACATGGCCTCCACCTCCTATTTGGCCGAACCCAAGGGGAAACCCTAGGGAGGCTCCCTCCTCCCCCTCCCTCCTATATATACTAGAGGATAGAGGGGCCCCAATACACGACCACGTGCTAGTTCTCTATTCTCTAGTTCCCTCGATTTGGATCGTGAAGACGTTCGACTACATCAACCACGTTTCTTAACGCTTCCCGCTTAGCGATCTACAAGGGTTTGTAGATACACTCTCCCTCTCGTAGATGCATGATACATCTCCAACATATCTATAATTTATGAATTATTCATTCCATGTTTACAATAATTCTATATGATTTTATTAGAACTAACCCGGACTGACGTTGTTTTTAGCAGAACTACCATGGTGTTGTTTTTGTGCAGAAATAAAGGTCCTCGGAATGGGCAGAAAATTTACGGTGAAATTTTTGGAAAATATAAAAAATACTGGAGCAAAAAGATACCGGAGAGGAGTCCCGAGGAGGCCACAAGCCACCAGGGCGCGACTACTCCCCTGGTCGTGCCTAGCAGGCTTGTGGGCCCCTCGGGAGTCCCCTTGACGTGATTCCAACGCCAAGTGCTCCTATAAATAAAGAAACCTCCGAAAAGAAATCTAGGCCGGGAGTTCCACCGCCACAAGCCTCTGTAGCCACGAAAAACCAATCGAGAGCCCGTTCTGGCAACCTATCGGAGGGGGAAACCATCACCGGAGGCCATCTTCATCATCCCGGCGGTCTCCATGACAAGGAGGGAGTAGTTCACCCTCGGGGCTGAGGGTATGTACCAGTAGCTATGTGTTTGATCTCTCTCTCTCTTGTGTTCTTGAGATGGCACGATCTTGATGTACCGCGAGCTTTATTAATATAGATGAATCATATGGAGTTTCCCCCTCTCTATCTTCTTGTGATGAATTGAGTTTCCCTTTGAAGTTTTCTTATCGGATTGAGTCTTTAAGGATTTGAGAACACTTGATGTATGTCTTGCGATGGGATATCCATGGCCACAATGGGATTTTATATTGATCCACTTGATATATGTTTTGGTGATCAACTTGCGGGTTCCGTGACCTTGGGAATCTATGCATAGGGGTTGGCACATGTTTTCTTCTTGAATCTCTGGTAGAAACTTGGGGGCACTATTTGAAGTTCTTTGTATTGGATTGAACATGATGAATCTGAAATTGTGTGATGTATATCATATAATCAAGACCATGGGTACTCGTGGTGACATTGGAGTATCTAGGTGACACTAGGGTTTTGGTTGATGTGTATCTCAAGGTGTTATTTTAGTACGAACTCTAGGGCTGCTCGTGACACTTATAGGGATAGCTCATAAGATTGATCAAAAACGATAACTTTGAGGTCGTTTCGTACCCTACAATAATTTCTTCGTTAGTTCTCCGCTATTTGTGACTTTGGAGTAAAATCTTTGTCACGCGTGAGAGATTTACATATGATTCAACTATGTTAGTATTGTTGAGAACTTGCACTAGTGAAAGTATGAACCCTAGGCCTTGTTTCTAAGCATTGCAATACCGTTTGTGCTCACTTTTATCATTAGTTACCGTGCTGTTTTTTATTTTCAGATTACAAAAACCTATATCTACCATCCATATTACACTTGTATCACCATCTCTTCGTCGAACTAGTGCACCTATACAATTTATCATTGTATTCGGTATGTTGGGGACACAAGAGACTCTGTTATTTGGTTGCAGGGTTGTTCAAGAGAGACCATCTTCATCCTATGCATCCCATGGATAGATAAACCTTCGGTCATCCACTTGAGGGAAAATTGCTACTGTCCTACACAACTCTGCGTTTGGAGGCCCAACACGAGTCTACAAGACGAAGGTTGCATAGTAGACATCAAGCTCTTTTCTGGCGCCGTTGGCGGGGAGGTGAGTGCTTGAAGGTATATCTTTAGATCTTGAAATTAAATCTTTTAGTTTCTTGTGTTTTTTACAAGTTTGTCTTTATAAAATAAAACTACAAAAAAATGGAATTGAGGTTGCCTCATATGCTTCATCTTTTTAATGTCTTTCGTGAAAATGATGGAAAGGAAAATTGTGCTCAAGTGTTAGAAGAAGAAATTATTAAAATGGTTGGAACTAAATCTTTGAGTGATGAGCATGATTGCAATATTATTAGTATGAATTTTCTGAATATTCATGATTCTAATGATATGCAAATCCACTAGCTTGGGTATGCTATGTTTGATTAATATGATATTTTTAGTCCCCCAAGTTTTGATGAGCAAAACTATTATGATGATGAGATGCCTACTATTGATGATGATTAGGATGATGACATGTATGCTATAAATAGTGATAGTAACCATGAAACTTGTCATCATGATTTTAATATTCAATGTGGTTATGTCAATCAAGTATCTCATGATAGTTATTTTGTTGAGTTTGCTCCCGCTATTATGAATGAAAAGAAAATTGCTTATGTGGAGAGTGGCAAAATTTCTATGCTTATGGGTCATGAAGAGAATGCTTTGTGTGCTGGTTATATTGTGTAATTCCTTCATGATGATACTGAAATTTATTATGAGGTAGGAACATATGCTTGTAGGAATTGCAATAATATCAAGTTTCCTCTCTATGTGTTCAAGGTTTTGATGTTATGCTTGTTTTGCCTTCCTATGCTAGTTGATTCTTGCTCCCATAATTTTTTTCTCATAAAATAACTATTCATAGGAAGTGTGTTAGAATAAAATGTGCTTTTCATGAGATTCATGATGCTCTTTTGCATGTTTCAATTGTTATTCCTATACCAGCATCATTGAAATCATCATGCCCAACTAAGAGGCATTAAAGAAAAGCGCTTGTTGGAAGACAACAAAACACTTTTACCTTATGTTTTTATGTGTTAAAATGATTAATATACTTTAGTAATCATGTTTTGTGTCTTTTATTTCAATAAAGTGCCAAGTAAAGCCTTTGGGATAGTGTGGATACTTGCTTGTTTGATTCTGTGCAAAAACAGAAAGTTTTGCGTCCAGAATATGAATTATATGATTTTAATGGAGAGTCAAAAAATTCCAAAATTTTTATACAACATTCATATGCAAATTATGTGATATTTACTAATTTTTCAGAACTTTTAGAGTCAGGGAAGTTTGGTGATCATTCAGATATTTACAGATTGTTCTATTTTTTAACAGATTCTGTTTTGCATGCATAGTTTGCTTGTTTCAAGTGTTCCTATAGCTTATATTGAGTAATATAAATTGTGGGAATGATTTAATACAGTAGGTCTCATGTTTTAATGATTATTAATCTTGTCTTTACAGTACCTAAGTGAATGATCTATCTTTATTACACTAACCCTTCTCACAAAGTTCCATTAAGTTTTGTGTGATTGAAGTTTTCAAGTTTTGGGTGATACACCGATATGAAGAGAATAAGGAGTAAAAAGAATATAAGATTGGGGATTACCAAAGAACCCCTAAGGTAATATCCAAGAAATACTCAAGCGCCTAAACTTGGGGATGCCCCGGAAGGCATCCCCTCTTTCGTCTTCAACACTATCGGTGTATCTTACTTGGAGCTATATTTTTATTCGTCACATAATATGAGTTTCGCTTGGAGCATCGTTTTATTTTATTTTTATATGTTAGTTTTTATTAATAATATTGTTTTCAATAAAAAATTCCAAGAATTGCCTTTAGGATGCTTGTATTGCATGTTTGATGTGTGCTGTGTAAAAAACAGAAACTTTTTCTGTAGTGTTTGAATTTTCGTATTTTACTGGAAAGTGGAAAGTTTCTGAAATGTTTACAAAATATTTTCATATAAATTATTTAGCATGTACTAAATTTTTATAATTTTTTGAGTTACATAAGTACATTGGTTTAATAGATTTCTACAGACTGCTCTATTTGGGCAGATTGTTGTCATAGTTTTGTTATCTACTTATCCTATAGTTTCCATAGCCTATATTGGTAGATATAAATTGTGGAAATGATAGTATACAGTACCTAATGTTTGAAAATTATTGTGCAACTTGTCTTGTCAGTATATAAAGAGTTGATTTATTATTATGTGTACTAACCTATCTCACGAGTTCTTTTCGAGTTTTCTACGATGAAGTTTTTGAGAATAGATGAAACCATGATATGAGAGGATTGAACGAGATACAAAAGATCAAGCATGGGGATGCCCAAGTCACCCCAAGTAAATATTTTAAGAAATATCAAGCATGTAAGCTTGGGGATGCTATGCATCCCACCTCTCTTCTTCAATAATTATCGGTTAGCCTATGTTGAGCCTAAACTTTAATTCTTTCACATGATGCGTGATATTCTTGGAGTGATATTTTTTTTTGATTTATGTTTAAATAAAATACTCAGATATGAAAAATAAATATTGAGAGAGAGAGAAAAAGTCCTCACATAGCTACTTAATTGTTTGACTACTCATTGATCTTCACTTATATGTTTTGGAGTAGTTTTGTCATTTACTCTCGTGCTTCACTTATATCCTATGAGTAAATGGTTGAATGAATTGAATATCATAAATTTTAAATTATATATGTTTTATATGCTTATCCCATGGGGAGTAATGACTACACATATAATAAGTATATGTGGTAAAATTTATTGAAAGTTAGCAAACACTGCATTGGTCACTTGAACAATTCATGGAAGAATATTGAAGGAAGAGAGACTTCACATATAAATATACTATCTTGGACATATTCTATGATTGTGAGCTCCATTAATAATTTTCAAACTTGAGAAAATAAGTTGAAGTTGGACAAGGAAGACAACGTAATGAGTTATGCTTGGGTATATTTGTATAGAAGTTATATTGTTATTGATCCACCAACATGTGGTGCTTGCTTTCACCTCATACTAGCCAAAACTTCCGCACCAAGTACAAATACTACTTGTGCATCCAAACACCCTTAAACACAAAGTTGTTCCATATGAGTCCACCATACCTACCTATATGCGGTATTTACCTGCCGTTCCAAGTAAATTTGCATGTGCCAAACTCTAAACCTTCAAATAATATTTTGTTTTGTATGCTCGAATCACTCACATAGTGACTATGGGCTGTCAGTATCTTCCATGCTAGGTGGGTTATTCTCACTATATGTGTTGATTCACTATCATTCACGAGAAAATGGCTGGTATTCGGGATGCCCAGTTCCATGCTCAAAAATCAAATCAAAATATAATGAAACAAAACTCCCCCGGGATTGTTGGTTGTTGGAAATATGCCCTAGAGGCAATAATAAAATGGTTATTATTGCATTTCCTTGTTCATGATAATTGTCTATTGTTCATGCTATAATTGTGTTAACCGGAAACCGTAATGCATGTGTGAATACATAGACCACAATATGTCCCTAGTGAGCCTCTAGTTGGCTAGCTCGTTGATCAATAGATGGTCATGATTTCATGACCATGGACATTGGATGGCGTTGATAACGGGATCACATCATTAGGAGAATGATGTGATGGACAAGACCCAATCCTAAGCATGGCACAAGATCGTGTAGTTCGTCTGCTAAAGCTTTTCTAATGTCAAGTATCGTTTCCTTAGACCATGAGATTGTGCAACTCCAGGATACCATAGGAATACTTTGGGTGTGCCAAATGTCACAACGTAACTGGGTGGCTATAAAGCTATACTATGGGTATCTCCAAAAGTGTCTGTTGGGTTGGCACGAATCGAGACTAGGATTTGTCACTCCGTGCGACGGAGAGGTATCTCTGGGACCACTCGGCAAGACATCATCATAAAGAGCTCAATATGACTAAGGAGTTAGCCACGGGATGATGTGTTACGGAACGAGTAAAGAGACTTGCCGGTAACGAGATTGAACAATGTGTAGGGATACCAACGATCGAATCTCGGGCAAGTATCATACCGGTAGACAAAGGGAATTGTATACGTGATTAATTGAATCCCCGACATCGTGGTTCATCTGATGAGATCATCATAGACATAAGTTGTCATCTGATAACAGGATCACATCATTAGGAGAATGATGTGATGGACAAGACCCAAACTATCAACTTAGCATATGATCGTGTCAGTTTATTGCTATTGTTTTCTGCATGTCAAGTATCTGTCCCTATGACCATGAGATCATGCAACTCACTAACACCGAAGGAATACCTTGTGTGTATCAAACATCGCAAATTAACTGGGTGACTATAAAGGTGCTCTACAGGTATCTCCGAGGGTGTCTATTGAGTTGGCATGGATCGAGACTAGGATTTGTCACTTCGTTTGAGGGAGAGGTATCTCTGGGCCCTCTCGGTAATACAACATCACAAGAAGCTTGCAAGCAATTTGACTAAGGATGTAGTCACGGTATCTTGTATTACGGAACGAGTAAAGAGACTTGCCGGTAACGATATTGAACTATGTATGGAGATACTGACGATCGAATCTCGGGCAAGTAACATACCGATGGACAAAGGGAACTACATACGGGATTGATTGAATCCTTGGCATCATGGTTCGACCGATGAAGATCTTTGTGGAATATGTAGGAACCAATATGGGCATCCAGGTCCCGTTATTGGTTATTGACCGGCGAGGTGTCTTTGTGCTGCCTACATGATTCTTGAACCCATAGGGTCCGCATGCTAAACATTTGGTGACGCTAGAGTAGTATTGGGATATGTACGTTGGTGACCGAATGTTGTTCAGAGTCCCGAATGAGATCCTCGATGTCACGAGGAGCTCTGGAAGTCCGAAGGTAAAGCTTTATATATGGGAACTCATATTTTGGCTACCAAAAAAGTTCCGGGTTTTCCGGTATTGTACCGGGAAGCTTCTGGAAGGTTCCGGCGGGTTCCAAAGGAGTCTGGAAGGATCCGTCTAGTCCCTAGGGTGTGCATGTGTTGTAGGTGGGCGCCCTAACCTTATTGGGCCAGGGGAACCAGCCCCACGTGGCCCATGGGCAAGGGGAAGGGGAAACCCTAAGAGGGAGGGAGTCCCTCCTTGGAGGAGGAGCCTAGGGCTGCGACCAAACCCTTCCCCTTGCCTCCTATATATAGTAGAGGAGAGGGGGATGGCTATACACAACAATCCCACACCTCGGTGGCAGCCCTACCTCTCTTCCAAGATCATTTTCTCCTCAGATCGCATCTTCGGTAGCGCTTGGCGAAGCCCTGCCGGGATTGCTCCGCCATGCCGTCGTGATGGTTGAGATCCCATCAACTTTTCCTCCCACGCTTGCTGGATCAAGAAGGAGGAGGAGTCATCGAGTCAAAACGTGTGCGGAACGCCTGGGGCGGGCCCACCTCAATTCAAGGGTATTCAGTTGAATACCAATTATTTTTGCGCAAAAAAACTATGTATATATAATCTATATACTGTGTATGTGTAAGGAAAAATGAAACTATACTGTCAAACTTGCTAGTTTAGTACTTCACCCCAAAATTCCAGGACTCCACAACTTGTCCCATTAGCCCAAGTGGCTGTAGCGCTCGCACGTTCGCAGACCATCGATCTATCGATCGTCACCCCTCAAAAATAATCTATCGATCAGGTGAGACGGACACGAACCGACACCTTCCTTTCCCTATTCTCTCCCCATGCGAGAGGCGAGCCGCCCGGCAGCCAGGGCCGTTGCCATCGCGTGCTCGGCAGCTGGACGTGCGCACGACGGCCCGGATGGCGCTACGAATCTATTCCCAACTCACATTGGTTCTGATCCAACAGTGGACAACAGCCAACACGCATTGATTCAGTTTCAAAGCCACAACCCATAGATTCAGGTATAATTGCTAATTATGTGTATTAGTCCTTTAGTTCTGAAATTGGGACCTCACCTCTCATGCCAATTCTTACTTTTTTGGTCCAATTTAATCCATCTATCACTGCAGGCAGGGGCACAATTTTCTTGTCGTGTTGTTGAGCAGGCTGCACTACCGTACGTACACACAAAAGTTAGTTTGTTTGAACACTTGTTTTTCTATTAATTATAGTGAAATTAGAACTTGTTTGCAGTCAATTATGAAAGGCCAAGTCTCCGGTGTTTTCCGTACCATCCCAAGATCATGCTGGTACACACACGGTACATCAATGTATATATCAAAGGGAAATCACACAGCATTATATTAATCGCAATCTCATATAGAGTCCTTTATTACAATAAAAATTACAATAAAGTGGCTAAAGGCCAACTCATGAGAATATCTAAATCTTGCGGAAGCGTCGAAGGTAGATGAGTCCATCTGACTCCAAGGGCATCTCACTGAGCATAGAACGCGTCCTCACTCCTGGTCGGAAAAATACTCTGCAACATGATACGTTGCAGCCGTGTAGGTCAGCATATGGAATATGCCGGCAAAGTCACAAGAGAGGGGTGAAAATAATCAGCTAGTCTATATGCTTATATGGCAGGTGGTGGTGTAAGTTTTGCGTAAAGCCAAGTTTTTCCTACATCGAAGGGGGTTAAGCAAAATATTACTAAGTTGGTTGATTAATGAGATGGTTCCACCAACCAATTCTCATACCCAAAATTATTAAATACCCACATCATCATATTATTTGTGTTGAGAGTTCCGGAAGTTCCAATTCCTTTGGCTCAAGTCGTCCATGACCGTGGACACGGCTAATCGATTAGGTTTAAGTACTCTGCAGAGTTTTGCACACGTTCCCCACAAGATTTGGTCGCCTCCGTTTGATTTCTCGCACTTCAGGGTGTTTGAGAAACGGATGACCAAAACATGGTCTTCCAAAGGGTTTCCCTGCGACTCTGACGGTGCCCATCCTTTCCTACCTTTCTTCTACCTCTCGTAGCACCGCCTGTCCAGAGTCACCACGATATCCAACCAAGCCAGAGCCCATAATGACTTGTGGCTGTGCAGGTAAGCCTTGGGTCTTGAAGCACCCATCCATCCCTTTGTGCCTGGGCGGACCTTTCCGCGTGAATACTGGCCATCTCCAGCATCACCTAGGCTAACCACTGGTTTCTCCAGGGCGCCGTTCAACCATCATCCACCCAGAGGTATGTTGAAAACTTGGAGTATTGAAATCTTGATCATTATGTAGGTCTTGAAATTATTAACTCTCTCAACTCTCATGAATCACACAACCAACCCCGTCTACTAATAGCATAGCAAAAGGTAAAACAACGTTTCCCGGGGCCAATGTTGTCAAAGGGGGTTGAGAGAGGTATCTACCACATGATACTACTACAATGTAACCAAGTTTCCAACTAACCTATCTTGCATGCAACTGGAGAGATGGTAGAACTAATGCATATAAAACATGGGTAAAACATGATCAAAGTGACTTGCCTGATTGATGATCTTCGTACTTGAGTAACTCTAGGTAACAAGCTCGCACTCCGGATAATCTAACGAAACAAACAATGCACTCAAATAAGCATACAACCAAAATAAGTACTCATAACATTCAGCAAAGAAGTACTAAACAAACAAGGCAAACAATGCACAAAAGTCTCTAGCAAGTAAAACACACAAAGTTTTGTTTTTCCAAAGGGGATGATGAAAACACTTCTACATAATAAAACTATTTTGAAATAACAAGACAATTGTTGACAGCAAGGCAACAATAGAATATTTTACTATTAAAGTAAACAAAGTCAATTTAAGTTTGTTGGGAAAACTCTAGTAAAGTTTATAAAAGGTTTTGATAAACACTATATGAATCAACTATGGTTATACTAACAAGGGGAATGAAAACTAAACTTATTAATTTGTTAACAAAACATGTTCTTACAGAAAATAACTTACAAATAAATTTGTCTTAGAAAACAGAATTAATTATACAAAACTTATTTGAAAACAAAACTATTACTAGTTAGTTGTTTTAATCAAATTATGCCTATTTGAAAAGAAGTTGTGATTCCTATGTTAAATGAAATTAAACTAGGCAAATTTATATTTTTATTAACAGTAAGTGAAAAGACTAAATGTTTACTAACAGAACCTAATAAACAAATAAAACCAAATTCTAAATCAAACTAATCAAAATTAAGTTTATAAAACTATATTATAATAATAAGCAGATTCTGTTTATAGCTAAAACACTATTAAAAATCATCCTAAAAATCCTCAAACTAAACATGGAGATAGTCCTAACCAATATCTAACAGTGACAAAAAGAATCATATCAAAATCTATTTTTAAACTCTAGTTATTCAGATTTGAAGATTTTGAGCAAATTTGATTAAATTCAAATTTTATAGTTCAAATTTGAAATTTAAAAGTACAGGGTGAAACTACATGAAAAATGTGAGCTATTGCAAAAAGAATCAACTCAAAACACTAAACTGATTAAAAGATATAGCTAAAACAAATTTGGAATACATTCTATTTTCTGAAAAACAAAACTGAAAAGAAAAAACTAACGAACGGTCGACTAGGTTGACGTGGCGACCTGTGAGTGGCTGAGGTGGGTGTCCGAGCGGTGCTTCGGGCGGTCAACCGATCCTAAACAGAAAACGGTTCGGGAATAAGTGACTTCTAATCTGAGCCGTTGGGTTTGGATCGGAGGGAGGGAAATGCTCACGGTGTAAAGGTCGCCGGCGTGGGGAAACTCCGGCGAGTCCGGAAGTGGTGAACGCGACGGCGAGGCGTTCCGGTGGTCGGGGAGGACGAGGAAGTGGTCCGGGCGACGGCGACGGTTCTCCGGAGTCGATTGGTGGCGACGGCGAGGCGAATGGTGGTCGGGGGTGGTGGCTACGGTCGACGGCGACTTCCGGTGGTGGTGGAACTCCGACGAGCAATCGACGGCGTCTCGGTGAGAGAGAGAAGGGGGCTCGGGGGGGAAATGGATGCGGGGCAGTGGGGCTCTTATATAGGCGCTCGGGGGGGTGCGGGGAGGAGAGAGGGGAGAGATCCGGTGAGGGGGGGAGCGACCGGCGTCGGGTCCGGCGCGCGCGGGGGAGGGAGAAGACGACCGTTCGAAGCAACGGTCGGTCGGGGGTGGGGTCCAGCGTCAGAGAGAGAGGGGGACGTTACTGCGCTCGGTCGGCCGACCGGTAACGGTCTCGGCTTTTAAAGCCGGTGGGCCGGCCCGTTTAATACCGGAAACGGTTACCGTTTCTTTTTAATAATTTCCAGAGACATTCAAAAACTTTTAAAGCATTCAAATCGTCTCTAAATATAGGGGTATTATATATCAAAATTAACAGAATAATAAATGCTATTTAATGAACATTTCTATTCTGTCATTTGAACACTTTGAAAAAAATATTATTTTCAGAAATTGCCTAATTGTTTTTAGATCCTTTTTGCAAATATTTTCAAAATAACCCCTGGTTATTTTGTTCAAATAATTCACCAATTAGACCCTGGTGTGGAGTGTCATGTTACTCCTCTCTTATTTTGAACATTTAACCAAAATTTCAAATAGGGGAAGCAACATAGGGAAAAGTAGAAAGGACTTTCAGAAAAATCAGAAATGGCATTTCAACTAACACATACAATCAAGCAATGGTGATGATAGATGCATAGCTATATTCATAACATTCCAAAATGGAATTTTGGGATGTTACAAACCTACCCACCTTAAGACGAATCTCGCCCTCGAGATTCGGGTTGGCTAGAAAATAGGTGCGGATGGTCTCTACGAAGATCTTCTTCGCGTTCCCAGGTGGCTTCTTCCTCAGTATGGTGACTCCACAAAACTTTGCAGAACTTGATAATCTTGCTGCGGGTAACTCTGTTGGATGTCTCGAGGATCTTGACAGGCTTCTCCTCATAAGTCAGATCACTTTCAAGCTGTATGGCCTCTAGGGGCACTGTATCTCTCAAAGGGATGTCGGCCATCTCAGCATGACATTTCTTCAGCTGGGACACATGGAACATATTATGAACTTCGGATAATCCTTCTGGCAATTCCAGTTTGTATGCAACTTCGCCTCTGCGTTCAAGAATTTTGTAGGGGCCTATAAATCTGGGTGCTAATTTTCCTTTAACACCAAATCTCTTGGTTCCTCGAAGCGGGGATACACGAAGATATGCTCGGTCTCCCACTTCATACATCACTTCTTTACGTTTGCTGTCAGCATAACTCTTCTGTCGAGATTGGGCTATCTTGAGTCTGTCACGAATCAACTTGACTTTCTCTTCAGAATCTCGGATAAGGTCGGGACCAAAAAGTTGTCGGTCTCCAACACCATCCCACGTCAGTGGTGTTCTACATCTTCTTCCGTATAAAGCTTCGAAAGGGGCCATCTTTAGACTGGTCTGATAACTGTTGTTGTATGAGAATTCTGCGTAAGGCAAGTTTTCGTCCCAACTAGATCCATAATCTAGCGCACAAGCTCTCAACATGTCTTCCAGAATCTGATTGACTCTCTCAGTCTGGCCATCTGTCTGCGGATGAAAAGCTGTACTAAACTCCAGTCTCGTACCCAAAGTTTCATGTAACTGATGCCAAAACTTTGAAGTGAATTGTGTTCCTCTATCTGACACGATACTCCTCGGAACTCCATGCAGACATACAATCCTGGTCATATATATCTTGGCTAGCTTAGCACTGGTATAGGTGGTTTTCACTGGAATGAAATGTGCTACCTTGGTCAAGCGATCAACCACTACCCAGATGGAATCATAACCTGAACGGGTCCTGGGTAATCCTGTGATGAAGTCCATACCAAGCTTTTCCCATTTCCACTCGGGTATCGGCAAAGGTTGGAGTAACCCTGCTGGTTTCTGATGTTCTGCTTTTACTCGCTGACAAACATCACATATCGCAACATGCTCTGCAATATCTTTCTTCATACCTGTCCACCAATAACTTTCCTTTAAATCCAGATACATCTTGGTGTTGCCTGGGTGTATCGAGTAAGGTGAATCGTGGGCTTCCTGAAGTATCAACTTCCTGAGCTCTGGTTCATTGGGCACATAGATTCGGTTCTCAAACCACAAAGTTCCGTGTTCATCCTCACGAAAACCTTTAGCTTTACCATCTTTCATTCTCTGTTTAATCTCAGCTATCTCCTTGTCCGATTTCTGGGCTTCTCGAATTCTTTCGGTCAAGGTGGACTGAATTTCCAGTGTAGCAACATATCCTCTTGGAACTATCTCTAGCTTGAGCTCTCTGAGATCATCGACTAACTCTTGAGGTAATCCTCCAGCTGTGAGTGTGTTCACATAAGTTTTCCGACTCAAGGCATCGGCTACAACATTAGCCTTACCTGGATGGTAGTGTAATCTCATGTCATAGTCCTTGATTAACTCTAACCATCTCCTCTGTCTGAGGTTCAACTCTTTCTGCGTGAAGATATACTTCAGGCTCTTATGGTCGGTGTAAACATCACAACTATTTCCGATAAGGAAATGTCTCCAGGTCTTGAGTGCGTGCACTACGGCTGCTAGTTCCAAGTCATGCGTGGCATAATTCAACTCATGAGGTCGTAGCTGTCTGGAAGCATAGGCTACAACTTTTCCATCCTGCATAAGTACTCCTCCAAGTCCTTGACGTGAAGCATCACAATAAACCTGGAAATCCTTCCGAATATCGGGCAAGATCAACACTGGGGCTGTGACCAAACGTTCCTTTAACTCCTGGAAACTGGCTTCACATTCCACAGTCCAAACATACTTGGATTCTTTCTTCAACAACTCTGTCATGGGCTTGGCAACCTTTGAGAAATTCTCAATGAACCTCCGGTAATAACCGGCAAGTCCGAGGAAACTGCGGATCTCCTTAACTGAGGTGGGTGACTTCCACTTGGTGACGGCTTCAACCTTAGCGGGGTCCACTGCTATTCCATCTCCGGAAATAACATGTCCAAGGAATCCGACTTCCGTCAACCAAAATTCACATTTGCTGAACTTGGCATATAACTGATGCTCTCTTAGCTTCTCCAGAACTAAACGCAAATGTTCCTTATGCTCTTCCTCGTTCTTGGAGAATATCAGAATGTCATCGATGAACACCACAACAAACTTGTCTAGGTATTCCATGAATACTTTGTTCATCAAATTCATGAAGTAGGCAGGAGCATTAGTCAATCCAAAAGACATGACCGTATACTCATACAAGCCATACCTCGTGGTGAAAGCTGTTTTGGGTATATCCTGTTCACGAATTTTCAACTGGTGATACCCTGATCGAAGATCGATCTTGGAGAATACTTTGGCTCCTACGAGCTGATCAAACAAATCATTAATCATCGGTAGAGGGTACTTGTTCTTGATAGTCACCTCGTTCAAGGCACGATAGTCCACTACCATTCTCAAAGCTTTATCCTTCTTCTCCACCAAAAGTACTGGGGCTCCCCAAGGTGAAGAACTTGGGCGTATATAACCTTTGTCCAATAACTCCTTGATTTGCTTCTTGATTTCCAACAGATCATTTGCGGGCATCCGATAGGGTCTCTTGGAAATTGGAGCTGTCCCTGGCTGTAGCTCTATTAAGAACTCAATTTCCCTATCTGGTGGCATTCCTGGTAATTCTTCCGGAAATACATCTGGAAATTCTTTTACCACAGGTACTTCCTCCTGAACAACTCCCGTGAGAGTGTTTAACCTAGCACTCATACGTGTGCGTCGGGATACATACTTAATCCTCTTGTTCTCCGGGGTGGTAAGTGAAATAGACTTGCTAGGGCAATCAAGATTTCCTTCATACTTGGTCATCCAATCCATGCCTAGGATTACATCCAATCCTTGTGACTCTAAGACGATGAGGTCGGTGGGAAAAACATGGTTCCCTATATTGAGTTTCAAGGCATGGCATCCTATCCCTGCCATCATCATACCTCCTGGGGAACTGACCTGAATGGGCTGATTAAGGGTTTTGGTGGGCAAACCATACTTATCCACAACTACCCTTGATATGAATGAATGCGTTGCACCGGAATCAAAAAGTACTGTAACAGGACGTGAATGCAATAAAAACTTAACGACCACAGTCTCGGGTTGATCATAGACTTCTTCCACGTCGATGTGATTCACTTGAGCACGGGGAAACGGATTGGGCTTCTTAACTGCTGCATTGCCATTGTTGTTGCCGTTTCCATTGCCTTGCTTGCTTTGGGGACACTCAGTAGCATAGTGCCCTGTCTTCTGGCACTTGAAACAGGTAATGTGACTCAGATCCTTCTGAGCAGGAACTTGACGGTGCTGGTTGTTGTTCCCATTCCCATTGTCACTCTTGAAGTTACCATGGTTGGAACGGTTGTTCCCATTTCCTCCATGATGGTGACCTCCATGGTTGTGCACAGCATGAGTGTGCTTTCCAAACTTACCGTTTCCTGATCCGGTATTCCCGGAGTACGGGGAGTAACGAGGCTTCTGATGAGCTCCAGAGTTGAACTTCCCCTGAGTGTACTTCCGCTTGCGGTTCTCAATCTGCTGCTGTTTACCTTCCAGAATAAGTGCCTTATCCACCAGCTCTTGGTAGTTGTTGAAATTAGCCACTACCAGCTGTATGCTCAACTCATCATTGAGTCCTTCCAGAAACTTTTCTTGCTTGGCCGCATCATCGGCCACATCTCTTGGGGCATAACGTGACAATGTGTTGAAGTCGTCCACATATTGGGCCACAGAGCGATTACCCTGGCGCAAGTTGCGAAACTCACGCTTCTTCAGACTCATGGCTCCAGCTGAAACATGAGCTGTGCGGAAAGCAAGCTTGAATTGCTCCCAAGTCACATCTGCAATAGGATAAGTGGTGGTGTAATTCTCCCACCATGATGCTGCTGGTCCTTCCAGTTGATGTGCGGCAAATCGCACTTTCTTAGCATCAGTGCATCCAGCGGTGACAAGTTCTCTCTCCATCTTGCGGAGCCAGTCATCTGCCACAATGGGCTCAGTGCTGCTGGAGAAAGTTGGAGGGTTCAACCTCAGAAAATGGGTGAGATTGTCAGTCTGGGGTGGATGGTGGTTGTTGTTGTTGTTCTGGTTGTTGGTCTAATTCTGAATCAATAGTTGCATCAGTGCATTCTGCTGCTGAAGGAGTTGAGTGAGTTCTGGCGGAAAAGTGAAATCGGTCTCACGTCGTGGAGGCATCTTGCTGTTTTCAGAGGGATGAGAATTAGAATAGAACAAGGGTCTAGAAGAAATTCACTACCCATATGCAATGCAACAAACATATCACACCAAACACTCATTCATTTTTCAATCAATGTCAAACAATGGAAATACAAATCTCAGACAACTAAGCATCGACCTACGCTTTAATGAATAAAAGATACATGGAGGGCATAACTAATGTTCTCCTCAAAAGTGCATAGTCGTAGGTCCTCCGGTGGTGCTTTCCTCATAATCTTCATCGTCGCTGATGTAGGGTGCCATGTCTCCTTCGGGGTGAAGGTTTTCCCCCATGTCTAGCTGCTCCTCCAGAGTTGCGATGCGTGCATTCTGCTCATCAATCCTCTCTAGGAAGTCCTTCACTTCATGCTCGTGTTCATAGTTGGCCTCTCGCAGATCAACTTCAAGGTCCAGCTCGCGATTCATCAGATTCTTGATAGTCTTCGTGTCAGCACGAACTCGAAGCTCCAGAGTCCTGATGTGAGTCTCCAAGGTCTGGATATAGGAGATAGTGGTGTCTGCAGTGGGATTGGTGATGATGTTGCCATGGGCATCTCTGCGGCAAACCATGCTGAGTCCTGGTGAAATGGTTCCACCTCTGTATTCCTCCTGAATACGTCCAAGGGCACGATGAATGGCCATGTCTCTCCCAAGTATCCAACTGGGTGCCACGAACTTGAGGTCTATGGGTTCCTTCCGATTCCCAAAAGTCTTCCCTGGAATATGCACCTCGATCATGTAGCGTCCATCTTGGGGAAATGACATGATAGGAATCCCGGTGATGCTCGGAAAAGCAATCCTTACGTCCTTGACGATCCTCATCAGCTCCTTACCAAAGGGCATCGTTGCGTCAGGCTGACAAAACTCTGTGATCAACACTGGGATGAAGGTGGCCATCTATAAATTTTGAAATAATCGGAGAGGAGTCAGAAACGAATAGATGAGAGTATAAGATATTTAAAGACAAAGAGAAACAATCCTAAGGCTTTCCAATCCTAGAGGTTACGTCCTACGGTCAGCGTGTGCTCTGATACCATTTCTGTAGCGACCCGACCTGAAAGGCCAAGTCTCCGGTGTTTTCCGTACCATCCCAAGATCATGCTGGTACACACACGGTACATCAATGTATATATCAAAGGGAAATCACACAGCATTATATTAATCGCAATCTCATACAGAGTCCTTTATTACAATAAAAATTACAATAAAGTGGCTAAAGGCCAACTCATGAGAATATCTAAATCTTGCGGAAGCGTCGAAGGTAGATGAGTCCATCTGACTCCAAGGGCATCTCACTGAGCATAGAACGCGTCCTCACTCCTGGTCGGAAAAATACTCTGCAACATGATACGTTGCAGCCGTGTAGGTCAGCATATGGAATATGCCGGCAAAGTCACAAGAGAGGGGTGAAAATAATCAGCTAGTCTATATGCTTATATGGCAGGTGGTGGTGTAAGTTTTGCGTAAAGCCAAGTTTTTCCTACATCGAAGGGGGTTAAGCAAAATATTACTAAGTTGGTTGATTAATGAGATGGTTCCACCAACCAATTCTCATACCCAAAATTATTAAATACCCACATCATCATATTATTTGTGTTGAGAGTTCCGGAAGTTCCAATTCCTTTGGCTCAAGTCGTCCATGACCGTGGACACGGCTAATCGATTAGGTTTAAGTACTCTGCAGAGTTTTGCACACGTTCCCCACAAGATTTGGTCGCCTCCGTTTGATTTCTCGCACTTCAGGGTGTTTGAGAAACGGATGACCAAAACATGGTCTTCCAAAGGGTTTCCCTGCGACTCTGACGGTGCCCATCCTTTCCTACCGTTCTTCTACCTCTCGTAGCACCGCCTGTCCAGAGTCACCACGATATCCAACCAAGCCAGAGCCCATAATGACTTGTGGCTGTGCAGGTAAGCCTTGGGTCTTGAAGCACCCATCCATCCCTTTGTGCCTGGGTGGACCTTTCCGCGTGAATACTGGCCATCTCCAGCATCACCTAGGCTAACCACTGGTTTCTCCAGGGCGCCGTTCAACCATCATCCACCCAGAGGTATGTTGAAAACTTGGAGTATTGAAATCTTGATCATTATGTAGGTCTTGAAATTATTAACTCTCTCAACTCTCATGAATCACACAACCAACCCCGTCTACTAATAGCATAGCAAAAGGTAAAACAACGTTTCCCGGGGCCAATGTTGTCAAAGGGGGTTGAGAGAGGTATCTACCACATGATACTACTACAATGTAACCAAGTTTCCAACTAACCTATCTTGCATGCAACTGGGGAGATGGTAGAACTAATGCATATAAAACATGGGTAAAACATGATCAAAGTGACTTGCCTGATTGATGATCTTCGTACTTGAGTAACTCTAGGTAACAAGTTTCGCACTCCGGATAATCTAACGAAACAAACAATGCACTCAAATAAGCATACAACCAAAATAAGTACTCATAACCTTCAGCAAAGAAGTACTAAACAAACAAGGCAAACAATGCACAAAAGTCTCTAGCAAGTAAAACACACAAAGTTTTGTTTTTCCAAAGGGGATGATGAAAACACTTCTACATAATAAAACTATTTGGAAATAACAAGACAATTGTTGACAGCAAGGCAACAATAGAATATTTTACTATTAAAGTAAACAAAGTCAATTTAAGTTTGTTGGGAAAACTCTAGTAAAGTTTATAAAAGGTTTTGATAAACACTATATGAATCAACTATGGTTATACTAACAAGGGGAATGAAAACTAAACTTATTAATTTGTTAACAAAACATGTTCTTACAGAAAATAACTTACAAATAAATTTGTCTTAGAAAACAGAATTAATTATACAAAACTTATTTGAAAACAAAACTATTACTAGTTAGTTGTTTTAATCAAATTATGCCTATTTGAAAAGAAGTTGTGATTCCTATGTTAAATGAAATTAAACTAGGCAAATTTATATTTTTATTAAGAGTAAGTGAAAACACTAAATGTTTACTAACAGAACCTAATAAACAAATAAAACCAAATTCTAAATCAAACTAATCAAAATTAAGTTTATAAAACTATATTATAATAATAAGCAGATTCTGTTTATAGCTAAAACACTATTAAAAATCATCCTAAAAATCCTCAAACTAAACATGGAGATAGTCCTAACCAATATCTAACAGTGACAAAAAGAATCATATCAAAATCTATTTTTAAACTCTAGTTATTCAGATTTGAAGATTTTGAGCAAATTTGATTAAATTCAAATTTTATAGTTCAAATTTGAAATTTAAAAGTACAGGGTGAAACTACATGAAAAATGTGAGCTATTGCAAAAAGAATCAACTCAAAACACTAAACTGATTAAAAGATATAGCTAGAACAAATTTGGAATACATTCTGTTTTCTGAAAAACAAAACTGAAAAGAAAAACTAACGAACGGTCGACTAGGGTGACGTGGCGACCTGTGAGTGGCTGAGGTGGGTGTCCGAGCGGTGCTTCGGGCGGTCAACCGATCCTAAATAGAAAATGGTTCGGGAATAAGTGACTTCTAATCTGAGCCGTTGGGTTTGGATCGGAGGGAGGGAAATGCTCACGGTGTAAAGGTCGCCGGCGTGGGGAAACTCCGGCGAGTCCGGAAGTGGTGAACGCGACGGCGAGGCGTTCCGGTGGTCGGGGAGGACGAGGAAGTGGTCCAGGCGACGGCGACGGTTCTCCGGAGTCGATTGGTGGCGACGGCGAGGCGAATGGTGGTCGGGGGTGGTGGCTACGGTCGACGGCGACTTCCGGTGGTGGTGGAACTCCGACGAGCAATCGACGGCGTCTCGGTGAGAGAGAGAAGGGGGCTCGGGGGGGAAATGGATGCGGGGCAGTGGGGCTCTTATATAGGCGCTCGGGGGGGTGCGGGGAGGAGAGAGGGGAGAGATCCGGTGAGGGGGGGGAGCGACCGGCGTCGGGTCCGGCGCGCGCGGGGGAGGGAGAAGACGACCGTTCGAAGCAACGGTCGGTCGGGGGTGGGGTCCAGCGTCAGAGAGAGAGGGGGACGTTACTGCGCTCGGTCGGCCGACCGGTAACGGTCTCGGCTTTTAAATCCGGTGGGCCGGCCCGTTTAATACCGGAAACGGTTACCGTTTCTTTTTAATAATTTCCAGAGACATTCAAAAACTTTTAAAGCATTCAAATCGTCTCTAAATATAGGGGTATTATATATCAAAATTAACAGAATAATAAATGCTATTTAATGAACATTTCTATTCTGTCATTTGAACACTTTGAAAAAAATATTATTTTCAGAAATTGCCTAATTGTTTTTAGATCCTTTTTGCAAATATTTTCAAAATAACCCCTGGTTATTTTGTTCAAATAATTCACCAATTAGACCCTGGTGTGGAGTGTCATGTTACTCCTCTCTTATTTTGAACATTTAACCAAAATTTCAAATAGGGGAAGCAACATAGGGAAAAGTAGAAAGGACTTTCAGAAAAATCAGAAATGGCATTTCAACTAACACATACAATCAAGCAATGGTGATGATAGATGCATAGCTATATTCATAACATTCCAAAATGGAATTTTGGGATGTTACACCTAATATCCCCCCCTCCCCTGAATTTGAGGATGGGGCCTCCTTAATTTTCTCACCTATCGTTCCTTAATCCTTTAGCTCCCATGAGAATCTCCAACAAATTATGTACAATAGGGAACCGAAAAAAGTTTTAGGGTACGAGAGAGAATGTCTTAGGGCACCAGAAAATTTTCTGCCATAGCAAATGATGCAAAACCAATACCCTAAAACATGTTGCCTGGTGAAGTTGAAGTTGTTCAACAATGAATAATATCAAACTCATCTCAAATAATATCAAAAGTGAAGTGTTCTCTCATATTGCCAAGTGACCATTAATGAAATATGTTGGAACACCACTGGCATCATCGCATAATGACGTAGTTACCTTTTGGATAGTGTTATGTCGAAGATCTCCGACCCAATTCCTCATCTGGTTGTGCATCACTCTATTGTGATTATCTTTCCTCAACCTAGGGATCATCTCACGGCCGACATAGAACCACCATGCTTCAACCCCTTGTTCTTGTGCATCCACATGATCAAACCAATGTCCTCCTCTTCATCGATGTCATATTGCACTTTGGACGGCAAATCCTCCCACATAGAGGATTCAAACAAACTCATGTATGACACAATACTTTCCAATACAATCTACGCCTATGTCACAATAAAGAACTTATCAAATAATATTTTTTCTACCTTAGACTTTTCGTCGGACACCTAGTGTGCAAGGAGGAGGATTTTAGCCAGGTACTCCTCGGGACCGAGGTGGGCGCGCGTCTGCTAGGAATAGCCTCGGGGTGGTCTTATCGACGCCGAGGAGCTACGGGTTGGACAAAACCCGGCTCCAATGCCCATGAAAACCAAAATCTAAAAAGGAGTAATGTCTCAGCTTGGTCGCGTCGGTCAAGTGGTGGTCGAGGCAGCCGCTAATCGACCACAATGACGAGCAGGGGTGTGCGGCGGCCATTAAGGACGATGGACAACCGGAATTGGAGAAATTTGAGGCGGTGGTGGATCACCAATCTGTGATGGTGATGGGGTTGTTGCAGTCGTCCATGTTGATGGGGTTGGGCAGCAGATTCGTGGTTGGGCCCGGGAGGACACGGACTATGTTAAATGTTATGCTACTTTGAGTGATATGACTTCAAACAGGTCTTATAGCGGAGTAAAAGAGACGGAGTGAGTAGTATAGAGGGAGAGGGAAACAAAATAAAGAGACTCACTCCGATCCAAATTAATTAAGGCACCTTTAGTACAAATGTACTATAAATTGTATTTAAAGTTACGTCAACTAATTTGGATCGAAGAGAGTACCAAATTAATTAATCTTCTGCCTTGTAATTTCATATCCTTCTAGGCGGCCAGCCGACCGTTTAATCCTGGAGGACGAGAGTAAGGCTGGTCATAGTGAGGATATCTTAACTAGTATCATGCACTTGGGATTAGCAAACCCGCTGATGTGGTAGACAATTAAAGAAGAGAGAGGATTAGAATAACATAGGTATATACCGTATCATGTTAAATGTTATGCTACTATGTGTCATGCATGTCAATAAATGATATCACCTACGATACTATTTTATGATACTATGCATTATGATGGTAGTATCATACAATAGTATCGTATGCATGATACTACTATATTTTACTTCCCACTATGAGTAGCCTAAGGGCTCCTTTGATTCAAAAGAATTCTATAGGGTTTTTGGAGGATTAAGATCCTTAGAATTTTTGTCCCGGTTCCGGAACCGGGACTAAAGGGTCGAGACTAAAGCCCATGACCATTAGTCCCGGTTCACTTACGAACCAGGACAGATGGGGCTACACGTGGCCGCTTCGCCGAGCCCAGGCAGGAGGGCCTTTGGTCCCGGTTGGTAACACCAACCGGGACCAAAGAGTGTCCACGCGTCAGCAGCACAGGAGCTGTTTTTTTAAAGAGGGGAGGTTTTGAGGGTTTTGGAGGGTTAATTTAGGGGTTTCATATATTGTGTTAGCTAGCTAATAAAGAGAAGTGACCTCTCTTATCTCCGTGCTTGGTCGCCACGCTATGTACTATACGTATAGAGAGAACTCGCAACACGCTGGTTGGTAAGCAAATGAAGGAAATCATTAAGTACACAAGATCGTCATGAACATATACAGAGAGAAGTGATTGACCTCCTCCTTCTCTGAGAGATTGGTCAAACAACAAGTTTTCGTATATATACCCTATGTTACAATCCCTAACATATAATATCAAGTTCCATATGGTATTCTCTGGCTTTACTGATGACGTGGTCAATAAAGAATCCCACCAATTCCTCTTGAATTGCTCGTATGCGATCTTGTGGTAGGAGTTCATCCTGCATCCGCCAGATCTAAATTGAAGAAGAGGGTCAATACATGTATATGAATGAAACTCAACACAAATGATTGTAATAAAATAAAATTGTGAATATTTTTTCTTACGCACTTCATATTCGTTTTCAGTGTAGCCCCACTTATTAGGATTCGTCTCGTTGTAGATGAACTCGCAAACATGGTATCCACAAAAACTAGTCCCTTGTTCCTGAAACAAGCACTATACGAGAATAGAGGTCAATCAAACTGATAAGCAAGCATGCTAAATGGTATATATTGATTAAACTAGCTAGAATCAATGGGAGATGGGAGGAACTAGGTAGTATATATTACTTACTCTCGGGTGTCTAAATTGCAGCTCGGTAGGCAGTCCCAGAGCAATTTTGGTGAAATCTTTCCAAACCCTGGCAAACAAAGAAAATAATTACTTGATATATCTGAGGAAATGAACAAAGTTGTCGATATGGTGTGATAATGATCGATTGAACTTACCTATGGAGCATTTCAGTCAGGTTCGCATACAACTCGGGAGCATTTCGTCTCGAGTCTAAGATGATTACTACTCCCTACTCAAGCTTAATCTCTAGTAGAATAAAGTGGTGGCTGCGCACACATGCATAGCTCATCAATTACATTACTATACCCTCGAGTAATAAGGGAGAAACCGAATATGCACAAGACCGTAACACTCACTTGAAGTTGTAAGGAAAGAGTATTTTGCCTTTGTTTTGATTTTTAACAATCGATTGTACCAAGTTGTCCTCGGTTTCTCGGGCTTTGTGTTTAACCGTCCATTCATGTATGATATTTGGGTTAATGAACCCAATGTCATACATTCCTACTTTTCTGCATTCGGCGATCTTCAATCTGCATAATATAGTGATGAGGATAATTATGTATATACATGCAATGAAAGAGGTGATCTATATATAGAGACTTAATTACAGAAGTACTTACAGACAGTAGCAAGTCATGATTTTTTTGTCGATGTCCTTTTGATTGTAAAACTAGAAAAGCTCGTCAAATTCAACAAGAATTAGCTCTTGGCCAAAGAAGCTGTGCTCCTCTTTAATACTCAGCATCAAACAATCCATCCCAGACTCCCTGTAGGTGTTCATGTACCAATCATGCAATTGTCTCATCATCGTTCCTAGAGGAGGACGTCCATGTTTGACGAGAGGCTTCTCGTACTGGTATTTGTATTCCACCTCCGCTATTGGGAATTCAACATCGAGGTAATCGGCAATATTGTCATAACCGGACGTCATCCCCTCCACCACCACCCCCGGCGACAGATTAGGCACGATATCAGTAGACACCTTTAGCGGGGGGAACGATTGGTTAGCCTGTTCGCCGAGCAAAGGAATTGTTTTCCCACTTCTTCGTTTAGCAAACCTCTCATCACTGTAAGTAGTTCTTGTCCGCACCGCATTTTGATATGCCCTTTTAGTAGCGCGGACATAGTTGGTATCCAGCGGAGGCGGTGGTGGTCGCTTTAGGGCCTCAATAGTGCGCTTCACTGCCACGGATCTATCGTTTGCTTCGGAGGTGGAGCTTTCTTTGCAAAATGGGCCCTCACTTCGTATTGAGAGATCTTCGCAGTTTCCTTCGTGGTCCTCTCGTATGGCAACTTTTCCAATGGCTTGAGAGAATTAGGACCGTATTTGTATGGCCTCCTGCCACTGGTTGTACTGCTAGCAGCCGGAGTGACGGCGTCTCTCTTCTGTCGTTGCTTACGAGGCGGAGTGCCTTGATCGTCGACGTCACGCGCCGGACGAGGCGAAGGTGGAGGCGGAGTGCCTTGATCATCGACGTCACACGCCAGACGAAGCACAGGAGGAGGCGGAGTGCCTTGATCCCTCGTTGTTGTCGGAGGAGGAGGAGGAGGATGAGTGCCTTCATCACTCTCCGGAGGAGGAGGAGGAGGCGTCTAGTTCGGAAGCTTGATGTGCTCCTTCCGCCATAGACATGTACTCCTTAGAGAAAATCTCAGCCAAGTCTCCCCTTCACCTGTAGGGTGCTCAAGCTCGAGCTCCTTAAATCCCCCCATTATTTCATCCACTTGCACGATAGCATAGCCATGTGGAATCTGACCATGGTGAAAAGTTCCGTCGGTTCGGGAGGTGCAACAAAGCCGTCAGTCGCCTTGAGGGTGAGGTTGACGCATTTCGTCATAAGCTCGCGATGTTCGCCATCTGTGATAGCATCCATGGGGTAGCTAGGAGCCGTGAAGTCAGGCTGCTGAAGGACCTCCATGGAAGCCACGCTGCTTTTCTGCTAAGATGGCGGGTTAGCTTCGTGCCCCTGAACAAGCTGCTGGTCGGGAGTTCGCTGGCTCATAACTTCTTCATCTAGCCTTCGTACTCTTGCATTGAGATCCTGCACAACACTCAGCTCCTGTTTCCTCTTCCTCTCCCGGCTTTTGTTACCGCCTGCGCCGGGAAACCCAAGCTTCCACGGAGCGGAGCCTGGCATGCCTCGTGTTCGTCCAGGGTGCTCAGGATTCCTGAGGGCCTCAGTCAGCTCGTCCTTCTCTCTGTCGGGTTTGAACCACCCTTCCAGCTCTTCCTTGATAACTTGCTCAAGCTGCCTGACTGGTATTGCAAGTTGCTCGTCCGTCCAAACGCACTTCCCTGTTTCAGGGTCCAAAGTTCCCCTAAACCCAAAGAACCAAGTCCTTGAACAGTCTCGCTAGTTTGATGTCTGTGGTTCGACCCCTTTAGCTCGCAGGTCATCCTCCGATTTGGCCAACAACTGTCGGGCTCTGAGGTAGCCACCTGACCCCGTGCGATGACGAAACAGCTTCTTTTCAGCATTTTTCTTGTTTATCACTGACATTTTCTTACTGTTTTCAGAAGTCTTGTAGGCCACGAACACGTCCCATTGAACTCCTATCCCCGCATATCGGCCGACGAATACTGGAGTCTTCTCTTGGTCGACAAACTTAGCTTTCAACTCATTCTTCCAACTCCTGAAAAGATCTGCCATCTTCTTAAGAGCAAACAACCTGACCAGTGGCTCTATAACTGGATTACTCTCATCCTCTCTAGCGGTAGGGTGAAATTTGCCTGCAACGAGGTCCAAAGATCTTCTTTCTGTCTATCGGTGACATAAGAAACTTGAGGGTAGTAGTTCTTAGCATTCTTAGCCGGCTCATTCCATTGCTGGATGCTGATCGGGATGCTGTCCCTGATAATAGCTCCACACTAAACAGAAAAAGCATCCTTGGTCTTCTTCGGTTCAATCGGTTGGCCATCGTTCGCGATTAAGGTGATCGTGAACCTTTCTTCCTTGCCGAACCTTTTCTTCGGGCCTCCTCTCATTACCGAAGTTTGGCTCGATTCGGCGGGCTATATAAAAGAAGAAATAAGAGTTAATATATGTACATACCAAAACAATTAATGCATCAATTAGTCAGCACAGGCTTAATTAATATATATACCTTGCCGGACAACTTTGCAACAGCTCCCTCCATTCGGTCACCGGAGCTGTCATCATGGTCTCCTTCTTCCTCCGCCTCTCGGACACCGGAGCCGTCATCATGGTCTCCTTCTTCCTCCAGCATTCGGTGACCAGAGCCGTCATCATCATGTCCTAGCTCTTCTGTGTCAAAATTCATTAACGAGAAGGGATCATCGCCACCGCGGATTATGTCCCCCAACAACGCTTCTCCTTCAAAGTCTCTGTTCATGGTTGGATCCATGGTTTCTGTAAATATTACAACATGGCAATTAATATACAAACATGAGAGATGGATATATTAATTAGTGGCAAACATAGACAAGGGATCATATTAGTGTCCTCGACGCTTCTACGCTTTTGGGTGGCCTCGACAACGCTTCTAGGGATTGGGTGGCCTCGACGCTTCTAGGGTTTGGGTGGCCTCGATAACGCTTTTAGGGATTGGGTGGCCTCGGCAATGCTTCTAGGGTTTGGTCGGGCGCGTGGGGGTTGATCGAAGTTACCGGAGTTTTCTTCTAGTGGTTTGGGTGGCCTCAAGAGTTTGTCGGGTAGGGGTAAGAGGGGGTAGGAGATCGACAACGCTTTTTCAGTCCCAGTTTAGGCGGACTCGAGAGTTGGTCGGGCGAGAGGGGGTTGATCGACGTCCCCCCTCATGTCGAAATTATCAGAGTTTTCTATATGAACAAAAAAATATCGGACGGACATATCATCACGCGGCGGCGGTAACAAAACGTGATGCATATCATCACACGGTGGTGGTAACAACTTTTTCTGTTTTTTAAATAAATGCCTACTATTTTCATACACACATATATATCAGCATACACACATATATCATCATACACACATATATATATGAACAAAAAACTTCATACACACATATATATATGAACAAAAAACATCATACACATATATATGAACAAAAAACAACATACACACATATATATGAAAAAAAACAAAAAAATCATCCTCACGTATAGGTCAGGGGGATCTGGCCGGAGCGGGGCAAAGAAGTGGCCGGAGCGGGGCGGGGCGGCCGGAGCGGGGTGGCGCGGGGCGGGGCGGCCGGAGCGAGGTCAGGGAGGTCGGGGACGGCGGCCGGCGACGGCGACGGCGACGGAGAGCGTGCGAGATTCGGGCAGCCTGACGGCGTGGGTGGGATCTGGCCTTCGGGGGAGCGATATGGGTCGAAAACTGCTAAGTGTGGGCTTTTATACAGGAAGCATTGGTCCCGGTTGGTGCCACAAATTGGGACTAATGCCACCCTTTAGTCACGGTTGGTGACACCAACCGGCACCAACCAGGACTAAAGGGGGGCATTAGTCCCGGTTTGTAGCACCAACCGAGACCAAAGGTCCCTTTTCGTCAGCCCAAAGGGCGGGAAGCAGACCTTTGGTCCCAGTTGGTGGCACCAACCGGGACTAAAGGGGGGCATTAGTCCTGGTTTGTAGCACCAACCAGGACCAAAGGTCCCATTTCGTCAGCCCAAAGGGCAAGAAGAGACCTTTGGTCCCGGTTGGTGGCAGCAACCGGGACTAAAGGGTGGTATTGGTCCCGGTTGGTGCCACCAATCAGGACCAAATCCCTGTTCCTGGCACGGTGCGTGTCTAGTCGCACCTCGCCAAGTGAGGAGCGCATGTACTGGTTTATAAGCTCGCCTGCACCTACTGTCTCGAGCTCCTCTCTACCGTAGGCAGTGGATGCCTAATTGTCTCTGCCTATTGGGCCTACTTGCCCCGTGGGCCTGCGTCCTGGCCCATGTATATATTGGGTTACTAGTCGTATGCGGGCCATGGTGGCTTAGTAGGTGGGCATTTTTTATGTTATTTTTTCTATATTAAAAGTTCTTAACAAAATTTAGTCCCACCTCGCCAAGCGAAGGGAGCACGAACTTGTTTATAAGCCCCGCCGTGGCAGCTACATTGAGCTCCTCTCAAATTGAAAATAGATGCCCTTATATAGGAAATTGGACCTAAATTTAAAATACTAGTTAGGTGCCTAACTAGCACTTAACTAGCACTTTGAACTTAGGTTCAATTTCCTCTATAAGCGCATCTTTTTTCACTTTTGCCATTTTTACGTTATTTTTTGCATATTAAAAGTTCTTAACAAAAAATACTTTATGTATACTCTTTTTGCTATTAAAGTTTTTAACAGAAAAAACTTTGATAATTTTAGTTTAGTTTTGTTTTTTCTTTATTTTTTTTTATTTTTCCAGTATTTTTCTGTTGTTTTTTGCTTTTTTATATTTTTTTCCAGTATTTTTCTTCTGTTATTTTAGTTCATTCTTTTGAACAAAAAATACTTTGATAATTTTGGTTGCATAATTTTCATTATTTTTGTTTTGTTTTTTCTTTATTTATTTTTGGTTTTATTTTTGCTTTATTTATTTCCAGTGTGTCTTATCATTATATTTTTTTGCTATTAATGTTTTGAACAAAAAATACTTTGATAATTTTAGTTTCATAATTTTTACATAATTATAGTCTCAAAAATACTAGAGGTTTATAAAAGCTTTTTAGTTGATTCTTTTTTGAACTCCACTCCCACGATGTTTTGAAAGAAATTAAAAAGCACTTGAAATGAACTCCGAAAAGGTTGAAAGTTGGCAAGGTATCATCATTTCACCCACATAGCATGTTATAAAAAGTTGAGAGGGTTACGGCAAAAACTGGATGCACTTCGTGTGCAAAATGGACAATCTCTTTCGAAGTATCACAATTTCGGACGAAAACTCATCTGTTACAAAGGGATTTCATCTTTTTGAACTTATTTGAACTCCATACTTTTTGTGTGTTCAAAATGCAGCATTCAAAGCCACATCATCAATTTTCAACCCTTTCTGACTTCATTTGGTATTTTGTCCTGCATTTACTGATTTATTTGCGCTAAATGACCCTGAAATTGAAAAGCACTACAAATGAACTCTGAAAAGGTTGAAAGTTGGCATGGTATCATCATTTCACCCACATAGCATGTGATAAAAAGTTGAGAGGGTTACGAAAAAAGCTGGATGCACTTCGTGAACAAAATGGACAATCTCTTTCGAATTATCAGGGTTTCGGACGAAAACTCATCTGTTACAAAAGGCATTTCATTTCTTCACATGTAACTGCAGTGATATTCTAGATCAAAGGCATCATCATAATAGTTGTGGAGAGAAAGTCTTCACTTTTTCTTCGCTTGTGTCCTTTTCTTATTGCGTCGTAACCATGGATAATCTTCATTGTTTAACAAGGTGCTTGGGTCAGCCTTGACTTTGAAGGGAGGGATTTCCTGAAACTTTTCATAATCTTTAGACATGTATGTCTTGCCCTCCAATCCCATGACATCTCTTTTGCCTGAAAGAACTATGTGATGCTTTGGCTCATCGTATGATGTATTCGCTTCCTTATCTTTTCTTTTTCTCGGTTTGGTAGACATGTCCTTAACATAGAAAACATGCGCCACATCATCGGCTAGGACGAATGGTTCGTCTGTGTACCCCAAGATTGTTGAGATCCACTGTTGTCATTCCGTAATGCAGGTCTACCTGTACCCCGCCTCTTGTAAGATTGACCCATTTGCATCAAAACAAAGGGACCTTCAAATCATGTCCATAGTCAAGTTCCCATATCTCCTTTATGTAACCATAATATGTGTCGACCTTCCCATTGGTCGTTGCTGCATCAAAGCGGACACCGCTGTTTTGGTTGGTGCTCCTTTGATCTTGGGCGATCGTGTAAAATGTATTCCCATTTATCTCGTACCCATTGTAAGTCAATACAGTCAAAGATGGTCTCCTGGCCAACGAGTACAGCTCATCAGAGACAGTGTTGTCACACCTGAGCCGTGTTTGCAACCAACTGCTGAAAGTCTTGATGTGTTCACATGTAATCCAGTCGTCACACTGCTCTGGGTGTTTGGAGCGCAGAATGTTCTTGTGTTCATCGACATACGGGGTCACCGAGGTAGAATTCTGTAGAACTGTGTAGTGTGCTTGAGACCAAGAATGCCCGTCCCCACATATTATTGACTTTGCTCCTAGCGTGCCTTTTCTAGTCAGTCTCCCCTCATACTGTGATTGAGGGAGACCAATCTTCTTAAGGTCAAGAATGAAGTCAACACAAAACCCAATGACATCCTCTGTTTGATGGCCCATGGAGATGCTTCCTTCTGGCCTAGCGCGGTTATGGATATATTTCTTTAGGACTCCCATGAACCTCTCAAAGGGGAACATATTGTGTAGAAATACAAGGCCCAGAATGACAATCTCGTCGACTAGATGAACTAGGACGTGCGTCATGATATTGAAGAAGGATGGTGGGAACACCAGCTCGAAACTAACAAGACATTGCACCACATCACTCCTTAACCTTGGTAGGATTTCTGGATCGATCACCTTCTGAGAGATTGCATTGAGGAATGCACATAGCTTCACAATGGCTAATTGAACATTTTTTGGTAGAAGCCCCCTCAATGCAACCGGAAGCAGTTGCGTCATAATCACGTGGCAGTCATGAGACTTTAGATTCTGGAACTTTTTCTCTGCCCTATTTATTATTCCCTTTATATTCGACGAGAAGCCAGATGGGACCTTCATACTGAGCAGGCATTGAAAGAAGATTTCCTTCCCTTCTTTGGTAAGAGCATAGCTGGCAGGACCTTCATACTGCTTTGGAGGCATGCCGTCTTTTTCGTGAACATGTTGCTGGTCCTCCCGTGCCTCCGGTGTATCTTTTGTCTTCCCATACACGCCCAAGAAGCCTAGCAGGTTCACACAAAGATTCTTCGTCACGTGCATCACGTCGATTGCAGAGCGGACCTCTAGGTCTTTCTAGTAGGGTAGGTCCCAAAATATAGATTTCTTCTTCCACATGGGTGTGCGCCCCTCAGCATCATTCGGAACAGATAATCCGCCGGGACCCTTTCCAAAGATTACTTGTAAATCATTAACCATAGCAAGTACATGATCACCGTTACAGATGGCGGGCTTCTTCCGGTGATCTGCCTTGCCTTTAAAATGCTTGCCTTTCTTTCGACATTGATGGTTGGTCGTAAGAAATCGACGATGCCCCAGGTACACATTCTTCCTGCAATTGTCCAGATATATACTTTCGGTGTCATCTAAATAGTGCGTGCATGCGTGGTATCCCTTGTTTGACTGTCCTGAAAGGTTACTGAGAGCAGGCCAATCATTGATGGTTACAAACAGCAACGCATGCAGGTCAAAATCCTCCTGTTTGTGCTCATCCCACACGCGTACACCATTTCCATCCACAGCTGTAAAAGTTCTTCAACTAATGGCCTTAGGTACACATCAATGTCGTCGTCGGGTTGTTTAGGTCCTTGGATGAGAACTGACATCATAATGAACTTCCGCTTCATGCACAACCAAGGAGGAAGGTTATAGATACATAGAGTCACGGGCCAGGTGTTGTGATTGCTGCTCTGCTCCCCAAAAGGATTAATACCATCCGCGCTTAAACCAAACCATACGTTCCTTGCGTCACCTGCAAACTCCTTCCTGTACTTCCTCTTGATTTTCTCCACTACGACCCGTCAGTGGGTGCTCTCAACTTCTCGTCTTTCTTACGGTCCTCTCTGTGCCATCGCATATTCTTGGCATGCCCTTTGTTTCTGAACAGACATTTCAACCGTGGTATTATAGGAGCGTACCACATCACCTTGGCAGCAACCCTCTTCCTGGGGCGCTCGCCCTCAACATCACCAGGGTCATCGCGTCTGATCTTATAGCGCAATGCACCGCATACCGGGCATGCGTTCTGTTCCTCGTACTCACCGCGGTAGAGGATGCAGTCATTAGGGCATGCATGTATCTTCTGCACCTCCAATCCTAGAGGGCATACAACCTTCTTTGTTGCGTACGTACTGTCTGGCAATTCGTTATCCTTTGGAAGCTTCTTCTTCAATATTTTCAGTAGCTTCTCAAATCCTTTGTTAGGTACACCATTCTCTGCCTTTCACTGCAGCAATTCCAGTGTGGTACCGAGCTTTGTGTTGCCATCTTCGCAATTGGGGTACAACACTTTTTGAGATCCTCTAACATGCGATCGAACTTCAGCTTCTCCTTTTCACTTTCGCACTGTCTCTTTGCATCAACAATGACCCGGCGAAGATCATCATAGGGCACATCGTCTGATTCCTCTTGATCTTCAGCTTCCTCGGTTCTAGCATCACCGTATTCAGGGGGCACATAGTTGTCATCATCCTCTTCTTCTTCGCCGTCTTCCATCATAACCCCTATTTCTCCGTGCGTGGTCCAAACATTATAGTGTGGCATGAAACCCTTCACAAACAGGTGGCTGTGAAGGATTTTTTGGTCAGAGTAAGACTTCAAATTCCCACACGTAGGGCATGGACAACACATAAAACCATTCTACTTGTTTGCCTCGGCCACTTCGAGAAAATGATGCACCCCCTTAATGTACTCGTCGGTGTGTTTATTACCATACATCCATTGCCGGTTCATTTGCATGCATTATATATAATTAAGTGGGTCAAAATCCATTACAGAACATCAGGAATACAGAAGTGACCAAATTAATAGAAGTTCATCATCACATTAAAACCAAAGTAGATACATAGTTCTCGTTGACCAACATATAGCTCTCCAGAGCATCTAATTAAACCATACATTGAAACTATTTAAAACATTTCAATGCAACAACAAATGCGATCATAATCAAAACTAAGGTAACAATTGATCCAACGGCATAATGATACCAAGCCTCTTTATCAATGGCATATTTTCTAATCTTTCTAAGCTTCAAGCGCATTGCAGCCATCTTGGTCCTGTGATCATCGACGATATCGGCAACATGCAACTCCAATCCCATCTTCTCATCTTCAGTTCTTTTCAATTTTCCTTTTTGATCGATTTCTTTTTTAGCTTTAGTTAACTTGTTGAGCAGAATTGCATAGTCCGTATCCATTTCTGGTTCAACTACTTCCTATATATAAAAACATCTATGTCAAGTTGGTGGCATAATTAATTGTCATAGGAATTAGATGTGTGAAATAGTTATAAAAGATAATATACCACATCTGAATCATAGACTGGACGAGGGCCGACATGGGAGGATACCATAACCATGGCACTATATAATAACAAACAATAATAAAAGTAAGAAAATCATACGAGTAAGTATATTTTCTTTTAGAAAGAAGATAAGATCAAGAGGCTCACCACGCGCGGGGATCGATGACGGTTTCAGGACGGGGACGGGACAGGACGGACTGCCAAACCTAGACAAATCTTGACAAAAATAGAGTTTGGACAAGGAGCATCGAGAGGAGAAAGCTTAAGTGTGGCTCGGGCATTTCATCGAACACCTCATGTGCATAGGAGGTGAGCTAGAGCACCACAAAGCTCTAATGTTGTTGTCCTGGAAAAACAGAGCACTCCACGGATCTGCTAGCGGCGGGCGAGGGTTTATATAGGCAGACCATTGGTCCTGGTTCGTGGCTGGAACTAGGACTATAGGTCTCCCTTTGGTCCCAGTTCCACCCACGAACCGGGACCAATGGTCGTGGGCCAGGAGCAAGGCGCATTGGTCCTAGTTCATGCCTGGAACCGGGACCGAAGGGGCCAGACGAACCGGGACCAATGGCCCACGTGTCCCGGCTGGCCCCCTGGGCTCACGAACCGGGATGGTTGCCACCTTTGGTCCCGGTTCATGAGCGAACCGGGATTAATGGGATTAGGAGGCCCGAACCAATGCCCTGTTTTCTACTAGTGTTTGATTCATAGGATTGAATCCCATAGGGTTTTTTCCTATGAAATCTTTAATACTACATTTCATAGAAAATCTAACATCCAATCCAGCCTTTTTTATAATTTATTTTTTTCCCTATGGCATCAAACACTCCTTGCTAATCTTATACGGTTCAAATGGACATGCCACTCCAACCCTATACTTTGCCTATTCCTCCGTTTTCAAAATTCTATGAATCAAAGAGGCCCTAAGTATTTTTCTTGAACTATAGACTTAACGAGGATAGGTTGTGACCAAACCAAAAAAATAATAGTATTTTTTGCAAGTTTACCACATTTGTTGAAGTAGGTGATTGGTGCTCATGCTAACGCGACGATCGGTTCTGACAAGATTCACTTCTACCAACACTCTTTCTGTCACTTCCAGTAAATTTCACTGTGTGAGGCGCGGTGTGGAGCTATGACCAACACTCCGCTGCCATTTCTTCAAAATATGAGGGCAGATGGCTTCCTCCTCTCCAGCCGTCCGCTCTGCCGCATCAGCCGCCTCCACCTCCGACATTTCCTCCACGAGATAGGCCTCGGCGATCCTTATCCTCTCCTTCCCACGGTGAGCAGCCCGTTCTCGGTGGGACTTGAAGTCTGCGGATTCGGTCAATGGATCCACCTGCCGGGACATGGATGATCCCACCCCAGAGGAACCGAGCGCCCTTTGAGCGGATGCTATGGAGTTGCGGTGGACAGATCCTATCATCAGTCAGGCGTTGTCCTCGCGGGAGCGGTGGAGTGCAATGCGAACCGCCATTGCCTCCTCCACTCCGCACGGGACGACCCCCCAATCGATGGATCCGTACTGGTCGGAGTCGGAACCGCTTCCCTCCATGCTGGAGATCGCCGGAGGTGAGGTAGGGTGGCGGATGGGAGTGGATGGGAGTGGAGTGAAGTGGCCAGGGTTTGGTCCGGCCAACGAATAAGGACGAATATATGTGGGGCCGATGCGGGCCAGGTAGGAATTGTTGGAAATATGCCCTAGAGGCAATAAATAAAGTGTTTATTATTGTATTTCCTTGTTCATGATAATCGTTTATTATCCATGCTATAATTGTATTAATTGGAAACATGGATACATGTGTGGATACATAGACAAACACAATGTCCCTAGTGTGCCTCTAGTGAACTAGCTCGTTGATCGAAAGATGGTTAAGGTTTCCTAGCCATGGACATGAGATGTCATTTGATAACGGGATCACATCATTAGGAGAATGATGTGATGGACAAGACCCAAACAACAAACGTAGCTTATGATCGTGTCAGTTTATTGCTACTGTTTTCTGCATGTCAAGTATATGTTTCTATGACCATGAGATCATGCAACTCACAGATATCGGAGGAGTACCTTGTGTGTATCAAACGTCGCAACGTAACTGGGTGACTATAAAGGTGCTCTACAGGTGTCTTCGAGGGTGTCTGTTGAGTTGGCATGGATCAAGACTATGATTTGTTACTCCGTGTGACGGAGAGGTATCTCAGGGCCCACTCGGTAATACAACATCACAATAAGCCTTGCAAGCAATGTGACTAAGTGTTAGTTGCGAGATCTTGTATTACGGAACGAGTAAAGAGACTTGCCAGTAACGAGGTTGAACTAGGTATGGAGATACCGACGATCAAATCTCGGGCAAGTAACATACCGAAGAACAAAGGGAACATCATACGGGATTAACTGAATCCTTGACATAGAGGTTTGACCGATAAAGATCTTCGTACAATATGTAGGAAACAATGTGGACATCCAGGTCCCTCCATTGATTATTGACCGTAGAGGTGTCTCGGTCATGTCTACATAGTTCTCGAACTCGCAGGATCTGCACACTTAAGGTTTGGTGACGTTTTGGTAGTATAGAGTTATGTATGGTGGTGACCGAAGTTTGTTTGGAGTCCCGGATGAGATCCCGGACGTTACGAGGAGCTCCGGAATGGTCCGGAGGTAAAGATTCATATATAGGAAGTCTTGTTTTGGTCGTCGAAAAAGTTTCGGGCTCATCGGTAGTGTACCGGGAGTGCCGGTAGTGTACCGGGAGGCCTCCGGGAGGGGTATTTCGACCCAAGAGGCTTCATGGGCTGTGGGAGAGTGAATATCAGCCCTTAGTGGGCTGGTGGAAAGTCCCACACAAGACCCATGTGGCTGGAGGAAAAAAACCAATAGGAAAAGGTGGAAAAAAGGCAAAAAGGAGCAATCCTTGTCCTACTAGGATTGGAGGAGGAATCCTCCTCTCCTAGTAGGTTCGGCCGAACCAGCTAGCCTTGGAGGCCAAGGCTGCCTCCTCTCCTCCTATATATACTAGAGGGTTTTGGGTTTTTGCACAAGGTTTTTTCAGCCACGTGCTACCCGTTCCTCCAGTGCATAGTTTCTCCTCTAGGTCGGTTTTCTGCAGTGCTTAGGCAAAGCCCTGCCGGAATTGCTCCAGCACCATCACCGGAGCGCCGTTAGGATGCCGGAGAACTCTTCTTCCTCTCCACTCCCTCTTGCTGGATCAAGACGGTGGAGATCGTCATCAAGCTGTACGTGTGCTGAACGCGGAGGTGTCGTCCGTTCGGTGCTAGATCGGAAGGATCGTGATCAAGTTCGTGGGACGGATCGTGATCAAGTTCGTGGGACGGATCATGATCGGATCGCGGGACGGATCGTGATTGGATCGCGGGACGGATCATGATTGGATTGCGGGACGCACGGTGATTTGGATCGCGAAGACGTTCGACTACACCAACCGCGTTTCTCAACGCTTCCCGCTTAGCGATCTACAAGGGTATGTAGATCCACTCTCCCTCTCGTAGATGCTCATCACCATGGATAGATCTGCGTGTGCTTAGTAATTT